>CM055981.1:14040000-15285000 GCA_029531755.1 Holothuria leucospilota | reverse complement strand
ACTCTAAAACTGGTCGGTTTAAATTTGAACTGACCGAGGTCGGAGGGGTAACTAACCGGAATCTGTTCAAATATTTGACTAGATTTGGTTCACAATTGAAACAAGTTGGTTTAACTTTGAACTAAATCTAATCAAATGTCTGAAGAGATTTTGGTTAGTTTCCCCTCCGATCCCGGTCGGTTCAAATTTGAACCGACCGGTTTTAGAGTGTACAATACACATAAATGTTGCATCATCATTTAAAATGTGAAATTTTGGGTAAAAAATTTTTGCCGGAGCTGAGAAGTAGTAAATTTCATCCTATGATTACCTCGTTTCTTGAACGTAATATGACCTATAAACCCTAGCTCTAATTCAGTACTGTATATTTTCGGTCTACACGGTAACTGAAAAGCATGTACACTGTAAAAAATGATTAACACTTTTTTGTAACAGATAATAAACGCGTCTTGGCATTTATGTAACCGAAAAAACAATAAAATACATAAGCAAATTAAACGTCTAAAACGCCAACTTTAACACATTGACGCCACTTTAACGCCATCTCGTAAACACGTTTATGCGTTTATTTCATGATTACTGTAAACATCAAGATGGTTTTAATGAAGAAAAATTAACATATATATAAAACATATAAATGTGTTTGCGGAGTGCACTTTAATTGACGTCATTATCTTTATCGTGTGTTAATATTCGTTCAGTCATTTACTGTGCTTATCCATTTTGTTGTTCGTTTTCTAATTCTTAAACGCCGTAATGCGTTAAGAAAATGAAGACGTCTATTTTTACAGTGTAACGTATTCAAAGAACAAATTTTGCATGTTGGCCAAGAAATCAAAGTGTGGCGGGCTTCTTCGCTGTTATGTTTTAACCCGTTTAGCCTTCTGACACCAAACTATTAGAATTATGCGACATGTATAATTCACACTAAGCCTAAAACATAATCAGGAGCACTAAATTCAACAAACCCCAGAAGTGGCTGATATAAGGAAAAAGGTCCTGTCAGCTGCTTGAGGCAAGGGACCTAAACCTCTCTCTATAAAGAAGGTTGGCGACAGGTGGAGGGAGCGAAGCAACTGAGCGGAGGGTCTGGAAGGTAGGTATCCCCCCTCCAAACTCAAAGAAAGTTCCGTTTTTATGCCCGAAAATCAACTTTTTGAAGCAGGTTTTTATGTTATTGATTTATTTGTTTATGTATGAAAGGTTTATTGAGAAATTGGCATTGAGGCCCGAAATGTGGTAGTTATATGTAAAAGAATATCACGTACATTCACAAAATTAAAAGCGCAAAACAAGAAACATGAAACTTTTCTTCATAGACACACACACACATGAACACACGCATACGTGCGCATACAGACCTCCATAGTTACATTCTAGGACTTGCCCACCCCCTGCAGCATAATGAATGCTAATCATATTAATTCATGAATTGAATTAATGAAGTTATACAAATTTATTTATGAATTGAAAATATGGACGTTCTAGGTTTGGTTGTTCTGGGAACTCAGGCTTAACAACTACACACCCTGCATGTAGAACTACAACTTTGCACTCCAAATTGCTTTAGGGGATCAGAAATTTTTGACATAGAATTTTACCCAAAATTCGAAAATTTCAAGAGGAATTTTCGTCTTTAGAACCCCCTCGCAGTTTCCATGAATGGAAAGAACATCTTGTTTCCAACAAAATAACTTATAAATCATGGCTGTGGGGTTAACCTAACTTGAGATCAGGGTTCGCGATCTTGGGCGTCTGCGCGTCATGGACCCCATTCTTTCACGGCTGGACGCGTGAATACATTCCTTAACCTCGTAAGTATGCGGGTCCAAGGAGAAAATCTTGGACGCGCAAGGATCTCGCTCTGAGTTCCTCTCACTCCCTTCCTCAGCATTGCTACAATCCAAGCCAGAATAAGTAAAAAAAAATATCAGTTAGTACAAAACCATCGTTTCCATTGTTATTTTTCCATCGTGGACGGGTACTATTTGGGTGCATTGTTTACTTCGTGTATTATGCATTTGTTATGATAAATTCGAAAATTGGACTGGGTCCTTTGAAATTACCATTGGACCCAAAAACACACTGATCGGGAAATCTAAAGGGTCTAGTATCAACATTTTGGACCCTTTAAATTTGGAGGTAACCTCTAACCCTGCTTGAGATATAATTTTTTAAATTCTCATGACAAATATTTTTATGAGGGCGCACAAACGGTTAACAAACGCTTGTAGACACAAGAAGGAGTTTAAATATCCAAAATTTTGTCAGCAGCTGCTGACACTGCTGACTGTTAAATCGGCCGCTGAACCCCAGTGCCTCCCTAATTGTGTCCTTTCACAACTAACCACCCAGAAGGCAAAAACGGTCTTTTCTATGGTTTAAAATGAACTTATTCTTGCCCGAGCATGATGACACAAAATTCGCCATGTGGGGCAATCTAAACTGCCAAAACGGATTCACCTGAATCGTGTCCTCAATCGGGAGGTTACATAAGGAATTTCTTGCCACTCTTGGTCCTTCCAACCGTTGCGTTTGCACAATGATGCACGCGACAGAGGGTGACGCGGGCAGCAGGTCCGCTTCTTTAAAGAACCTCCCGGAATTTTAAAGGGACGCGCTGACCGTGGGAAAAGTAAATAAGCGGGAACTCGTATTGAGTCTATTTTTCGTTGTTATCAGCGGCTGGTTGTTTGGCAAACACGCTTTAAGCTGTTTGCTTTTAGATCGGAGTCAAGGGTTGTGTGTAAACATTGGCTGTATACGAGTTCGCTGTTGCAATTCACCTTGTATTCTTTTATCTGACTAACAATTTTGGAGATTTGAATTCCCTTTCAATCCTGTCTGAAAAAGACAACAAAGTCACACGCTTCAGTGAATGGGGCTATAGCTGGAAGGATATACTGTACTACCACATCGCTAGATAACCGTTTGTATAGGGTATAACTTCTGCGCATGACCCAACGATGTGAACTGAGCTTAAGGTTACAACCTGAATTGGTTGTCAGCATAGATGAAGTTTACCTATACACTAATCTAAGTCTGTCTAGGAGAGGGGGGGGGGGGGTCTGTCGTTCCTTTGCCCCCAGAACGGTGTATGCGAAGTAGGCCTACATCATGCTTCTGTTCGTCTTTTTACCAGCCCGCCCTCCATTATTCTCCCTCGGCATGCCGGGAGTCAGTCGGAGAAAATGTTCAATGGGTGACAAAGTTTTAACTTGAGTATACTGTCCATGTTTGAACCTTCACCGTTTTGTAAGACCATCATGGCCGTACTAGTAAAATTATTCGGAGTGAGGAGGGCGGACAACAGGCTAAACAAGGCGCCACCAGCCGTTGCCGTTCAATGCAACAACACTGAAAGATTCCAAATATGCTTCTCATATTGCTGGAAATGGCACTCTCCTTACATTACAATTTGCATCAACACAATCTTTGTTTCATTTTTAACAACCAAATATTTCAGAGATCGACAACTTTTTGTGAGAGGGCGCCCCGCTATACACGGCCATGAATACCATTTATAGCCCTATAATTAACATCTTTCGAAATACAAATCATACGATGGCCTGCAGGAAACTCAAAGGCTCTACAATCCCGTCCAGACAGTAAAATTCTCCCTTCTAAGTTCACTTCTAGCCCCTCCTCCAATTTAAATAAAAAACAAAGAAACAAAGAAACAAACAAAAACAAAAAAAAAAACAAAACAAAAAAAAAAAAAAAAAAACAAAAAAAAAAAAAACAAAAAACAAAAACAAAAAAAAACTCCTGTCTAATACAGTTTCCATACAAAGTTACAGTATATACAGCTTGTATTGAATTAAAAATGCTCAAGGCCATATCTACACAAAACTGTGTGTGAGCTTAATTTGGAACACAGCTGACTGTACAAGTCGTCATGTTGTTTGAATTTATGTCAATCATAGTAAAGTTACCAATTGTATTTGGAGATAATATGATCATATTCCTCAATACGTTTTGGGTAATGCTGACGCCCCTTTAAAATTATTCCAGGTCACTTTTTCTTGCAAAGCAAAAAAAAAAAAAAAAACAAACAAACAAAAAAACTTATGTACGGTAGTAAGGAAAATTATGGTGTGTACAATCACGTTTAATTGTTAGGTATGTTGGGCGTTATCCTCTCTAGTACTGTGCTATATTGCCTCTCCAGCATTATTGTGGATGGTAATATGTGTGAGGGGTTTATTTAAATTCTGAAAAGACAAAAAAGTAATAAAAATTCAAAACATAAATAAAAATAAATTAAAGCAAGAGATAGAAAATAAAAGAAGACAACATTCCCAAACTGTATATGCAGTCGCATGAGTGTGTTTATAATTAATTGGTGTTAGCGTCGCACTTGAACAGCAGGTCATCACGTTACCTAATATACATGAGTGGCCAGGACCATGAAAAACGTTGCAACATCAGTTTATCATGTTACTTAAATATTCATGAGTGGCCAGGACCATGCAATTATGTGGAAAAAAGTATTATAGTTAACCAACACAAAGGAAGATTTGAACAAAATAACATTTTGGCTATAATGCAATGTGTCTATTGTGAGCCTTATTGCTGTAGGAGCCAATGGCATAAGAGTGGGCGGGGCTAAATGTTTAAGTCTTTAAATTCCTCCCCACGGTATGTTCGAAAAATAGTGTTAGTCCATAGCAGTAACAGTTTCTCGGGTATAAGGTAGTCATCTTAAGTAATATTCATGGATATTCATGAGGATCAAGAGATCATCAACTTCTTGATAACTGCTATCTTAAAGGACATGCGTCACCGACCGTACAAATTGTCAAAGATATTATAATCATTGATTCCAAACTTAAAATGGCGCGTTGACTCCTCATCGAGGCCAAAATATCGGGGCGGAAGTGCTTATCACTGTTCAGTCGTTTTGGAAAACACACAGGTAAATGAATGTCTTACAACAGTATTAATACTTATTATTTCGAAATATTAAAGTATCGCTCCTCAATAAATACCACTAAAAAGACGAAGGTCCTCGTGGCATTTCACATAAATACAATGACTGGTTTGAAGTTCATGGACTTATTCATTGGTCAGTTTCTATGGTATCTTCAAGTGACCCACTTTTATATACGCGTTCAATTTCTTACGCGCTCACAACGGGAAAGCAACTAGTGCGTTCGTTTTCCGAGGGCGCAGAAGTGTACAACAACTACCACTCCGGATAATACACAGAGAAATCCATTCTGCGCAAAAAGAAAGCGTTGTAAAAACGCACGCAGGCTAACCTCTTTTAACAATGAAATTTTCTATAACGCGCTCTTATTTTGGTACGCAGATTACCGAATAGAACGGTACGCTTGTCAAATTGACACTTCCGCCCCGATATTTGCGTCTCCATGAGAAGTCACTGAGCGTAACAGTGTAGGTATAGGAGTTTGGAATCTATGTTTATAATATCTTTGCAACTTGTCAAAGATATTATTATTGCAATTACCATAGAAATAAAAGTAAGTACTTACTTTTATTTCTATGGCAATAACGGATTATTTTTAATAGTCACATGATGCTAAATTAGCCAATATGGGAGCCAAAAAAGTGAATAACGGATAGCTAGGGGTTGTAGAATTTAGAATCTATGCTTATAATATCTTTGCAAATTGTAGAGACCCTATAGTGGGAGAGATTGGCCAACCATTGTTCTCAGATACGCATTCTGATTGGACGAAATGTATGGGCACCATTTTGGAGCCAAAGTACGAGCTTGCAAGATCATGTGTAGCCTATGTACATTTGAGAAGTTTAGTTATGCAGACTGTACTGTACGTGCGGCCGGACGTACGCATTCTGTGTAAGATATACATGTTTTGTTTCCAAAATTGCGGCCAGGTTGTGCTGCATTTGGATGCACGAACAGATCAGAGAAGGGTTACAAGTTGTATAGAATCCCATCCTATAAAAAAAGAAGGCTTCGGTGGGCTGTAAAAGTTAGAAGGTTCAATTGGAATCCATCAAATAGCGACGTAACTTTACCGTATACAACTTAGTAATACATGTAAGCCTAACGTTAGAGTAGGCTTAGTCCTCAGTAAAGGCCCGTGTATAGCCGGTCGCCGATAGCTCCCTATAGAGGTTTTTCACTGACGTCACTGCGTTCGCGCGTCTCTCTATTTTGACGGCCAGGCGCCCAGTGTATAACAATCGTAACTAAGATCCTGCAGTCTTTTGCGCATGAGCAGTGACGGCCAGTGAGCCAAATTGAAACGCGCTGACGTCACGTGAAAAACCTTTATACACGGTCCTTACTCCGACTCATTGAAAACCCGGCGTCTTCGACCAGCACAGTGCTGGTCGAAATTGATTTTCATGTTATTGCAAAGTTAGGAGATAAAGTCTTAATAAACTACCATAACTTTTCCTATCCATGTCTTACACTTATATTGCAGTTGTTTTTTATCACTTTAAACCTCGGAAAAGTGCCGAAAATTTGAAATAAAATCATCAACTTGGCCGCTCCTTAACAATTTACTGTAGTGCTCGAAATATTTGTTGACATCTGAATGCCGTGAGCGTAACATTGTGACGTCACGCACATTTTGATTACTGTAGAACTTTCCTATGCATACAAATGGCAACTGCCTCTGCAGGCATTCTATACTGACAAAACGACGTAGTTCATTAGCATACTGTTGTAAACAAAGTTCCAAAGTCACACGGTAAATTTTACAGAGCGAAAAAGTTGTTGATTTCATTTCATATTTTTGGCACTTTCCGGAAATTCTCGGTGATCCAGAACAGCTGCAATACTCTTCTAAGATCTGGAGAAGAAAATTTCTGGTTGTAAATTAGGATTTTTCTTTCAGAATTTGCTGTGAGAAGACAGAAAATTTCAACCATTACACAGACGGCCGATCCCCCCGCTATTTTCAATGGTCGGTGTAAGGACTGTGTACAGAGAGCTGTAGGCGAACGACCACAGTCCTTTACTGAGGACTAGAGTAGGCTTATCCTTAGAGTTAGATTACGACGTTCTGTACAAGGCCTAGCCTAGTATATACCGTATACGGCGGTTCCGTGTATTCCGACTGCTTGATATCAGGGGTCGAAATTCCCACTGTTCCGCTGTTCCGAGAACAGTGCTTTTAGTGCCGGAACAGTAACTTTTCAAAAGCCACTGTTCCGTGGAACAGTGTTTTCCACAAGAAGCAAAGTGCATATAAATATACAACACATGCTAATCTCTGATAAAGTAATGATGCTGTGAATATAAAAAATCCCAGTAAATTTTTGCTTAAGTATGAAATGCAATCTCGTTCCACCGTTATCAATTAAAGTCTGAATACACTTGCACGTGTTATTCCCGATGCTGCATGGTACAGTACTGTGTAAACGCACATACTGAATTTTACTACCAAATGCAGAAACACTTTTAGTACAGTATGTCATTTATTGCCATGCAAGCGAAGGTCATCTTGCATCACCCCTTGTCTTGTGCGGTATGTTCCAAATCACCTCTTAACTATTCATTGATATTCCCTCCACTTTGTGTTTTTACGGGGTTTTGTATTAATATTCCCTCCAAGCTAGCAACTAAGCACCGAAACTTGAAACATCTAAAAGCAATTCTGACTGCTGATATCTCGCAACCAAAGTCAATGGGTCCTAAGTGTTTGCTTTTCCTCGCAAGATCTTCCCATTGACTTACTGTGTGGAATGATACTTGAATCAAGGTTATGGCGAAGGATACGACTAGAACGATTTCACGTAAATTTGCTGCGAGAAAATAACAATAGTATGTGCACTCATATGTTGGAGAACCCACTCATTCCTTTGCTATAGCAATAAACCGCAATGCAAAGGATGAATCAAGCAAAAATATTCCTTTACCGTGGAACTTTTTTGCTCTCACTCAAATCCCACTTGCCTTGCTTGCTGTGCCTTCTGCTACAGTAGGTTTTGGGCCACTGCAATGCTAGGTCTCGGGACAATGCAAGATTATTGGCGATAAATTTGTGCTTAAAAAATAAGAACCAAAAGAAAATCAGGATATCCCACTGGCTAATCCCCGCTGCAGGCGAAAATTCACCCTCCCCACGTTACGGTCAAGTCGTGCAGTCATACCATCGAATACAGTAGACAGCAATTTGCACCTTTGCAGTCTGCACGTGTGCACGAACTATACGTATGCCGATGTACTGTGCTCCGGAACAGTAAAATCTGATCCGGAACAGTAATTTTGGAAAAAGCGCTGTTCCGTGGAACAGCAGCAAAAAGTATTAAATTTCGACCCCTGTGATATTCCAACACAGAAACCCAAATACAACTCCTAATGAACCCTTTGGCCTAACCAGCTAACCCTAGTACTAACCCTATTGGAGAGTTGTCGGAACATCCCCATAGAGACGTTGGAATACCAGAGCTGCAGTCACCAGTCCGATGTTGGAGCAGTGGCGTATTTAGGGGGCATTGAGCTATACCCCCATCCCCTCACTGATGCCGATGTTTTTTACTTCCTTAAGATACGTTAAGTTTTTAACACAAATTTTACTGCTAATGATAGCATATGTGGCACCAGATTGCATGTAAGGACACCTAGTTTTTCAACAATTTTCAAAGGGGAGGGGGCATCCCATTGGGCAATGGTTCCCCTCACTGATTGCCGATAATTTTGTTTTAGTTCCTAAAAATACGTCAATTTTTTAACACAAATTTTACTTCAAATGTAGCCTATGTGGCACAAGATTGCATGTAAGGACACCCAATTTTTAAAAAAATTTCATAGGGGAGGGGGGCACAATAACAGATCAAACATTGCTCCTGGATCTATTAGTAACATGAAAAAACTGAAACATTTGCGTACCTTTGACTTTGATGTAGGTTTTTACATGGAATACACCCTGGTCAGTCACAGTTTTATGAAACCTAGGCCTAGCTACGCCCGTGGGCGTCAATCCCGGGGGAACAGGGGAATAAGTCCCCCCACATTTTGGAAATACACCCATTGACTTAAGATTTTTACACAGTAAATTTTTGACAGAATTGAACATGTCCCCCACACTCCATTAAAGATCATTGACCCCCATGCCTAGGCCTTTCCATAAAATAAAAAAGTCGCACTGCGAAGTTCTCCCCTATATTTACCCCTTCCCCCAGACCTCTTCTGAATCTTTCACTAAATAATGAAAAATCTTAAATGGTTAGTTCAACTTGCTTGAACTTTCCATAAAAGCACCATTTTGCATATGCCATCCTGCATTAACGTACTAGTAGTTTTCCTAGAAAGAAGGGGTAGACCCAGCCCAGAATAGACCCACCCCCTCCCCCTCTCTTACAAGCACAAAAAGAAGACACACTAAAATGAGATTTTTTCAATAAAATCACTTTTAAAACTGTCAAAATAGCATACACCATTCCGCATTTTCGTCCCTTTCTATTAGCAAAAGTTACTCAAAATGGAGGGTGTTATCCCCTCCCTCTAGACCCCTTTCAGGACGACTTTTCTTGCACCGGGTGACAAACTAAAGGATCCGGCAGACAGTGCCAGCCAGAGTCAACCAATACGAATGATTATCACAAGAGAACAGAACGCTGTAACTCACATTGTTTTACATTTTGTACGGAAAACTGTACGCACACAGTGTATATGATATCTGGCCATAGTTACCATTTGGCTCCAAAATGGCGCCCATGAAATAAATTGGCCAATCTCTCCCACTATAGGGTCTCTAGCAAATTGCGTACATGTGCGCCCTCTACAGGAACACTTCGGTTTACATGTCTTGCTGACATGAGCCTATAAGGTGTAGGCCTATTGCTGGTTTCTTGAAAAAAAAAAAATAAACATGAAAGTTAATTCAACTCAACATTATATCCCCACCATTGGGCTGCATGACAAAACGATCTTATTACAATAAACTTTACAATAAACTTTACCAATTTCATGAACGCTAAAGGAAATGACATGTGATAAGGTGACTGAACTCTGAAAGTAGAGAGCTTTATCAATAGATCAAAACATATTTTGCATTACTAGTGACTTCATTTTATTGACCTTATCTATTTTGACAAAGACTTGCTTATGATTCATTTCACGGTCTGATACTCTTGAAGCCATTTAGGTGTTTGTAGATTCGAATTACGAAAGAAACAAACTTAGTAACACGTCAATACAACCTTACGAATAGTACAGTGCCATATTACATCCACTTTCTACATTATCACGTGACTTGATTTTCATACCTTTATGACGAGATTTTCAAACACCACACTCAGAACATCGACCGGCATGTGCGTTTTGTAAGGCACAAGAGAAGGCAGTTGCCTCGAGTGGTGAGAGGGGGAGGGGGCGCAAGGGGTTTGGCTGGTAAATTTTTCATCGACAACATGGCAAGGTATAAGGGATCATAATTTAAGCTGAACCTATCTATAAAATTTGTCGATAAAATATTTTAAGGCCGATGTATGTAAGTTAAGGATGCTGAAACATTTTGAAGCATTTAAAAGCTTAACCTCTCGCTGGTTTTAACCTGTGTTCAGTTCAAGTCAGCTCAGTGTATTTCTGAACTGTAAGACCAAGCAGCTTGCTGTTACCTGTGTCTAACCCAATGGATAGAGGGCGTGAACTAGCAACTTCTTTTTACAGCAGCTTGGGAGATAAGAGTAGTGTTAATATATTTTGCGGGACATGTAGTAAATGGAAAAAAGTTAGAACCCTCAACCTTCAAAAAGTACAGAATATCGGAATCAGATCGGAAAAAAACCTTAAAGAAACAAAAAATCAATAAGAAAAATAGACATACCACATTTCGGCATTTTGGTTGAACTCTATTTTATTACTTAGTTATGATTATGTTTTACATTTAAGGGAGTCCACAGTTCTCTAAACTATTCGCGTTATAGTGTCGACTGTCGTGGTGTAACAAGTTGTTATATTTGACGAGTCTAAAATTTATCAAAAATTTTGTTAAGCCTTATATGATATTTTGCATTTTTTCAAACATTTATTATGAACTTAAATGTCAGCATATCAGGCTTCACTGGAAAGATGCACCAATGAAGTCATGTGACTGCTTATAGACCTTATGCATTGACGTCACAAGACGTCAATTTGGAGGAAAACAAATGAAGCACACGTGCACGAACAACCTAGATTTCGCACGCGCGTTTAGTAGACTAATGTATGCGATTGGTTGACAAATCAGCTGTCTGCATCTGTTGGTGTAACTTGCAATGATACGCGCTTTCCTCCAAACGAGGGAGCACTTTCTGCTCTGTGACATCATATGCATAATTTCTGTTAGTAGACCGCTCTTAGTCTTGATCATCTCCTGCTTATTCACAAGTCGTCTCAGCGCCATGTTGGATTGCAGGGGTTTTACTCATGGGGTTCGCAGAAAAACATTAGTGGGGGGGGGGGCAAAACTTTATTGATCAAATCAGGGGAAATTTTTACTCCCAGAAAAGAGCTTAATTGCTAAACGTTGGCGCCTTTTACAGGGGTGTAGCCGTGAATTTACCAGGGGGCGAAACCTGTAGGCAAACTATTTAAGCGTAGCGCGACCATAGCTTGGCGCGAAGCGCCAAGAAAATTTTGGAAATATCCCAGGCCTTGTGAGTTGCATCTAATCATTTTCTATTTTGAAAGCTCATGTTCTGGAAATTTTCTAGCGATATCGTAACAAAATGTTGATGTTTTTGATTTTCGGAGGGGGGGGGGGGGCTCAAGTGCCCCTTGCCCCAATTCCGGACGCCCATGGCTTTACTAACCGCACGTGTCTTTCCCTATCGCTTATCTGCCACTCATCAGTTTTGCAACAATGCCGTACATGCTAACGCTAAGGATTTCTCTGAGCGCGCTGTCATGTACTCATCGCAGAGCCTGCTCTGCATCGATGGTTTGCAAATCCAGATAATAGAGGGCGCAAGCGCTACATACCACGTAGTCCCTTTATACGAACCTTAATACCACAGACAGAGTCCCGGAACTGGCACTTTGACCAGACCGTGGGAGTTCACGTGTTTTCTTATCATTAGGCCTAAGTGGTGTCAGTAAGTATATGAGGAAATAAAATGAAACGTCGTCAATTATAGTAAGTTACTTATTTAAACTCAACCACAAACCTTGTCTGAGCGGTTGGTAAATTATCAGTCATTCGTATGTCTGGCATTGTGGCTTTACACTTTCATATCCAACATATGATGTCACGACAACTTTGTGGTAAGATTGTTAGAATTCGTTATTGAACAGAAAACTATACCATTCATTACGTAAAGTGTTATGTGCACAAGCTAAAAAGTGTGCAGGTTACATTAAGAGACATTCATAGTCACCTGACATCAATTTTTTTTTAAAGACCATGCGGCTGAATGATTGCGGGCGAACACAAAACGTCATGATCCCGAAGGGCCTTAGCTGCCCGAACCATCCACATCCAGTGACAGGACATTTTGACTTAACCTACCCCATCCTGCAGTTATATAACAAGCCTTGATCAAGCTATGTCACACTCTGTAACGAGGGTACAGCCCGATAGTCATAGGTTTTTTTTTTTATTCATAAGGCTTTTTTTTAGTCATAAGGTTCTTTTTATTCATAAGGTTCATTGTTCATAAGGGTCGTTTATTCTTAACATGATGAACGGCAAAAATAAGGTTCAGTGTTCATAAGGTTCGTTATTCATAAAAACATAAAAATAAATGATAAAAAGGTTCATTATTCATAAGGTTCTCTATTCATCTGTTCATAATCGAGAATATGGTTCGTTGTTCGTAATCAAAAGAAAGGTTCAATGTTCATAATAAAAAAGGGACCATTATTCATAATAAAAAAGGGTTCATAATTGAAAAAAAGGTTCGCTATTCATAATCGGAAAAGTGTTCGTTGTTTATAATCAAGAATAAGGTTTGCTATTCATAATCCCAAAAAGTTTCGACTAATCTCTTTGAAAGGCCAATAACAGCCAATCTAAATAGACCATATAAAAACGCCGTCAACACGTTGTAGTCAACACAATGGCCTATAATTCCTGCTAGTTTTAGGGGTGTGCCCCCTTCCATGAGATACAGAAAGCCTTTAAAGCTGGATGAACGCCTTTTTCTCATATTATGAATATTGAACCCTTTTTCCTATTATGAATATCGAACCTTTCTTCCAGTTCAGTCGTACCTTGTCTGTCCAAATTGACAGCCCTTCGGGGGCACCGAGATGAGACGTAATGCGAACGAAAGTTGTACGAAAAGGTTCGGGAGAGTTACCATCAGCTTGCGAGTTGGTGAGGATTTAAAAAAAATAAATCATTTAAAATTTTGATAGGAACGTTTCGACGCACAGCGGACCGCGGAGACTTGTGTTCGATATTAACCGACTTATCGCAGTGTTTGGTGGATCTTCCCTCGATATGCGGTAAGGTATGTATACGTACCTTCTAGTAGCATACGACCGCCCAAACCGCTACAGGGGTCTACCCGATATTCATAAGGTTTTTATTCATGAGGGTCAATATTCATAAGGTTCTTTAGTCATAAGGTTCATTGTTCATAAGGGTCGTTATTCATAATCGTAAAAGGGGTTCGTTGTGCATAAGGTTCGTTATTCATAACAGAAAAAAAGAGTCATTATTCATAATAGGAGAAGAGGTTCGATATTCATAATCGGAAAAAAAGAATCGATATTCATAATAGGAAAAAGGTTCGTTATTCATGACTAGTGGATACAAAGTACTGCGATTTGCTACGATGTCTATTTCATCTCATTTAAGCCCCATTTCCACGACAAAGGTATGAAATGCAAAAAGCGTTTTACTGAGTACACCACAGTCCGTGGTTTCATAACTGCACTTGTAATCTGAGCGCTCTGCTTGTTGTACATTGAAGGACTCAGGCTTCACTATGCACCTCTCTGCACATTACACTAAATATACACAAACCATCGTCAATCATAGCGACATTTATATGAAGGCATAGCTTGAATTCGGCACACTTTTCATGCCAATCAAAGTGCATTCACGGATTTGTGAATTTTAGCTGCCCCACAGATCTGAACTTATTTTGGGCGATGTCTGTCTATCATTAATCCCAGTGTTCTAGCTATCAATGACGTGTTCGCTTCCTACCAAGGATCAGCCTGCGTAGCGGCTCTTCTGAACTACTGCTACACGGGACTACCGGTCCTGCTGTTTCATCATCTAGAATCTTGAATTTGGACTGTTTTTGCTGATTGGCGCACTTAGCAGGCTGCTAAGTGACAGTTTCTTGCCCCGATTGATTTCTCATATTTAATTTACATTATACTTCATTCAAAGGTATCGACAAAACCACCTAGCATGTTTACAAATTACAAATTAGACAGCAGGTCGAGAACTATTCAAGAAGAAGGCCGCTCAATTAAAATTTCAACGTATTCTTGCCTCCATGATTGCACTGTTAAAGCAAGTTGTCCCCACCATTTCACGTACGCAGGCCGTTTATTATGTCATGGATCAGGGAGTTGCAATGTTGCAATATTGCAACTCCCTGCATGGATGTACCATTCCAGTTTAAGGTCACACCAACACCTCTCGAGGGGTAATGATGTGGGTTAAGACCTTTAAAACAGGGTTATTCCGACTAAATTGTATGAAAAAGAATGTGTGCCCCAATTTGATGTATAAACAGTACGTACTTTCTTTTCTTTCCTACTGTAATAGCGCCCTCAATTACAAAAATTATTAAGAGTGGACAAAAATTCGAGCTTGTGTAACCGGTACCGAACTTGGCACGCACCCTTAATTAGTAGTAAGTAACGTGTGATAACTATTAAATTCTTAGTTACCATAGGTTTAGCCGACAATTAACTGCTCGTCGGCTTTGTTAAGTGATTAACTACTATATGAACGAACTTAACAGCTGTGAAATGCGCAACGCGGATCACAGAATTTGACTTATCGGCGTCCACCTTTTCAACGAAACTGTCACAAATGTTCAAAACCCTGACTGGAGACAGTTTCTTAAACGAAATTCTGCAAATCCAATTACTTTCTATTGCAAAATTCCATTTTTCGACCTTTTCCTCGTTTTGGCCGAAATACTTTTCACTTTGCCTGAATTGTTTCCCATTGACTCGATGCACAACTTCCAGCCAGGGAGCTGGAAGACAAACTTAATGACATTCGTGCTCATTTACAAGTATCTAGTATAGCATGGGCCTAGGAAGCTGTCCCCGACTGGGAGATGGGGCTCATCGAACGCTGTTTCGGACCGTCTTCCTGGGGGATGGGGTCTAAGGCTGGGGAGGTGGTGTCCTCTCATTAGAATTTGTGAACATTTGTGGGTCCTTTGATGCAGTTTGGTGCTCTACTTGAGTAAATTACTGCAAATTTTTGACCTTTGTTTAACAGAGGGAACAAATAAGAGGTTTCGTCCTTTAATTGAGGTGTGGGGGGGGGGTCGCTTTAGCCCCAGCCCCCGCTTTATGCGCCCTTGTTAATAGATAATACGAGGAAATGTGGGCACCTCTCTGGAATCTGCGTTTGGGGCATCCAGAGGGGGCACAAGTACAATCTCCCTGTCAAAGAGTGCCTTGTTTTGCAGACATGTAAAGGTGAGCAAACACTGAAGTTATGGGTTGACGTGTTAACGACTACACACATAAATAGAACAGTGGGGGTCAACTGAACGATTGGGCTATTGATAATACGTAAGAGCTACGTGGGACAACACTTGTCAACCAGCACTTAATAGCACTGTCTTTATGATTTTTTAGTGAGGTCATTTTTAAGAAGGGATCGCCATGTCATCACCAAACCAGAACACCACCCACTGTGTGCTTTGTGGGGTAGGGTGGGGGAGGGGTAATATGTGAAAGAACTTTGTGCCAAAAATGCCTCCCAGACTGTTGCAAATGCCAACTGACATGCTCAGTTACTCCTAAATGTTTTACAAAAATATCAAGAAACAGCATAGTGTCTATTTCAGAACTTTATTACCCCTAAAGAATGGACATGTTAGGGAAAGCCATACAGGAACAGAGGGTTAAAATTTTGTGATAATTTTCCCCCTTTTCATATTTTAATTTTTGAAGTGTATAATTATTTTAATACATATTTTATCAAGTTTTTGTGTACTCCCTAGCCATCTTTAGCTACACACAGACTCTGGATGTGGCCCTTGGTTCGCCAGCTGCAATAGCCTGGTATAGCCCGGCAGTGGGCTAGATGAGGTTAAGTGATCCAGACAATGGCTACAAATAAGTCAATATGAAATGAGTTTTTTCTTATATTAATATACTTGTATATATATTTAGTTTCACATTAACTTTAGCAATTCAAGTTGTAAAAACACTTAATACAGATGGGAAAAAAGTTCAGCCTCTAAGGCTTATGACTTGCAATCGTACTATGGCATCACACAAAAACAATAACATCGCTAAACATCATGCTAGGCTATCAGTATGAAATTCACTTGCCAGTAAGACTGATGGCATTTTTAACCCTGTTTCATCTGCAGTAAACCCCTTGAGTATATGTGGCTCAAGATGTGCAACCTCAAGTTGAGAATAACATTTTTTGCAATTATCAGTGTTGTAACGAGTCATGACTCAAGCCACTAAGTTTCAAAAGGAGAGCAACTGTATCATAATTTTCCTCAGAGGAATAATACAATGACTCGAGTCACTGACTCGACTCGAGTCCCACTGAAAGTAGTAAATGACTCGACTGCAAAGTTGAGTGACTTGTTACAACACTGGCAATTATAAACCAGAAAGTCAAAAGGCTTAACGTTTCCCTGCCACTTGCATATAAGTTTAGTACTGTGGTTTCAGTTTCATTGTGAAGTTATATACTGTGCTTGAATTTCAAAAGATAATGTTAAAACTCCATGGGCATAAATCACACAGATTGACATCTGAACATGACCCTACTCATACATCAGTATCTTCCTTACAATTTTGGGTTTTACATCCCAGATATAAGACCCAAACATGTTTCTTACTTGACAAATCATGTTAACATGGTTTAAAGTCTGGTTCCTGGTGACTTCAAATGACCTTTGGCTTCCACCGCAAAAAACTGAAATTGTGCAATCAATATGGGGCACATACATGCCCCATGTAAGATTCATACTATATTTTTCTTGCATTATCAAGTTTATAATGTCTTAAGTTTGACCTCTGGTGACATCAGATGACCTTTGACCTCCACCAACCTCAACAGGGTTCTACTAAATATGGGACACCCATATGCAAAGTATGAGATTTATTGAAGCTTCCTTCTTTGAGATATTGTGTTTACAAAGTTTTTACAGTTTGACCTGTGGTGACTCCAAATGAGCTGTAACCTCTACCAAAGAAAAAATAGGGTCTACTTAATATGGCCTATCTACACACTAAGTATGAGATCACTGAAGGTCACTCTTCTTGAGATACAGTGTCTATGAACAGATTTCAAAATGTACACCATTTGAACTCTGGTGACCTAAAATGACCTTCGACCTCCACCAAACTAAATAGGTTCTTTTTCTTAATATGGGACACTCACATGCCAAGAATGAGATTCACTGAAGTTTCCCTTCTTGAGATCTTATTTACAAGGATTTCAGTATGACATATAGTGACCCCAAGTGACCTTTGACCTCCTTAAAAATAATAGGAAACATTCACTTAATATGACCCATATTTGTCTGTGCTTGTAACACAATGACATGTGCATGTCCAAAAGAGGTGTACATAATTAAAGACTGCCACAAAGGTAAGTGGTTCACTTCCCTTTGACCTATCCCATGAAGCACTGCATGAAAACATTTCCCCATTGCAACTCGTCTATTTGGTTTAGGTGATCACTTGCAATCCAATTCTTTTACATCAGAGTGATGCATATTTCTGAAAGGATGTTTGCTTACCGCTGAAAAAGATCTCATATCCCCAGGGTTACAAGAACCCCAGAATTGAAAAACCCTGGACTTCAGCAACAAGCCAGTGAACTCTGATGTCATGGCCATAATAAATTGGCAGTGACAAACACATGCCACTATCACTGACATATTCATTGTTAATGGACCACAAATGACTACATTCATGCCATATATCAGGGCTTTATTTTAACAGTCAGATGATTGCCAAAATGATAAAAAATTGTGAGGAACAACCATAAGTCCAAACAGAATAAGATGTTTGTCCAGTGGAAAGTCAAAATTTCATGAAAGAAGGAAACACATGGCACCCAGGGCAATTTGAAAGTTTGTTACAGACAATCAAATTTTCTTTTGGACAACCAAAAAAAAAAAGGAGACAGATTGTCCACTAGACAACTATGGAAATTTCTTAACATCCAAGCCTGTATATGGTCCATTTACATAATTTTGAAGAATAAATTGGCCTTTGAACTTGCAAGAATTCACTCTCCCAAACTGAACGTCTAACTAATCTACTTCAACAATTTTACAGCAATTTTCAAAACATTCAAACATTCAATATATCACTGAATAATGCCTATATCTGTTGCATCATTGCACAGATGTCTCTGAGTTAAAATCTGAAATATTGCTTTCACTAAATTTGAATTGGTTACCTTACTTCTATTTTTTTTAATAAATTACTAAATAAATGCCCTAATGTCAAAACACTGCTGACTTCCCATTACATATTAACATACTTCTATAGTATGTTTTACTGGTAAAGCAAATAGTTTTCTGAGGTGATGTTATGAAACTTTAGACTCTTGCCATTGACACATATTCAAGTCATTTAATGTTCCATTTTGGGAAGAATAAATTAGAGTGTTCACCTTAAAGTATCATTTATACAAAAGTGAAATGTAGACCATTAAACAATAGCTACTGCACATGAATTATTCTTGTAATATAATAATACCCTGTTGTGAAGAAGAACAGGAAAACCCTGTAATTTTATTTCCTCTTTTAACTGTTCACAGTAACCACTGGCAGCACTGGGACAAAAAATTATATTGGAGGAGGGGGAGGGGGAATGGCGTAGGTGCAATGGGAGTGGTGAAAAAGCTCTTCTTCTGAAAGAGAGATTGTCAATAGTGTGAAACACTGCAATACGTAGGGAATGGGCTACAGCCTAAAACCAACTTTTTGGCAAATTGCACATAAGATATCCGCTGAGGATGATCAGGGAAAGTGAAAAAATAATTGCAAATGGGATACTTATCCCCTCCCTCCCCTCATAATGCTGCCACTGTAAGAAACATCGAATGAACTAACACTAAAAAACCAAAACACAACCAACTCAATGAATGTTTTACTTCAAAAAGGATACGAACTGAATAAAGTAAATTTTAGTATCTGGTAACAATGAATACAATCTTGATTTGGTTTCAAGTTTTTATAAGAATAACTGTTGGAAAATAAAAGGAAGTAAACACTTCATCCAAAAACATTTTAAAACATTGCTCTAATCTTACAAATCTCCAGGCTCTTACTTCCCTTTACTTCCCTCACAAATATCTCCTATAATGTTTCAGGACATTGAAATAGCATTTCAAACGTACACAAAGAAACTATTTTGCAAAATTTAACAACAGGATAATGAAAATATTGTCACATGATTCAAAAGTGCCGCCTTAAATTACGATACATGGTATATATACTGATTTAACTTGGAGTGCATTTCCCCTTTAGAGGAAGAATGCAGTCAACCCCACATTATTTTCAAAAACCTGCTAAATCTTGCAAATCTGCTCTTATTTTGCTCACAAGTAACTTTCATGTTTCTGAGTGTATAAAAACATTGAATATTGAAGGTAAACTAAGGAGTTATTCTCCATGAATTTAACAAACAAGTAACAAACATGTCACATGACTGATAGAAGCCATTCCTGAATTAGGATCACGGGGTACACAAATTCAAATGGGAAGGGGGACTGCATTTTCCCTTTAAGGAAACACAATGTCTTACAGTGTTTGATATTCCCACATTCGGGGCACATTAAAAGATAGAACTACCAATTGCACATGTACTATTGCACTGTGATCAATGAAGTAAGTCACATAAAAACTCGCTTTGCTCTGGGAGGCATATACTGTACTGTTCCAGCATGTAGTTACAGAATCCAATACATCATTTTTCAATCTTTTATGACTTGAAGATGAAATTTACAACACTTCCATACTGCTTTTCCCACTCTGTTATCACATTGTGCTGAAAAAATGGGTGCCCTGCCTGTAGAGACAGCATGCATTATTAATTTCCCATGTCATGATTTAACTTTGTGAGAAATGATGAATTTCTTTGCAACTAAATATAACTATTACAACATACATAATTCCCACCATTTCAATCTAAAACCAATAAATATTTATTAAATTCACAGGATGGGAAAGGGGGTTCAATTAGAAACTAAGGATAGCTAAGGATAGAAAGCAATCACAAAACATCTTTCCTTCAATACTGGATACTGTATCTGTCAAAATGTGAATGGTATAGCATCCTTTCTCCTGGCATACCCCCTCCTTTTGTCATCACCTCCCCTCCCTTTCCACCCCCCCCCCCAAAATCTGCTAGCACAAAGTAAGCTGAATGCATTAAAGGCAGTAGGCAGTCACCCCAAACAGAGTGAGTGTATCCTGTCACTCTAGTTCATGAATGGTCTATTTTGATCATGTGACAATATTTTTGTTAGTGAATTGTGGAATTCAAGGTGAATTTCGCCTTGCTTTACCTATTGTTTGTAATAGTTATGTTCAAAACGTTTTCAGAGGTGCTTGTAATGCAATAGGAGGTTTGCAAGAGTTTGCTGATTTTTCAAAGAAAATTTTGGGGCGACTGCCTATTGCCTTTAAGCAAGGACAGCTATTGAGAATGGCAGTCAAAGTCTGTCATTTTTCACGAATGTTATTATCTCAGTTGCAACATTCACTGTACACAAGCTTGCAAAAATCCCAGTTCTATTTCCACCACCATTTAATGACCAACTTATGAAAATTCTGATATTACAGTTTATGGGACTTAATTGCCAAACATGCATTTGAGAATACAGAACACTGTCCAATGTGTGTCACGTTATTTTTGTCAGGTATGAGTAACTAGTATTGATTACCTGTGCATTACACACAAAACAAGTGGAAATGATTCAAGTGTGTCAAAACAATGGTGCTGTTACAGAACGTTTTATACAGCAGCTGCATTGCAGTTTTCATTTTAACCAATTTTTCATAATAACCATTATTAGTATGAAATATTGGAATGTCACGACACTCTGATTTTTGTGGGTTTGAAACTTTGAAAACAGGACACCATCTGTCAACACAAAACAGTTGGCAACTATGGATGCACTTTCTTAAGTATACAAATACAGGATTGCAATAGTCATTGCACATTTTAAAGTAGTTAGTCTTTACAAAATTGTGTGATTTTTATTAAAATCTTCTCCATCTCTGGTCAGACAGAGCCCAAAATTTACCAACCAGTGTAAATATATGATTTGCATCAGAGGTCTATGAAAATAAAATGTTAACTGATTTTTCATGACGTCACACCGACAAACAGCTTTTATCGGACACGCATAGTTCGATAAATGCTGTCTGTCGATGTGACGTCATGAAATAATTCGTATAAATTTAATTTTCGTAGTCCTGCGATAAAAATCATATAATTACACAGGTTGGCAAATTTTGGGTTCTTTCCGACCCGAAATGGAGGAGATTTTAATAAAAACTCACAAAAATTGGATCGGAATCCGATCCGAATTCGTTGTAGTGTGACCGCGGCTTTACAAGCCTTTTTACACCATCACTCACAAGTTACCAACCTTACTGGACAGGGGACTCTCTACATGTTCCAACACAGCTCAAACTGAAGACAGTGCTCCTCATCACACCATTAAAGATGTCCTTGGTACTGCATGCAGAGTAGTGTAAATATTACGGTATTAAAAACACACAGAAGAAATTTTCCCCTGCAGCATTCACAATTGCTGTCAGAAAACATTTAGAGAGACAGAAAAAACAAAGAATAAAAGTAAAAAAACCAAATGCTCTGAAAATTGCATTCCTCCCTTCCTTATTAATTGCTATCAGAAAAAGTCAAAGTAGCCCTTGTGTACGCCAAAATGGCCATCTTAAACTTCTGATGTGCTGTGTGCGACTGCTCCTATGGAAAGTCCCCAGGGTAAACGATGAAGTGGCATTACTCTTCAGTGTGCCAGGTACGAACATCAAGGGACGTACACTATATAGTGTGGGTTTGACTAGTTATCAATGACCAGGGGTAATGATTGTGAAGTGCTTCGAGATGTGTCACACATAAGGCGTTATAAAAATCCCAATCATTATTATTATTATTTTAGTTTTTTAGGCAGTCTGTGATTTTTCTGAATATTAATTAGAAGCTCGGCTGAATAAAATGCAAGTTTGTACCCTGTTAAATCTACTGCTTCATTTCTGCATACTGAGTTAATGTATCAATCAGCATCCCCTGCAACTTGCAGGGAGCAAGGTGCATTAACCTCTGTATTTTGAAAATTTCAGTTATATTACACTGGTAGAGTTGCCACCAGACTCTCTGCCACAAGAAAAACTCTGTCAGGCAGGAGGTATGAATTTCACCGCAAACTTATTTTGCTGCCTAGTAGGATGAAGGTTTAATGCCCCTTCACTTAAATGAAGTCCCAACTGTTAATTATTTGCCCTCGTGTGAAGTGCTGTGTTCCTTATATCCAGGTACATAATACATCTGCAGAACAACTGAATAACCCTGAAGCAGACAAAATGGGGAGGGGCAATTTTGGGAAATGCCCTATTAATTTCAACTATGCATCCCAATATTTTGTTTTTCTTTACTTTTTAAAAGTTCTTGATTTCAATAATGGGCCCCAAATGATGGAAGTATGCAAATATATACCCTTCCCATGACACCCAACAAAAACCTTAACCCTCCAAACAAATAATCTTTGCCCCCCCCCCCATCTCATACACCTATGACATTGAAACGCACATGTCCCACCAATTATTCCACACTTCTACCAAACATTCTGAATTGTATAGTAAAAATGCATATTTGGCTATTCCATAGGGCAAGGATTTGAGCACTATAAAATGCTCTGATTGTCAAAGCAAAACAAAATTGTTAATACCCTTGGAAAGGAAAGTTCAACAACAAACAAGGTGGAGGCATTTGGTTTTCTAGAAAAAGTTGAACAATAAGATGGGCACAAGCAAAATTAATAGTCTTGCTTAAAACAGAGCAACACAAACCCAACAGAACAAGGACAAGATCATCACCAGCAAGTGGCAAAGGGACATCCTATCAGAGCCGCTGAAGACTGTTGGGTCAAAGTCAAAGCAGTGGTCTTTCCCTGGGACTATTTCAAAACTGTTTGCCTCACAAAACTCTGTTCCACTTTTGAACATATCTCCAATGGCCAGGTCCTCTAACATGGTTGTCTTGCATTCCTCAAAAGTATCATTGCAAAAGGACGAGCAGATATTGACCTTCCTGTCAGAGGAAAGATGAGATTAAAATCAATTTGATAATGCAAAGTTGTAAGTTACACAAAAAACAGAGTATCGTTCCAAAATGATTTTCATGCATTTTATCTTTTTTTGTAAGAAAACTCACTTTTTCTGGTTTGTGGGAATTATATTAAATAAATAAAAGAAATATATATAAGGTTGCAATGTGTAGATCAATGACATTGTGTTTTGCTAACATAAAGGTCTGAAATGTTGTAGCCATTCAATTACAAACTTGAAATTTTTTGAACTTAACATTTAGAGTATCCTTTTTTGGGAACTGCAAGCACTTCCCATGTAAGCATATATAAGCAATAGGGGACCATTCTAATTTGAGGGCTGAGGTGGATGGGTTGTGGGGGGGGGGGGGAATCTGTTTGCCCATATCGCTGAGGCTTTTGAGAACTTTGCCAAAACATTTCTACAGATTCTGCCTGAATTTTGGTTTTCCAAAAATTTTGGGAGCCGCACATTGCTACCTCAGCTTCTCACACATAGATCTACAGGTAAGTAAGCTATGCCTGCAGGCAAGGCTTTAGCCAGAGAGTAGTCCAGGAGTATTTGGACTCCCTGAATCCTAGATTGCCTCATATGTATATCAAATTTTAATGCAAGAATTACCTTTTTTGAGCTTGCCATCCTGGCTAAAGCCCTGTTTGCAGGGGTGGCACCAGGGCAGGGGGCCATGGTCCCCACTGGGGAAGGCTGGCCCCCATCAGGAAAATTTTTCATTTAGGAAGGGCAGATTAATTCTCCAATAAAAACCCCAAATTTTCAAATTTTTGTAAACAGAAGCCAAAAACTTTTGGCACACTTCCCACACTGCAATTTTTCCTTCTGGCAACTGTTGCCATGGGGCTTTGGGTTGCTGGCTCCCCCCCCCTTGTTGGGCAAATCCTGGTGCTACCCCTGTATGTCTGTAACAAGGAATGAAACAGGGATTGCCCCAATGCCATTCTTCAATCATAGGAGGGCAATTGTTCCGCAAACTGGGAATTTATGTTTAGGGTGTTTCATTTCCTTTTATGTAACTAGTTGATTTAAGAAAAGCTAAAATGAGTATGGGAATTCCTGCAGAAAAATATTTGTGTTGAAGGCATGACTCCATTCCTGGGGATGCTGTAGTAACTACACAACTGGGCATCCTGTTAAAACACAAGCCTTGTAGCTATGTGTACGTAACACAACTCATCAGGGGTTGACATAATTTAATGGTACTGATGGCAGAAAGCTGTTGTGCCCATGCCGTTTGCAGTGTGTGGTGTCCCTCAGCAATAAATCAAAGAAATAACAAAAGTTGATGTCAACACCCTTCCCTCAGACTCAGTTTGGCTTTGCCCATTTTGAGGCCCTGATTACTCGAAGATATTATGTTTACTGGTAAGTCCTTCACAGGTAAAAGTCTACAAAATAGAGGCTATCAATAATTTTATCGGGGGAAGGGGGGGGGGGGAGGAAGGAGGTGTGGAACATAATGCCAGCTACTAGCAGAAAACATAAAAATGCCAAAAACTATTAGGGCATCTTGGTAAAATTATCTATCATTTTAGCAACAAGGTTCACATATGAGGAAACATCTGTCTTTGTGCTTCACCAGTCCACACTGATTGAAACATCACATGGAGAAACCACCATCTACTGGCAGCTCCCTAGAAAGATGATAACATAATACATACCCTTTGTCATACCACTTATGTTGATCTGGACTACAGAAGTAACACATCATGTAGTTAAGCCTTGCTCTACATGCCTTTGTGCTGGAATGAATCATGTACATACTCCCTAGGACTGAGGTCACCTCTGTTCTCAGACAACATGCCAAGTTTTTATACCAGGAACAATTGGGCAGGTTGTACTGTGGTTCTGCAATTCTGGCCTCACCTACAAAACAAGCATACTTAATAGAGTAATAAAAATCTCCTGAATTTATCCTTGCATCCTGTTTCTAAACTTATTATAAGCCTAGGCATACAACTTTTCATACCACTCTGGCTAAAAAGTAAGCCTGTATACCAGAGTTGTGACCAAGTCTTTTACAAGGCCCACAAGTTTAGTCAACTAGAGCTTTTTCAGCAACTTGAGTCACTATACCTGTCACTGGGGTAGGGGAAGATTCTCCAGAATTGAGTCAGCCTGTCAGGTATTAAGTTGGAAGGTTTTTCTCCAGGACTTCTCAACTTGGTTAAAATTTTGGTATCATATTACCAATGTAGAGCCTACTCATGTATAACACATACTGCCCTTACCACTTTCAGCACATAGATGCCCCAAATAACATATTGGAAAAAACATGTTAGGATTTTCCTGAACTCCTGTGATTACTCAAATGAAATGGCTTAGTGTGCAAAGGACCCTTATCCTTGATACATGGAGTCTTTTTCTTCTCTTCTTCTTTTGGTTAATGGTGCCACATCCAGAAGGACATTATTACACCATACTGCCCCTGTGGTCAGTCAGGCCCTCAGTGAATTGGCAAAAAATTCCACTGGCTTAGAATGACTAATAGTCCCCTCACTAAGACTGTCAGGGAGGTAGTCAAGGTTAAAGGGTCCGTGGCATTAGGGCTGTGACCGTTTAGCGATTAATCGCTAAACGATCGCACATGTAATAAACCTTTAGTACAAAACCGCCATCGATTAATCGCAAAACCTGTTTTCCGTACAAAATAAAAAACAATCTGGAGTCATTACAGAAAATTAGATGTTCACTTTAACTTTTTTTGAAAATGTGAAATACATACGAAAGGCACACACGTATACATACGACATCAAAGTTGAGCTTCTACAGTATGAGGATCCATGTTTGAGGTTCATGGAAACAAACTATGTCCCCTGGACATCACTAACACATTTTACATATATTCATAATGTTCAAGAGTACTTTTAAAGTCTCTATGTTGATCATAGGTACTTGCGATTAATCGCTAAACGATCGCAAAATTTTGCGATTAAACGTTTGGTAATTTCACTAAACGATCACAGCCCTATGTGGCATACTGCCCCCCAAAATTAATTTATCAGTTCAATAGTCCTGTATACATGTAGTTCTAATTACGTAGCCTCTAAGGCTACGTGTATGGAATCGTATTTCAGATCCCTATATCTTAATCATTTAGGAAGGCAAACTACTCCCAAATAGACCATTTTTTTACATTGCGCAAAAGAAAGTAATCCATTTCACTACGCGAACTCCATTGAGCGTATGAATTAAAGGCGGAAGAATCCTGTATTCCGTTAAGTCGCCATTGACGATGTTTTACCAGGATCACTCAGCTTCCAAATGTTCAGGTGCGAACAGAATATAACTCGAAGAAATTTAAGGAATTTACAGCAATAGAGCAAAGAAATGTGAGAATCTTTGCAAACTTTCGCACTGCTCATATATTTTACAAAATTAATCACAATTAGACGTCGAAAGTGGCTTGTTTGGACGAAAGATTCATGATTGGGCTCCCTTATGGGCTGGACAATGAGACTTAGAAAATGGCTTCCTAGGATGTAGTGGCTTACTTGTATTTTTATAGGTCTACCTTTATAGCATGTACTGTGTAACGCACCATTGACATAAATAATTAACTAGACACATCAGACAAACGCACGCTTGTTCATGACCTGCATAGACCAAAGTATGTACGGATCTACTTTCGAGACGAGTTGTTCGTTTTGAATTTTGGTTGACCATAATCCTCCATTTTCGAATCTCAAAGTTTTCCGTATTCTCATTGTCGCCCCTTGACTTAAACTGAAGGATTTTAAATGCTCAAATGACTTCTTGAAACGTACGAACGGTGGGAATCTATAAAAACAAATTACGATACCAAAATAATGCATCGAAGAGACTGTCTGATACATTGAAAAAAAATATTCGATTTGCAGCTTCGCGCATGCGGGATAGTCTGAATATTTTTAAATTGACCCAATCTCAAGTGGGAATTTTAAATGATGACCAATCGTTACGAAGTGATTCTCTGTCACGTCCGAATATAGACGAAATTTTTTTCAGCACTTTGAGAAAGGTATTACCAGCTATTAGTGTTACTGGACAGCTGGAGTTGCAGAAGGCGAGTCGAGTAGCGCTAATTCCAGCAGGAGCAGGCCGGCCGGGAAGTTGGCAGCGGAAAGCCTGTTTGATTTAGCAACGAGGTATTTACACGCGGGTGATTTTCGTCGGGAAACTTGAAACTTACTAGGCTATATGCTTAATTTTGAGATAATAAATCGGCATAGTTTTGTTAAATTGCCAGAAGTTATGACTTTGAGATTTGGAGGAAAAAATGGGGACCTTCCTGCCGCCGTCAATGTAAAATGAATGAATTCACGTCCATCGTTAAAACAACACAGCGGTATATGTAAGTAGCCTACTGGGGCACTAGCACTTAGATCATTAGGGTACATGTACGGTGGATCGGCAAATACAGCAAGGGTGAGGAACCTCAGGCATGTTGGTTCGTTTAGCCTCCGGCCCGCGAGACCACTAATTCGTCTGGCCCGTGAAGCTACTGATAAAAGTAAATTCAATTCACTTGAATAATAATATCTTTAATAATAATCTTTAAGTCCTCGGTACCCACTGTTTTATCATGCTTAGCTACCTGCACTTTCAGGACATTTTACGTAAAATAACTCCATAAGTTCATGAACTCTACTGTCATGAGCTTGCTTATAAAAATTAAAATGTCTCTGACGCGCGGTTAATTAATATGCCTTATGTTCCATCTCCTTTCTCCCGATTGAAAAACAACTCCCACACCTCTTTCTCGGAGAGGCTACGTCGGATTTGCCATGCAAATTCAAATTTCTAGTTACAACTGGTGATTGCACTCTGATTGACATAAACTAAAACAATAGCATCACTCTGATTGGTCTGTCCATGATGACTTGTACAAATCACTCAGTAGTGTACCCAAAACAACTCACACACTGCCTTTGTGGATCCATACGGCCTTCAGCAATTAATGTAAATTCATATACAGGCTACTTGCTTTGTGTGTGAGGTGCACAAAACAGTTGTTCTTTTTGAAATTGGAGGACATTGACATCTGACTTCAGTATGCTACAAATTCAAGCCCAAGTTAATGTAAAACCTTACATATATGCCATCAAGGGTACTTACTTGCTCAAAATATGTGTACAGTATACACACACAGGAATTAGAGTATAACATTAATAGCCTAACAATATTTACATATTTAATATGCCAATATCAAGAAAATCTTAATCAATGGCATAGCACAATATCACCCCTGTCCACAATAAATTGTATGATGGCACAACCTAATAAGGCCACTCTAAGAAAGTTTTCATTTTTATAAAACAAGAAAAAAGAATGCCAATCTGTTTGTACAAATCTTTTGGCAGACTTGATCATATACTGTATTTGCAAGCTGTTAATCTTTACCACAAAATTTTTCTACACAGAGATACAGGTACAGCAAGTTCTGAGTTTCCAGTTTAAGCCGAAGATGATTGGAATCGACCTAATAAGGCCATTGGGCCTGGTTGCAATTTGTGTGCAGAGCTGTATGTATACATATTCAGCTTTGTGTAAGCTTTGCGCATTTAATTTTGGGCCAAATGTCTTTGCATGTGCGTGCTTGAAATATATGACGGTTCATCATCATCCAGTGTAGTGCCAACTTCAAAAATGAAGACTCCTGCACTTGAAAGGCATACTGGCTATGCGGGCACATTAGTCTACCTGGATTAGGTTTTTAAAGGCAATTAACGAGGGGGCCTTTATGACATCCTCAGGCAGGCAGTTGCAATCAAGTACGGTATCATGCCGCTAGAATTCAATACAGGGCTCGAAAATACACTGGCACTCTGGCACAAATGCACCAGAGACCGCCGCAACTGCGCCAGAAATATGGAAAAGTGGGTATTTGTCTGGCGCTAAACATAGCGCCAGATGCATTATAGCCTGCGGAGCAGACTCTGTAGCAGCCTTCCAAAAGATGGCGCTCTCTCAGAAATCATAATACACCCCTGCATATATTCTATACAGAGTCTGCAAACCTTCGTCCAGTTTTCATTTACGCGAATCCCCCAAATGCGGGATAGATTATTATTCATAAGAAGGTCACATGGTGTTCACGGTACTGACTATTCATGTCTATCAACGGCCTGAGACGATGCACATATAGGAATACTTCTGAAGATACGGTGACATCTCAAAAAGGTACGTAATTATCATGTATGGGCTAAAAATTGAGCTAATCCTTGCAGTGGAAAGTCAAGCCTAACGTTAGGCGTCAACAGTGGCCTGTGTATAGGCCCTGGCATGGACAAGACGACAACGTACCTTGCTGTAGACATGTAAATATACAGCTAAGCCAGTAACTATACGGTAATAGTGTACTGCACTGCATAACGTGTATACAAGTGAAAAGAGTTGTCTGCTGTAGCGAAGCAACCGGTCACTCATGTTGACTCCACCCTTTATCAACGCTGATGACGTCCTGGACATGTGCATTACTTATTTTTTGTTATTTTTGTCTTGGAAATGAGATTGGCTAGAAAGTTGGCAGGCTATTGTATTGTATTAAACTTCGTCTGTATAGCCTACTTAGTACATCAGGGGTAAGCAAATATTAAGAATTGTACTTGTAGCTGATAAAACTCAACAATAGCCTGCTTACAGCAGGCTAGATGCATTAGGCAATAGAATTTATGAATTCCTGTGTAACCCCCCACCATCTCCACATTCAAGGTGCCATTGAGTTTAATCTAAACCTGCCATACTGTAGGCTAGCATTCACTCAGCCCCTCTGGCCCATTCCAAGTTTTTCAGAGATGGAGTGACCACACCATGCTTAGTACTGCTTGGTGTTACACCAAAAAATGCTCTTTGTCTTATTTTCTGTCTGTTCTTTTGAATTTCTTTTACAAATGCACAAGTACATTAGGAGATGATCAGAGAATGGTTACATGCAGGGAACAGTGAGTTTCTTTGAAAAATTGAGAACAGCTCCAGACAATAAGAAAACAGCTCCAGAAAAGCTTCAAAATGAAGGTCGTCAGAAGCTGTTTTTAGCTCCAGAGAGGAAAAGTTTATTTTTGAGCCCTGCAATAGGCTCGTTTAGCCAAAGTTCCCCGGGAAAAGGCCATTTTCCCGGGTGAAAAATTTAGACGTCTTATGTCGCCTGATGGCTAAATCCTTCTAATGAATTCTAGACTCATGTGAGGGAAAAAAGACAACGACAATGGTTCACATGCATTTGCCTGGGAACTTGTGGTAAGCGTGCTACTTCATAAATTGCCATGCTGATTGTGACAAACAGTTATGTGAAGCGCATTGTTGGTTTGATAGGTGCATGAAATTTGAACATGGAAACAATCATATCCCTCCAGTGCAGCAGCAGCTCTATAATGGCACACCTGTTTACCTATGGACCCATTTAACACCTGGGTGTAGAGAGGCAATTGAGACAGCATCTTGCCAAAGGTCACAACGTAATGACCCAGGACCCTGGCAGGAGTTGAACTGGCAATCCTGAGGCCTTAGGCCTAGGCCCTAGATCACAACTCCCAACACAACCAATACGTCACCATGCTCTCAACATTACAAATACATTGGTCTACACTGGGGGCCGATTCATCACCCTAAACATGGCATGATGATACGTTTGCGTTAAAACTATTTGTATCAGTTAATATCTTGCTTCATTGCATAGGCGTCTGTTTGTGTTAACTGGTATCAACATGCTACGAGGCTAACTAGGCCTACATAGCCTGGTATGTCAGTACGTTAGGCTTGCCCATGCTATCGGGGGTCGCAGTCTTCTCGGAAAACTAGCCTAGCCTTGGTACACGTAGGCCTGTTTTTGACGTCTTAACTTACCGTAACATGTGCACAGGAGAGAATTCTCTTCTGCCATCACCACAGGCACCCATACACACACTACTATCAACAGGACTAGACATAAATTCAACTTTCTCACTAGCATCTCACTCACTGAAGCAGACATTTTCAAAAATCGATCCAAGTAATTTTGATAATTTGTGACATGTTCGTGTTAGACAAAACGTTTCTTGTTCTGGCATCATCCGAAAAACTATTTTTTCATTTGTTAGTATCAAACTTTCTCTACGAATTTCTGAATAACCTTGAGTTTAAAAAAATAATTTAGAGCTTTTGACTATTTTTCTAAAGAAGTTTTTACTCAAATTGTTAAAACAACGAAAACATTCTGGTAATTTCATAGAGCAAGATGACATTTGAGTGCGGTTAGTTGTGCCATGTTCACAGGTACACAACGCTTCTACTTTCAAAGAACTTTCCTGATTTTGGAGGCTAATTTTGAGGGCGCAAGACGGGGGTCTAAAGAATAATTTCAAGGATTTATATAAATTTAAAGTAGTAATCAACTCCAAGGTGATTGCTTTAACCTATATGTAAGGGTTTAAACTCTCTAATACAGGGAAATAAAGTAAATATTTGAAAATACGAGGTCCACCATTGAAGGAAATTTAGTTTGACATTTGGAAACAATAACAAAAGGACCATCGTGTGGTGTCTACACTGTGTGGTGAGAATGCCGAAGAAAACTAGAAAATCCTATGCAGGGGAGGTGTTCAATAAACTGTGCAAGATGCGGGTGAAGGATGTGATATTTGACCCAGACTACTTGTGGATCACAGCATGTGTCCTCTTTTTGGCTGAAATAGTCGTCAATATCATAATAATCAAGAAAGTCAAATGTGAGAAAATTATTCGTGGAACTAGTGCTTACAGTAAACCTCGTTAAGTCTAACCAGAAAGGCAGACGTAGCCTACGTATGACCCAAGCTAATCAAGGCCGGGTTCCTAGGCTCCCGTCTGGAAAACATGTATGTTACGCCGAAGATCTTCGGCGTGCAGTGAAGACCTCATACACATGTTTGATGGCGTGATTTTCATGTCTTTACTTACTGTACTTAAAACAGAGTACAACAATTTGGCATGGCGTAAAAATTGAGAAAAGAGGTGACTGGCGTAAAAATTCAGTGTAGCAGATACGAACTTTCCAGACTGGCCTAGGCTCGGCCTAACTTAGGGCCTAGTTTAGGCATTGTTCCTACGTAGTCTACACCTTGTTCCCTAAACAAGGGCTAGGCTATTTTGCTCAAGAGAAACCATGCATGATGTAGTGATCCTTGCTGCAAATGCGTATGTGCTTGTAAGTTGTATGGACCTCCTCGGCTTAAGGGTAAAATATTCACTGACCAGCAGGGCCGGTAGCTTTCAAATTCTACTAGCCTAGGCTACCGCTACCAAGTTTTCACTGCCCCAATGTAAAAACGACAAATTTTATGGCCAAATTAACTGGTACCTTGCAGAGTAAGAGTTACCGTAGATGCCAAAGGAGGCATGCAATCTGGAGCCATGGGAGTGTGAGGAGCCCCAGTCTAGGGGAAATGTGTTTGGATCAACTTGAATCATGCATGATTTTGTACAATTTTGTTGTAACTTGTAACAGTGATATCAGTGCCCTCTGTGTGAGGGGAAGGGGTCGGAGTGCCTGTGACTTCTTTTCCTCTCCACATGGCTTCAGGAACATCTATTAAGAGTAGCATAGATTCCAGCAACTGTTGGATTTGGATGAACTTAGAGACTCAAGTTTGTTTCACTTAACAGTGATATATATATATATATATGGCAATATAATAAAAAATGTAAATGTACCATATACATTGCCAAGCAGAGTTGCCATCCTGTCAGTAAATCACCCCTTCCTAGCCCTTGAACAGTGCTGTGTGTTTCCGTTACACACCTCCATCACAGCCCTTATGCACTTTGTACAAATTTTTCATGTCCCCAAGTCATAATGTCCAGGTACCTCTCACGCTCTCAAATGACAATATTTTCTGACCAAACTTTGTCCATCAACTCACTTTCACATGATACACCAACAGATAATACTCTTACCCTGACAAACTTTTTCAAAAAGATGCGATTTGAAGCCAAAATCAGGCTACATGTTGTGGTCAACGGCAAAGCATGTTCACATACAGATATCATGTGGGTGACTTGATTCTTATGCATACGTATAGTATACGTCAACAATGCATTTGGAAGTATGTAAATTCATTGCATTTCACATATCAGTACATCTGAGGTCATGCAACATTTTATAGATATATTGGCGTTGTACATACGACATACACCTATGTAAGATGTAATGACATACTTCCAAAAGCATTGTAGACATATTTTGTAGGTACATGCTTAAGAATTAAATCACAAACATGATATCTGTATGTGCACATGCTTTACTGTTGACCACAACATGTAGCCTGATTTTGGCTTCAATTTGCATCCTTTTAAAAAAGTTTGCCAGGGTAAGAGTATTATTTGCAGGTGTATCATGTGAAAGAACGATGCAAATAATTGTTTTAGGGTCTAATGAACATGTCAGGCAAATGTTGTGGGCATTCTGAATTGATTTGGATTATTTCCCATTCTTCTGATGAACAAAATTGCTACCTCTGCTTTGCTCAGTACAAAGTGAATGCCGAGAAAGTGTAGTTTGCTTGTTGAGGTTGAACCATTTATGACTGAAATCTCCTCTTTGGGGATGTAAACCAATTTGCCTTCATAACTACATGTGTCAAAAACTGTCGCAGAAATAATATCAGTTAGTTAGGTTATTTTTCAGGTTTTTATGAATGATTTATGGTCAACAGTTTGATCCAGGTCTGATGGCTTTGTTTACACTACATCATGCTTCTATACAAAGCCTTGAAGGCTTGATCAGCCAATGATCCAGTGTTCTCCACTAGCTGTTTTATAAGGGTGCTGCACCCAGATAAAATTTGCGGAGGGTGCTCGGCACCCGGACAAAAAAGGTACCACCCGGACAAAAAGTTGAGCCACCTGGACAGAAATTATCAGTTCAAACGTTAAAGGCAGTATGCAGCCACCCCAACCAGAGTGGGTGTATCCTGTCACTCTAGTTCATGTTTGGCCCATTCTGATCACGTGACAATATTTTTGTTGGTAAATTGTGAAATTCAAGGAGAATTTCTCCTTGCTTTACCTATTGTTTGTAATAGTTATGTTCAAAACATCTTCAGAGGTGCTTGTAAAGCAATAAGACGAGATTTGCAAGAATTTGCCGATTTTTCAAAGAAAATTTTGGGGCGACTGCTTATTGCCTTTAAAGTAGAGCAAACAGCAATAATTTCAGTGTGAACATTGAGTAATGATAATCAGAAATGTACTTAGTCATCAAAGAAGGCCATAATTAAATTTATCGCCTATTTTAGCAAACATTTTTCAAAGAGAGCACCCTGCTCTTTATAGACAGAGATCACTATTAACCTTTGGAGCACCCGGACAAAAATTAAATCAGTGGAGAACACTGCAATCAAAATCATTCTTAGTGATTGCATATACAGTATATATATTGACAAATCAAAACATCATTCATGTTGCCTGATATTAACTGCTACATTTTATCCCACTTCAAAAATGTTTCAAATTCTTTGACAAGGCCATGTAGGCCAAATAAACAACAATTTTCACTGAGTCAATTTTAAGATGACTTTCACAACTTTTCAACAGTGGCGAAATTCAACTGGCCCAGAGGACCAGTTTTGCAGCATTTTAACTATCCTGACACAAAAATCGCTGGCCTCGGGCCAGTAGGATAGCGGTCATGTTGAGCCCTGGTATAGGCCTAAGTCCTAACCGTAGCATTTGACCATGTCCAATTGAACAACACTGCATTCTTTGTAGCATACAGATGCGGCTAGGGAGAGAAGTTGAGAACACCACGCTATTGTCAAAACAGGGTTTGGTCAGGGTTTCCACTGGGGATCCAGTATGCCTGGGGTTCTGTTAGGAAAAAGGTTAGGGTTAAAGTCATTTTAGGGGTTAGGTAAGGGTTATGTAGCCTCTTTAATAGGCAATCTCCAAAGCACTAATGACAATGATATCATACAATTAAGTATATACTATTTAACCATATTTTGGGGTTTGAGTATGTTCTCTCCCTAGACTCATGTGTAGCATATGTTCAATGGTGTGAACGTCCTAGCAACAAGATTAAGCAGTTCTGTAGAATGTTGGAAAAAGGAGATTGCCTCTATAAATCATTATTTTTGTACATGTTTTGTACATTAAATGCGAGTGTTCTTGAAGTGAAGTTTTCTTAACATCAAGAGGATCATTACCCATCAGTGACTGAGGAGTGTATGTGACTGTAAAAATTGAGGCCAGTCAAACTTTTTGAAGAGTCGAGTTAGAGTTAGATGAGGTTTTGCAGCTCAGTTTCTAACCAATCAATTTAGGTCTGGTCAGCCACAGCCTTTTTTCCAGTTGTGGTTCACTGGCTTGTTTTCCCTACTCCATTGCTTATGCTGAGCACCAAGCACAATGGCAGTAGGTTCCATTTTTAAAGTCTTTGGTATAACCTGGCCAGGAGTCAAACTTTTTGAAGAATAGGTAGCCCAGTTTTGCAATGGCATATATTGCTGACATCTTACGGAAAAACCACAAAGCAACCCAAGTGCTAGGTCAAAAGACTGTTGCGGATTAGTCGCAAGCCAGGCCCTGGCTGGGAAAAGTCCCAAATGATTAGGCCTAGGCGGTAGATTGAAAGGACGAAGTTAGACCGAAAACCTTCGTAGAGTCTGAGTTAACCGAAGGATTATTATTATGGTTAGGATAATGGTAAGACATAGAATTTAGGTCAGCAGGTTATTGTGTAGGCGTGATTGTAAGTGTGGCCTCCATGGAAGAGTTGGAAAAAACATTCCCAGAGCAAACAGAAATGGCAAATTTTCCATCCCAGCAATTTCATTACTGTCCTCAAATCTGTGCCAAATATTCAACTTTTACATGGAATTGCTACGCAAAGTAGAAACTTCCTTACAAAATTACAACATTAAGCTGTCATCACAGCCTATACTAGACAATCTCAATGACTGTGTACCTAGTAAAGTGCATTATGTCTGATCATTCAGCTACCAAAGTCACATATACATTACTAAAGAGTATCCACAAATGAGCACCACATGCATGCAGGATCACATTCTCTGATATGTTGCATAGGCTCAGGCAATTCTCATAGCATGTACATACAGTAATTACTGTGCATGGTGGAAGACCATTTCCAGTAATTACTGTGATATGCTACTAGCATCATAGCAGTAAAGACATATAAAAATCACGAATCTTTCCCCTTACCCTAACCCTATCACTAAGAATAACCCTAAAAAAACAAGAATAGTTTTTAAGGGGAATCAAACCAAGAACCCATTTGTGATAGAAAATGATTACAATAGATCCATCACTTGGTCAAAAACACACCTCACCCTACCCCCTACAGAAATCTATAGCTTAAATGCTTTGGGGGATCATTTTAAAATTTTCAAAAATGTTTTCTGAAATTGATTGGGGGACATGTGCCCCTATTTCCCCCCCTCCCCCGTGCTGGCACCACTGCACATATAAGTGTAAGGTGACTGAACATCTGGGTGCCCAGATAATCCCTTCAAGTGGCCTATAGTGTATGCAGGGCTGGAAATAAAAAATCCAGAGGCTGAGGCCATTCATATTAGTTTTTGCAGTAAGGCACATCACATCTATAAATCTCAAAAAGCACCATGGTCAAACAGAAGGTTTTGTGTTGCAGTATCTGGTATATGTTTGGTTGTATTTTTTTAGGAAGGGCACCAAAGTCAAGGTGTACTTGAAAAGTGCAATTTTGTAGGGTACCAAGGGCATGCATGGCCTTGGTTTATTTTCAGCCCTGCTATGTATACTAGTACAGTACTAAGGTAAGCGGTGATCAAGTTCATGCTATTTCATGACCAAAATCTTTATTTTCAGGCCCATGCTTTGTTCTCAATTTTAATTCTTCGAAAAAGGCCTACATATGAATGTTCCAATGTTTTTCAATCATCAGAGTGGCTTCATTCTTCATTTGTGGTTGTACATAAGTTTCAGTTTCAGTTTTAGTTTCAAGACAAGTTTATTTTTCACCACAGAATCCTAACAATTACATTAATGCACAAGACAGCATATTAACAAAATCTATTAGCACTGAAGGTGAAAGGAGCTAGAGGGAAGCATAGATGCTTTTACTAAGTCTGGCCCCTAAGTGCCTCTAAGTAGTCCATTGGTGTAGCTAGATATTTTTTGTGGGGGGGGGGGGCAAAAGCAAAAAATTTCCGACAGATTTATCTTGAAGTAATGATGTACTATCTATGCATAGTGCCACCATCATCTGGCATGTAGCGTAGGGAAAAAATTAGATTAAAATATCTCCGAGATTGTCTTAAATGACACTTCGAGGCCTTGTCAGTAACCATTTCAATGTGTAATTCTGCTTAAAAACATAAGAAGAGTTGTAAGTAAACCCCTAAGAATATAATATTAGCTACTATTTCAATTGTAAGAATTTTTAATTAAGGTGGTAAAAATTTCTGACAGAGACTAGAAATATCTGACAAGGTCCTTCAGAGGCTTTGTGATGGGGCGACAGCCCCCCTTCCCCCCTCTAGCTATGCCACTGGTGTAGTCTCTAATCAAGTATTTTGTGACATGAAGTACCATCACCACACTAGCCTAGTTTGGCTTTGTGGAGGAACTGCAGGCAATATTACTCCACTGAAAGAGCACCCCTGATGAATCATGGAGGCAGACTGCATGCAAATCTGCAGTTTATAGGTAGATAGATTTGGCTTGATGTTTTGAATGTCCTCCTTGCCTTTGAAAGGCCCCTGGATCAAATCCTAGGGGAACTTTTCTGGTGGCTCAAAGTGCAACAGGCTAAGGTCATATCAAACTTGTTATTTAAAAATGGGTTTGTAGTTGCCTGATACAGAAAATTGACAGATTATGAAGATTTTTGTTTAGCTATGGAGCAGGGGTATAGAGCAGGGATCCTTCACTCCTCCCAGCCTTTTCAAAAATGGCAAAAAACTGGGATACACTCATGTATCTGGTCAGTGTTCATCTGCAATAAACCTGGTATAGGTTCCTCGATGAACCCAAGTAGCTCCCTGACCCTGAACATGTGTAAACTGAATTAAGTTCCTGTTACCTTGTTCCTATATTTGGTATTCTTATTTTTTTATTCTTATTTTTTCAAAGCTATGTGTTTATCCTGATCTGTGCCAGTAATTTTGTAAGAAGAAAGGCACAAATGTCCTAAACTGTAATGTACCTTACCAGGGGAAGTCACAGAAGCAGCCTTACTCTCTCTTGCTGGTAGCTTCCCCCTTTTGGATGGGGCACAGTTGAAGTGAAGTCTCTCTCACACTGAGCCTTCATCTTTAGTTGAGGTGCGGTTACACTCACAGTGAAGTCTCTTGCTTTGAGCTTCCATCCTTTTGGTTGAGAGCCAGACACATTGTCACAGTGAACAATTCATCTTGTATCGTTTGTATCTTTTTAGTGGAGGCACATCCTTATTGGATTCTTATCACAGTGACTGTGTGGCCCATGTCTCATTCATGAGTGTATAGGACCACTTTCATTTTGGGTGGGCTGAGCACTTTTGCCTGAAATTTTAAGCAAGTGTCCCCCCAAATAGCATTCACTTTGCCAAACTAATTTTCTGCCTGAAGGGGGGGGGGGGAGAGGGGGCTGAGCCACCCTAGCCCTCCACCTCATATGCCCATGGTCTCAGTGGTATGTTTTGGAGTAACATATTCTGTATTTGTACCACACACTATCACCAAGCACATACTGCAGAAAAATATAAACAAATAAAGTATTAAGACTCACGCAGTAATCAGTGTGACTCTTTGTAAAGTTCAAGTGCTTTTTAAACACCACTTGTGTAGCACAATAGAATTATGGAGATTACTTACTAGCAGTTGCAAACCTCAAAAGAATACATAAACCTCAAAGAATACAGTACAGGACAATTGGCTTTACCCTAATCTGGAATAAATGGTTAGATGGAGATTTACGGCCCAATTTCCAACCTATTGGTTCAAGTCGAGCCTTTTTTCCAGTTGTGGCTCACTGGCTTGTTTTTCCTACTCCATTGCTTATGCGGAGCATCACACACAACCGAAGTAGGTTCCATTTTTAGAGTCTTTGGTATGACTCGACCTGGAATAAAATAAACAAACTTAAATTGAAGTAGGTACATTTGATCAGTAAATTAACTTGCATATACCATTTTCTTTTATTTTTCAGATACAGAAATTGACTGGGAAGCCTACATGTCAGAGGTTGAAGGTGTTGTCAATGGAACATATGATTATATGCAGCTTAAAGGAGGCACTGGGCCTTTGGTGTAAGTCTCAATAAACCTATTCTAGCAACTTTGGTGTAGCTTTCATGAAAAAAAGTAAGGGAGCCATTACACACATGTTTTATAAAGATCTTCTGTAGCTAAATCAGGCTTTGTATCTGAAACTAGGGGTGTGGGTAAGGGTACAAAAACTTGGTGTACTGCCATCTGAATGTTGATACCTCAGGAAAGTGTATTCAAACTAGCATGTGTGCTGTATGTGCAATTGAAGTGGAAAATGACCCATCGAGAGCTTGATCTTATTTCCCCAAGAATATTTGAGACAGGTCAATGGAATGAGAACTTACATTTGCACAGTTCAGCATGCAGTGTACTTTTCCAGAATGTGGCTCATACTGTAGGCTCAACTATAGTTTTTTGTAGACTGACTGCACAAATGTGAAGCTTCATAGGCAGTTCTATTAGATTATGAAGTATATTTGGGTGTAGTGTCAGTACTTCCAAGAGCACCAATATTTGAAGTGTTGACATTAGGGATTGTCCATTTTTTCTCATTTACACAAAAGTACAAATTACAAGTTGTGGGGGAGGGGGGGGGGGGAGGTTGTCAGAGACCCATGTAAGTATTTTCAAGGAGGGTAAGTGACAGTGATTTAGAGGGGTCCAAAGAACTATGACAGTACATTTTGCACTCTTCTGAAAATGAGGAAAAACTGGACCACCCCTTACATATAGGCTGGGAATGTTGATATTGGTATTGATATCAAATTGCTAACCCTATTGGGTCACAATATTTCAAATCCAAGTGTAATTCTGGACCCTGGTTATATTTAAGGGCAAATACAGTGGAGGAACTGATTTCGTTGACATTGGTAAGATTTGCATACAGAGAGCCCCTCCCCTCCCCCCTCAAAAAAAAAAAAAAAATGATAAAAATCTAATTGAATGAGTGCATATGTGCCAGTATTCAAGTCAATGGGATGGCTAACGTTGTTGCATCAGATGATCAAAATGATTTGCATCATTGAAGACCCATTCATTACCTTAGAACAAACTCAAATGACCCTATGAGGGTCACAAACATATGGTTAAATCTGCTGGTCAAGAAAGAAATTTGTTGGTCTTGTAATTTGGGAAGAAGGAGATAAATAACAAGCTTTCTTTTCTCTAAATTGCATAAAAATTCAGGATTTCATTAATGTAGCCCTTGAGGGACCTATGTATTATGACGCTAAGCAACAGCAATGAGGAGAATGACAGAGGTATTCAGAGAAACTAGAACGATTTTAGGTGGCCTAGTATTAAAGTGGGTTTGATACCAAAAAATTGCACTGCATGCTGGAAGTTTAGCTGCTCAGATGGATTTTACAATTTTTACAGCATATACACACATGCTTTGAGTGACTACATTTTTTCCTTTCTACAAGTAAATATTTCCCCTTTTAAATTTTTTAGTCCAAGTTTAAGAAATTTACTTTTAAGATATAAGTTCTTTCAAAGCCAGCCACTGTACCTTGTGATTGATGTCCAAAATTCTGATTGTAGTACAATGTGTTGTGTATTAATATGTTTCCATAGGTAAGTCTCTATCACTGTTAAAGTTAACATGCGGTCCTTCCCAGCATGCATTGTATTTCTGTTAAATTGAACTTGCCTATTAGTATTTTAATATAATCTTAGCATAACTATGGATGCACTTTGAAGTAGTGTTCGCACCGGGTACCAGATCGACGATGTCCGGACCCGGTTCTGAAATTGCTACCCGGATCCAAAGTTTCACTAACATAGATTGCACGTGTGACAGAACACCTAACATGTTACTTTTTCCTGGCAAAATTTATCACGCACACGCCTAAGAACACTTGTCATGCCCATACGTAAGATACGTTGGTGTTATATTATATCAACATGCAAAGCAAAATTTCTTATTATGACTTTACAACAAACTTGTAGCCTAACAGAAGTTATATTTTCGAGTACCCGGGCACCCGACCGACCATCGACTTTGGGTACCCGGTTCCGAATTTTGGACCCGGTGCAAACACTACTTTGAATTAGCTCTTTCATGACCATAAATATATTTAGAAATCACATTGTATAAATTCATAAATGGTAACTGTGCACACTTCTCTTGACATGAATTCAAACTATGCCTGTCATATATACTTAAGTAACTTTGATTGGCCAGTGATAATCTTTGCAGATCAGTGACACCTAATGTGTACCTTGGAATCCACAGCATACAAGTGTTCTCAGTAGATTGTGGCCTTGACCAATATTTTAAGTACAGAGTAGAGACCTTTGTCTGAGGGGTGCCAGAGACTAACATTCTTTTCTTACATTGGAGGAGGGGCTAAAAGAAACTTACTTTGGAAAAGTTTACTTTAAGTTAAAAGTAACTAGTTGCTTTTCCATCTTTTTAGGAACTTCAGTATTTATCTTCTTGTCTTACAGATACCCAGCTGGCTTTGTGTACATCTTTATGGCATTGTATTACATAACAGACAAAGGTACTGACATCAGGCTAGCTCAGTATCTCTTTGCTGTTCTCTACTTGGCAACACTTCTCTTGGTGTTTAGAATATTTCAGAAAACAAAAAAGGTGAGAATATGAGGGAAAAGAAGTATTTTACCAAAAAATGTAATGTTTCAAAAGTAAGCTACTTTGGTAGATACTTTTTAGTATGTTTGGGCTGCTTCAACATGTGACTCGGATCTGACCTGCTCGGGATTAGACCATGTTCCAAAGATCAAAGCTATAGTTTTATGCAGATCAGAGCTGTAATTGATCCTTCAGTTTTCTTGCTATACAGGGAGGTTCTGATCTTGAACAAGAGATTCAGGTTATAGTGTCATTGCACAAGATCAACAGACACCTAGGATCAGTGAAACCAAGAAGGGATGGGGGAGGGGCAGAACAAAGCCTGTTGGCCCTTACACCATTCACCAAGATGGTAGTATCCGAGATAATTTCATACAAAGGATAGGGGCACTTAATTTTTTGTTCTTAATGATGGTTGATGGAATTTCATTCTCATAATATCACTTTTTTGCAATTTTTTGAAGTAAAATAGCTTGTCCATGTTAAAATTGGTTTGAAAATGATGCCATAAGCAGTGAACTTAGAAAGGAACCCGCCCCCTTCTACCCCCTCATTTTATTTGTAACAGGTTGGCTCAATGTAATGTACACAAAAGGTGGGTAAGGTAATGGAAAGGAGTCCCTTGTATACTTACAGCTAAATGTAAGTGAACTTTCAATGCTGTGCTCAAAATGTAAATCTGGAGGCCACCAAGACTTACAAATGAAGTAACAGCATTACTATTAATAATAAAAAAAAATATTTGAGATTAACAGTGTGTGTGTACTCAATCTTTTGAGTGCTATAAATTATTACAAACAGTTCATTCTAAATATGACCTTCTCAAGCCCCTGGTTGCCATACAGCTAGGCTGAAATTGAGCTGTGTATAGTATTACAATTTTTATGTGTGTTATTATCCCTGCTCCAAACTTTTATGCTAACAACCAAGCAAAGAAGCAGTTTGTTCCATCTGTAGAGTCTCTAGTATGAATGGACCAGATGTTGATGACGGGCCTTCTTGCGGAGCGGGTGATTTCTAAAACTGAACAACATATTTGGTTTAAATTCTTACTCCATTTTTTCACCTCTTTCTTTCCTGTAGGTGCCTCCTTATGTGATGTTTTTTGTGTGCTGCGCTTCCTACAGAATACACTCCATTTATGTTCTACGTCTTTTCAACGATCCTGTTGCAATGTTCTTTTTCTATCTGGCTACAAACTATTTCATCAATCGAAGCTGGAATTGGGGTTGCTTCTGGTTCAGGTGGGTTACAGCATTAAATTATTTCTTTCAATTTACTTTTAGTGTAGAGTTAAAAGTTACACAAATTGCTGTATTACAAATTTTTCTGTAACATTTCAGCAGACAAACTCTGTGTGGTGTGAGCAAAGCAAACTTTGATCTGTGAAGAATATAATGTAGTATCCTTTTGCCACCAAACCTGCAATCTGAGGGGAATCAGGAAGGGGGGTGGGTAGGTAGCCAATTTCCCCTCCTCTTAGAGAGAGTTCTTCTCAGGCCAACTCTTTTTATATGTACATTTACTTCAAAATTTGCAAATGCTGTACCAGTTATCTTTTGAGCATCCTTGCTCATTCAGAAGTTCTTAGGCTGTAACTTCCCCTTAGACGAGACACCATTAGTCCTGGTTGAGGGCATACACCATTCATAACTTAATTGAAATTTTTTAAGTTCTACCTTGAGTTCCATTGTCATATAAAGCAACCGTAACTGTATATATAAATAAAAAAAAGCTTTGTTACTGGCCAGACTGCAACAGGTCTACTCTCTGCACCATCTGCCTCATATTCAGTGGAGTATTTTTTTCCTCTTCTATAGACATTGCCAAAACCAGCAATTTTTGTTTTGTTTGAGTGGGTTGCAGAAACTTATGGGGATGTGAAGGGGTGGGGAATCTGTGGAGAGAGTGTGGGTGAGGCAGCACATGCAGGGTTTTCAACTAGCCTTGCAATACCTGAAAGTACTTGAATTGAAGAGCTCATCATGGGAAAAGTGCTTTAATTTCATTTATAGAATAATGTTGAGAAACTAGCTGTCATTGAGAGAACAAAAGGGAACAAACACAAAGGCAAGAGGGACTATTGTGCCTTTCTGGGTTTGCGAGCGTTCTAGTTGAATGCATTCGTTTTGTTGATTTCTGTTTTTTATCCTCACTTCCAGCATTGCTGTCTCTGTGAAGATGAACATCCTCCTCTTTGCTCCTGCTCTGTTGCTTCTCCTCTTGACAGAGTTTGGTTTTTGGAGAACCATTCCAAGATTAGCCATTTGTGGTGGTGTACAGGTAAGGAGTCCTTCTTTTGTAGCCAAATAAATCTAATTACTTCTCCATAATTTACTGCCCCATATTTTGCTTTACTATTTTAGTTTAGTTATTCATACTTGATCTATGAAACCCTTTGTAAATGTGACTTTTGTGGTCATTTTATTCTGTGTTGATTGGTGTACCCATTTCCTCTATCACTTGGCCACTTTGTTCTTGAACTCAGCTAAAGAGTGCCCTCTCTCATGATCACCATAAGTAGTAAGTTGCACTAACTAGGTTACAGTTTCTGCACTGTTTACAGTATGTGGTGCTGTAGTTCAGGTGAACCCTCCTCTGTATGTAGCCAGTATATAGATTTTTTCTTTTTAAAGTAGGGATGGGGGTCAATGAGGAATGGGGGGGGGGGGTTGATGAGGACAAAGAACTTCAAGGAGCTTTTAATGAACATATGGACCTTCCTATTGAAACAAAAATGAAGGGAGAGGGGAGGGGGAAGGAGGAGAATCCATAGGAAAGTGGGATGGACTGGGAGAGGGAAATTGCTTAAACTGAAGGAAATATTTGTTAAAAGTTTTTCATTACCCTGATATCACAGACTGGATAATTTGAGCTAGCTAAAAGGAAGTGGAATGGGTGGAATTGTCTGCATAGTATGTGCAAATGTCCCAACTACTCATACTTACATGAAGAATGTGTGGTAGTTTAGTTGTGAGGGTTTGTGCATAATATTATATTATACAATACAATTTTAAGTGGTTGGAAGACAAAGATCAGGATTTTGTAATCTACACATAGCTTTAAAGGTCATTAGCAGACTTTTGTCATTAGTGTGGTAAAGGGGAGTGTATCTGCTTGAGTATCAGGGTACAAATCTGCTTGATTTTAATGGGTGTTAATTCCAAATAGAGCTCAGTTGTTACTTTCTAATTTTATGGCAAGTTTCAGCATTTCCTGTTGAGAACCTGGTACAACCGTCAGTCCTTTGTTCTGTACCTTTCTAATTGGGGAAGGGGGGAGAGGTAGGGTAGGGTTAATTGTTAACCTGCAGTCACACAACCAGAAATCCCTCTTTCTCTCCGTCTCTTAAAGGTTGCATTAGCAGTGCCTTTCTTGCTTGAAAACCCAGCAGGCTATCTTCTACGTGCATTTGAATTGAGCAGACAGTTCTTTTACAAGTGGACGGTGAACTGGAGATTCCTATCGGAAGAGATGTTTCTGAATCGATATTTCCAGTTCTCCCTGCTGGCTCTTCATATCATCCTTATAATTCTGTTTACAGTACATAGATGGAATAGGTAAGATGCATATTTAAAGGGTGTGTGCTGGTTGGGCCTTCAACAATATAGGGCCACGTGAATGCAGTTGTGGCCCTGAGCTTGGAAAGGGGCCTGGGACATTGATTTAGTGTCGTTATTATGTAATGCCTTCTACCCAATATGATTATGATAAAAAAGGTAATGATAGTGATTATGATACTGATAATGGTAGTGGTAATGATAGTGACAGTGAAAATGATAATGACAGTGATAATGGTAATGACAACAAGATAGTGATAGTAATAGTGATGGTACTGTAGTAATTCATATGCATGATTTATAATGGGCATGTGTCTACTCTTTTGAATGCCTAAGGTACTATACATGAATCACCTGCAATTCTTTCATTCCAAAAACCCATCTTAAGCCCCAAGGTGCCATACATTTCAGGGCTTCATGGGGTAACACTGACAATGTATTATTATCTCGTTTCTAAACTCTTAGCGTGAGTACTACGTAAGACTACTATAAGTTTTCTGCTCGGCCACTGGGCCAAACAGTTGGTTACAGTAAATGCATGTGAAGGCCTGAGGGTGACAGGTGAATTCTAGGGAGCTTAGAGATTTGTTAGGGAAAAATTTGTGATTGGGAAACATAAGAAGCAGTGGGTCTGGTATCATTGTGGAGACATTTCCTTTTAAGCTGCATATTATGTGTCAGTAATAAAATAAAAAAAAGTGGGGTGATAGGCCATTGCATCATTGACATAAGTTTTCTTTAGTAAAATGTAGTAGGTACATGCCTTAATACCTCTTACATGATGTATTCAAAAAGAATGTCCGGTAGGCATGGGCGGGTTACCTGACTCTACTTGAGAGTTGTGACTCCTGGTGGAAATATGAGTAGCCACTCCACTTTCTTTGGAGTATTGAATACCAAAGAAACTTAGGTTCTGTCAAAAACATGCTCAGAACTCCATCTTTTGTGTACTAAAAGATGAAAAATTTTTTGCTCTTTTTCAAGTTTTAGCAAAACTAACAAAACTGGACCTTACTAGTCGGTGTCTTTCTATGATCATTTGATCTGCCTTCAGCTGACTGTTACAATTCCCATCCTGCACAGTTCAGTACCTCGGCTGTTCAATTGCCTATTAAGTGTAAGCCAATGGATGACGGTCTATAACTGATGTCCCTAATATGTGCCAGTGGTAGTCGTGATATCATTAAAGAAGTTGTGGCTCCATTCTGGGTCTCGACTTTAAAGGCTGTGGGTACCAGACTTCAGAATGGTTGGAGTCTCCAAAGCCTAATGTCCAGTGCCCACATATTTATTGTGTGAGTTTTGGGAGGCATGGTTCAATCATTTTACATGGTGCTTTCCGTCTAGAATTCAGACCTTTCTCACAATACTCTATAGCATGAATTGAAGTTTGCACTAAGCACATGACCTATTCTCTCCTACCTGATTGGTCACTGTCAGGTTGTAAAGTCCTGCTGCTTACAATGTCGCATGAAATTAGAGCGTGGACCTAGATGCATGCAACCTAGCAAGGGTCTGATAATTATGTGGCAGGTGCAGTTTACCTGTTGCATTTTGGAATCTTTTCCAACTCGTGCAACAGAAGCAATGAAAGATCACATTGTGTTGATAGGCTTTTAAGTACAGTGAATGTGATCATTTTACAATGGCTGAATTTCTTGTAAGAGGGGGGGAGGGGGGGTTGGTAGGAAGTGAGTTAAAGACCTTTCCTTAACCACTTTATATTTATTTTCCTTGCAGGAGATCTGGTGGTCTTACAGCGCTCCTACCAAAACCAACACTGCCACAGAGAGAAATTCTAGATGAGAATTATATCCTTTATGAAATTATTATATGAACATGTAATACACTTATGGTAGTGCACCATTTATTATTTCTCTAATTGGCTTACACACTAAATTTGGTCTGTTCTGTGGCTTCTGGGCCCCTCGTAGATGTTCTCAATAGGTACAAGCTACCCCTCATATGAAAGTAAACAAGAAGGCCTTTCACACTGATTTCAAATTTTTGTACAAAGATCATTGAATTTATGAGCTAAGGGAAAGCTTGTATCATAGAGCAGTGGTTGTAGCCTTTTCACTTCATTGAAAACTCCATTTTGCATCACAGAAGGATGTAATGCAAAAAAGTGCCTGAAATACCTTCAATTGTTTGTATTTTTGCACAATGATTACTTCAGTTCCTTTTCTACCACATTTACATCACAAATTGAACACATCTTTTTTGCAACAGTCTAAACTATGCCCCCCAAAACATTTTTAAGATGTTAAATCCTTAGGGTAACACATTCCACAGGGAATTCCCTTTAATTAGTGGTTTGCTACCTATATATAATTATACCATGTTTGCATTACACCATCATCTATTGAAGGTATTTTTTTCAAAAGTCCATCCTAGATGACCCTATGACCATGGTCATGTGGTGGAAAGACTGAACAAAGAGAAATGGTCTGTACTACCAGGTAACATCTAGACAAAACAGGTTGTGCAAGTGGGGTTCTTTCACGAAGTAAAAGTCTGTGGCATTTGAAGCAAAAAGGCTTCATGATGGGGGGTTCAGGGGTTTGATCAAAGATTGGGTTATAAAATAGTAGATGTATCATGGAAGAGCATTTTATGCTTTTCCCATCTGAAGTACCCTCCTAAATAACACAAAAGAAAAAAAGAAAGAACGAAAAAAAGAAAAACCCAGTGAGCTAGAATGTAGAATTTAAAATCAAGATGCAAAGTTATAATTCACAGACCCCTGGAGTGTCCCCCTTGTAGTATCTAGATGTTTTCAAATATCTGGCTGCCTTTTGTGACCGGCATTTTGATGATATGGTCAAATAGAATTTTGTAATAACTGGTAAGATGCAGTGAAATTTATTTTACTTGGATACCAAGGAAGGTTTCCCAGAATGACTGGAAGCCTTTATCCTGGGAATATGATGTCTGTCTCCAAATTACTAGACTGTTCTTCACAATGTACAAAATATCTGTCTTTATTGCCATAACATTTTTAGTTGATTTCAGTTCTTTTATTTGGTTCTGGTGTGATAATATATGAGAATACCACATTTGCGACCCAAAGTGAACTTAAAGCAAGCAGGATTGATGTCCTCTCATATTTATCAGCAATGTTTCGTTTTCTGTGTTTTGTAATAGACCTTTTTCCAAATAGCAATCACAAAGGATTATAGAATAGAGTTTTGGTGTGTGTCATTTTTGGCCACAGTAAAATGCCATTGACAAAAATGACACACACCAAAACTCTGTCCCACAATCCTTTGTAATTGCTTTTTCGAAAAGGGTCTATGTGTTGTCCTTGAGATTATGGAGGAAAACATTGAGTGCTGACTTGAATTTGGCTTTCACTCCTGCTTGCTTCAAGTTCATTGGTTAAAAATTCATTGGTGAATATGAAGTGTCACACATATTAACTGTAAATTTCATCAAAATGCTAACATTAAGTACCTCCTTAATAGCGCAAATGTGTCTCTAGCTTAAACTATTCTTTAAAACACCCCTTCCCCCAGAAATGATTCATTATTGAGTCTGTTGTTCCTTTTAATTTCCTTGACTCACTTTTTCACATATTGTAAAGACCCTTTACACATCCAATTTTATAGGCATGGCTTTTAGTAGAACATTACATTACCAATTTTATGTTTGGTATTTCCATACACTACCATACCTACTCTGGTGCACAGATCTCATCTCACCTGTACGGTAAGTAAACTTTTCCGAAATTTTCAGGCTTGTCTTTGAAAGGATGTTTTGAAATTCTGTTGTTTTACTTTCAGGATTTGGGTTAGATGGTTGGTGTCAAACATGGGGGAAAACAACTGTTATATAGTCTGGTAGGGGGAAACCTATCCCTATTCAAGATATTTATGCTGACAGTCCTTTTGTGTCATCTGTTAAAAGAAGGGTCTAAGCTCCAATCAAGTTTTGATATGTTGTCATAGCCTCACATTAATGAGCAGTCTTTTGTTTTTCTTCAAACTTTACAACAGTTTTCTCCTCCAAAATCACATGTTATCGTAATGTGATTGCACGAGAGGAATAAGAACTTTACAATCTTCACATTTCACATGGGGAGGCCCTAACCCTATTAACTTCAAGGTCAGCATAACATACTGAAAAAAACAAAAGAAATAAAGCATTTCTCATCAGTTTGAGGAAGTGATATAACCCCTGTTTGCCTCAAGCTCACTTTGGGTCACATATGTAGTAACATCATTTGCTGGTATCTTGAGTACCACATGTCTGATGTGAATGGAAGTTCACCAAATTGCATAGATTTAGTTCCTCTTTCACAAATGAAAATTGATTTTTTGCTTAAACCCTTCCTTTAAACCAGTGTTTTTCAAAGTGGTCCCTACAGCCCCCCAGGGGACGTTGGGAAGTCTAAGGTGGGCGCTACGGAGTACATGGGGAATAGGGGGGCGTTGAGACTGATTTGGGGGTCCCTGGCGTTTATGACACATCACTGTGACTGCAGCGATTTAGGGCACAATAAGGCATCCAGGGGGTCTGGGGATAGAAAAAATAAATTTTGTGACCCCATATTATCCATACATGGCATTAGAATTTCAATAAGTCTCCCCCTTGGTCCAATTTCTTCTGTTTGGATTATATTACAGTAGCAGAGACATTTCTTGTAACAGCTAATTTTCAGTTTTGTAACAGCTATTTTTTGAATTGCTAATTTCCTATATATATCTTCAAACAATCTGAATGCTCGCTTGTGAACGACTGTGAATGGTGGGACAAGGAGAGGGGGTGGGGGGGCATAGGGACAGTTCAAGATGGTTTATAGGGGCGGTAGTCTAAAAAGGTTTGAGAACCACTGCTTTAAGCCAAATGTCTGATGTACCAAGTCTATACATATCAAAGCTGCATTAGCAGTTGCACACACTTTCAGCTTTATATGGGCAAGACTGGTTCAGTGGTGCTATTAGCAGGAAGCTGTTTCTCAAAAGGAGACACATCAAATGGTTTAATTAATGCTAATACTTTGGCACTCACTTCATTGTGAGAAGAGTACCAACTTTTACCTAGTGCTGAGGCTTTCTTTCATTTCCTTCCTTCATTTAATGTTTTCAGACTTTGATCACCTAGTAATATCATTCAAGTCTGATAATTCTTAAAGTGGCACATTGAGTTGGTTCATGAAATTCACCAAATTTTGCCAAACCTGTTAAGTTTTCTTCACATACTAATGACAAATGGTCAAATTAAACAAGCCCTACATCTTGCATACAAATAAATGTTTCATAAGTGAGTAATAAACAATTCAATTCGGTTTTCCAAAATTTGTGACCAGACACTTTTTCAAATTATGCACACAACCGTTACAAGCCAGGATACCAAAAACTTCAAAATTTTAACTTTATGCATAACTATTGGATGTGAAGCTTGACTAATTATGCTAATAATAATCATTGTCATGTGGTAGTACCCTTCAACACCCTCGTTAAGTTATCGATATCAACTCAATATGCCCCCTTAATCAAAGGGGCTTAAAGGAACTATACTTTCATGTCAAGCCAATCCTCCTAGCATTTTGAATGCATGTTTTGTTGGATTAACATGCTGTCCATTTGCGATAAATAACAATAGGCTAGGGACAACACACAAATGATCTCAATTGGCAGAACACCAACTTTGTTAATACCTCATTATAGGAAGTTTCCAGAAATACCAGACATAACATTTAATTTTTTGGTTCCTTGCATTAGCAAAAGGAACCTATGTAGTCAGCATGGCGTGTGTGTGTGTGTATGGGTGAACTTGTCTTCCTATCAGACCGAGGACCTGAACAATGGATTTGAGGTCCTCTGAAGGAAATTCAATAGATTTGTCAAGTCCTCGAAAGTTTGAACAATAGAGAGTCTATTGTCAAGGTTAGGGTTAAGGAAGTAAACACAAAGGAAATAACAATGAGGTCCTCGGATTGTATGTAAAATCGACTTGTGTGTGTGTGCATGTGTGTGTGTGTGTGTGACACTTGCTTCGGTATGCTGTAACTCAACAAGGGAAAGTTGGACTAAACTGAAACTTGGTATATGGAACTGTCATAGTGAGAAGGTGTGCTCTATTGTTTTTGGTGGAGGTCAAAGGTCATGTGGGGTCACCAGGGGTCAAAGACCAAAAACCTTGTTTGCACAATATCTCAAGTTAGGAAGCTTGGATAAATTTCATACTTGGTATGTGAATGCATTATGGTGAGAAGATGAATGCTGTAGCTTTTGGTGGAGGTCAAAGGTCATCTGGGGTCACCAGGGGTCAAACACTGAAAATTTGTTGTTAGCACTGTATCTCAAGGTAGGAAGCTTGGATAGATTTCATACTTGGTATGTGGATGACTTATGGTGAGAAGATAAATCCTGTCATTTTTGGTGGAGGTCAAAGGTCATTTGGGGTCACTAAGACTCAAATACTGAAAACCTTGTTAACACAATATCTCAAGGAATGAATCTTGGATAGATTTCACACTTGGTATATAGATCCACCATAAAGAGAAGCTGTGCCATACAGTTTTTGGTGGAGGTCAAAGGTCATCTGGGGTCACCAAGGGTCAAAAACTGATAACCTTGTTGTTAGCTCAATATCTCAAGATAGGAAGCTTGGATTAATTTCATACTTAGTGTGTGGATGCCTTATGGTGGGGAAAATATTTTTTTGGTGGAGACCAAAGGTCATCTGGGTTCACTGGAGGCCAAACTCTGCAAACCTTTTCAACTCTATATCTCAGTGTAGGAAGCTTGAATAGATTTATTCTTTGAGGTGTTGCATAAAATCCAGCAGAAAACCCATATGAGTTTTGTCGGATGTCAGAGGTGAAATCACCAGATGTCAAAAAGCAAATTCCCAAGAATTCCTATAGTCAAATATAAGCACAAAACTATATCATTCCAGCACCCAGCACATTAAGGTCACATTCACCCAATGACTGAAAGAAGTTGGGCATCTTTCAGAGATGCCAAGTATCTCAATGATTTTAATCCATAATTCTGCCATTATGAAAACCTGCATCAAATACCACTTTTTAATATTGCAGAAGATTCTCTGCCCACAAAGCAGAGGACTTGTGAAAGTTCACTAGACAGACATTTGTCCTTAGATTAGGACATGTGAGCTTGCAGAAATTGGAAATTGGAATTGATTAATTAAATGCTACTATGGGTTGTTAGTTTTGTAAAGAGAACTAAGTTACTGATCATTTGGATCAGATACCATTGAGGGTGCATGAATTGTGATTGCTTAATTGAATAAAACAAATTGTAACTGTATAGTGTCTGTGTTGATATCCCTTGAAGTGCCAGTATTCCTTCAGAGCAATTTATTTATGCTTGAATGTGTTAACACAAGATGTGCATTGTCTACAGAGCAGATTTTGTGCATCTACAGAAATACTGGTTCATTCAGTAGTTGGCTCAGTTTCATTACATCCAGCAAGGAACCACAGTGCCCATTGGGCTCATATTGTTTATACCTGAAACCAAATTGATATTCTCAAATCACATCAAAAAGTGTCAAAAAGAAAAAAAAGTTCTTGTTCTCTGATAACTGGCAAAGTTGAAGCAGTAGTTAGAATGCCCTTAGTGCTAAATTCAATGTAGGAGATGATAATCCTCCTTCGTGCTGTCTTTTAAATCCCTGAAAAGTCCTTTAGAAACTGTAAAAGTCAAACAACATATAACTGGCTGACCTTGGTAATGTCAAGCCAGATTCAAAGAACAGGATTTGGATTGTTCTGCTTTTGAGTAACATCTCCCTGCTTGAATTAAATAGCATATTTGGATAAGAGCATATTGTTGGTCATGTAACACCCAGGATTATTCACAGTGCAAAAAAGCTACCTTGTTAGAAGCTGTTTTGTCGTAATGGATGAGGTGCAGTTTTAGCAGAGTATGCCCAGTGAAAAACACTCAAAGTCAGACAGTGGTGCCAATAGTTTGCATGCAACATACCATGTATATTAACTATTCCACATGCAGAGGTGTAGCAACCAAAAAAGGCAGTCTTCCTGTAGCCTGCAAAATTCATGACAAAATCAAGAAATTTTACTCAACTTTCAAGGCCTGAAAAGTTGGGGGAGTTTGTGAATAAATGGCAGACGTCATGTATTAAAAGTCATGGAATTTTGTAAATACTGTGTTAATTGTTTATGAAGTCTTGGAAATGTTTCTCTAATGCATACTTTTATTCTAGATATTTGTAGCCAAGAAAGTCGTTAGGTCATGGATTTGTCATAATTTTTTCATGAAAAGGTCATAGAAAGGTCATGCAATTTTATTTATCCTTAAGAGGCTGAAACCCCAAACAGGTCACATGAAATGGGTCATTGTTCATTTTTTTACAGTATTTATTTCTTCCATTATTTCTTCCAGCCTTCTTATCCTTGGTTTAATTGAACTGTGTTGGAATACGTATCCCTCAACCTCTGCTAGCTCAGCAACTCTTCATGTCTGCCATCTCATCCTTCTAGTTGGTCTCTGGTTGAAGAAAGATGTCAGACAACCAGAAAAACTTGAACAGAAAGGAAAACAGACATGATCTTACATTGCTAAGATATAATCTCATGGCCTTGAAGGCTTGAATGTGTGAAAATTTTGCAAAAGAAAGTAAAATTGATAGCAAAATAATGTGAAATTCTGTAATGCATCTCATATGAAAATAAAAAAGATAGTTTTGAAATTTGGGGGAAAACGAATGTGGAGTGGCTTTATTGAACCAGCTAAAAATTGAGAGCCATATTGCAAAGAAATATTTTTCATTTTATGAGAGCAGTAAAATTCCCCAGGTGAACTGGAAAGGGTGGCATGATCCTAGGCAATCTTTGGAGACATTAAGGGGGCCATGCATAAGTCTTTTCTGAGGGGGGGGGGGGTTGTAACAATACTATGAAGCAGGTATCTAAGGGGAGGCTACCTCTCCCATATGCATCTTTTTATACAGGTGAAAATAACTTATAAATGCAAAATTGTGCTGTCAAATATTCCCAAGACAAACTAGAAAGGGTGGCTTGATCCTTGGCAATCTTTGGAGAGCATTAAGGGGGCCATGCATAAGTCTTTTCCAGGGGGTGGTGTTGTATCAATACTATGGGGCAGGGATCTAAGGGGAGTCATACCTCTCCCTTATGAATCTTTTTATAAAGGTGAAAATTACTTATAAATGCAAAATTGTGCTTTCATAAATTTGACAGTATTTGACATACCCAACCTTCCTAATACACAAGAAATTACCCAACATCTGCATATATCATATTTTGGATGAGTACCACATCTAATTAAGAGGGTCTTGGGTGGGGTAGGACAAAGAGGAATGTTGAGAACTTCCCTTATACCTGCATTTACCACTGTCAGGAACAAGGTAATTTAAAAAATGTCAGGGGTACTCTCCAGGAAAGTCTCTAAAGGTATGGAAATGCATTTGAATTTGAAATGGAAAGGTTCACAAATCATGTATTAAATTTATATCTGGTGGTATGAGTCATTCATTTTCGAACAAGTGAGAAAATTAAGAAAATAAAGTGAAATCCGCTTTAAAAACTTTTGTATTGTTTGTGTGTGTGTTTATGTACTGTAAATTACCACTTCTGGTGCAGTTCTGTGGGAACACGGGTAGCTCAAGTGTGCCTAAGCTCCCCTCTTCTGCAGAGGATATTTTTGCATTTCAAAATGCTGAAAATTTTATTGGCTTTGATTTCAAGGCCATTCTGGCCATCAGAACTTTGGCGTGCACACCCAAGGGCCTTTTTCCCCCAAAGGTTCGAAGAGAAAGCTTCCAAACCCCTGCAGTGTATTTGTAGTATTGGTAGATCAGACATTTCGAAAAGGGGGGCTGAAAGCCCCCTTGAATATTCTCCTAGATTAACACTATGCTAATTTTCGTGTATTTGTCAATGCTAATGTGGTGAAAAACAGGGGATGAGGCCGGGAAAGCCCCCCCCCCCTCTTGGATCTGGGCCTGTAGATGTACCTTGGACATTCTTGTCAATCTTGTGTGACAGCTTTAACGTGTCAGTGGCATAGCCATAGTGATAAGGGCTTGTGGAATCAAAACTTCCTTGAGTGGGTACTCTAAAAAAATAAAAAAAAGAAAGATGAGACAAAAATTTGGGACAGAAAATATAATGGATAAGGTTTGCAATGTGAAATGAAGAAAAACATGACATAAACCGTAGAGCTGCCACCCACTTTTTAACAAGGAGGGGATGGCCTACACAAGTACCCCTCCCCCCAGATTTTCAAAAAACTTCAAAAAGTATACTTCTGGTTATCACATTGATAGCTTTCGTAATAGTGTTATTATAAACAAAGTGAACTAATACTTAAACGTCTCAAAGGTGCTGTTTTTCGGCACGTTTTTGTGTGCACCCATTGTGCAAAGGTTAGTACTTGTCAGCTTGGACAGCATTGTTTGTCCAAAGCCTCATGCAACTCCTACCACTGCCTATCTCACCACAAGCGGTAGGATATCTGAAGGGGATAAAAATTATAAATGCTCCTGAAGGTTTTGACCAGGAAGGATAAGCTAAAAGGACGAGCGAATGGAAGAGGAATCGGAAGGGGGGGGGGGAGGGGGCAGCGGCATGAAACTTGGATAACTCTTGTAATGCAAGACGAAGTATAACATTCTGTCTTTGAAACTGGTAGGCAGTTGCGTCGTTGTAAGTGCCTTCAGGATAGCTTCGTTAGTATTATTATTCATAACAGCACCTCAACAGCATGAGGAAATGGTGCCTCATGATTTTACTACTACTACTATACAAGGCGAGCGGCATCTAAGGAGAGCGCCATTATTCTTTGGTGCTTAATGTACCAAGAAATTTCTGCTAAAAGTACTTCCCATATCAGATACAATTGGTTAGAAACTGAGCCGTAAAACCTCATCTAACATCTAACCCATATCAGGCACGTAGCCAGGATTTTGTCAAGGGGAGGGCGAAAATTCAGTTTGAAAGAACGAAATGGTGCCTCATGAGTTTAAGCGTGCCCCAAATGGTGTGGAATTCAGGGGCCCTTCTGGAAGGATCCTGCAAGGGCAACGCCCCGATTGGTGTATTTACGATATGTGGGCATTAGAATGATGCATTTAAAGTTGTTCGAATGTATACCTGCCAAACCGTGAGTCTCACGGTTTTTTAGGTCATCTCACGGTCAAATCTTCAAAACTCACGGTGAAAAACTAAGATAGGTTCGTGAAAAAAATACTGTGTTATTGCAAATATTAGGCTTTAATTCAGGGATGTAAGTTTTCCTTATTTTTAAAAAGAATTGGCTTAATCCTTCGTCTTTCTCATGTATTTTTGTCATAATTTTTCCAGACCGGAAGTACGGAAAATAATCTGGAAACAGTGGATGGAATTTTGTTGAAGTGCAAACAGAAAAACATGCAGAAAAAAAAAATGAACCCTGAACAGTGTATCTATATTGTAGCATGGTGTAAAAAGAGACTTGTACTGTTCAAATTAATCTGCTACACAAGTGAAGGCTTGATCTTAAGATGGCATCATGAATTATCTTAATTTCTTGTATTATTTCAAAGGTTTAGGATATGTTGACGGTACGAGAAAGCACTCAAAACTTCAGACAATCCCCATGAAGACATGCTTGGACAATGTCTGATGAAACTTACACACAGTGATGACAAGATAGTTGGTTATCAGTGATGGCAGGGCCGATTTGGAATCAAAGGTCATCTAGGGGTCATTCGGGGTTACTTTATCTCAAGGAAAATGCCTTATGTCCTTATGACATAGGGATATCTTTTCGTGTTCATTGATGTGATATACTTTGATACTAGGTCCATAAGGGGGGATCAGAAATTTAAGGTCAGTGGTCATCTAGTGGTCATTTTATGGAAAAACAAAAAATACCTTGGTTTCTACAGATGTAGTAACAGTTTGGGGTGTTCATTGTTGTGATATAAGTTTGGTAGTAGGCCAATAACGGGTGTTTAAGAAGTTTATATGAGCTTTCATTTAGTACTAGTCATGTTTGGGTCTTTTCATGGGAAAACAAAAAATGCATTGCCTTCTACTAATGTACAGTAGGTAGGGAAGATTTTGGGAGTTTAACTTTATCGGAAGTTCTACATGAAAGGTGTTCAGAAGTTTTTGACAAATGCAGTGATGTTTTTGTTCCTTCTGATAAGAACAATTGGGACTTGAGATTTACAGTACACCATTTTGCACCTCAGCTCCCCCCTGAAAGCAAAAATTTTCCAAAAGGGGGTGGGGAATCACCTCTCCGTTTACCCACCCCAGGACGGCATTCACTTTATAAAACCCTGCTATATACACACCACGATTGCAAACCAATTCATAGTTAAAACCAGAAACGGAAAATTTCCCTTAACAGAAATTTGGCCAGTGGCTTCAAAACATCACACCATTTTTAGCCGCAGGTTCCTGGGAACAATCTGTCCTTAAGTCTTTCCTTAAGTTGATAAATTCATTTTTTTTTGTGCAGAAGGTAAACCCACCAAGCTCGATTATACTTACAAGCAGGGTGAATGATTTTATTTTATGAAAGAAGTTGAAAGGTTATAGATTTATGACTGAGTATGAAGTTTTTCAAAGTCATAAAGCAAAATATGGTTAGTGTACCATTGACGATTCTATTGCAGAAAACCCTTATGTTGTTTAATTTTTAGTATATGTTTAGAGGTACTACGGAAAAAAATTGTAAATCTCCAGGTTAGAGGTCCCATTCTCCAGGTTTTTGTGTGAAAATCTCCAGGTTTACAAATTTAGAGGTTGGCAGGTCTGCGAATGACATATATTGGACCTTTGGTTAGCCATCAAACAGACCACAATGATCACAATTTGAAATTTTTTAATTATAGCCATAAGCGCACGAGGCGGGGGTGGGGGTGGGTGGGCAGGGGGCCATTTGCCCCCAATTCGGGAAAAAATAGTGGATCCATTCGGGCAAATGAGACAGACATGAAAACAAATTATGCCCTTTTACAACCGACACAACGGTACCAAAATTCGGGCCACTTGTACCAAAATTCGGGGCAACTTGGTTCAAAATTCTACAAAATTCGGGCAGAAATTATCCCTGACCCTAGGAATATTGACCCGCTTACGCCTATTAGCCCTACTCTGACTAACAGCCGGCCGGAACTGACGATGCAAGAGGTCTGAGGGGAGGACTTTGGAGCAATAATTTCACCCATATTGTCCTACAGGAAGTGAGAATGACAACGGCTAGCAGGGGCGGATCCAGGATTTTTGAAAAGGGGGGGCCGAAGTTGTTCGACCTGTGATTGACGGTACTATACCATCTAAGCGGAGCGCCACCATCGGTTGGCGCGGAGTGTACAAGAAAATTTTTGACAAAATAGACCTCCCAGATTGCCGGAAATAGCACTTTCCATGTCTTATTTTTGCATTTTCTGCTTCATATAATTTCATGTCTCAACTCTCAACACATTAATTTTTCCACAAGTTATTAACAGAAGACAGTTATCACAGGCACAGTGCCTTACTACAATGCATCCTGTTCAAGGTGTCTAATCAGATCTTTAGCAGTCATGTTCTAACTTGGTGAATATTGAGGGACTTCCTTGAGAAATTTGTGACATATCTTAGTTCGACTTGATGCCACGACTCAGGTACCTTGCATTGACACGTGGGCGTAAATATACGTTTTATCACGTGCATGTTCCCCTCTGCCTAATTTCTTGTTTTGTGTGGACTCAGTGAGAAAGTGAAAATCACCCAGAATGCACGAGACTTGGCAGCCCTGTCATTGTTTTGGGGGTACGTCCAGGCAGTGTAATGATGGTATTATTGTAGGCCTTACATAGTATCAAAACTGAATGACCGAATTGTAATGTTTCCGACCACTATATTTCTAAATAAAATTTTGTTGGTGACGTGCACACTGTAGGCCAATCTTAACGTCTTTCAGAGAAAAATCGAGGGATTTATTAACTGACAGAACAGCATTTGGCCATTTAGTTTTGTCATTGATTGTGGTTATACTTGTTGATTTCTGATTTTTACATAATTCCTCATTTTTCTCCTTAGGAATTTATTTATGGAGGGAGCTCCCCTCACTGAAAATTTTAGGGAGGGACGTGTCCTCCTCCCCTGTTCCCCCGCTATCGCTGCCAATGCGTACAGTAGCATACCAGGAAATTTGGGTAAAAACAAATCCCAGATAGCCGGAAAAGACACTTCTAAGGCCTTGTGATTCCCATGATTTTCCATTTTAATTCTCGTGCGGTGGCGTAGCTAGGATTTTTTGTTTTGGGGCGGGGCTCCCGTTTACTATCTAAGCGGAGCGCCACCATAGGTTGGCGCGAAGCGTACCAAGAAAATTTGAGAATTTAATACATCCCAGATGGCCGGAAATGGCACTTACCAGGCTTGATAGCAGCCATCAAGAAGTGCAATTTTGTGAACAAAATGTAAAGTTTGGTTTTATTTTATTACACATTTCTGTGAGGACGGATCAGCTCAGCTGGCTGGGACTTTTGGTCAAAGGGTTGCAAGTTTGAATCCCGTTTTACTCAGTGGCGTACCCAGGATTTCCCTCGCGGGGGGGGGGGGGATGCAGTATGTTGTGTGATAACCGGCCTGGGGGAGGGGTCTAAATTTTTGAAAAATTAGGTGTCCTAACATGCAATCTGGTGCGATATATGCTACCTTTTGAAGTAAAATTTGTGTTAAAAAATGGCCTCCCCCTTGTGTACGCCATTGCGTTTACTATCTAAGCGGAGCGCCACCATAGGTTGGCGCGGAGCGTTCCAAGAAAATTTGAGGTTTTAATACATCCCAGATGGCCGGAAATGGCACTTGCAAGGCTTGATAGCACCCCATCCCAACTGATGAGCACTGTCTCGTAAGGTATTTTTCGATTGGCTGATGGTATTGTATCGGTATTGTATCGTATTGATTGTATCCAATCATGTGTAGTAAGATCAGCATGTGTGTTTAAACGTCCCAATCGACGTTCAACCTGATCTGCTGTGCGCTATGACTCCCATACTTCGAGGTTGCTAATTGCAGCTTCATTTTCTATCACTCCACCCTCTGTCCTTTTCTCTATCTCTTCTCCTTTCCGTTCTTTTCTCTCTTTTTTTTTCTCTTTTTTCCCTTTCATTTTTTTTTCATTTTCAAAAAGGGGGGGGGGGCCGGGGCCGGGTCGGCCCCCCCTAGATCCGCCCCTGGCTAGCACTCACCATTGTTAATATTTCAAAATTTCGGAAATTTACACAGATCGATGTGATAGAAATTTGGGTTGAAAATTTCTCGGGAAACTGCACCTGCTGCCCCACTGCATACGGCCATGTCCACCCCCCATGCTCAACCCCCTTGCAAATCAAATCCGCTGGTCACTGGTGCAAATTCTCTTATAAGAAGAAAAGTCAAGTTAAGGTTTCTTGGTCCGTTTTGTGCTGTAATCAATGCCATCTTCAGATAGTGAAATGATTCACGCCCAGGTAGGGGTCATCGCAATCCTGTGGTACCATACCTTCGGCACTGTTGGGCCATTTTAACTTGAAGCCAACTATTTTATAAAACCCTATATGCACAGGCCTTATACAGATACATAGACCCCCATCGGGGCAATTCACCTGGATCCAAGGGCGTCCGCAGAAAAAAAAAATTTTAGGGGGGGGGGGCAAAACTTTTAATTGATCGAATCAGGGGAAATTTTTACTCCCAGAAAAGAGCTTAATTGCTAAATGTTGGCACCTTTTACAGGGGTGTAGCCAGGACTGATTTGCCGGGGGGGAGGGGGCTTCACTTGTAGGCAATTAAGCGTAGTGTCACCATAGTATGGTGCGAAGTTTGACCGAAGTACCTCCCAGATCGCTGAAAATGACACTTCCCATGCCTTGTGAGTTGCATCTAATCATTTTCTATTTTGAAAGTTCATTTTCTGAAATTTTCTAGCGATATCATAAAAAATATTGATGTTATTTTTGCTTCAATTTTTTTTCAAGTTTTCATTTTCCGGGGGGAAGGGAAGTGCCCCCCTTGCCCTCCCTTCCGGACGGACGCCCATGCCTGGATCACACGCCGTCGGGGAGCGCTCGCTTCGCGCTACTGTGACGCCTTCGGCGCTGTTGGATAGTTCCACCCTCCCAGGTTTCAGAATAAATCTCCGTCAATGCACAGAGGCAGGGGCGTAGCGAAGGTGTTATCTTTGGGGGGGGGGGGAGTGTGGAGATTATGTTTTGCCGACGGATCTGGTAATGCGTAGCGCGAAAACGAGCTTTAGCCGGTGGGGTCCTGGACCCCGCCTAAGGACCCATGGCTGGGTCCAGGGGGCGCAGCCCCCGGAAGCTCTGAGGTTTAAGTATATTTCTGGGTGAAAAATTAAGTCTCAGGATGGATATATTTTGGTTCATAATGCATCATCAAATACAAACTAGATCCCACTAATTTTAATGTATTATCTCGCCAGGCCGCTATAGTTTTAAGTGGTTGGGATCCAGAGGTCCGCCAGGTTTGTAGCTAGGACGCTTTCTCAATGCGACATTTACTGATCTGTGGCCTGGGGGAGGGGGTGTCCCCTCCCCTTTGGAAATTTTTTGAATTTGAAAGGTGCCTTCATCGCAAGTGGTGCAATATTTGAGTGGATTTCTGCCCTAATGAGGAACCTCAAAATTTACACCCGGCGGGTAGAAATTGCGTGTCAGATTTTTTTTTTGGGGGGGGGGGGGGGCTGGCTAAAACACTGGGCCCGCTCTAGGGCCCCTAGTGGGGGTCCGGGGGCTTGGCCCCCGGAAGCTCTGAGGTTTTAGCATAATCTCTCGGTAAAAACTTAAGTCTCATGCAGGATTGGTATATTTTGGTTCACAATGCATTATTCAATGCAAAGATTCCGGTTAATTCTTATGTGTTAGGCTATTCCTCCCGTCATGCCACTGTACTTCAGGCGCTGAACCTGTCGTTCAGAATTGGAACACTATGTGTTCAGCAATTGAACACTAAACGCGTCAGGCGTTCAGAAACGATAAGTGGATAGGTGTCCGGCGTTCAAAAAGGGAGGAAAAGTGTTCAGAATCTTAACACAAGCGTTCAAAATATGCTTTGAACACCAGGATCTGAAGATGGGTTCTGTACCTGTTTCATTTCGGTGTTTAAAAGTTAAAAGCATGAGACTGCAGTGAAGGCAATACAAGCGCGGCACGCATTATTTTTTTCCCGGGATGTTTGTGGGTAAACCGGATCCTCAGAAGTTTGCAAAATGTGTTTGAAGTCAAGTTTAGTGTTTAGAAGACGGGCTAAGGACACCCTCTCCATGGGTAATCGGGTGCTGCTCCCCATGGTGATGATTAAAGTGAGGAATAATGTGCAGAAAGTGGTTTTTCAAGAATGTCATATGACCCAAAATAGTGCACCTACACGGAAGCCGTTAATTTCCTTTCTTTTTCCGAGTTCCCGACGGACCCAGTCACTCGTCCAATTACACCGACGGCCGTTGATACGGCCGTATAAGGCCGTCACATGCATAATCAATTTGCCGACGGGCCTTCAACTTGAAATGGACCAATTAGATGAAGAGCCGAAAATCGAAAAAGCCGATAACAGACTGGCCCGTTCTCTCTTTCTCTTTTTTCTTTTCATTCTCCGTCTTCCCTTTCCTTCCCTTCCTTTCCCTTTCTTTTCTCTTCTTCTCTCTTAGTTTCCTCCTCTTTTCCTTTCCCTCTCCTCTTTTTGCCGACAGACCGAAAATCTGGCGACGGACGACCAATTATTGGGGGGGGGGGGTGACACCCCCACACCCCACTTATTGGGGGGGGGTGACACCCCCACACCCCCACTCGCTACGGCCCTGCACAGAGGTTCCGGTGACTTTGCCCCTTTTTACCGTCGGTACGTTGATTTGGACCCCACATGAGATTTTAACGTGGTTCCCTATATCTAACATCTTCTGAGAAGCATTTCTTGCTCCCACAGGCTCGTCAACGCCGTTTGCTCATTCTGATCTGACCCCATACAACAAGTCTTGACGACGCCCTAGCGAACTATCCTCATCAATCCAAACCCTGGATACACCCTAGAAGAAGCTCTTCTAGTAGCTTCTCTAAACTGGCTCCTCCTTGATGTCTAATTTTTTTGTTTCGAATGAAACCCCTCGACTTCAGCCCTGCCTATGTATTTGGCACTCACCCCGAATTAGTTTGAGAATCACTAATACAACCGCTTGAAGGTCATTTTACATAAGACGGAGGCACCCGTCATCGGAGGTCAAACTGCAAAAATCTTGGAAACAGGCCCGTAGCCAGGAATTCTGATACAGGGGGCACCGGCACCACATAGGGGTTACCGAAGAAGATAATTATATTTGTAGACAGTAGAGCCACCATATGATTACAGTTACAGGGGAAGATGTCTAAAGCTTGCCACAAATAGCTTAAAGGTGTTGGTTTCACGTGTGAACATATGCGCGAAGCGCGCGAAAATTTCACTCTTCTGATGGAAATTTTTGCCTCCCTTTGCAATACAAAGACATGGGAAGTCTCCACAAGTGAAGGTTAGTTAGTTAGATGGAGTTTTACGGCCCAGTTTCCAACCTATTGGTTCAAGTCGAGCCGGCTACGGCCTTTTTTCCAGTTGTGGCTCACTGGCTTGTTTTCCCTACTCCATTGTTTATGCGGAGCATCACGCACAACGGCAGTAGGTTCCATTTTTAGAGTCTTTGGTATGACTCGACCTGGGAATCGAACCCGGGCATTCCGCGTGAGAGGCGGATGCTCTATCACAAGTGAAGGAAACAACACTATGATTACGATGATGCTCCTTCAGCTCCGCAAGCGCAGGTGAAGAGTTGAGTACTTTGCGAACGGCGAGGGGACCAGGGGCTGCCATTAGGTAGGCTTGGTGTGGTCCAGTATGATTTTGTTAGGACCTAGTCTTGCCCTAAGACGTTAGTTACATTCAACAAAGGGAGGGCGTATGTCAACTGAACTGGAAGCCACTCAAAGGTTATGTCCAGAACTCTAGTTCAGAGAGTTCAATAGTAAAGCTGTAGAGGACGCACTGGCGACTAGTACGTATTCTTCACAGCCGATATGTGGTGTACGGAAAAAACTCTTTCTTGAACAAGACTAGTTAGGAAAGGAAAAAGTAAATTTTGGAATAAATTTGTGGTACGAGTAAATTTAGCTTCAAACCATATAGCCATTGGACATTGTGACAGTTTACTTTTCTTACAACATCTGTTGATCATGTTGAGCAGTGGCGTAGCTAGAGGGGGTGGGGTGGGCAGAGGGGGGCGGTGGCCCCCCACAAAGCCTCCGAAGGCCTCTGTCGGAAATTTCTAGTCTCTGTCGGAAATAAATAAAAACACTTCATTTGAAACACTTATAACACTTCTTATGTTTTTAAGCAGAATTACACATCCATATGTCAACGTGAAAATCAAAAGTCGGTCTCAAAATTGCCCGGAAAGAAAAAAAAAGGTCTCCAGAATTTCGAATCGTACAACTATCAAAATAATAATCTGTCGGAATTTTTTGGCTTTTGCCCCCACCCCCCCCCCCCCCCCCACACGAAAAATATCTAGCTACGCCACTGATGTTGAGTCTGAATTAAGAATCTTCCTGATCGTAAGAGAAAGTGGATAGAACCAGGGAGTTGTTATTTGGGAGTGTATATTCCAAATAACAACTCCCTGATAGAACTTCTCATGGATTCAATTTTGTGTTTTTGCGGGAATCACGTCTACACGAAAGGACAATAGCCTACTTGTGGAACCTTTACCTTTACAAAGTCAACAGATCTCAAAGCGGTGTTAAAACCATATGTAGCTGGAGATGAAAGCGCGCATAGCGCGCGAATTTTTTTTTTTTTTCGTAATTATAGAACAAAAATGTTGAGAAAATACGTTCATTATTTAACGCTTTTTGGTCAAAAATTGCCTGGTGTAATACCAGAGCCACCGTTTACACGGTACTAAAATTTTATTTTCGATCGATTTCCATATGGTGGGGCATAGTGGTCCGCACGGGGGGCACGCCCCCCCCCGTGCCCCGGTCTGGCTACGGGCCTGCTTGGAAACATGATGTATCAAGCACGCAGACATGCACGATTTGCACACAAGACGTGGGTGGCCCACGCTGAGTGAATGTTCTACAAATTTTGGTGGATATGGTCAAAGGTCAATTGAGGTCATCGGAAACCCAACTGTGGAAACCTTAAAAAACATGATTATCTCAAGCAGAAAAAAACTATCATTCTTACGCATGGTATGTCGACTCCCAGTAACGAGTACATGCTGGTGTCAATAACATCTGGTGTATTAAATACATCTATTAAAGTCGCCCAGGGGGAGTCTCCAGAATTTGCCCGACAGGGTGGGCAAACTTCCGGACGGAGGGACCGGCAACTCGAAGTCGCGATAAAAGTGACGGGTTTAGGCTGGAGGGATGCTGAACGCAAAATTTCGAAGCGCGAGGAAAACTAGTTGGGATTCTGTTGAAGCAAACAGGAAGATTTCGATCTTTTACGACGGTACGTGAATTTTGAAACTTGGGAGTTTTATTAAAGAAAAATTTTGGGATGTTATTGAAGAAACTTGGAGAATGTTTGATTTTAATGATGATAAATCTACCTTCTTTGTGAGCAAAATCAAGAAAAACGTCTGGGTAACTGGTCGAGCGGTCGGTAACTATCTAATTAAGGCTCAGTCCCCGACGAAACTGGAAATTTCCCCGATTTGGGGCCAGCCTTCCCAGACGGGTGTCATGGCCCTCCTACCCTGGGTAGCCTGAAGGCGAAACTTTGAACACCTTGTAAACATGATACCTCAAGAGAGAAGCTCGTCTGAATCTCATACTTGGTATTGGCTGCCTGAAACTGAGTGGATAATCCCCCTTGTCTTTGGTGGAGATCATCAGCAGGGGCGGATCTAGGGGGGGAGACCGGGCCCCGGCCCCCCCCCCCCTTTTTTAAAATGCAAAAAAAAAAAAAAATGAAAGGAAAAAAGGAGAAAAAAACGGAAAGGACTCAGAGATAGAGAGAAGGACAGAGAGTGGAGTGATAGAGAATGAAGCTGCAATAAGCGACCTCGAAGCATGGGAGTCATAGCGCACAGCAGATCAGTTTGAACGTCGATTGGGACAGTTCACACGCATGCTATCTTACTACACATGATTGGATACAATCAATACGATACAATACCGATACAATACCATCCGCCAATCGAAAAATACCTTACGAGGCAGTGCGCATCAGGTGAGATGGGCTGCTATCAAGCCTGGCAAGTGCCATTTCCGGCCATCTGGGATGTATTAAAACCTCAAGTTTTCTTGGACTTCTCCTCGCCAACCTGTGGTGGCGCTCCGGTTAGATAGTAAACGCAGTGGCGTACACGGGGGGGGGGGGAGGCCATTGGGCCATGCCCTCCCCCCCCCCCAGTGATGCCGATTTTTTTTTAGTTCCTAAAAATAAGTAAGTTTTTTAACACAAATTTTACTTCAAAAAGTAGCATATGTGGCACCAATGTAAGGACACCTAATTTTTCAAAAATTTTCAAAGGGGAGGGGGACACCACCTCCCCCAGGCCGGCGATCACACAACATACTGCATACCCCCCGTGAGATAAATCCTGGGTACGCCACTGAGTAAAACGGGATTCAGACTTGGACAAAAAAGTCCCACCAGCTGAGCTAATCCGTCCTAAAATAAAATCAAACTTTACATTTTGTTCACAAAAGTTGCACTTCTTGATGGCTGCTGTCAAGCCTGGCAAGTGCCATTTCCGCCGATCTTGGATGTATTAAAATCTCAAATTTTCTTGGTACGCTCCGCGCCAACTCATGGTGGCGCTCCGCTTAGATAGTAAACGGGAGCCCCACAAAAATCTCCAGCCCCAGAGCCCCCAAACAACAAAAAATCCTAGCCACGCCACTGCAAAAGGAAAATTAAGATGGAAAATCATGTGATTTACAAGGGCTTAGAAGTGTCTTTTCCGGCTATCTGGGATGTGCTTTTAACCAAATTTTCTGGTATGCTACGCATAGGCGGCGGAGGCAGGGAAACGGGGGAGGACACGGTTGGCCTACAGCGCAGTTTTGATACTATGTAAGGCCTACAATAATACCATGATTAAACTGCCTGGACGTACCCCCAAGACAATGACAGGACTGCCAAGTCTCGTGCATTTTGGGTCATTTTCATTTTCTCACTGAGTCCACGCAAAACAAGAAATTAGGCAGAGGGGAACATGCACGTGATAAAACGTATATTTACGCCCACATGTCAATGCAAGGTTCCTGGGTCCTGGAATCAAGTCTAACTAAGATATGGGTGACAAATTTCTGAAGGAAGTCCTTCAATATTCACCAAATTAGAACATGACTACTAAAGATCTGATTAGACGCCTTGAACAGGATGCATTGTAGTAAGGCACTGTACCTATCATAATTGTCTTCTGTTAATAACTTATGGAAAAATTAATGTGTTGAGAGCTGAGACATGAAATTATATGAAGCAGAAAATGCAAAAATAAGACATGGGAAGTGCTATTTCCGGCGATCTGAGAGGTCTATTTTGTCCAAAATTTTCTTGTACGCTCCGCGCCAACCAATGGTGGCGCTCAGCTTAGATGGTATAGTGCCATCAATCGCAGGTCGAACAACTTCGGCCCCCCCCCCCCTTTTCAGAAATCCTGGATCCGCCCCTGATCAGTAAAAGTCACTTTAGGTTTCCAGATGTCAAACTGTGGCAATGTAGTTAAAGTGATATTTCAAAGAGGAAATGCATGTACTTAATCTCATACTCAGGCATGTGCGTGGGTGCCCCATTTTGAGTACACGATCACAGGTATTTGTGATCACCACAGGACAATCTGTGAAAACCTTGTGTATTATTGTTTCGCAAAATCATGCTCCTTTTAATTTCATTCGTCTTGAAAATTTTCTTATGAGAGTGTGGTGGCCTACTTAGGTATTGGACTTTGATCCAAAGGAATGCCGGTTCGACCCCCGCCTGGGTCATAACGTTGGGCAATATGCTTATATCTCAATTGCCTTTCTGCACTCGGGGGTTATTAAAATGGGTACTTGTGATGTAAATTGTCATCGGCCGCGCAGAGCTGTTCATTGCCGCACTGAACGGATTCTCTCCGGGACGATATATTATTGAGCAGGTGTAATTCTTGTGCCACGCTTTTGATTACTGGATTGACTAGATAGTGGTGCATTGAAAATGCAAATACTAATAGAAATAAGAGCATTCTTTAGAAAATGTATATCTCATTCCGAAATGAAGGGTTTCACGTGAAGAGATAGAAAGACCTTGTTATCATTGCGAATCTATGGTCAACAATAAGAAGCCAAATCGTATTTATTGTGCATTACACTGAAGTCATTTAGAACAAGGGGTGGCGACAGTATTTTGATGGGGGGGTATGGGGTGAGGGACTCGCCGTCCTGGGAGAGTGGTCTAAGCGGAGGGGGGTTAATTTAAGGTTGCTTGGATGCAAACTGGTGCTGTATTTAGGCTATTTTTGGAATTGATGATATATGGCTGGAAAATTTTCATAATGTAGTGAATTCTAATTTTTGGTTGATTGAAAGAGGAAAGTTGCCTATGTTGTCCAAGAGAAGGGTATGTTGTCAACAAACCTCCTGAAGTCCCCCTTTTGGCTACTTTACTGTCTTCCATTAGCCGAAGTTTTTACGCAAAAATACGTGCGCCGAGCCACAGAAACATTGTTGAACTATTTCGAAAATTTTCCTTTGCTTCATTTGTGCACTATAAAAGGGTATCTAAGGCTGACAGACACCGGAATAGGGCCTCCTGGAAGCTCTGGATTAATTATATATGTATCAGATATCAGGGGCGAATTTAGGGTGGCCAGGGGGCCCGGGCCCCCATTCCAAAAAAATTTTGAAGTTTTTTCAACTTCATAAAACAAAGGACAAGGCCCTATTCCAATGAAATAGGCCTATGAGATGTGTCAGAGTGAAACTCAAAATTTGTTCATTATTTTCTACCTCAGAAAATTAGTGTTATGCTAATAACTCTGCTACTGACTTTCAGCTGATAACATTTTGGCTTTTATTGGCCTCAGTAACTTTCTCTGGGCATTGCAAGGAGTTACTCATGAGCGCTCTATTAATGGATTGCTAACTTAAGTCTATTACCGGCCAGGCCCACAGCATTGGGAGCACTGCTTCTACTTTTAAGGGAATTTCAGAATTCTTTAATATTTAGAGGAATATTTTCGACAACACTAGGCTTTGAACTATAACTTGCTGCAATATTACCGTGTAATGTCTTATTTATGCCATGTAATTTATTTTAATGGAATGCATATCAATTTGTTTGTTACTGAAACCCATATACCATAGGGGTGGAGTAAGAGGCAGGTGAAATGGGCAAAGTGGCTTGATCCATTTGTATAAATGAGCCCCACCTTTAAATATTTTATTGTTTCTTTCATTGTGTCACAATATGTTTCAGCTTTGCCAAGAAGCCAGAAAATGTTGGTTTTCTGGATTGTTTTCTTAAACTAACGAAAATTTCGAGCATGAAGAAACTTGAAAACCATGAAATGATAGCACTAAGTATTTTGGATCTCAGTATCGTTCCAAAACGAATTTTTTTAAAGGGTGAGAGGAATTCCCGTAACTCAGAACGACGTCTCATCCTATATACAAATAGCTAGGCTACTAGTCAAAAGTCTCATCACACTGAGCTTAGATTGACTGTTTGGTGTGTTTATTTTAAATCAATTGAAACGGTATACTTTAGCACAGAGGTGGAGAACCTTTTGCTTATAACAGGCCATTTGACAGTCATGAGACCGCTCGTAGGCCAACGGCGCTGTCAATTTGGACAAGGGAAGGGAAGCCTCTCCTTCTATGGGAAACACAATACTTTTAGACTACATGCCCGTTACAACTTTTTGTAGACAGATACCTATGCTAATCTGGCCATGTGACACCCTGGCAAAACTGCTTTCAGTCGTGGATAATCAACACGGCTAATGGGTAGTGTATCTAATGACCCCGATAGCTCTGAAGTGTCTGCAAAACTATGGGCATTTAACACCAGCATTACCGTTACACTCTGTAAATGACATTATGATGCCTATGCTAATCAGATTACAAATAAGCAACTGAGAAAACGCGCGCGAAGCGCGCCGAAAAAATGTCGTTTTGAAAGCACTTTATTAATGTTTAACCTTCGCATTGCATTGAAAAGTTATTCACTTCTTTAATTTTAAGCCCACTCAAGGAAAAGGGAGGGCCTAACCCATCTCGAATTACATGATATTTTTATTTATCATTTTTATTTTTGAAAATTGAAGACCATGCTTTGCAAACTTTTGGGGGGGGGGGAGCAAATGCCCCCGTGCCCCTATGGCGAGCCGCTAATGCTCCCAACCATGGCACACCACCATGCCCATTGCCCCACGGCGCCGTCACCGGCGAGGTTCTCACGCCGGAGTATTAAACGTACGTTTGGCACTATACTTTCACTTTACCTGCCCACAACATGTATTGCACCGGTTTACCCGAAAGATTAACATATTTTTGCCTGTAAATCGCATATAAGCACGGCTGCACTCTCTATCAGTTAATTGTGACGTAGTTTGCTTTTGTGTGAATGCATGCACGCCAGTATGCTTCTGGTTGCAATCAGCGGTGTAGGAAGATGTTTGATGTGAGGGGCAGACCAGACGCGATTTCTCGACCTTGACCCCCTTCCCACACCAAAGCATCATATTTAATCAATTTGATTTTTTCCGATTTCAATTTGATCAACAAAGAATAAAAATATTAAAAAAAAAGGGACACAACAACGTATTATATAGGTAGGCATGCACGCATAGGTTATCACACCGCATGCCAATTACATACAATCATTTGCCGTGTTACTACCCTTCCATATTGCTTATTATTTTTGGGGAAGTCGTTACAATAATGATGATAATAATCAGTGGCGTAGCCAGGGTTTCTCTCAAGGAGGTGGGGGCATGCATTATGTTGTGTGATCGCCGGTCTTGGGAGGGGTCTTGGGGAGGTGTCTTGGGGAGTGTCCCCCTCCCATTTGAAAATTTTTGAAAAATAATTAGGTGTCCTTACATGCAATCTGATGCCATATATGCTACCTTTCAAGTAAAATTTGTGTTAAAAAACTTACGTATATTAGGTACTAAAATAATCGGCATTAGTGAGGGGGGGGGGGTATGGCCCAATGGCCCCCCTAAATGCACCACTGATGATCATAATATAAGTTCAAGCTTTAAAACCACACTGGTGAATTGATGTCGGATATATAAGTGTGGTGCAATTCAAATCAGAACTTTATTTTAATTACCAAGGAAGTTTTTTTAAGTCGTTGAATATCAGAAATTAATAATTGACGTCAAATTAAACTTACAAGTAATTTTAACTAATCTGGGTATTAGGGTTAACTAAGTTTCCTTCAAATTATTTCTCAAAAATGTCTGATTTCCTCAAAAATATCCCGAACGCAATGTAAATTCCCGAAATTGACCGTTTTGGGGAAATTTCCTTGAAAGTTGAAATACTAACTTTTTATAGCATCAGCATTGACTGATTGGCCTTGATAGATGTGTTATTGATGGCTTTTTCTTGTAAAATAATAATTGTATAAGAGTATGATGCGGGCACGAGTGTGTTTTCATGACAGCCTAGGTCACATTTAACACGACGCCCGGCCGGTGTGTCCGATTTCTAGGCATCGACCGGCGTGTGCAGGTCGGAGAAAATTCGGCCGATAACGCTTACATCGCCACATTAAAAAGGGGGGCCGCACGTGGCCGTTGCTGGTCCCGGGTGGTGGCCGGCCGATTTTCCTGGATATATGTCCAATTCTTTTATACCGTTTAGTTGGAAACTGGGCCGTTAAACCTCGTCTAACTAACTAACTAACTAACTAACTAACTAACTAACTAACTAACTAACTAACTAACTAACTAACTAACTAACTAACTAACTAACTAACTAACTAACTAACTAACTAACTAACTAACTAACTAACTAACTAACTAACTAACTAACTAACTCACTAACTAACTAACTAACTAACTAACTAACTAACTAACTAACTAACTAACTAACTAACTAACTAACTAACTAACTAACTAACTAACTAACTAACTAACTAACTAACTAACTAACTAACTAACTAACTAACTATACCGTTTTCGGCCGGTCTCTATGAGAAGAAGAGTAGAAAATTTCTCCACAACGCCTGAGAATCGCCATTCTTAAAGAACGGTTGACTTTTGCTGGCTACCGGTATATCGTAACAGGTATCGCAACCGTTTTCAGTGGCAATGGGGACATGGAGGCGCATCCCCCCATCAGTGCTAAAAAAAGTCTGAAAATTTTAAAATGATTCCAAAAGTTGTTTAAGGTATAGATTTCTGTAGGGGTGATAGGGTGAAGTGTGTTTTCGACCAAGTGATGGATCTATTTTTAATCATTTTCTCTCACAAATGTTTTTCAAACTATCATAATTTTTGCAACTCCTTCGAAACTATCAAAATTTTTGCGCGTTTCGGGCGATTCGAATGTTACCTCAATGTTGTTCTTGTTATCAGGATCTCTCGGTAGCAACTTTTGGAGAAGCACAGCAGCAAATGTTGAAAGCTGTTAACGAATTTCTAGGTAAAAGACTGACTTTTTGAGCGGCATGTAGGCTTGTTGGGCAATTGAGAGTGTCTCGATACAGATCCTGAACCAGGTGCGTAACCAGGAAGTTGTCGAGGGAGGGGCTTGATGGGGGAGGGGTCTAAGGGGAGGGGTTTCCTGGAGAAATACTGTTTTTTAGGTCTCCAGATGCGAAATGGTGCAATTTTTTTGCCTCAAGTGTTTTTTTTTTGCCATTATATTTTTTCAAGCTTGGACCGTGGGGGAGTTTCAACCCCTAAAACCGCCCCGTGGCTAAGCGCCTGGCCTGAATGCAAATTTTGTCATGAAAATCGTATTTAATGAAAAATTTCGGGGTGCTTCGGGCGCATTCGTCACCTTTTGCACCCCATCTCATGACCATTATTAAGGTAATAATACATGGAACTATTTTGATCACAACACTTTCCCAGTGCACAAACAGAGATACATCTTTAAACATCTGCAGGGGCCTCTCATCAGTATGGGATCTTTCAATATAATTTGTAGCATGATGTGGAACTGGTTAAAAGTACCTATTTGCCGTTATACATTTTTCGGCAAAAAAATTTTACCGAGAGCTTCACGCGCAGCCATTATCTGTATGGTGATTGTTAACACCCTTACGACGAAAAAGCATTCTGAAACGCTTTTGTTCGGCTTTAACCCCCTTTGCTATACGGTACCTATCAGGGAGGTCTAACATCACCTCCCTGCACCTATACTCTCCCTCCCTCCCATTCCCATTCCTGGAAGCTGTTTGTCCGGATTTTCGTTCATAATTAGTAAAAATACGATACTTGTGAAGTGCACGGAATCATACTCTGTATTATAATTTGGATGTCAAGAAATAAGCATAATGCCATTGCCCCATTTGATATAATTAATCCAGAGCTTCCACTAGGCGCGATACAGGTGCCCTTTTTAGATGTCCTTTTATAATGCACAATATGAAGAAAAATTTTTTTCGTAATAGCCCAAGAATGTTTTTGCAGAACTTCACGCACTTTCCCCGAATAGAAGGCAGTAAAGTACAGAACCAGGGGTGGGGGGGGGGGGGGGGTTCAGGAGGTTTGCTGACAACGAATCTTTCTCTTAGACAACATTCTCTCCTCTTTAACCTAACCAAAAATTAGAATTCACTAAATTATGGACTTTTTCCAGACATGATCATCTCCAAAATATCCCAAAGATAACACCATTTTGCATGTAAGCAACCTTAAATTAACAAAAACTTTCTCAAAGGAGCGGGGCACCCCCTCATGGGCAAAAGAAGGATCTCCACTGCTGTATACAAACGCAAGGACCGCTTTGGTGACAGAAAAAGAGAGGTAGGCACAAAGACTCAGGCGCATAAGAAGATGGTGGGTGCGACAACAAATCAGCACTATGTGAACCATGAGAGGTAATCTGATCACCCACGTGTGACTTCAGCTTTTACATCGACGCACGCCCACCGGTGGCAGGCTAATCGCCGTGCGGGCCCCGGCCATCGTCTGCACGGCGCCAGACAAGTACCCGTCGGATATATGGACTGACGTACTTAAAGCAAAAATGAACCTGGCCGGCGCCCGGACGATGAGTCAGATGTCCGGCCGGACATCGGCGGGACATCGGCCGATTCTTAGGCGATGACATTCCCAAGCCCGACGTCGGGACTGATTTTAACTCGGCATTAAAATGGATCTGGCGCCCGCCCGATGCACAAAAGTGACCCGGCAACCGGCAGGTGACCTGCAGGTGCCCGGCCGATAGTTCCTAAAACTACGCCGGGAACTGGTCATAAACCTATCGCGGGACTTATTGTGACTGGGGTAAGCCTTAGCAAACGACAGGGCCTACTTTAACAAAAGGCAGTAGGCAGTCACCCCAAACAGAGTGAGTGTGCCCTGTTACTCTAGTTCATGATTGGCCTATTTTGATCATGTGACAATATTTTTGTTAGTGAATTGTGAAATTCAAGGAGAATTTCTCCTTGCTTTCCATATTGCTTGTAATAGTTTTGTTTAAAACATCTTCAGAGGTGCTTGTAATGTTATAAGAGGAGATGTGCAAGAGTTTGCTCATTTTTCAAAGAAAATTTTGGGGCGACTGCCTACTGCCTATATATGTACTGAACACTGTCTCGACTTTGGGGGGACCAAAATGACATTTGGTCCCCCACAAAAATATTGAGGGGCTATGGCTCCTGCCCCCCGTTCCTACGCCACTGGTTACAATTACAACACTTGGGGAAACTTCTCAAGCGCTGGTACTGTTCAAAAGCAGAAGCTCCAGTGAATATGAATATTGAACGACTTGTGACGTTTTATATCGTCAGTGTCATTAATATTAAGCGTTACCAAGTGGGTTCCAATTTATCACTTCCCGTCTAGTATCGAGCATAACATACAATATGTCCAAGGAAAAACTGAATTTCTCACCCAACGTCGTGAAACATATCACTCAATTCCTTGATTTCGAATTTCAAAACGATGTCAAGTCTCTAGAAAAGGTACCAGAGTTGCTACAAGATGCGTTGAAGCGACGTGATGAGCTTAAAAGAAAGGTTTGTACACGTAGTGAATTTACACGTAGGCCTAAGCCTAAGTCAATATTAGTACTGGTTACGCGAAAGCGATGTATTCCTGAGCACGACAGTGCTGTAGGCCTAGTACGATTTTAACGACTCGGACTTGGAAGGCAAGGACTCGGACTCGTTACCCGGCACTAAATTTCCCGAGACAGGCAGAACTTGGGAATCACTTAGGCCTAGCCTATGTGCAATTAATCTGTTGTCACATAAATATCCAGACTGCATAATTCCAGTCTGGAAAGTTCGTATTTCCTACACCGAATTTTTACGCCAGTCACCTGTTTTCTCAACTTTTACGCCACGCCAAATTGTTGTACTGTGTTTTAAGTACAGTGTGTATGTAAAAGACAAGAAAATCACGCAATGAAATTGGCGTAGAAGGTCTTTACTGCACGCCGAAGATCTTCGGCGTAACATACATGTTTTCCAGTCGGGGCATAATTTGTCAGTCGCGCGGAAGAAGTTCCGCGCGCATTTTCAATTTACATACTGATTTTACCACGAATTTGGCGCGCAATAATTCAGTTTGGTGTGCGGCGTGCAGAGCAAGACTCCATCCAGGCATAGCGCAGTGGCAAAACAGTTACAGTACCTCGGTCTGACGGTGTACTGTGCAATGCAAACTAGCCTTATCCAATACACACACGGCAGCCATGCAATTTTTTGTTGTAATGTGCCTCCACTTAATTCCCACTGAGTACCACACAAAATTTGATTATTTCCTGCCAAATAGGAAAAATGTACATAAATTTTGACAGTAGTATGATATGTATAAGTGTAGCGTACGTACGTACAGTATACGTGCATATAGTATATAGTATACGTAAATATAGTATACATATGCGTATATGTATATACGTACACATATAGTTAAATGTATTGTGTGTATTCAGTTTGAAGCGGCATTGGCGCGCAATTTCGAACTTTTCAATTACATTCCGCGCGCAATTAACAAACTATGCAATCTGGATAAATATAGGCCAGCTTTAAGGTTAACTTGACCTCTGCAGTTTCTATACTTTACAAGGTAGGCCTATGATCATCTTTGCAATAACCCAATATGGCTGTATAGTGTAGATGACATTCTTAAAAGTCTTACGGTAAAAATGTACACGGGGGTCCTTCATTATTTTCGGGAAGATCTCACAGACCACAGCCAGACACGTATCCATGATTTTGCCTTTAGGCCTCATTTTTAAATGGTTAGCATTCCACCTTAATGTGTGGTGTCTATGGGTCAGTTGAAAGGCCCTGTGTACAGCACAGAGCAGCACCGAATGGAATAAAAAGGGCGTAGTCCCAGAAGCTCTCACATATTACAAGTTGGTATACATAAACCAGAACAGTTATCTACGCTATCTGTAAATGACATTGAATCGGCACTCAGTTGATGATCACAAGTATCCCAATTTGATGATTAGAGCCGGTAGTAAATAAAATCACGTCAGGTTTAGTGGCACAACCCATTTTGAAAAGTGTATGGCTGGGGAGAAGGTGGATTGGCGTGACTTTATCTAAGCAGAGCGCCACTATCTGTTAGTGTTAGCTCGTATAGCGTACAGTAACAAGGATGCATTTTTCCAAAAGAGCCTCCTAGATTACCTTGAGTGTCAAATTACCAGGCTGCAAAAGTTGTATCTCGATACCACATTCTTCATTCTGAAATATCATTATTTAGAAATGTACAGTTCAAATAAGAAAAGGCAAATGAGAGGAAAGAAAATAAAATTTGGCCTCTATATGTTTCTACAAAGGACACATGGTCTCCTAAGACATCGCAAGTTCATTTCAACTGCCCTGCCTAGCTCTCCCTCACCAACCACTGGATTACATACGTCAACTATATGGCCCGTCAAGTTTACTGCAGTGAGGATGTGAGTGGGTGGGTAGGTGGGTCCACAGGGGATTATTGGATTATGGTATGGTCTGTATGCAGGGATGTAGCAGAGGGATTGGTGATGGCATTTAGGAGCTGAAATTCAAGGTGGGTATGAAGCCAGAGAATTCCAACTGCCATAGTCTATATACAGGTCAATCTATAGACTTCAATTTAACAAGGATATAGCTAGACATGTCACTTCTAGTGCACCCTTTTTTCTTCCAAAACTGATATATGTCAGGTTCTCGGCACAATTATTTTGTTGGCAAATTTGTATCCCAAATGCACCATCTTTACAAACATTCAGTACTAGTCACCCTTAGGAGCGGAAGCAGTTCCAGAAATGAAGCACATTTGAAAAGAAGATGTCCTATAATGTGCCTGTAACAAGTACCAGAGTATCCAAGCTACAGGTACATGTGTAGGTGTTGGGTCCGGAACATTTGCAAAAAAGGGGTCAATATATTCCGATTCAAATTAAATGAGGAGAGCAATGAATTCATGCAAGAAAAATTTGACAGTTTGCAACAATTTGTAATAGAAAATATTGAAAGATTGATTGCTTAAAAATAACAACCACCCTACCTCCAGCCACAGCTTTCCAGCCTAGACTGATTTTCCCAACAGACGTATCCGCCAATTCCAGCCTTTCCACCAATACGAAGTATTAAAGAAAAGAAAGAAAACCAGTACCATGTTCGTCATACATACAGTAACACCACATGAAAAGAAGAACAATCGCACACTGCCAGGGTTTGCCCTGGCATTCTTTTTGTGAGGCGGCCACCTCACAGTTTTTGGCCACCACCTCACAGAAATTTGCTAATTGCCACCTGTACAGTACTAGCTATAGAAGTATTGATAGTTCTCCCTCAGTGTTGGTACCAAAGCTGGCACCATACAACCCCCATGAACTAATACTGTACCACCTCACACTCTCTAAAACCCAGGGGAAACACTGCACTGCCATTCAGACCCAGGTCCTAACACACAACAATATTGTGTAAAAGGCATTGAAAAAATTGATCATGTAAATTCCTGTTCTTAGTGTACACTTTTCCATAGAAGGGACTCAAACTCGGACTTGGAACTTGTGATTTGGACTGTCTTGGACTTGAATGCTAGTGACTAGGTCTTGGACTCTACAGGTAAGGGACTCGGACTCAGAAGGTGGGGACTTGACTACAGCACTGTTCGTTAATCATCGTCGGAGTCGGAGTCGGAGGAGGAGGAGTCGGAGGAGGAGATCAGCTATGATCATGACATTGCCATTGGCCATTTCATCGCTCACGAAAAAAATGTTTAGTTCAGATCGCTGCAAAAATGATACAAGGGTCACAAAGAGTTAAGGGTCTGTACACTCAGACTCTCTCTGACTCCTGGGTTGTTTTTCCAATGATTATCCAGTCTAGCCTTTAAAGTGTTGGTAGAGGGGTGCATTGATATTTAAATAACATACGGTACTCTGGCAATGGATGCCAAGAGTCACTCAGTAGTACTACTGTAGATGCTGAGTAAAGAATCTTTGGCATACAGTGTTTCAACTCTTGTCTTGTCTTGAAAAGTTTAAGGGAGTGACTTTGTTTTAGATCCTGCATTAAGAGTTAACAGGCAGTGGTTTGTTTTCAGTTGTCATGTATAGACGTTATAGACAAAAATTATTGTCTCCTCTTAATCGCTCATGTGCTGGTTTAAAAATCTTGAGTTGAGACAACCTGTCACAATAACATACATTTTTCAGTGCAGGTTTATGTTTGGTAACTCTTTGTTGAACTGCCTCCATTAAATCAGCTTCCCTTTTGAAAATGGGTGCCCAAGCTGGAAGGCCATAGGCCTACTCAAGAACAGGTCTCACAATTGCTATATATAAAAATAACAAAGTATCAGAAGTATTTGCTTTTTAATTCATAGCTATCAAATTTCTCAGTACTATGAATAGCACCAGCATGCATTACAATTTCTTGTATTTTGTTAACTTTAGCTGAATGTTGCAAGTGCAGAAGTTCCAACAGAGATCAGAAAGGCTTTGGGTGAGGCAGAATCATCTATCAACAGGATCGATGAAATCAACTTGGAGTACAAACAGGTTCGCAGGGCAGTTACAGGTCAGCTGACCAAGGTGGAACCAATGGTTGAGGACCTGACAGAAATGGTGGAAAAAGTCAAAGTTCTGGAGAGAAGCTTAGAGTACATAAAATGGCTCATGCTAGTGGAAGAATTAAGGTTGGTGTTAGTAATGAAATGAACAAAGACTCAGAGTTTTATATTTTGATCAGTCACCTTGCTTTAGACTTAACAACATTTTCCTCATTCCTTTTCATTTCTGTCTTTAAAAAAAATTCTCAGACTTTGCATTTGGGTGATTCTTTAAATAAGGGGACAACTTTTAACCAACTTGTCACATTTGGTTAAAATTTCCAATTCCAGAATTAAAAGGTTAACAACAAATGGTAATTTTTCAGATTATTTATGGGTACTGGTAATATGCAAATCATGTCAAAGTTTGAAAAAATATTCATGAAATATTATTGGTCGAAACAGGGTTCAGTTTCGCCTGTGTATTAATGTGGACACCAAACACAGATTTTCCATAAGATACTGAAAGCATTGCTTATTCCCTGAAAAAAGGGTCTGCAGTTTTAAAGTTGGTTTGCAGGGAGATCCTCTATGGAATGGATATGCAGTTTCAATGAGGAGATTTGGTTACACTTGGAAAATGTCCTTCTTAAAAGTGGGACACTATTGTATTTGGTGTCCCAGTACTAAGTGAAACTTTGATCTCAAAACTTAAATGTGCACAACTGATAGCTATTTGGCAAACTAAGCTTTCTTGACAGTGTTCATTTAGTACTTTGGAAATACATCAGAATATTCTTGAATATTCCAAGTTAAAGTTTAGTAAAATGATGAATTATTTTTAGTTTCAATGAAAAGAAAAACTTGTGCAATCATGATGATGTATGTGTGAATGTTGGGATGCTTAGCTCATTAAACACAATATCTGAAAAAGGGAAACTCCAGCAGTTCTCATTCTTAACATATGGTTGCCCTGTATTAAGAGAAAGAACCCTGTTGTTTTTGGTGGTGGTCAAGGTCATCTGTGGTCACCAGAGGTCAAACTCTGAAAACCTTGTTAACACAATATCTCAAGATAGGAAGTATGGATACTCTTCATACTTAGCATGTAGATGCATTATGTCAAGAGAAAGAACCCTACTGTTTTTGGTGAAGGTCAAAGGTCATCTAGGGTCATTGGATATCAAACTTTGAAAACCTTAATGTGATATCTCAAGTAGGAAGAATGGATATCATCATATTTTGCTGATCTACCAGCTCTAACTCTTTAACTCTGCCTTCTCTTTCTGTCTGCCATCCTCTTGTACAGATCTTTCCATCTAAACTAACATCTCTTCTACCTGCGACATCTTTTCCACATTTCTTCTTTAAATTCAGTTCGGAGATCCAGGGCTCACTACTGGTGACTTCTGCACCTTCTTCCCTTTTCACCAGCTCTGATGTCCAGAAGTCTTTATCTGCAAGTGCAACGCCCAGCGCTGTAAGCCACTTTGCAAAACTCACTCAGGTGTTTGAGTCTTTGCAAGATTCAAAATGTCAGCATTTGGTGGAATTTGTCGAAAATACAGTGATGTTTTGGTACAGGATTTTGAAAGAAAAGCTTGCAATGTAAGTAAAGGTCATATATCTTTGTAATTTAATTATTGGAATGAAATGTAGGGAATTTTATGTAAGAGATGCATTTTCTAGGTCTATCTGGATATTAAAGGGTAACCAAGGAAAAGTGGAAACACTGGATCTGGGTAAGTGAGAATCCAAACATGGAATCATATCCACCTCCAGTGGTACTAGATTTTAATCTGGAAATAAAAGATGATCAAAATACCTTATTCACATTTCTGTGGAAACCTGGTGGATACAGTAATGCAGTAATGTTGTTGGCTTACATTAGGGGCAAGGAATTTCCGTGTTTTGTAGATTTCCGTTGGAAACATACCCCTAGAAAGAAGTATGTAATCTTACCATATCCGGTTTACAGTAGTATGCTGAGACTGAAAATTTGTGGGCAGATGTTTTTAATATTGGATAAGTGAAAGGAAAGGAAAACCCATAGCAGCTTGTACCTTCCTACAGATTCACATCCCCCCCCCCCAAAAAAAAAATCCATACTGAATTTTATTAGGGGCAAGGAATTTCTGTGTTTTGTAGATTTCCTTTGGAAACATACCCCTGGAAAGAAGTATGTAATCTTACCATATCCGGTTTACAGTAGTGTGCTGAGACTGAAAATTTGTAGGCAGATTTTTTTAATATTGTATAAGTGAAAGGTAAGGAAAACCCATAGCACCTTGTACCTTCCTACAGATTCACATTCCCCCCCCCCCCCCAAAAAAAAAAAAAAATCCTCTGCAGTAGACTCTGATTTAAAAAAGTCATGTGGCCCACCTGCTTGTTAAAGGCATTATGTAAAAATGTCAGGCTGCAGTGTCAAAACCTTAGACTGCAGTGTCAAAACCTCAGACTGCAGTGTCAAAACCTCAGGCTGCAGTGTTAAAACCTCAAAACCTCAGGCCGCAGTGTCAAAAGCTCAGGCTAAGTACAGTGTTAAAACATCAGGGTGCAGTGTCAAATCCTTAGGCTGCACATGCCTCAGGTAACGTGCAGCCATCTCAGCAAAGTTGCAGGGCCTGAAGCCATGCTTTGTTGCTAGATACACATTACAATAGCAGGATTGTTTTAATTTGTATAGTAATGTTCATAACTACTTAACTGAGGTAGCTACAGTGTGGCTATTTATTTGGACATGGTGCCTTATTGTAATAACCATTCACCAAAAGTTTTGGTTATCTGATTATAGTCTCAGTGGTTGAGTGACAGATAGCTCTGAGTGCCTGGTAGTTTCTCTCATATGTAGGGTCTCTTTCCTTCAGATTGTGGTAAAGGGCAGCATCCACTTTCTTAAAACATTTTAAATAATTGCTGTGTACATGAACATGTAATGATCAAGCTTTGTAGTAAAAATGATTACCATATCAGATACTTTAATGATTGGACTTGCATCTGCTCATTTAAATTTTTCTCTGAGAAATTGCTCATTTTATAGGGCCATTCTGTGTACAATAGAAATTTTAATTCACAGTTTGTATATTGTCATATGATTTAATTCCTTGACTTGACGTAGTCAGAGGAATCTATGTGATGGTGTGTGTGTATGTGACACTTTGCTTGTAAACATTCTATCGCAAAAAGGGTAACCTTGAGGGATCTCATTCTTGGCATGTAGATACCCCTTATGGAGTAAATGATCCCTATTGTTTTTGGTGAAGGTCAAAGGTCATTTGAGGTCACCAGAGGTCAAATGGTAAATACTTTGGAAATTGCTCATAAACACTATCTCAAGATATAAACTTCAAGGAATCTTATACTTGGCATGTGGATGGTTCTTATAAGAAAGATGATCCCTGTTGTTTGTGGTGGAGGTAAAAGGTCATTTGTGGTCACCAGAGGTCAAATGGTAAATACTTTGGATATTGCTCATAAACACTTTCTCAAGATATGTAACTCCAAGGAGTCTTATACTTGGCATGTGGATGGTCCATATAAGAAAGATGATCCCTATTGTTTGTGGTGGAGGTCGAAGGTCATTTGGGGTAACCAGAGGTCAAAAGGTCAAAATCTGCTTAAGATGATACTTCAAGCAGGGGAACTGGATGAATCACATACTTAGCTTGTGGATGGCCCATGTTGCTCATCATTTTTGGTGGAGGTGAAAGGTCATTTGGGATCATCGGAGGTCAGAAGGTGAAAACATTGTGAAGTTACATCTCATGCAGGGAAACTTGAGGCAGCCTCAAACTTGACACGTAGGTGGCCCATATTGAGTAGATGATCCTTCTTGTTTTTGTGGGAGGTCAAATGTCATTTAAAGTCACCAGAGGTCACAAGTCAAAATCTTGTTAAGATGATATTTCAAGCAGGGGAACTTTGATGAATCTTACACTGCGCATGTGAATGGCACATATTGAATAAATGATCCTCACCATTTTTGGTAGAGGTGAAAGGTCATTTAGGGTCATCAGAGGTCAAAAGGTCAAAACCTTATAAACATGATATCTCAAGCAGGGTAACCTTGATGAATCTCAGACTTGACATGTGAATGACCCACATTGATTAAGTGATTCGTCTTGTTTTATGTGGAGGCCTGAGGTCATTTGGGGTCACCAGAGTTTAGAAGGTCGAAACTTTGTAAACACTGTGGAGTTAGATGAGGTTTCACTTTTACGGCTCGGTTTCTAACCAGTTGGTTTAAGTCGGGCTGGCCACGACCTTTTTTCCATTGAAACATGAAACATCAGTGTTTCCATGAAACATTGATGAATCACATACTTGACATGTGGATGGCCCATATTAAGTGAAGGTCCAAAGTCGTTTGAGGTCATTGGAGGTCAAAAGTTTAGTAATATGGTATTGTGTTTGATATATGCCCAGGGATCGTAGACATTTCTGTGCCAAAATTGTAAAGACAGTAATTTATGAAACACTGTCAATTTTAGAATGCAGAAATAGACTTACATTTCATCGGCAAGGAATCACTAAGCCTTTTGGCTTTCTGGTTTTATGTGTATTTTGTCTCAAAAGTATTGTTTGGCAGTGGTTTATTTGGTAGAATTGGCAATTACTATCTTTCTTCTCTTCTGAGTTTAGTAGTTTAGTTTACTATCTTCCGGGTCAGAAAAGCCACAGGCTCACCTAGCATGAAACTGCACCGGGCTGATTGTGGTTGAACACTGGTGAGGTTTTCCATCTCTTCATTGACTAGTGCTCAGAGGGTAATGAAGCAGAGGTGTGTCAACCACTTCCAAACCTGCCCCCAGGACAGCCATGTACTGCCCTCATTTGAAAGACCAGAGTGTGTCCCAGTATGTAATAGCCACTTTCCTTGACAGCTGAACTGAGCAAAGCAGATGACTTCCTGAACTGAGCAACTACAAACCCATTGTAAAATCACTAGGAAATTTCCAGGTGGTTCCATCAGGATGCACCAAGATTTGATTCAGGAGCCTCCTGAATGCAAGACAGACACTCTAACCACCAGCTCATTGTAAAATCACTGGGAAATTCCTAACTGGTTCATCGATTGCATGATCAAGTGGTTACAGCATGCGACTTGCAGCTGGAAGGTCTGGGGTTCAACTCCTGGCAAGGTCATACCAAAGACTTTAAAAATGGAACCTACTGGCATTATGTCTAGTGCTCAGCATTTAAGCAATGGAGTTGGGAAAACAAACCAGTGAGCCACAACTGGAAAAAAGCCGTGGCTGGCCCGACTTAAACCAGTTGGTTAGAAACTGAGCCGTAAAACATCATCTAACTCTAACTCCATCAAGATGCACCGGAATTTGATCAAGGAGCCCCCCGAATGCAAGACATACAAGCTGTTTTAAACTTTAATAGAAGACCATTTTATCCCTGTAATTTCGACTATTATATTATGTCTTCAAAAACTTTCTGGTAATTACATTGACTTTTTCTCAATCATCTTCTCAGGGAGTTTAGTGAAATCACCAAAGCTTTGGGATGGCCATTTGTGACTGTGGCTTCCCCGATGCCACCGTCTAATTCAGCAATAGCAGATCTTAAGATCAAACTGCAGGCTTGCTTCTCCAACCTGGTTAAACTTCAGTTACCGTATCTTTTTCAAAATGACTTGTTATCTCTTTGTTTCATATCCCTTGTTGACCAGGGGCCAGGTTCACAAAGACTACTTACGCACAAAAATTTGCATAAGTCAGACTTACAAAGTGTATCTTGCTTAGTCGGTATTCACAAAGAGAAAATTATTTTGTGTAACTTTAAGCAAGCTTCAGAGTTGTCGTAAGTACAAAATAGCCATAGTAACACATAAAGCAGCACGCGTTGTGCATTGTTGTGTAGAGTGTAGGACCATGCGTTTAGCCACAGAAGACATGCACGTCATTTTAACAATAACAGTCAATGTGATCGGCCCAAAATGTAACAAAGCAAGATGCAACTGTACACACAATTGACTCATGTACATGTATTGCAGTTACAAAGCATATGTTTATGAACTGCGTAAGTTGTTTTCGTGAATACCACTTAAGAAAGTTCTTATGCAGTGCGTAAGTATTTTTAGTACTTATGCAAGAAATTTCGCAAATGTTAGTGAATCCTGCCAGTGGACCACAACAAAAGTTGGTTTCTTTACATGTAAGGTGGCTGTAGTAAATTGGAAGGCCTAAAAAAGGTATAATTTGTTTATTGTGATAAAAGGCAGTGGTCAATTGTACATGAGGGACCTACTCATGTGAAGAAAGCACGAATAGATAACATAAACAGATAAAATGTAAGAAACATTAGTAACACTATTTTGGGGAGACTTTTAGAGTCATATTCTATGACTGAATGCAAGACCAAAACTGTGGCATAGAATCAAAGATGGCCCTAGTGTTAAAAAATCAGGCATATGAGTGATACAGTGATACAGTGATACAGTGATACAGTGAATCCTTTGTTTCACTTGTCCTTAAGATTGGATTACAAATTTTTTCTTTAACTGGTCTGGATTAGGGATGTCCTTGCCGCTACAGAGGAGAGATCCTCCAAAGGTATTGATCCCCTCCCTGGATGTCAGCCACTTCTCTTGCCAATTCAGCTTCTTTTGGATCCCTTAGAGAAAAGATTTAAATATCACTTTTTCGGCAAAAGGCAAACAAATGCACTTGATAAGGTGAGTATGATTCCAGGAAGTAATTTGTCTACAGTATTAAATATCATCCTTGGAAATACTTGACCTTCTGTATTAATATGCTTTGCGTGATGTTGCATATCCTTCTCTATACCACATTAAGTATTATGTATTATATAACACCTTATTAATTTTTCTGCATTTGATTGGAGGATTGGTGGTCACATGCCATGGGTGATTCGGCACTATCATCACGGTTGTGTGTTATCCATCATGTAATAGTCTAGTATAACACGGTGGTGTGTTATACTAGTATGACACACGGCGGTGATGTCAGCTATCACTGCAGTACGTACAAACTATGCCTCAACTCAATAAATCAATGCAGCTTTGGGGATCGAACATTGCCTATCGGACGTAAGGAACAGGTACGTAAAGGTGTAGCTAGCAAACGAAAAAACCATGGAGCTACCACACGGACAAACACAAATTTACTGAACCAACCGCTAGATCAAAGTTATAAGGTGTTATATAAAGCTAATAATAAATGTTTTTCGTTTGTGTGATGGTATGAATAATTTCATTCGTTGAAAGATTTAACATTCTATTCAACTCGGCTTCGCCTCGTTGAATAGAGCTTTCAGTCCTTCAACCCATGAAATAATTCATACTATTGCACTCATAAACATTCATTATATGTATACTGTATCATGTTCTTTATCATGATTCTTAACACCATCTCCAGTATCATGTTTCTTGTTGTATTTTGTGTCATGATTTTTTTTGGTGTTCTGTATGGAGATATCTGTTATGTTCTGTAACATGTTCTGTATCATTTTCCATACCACATTAAGAATAATGTACTGTATCATGTTCTATGTCATTATTCTTATCATGGTCTCTTGTAAAACATTCCTTGTTGTATTCTGTGTCATGCTTTTTCTGGTGTTCTGTATCATTTCTTTGACCTTTTCTGTATCATGTATTGTATCACATTCTCTGTTGTATTCTTTATAATGTTCTATACAATGTTCCTTATCATGTTATCTTTTCCTGGGTCATGTTCTGCATAACGTTCTGTGTCATGACCATATCGCATTGTGTGTATGTTCTGCGTAATGTTGTATATATGATATTCCTTTTTCATTGTGTTCAGTATCGTGTTTCTTTTCACGTTCTCTATTGTATTCCTTATCAAGTTCCATACCTTATTTGTGCATCATGTCCAAACCAGGGTACTGTGTTTTACAATGTAAATATACCTACAGTAAAGCGTTACCCTTTTCCTGTATCTGTCAAAAAGTTGTACAAAATTCCAACAACTCTTCCTGAATAGTTTAATCTTGACTGGCATATCATTGCATCAAATTTATTTTAAAACAGCTAGTTGCTTGTTACATTTCTCAATACAGCCAGAATGGTATTTTACTCAGATTTTGAATTGGGTCAGAGATCATAGCCATTTTTTGGAACAGACCATCCAGCCAATCATAGACAAGGATGAAAATGTTAATACTAATGCTAAGGTAAGTGCTTAACTGTTTTTATATGTAGAAATGGATGAACTCAGGAAGAATTTAAATCTTTACCTGAGGGTAGGAGGAGTCAACACTCAGATACGTATTTAATAGACTATTATCTCAGTTTTTTGTGTTTGTCAGTGGGGCATAATTAGCAGGAACTTTGTTCATAAAAAACACCCTGGAAACATTTATTGCCCTTCATTCCAAAAAATGAAATGGTTTGAAATATAAATCTTCCTACAAATAGTATTTTATTAAAACTTTCAATGGAGATACAGTTTCACTTTTTGACATTTCCTCAGGTGGAATTTACAAAAGGTTTGTTGCAACTTGCTGCTAAAAAATTGAAAAATGATCTGCCAGAACTGCTCTATGATGATCAACACTTCTCACACACAATCGATGAATTGCTCATGTTTGACAAGGAACTCCGGAGTCAACATGGGTATCCTGACAGGGAACCAGGATGTCTTTTTGTTCTGACAGAAAAGCAGTGTTTTGAAAAATGGATAACTGTAGAAAAAAATTGTAAGTTAACATTCTATTTCTCAGAAAATTAAGTTTGATAGGTACCTGCCTTGTGCTTAAAAGTGAAATATGGAGGATATCCCTGTTTTTGGTTCCTTGCGTTAGCAGAAGGAACCTATGTAGTCAGCTTGGCGTGTGTGTGTGTGTATGTGTGTGTGTGTGCGTGTGTGTGTGTGTGTGTGTGACACTTGCTTCGGTACGCTGTAACTCAACAAGGGAAAGTTGGACTAAACCGAAACTTGGTATATGGATCTGTCATAGTAAGAAGGTGTGCCCTATTGTTTTTGGTGGAGGTCAAAGGTCATGTGGGGTCACCAGGGGTCAAAGACCGAAAACCTTGTTTGCACGATATCTCAAGGTAGGAAGCTTGGATAAATTTCATACTTGGTATGTAGATGCATTATGGTGAGAAGATGAATGCTGTAGCTTTTGGTGGAGGTCAAAGGTCATCTGGGGTCACCAGCAGTCAAATACTGAAAACTTGTTGTTAAAACAATATCTCAAGGTAGGAAGCTTGGATAGATTTCATACTTGGTATGTGGATGATGGTGAGAAGATGAATCCTTTAATTTTTGGTGGAGGTCAAAGGTCATTTGGGGTCACTGAGAGTCAAATACTGAAAACCTTGTTAATGCAATATCTCAAGGAAAAAATCTTGGATAGATTTCATACTTAGTACATAGATACACCATAGTGAGAAGCTGTGCCATACAGTTTTGGGTGGAGGTCAAAGGTCATCTGGGGTCACCGAGGGTCAAAAACTGATAACCTTGTTGTCAGCACAATATCTCAAGGTAGGAAGCTTGGATAAATTTCATACTTAGTGGATGCCTTATGGTGGGGAAAAATATTTTGGTGGAGACCAAAGGTCATCTGGGGTCACTGGAGGTCAAACTTTGCAAACTCTTTCAACTCTATATCTCAGTGTAGGAAGCTTGAATAGATCTTTGCTTTGAGGTGTTGCATTTAATCTAGCAGAAAACCCATATGAGTTTTGTTGGATGTCAGAGTTGAAATCACCAGATGCCAAAAAGCAAATTCCCAAGAATTCCTCAAGTCAAAAATATAAGCACAAAACTGTATCATTCCCGCACATTAAGATCACATTCACCCAATGACTGAAAGATGTGGGACATCTTTCAGAGATGGACATCTTTCAGAGATGCCAAGTATCTCAATTTTAATTGAAATTATAGTATTACGATTTTAATCCATAATTCTGCCATTATGAAAACGTGCATCAAATACTGCTTTTTAATATTGCAGAAGCTTCTCTGCCCACAAAGCAGAGGACTGTTGTGAAAGTTCACTAGACAGACAACATTTGTCCTTAGATTAGGACATGTGAGCTTGCAGGAATTGGAAATTGGAATTGGTTAATTAAATGCTACTATGGGTTGTTAGTTTTATAAAGAGAACCAAGTTACTGATCATTTGGATCAGATACCACTGAGCGTGCATGAATTGTGATTGCTTAATTGAATAAAACAAATTGTAACTGTATCCTGTCTGTTTTGATATCCCCTGAAGTGCCTGTAGGCTGTATTTCTTCAGAACAATTTATTTATGCTTGAATGTGTTAACACAAGATGTGCATTGTCTACAGAGCAGATTTTGTGAATCAACAGAAATACTGGTTCATTCAGTAGTTGGCTCAGTTTCATTACATTCAGCAAGGAACCACAGTGCCCATTGGGCTCTTGTTGAAGAAATTCTGTGGTATTTTTCAAATTTAGGGTGTTTGTTAGCATTCCATCTTCATTTCTGTGTAAATAGTGAGCAAGATTAGTTAAATAAAGAGCTGGAGATTCTTGCATAAGGGTAATTTCCATGTAGAATTTCACCATATGTTTCAAAAGTCTGTTATTAGAGTCCGATATTGTCATGTTGCAGTGAGAATAATGATAATTACGTACACCTGTTTCAAAAATTGCATTTGCATTCAAAATAAATTCCTTGTATTGTAAGCAATTGGTTTACTTCAGTTAAGAGTGGCAGCAAACATGCTTGATGATCTTTTCATCCAAAACCTCAAACAGGCTACCTTCCTGGGTGCTTCGTGTACACCTTTTACCAAATACAATCCAAGTCAGTCTTACACAAATACATGCACACAATATATATGTGCATGTTTTTGCGTTACCTTTAAGTGTATACCTGTATAACCTTTAAGTGTAAAGGTTTAAGTGTTTATAAGTGTTCAGGCATACCCCTGCCCCCCATCCACCTGTGTGGACAAAGCTTTGAGAGACTTCATTCCTCTTGTGGTCACTGTACATCCCAAGGTGTCTGATGTTCAGGCATAACCCCCCTCCCCCCATCCAAGAAAAAAATGCTGCAACAGCCTTCACATTTAAGGGAGCAGAACATTACCTAGGACTACTTAGATATTTTACAGGTACATTTTTCCCACATAAAACTCTTTTCAGGCACCTGTCTTTACAATTTCAAGGTGTAAGGACTAAGTGCTAGACAACTTGTGAAGGATTTATTGTTTCCTTCCTTCACACCATACACTTTCATTGTATAGTTTATCTTTTGTGTAACACCTGTAACGTGGTGTGGAAAACAAGTGAAGAAAATTCAACCCACATTTATTTCAGCCTGGTTCAGAATTTTTAAGATGCTAGCATACCTTTTAAGCTAACAGACCTATTTCAAGAATTTCACCCATGGATGGACTGCAATGCAAAATATGTCATGTTAAAAACTATTAAATTGCAGCAGCACATGCTTAGGGGAATTGACTATTCTGCCATCTTAAAGCCACCCTTTCCTGGAGGATAGCCTTGAGGCCGACTTTTATAGCCTTGGCCTGGTACCTTCTGGCTTGAAATTTTAGTAGAGGCCTATCTTTATACTCCTTTATTTCCTATGGATTGTATGAAGTTCTTTATTTCTCTGTTATTTCCATGTAGTTGCTGGTCAAAAAATGGATGCATTGTTGGCTTCTAAGACAGCTTGGATCTCACAGTACAAAGATGTGAGTGAAGCAGACGATTCAAAGGTCCCAGAGAGCGTTGAGAATTTTATGACATTGATACTAGTTATAACAGGTATTGTAATAATTTTGGATGTGTATCATACTGTTTTCTCCTTATAGCCTGCCACACTTGAGAGAAACAAGCTCAGTAAAATGCTTTCTGTGTCAGTTTGCCCAGCTAGTCTCTCACATGTGTGGACAAGGTTTTAAGAAACCTTTTTCCTTGTGTGGTCACTGTCTCAAATATCCAAGGTTTTCTGATGTTTTTTGATTCATGTGGCACTTTTCTCCCTGTATGCACCAGACCTAAGCAATTGCCTTAACTTTTTTATTCTGCCACATATAAGCCTGCCTATATGAGGAGTAATTAGCTCGGCAAAATACCTCTTGTGTCACTTGGCTCAGCTACTTTCTCTTGTGCTTCAGCTGATTTCATGCACAGTGAGGTAGGTAGGTAGGTAGGTAGGTAAAGTTTAACGACACATCAACACACGTGTGCTATATTGTGTGTTTCAAGTTTTAATATCATTCAAGTCTTCCCCTTTAGTCGCCTCTTACGACAGGCGGGGAATACCATGGTCATATTCTACAACCCCCAGCCCGCAGGGGGAGACAAGCTATGCATGTCAAAAACCATCAATCATGTTGATAGGCCTCCCAGAGTGACATAAAATATTAAAAAAACATAAAATATGGATAAAAATGGGCTCAAGCATAATAAAGCATAAAATGAGGGGGAAATCATAAATTTTTGTGATCAAATTTGTGATACCAGGTGTTGGTGAAGGAACATGTGTGTAGACAGAAATTGGTGTACAAGTGTCTGTATGTGTTTATATATATTGTAAACTTACATGTAATCAAAATTTGGTCAAGAGGGTGTGAACTTGTGCCTTACATTTTCTGTAATCGATATATTTATTTTGCCTTACAAGACCTGCAAATAAGAATGATTAGATGGGATAAGGCTATATTTGAGCAAAAGCGTGCTCAAAGTGTGTGTCCTTGCACCTTGCATGTTAGCAGTTACTATTTATTTTCAAATACTGCACTTGTTTCCTTCGTTAAGTATAATAGGCAGGTTTTCAAGTGACTCCCAGTTATCTTCCTTTTATCTTACTTTTCCAATCTTCTTCCTACTTATCCTTTTTTCTTGAAAGTGCCTACTTTGTCCTACTTTTTGACTTGCCAGATCCTAAAAAAGTGGGTCATTCTCCCCATATACAAATATTCCTAGTTTCACAGAGTTTTTGTATATATCAGGATATTTATACCAACCTTACTCTTTTGGAAATACCCCCAAATGTCACAGAACCATGATTAGACACTAAAACAAGTCACTTCTGTATCTACCAAAGGTCCTGGGATTTGTATTCTTTTGTACAATGTACTCAGAAAGTACACTTTCTTAGAGGAAGTAAATATGTATGGGAAATTTTTGTCCGAAGAGCTCACATCCTGCTATCTAGGCACATCCCAAATTGAAAATTTTTTCACCTCAGCACCAACTATAGTGGGGCTGAGATTGACTGTGTTTGCTCAGGTGCTCTAGAAATTTGATGAGATCACCCTGGCAGCTCTACTTACGTGAAATTATGTCATTGTGTCATACAACAAAAATTTGAAAGCTTATGTGCAGGAGTAGTTAGCAGCGATTGCTAATGTGAAAGAGATGTGCTCAGGCTTGATTACTGACAAAAGTGTGATACACCCTGTATGCTGTAAACATGGGTACTGTGGAAACTCTGCCTAAAAGCCATTGAAGTCTTACATTGTTTAAAACAATTCTACTTCTCTCCTGTTTGAGTTTTGGTCCATCTGTCATCCTTTCCAGACTGGACTCATTCGGGAGCCTGAATATGCAGTAATCTCTTCAGTGTGGAGAATTTTGGCTACCTCCCTTTATACAGATGTGAAAAGTCAATTTTTGGTACAGCTTCATTTATTTCATCTTTTGGCTCCTAGGGTGGTGCATAACCATTAACTCTTCCATTGACTTTCAATACTAAATCAACTCCAGAGTTTTCTGTGGCCAGAAGAACTTTTGGCCAGATATAACCCACTGTCTTAAAGCCGACAAGTTGTCCCTCCATGGCACTTGTAATTTTGTCTACACTTGTAACTCTCTACATTTTCTGCAAATAGGCTCAGAGCTTCTATATGTTATTATTAAAGACATTGAGAACCTGCCCTAGTCAATCACAGTGCAGTCATCAACTGTGTTTAGAACTCTAGGGCTATTCCTAAACATGGCTGGGCAGGGAGTTGCTAGTTACTCCCTTGTTTGGGGGATGCCATATCCCCTTTAAGTCACATTGTTATTAACTTTAGGTATGCAAAGTCAATATCAGGGCTGTAAATCCGAGTTCGGACTCGGTTCCGGCCTGGAGTCCATTTTTCATTGGACTCGGAATGATCTGGAATGGGAGGTAATGGAATAAGAATTGGCCTGGAATCGGCTCACCTTGACTTGGACTGGGAGCCAATTCCAGTCGACTCAGTCTACAGAAATGAAAGTTTCATTAATGTCACCTAGGCAACTTTATTACTGGTGCACAATTTAACAAGCAAATGGTCACATACAGTCAACTAAATTACAGGGTCAGCCAGAGTATGAAACGGACTCCTAAAAAGTGCCCGTTTTCATTATAAGTGTAATTGTAAATATTACAAAAAGCATTTGTATGTGGTGCTACATTGTCAAATGGCCAGACCCAGAATTGGCCCGGAACAAGAAAACCCAGAATCGGGATTGACTTGGAATAGATGGTACTAGACTCAGAATCGTAATGGTGACCACTGGAGTCAGAATTGGGTTAGGTGGACATGGTTACAGCCCTGGTCAATGTATCCAATCCAACATAGGTTGGGAAAAGACTGACCTCTAAAATGTAAGGGCACTATTTCTGAAGGGTAACACTTTAATTGGGCATGCAACAAACTCTAATGGTACCATGGTGCATTAAAATGCATTTAGGAAGACTTAATTTTTGATTGCTGCTCTAGGTGCCTTTGCTAATAGTACAGTATGTACGTCTGGAGAATGGGGAGATGTTGCCTAGTGACATTACTCTGTAACTGGATATGCCATGAGACTTAACTGCTTACAGCAATATATTAGAGGGAACAGGTTATGGAAGGTGTTTGACAACCTAACACATAGTTATCATTGATGATGTCATAAAAACCACAGACAGTGGCATGGAAAACCATACAAACCATAATCAAAGTAGCATAAAATCATAACTAAAATTTCTCAAAAGTGGCTGGGAGGCCTGATGTTGGATATTTGAGACAACCGCTATAAGTGGCAAAAATTGCCCATAAACATTTGTAAAAGAGAAGCTAAACAAAGTGGACCACTCAGCATTTGCTGAGTTCAATTCTCAAGTGTATGTTAGGCTGAAATTAATGCATGTGAATACCTGATAAAAGCGTGTTGCATCTGTGCTCTCAAAATGGTAATACAGTTTATATTTTTTTTTGCATCATGCAATTTTTCTCATTTCTCAGAGCGGTATAAGTCTCTACCTTCACCGACACATCATCTACAGTTTTTGGATCTTCAGCTTGACTTGCTGGATGATTTCAGGATCCGACTGTTGCAGGTCATGAAACTGCAGGCTAGCAGACCACTCTCTGGACAGTACAGCGCTATTGTCAATGGGGTAGAATACATCATTGGTGTTTTAGAAGAGTGGTCTGACCAACTGGTAAGGGTCCTTTGTTGATGGTATTCTTTTCATGTGCAAACCTTTAATAATATTTGCTGCAGACTATACTTGCACTTGTCAGCTCATTGAGCGAGAAAACTAGTCAAAGTAAGTTAGAAAGAGATTGTCAAAACGGTATAGTAAGTTAGTAACATTACTGCACAGTGCACGGAGTGGATTGAGGCCCTTAAATGCACTAGAGTTCACTCACCTATAATTTAAATGATTCATTTGTCCCTTGGTGTTTTGTTCCATACAAGCAAGCCTTGTTTGACAGTTTCACACCAGGTACTTAAATGTCACCTCTTAAATGTCACCATACAGTAAAGGAATAGCATTATGCTGTGAATAGCTCATTACTTTGTTTTTTGAAACCTGTCAGACAGAATATCTTTATCTTTTCATTTCATAGTTTTTTGTTCAGCTGAATTTTTTCAAGAAAGAGCAGCAGTCCATGGAGAAGATCAATGCTGCCTTGGAGGGGAACACAGACTTGGAGGAAGAGGAGCTATTGAAGGTGAAGCTTCCAACTTTTAGTTTGCCTTTCTATGTCTTATTGGTGATATTCATGGTAAGAAACCTACAAAGTGATGATAGCATATGTTGGTGAGTGTGTGAGGGAGATAGTTTCACTCAGCCCTGTAGTAAACACTCAGTCCTGTAGTAAACAGGCAGGGGGGTTAAAGGGTTTGCAGCCTCTAGAAAATTATGCCCCCTAAATAATTGTTGAGCACAAAAATTACTATTGATTAAACATAACTGAACATATCTCACCCACTGGAAAACATCTTGTTCAACTATGAGCTGTTTTGCACCCCCCCCCCTTCCACATCTTGTCTGGCTTAGGGCCTGGTTTCACTTTTGGTCAGTTGGGTGAATTTTTTGTTGACTTTTCATCAAGCCTTTGACAAAGAGTTTACCAAATTAACAGGTTTTCCTTGTGGTAGGCTGGTAGGGAAGGTAACAAAGTCCAGAAAAATTCTCAATTTTTGTATGATTTTGAAAGTTCATGGATTGTGTTTTTTTGGTTCAGAAAAACTGCCTTATTGACTGGAAAAATCAATAATTATATTTTACTTGTTCCACTTGAGGCCCTTGATTGATATGTCTGCAGTGTGTAAGTGCATAACAACAAGTGAAATTTCTTTTTTTCTTCCATGGCCATTCTTTATTTATTAGTTTGGAAAATGGCCATCTTTATCTTGGAAAATTTTTGACCTTAATATCTCAATCTACCCATTTCAAGAAGAAAGTGCAAGGTGCAGTTGCACAAGGATAGGTAACACAGAATGACCCATGAGTCCATGTAAGATGGTGGTGCCCTTGGTACACCTATAGCATACCCTGTGTCAAATTGCTTTGACAAATTGTTTTTGCAGTACTAGCCCTTAGGGCTAGTTGTTTTCTTAACCCACTTGCCCATGTGAATATTGACTTTCCCAATCCAGACCTACCTTTATTAAAGACCCCTAAGCGCCATGTTGCTTCACAGTCCAAGGAAAAAATATGGTCATGGTGGATTTTATGATTGCTGCTGTAGGTTTTGGTAACAATGTTTGTTTTTTGAAGTTCATTTTTAGGCAAGTGCTACTTGCCCTTTGGGCTATGAAATGCAGCACTGCACTTACCTGGACGATTTTTTTGCTTGCCCCGGGCTGGTGGGAGGGAGATTTGTTGAAGCCTGAATTTGTGTACAGTTGTAATGATGCATTTTCATAGGTGTAGCATGGTTTAGACATTACAACTCTCCACATCACCCTCTAATATGATAGTGTAAGTGAAACATGATGTTACTTGAAAGGGGCCTATGTAAGGTATCCCAGTTGAGACTAAATATAAAATTTCATCCACAATTGCCCAGCAACAAATTATGCAACAAGTGTGGATCACTTTTCTGTGTTAAAGGAACGATGCAGATTTGTAATGTGAGTACAAATTCATAAGTATGACTGCAAGTGTATTGCCTCTGTTTGTTAGTACAAGTACGTAGACATACAATGTGAGTACAGTGTAGTGAGTATGAGTACAAGTGTATTGTCTTAGATTGCTGAGTACAGGTACTTGTCTTGTAGTGTGAATACTTGCCATGAGTATGACTACAAGTATGACTACAAGTATACCGTCTCTGTAAGCACAAGTACATAGACATACAGTGTGACTTCAGTGTAAAGAGTATGAGTACAAGTGTATTGTCTGAGATTGCTGAGTACAGGTAGTGTGAATGCTTTTCATGAGTATGACTACAAGTATATTGTCTCTGTAAGTACAAGTACATAGACATACAATGTGACTACAGTGTAATGAGTATGAGTGCAAGTGTAGTGTCTCTGTTAGTATATGGGTAAACATTTAACATACATAAGTACAAAAGTTTAGAAAATCGTCAGTGCTAAACTTTCAAAATGTTTGAGTATGGTATCCATTCTCACAAGTGTAATTGCAAATAAATATGTTTAAGTGTAAGTATGAGTATATACTCACATCAATGCTGTGGTCATATCACTCATAATAAGCTGCTTGCCTTTTCAGGAAACTCTTCATACCTCTGTATTTCATATGTATTGTTTGTTCCTTCAGGCTGCTCCCTCCCAGGTAAGCAACGCTGAAGACTTTTATGAGGGGTCTGTCTTTGATTCAACGATAGAACTCTACACTCATCTGAAACAGGAGATGTTGTCAACGTTGAAAAAAGTGGTAATGGAGGAAATCAAAGATGTCTGCTGGAATTATCAGAATGAGAAGTGAGTTTGACCTACCATAGCTTATGCATATAGAGGATTAATGTTGAAATGGTAAATAGATGTTGGGCGTGCCAAACTGGCCACAAACTACTACGAAGTGTGGACTTGCTCAAGTGGTTGCAGTTACACAGTCAGTCTTGAGAAGTGACATTCTGAGTCAAAAACCCTGTGAAATTTCCAAACAATTATCTTGGTAACAAACATTAAATCTTTGCATATTTTTTTTAATTCATGCTGAATTTTTGTGAAATGGTGAAAAAGTCATCTCCAAACTGAAATTACAATGTAACAAAATATTAAGTTGGGACTATGGGAGCCACCCTAAACCTGCAGCCATCTTGAGATTCTTAAAGATAATGGTGGTATGGTAACACTTTATGTCAAATGATCTGTGGCTTATTTGTAAGATGTCTGTGGTTGAGCCAGTGTTGTAATGACTCAAGTCAATGATGTGACTTGAGCTTGACCCTAGTCTCAGGTTTAAAAGAAGGGTCTAAGCTCAAATCAAATTTTGATATACTAGAGTGGTATTTATTCTAAGAATTCTGGTGAAGTTTGCATTGAAATCCGATGTGTGGTTCTCAAGATATTAGTAGTTAAAGTTGTCCACTTTTCAACACAAAGTGAACTTGAAGCAAGCACGTATGACATCGTAGCCTCACATTAATGAGCAGTCTTTTGTTTTTCTTTAAACTTTACGACCAATCCCATGTTATCCCATGTTATGCAATGTGATTGCATGAGAGGCATGGGAATTTTGCAAACTTACATTCCTCATGGGGAGGTCGATCCTATCCCTGTTAACTTCAAGGTCAGCACAACAGAATGGAAAAACAAAGGAAACAAAGCATTCTCATCAATGTGGGGAAGTGATATAACCCCTGCTTGCCTCAAGCTCAGTTTGGGTTACAAATGTGATAATTTCATTTGCTGATATCTGGCGCACTACATGTACGATTTGAATGAAGTTTCACCAAATTGGGTAGATTTCATGCCTCTTTCACATTTGAAAATCACTTTTTTGCTTAAACCCTTCCTTTAAAGACTGGAGTCTGACTCCAGTCCCAAACTCAAGGGACTAGACCTGACTTGAATCACCACTTGCAAAAGTATCATCTTGACTCAAGCTATCATTTTATAAAGTTACAAAAACTTGCTGTTACTCTGGTCTTGGATCTCAGAGACTCGACTTGAGTCTCTACCCACAGTTATTCGAATTGACTTGAGTCTTCACCTTTGTGACTTGAGTCATACCCGGACAAGAACTCGGGGTCTGAAAAGAGAAACGGCAAGTTGTTTGAACTCTGCCTAATGCTGTTCTGATCCTTATACACAGGGTACAGTCCTATTTTACAGTGAGGAAGCCTTCTGCACCTCACATGGGGGTAGAAACCATAGAGCAGGATTTGGGAACTAGAGGGAAGGCTTCATGAAACAGTTGTGCTGGCATGTGGACTTACGTAACCAACTTGTAGGGGATAATATGTCGTCTGTTACTTTCACCGTTCACAACTTAAGCAGCAATACTCCAACTTCTACCAATCGTTTGTGTTCACTAATATGACACAGGGTTGCTGCGCAATTGGCTTGCATCTACCGGAGACAAGAAGGGAGTAGTATCTCCTTCCAGTTTGAGGATTTTATGATATCGTTGTATTGAAGGCTAGATAGCTAAATTGAAAAACACAGATGTTTTTACCACTAAGTGTGCACATTAGTGAGCCACAGAAGGGTTCCTCTTGTATACACTGTGTGTGGGGAGCCTTTTTGCATCATGCCCTCTTTGTGGCCTTTTAAATGATAACTAGTTTGTGTCTAACCTAGTGTGAATACTAGTAGTATTCACAATTGCCAAGCTGATGTACATCTCCTCATCTTAATAAAAGCACAGTTATACAGCTGAGCTGTAAACTTGATGTAGTTCATGATAGGCCTAGGCTTGCCAAGAGTTGGGTACCATGCGTGTATATGACTACAGCATGTCATCTGTGTGTTGCTCATGTACACCAGGTTCCCAGGGGGGAAGGGTTTCATTGGGGTTAAGTTAGGTTTAGGTGAAAGGTTAAAGGACAGGTGCTTGCATTAATTTTAACCTTCAGGATTCCTGCATAAAATATCTAGAATACCACACATTTTCTTAGTTTTAAAACCCATGCAAAGGTAGAGAGGGTCCTGTCTTTTACTTAATTCTAGTGCAAACACCGGTGCAGTTTAGTAAAAAAGGACATGCACTAGCACCTGATGAAGGACAGAAACTAACCAAACTTACAAAAGCAGAGACTCCAGGTGACTCGACTTAGGAGATCAGGTGGCTTGGAATGACTATAGACTGAAATATGTTGGGACTCCAGGTGACTTGAACCTTTACAAAGACTTGCAGTGTATTGACTTGAGCTGAGGGAAGACTTGATGTGACTTGACTTGAATTGGTGAAGACTCCACATGACTCTAGACCCAACACCCTTTACTTTGAGGTGACTCAGGACTTGAGATCAAGTGACTTGATAACAACACTGGGTTTAGCCATAGAAATAGTTAATAAGATAGGTGACATGTTTAGGTGCCAAATGTATTTGCCCAAGCAATGCCCTACCTAGGATTGTTTGCACTAGGGGTAGTTCCTTCCTGTGTCATCCCATGTTGTCAATGGCATTTTGCTGTGGCAAAAAATGATGCACACCAAAATTCTATCCCACAATCCTTTTTAATTCCTATTGGGAAAAGAGTCTATGCAGGGATTGCCTTCCTGTGGAAGTGGTCAAATGAGAGAAATTTGAGAAATTTTTGTTCTATGTAAAGTGGCTTAGATGCTATCTTTGGCAATGCTTTTAACTTATCATATTTTGAAAAATTCTCTTTAGTTAATGAATTTGTCTTATAATGGGGCTGGGTCTAAGGGGAGGGGGTAATACTTCTTTCCTTTGATATTTTTTGCATTTGGTTGCTAAGCTACTTAATAGTGCTGTCTTTAGCAAAATTTTGCATGCATTGTATTTTTAGAAATATTGCATTATTTCGTGTTTTGTTCTTGACTGTGACATGAAATCCCAAGGCTGATGCGTGGGGTGGAATGCCAAGTCTGTCATCTCCTCCCTTAGTGGGGCACTGTCTCCTAGATGAAATGGTGAGAGTGATCTCTTGAACAGAAGGGATTTCTTATAAACCCCAATGTTCAAGAATTTGTGAAGTGTCTGATATTGGATATTTTACATGCCTGTTTCTGACATTAAAGGCAGCATTGCAGATAATTATTATGTGTGCCATGAATCCTTAGTGAAGTCATACAGAATCTTAAAAAAACTTATGTAAGAAACGCATGAATAATACAACTACTTAATTGTTTCTTATTTTTCCTGGCTGTGATGTTTCTCAGATGGCTCACTCTTCCATCCCAGAAAGATTACATCAGTCCTTCCATTACTCCTTCTTTCTGTGAGGTCTTGCAAACTTGTAAAACCAGACTTCAGCAAGTCCAAGAGTTACTGACAGCTTCACTATTCAACACATTTTGGGAGTCAGTTGCTGAGAGTTTAGGACAATACATCTTTGACAGGGTAGGATTCTTTTGTCTTGGTTCTTGCTTTGTTTGCTGCTTCTTTGCATTGTGACATATTGACATCCACCAAAATTTTTAATAGATATGAAAAAGGCTGGAAAACTTAATTGCCATCTCTTGTGCTGAAGTAGAAAAATGCTTAAATTTATTCACTTGATTAAAAAAAGATTGGATTGTGTAATAATTTGTGATGTCAAATCATGTAATAATAAATGGCTTTGTTTTTCTGTGTTTTGCCTTAATTCACTCAAAATTTGGGAAGAATGTTTTAGTTTGTTGTTGATACACTATGTGTTGATTGCATACCAGTCCCCTTCATACTAAATGTTTCATATTGCAATTATAGCATTAAAAAATAGCATGAAATGTGAGAAGTAAAAGAATGACATAACAAAGTATTTTGAAATTTACCATTTGAATTCAAGTGGATAAGTTTCAACATACAGTATCATATCTTTGCAATGGAATAAGCTATGAAGATGTGAATAAGACCAGTGATTGCCATATCTCAACAATTGGGAGGGGTATTTTCTAAATTTTAGAACTTCTGGTATACTTTAAAAAAAAAAACAAGCAAATTTGACATGGAAGTTCCATTCTCAAGTTTAATGTAGATTGCAGAGATAAAGGTTAATATTTCCAACCTTTTAGACTGTACGTGATCATGTTTGCAAAATAGTTGTTTGATTCAGAGTTGCTTGACTTTATGTAAGGCAACAATCCCATTGTGTCATTTAAAATTGGGTAAGAAATGCCAACCTTGATTTCATTGTATTTGATGTCATACTTAGGTACTAATTGGTCTTATTTTGAGGATGTGTTGGAAAATTGCTTTACTATATAAACTTAGTCAACCAATAAAGTGAACCTGTTGGTGACATTAGTTGGGCGTACACTGTACATTGTTCCACAGTACGGGATGCAAAAGGTTGGGGAAAAAAACCTATTGCATACAAAGCATAGGTAGTTGATCTAAAATGCCAAAATCAGGGTTTGTAATTAACAGTCCCCCACTTACTGAATGCGAGTAAAAACAGTGGTGGACTTGTCAAACCAACTTTCATACTAGCCCTGCGGGCAAAAAGGGCCCTCATCCAATATTGAAAAGTATCGATTCTTCATAACCATAATTAGTAATAGCAATACAAATGTGAATTACAGTTAAAGTTAATTCAACATGTAGAGATTCTAGTTGATAAAACACAACTCTTGCTATGGGAACACAATTTTGGTAGAAATTTGACTGTCTGTGTGAGGTTTCTTTTTGCATGGCCAAGGCATGCAGACTAGTGAAAAATGGCTGAGGACTACCCAAAAGTTTGGTTAACTAGTCAGAGTGGCGAGCAAAAAATAAGTGAAGGGAAACCCCCGTTCAAAAATGCTGTTTGGCCTTGCCGAAGTAAATTAAACTGTTGCCAGATTTTGACCAATAATAAAGCCAAACTGGTATCCTTGATGTGCTGGCTGACCTGCATTGTAAACTGTGACCCTGAGCCTTTACTTAGTTGTTAATCGTTCACTTGACAGGTTTTTGGTTCCTTGCGTTAGCAAAAGGAACCTATGTACAGTAGTCAGCTTGGCGTGTGTGTGTGTGTGTGTGACACTTGCTTCGGTACGCTGTATCTCAACAAGGGAAAGTTGGACTAAACTGAATCTTGGTATATGGATCTGCTATAGTGAGAAGGTGTGCCCTATTGTTTTTGGTGGAGGTCAAAGGTCATGTGGGGTCACCAGGGGTCAAAGACCGAAAACCTTGTTTGCACGATATCTCAAGTTAAGAAGCTTGGATAAATTGTATACTTGGTATGTGGATACATTATGGTGAGAAGATGAATGCTGTAGCTTTTGGTGGAGGTCAAAGGTCATCTGGGGTCACCAGGGGTCAAACACTGAAAACTTGTTGCTAACACAGTATCTCAAGGTAGGAAGCTTGGATAGATTTCATACTTGGTATGTGTATGACTTATGGTGAGAAATAAATCCTGTCATTTTTGGTGGAGGTCAAAGGTCATTTGGGATCACTGAGAGTCAAATACTGAAAACCTTGTTAACACAATATCTCAAGGAAAGAATGTTGGATAGATTTCATACTTGGTATATAGATCCACCATAGTGAGAAGCTGTGCCATACAGTTTTTGGTGGAGGTCAAAGGTCATCTGGGGTCACCAAGGGTCGAAAACTGATAACCTTGTTGTTAGCACAATATCTCAAGGTAGGAAGCTTGGATTAATTTCATACTTAGTGTGTGGATGCCTTATGGTGGGGAAAAAAATTTTTTGAAGGGAGACCAAAGGTCATCTGGGGTCACTGGAGGTCAAACTCTGCAAACCTTTTCAACTCTATATCTCAGTGTAGGAAGCTTGAATATATTTATGCTTTGAGGTGTTGCATTAAATCCAGCAGAAAACCCATATGAGTTTTTTCGGATGTCAGAGATGAAATCACCAGATGCCAGAAAGCAAATTCCCAAGAATTCCTAAAGTCAAATATAAGCACAAAACTGTATCATTCCAGAATCACATTCACCCAATGACTGAAAGATGTGGGACATCTTTCAGAGATGCCAAGTATCTCAATTTTAGTTGAAATTATAGTATTACGATTTTAATCCATAATTCTGCCACTATGAAAACCTGCATCAAATACCGCTTTTTAATATTGCAGAAGATTCTCTGCCCACAAAGCTGAGGACTTGTGAAAGTTCACTAGACAGACATTTGTCCTTAGATTAGGACATGTGAGCTTCCAGAAATTGGAAATTGGAATTGATTAATTAAATGCTACTATGGGTTGTTAGTTTTATAAAGAGAACTCATACTGTGGTCTCACGTACTCCACGCTCGGGGTAACACCGTGTTACCCTGAGCAGGAGTAACGTGAGAACGCGGGCTTACTCGGGTCGGTGTTAAAATTTCGATCCACCTCCGAACGGAGGGTTCTGTGGTTTTAAACACCGTGTTTGTTTAATCAACCCAAGGTCACAGGTACAGAGCTGCGTAACCTCCACTTACTATAGCAATGTACACATTAAACAGTTAAACAGACCTGTAAATGCAGTGAATAATAGTATTTGCACGTGGTACAAAAAACAGGAACCGGGTACCCGATATTAGAGTGACTTAAAATAGCAGCTCATTTTGATAGGCACAGAGATTCATAACACATGCCTGAAAAGACCCCTGTAATCGAAGAGGTAGCGACCATTTAAGGGAGGCTAAAATTGTCACAAAATCTGAAAATCGTGCCGTTTCGTTTCAAATCGAAATATTGCAATAAGAGAAACCATATAAAAATAACCAATTAAGAAGAATGAGTACTTTACATGGTCCCAAAGTTTCTCAGATTGCATTTTGAGACAATTTCTAATGCTGATAGCAAGCTAAACTCGAAGCTGTTTGGACATTTAAGACACGAAAATTTTAACCAGTCAGAGGCCTAGACGCAGCCAGGTTATTCTCTTTCAGGTCCGTATATTATGTAAACAAATGACGTAATTTGTAAACAAACGATGTTCGCGTGTCGTCGTGTGCCACATGTTGCGAAACTTTCACTGACAAGCTTTGTACATTTTACTGGTGCTTGCACTGCACGTGTTAACAGCGAGGATGCAGCATGCTCACCCACATATACGCATGAGCTAGATCCAACATCCGGGCACCTGTCAATCTGCAGAAACTTGCTTCCTGCAAGCGCCATTTTGGTGCTCAATAAAATGGTTCCGTCCGCAACTTTTCATGAATATTTACAGTGTCAATAGTCATATCTTAGTTCTTCTCAGATGGTGAAGGGTTTATAAGCTCACACATTGTACACAGTACATGTGTGAGGTTATAAAATGGGGCAGATGTCGTCAACTTTTCAACAAAAGTTTTCAGCCTTTTGATGTATGGAGATTTTGAGCTGAAATTTTGGTACATGATTGTTTGTTGATAGAGCATTAAAACTTGCCTATTTGCATTTTGATATACAAAAGTTAAATATGGTTTTTAAGCAATTTTTGTAGGGCTGAGTTCACTGTGCCTGCTGAACAGGTAGCTGTTTATTCATTGCACTTATAGCAGTGTACATGGTTGTGTGTTCAGTTGCTATCTCGCAACTGCCTGTGCAGGTTTGTTTTGAAATTTGATCCATTTACACACATCAGTCTTTGTTCATCAAGTGGCTTGTGCAATCACAATGCTTTGGGATAACTAATTGTATTATCAAGGTTCATTAAGCAATGAGTTCCATGGGAACTCCCTGCATTGAGCAGCTACTTGATCCATGATAACAAAATTCGAAGCAACTCTGTGGTCAGTCTGGCTTACAAGAAAGAAAAATGGTTTAACCTGTTGTGGGGATATGTCCCATTTTGTTCCTGGATCAATTGAGATGGTCAAGTCAAGTGATTGCAATATTGTAACTGTTTTGAGTTCAACCCCAGTAGCAGCTTTTTGAGTCTGGTTTGTTTTGATTGAGTGCAAACCTATGCAGTGTTTGCTTGTGGAGTTGTAGGTGCAACTAAGTGTACTTTGCAAACTTGACAACGACATTTAATAAAACATCAGGTTAATTTCAGTCTTGCTGCTAATTAAAGTATGTAACCTTTACAGGCCTTCTTGATTTAGAAAATATGCAGTTATATTTGTAGATCTGTCATCAAACGGTGTCAGTTGCAGTGTTTACATGCCTAAATGTGCTTGTGACTTTTCAGTTGGGTTTTGAGTTTATTTATTATTATGCTCTTCTCTTACCTTTTGCCATTGTAAGGTAAAGAGGTTTAATGGAAGTTGATGAATAAATGGTAAAATTTGGTTCTTTGAGTTCCTATTTTTAACAGACAAGAGAAATTGTGTGAGCTACACAACAGCATTGCTGTTCTAGTTTGGATTTTGTGGGACATTTAACCGTAAATAGAGATATGTTTTATTCTTTTTGGTATACTTGAGGTAGTAACGAAGCGCGAGGTATAGCCTAGGCCATTGTGACTCGATCTTGTAAGACTCAACCTTTTTGAACAACGTAGCTCTATATCTCAAGGTGACTGTAAGTAACATGACACACTCGCAAGGATGGGAGAGGATATACTGTAAGATTAATTTGAGCAGACGTTTTCGGGGATGGGTGGGGGTGAGGCTTAATGAAAAATTCCAACTTTTAAACAAAAGTTTTGAACGCTAAATTAACTGATTCAAAATTTCGGGAAGTTGCTATTCCGGTTTTTGTATCACACATGAGCGTCGACTCTAGCTAATTCGTTTTTCACGGCCCAATGGCCAATCACAATCTTATGAACAAGCTACTACAGTTCGTATTAACGATGACCTTGTAATGCTTTTTTACATACATCGACGCACGTTTCGCACGTTTGGGGAATGGGCCCTATATAAGCTCAGTTTATATACCGAGCACTATTCATTACGTGTATATGCAGCGCACACAACCGTGGAATTCGGACTTACAGTATATGCCTAACCTAGATCAGTTTTGTAGAATTCACGAACTGGGATCGCAATTAAAGCAACGTTGAGTCGGGAGAAATACTTCCTCTGCATTACAAAGACTCTGAAAAACTCTGAAATAATTTATAGTTGTGATTTAAATCTCTTTTCATAGTGCCTTTTTTCAACAAAAAAGTAAATAAATGGTTCATTCTCCTCGGAAAATGAAAAATACAGGATGATTTTTTCGCATGCAACCATTTTTCGGAACCGGGTAATAAAGTTGGAACCGGGTAACAGAACTAACCCTCGGGCGGGTACCGGGTACACGGGTTACCCGTGCAAACACTAGACTGAATAAACTATCGCTGCGTGGCAAAACTCACTTCAAATTCATTACTATATTTGCCTTGCAGCCGGGCAACTAATTCGAGATGGACTTTTCATAAATTTTTACGTACTTCTAAATGCAGGTCCATAGCCTGACACTGTACTGCAGCTGAAAGGGCGAGATAATTTTAAGGCCAGAATATGTTTTGGAGGACGAGAACTTGTACTAAAATGCCAAGGCAGTTTTTGTGGCATTTCACGGGAATTTTTCTTATGGTTATTTCCAAATTGCCAGAGAAGGTGGATCATTAGTTACGGTATAGGTTACAGTGGGAATCCTTACAACTTTGAAGTAAGTACGCTATCATCTAGTGCGCTGATATTTTTCGAATCACGCTTGTGCCGAGAATTCAAAGGAATACACTATAAGCCACGAAACACTTTAGACTCGAAGAAACAATAATCATTAGGGAATGTTGTATGCTACAGTAGAGCCTGAACATCGATGTTGCTGGCAAGCATGAGCAATGCAAGACCACGTAGTCATAATACGTCAATCGTTCTGTACGTAGGCTACGTAGTGTTTTTATTTACACTGTAATCTGTAGGAAATGATGATTCACCTTTGCTTACAATTTGGAGAAAACCAGGAGAAAATTCTCGCGAAACGTTTGGACTTCCGTCATAACCCAATTAACTGATCCCGGGGTATGTGAGAACACACGCTTGAAAATACGGTGTTAACCTGCGGTTTTGACTTGGTATAAACACGAGGTAACACGGGGTACGTGAGACCATGGCTTAAGCTACTGATCATGTGGATCAGATACCATTGAGCGTGCATGAATTGTGATTGCTTAATTGAATAAAACAAATTGTTACTGTATACTGTCTGTGTTGATATCCCTTGAAGTGCCAGTATTTCTTCAGAGCAATTTACTTATGCTTGAATGTGTTAACACAAGATGTGCATTGTCTTCAGAGCAGATTTTGTGCATCTACAGAAATACTGGTTCATTCAATAGTTGGCTCAGTTTCATTACATTCAGCAAGGAACCACAGTGCCCATTGGGCTCTTGTTATATATGCTGTAAAACATTTATTTTTGACATCAGAGTTTGCCATTTTGAACATTGTCTGTAGAGGGTGGACGGTCTGGCAACCTATTGTTCTTTATTCAAGAGATTGACTTTCTATGTTGAGGTGGACTGTTTTCTGTGGTCACATGGTTTTTCAGAGTGCACAATTAGTTCTACAAAATTTAGTATGGCTGCACAATGACACTACAACTCAATTGACTTACTGGCAAAAAGACTTACTACTCAAAATGCTAGAAGGCGGCTTTTTTGACAACAGAGAAGAAATACAAACTTGAATTTGGACATTTAAGTTTCATACAGGTTTTATGTCTATCTGGGCAGCGCATCATTTCTACCACAACTATAATCAAACCCGAACTAAAAATGAGACCGGTTGACTTACCATACTACTACTAGAAACCCATGTACGTATAAAGCAGTGGCATAGCCAGCATTTTTTGAGCAGGGGGCACTGGAGGGTCACAAACCTTTCCTGGGAGGGAGGGCATAATTTCTGAATCCTCCCCCTCTCTATATGACAAATATATATAAAACTGTACATTCCAAAATTTTCCAGGGGCACCTGGGGTGGGACGGCTTTGTCGTGGGCACGTTCCCCCTCATTCTCCCCTGTAGCTACACCACTGTACATAAGGTATCATATTCCCCTTGCTTTCCCTCCTCCCTTCTCTTCAGGAAAGGACAGGTTTTGTGATGTTAGACTAAATCTGCTTCACTCAGAGAAATTTTGAGTAAAAAAAACCTGTGAAATTTTTGGAAGAAATGTCTTGGTAACAAATATGTCTTTACATATTTTTTACATTTCTAGGTCAAGGCTCATATGCGTAGCTCTTGACACTATTTGAATTTCACTCTGCATGGTTTGTCCACCAAAATATGCAATCCATGGGCTCATAAAGGCCTAGCAGAAATTACTCAAAAAGTTTACAGACTTCTTAATCAATTGTTGAGGCCTCATGAATCAAGAGAATTAGATATTCCCATTGCTAATGAATGATGTCCTTTGTGATGAGTGACGGCTGGAATGATGAAAGTGACGAATGCGAAGCTGCGTTCTGCGATGGAAAAGTTCATGTTAGGCAAAAGTGTAATTTGGAACATGCTTTAAACCCTGGTAGGATAATGGTCAGTTGGTAACCACTGTTCAGCAAGTCTACATTGTTCAATGGGTAGCCTATTCTAAATGTTCCCTAATCTCCCTTCGGTTATCTTTATTGAGAATATGCCTATAGGAACTTGAATATAGGAAGATGACTGCTGGGAGTTGGAACATCAGTTTGCTTTCATTAAAGCCTTCAACTTTCAAGGTCAAGTTTCCTGCTCATTAGCCTCGGCATGACAGCGACTTCAAATTTTGTTCTCACAGTTTCCTGGTAGCCTATTGTAATGGACAACTTCAAAGTAGTTTCACAAAATGTCAGCCATTAGTTTCAATGGCCTGAGGTTGAATGTGTCTGTTAGGCTGACTTACACGTAGATAGTCACGGTAGCACAATATTTTGTCAGTGGGGTTATTGAATTAACTGTATCAGCCGCAAACTGGGGTCTGGTACACTTTAATACAGTAGGTACTACATATATAAATGTGAAGGTATGTTTACTTCTCAGCTTAACCAGATTCCTACGGGTTTCACATTGGTTATTGCAGAATTATCACCTAGTATTGATAATTATATTTTTAGAAGGAAGACAAAACTAAAATTTGACGTAAATATTGCAAGAAAATTTTGTTCAATCAATGAAGCTGTCAGCTTCTACCATTGAAAGTGTACATGATTGCATACATGCGTGTATACACCACAAAGTTTGTGCACTCTGAGTACCACATGACCCTCATTTTAGGAGAGCAATTACATCACCTCGAAGCAAACAATAGGTTGGCAGACCATTCGTCCTCTATAGACTAAGTTTTAAGCCACCAGTTCAGTGGGAAATAAAAAAGCAAAAATTCTCATTTCTGCCATCAGGTGATATTAAATGGACAATTCAATGAAGGAGGAGCCAAACAGCTGAGATATGATATAACCAAAGGACTGTATCCTGTCTTCTCCGATTTTACATCAAGGCCTGAGACTTATTTTAAAATGTGAGTGAGTAAATTATTTCAGGAATGGTGGAAAAAGAAAATGGGGACTTGCTGCTGTTCTGTCACCAATGTTGTCACTTAGTAAAACCTGTAAATTCACAGTTAAAAAGGTGAGTGGGGCCTTGGAGGATGAGCCTCTGGCAAGCTCCCATTCTGCTTTACATGGTAAAATTTGGAGGGTATGTGGATTTTGGGAGAAATAGCTACTTCCATTGTTTTATATACACATTAAAGGGTTGTATGAGTTCTTTATAGGTTGACAATTACATAGCAAAATTACCCCCTTCCCATATTACTAATGCAAGACCAAAAGTAGGAGAAGTAGGATGGTGGGTGGTCCCTACAGTAATATAGTTAAGTGGGAGCAAATGCTTAATTTACCTTATTATGTAGTAACTTGCCGATATTTATAACTTGCCGATATTTATGGGTTAGAGATGACTTCATCATCACTAGTTGATCAAAGAAACACAGACGGTTTTTTACCCAGCATGCTTGGTGCATACCTCTTACCAAATTCATGGCAAACGTACACAGACAAACTCACGCATATATTTGTATGGGTATGTGCTTTTCAACATATAACTTTTTCATATACGTTGTTGTGAATGGTCCACCTCTGCCTACAAATGTCCAGAATCATTTACTGCTCTATGATAGAGGGAGAGATGTGGCTTGATGTTATTCTTTCAGAGAATTGAATGATTTTGTGTGAATAGTATGAATCTGTAAGATGAACCGGAGATAGCTTTTCTCATCCACAGACTCAAAGACTGTTGTATTTTACTCAATTTGAGTCACGGATCCTTCAAACTGCTAAATGGAGTGTTACTGGAAGAAGATGCAGACAAGGGTCGAGAAGCCTTAAATGATATGAAAGTTTACAAACTATCAATATACCAAGCTCTCAAAGTCATGAAATTACGACCAGATCTCCAGAAGTGACAAGAAAATGACTGATAAGCTTATGTTTTGCTGTCACTGAAATACAGTGCATGTTGGGTATGAGGATTGGGCTGCTCCAATATTTTTGGAGGTAGGACTCTGAGAGGAGTCGCAAATCCAACTTGGCAATGCTTTGCAATGATGTCAAAACTGCTGCAGGCACGTATGCAATGGCAATTAAGTGTGAAGTACTAGCCTGTCATGGAATGAGTATAATAACACCTGTAGGGCCTACACTACAGACTTATCCATGGCTGAGGTGCTGAGTAACAAATGTGAGAATATAGTAGCTGTTAGCTGAAGGGAAATGCAAGTGACTGGAAGGAAGAAAAAGACTTCAAGGGCCGGCTAGCCTTTGCAAACAATATTAAAACTTACCAAAAACACAAAAGCAATGTTTTTAAGAACATAAATATTTGATTTGTATGCATGTTTTATCAGTAACAGTGAAATTTACCAGGTGTACGGACTCAGCGGACAGTGGAGTCTCTGCCCCTCTCCTCGTAGAGCTGGGCAATTTGACCAAACTTAGTGGGTAGTGTTGAAAGTTACAAGTACTAAGCCAACTTGATCACTGAAAAATAAAAGCATGTGTGTTTTATAGCAACATTAAGTGGCATTTCCAAAGTGGGGCATCCCTTCCCCCTCTCCCTTCCCAGACTGTCCCTCTTACTCTTCTGCCTTCCCATGGGAAACTTCTCCTGACAAATTAGTATGATCATACTTCTTGGCCATTGTCAAATAAAATGGTGTTACAATCCAACACCACTCTCTGCTCAGTGCAAAGAACCCCTCCCTGAGACACAGCTTTCCATTTTCTTGCCCTGGTTGGCAGGTAAATGTGTTGATACAAAATATGACTGTTAATCTACTATGTAAGTGATTGTCACATGACATGGCTATTTGATGGTCATGTGTAAAGACCCCAGTCTGATTCTAAGCATCAGATACGGTCATTATCTTCAGAGTTTTCTTGCTTGTCTCTGTGTACCTCCCATGATGCCATGAACTGCTCATGTCCCTTGTGTCACATGATTGTCAGAGAAATATTTCATCGGTGGAATGGGCTTGGTGGTTAGAATGTATGCCTTACTTGTTTTGAGAGGGTCTGTGATCAAACCCACTTGGGACCACCCCCAAATTTTCTGGTGACTAAATTGTATGTGGGGCAAAAATGTTTGCAGTGCAGCAGATAATGAACTTTCAAAGCCTGCTGCCTGTATACAGGCAGTTGTGTAATTGAGGAAATATTCTGCTTCAGGTCTTTGTATAGTGCAGATGTCAAGCCTTGGTGCACTTCAAGGGTCCCTCTGCATCATCAAAGTGACCAGCTATTGGTCTGAGTTAGACTGTTACAGAATATTGCTTAAGTTGATTTTTGTGCTTTGTTTAGTGCCTTTTCAGTGTCAGTTTAAGGATAGTGAGTTCACAATTTTTGAAAATATCAGAGCTTCTGGGGCTTTCTCCATCTGGTTCTCACCAGGGGTCCTAATGTCAGTACCTGGACCACATGCCCTCTAGAGAATCACTGTGGGCTTAAGCAGCTCCTTCACGGGTGTCGGGTCATTCCATTTTGCTCCCCTATAACAAAAGTTCTGACCATAAGCTGTTGCATGAGCCTTATGTCTTTTCCAAAGTATGCAAAGAATGTAGATTACTCTATACTTGATTCCTTTCCTCCCACTTTACTCCTCTGAACTGGCTCCACATACATGTCTACACTCTGTTTGATTATGGCACTAGACTTCAGCCATGCCTGTTTGTCCCTTACCCTGAAAGAAATGTTGAGAATTACTTTGATAAAAGCATATCTATTTGTTTGCTATAGTGGGAAGGAGAAGATGGGGGGGGGGGAGGGGGCAGTTGGACCTGCCATTGAAAAATGATCACTTGTGGTAAGTCTACAGTAATGTGAGAGAATACAGAAATGTTAAGGTGCTGTCAAAATGTTAACATAAATGCTAATTAGAGAGCCACATAAGTGCTACTAAATGCCACAATTTGGACATTTTCTTTGTGCTGTTTTTTTCATCTGTCAGTTTTTTTTTGGATACTGACCAACTATATATATATATGTATACACACATACAAAATATTTAGGAATAGGATATAATGCATCCATAGAAAGTGCTCAAAGGAATACAGAGAATGATATAGACAAATTTATTGAGTGGGACTACAAATAATATCTAGATCACGAGAAATCTGTTTCATGAAGGAAACGTACCTTCACTCTTCAGGTGATTGAGTGCGACTGAAGAACAGTGACCTAGGAAAAGTAACAGGTGGCCTATTTGTGTATTCATGGGATAGTGTTTTAAACTTTGTGTGTGCATTTGGAATGTAGGAGAAACTTACTCGAGTGTCTTCATTTGGACATTAATTCTGAATGCTTATTGAAGGAAGCTTCTACCGGCTTGTTCATCAAGTAAAACTTTTCGTACAGGCATAGATTGCATCGTTTAGTAACACTGTTGTAAGGTTTGGCGTGTTTCAGTATTTTCCATTTTAGATCAAAGGTGACGTCTTGGTCTATTAAAATATCAAGACCAAGACGACCTTGTGATAAGAAGCATGATTACGTCATTATCCCAACACCTTTTTTTCCTTGCGCTTTGCGCTCAGTATCTTTAATTCCATTTCCTTTGATGTTCAAAAGGAGGTTCAGTGCGTTTTATGATCCTTTGCTTTCTTTTGCACACCCATTCTCTAATAATGACTGAGCTGGTTCTGTCTGATGAAAATTTCGAAAGATATCCACTATGGTTTTATGTACATTAATAATGTTAAAAGGAGCTTGCTTCAAAGGTGAAATGGTCAAATTCCGTGAACGCACTAATTGTTGTGGAGGACAAATGTGACAAGCAACACTGCCAAGCTCATTGCTTTAGTAAATGATACAGCATGCCAGTGTGTTTGTTTGTTGCCGTACCTGGTCACTCTTATGCTGCTATTAAACCATGAATGACAGTGCCAAAAGGTAACCAGCTACTGCTGTATACAACCAGCCACCCATTAAAAACCACCGGGGATTTACACTGATTTGATTGCTACCATTCTGCTGTAGAGGCAACTCTGACAAACTTCGGTATACTACGTAGTTTCCCGATACGTTATCAAACACGATCACTCAGAGACCGGCAGACTGACGCAGCACGCCAAAATCCAGGCCGGCTGCCTATGTTGAGAAACGTTTAATTCGAATATTCGATTTCCTGTCTGTATTATTCGACGTCAAACAGACGAACCATATGACTAGCCTTGGTAGGCGTACGTCCCGAGTTTTCAAAACTTATCCGACGTTGGACTGACGAATTTCATAAGACAACTCTTTTTTCGAATAGTTTTTTCAAGGTCGGAATAACGTCTGATTAATATGCAACGATCCCCGTCGGTGGCGTAGCCAGGATTTTTTGAGCAAGGGGCACTGGAGGGTCACGAAACCTTTCCTATGGGGAACAATGTCTGTACTATTTCCCTCTCTATAAGGGCTTATATACTTAACTGTTCAATTCCCAAATTTTCCATGGGGGCATCTGGGGGCGCACGGCTTTGTCGTAGGAGGCACGTTCCCCTCATTTCCCCCGTAACTACGCCACTGTTCCCCGTCCGAAACTATTGGAATTCGATTCGACTAACCGTAAATAATTATTTCAAGGAAAAGTTTGAGCGTCGAAGGGTCTTGTAAATATGAGTACATAGTTACACTGAGGTTGGACTAACGAACTATTTATGACACGTCTTTTTTGTCGCGAGAACGTCTAAAATGTAACACCCCTTTAACGTAGTTCAGTTAGTGTCAATCTGACGAACCGCATATGGCTCGACCATTTTCTGTAGTCCTTCGAGCGTCCAAAGGACGGTGTAAATAACGACGTCTTTAATCCAATATTGGTCATCCGAGGTTTGGTCAACGAACTCCATATGTCATTCTAAAGATTTTTCTGCGTGTCGGATTAACGCTTAAAATACGACGCCCTCTACCATGGTTCAGTAAACGTTGATCCCACGAATCGTATATGATGTGCCTCTTTCTGTAGTCGTTTCAACGTCGCCAGGACGTTGCCTATATGACATTCCGCCCCTGTCACCAGCCCATTGTTCATCCGACTTCGGACTAACAGACTATATGAAACGTCTTTTGGGAGTCGTTATTTGAGTTTCAGAAGACATCTTAACTACAGCGTCCCTTGCCCATAGTTCAGTCAACGTCCATCCAACAAACTATTTACGGACGTCCCCGGTTCTTAGTTCATCCAACGTCGGGTTAAAAACTGCGTATTACATGTTTTTTTTAAGGTTTCATGTCGGGTAACGTCTAATATACCAAGGTTTCCTATCCAAAGATAAGTCACTGTTGATCCGACCAGCCGTATATAAATGGGCTATTTTCTGAGGTCAATTGAGCTCAGAAGGGACCTTATCGATATGAAGTCCCCAGTCTATAGTTAACTCGACATCGGGCTGACTAGCTGCATATAGTGAATTGTCCACATAGTCCAGTTGGCTTCAATCCGACGGCTCGTATATGATTCGCCCATACCCTGTACTCTTTCAAGCTTCAAAAGGACGTTGTAAACAAGACGTCCTACGTCTAAAGTTCATCAGTTGTCAGGTCAACGATTGAACTCCATATGAAATGTCATTTTTAATATTTGCTTGGGCGTAGGACGAACTTCTTTAATTCGACACACCCTTTTCACAGTACTTGTGACATATCGTTTATCAGTAGTTATATTTGAGTGTCCGAAAATGCGACGTCCCCTTCACATAAGTCATTTGACGTCAATCCGAAGGACCATACATAATTTGCCCCTATTCTGTAGTCGTTCGAGCGTCAAAAAACGTTGTTAATATGACGTCTTACGTCCAAAGTCATCATACGTCCGATCATCCGATCAACGAACTCCGAGTGACATATTATTTTTGAATAGTTGTTGAGTGTCGGAAAATCTTCCGAATATGACGCTTCGTTGCCATAGTTCAGCCGGCGTCGATGCTACGAACAATACATGGTTAGCCTTTTTTCAACAGTCCTTTGAATTTTGAAAGGGCGCTGTAAATATGACATATCCATTCCATTGCACATCAGATGTCGGGCAAACAAACTGTATATGAAAAGTCTTTTGAATATTTATTTGAATGTCGAGAGAACGTCATAAATACAGCGTCCTCTGTCAGTACTTTGGTCGACGTCCATCAAACGAAACGTTAATGAATAGTTTGTTTTAAGTTGTGATTTAAAGTCGGAGTGGCGTCTTTAAGGTGACGTCCGTTGTCCATAGTTCATGCGACGTCAGGCCAACGATCTGCGTATGATTAGTTTATTGTGGGCAGTCAGTGACGTCGAATGGACAATTCAATTGAGACGTCTTTTACAGGCCTCTCATCAAACGTCCTAAAGACCTAACCAACATTATACGAAAATTTTCACATGTCCAGCCGACGTCGTAACGACGTCTTTTAATGGAGGAGTTTGTTGGTGACGTTCAATCGACCTAAACCCACCATATATCTTGGTCTCCGACGTCTATCCGACCAACTAGACCTAAATCCAACGTCGATCCGACTTCAACTTGATTGCTGGGACGAATTACCCTTTTCAATCATTAAATGGCCAAAAACGGTCCTTTGAGATACTTCAGAATATGACATAATGAAAGAGTCCTTCCATTGTCCCACTCAAACTTTGGGGAAGAAAGCTGAAATTCATGTCATAATATTCCCTAACAGTACCTGTTACAACATTTTAACCTAAGACAGGACGGCTCCTGGCAGTATAGCAGAACGCAGATTCTATCTGCTAGCAGAGAATTTTTAAATTGTACGTTCGGCAGACTTACATTCCTCCTGAGAGGCCGGGTTACCATACATAATAGAAGGATACTTGGCAAAATGTTGCGGTGGTGCACCCGTGGTTGTCAGGGAGGGAGGGGTGGCACCAGCATTTGCCCAACAAGGGGGCCAAGCTCCCCGACAGGGGGATGGCAGCAGTGACTCAAATTGTCGAAAAAAGCGACGAGTTACGGGAAGAAGGCGAACTCAAAACTCCTGTTGGCAGCTATAGCTTGAAATCATTTTCAGTTTTTATAAAATTTTGAGTGACACCCCGCGAAGGATGGGGAAAAGTAGTGGCTCGCACACAAGCATGCACATCATGAATAAACATTCCCTAGTGAGTAAGCAAATCTGTGATGAGAGGGGTCAAAACGTATTTTTAACGTTGTCAATTCGTTCTTCTCCATTCCTTTCAAAGACTGTTTGTTACATTGCTATTTCCCGAGAAATTTATTTGAAGTTGGCAGAAGGCCAAATAGTTTTGTAGAGGCAAAATATTTCCATTCTAGCCCCCGGCGCGGATGAAGTTTTTCGCCCAATCCATCGTTACCAATACACAGGTAGGGCGATACATTGTGCAGTCGACTTGAAAGAGAGCGCCTCCGCAGGTTAATGACCTTCCTGATCACACAGGTAATTGCATACTCAGCTGAGGAGAAATAAACAACAAACATAATTGTCATGACAATGACGTCAAGTCATTTTGCTTTAAGTCAAGTCACAAGTTAAGAAAAAGTGCGACTCGAATCCGACTTGAGTCAAAATCAGTAAGTCGAGTCCACAACTCTGCCTCATACGTCTTATTCTGCAGCCAACATATCACAAAATAATGAGCACTACTACGAATATAATCAGTTCAAAAGTTCAAAAGATTTGCCAAAGATAGCTGCACAATATTTGTTCTAAACCGTCCTATATAAACAAACTTTTCTCAAAAGGAACAGTTGTCACCACTCCTCTTGAATAAATATTCTCTTACACTTGACCCAAAATGAGAATTTTTACTAAATTACAAGAAATTCGACACTATGCCAAACACAGAACCCATTTTGAATCAACGCTAACTTAAATCAACAAAGCGTTCTCACAGGGGAGGAGGAAAACCCCTTCCTATTTACTCCCATAGATGGCACCTAGCTGTAAGAGGTAACAAAAGATCCCTGAATGCAAAGTATTGGTACCGTAGGCATACGTACCTGTTACCCCGACTCTGGGATTCTACTCCTGGCCGGGTCATACCAAAGACATTAAAAATGAAACCTACTGCCATTGTGCTTGGTGCTCAGCATAAGCAATGGAGTAGGGAAAACAAGCCAGAGAGCCACAACTGGAAAAAAGGCCGTAGCCGGCCCGACTTAAACCAATTGATTAGAAACTGATCCGTAAAACCTCATCTAACTCTAACTCTTTAGTGTTATCTGAGTGCAGACCCTAACCTTTCATTTAGCAATGGAATAACATCATTATTCCTTGTATTTCCTTTCCTAAACAACAAATTTGTGCTACGGAAATTTTAATAAACTATGTGCAAAAGGCTACATTATCTTCCTGTCAAATTCAGTGAGTTAAAAATTCTGAAAACTACCAATGGGCAATTGTGTGGGTCAAATTACTATGAAACTCCTGCCATTTGCATGAAGGCATCATCAGAATTAAAAAATTCTTAAAATTGGAGAGGGACACCCCCTCCCCTCATACTCATATTCACAACTATCATGGGCCAGCATTCCAAAGTCAAAATATCTGTTTTTAGTTCAGTTATATGGAGTTCACATAAGTTTACAGAGTAACGTTCAGAACCTATTAGCTCCTACAAAGGGTTTCAATTGCCTTCTTTATTTTGTCTCTGGGGGCATAAATGTTTACAAATCCTGAATGTTTGGACGCAACCTACTAGACCCGAAAAGGGCCTTTCCCATTACCATTTGGGAGGTATTTTGGGCACAAGTTTTCTTTTTATTCAGTTATGCTCAGCAATAATGAAGAAAAAGTCAAACGCCTTCTGAAACGTACGGTAGTATACTGAAATCCGAAAATTACCCAAGAACATCAAAAACTTAAGAAGGGGTGGGGTGACCTTCACCATGGCTACTTCAAAAATGAATCGCGAAGCCCTAGAAATGACGGTTCAGGTGCTTACTTAGGGTCCCTGAAAAACCGCAGAGGCAAGATGAGCATGCAATGATCCAAGTTATTATTCCCTTATTGTTATAGCTACAGGTCAACCTGCAAAATTAACATAATATCTTGTAAGAAACAAAATATATTCACCAAGCTGTCAATTTACATCATTATGGCACCCCTTGCGGCACGAGTTTCATGAAAAGGAGCAAAGTTCTCTTTTTACTAAAAATAAAACTCTTCTGCTGGGGCCCTTTACTTGCAAACAACACCTTAGCTTTTTCTCAACATGTTATCTTCCAAGTCGTTCCTCATATTTTTCATTGACAACTGGCAAACAATTGCGTCTACGATTTAACAACCACAGGAGTATTACACTCCTAATTTAAATAAGCCGGCTTTCCAGTTACCTGTACATTTAAATCCCACGGTCACAATCTTTCCATCCTTACGGTCTCTATAATAGAAGGCAACTAATTGTAATCCCTTTTGAAAAGAATACTTAGGGGAGCTTTGGGGATTGAATTGATGGTGTTACCGTGTACAAACAAAGCCCCTTTTCAATCTTCAACTGCTACTCAAAGGTAACTTGTCTAGTGTTCGTATTTTGTGCTAGTATTCGATCACTGTTTTCATTAGTAACTCTTCTTCAAGAGTCCATATAAAACAGAAAGTATCGTCTGAAATAGTATAACTCTTTAGACCATTTGAAATTGTCGGTTCGGAGACGGGCATTACGGTGTTTTCTGTAGATCTAGCGGCATGCATTTTGTAGAATCCATACAAAAAGTCAGGTTTGCATTTGTCTTCTCGACTACGTAAGAGTCTGACGGCTGAGAAGAGGCTACATTAAGTAATAGTGTTTCATCAGGAGATGTAAAGTAACTTTGTTACTTTGGAGAGTAGAACCCCACAACTGGGGGTAACTTTGCTTGGTTTAGTCTCCCCCTGACATCCAGCCGAATGGACTTAAAGAAACAATGCGCACATGTTTGTTTGTGTGTGTGTGCGCGATGCGCAGGACTGCCCGCTTGGCAGACGTGAATTACTCCTTCCTCTATGTTGGCTGCATCCGTAATAGCAAGAGTACGCACGTCAAAAGAGGAGTACATATTCGACACCTGCTGTGAAGGTAATGCGTATAGGCCTACTAATACATTTTGACACATTGTAACATTACAAATACATGTATGTACATACTTTTCTGCACGAAATCCTCAGTGTTCGGGGTGCAGTTTGGAAAATGGGAGGGTAGGGAAGGTGGCAATGGTTATCAACAATTTAATTGGTGCTGTGTCGGAGAGATGTGTCACGCTCGCATACACTTATGACACTCAAATTCAACCGACGCTTAGAAATAGTACCGAATATCTTTCTTAAAACCTTATCCCTGTTTGAAGCAGTAAAAGACTGCGTGTTTATGCAAAGCAATTGATTGGCATTCAAGTTTGTCCTTGAGACACCAGCGAGAAACCAAAGTTAGATTGCGCTACCTTCTTTTAAGGGCAACTACCTTTTATCACCGTGACCGGTGTCAATTTTAAAAACCAGAGAGCGCCCCCAGTTCCTTTCAATGGGAAAAACGAAAAGTTGCCAAAAGATTAGAGTCACGCTTTCATAGACGCTGGTCATCGAGAAACCCCACTGAGTCAAGTGTCTGAGTAGCCCAATGCGCGCAGGCTATTTAGTTCGCTTCTGCCCACATCTGAAAGGACGTTCCCTGTAAATAGATGAACGAGCCTGTCGTCATCGTGAACGACTCTGATCTTTAGCAAGCCTGCAGGGAGGGAGGAAGTGACACGGCCCCTGGACCACGGATGATGTGCCAAACCTTGAACAGAGGCCGAGTGATGGCGTATTCTACTGACTCACTGTAAGATTTAAGACTACGGGTTGATTATATAGAGTCACCCACAGTGCCGTAGTAACGTTATTATTTGTATTTTTCGGTCGAAATTCCAAGCCACGAGGGAGGATTAGGTGCTTGTAAATATCGTCTCTATTTGTGAATCAAACTTTGTGACTTCCCTCCGTGGTATTTCTCGAGAATTTAACCGAATAAATAATGTTTTATATAATTTCCTATATTTTCAGCAGTAATTTAGGTGATGCTCGAGTGAAAAAACGAAACGTCATACCATTTTATCGAATGCTAGCCAATCAGTTTACTTGTCTGTTTGTTTTTGTTCACAACATGTAGCTTTGTCGTCAGTGCGTAACCTTTTTGTATAAATTGTCAATCAGGTGTGTCGATAGGAGTAATAATCCTTTGGGCCCTATTGTTGTTATTGCAATAGCCGTATTCGCTTTCAATGGAGCTTTTCAGAAACATCAAATACTATACTAAAGCGTTGAGGTGTTCATGACAGTTCTTACTGGACCATGCACATTCAGGACATGTGGCTTTCTGCTAGGTATCGTATACTTCGGGGTTGTAACTCAAATTGGGGAAAGGTTCCAGGGTCTAGCCTACAGTGGGAGACTTTTCTTGTAAAAGTAAAGTATAACGCACTTGTGAAATCATCACTTACGTAACGTTATGGGATCGACTTTTCGTTTGGTGATAAAAATTCTACTGAGTGACACATACGCAGGCACATGGCAAAGGGTACCTTTTTGGGAGTTCAACCACACTTCCATGACTCAACTTGATAAAGAGCTAGTGCCCTAAAATCACATTATTTTCATGGTTCTCCCCGTCTTTTACCGAGGCATTGTTCTTGGCGGCAGAAACACACTAAGCTCCCTGTGGAGGGTTCTTGGGCCATATACGCCCATACACAGGGTTTTGCAATGCTGCAGGGCCTCTGCAGCTGGAGTCTGTGGTTGGAGTGATCTTCCACCCCGCCAAAATCCTGGCTACGTACACGCCTTCACATGCTATATACTCCAAAACCTCAGCTTGTACCAGCATCGCAGTATGGAATTTCAACAAATATCGGTTCTTATAAAATGTAAACAAAGTCAAAGGTTGCTTTCGTATCTGTTGACAGCTCCCAATTGAGTTAAAAAGCTTGGTCAGTTTCGGTTGCTAAGCAATGATGGATTGTTTAGGCCTATCACTTGTTGTTCGAGTGTCTTTGAATGAAGAAAAGACAAGAACACTGACAATGTCCCGATTTTAAGGAGACCCACACATGATTGCGCTTGAAAGGCGATCCCTATTCATTCAGCCTTTTTGGTTTCCCGAAATGGAAAACTTCGGAGCCGCTCTTGCCTACCTTGCAAAAACTTGATGGGGACCGCAAATGACTACCGTAATCACGCGGAACACAAAGTTAGCACTGTCAACGCGGGCCATTAGTCAACACCAGGGGCGGCACCACAGGGGGCAGGGAGGGCGACCACCCCTATCATTTGCGAGAAAAGGGAAAAGAGAAGGAAAAGAAGAGGTAAAAAGAAGGAAAGGAGAAAGCGCAAGAGAAGAAAGGTGGAAGTGAAAGAGAAAGAAAAAGAGAAGAGGAAGGGTGGAGTAGGGTTGTATCCGGTACATATAATTTATCCTAGAGCTTCCGGGAGACCCTCCTCCGGTATCTGCCAGCCTTTAGATACCCTTTTATAATGCACAATGAAGCAAAGGAGAATTTTCGTAATTGTTCATGAATGCTTCTTCGGACTGCAAGCACGTATTTTAGAGTAAAACTTTCCCCGAATTGAGAAGGCAGTAAAGAAGCCAAAAGGGGGTTTCAGGAGCTTTGTTGACAACATACCCTTCTCTTAGACAACATAGGCTACTCTCCTCTTTCACCTAACCAAAAATTAGAATTCACTTAATTAAGGATTATGGATTAATTATTTTCCAGCCATATATGATCAGTTTCAAAAATATCGCAAAGATAGCATCATTTTTCATCTAAGCAAACTTAAACTAACAATTTAAAGGTTTCTCAAAGGGGATGGGGACACCCCCTTCCCTCAAAGCCCCCCTCCCCGGACGGCACCTTTATGTAGTGACAAAGAAAGGTTCTCCCACTGCTGTATACAATCGCAGGGGCGCATAAAAAGGTACAATTTAGGCAGACTTTGGGGTTCAATTCAGGTGGCATTAAGAGGTCTTCTGTGGTGCCACTGCAGCCATATATGATCAGTTCCAAAAATATCCCAAAATATCCCAAAAATATCCCAAAGATAGCACCATTTTGCATCTAAGCAACCTTAAATTAACAAAAATTTCTCAACGGGGAGGGGGAACCCCTCATCCTTAGACCCCTCCCCAGAACGGCGATCACTCACCTCATCCTTTGACCCCCCATCAGAATACCCTGCTGCCGCCCCTGGTCAACACTGCTACATACATCCCTTTCCTGTGATAAAAGCCAACGACGCAGTTGTACTATAACCTTCACAACAGGTGTCGAATATGTACCTCTTTAGGACCAGAGAGTCGTAACAACTCCCTGTTTGGACGTACACATTCTAACAAGTGCAGCCAATGTAGGTGGAGGAGTAATGCACGTCCTCCAAGCGGGTAAACTGTACTAATGCAGTTCAGGGACATCGAATGCGCGAATTAAAATGAATTGAGTGGCCGGGAGTGGCGACAGCAGGATTTCAATGGTGGGGAGGGGAAGGGGTGGGGAAGGGGTGGGGAAGGGGTGGGGAAGGGGTGGGGAAGGGGTGGGGAAGGGGTGGGGAAGGGGGTGGGGAAGGGGTGGGGAAGGGGTGGGGAAAGGAAGGGAGGGAGGGGATGATGAAATAGTCAAACAATTATCATACAATCTAAGATCAATACATGTTGAAAAATAAGAATGATTGTTAATTATAGTTGGGACTAATTTTCTTTTACAGTTAGTATACCTGCTCTTCAAAAATGTAAAATAATTGAAAATATTTATTTGAGCAGGTGCCAGTGCATGTTTCCTTTTAGTAGTATAAAATTTGGTTTTCCATCTTTGCTAGATCAGTGAAAAGGGGATATATAGAGCACAGTGGCGCCGGCAGGCTTTGGTGATTGCGGGGGGGGGCACAACAGATAATGTCGTAAAGCACTTCAGTTAACCTCCCAAGTCTGCGCAAAATACGTTTGTTTTGTGCTCCCTGCGTTCGTATACACTGTGGGGATCCTTCCTTTGTCAGGTGTCACTACACTAAGGTGCCGTCCTGGGGGAGGGGTCTAAGGGTAGGGGTTGTCCCCCTCCCCTTTGAGAAATTTTTGTTTATGTTGCTTAGATGCAAAATGGTGATATATTTGTGATATTTTTGGAGCCGATCACACACCTGTATGACTGGAAAATGTCCCTAATTTAGTGAATTCTAATTTTTCCGACTGGCTGGATGTTTTTTCCAACTGAGTGGCGACGCTTAAATATGCCCTTTTTTATGCTCCCTGCGTTTTGTATACAGTAGTGGGCATCTTTCCGTTGTCACTACATAAAGTTGCCGTCCTGGGGGAGGGGTCTAAGGGAAGGTGGTGTCCCCCTCCCCTTTGAGAAATTTTTGTTTAGTTTAGGTTTCCTAGATGCAAAATGGTGCTATCTTTGGAATATTTTTGGAGCTGATCATATATAGCTGGAAAATGTCCATAATTTAGTGAATTCTAATTTTTGGGTAGGTGAAACAGGAGAGTACTTTTTATTTTGTCTAAGAGAAGAATACGTTGTCGACAAACCTCCTGAAGACTACCTTTTGGCTACTTTACCGCTTTTTATTCAGACAAAGTCTTTACCCAAAAATACGTGCGTGGAGTCCACAGAAACATTGTTGGACTATAACGAATTTTTTCCTCCCCTTCATTGTGCATTACAAAAGGCATCTAAGGCTGGCAGATACCTGCAAAGGGCGTCCTGGAAGCTCTGGATCAAGTACATAAAATGGAGCAATGACATAATGCTTATTACCTGGCATCCAAATGATAATTATAGAGTATGACGCAGAACACTTTAACACTATCGTATTTTTACTAATTTTGAACGAAAATCCAGATGAACAGCTTCCAGCAATGGGGAACGGGCGGGAGGAAGAGTATTGGTGCAGGAAGGTGATATTAGACCTTCCTGATAGGTATAGCCAGGGAACTCCCTGGTATAGCAAAAGGGGTGAAGGACTAACAAGCGCGTTTTCAGAATGCTTTTTGTCGTTAGTGTATTAAAAATCACCATCTATCAGGGGCGTCGCCAGGAATTTGACAAGGGAGGGGGGGGGGGGCGAAGCCCATAGACAGACTCTCAGCGCTTCGCGCCACCATTGGCGCAAAGCGCAAGAAAATTTTGGCCCAGAATGCCTCCCACATCGCTGGAAATGACACTTCCCAGGCCTATTTACCGCATATAAACAGGGGAAACACTAGCAATATTGTAGCAGTAAACATTAAAAATACCAAAAATATGTTCAAGGGGGAGGGGCTGCCCCTTCGGCCCCCTTGGCTACGCGCCTGCCATCTTTACCGATAATGGCTGCACTCAAAGCGCTCGGTAATTTTTATTAAAAATGTATAACGGCAAATACGTAATTAACTTTCCAGATCATGCTACAACAACTTGGATTGAAAGATCCCATATTGATGCTACGTCCCTACAGATGTTGTTATTATAGTTCCATGTATTATTACCTTAAAAATGGTCATGAGATGGAGCGCAAACCGTAAAGCATGCGCGCGAAGCGGGCGAAATTTTTCATTAAATAAGATTTCCATGACAAAACCTGCATTCAGAATCTGCATCGAGACACTTTCAATTGCCCAACAAAGCTACACACCACTCAAAAAGCCAGTCTTTTACCTGGTAATTCGTGAACAGCTTTCAACTTTTGCTGCTTTGCTTCTCCGAGAGTTGCTATCAGAAGATATTGATAACAGGAACATTGCGGTAAGGGTTAAGCGCGCGGAGCGCGCGAAATTTTTGTGATAGAAAATTATTAAACAGATCCATCCCTCGGTTAAAGCACACCTCACCCACCCCCTACAAAAATCTATAGCTTAATCGCCTTTTGGGATCATTTTAAAATCTTCAAAAAATTTTCATGAGGGGGCACGCGCCCCCCATGCCCCCCGTGCCGGCGCCACTGATAGAGCAGCAGTAGTAATTATGCAAATTCACCCCAAACTCCTTCATTTTGATTTGGGGAGTGTGCAGGGAATAAAGATAAACAGTAACATTCCACGTTGATCGACGATTTAAAAGATTGTACTTATTTTATGTTCTACATATCGCCAGGTTTCTCCGTTCGAAAGGTGACCAAACGTTTTTGTCTATTTTCAAGACGCGACTTACTGTATAAACAACGGTAAATTGGTGATATCCTACAGGTACATACTCCAACAAAGATATGTTGTTCTTGAGTGACGTTTTGTGACTAGTTGCAAAGTCATCTGCAGTTTAAGTCATTTTTCAGTTAATGGGGAAAGTTCTCTGCATTGTGTCTGATGTTAAGTCAGACTGAGTTACTGTTAGATTCAAGTGTAGAGCATTGGGCTTCAAAATAGTTTGAGAGTTTTATTATTAAATGAAGAGATCCTGAAGACTGTATTGGATATACCGAATTGACTTTAGTTATCCTATCTAAATAGTCATTGTTGAAATTATTTGAAATGATTATTGCATTCCTACAACCATAGCTGAGTAATATTTTAAAATTTTATTATATATTAACAGCTTTTTCTTGAACAGGATTTTAATTCTTGTATAACATTATGGATGATCAATGTTGCGAAATCAGTTTCGTTTTGTAAAGCTCCCTGTGAGCGTTAAACTTCTTTTGTAGCTACTAATCAAATAACAGACATGTAAAAAAAGTTTGTAATTAAAATAGCAATGTTGGTAAACAAGAATCCCCTTAAGAATCATTTTTCTTCTTTTGATGTATTTAGTGGAAGGCAAATCAGCGACTTACTATAGGCCTACTACTATCTACTTGGAAATGTTTCAATATCAGAGAGTATATTGATAACACACGGTTGGGAAAAACAGCCACAATCCTAAGGAACACTGGAAGATACCCTTTTTAAAAAGCATATCTCTAGATGTTTAAAGACTATTTTTGTACCAAGACAAAATTAATCTCTTTTTGAAAAGTTTTTTTTTTTTGCAGTGCATTTTCTCTTGTGATACTCAATAATTCACCACCTGAACAAAAAGTTGGGGTAACTTTAAAAACGGATATGGTGATGCATGGACATCAAGTGTTGAAGAAGAACAAGATAGTTATGGAAATAAATTGACAGCACTTATTTTGTAAATTTGCAGAAAATTTTTGATTTATTGCCAAAGGCCGAAGGAATCTACGCGATGTGTGTTGTGCGTGTGTGTGTGTGTGTATGTGTGTGTATGTGACGCTTTTGCTTGTAAACACGATATCTCAAGAAGGGTAACTCCGAGGGATCGTCATGTAGATTTCCATATAGAGTAGATGATCCCTATTGTTTTTGGTTGAAGTCAAAGGTCATTTGGGGTCACCAGAGGTCAATTGGTTAAATCCTTGAAAATACTATATCTCAAGAAGGGCAATAGTGAGGGACTTCATATTAGCATGTGGATTGCCCATATTAAGTAGACAATCCCTATTAGTTTTGGTGGAGGTCAAAGGTTATTTGGGGTCACCAAAGATCAAAAGGACAAAACCTTGTAAACAGTATATCTCAAGAAAGGTAACTGTGAGGCACCTTATATGTAGCATGTGGATTGCCCGTATTGAGTAGATGATCCCTATTATTTTTGGTGGAGGTCAAAGGTTATTTGGGGTCACCAAAGATCAAAAGGTCAAAACCTTGTAAACAGTATATCTCAAGAAGGGTAACTGTGAAGGATCTCATACTTACCTTGTGTATTACCCATATTGAGTACATAGTCTCCATTATTTTTGGTGGAGGTCAAATGTCACTTGGGGTCACCAGTGGTCAAAAGGTTAGAAACTTGCAAACACTGTATGTCAAGAAGGGTAACCGTGGGGATCTCATACTTAGCATGTGGGTTGCCCATATTGAGCAGATGATCCCTATTACTTTTGGTGGAGGTCAAAGGTCATTTGGGGTCACCAGAGGTCAATAGGTAAAGACCTTGTAAACACGATATCTCCAGAGGGGTAATTACTGTGAGTGATCTCATACTTAGCATGTGGATTGCCCACATTAAGTAGATGACCCCTTTTATTTTTGGTGGAGGTCGAAGGTTATTTGGGCTCACCAGTGGTCAAAAGGTTAGAAACTTGTAAACACTGTATTCCAAGAAGGGTAACTGTGAGGGATCTCATACTTAGCATGTGGGTTGCCCATATTGAGTAGATTATCCCAATTGTTTTTGGCGAAGGTCAAATGTCATGTGGGGTCACCAGAGGTCAAAATGTCAAAACCTCGTTAACACTGTATCTCAAGAAGGGTAACTGTGAGGGATCTCATACTTAGCTTTTGTATTGCCCATATGATGATCTCTATCGCTTTTTTTCTTTTGGTGGAGGTCAAAGTAGGGTTACCATATTTTGTATTTGTAAAAGGAGGACACCACCAATTGTCCACCTGGGTAGGGTCTGCAAGGGGATAAAACCCTCATTTGCTTGGAAGAAAATATGATTTGGAGGGTGTCTTCATGCAAACTGGATCAGATGTAGTAGCATTAGCCTATACAGGGCTACCGCGACTTTGATGAAACAAAACGTCATGATCCAGTACACATGAGCACCGCTAGGAGTGGGTGATTGAGGGGCACACGCCTAGTCAAGTGTACAAATGCGTGCGAAGCGCGCAGAAATGTTTGGCCTCCCTAATGGCAAATTCCATTGTTCTACACAGAGGCATGGGAGGCGGGGCCTTTTAAAAAAGAATTTGCCAAATAGCACCACCACGACACTAGCTAGCGGAGTAAAAACATCGATTGGTGCACTGTAGAATAAGGAAAAATTTTCACCAGTATACCTAGTAGATTGCAGGAAATGGCATTTCCCATGCCTTAAGTTTAATCTGAACATTTCTTACTATGTGATCTCATGTTTTAGAAACTTACACCTTTGGTTAAAAAGGCCCTGCTTGGTAGAAAGTCTCCACAAATGAACAGTGCGATACTTTTTTGCTTCACAGGGAGGGATCCAGTGTCCCTGTGACGGGCTCCTCAGAAGTAATATTACGGTGGAGACCATCGGGCTAAGATCCGGAAGATTTGTGAAACTAGAATTCAGACAATCAGCGTGTAAGGCCTAACAGGGAGTGAGGGGGAGGGGAGTAGGAATAACTAGGGATGTACTACTCCTCCTTGGAATAACCAAAGGGTCATGGACTTACCAGTGGCGTAGCTAGAGGGGGGCAGGGGGCAGTCGCCCCCCCAAAAAAGCCTCCGATGGCCTCTGTCGGAAATTTTTAGTCTTTGTCGGAAATAAATAAAAACAATCCATTTGAAACACTTACAACACTTCTTACGTTTTTGAGCAGAATTACACATCGATATGTCAACGTGAAAATCAAAAGTCGGTCTCAAATTGCCCGGAAAGCAAAAAAAAAGAAAAAAGAAAAAAGAAAAAAAAAAGGTCTTCAGAATTTCGAATCGTACAACTGCCAGATGATGGTACCGTTACTTCAAGGTAATATCTGTCAAGGTAAAATCTGTCGGAATTTTTTTGCTTTTGCCCCCCGACAAAAAATGTCTAGCTACGCCACTGGGACTTACAAACATGCCTGAGAATGCCTTTCCTGAGGTTCAGATGTATTAACATTCACCATCTACCGATAAAGGATGCGCAAGAAGTGAGCCTGAATAATGTTTTGGAAAAAAAATGTGTAATAACAAATGCATACCTCCAACCTTTCACATCAGGCTACTTATGTTCAGCCGTAGGTGACCACTCATGATATCAGATTGCTTTATGATCCCCAGCCTCTTGATGCGTTGTCCCTACGAAAATTGGAGATGAACGACTTATTTTTTGGAAAAAGTTTTGGCCAGAATAATTCCTTGTAGGATTGCCTAATAGCCTTATTTTCATCATAGATATGGAGTGCGGACCGTGACTAATGCGGCCGAATCGCGAAGAAATTTTGGAAGGAAAATTATTTCCATGAACAAAAAAGTCATGCATACTCTTCAACAAGATCACTTTGGATTCCTTAACAAAATACTTTTGCAAATAAAAAGGCGAGTGTGCTGCCGGGTAATGCCCTGAAGCTACAAAAAATATGTCTGCCAAAAGTAGGGAAAGGCGAAAGGAATTCCCCTGCATTCTTGCAATGCTGGGCTCCTCCATAATTACACCTAAGCACCCTAACCCCCGAGAAATCTACAGCTTAAAAACCCTTTGGTTTCGTTTAAAAACATTCGGAAATTGATTCGGAGGGTACGCCGCCTCACTTGACCCTTCGTGCTGACTAGCTACTTCAAATATTTTGCACAAACTTTCGCAGCAACACGTAGCTTACATAGACCTATTATACTGTCGACAATGCTTAGGCCTATTATTATATTTTTCCACCGTGCCGATACCCATGTTTACAAGTATACTTATAGAGGCGTATTTGATCGAGTCCTTAAATCTAGTGATTTACTTTCCTATACTATTTACTCCATTCGCATTAAAGAGAGGCTAACTTAGTAAGGAAAGGATTGTATTATGATCACGTTCAGTGCCTAATTTGATCAGCCTTTGATGTTTTGACCAAATGTGTTTTAAATAGCAATTTTTAACTGTAAAGTTTGTCACATTCAACCAGTTTTGTAACAATAATTAAAAAATCCGAACAATAACGACAATTTTAAAAATTCGCCCGGACGCCTAAGTAAGCTTTCAAAATGAGGACATGTCCGGGTAATTCCGGACGTCTGGTAACCCTAGGTCAAAGGCCATGTGAGGTCACCAGAGGCTAAAAGGTCAAAACCTTGTAAACAAGATATCTCAAGTAGGATAACTGTGAAGGATCTCACACTTGACATGTGGATTGTTCATATTGAGTGCATGATCCCTATTATTTTCTGTGCAGGTCATAGGTGGTCACAAAAGGTGAAAACCTAGTGAACATGATATTTCAAGGAGGATAGCCTAACTATGAGAGATCTCATAATTGGTCATGGATTGTTCATATTTAGCACGTAGGTCATTTTAGGGTGAAGACTTCAAAATGTTTTGACCTTACTAACATATATCTCAAGTAGGATAACTGTGAGGGATATCATGCTTGTCATGTTGGTGATTCATGTTTGTTACAATATGGCAAGGGATCACTAAGCCTTTTGGCTATCTGGTTCAACAGTGTATGCTATCACCTTTATGTACAATGCCTTCGATTGTGACACATGCGTAGTTACTTGGCTCTCTTGCTTCTGGTAGCCTACATGCTCGCGAACAGAGTATTGACGGCAAGTTTTTACATTGTATCTGGGTAATCGCGGTTCCCTACTAGGCTTCGTCTGCACAAGAGCATTATTTTAGCTTAATTTTACCAGTTCGCGAGATTTTGTTCTTACAGTTGATTCCTGTCGTGCAGGGCCGTAGCGAGTGGGGGTGTCACACCCCCCAATATTTGGTCTCCCGTCGGCAAATTTTCGGTCTGTCGGTAGAAAGAGGAGAGGGAAAGGAAAAGAAGAGGAAAAGAGGAGACGGAAGAAAAGAAGAGAGAAGAAGGGAAAAGAAAGGGAAAGGAAGGAAGTGAAAGGGAAGACGGAGAATGAAATAAAAAGAGAAAGAGAGAACGGGCCAGTCTGTCAGCGGCTATTTCGATTTTCGGTTCTTTCGATTTTCGGCTCTTCATCTAATTGGCCCATTCAAGTTGAAGGCCCGCCGGCAAATTGATTATGCATGTGAAGGCCGTATACGGCCGTATCAACGGCCATCGGTGTTATTGGACGAGTGACTAAGTCCGTCTGCAACTCGGGAAAAAGAAAGGGAATTAACGGCTTCCGTATAGGTGCACTATTTCGGGCCGCGACATTCTTGGAAAACCACTTTCTGCACACTATTCCTCACTTTTATCATCACCATGGGGAGCAGCACCCGATTACCCATGAAGAGGGTATCCTTAGCGCGTCTTCTTAACCCTAACCTTGACTTCAAACACATTTTGCAAACTTCTGAGGATCAAATTTACCCACAAACATCCTGGGAAAAAATAATGCGTGCCGCATGTCTTCCCTTCACTGCAATCTCAGGCTTTTAACTTTTGAACACCGAAATGAAACAGATACAGAGACCAACTTCAAATCCTGGCCTTCAAAGCATATTTCGAACGCTTGTGTTAAGACTCTGAACACTTTTTCTCCCTTTTTGAACGCCGGACGCCTATCCACTTATCGCATGACGCGTCTAATGTCCAAATGCTGAAGACATAGTGTTCCAATTCTGAACGACAGGTTCAGCTCCTAAAGTATAGTGGTATGACGGGAGGAATTATAGCCTAACACATAAGAATTAACCGGAATCTTTGCACTGGATAATGCATTATGAACCAAAATATACCAATCCTGCATGAGACTTAACTTTTTACCAAGAGATTGCTAAAACCTCAGAGCTTCCGGGGGCGAAGCCCTCGGACCCCCACCAGGGGTGTTTTAGCCAGCCCCTATTTGTGGGACAATGTCGCATAAACGGCGACAAGTGTCGCACAACAAAAAAATCTCACACGCAAATTCTACCCGGGTGTAAATTTTGAGGTTCCTTATTAGGGCAGAAATCCACTCAAATATTGCACCATTTGCGATCTAGGCACCTTACAAACTCCAAAAATTTCCAAAGTGGAGGGGGACACCCCCTCCCCCCAGGCCACAGATCAGTAAATGTCGCATTGAGAAAACGTCCAGACTAAAACACTGGCGGGCCTCTTGTTTCTTACCGCTTAAAACTATAGCGGCCTGACGAGAGGGATAGCCTAATACATTAAAATTAATGGGAATCTTTTCATTTGATGATGCATTATGAACCAAAATATATCCATCCTGAGACTTAATTTTTCACACAGAGATATACTTAAACCTCAGAGCTTCCGGGGGCTTCGCCCTTCGGAATCCACTAGGGGTCCTTATGCGGGCCCAGTGTTTTAGCCAGCCCCTATTTGTGCGATAATGTCGCATAAACGGCGACAAATATCGCCCCCAAAAAATCTGACAAGCAAATTCTACCCGGGTGTAAATTTTGAAATTCCTCATTAGGGCAGAAGTCCACTCAAATATTGCACCATTTGCGAATCTAGGCACCTTACAAATTCCAAAAATTTCCAAAGGGGGAGGGGTACCCCCTCCCCGTAGACCCCTCCCCCAGGCCACAGATCAGTAATGTCGCATTGAGAAAACGTCCTAGCTAAAGCACTGTCGGACCTGTGCATCACACTTAAAACTATAGCGGCCCGACGAAAGGAATGGCAATACATTAAAATTAGGGGGAAACTTGTTTGTATTTGATGATGCATTATGAATCAAAATATATACATCCTGAGACTTAATTTTTCACCCAGAAACCCCCGGAAGCTATGAGGGTTAAGTAAAAATGCGCCCCCAGAACCCCACCAGGGGCCTTACGCGGGGCCCTAGACCCCACCCGCTAAAGCTTGGTTTCGCACTACGCATTACCAGATTCGTCGGCAAAACATAATCTCAACCCCCCCCCCCCCAAAGATAACACCTTCGCTACACCCCTGCTGTCGTGTAATTTGATTTCACCCATAAAGTACTTTCCAATTCGCACTTTATAATTTCTTTCCATGTGAAAAACATCAGTTCTTTCATGCTAATTACTAAAGACAGATTCTTTTCCAAAATACATGTAAATTAACATAATTTTCCAACGGATGTTAAGTTGTGGACAACTTTGTAAAAGACTAAAAGTTAACAGAATGGGTGTATGTTTTAAAAATTGAAAATGTTTTTTGAAAAACCGAACCTCCGCGTTGACTTTTATAAGTTGAAAGAATAAACATGGGCGTAAATCCCGGGGGATGGGGGGATATATTCCCCCAACATTTGACTAGGGGGGATGGCCCATGTAATCATCCCCCTCAATGTTTCAGTCTACAGATACGTGTATGATGGAAAGTATATTTTATTCTTCATTTTTGTAAGAAATTTTTTCAATCTCGCTTCACTTTCTATGACAAATGTTTCTCAAACTATCAGAATTTTAGCAAACCGTTGGCAATCTATCAAAATTTTCGCGCGCTCCGCGCGCTTCCAACAATACGTCAGTGTCACTAATATTATCACTATCTTCCGATAGCAACTTTCGGAGAAGCACAGCAGCAAAATGTTGAAGTTTACGAATTAATAGGTAAAAGACTGGCTTATGGCAGTGGCATGTAGCTTTGTTGGGCAATTGGAAGTGTCTCGATGTAGAGTCTGAATGCAGGTTTTGTAATGGAAATATTACTCGTCACTGTTTACACTCCATGTCATGACCATTATTAAGGTAATAATACACGAGACTGTTCTGATCACGACACTTTCCGAAGAGCAGATATACATCTCCAAACATCTGTGGGGGACCTCGCACCAATATGGGATCTTTTAATCTAATATATAGCATGATGTAGAAGGTTGGAAGTACGTATCTGCCGTTATACATTTTTCCAAAAATTTTACCAGAGCTTCGCCAGTTCGCGCTGAGCCATTATCGGTATAGATGGTGATTGTTAATACACTTATGACGAAAACAGCACTCTGTAATGCTCTTATCAGTCCTTACCCCTTTTACTTCACCTGTCAGGGAGGTCTAATATCACCTCCCTGCACCTGTACTCTCCCTCCCTCTCATTTTTCATTGCTAGCAGCTGTTCGTCCGGATTTTAGTTCAAAAGTAGTAAAAATACGATAGTTGTAAAGTGTTCGGCGTCGTACTCTATATTATCATTTGGATGTCAGGTAGTATACGCATTATTTAATCCCCCCCCCCCCCCCAAAAAAAAATTAATATGATTAATGCAGAGCTTTCAGGAGGTCCTATTCAGGTATCTGCTAGCCTTAGATTCCCTTTCACAATGCACAATGAAGGAAAGGACATATTTCGCAATAACTCAAGAATGTTTCTGTGGACTGCACGCACATATTTTTGTGTAACAAATTTCCCGAACTAGAAGGCAGTAAAATAGACAGAAGGGAGAGGGCTTCAGGAGATTTGTTGACAACGTATCTGTCTCTTAATAGACAACATATTCTCCTTTTTTACCTTACCAAAAATTAACATTCACTAAATTATGGACATTTTCCCGCCATATATGATCAGTTCCAAAAACATCCCAAAGATAGCACCATTTTGCATCTAAAAGACCTTAAATTAATAAAAAAAAATTCTTAAAGGGGAGGGGGAACCCCTTCCCCAGGACGACACCTTTATGTAGTGACAAACGAAAGATCAAAACTGTTGCAAGCAAATGCAGGAACGCATGAAAAATAATGGTGTATTTTAAAGCAGACTTGGGGGAACTGAGGTATTATTACGACATCATCTATGGGCCCCCAATCACAAAAAATCTGGCGACGCCACTGATCTCAAGCCAACTTGCAGGTCTTGCAATGATCTTCGAATTCAAAATCTAGTTGTCTGGTATGACCCTATATGTTGATCCCTGCCTTTTAAGCTTAACAGGACATTGTTGCTCTTGTACAATTTCAATCCAGTGCAGCTTATCAACGAGTTTCGTGCTCCAAATAGTAGGCTATTTCCTAAATGCATGAATATACCAATATACCCTACCAAAGAACATTGCCACTGAAAGTAACCCCTTAAAACAAGTCTTCCTGGCACTTCTGAAACATTAAAACCCAGGAGCTTCCGGGGGCTTCGCCCCCTGGACCCCCACCGGGGCTTTGCCCCTGGACCCCACCCGTCATGGGCTCGCGCTCGCCGTGCACGCTTCGCGTGCACATTTTCCACATTTGCGATAGTTCACCCCATCCCCCAAAAAGTTGAAAAGAAATCTACGCCCCTGAGAATAAATGTTGGTTACATAACAGTATATTATATAAAGCAGAACAAAAAACACAAAGGTATAAGCAATGTTTGCAAATTTACGTCCCCATTCTTGATCGCCGTCCTGGGGGAGGGGTATAAGGGGAGAAGTTTCCCCTCCCTTTTTGAAATTTTTTTTGTGTCTCGAAGAGCTTAGATGCAAAATGGTGCTATATTTTGCTTCTTTTTATACTAGATCCCAGTGCTCTCCACAGGGTTTTTAGAGGGGTGGAGCCGGATTTGCCCGGGGGGCTGACTCCCCGACGCGGGGGCAAGCGACCCGAAGCCCTGACAGTCCCGATGCCGTCGAGGGGTTGGTGAGGGGGAATTTGAAGCAAACCTGTGTACTGTACCAGCCATTGCGCGGCATATATTGCATAAAAGTTCGTATGTACTAGTGGAACATAGATTTACCGTTTTTTCCGGAATCTAAACTGTGAAGTTGCAAAGCGCGCGAAGAAAAGAACCTGTACTTATTTAAATCTTATATAGGTCAATTTTCCGGGCATTTGGGCCCTATCGGACATAACTTACATTGTACTTTCCTCCTCGAGTCACTAGGCGTACCGCACGACAGACACAAGAGATCATTAACTAGGTTTACCGAAATGAGATGAAATTGTACTATATTTAGCTATAAAGTAACGGAACTGAAGGAGAGTGGGCAAAGCGTACCGACAATTGTGAGTTTACAGCAGAAATGACTCTTCTGAAAACCAAAATAAGTAAACCGACCATGGGTGGCGACAGAATTTTCCCGAACGGAGGCCGGGCCATGCCAGCGACCCCAAGTTCCGACAACCCACTTTGTCGAGGGGTGCATGGTGAGAAGGGGATTTGAAGGAGCCTAAGTATATATCCCATGCCATTGCAGGGCATATTTCGCATAATATCACCAAGGAGCCGAGTTGCGCACTGATATTGTTCTTGTTAATCTGAATCGTGAAACTGCAAATCGCGCGAAAATGTTTGGTACGGTAGGCTTATACAAAAAACATATGTAACCAAAAAGAAAGAAAGAAGAACTGTAGGGGTTGAAGAGCGTATCGGGGATAACATACATTGTATCGAAACCACCTGGACTCGATGAAATAGCCAAACTTTTGCTCCGTGAGTCGCTCACCAACTGACCGTACAGCATGAAACACACAAGAGAACAGCAACCATGCGATATGGGATGAAATTTACCTCTACATAAACTGTGTACTGCTGCCTACATGTTACTTGGTAAGGTGGACAGGACTTTTGCTATCTAGCTATGTGGAATGGAAGTATTGACAAAAAGGGTGACCCTACAGCGCGCTAATTTTGGATTCTTATTAGGGAAAGTGTCCTCTTGAGAGTAAAAATAGGTAAGCCGTCGGGCGACGAGTCGCCGTCGGGGACTGCATACTTTATCGTATCGACTAAGTCCGCTGACGAAACTGTAAAAATTCCCCGACGGGGGGACCGTGGCCCCCTTGGAGGGGCGGCCCGCCCTCCGAGTGAAAATTACATTGACAAGCAATACTTTTTCGAAATTTATTTTATTTTGTGTCAAAATCAGGATTAGGGTTCGAAAAAAGGTTAGAGTTTAGTTCCCAAGGCATCCTCTGTCGGTTGAAAAAAGGAGAAAAGATCCGGAACACTGTTTCCAGAAGCTATGACATACTTGTGACATACTCGCATACTCGTGTTTTTTTCAACTGCGTATAAGCAACAGGCGCATGTAGGCCTATGGCCAATCGAAACCTCGAATCAACGACAATTTCACACCTTCCCGATTACTTTGTTTCAATTGTTCTGTTAATCTGTTCCTTCTTAGTTTTTAATACCACAGAAAGATCACACTTGTGAAGCCATTTCCCAATTACCCGGGCCCTACAGGCACCCACACTCCGCCCCACCAACTTCGCGCCCCTCTCTCATCTCGCCGTTTTTTTTTTTTTGTCGTCTCCTTCATTTTTCAACATCGCCCATCGCGTCACCATAATTTCTGTGGGGGACACCCTGCCCCTGCCCCCGCTGGCTACGCCACTGTCTGATGCCCTACGTGAATCCCCAGCCCGCATGCAGTCGGCCGGCCCCTTCAAGATATGGACCCCAGCCAGAAAAATGAAATCTTCCCTAGAATAAAAGCATAAATCTCCCCTGAGAAATACCACCTGACTGAAAAATATCAACCTGTATTACGTCCCTTGAACACCTTTCCTGGCTAGAAACTGGGCCTGGTCGAGACTCTCTGTCTGCTTGGCTAAAGTCCTCCCCGTCCCACTCCATGTACTTGTTTTCAAAACCTCATTCCATAGCCCAAGATCGAGACCATGCAATTAAATGAAAAAATGTCCAGGAATTAGGGTAAGGGTTAGGCTGGCAGGTTGTAATTACTTACAGTCTTCCCCCTATCCGTTCTGGGGAAAACCCTGACCGTACCCTCCCCTCCTGGCCACCCAGCTTACGTCTTTCGGGACCGCCGGAAATGGGGCACTGTAGGGCTGGCGTGCCCCCAATAATTTTCACTTTTTGAAGAGTTTTTATAGTAGAAAAGGTGCGGACTAAAATTACCTGCGAAAAAGTCAAAAATTTCCCTCTGAATGGTTCAGCTCCACCCCGACCCCCTCCCCAATCTTGTCGCGTCGGCACTGATACATTTTCTTCCACAAATTGTGTGGTCTCCGACTCAAGGGCACGGGCGTAGTTAGGATGAAATTTTTAGGGGGACCTATGGTACCAAATGGGGGCATTACTAGTCCTCAGTAAAGGACTGTGGTCGTTCGCCTACTTCTCACTATACACAGTCCTTACTCCGACCATTGGAAATAGCGGGGGGATCGGCCGTCTGTGTAACGGTTGACATTGTCTTTCTTCTCACAGCCAAATTTGAAAGAAAAATCCTAATTAACTACCAGGACTTTTCTTCTCCAGATCTTACAGGAGTATTGCAGCTGATTTTGATCACTGAGAATTTCTGGAAAGTGCCAAACATATGAAATGAAATCAGGAACTTTTTCGCGCCGTAAAATTTACTGTGCGACTTTGGAACTTTGTTTACAACAGTATGCTAATAACTTTATCTTTACGTCAGAATAGAACGTTTGCAGGAGCAATTGCCATGCGTATGTATGAATCAAAATGTTGTGCGTGACGTCACAATGTTACGCACACGGCATTCTGATGTCAACAACAATTTCGAAGGCTACAGTAAATTTTTACGAAGTGGCAAAGTTGATGATTTTGTTTCAAATTTTCGGAACTTTTCAGAGGTGATCAAAAACAACTGCAATATAAGTGTAAGACATGGAAAGGAAAAGTTATGGTAGTTTATTAAGACTTTAGATCCTAACTTTGCAATAAGAGGAAAATCAATTTCGACCAGCACTGTGCTGGTCGAAGACCCCGGGTTTTCAATGAGTCGGAGTAAGGACCGTGTATAGGGAGCATGGGCGTCAATCCTGAGGGGGACGGGGGGACAAGTCCCCCCCCCCACATTTCGATGGATGGGGGACACAATATCAAATTCCCCCCCACACACACATTTGCGTAAAAGAGTAGTGCCGTGGCTCTATTTGACTGGCTTTTTGAGTTGTGTGTAGGTTTGTTGGGCAATTGTTACGTGTCTCGATGCAGATTCTGAATGCAGATTTCGTCAGGGAAATCTTATATAATGACAAAATTTCGGCGCGCTTCGCGCGCATGTGTCACGGTTTGCACTCCTTCTCATGACCATTAAAAAGGTAAGAACATGGAACTATTCTGATCACAACACTCTCCGAAAACAGACATACATCTCCAAACATCTGAAGGGGCCTCTCATCAATATGGGATCATTCAATCAGTGGCGTACGCAGAGGGGGAGGGGCATTCGGCCATGCCCCTTCACTTATTCCGATTTTTTTAAGTTCCTAAAAATACGTAAATTTTTTAACACAAATTTTACTGCAAAGGGTAGCATATTTGGCACCAGATTGCATGTAAGAACACCTTATTTTTCAAAAATTTTCAAAGGGGAGGGGGACTCACCTCCCCCAGGCCGGCGGTCACACAACATACTGCATGCCCCGCCCCCTTGAGACAAATCCTGGGTACGCCACTGCATTCAGTCTAATTTGTAGCATGCTGTGGAAGGTTGAAAGTACTTTGTTGCCGTTAAACATTTTTCACAAATTTTTACAGAGGCTTCGCCGATACCATTATCGGTATAGATGGTGATTGTTAATACACTTACGACTTAAAGGGCAAGAGCAGTCGCCCAAACTTATTTTGAAGCAACAGCTAAATCTCACAATTGTCTTCTTATTTCTCTTGAAAGTATCTTTCATAATGTTTTTAGGACTTCAATATTGCATATTCAAGGTAAACCAGTCAGTTACTTCTTGTAAATTTCACATTTGAGGAGAAAAAATGTTGTCACATGACTCTCAAGAGCCAATCATGAAACAGGACAGTCTACTACACTACTTCAAGTTGGGGTGACTGCATTTCCCCTTTAAAAGCATTCTGAAAACGCCCTTGCTAGTCCTTCACAACTTTGCTATACTACGATCAGCTCCAAAAATATCCCAAAGATAGCACCATTTTGCATCTAAGCAACCTTAAATTAACAAAAAATTTCTCCCCTTAGACCCCTCCCCAGGATGACACCTTTATATAGTGACAAAGGAAGGATCCCCACTGCTGTATACAAACGCAGGGGGCATAAAAAGGTGCAATTTACGCGCCCCACTGCAGTTAGTAAAAACATCTAGCCAGTCGGGAAAATTAGAATTCACTAAATTATGGACATTTTCCAGCCATATACGATCAGCTCCAAAAATATCCCAAAGATAGCACCATTTTGCATCTAAGCAACCTTAAATTAACAAAGACCCCTCCCCCAGGACATTTATGTAGTGACAAAGGAAGGATCCCCACTGCTGTATACAAAACGCATAGCTCTCATAAACAAAGTGCAATTTACACGTCTCCACTCAGTTGGAAAAAACATCCAGCCAGTCGGAATTTGGGACGGTCACCTTCACACCCCAAAACATGTCACCCTAGCAACGGGCCTGGTCGGGTCCATGATCTCCGACAATGATCCACGCTGCAAAGCGTGGTTTCAGCTATTTTGGGACAAAAAAACGAAAAAACACAAAACTGAATCCATGAAAAGTTCCATCCTCTTTCTCTTACGATCGGGAAGATTCTTAATTCAGACTCAACATCATGATAATCATTTTGTATGAAACGTAAAGTGTCTCAATGTCCAGGGGTGGTGGAAGGGGGCATCCCCTCGCGACCAGTCGCCCGGCGTCCTGGTTTTGTTCTTAAAGACAGACACTCATCACCCCAAATACATTTTGGTTGGGAGAAAGCAAAATTCTTAATTGGTCATAAGTGAATGCTCTTTGATAAACATCAAAGCTCACAACACACAGTATGCGCAGAGAATGTTCTGGTTACATATTATGGCCTTGTACGCCTAACAGGATATGCCCTTAAGCAATAAACTAGGTTTGTGTCTGCACAAGGAGGGGCTCATCACAGTTTTGGAAGGAGTAACTTAGTCGGGAGAATTGGAACTGTCTAGGACGAAGAGGGCAGATTCTTCCACAGAAACCCAAATTTTCTAACTTTCCTTAATGAGAACCAAATGTTTTCAATTTTTCTTCAACAGAACCCCAAATTTTTCGCCGGTCGCCCAAAATTTCGCGTTCGGTATCCAATCTGTAACCCATTGCTTCTGACGGGGCTTCGGGTTGCTGGACCTCGTAGGGGAGCTTGGTCCCTTCGTCGGGCTTATCTTTCCACCACCCCTTGCTGAGTCTGTATGCAGGTTTTAACGTGGTAAATAATTTTCCTGCAAAATTTCGGCGCGCTTCGCGCGCAATTCTCACAAGCGAAGTAATATCATGTACTATATACGTACTATCAGTATTAGTACAAAAATTCAAGTGAACTCTTCCAGCCAAAGCTAGGTGAAGTCTCAAAGTTAGATCCCGGACATCAAGGGGCTTTCATGTAGTAATCTAGTACCTTGAGTAACATTCGCTCCGCGACGACTATACGGTTTGAAGCTACATTTACTCGTACCAAAACTTTATTCCAAAATTTACTTTTTCTCATGTTTTTTTTTTTCATGTAAAATTTCTTTCAAAGTAGAAATACGATAATGACCATCCGAAGTGTGAACTGTGAAGACAGTGGTGTGCTCTCACTGTCATTCAAAGTCCTGCTCAAAGCTCCATGCTTACTTAGTGTTCCCATATTGTTAATTCGCCACATATTCGGGGAATTTCCCTCTGGATCCTAACAAAATCATACTGGATCACACCAAGCCTGCCTAATGGCAGCCCCTGGTCCCGCCTCGCTTTTCGCAAAGTACTTAACCGGCTTCACCTGCGCTTGCTGAGCTGAAGATATATCGTGATTATAGTGTTGTTCCCTTCACTTGTGGAGAATTTCTACGTCTCTGTATTGCAAGCGGAGGGAAGAATTTCCATCAGAAGAGTGAAATTTTCGCGCGCTTCGGCGCGTGTATGTGCACACGTAAAACCAATACCTTTATGCTATGTGTGGTAAGCTACAGATATCCCCTGTAGTTCCGTCAAACTGTAATCCTGTGGTGATACTACCGACAGACAACAAACATAATCTTCTTCGGTGCCCCTCTATGAGGTGTCGGTACGTGTCCCCCTATATCAGAATTCCTGGCTACGGGCCTGTTATAAGAATAGGGCGTCAGTCATCATAAGGGGGGGGGGGGAAGGAAAGTGCATATAGGAAGACACCCTTATTCAAAACCAAAGGGATTGATTTGTGCTAAGTCATGTATGTCCCCCGTTCCCCCCTCCCCCCACATTTGAATACGGATTGACGCCCCTGATAGGGAGCTATCGGCGACCGGCTATACACGGGCCTTTACTGAGGACTTAAGGCCCGTGTATAGCCGCCCTTAATTCTTAAAAATTTTATTAGGACACACTCAATTTCTGGGGGGCCTAGAAAACATCTGGGGGTCCCAGGCTTAGGGTTAGGGTTAGGCCCCACCAGTAGCTACGCGCTTGCTCAAGGGCCAAATTTTTGAAGGTGCCCCAGGCTGGGCACAAAGCGGTGCACAGTGAACGGGCTGCTCAATTTCAACCACAAGTTGCAAAATCGTTCAACCCGTGGCATCTTTTTGTACCACCAGGGAGCTGCCACGTCAGTGGCAGCTCCGTGCCATCATGGGTTGGCACAGAGCGCAAGAAAATTTTGGCTCCAAATGCCTCTCAGATCGCTGGAAATGGCACTTCCAAGGTCTATTTACCGCATATAAAAAGGGGAAACATAAGCAATATTATAAATATAAACTTTAAAAAATACCCAAAATATGCTCAGTCAGGGGGGGGGGGGTGGCTGCTGGGGCCTGAGTGTTGATATTTATATTCAGTTCCTGTTTTGGGAGTAGAAATTCACACTGAGTGAACTGTTAAGAAATTTTGATTTATATTTTCTTCGTTTTTTTTCTTTATTTTTTCTTCGTTTTTTCAAGTTTTTGATTTTCCAGGGGGCAGTGCCCCCTTTCCCCCCTCCGGACTCCCATAAGCCCCTACGAACCTTGATTTCAGTTTAATGTCCTTCCGACCATTTTTGGCGCCCCACGCATGATGGACCGCGTTGAACTATAGTGAAAACTTTATGGTTTAGAGCGCAGTTTCCAGCAATAATAGAGCGTTTGTGAGGCCAAATTTTCTCTTAGACACTCAGGGACTCGTGATAGACGAGAAACTGGTGACAAAGTTATTATTTTACTGTGCAAGTTTCTGTAATGTATGACCATGTAAATCGCTAAATCTATCTCATACTGGCGACCGATGTACGATAGACGAAAATCTTTAATGACACGCTTGTACTTTAAAATAAGGTGCTCTGCAATTTAGGACGTTTCCATTTTTTAGCCTCAGCTCATACCATGGTGAGGGCAGAGGTCAGGTTGGGCAAAGAGGGTCTAGGAGCCAGTGCCACTCATGATGCGATAAAGTTCCGTGTATTCCCATTCGGCGGAGTCTCCCTGACTCTTTAGCTGTACTTGCTTTTCAGGCGTCGCTTTCTTAAGCAAGAACCAACAATTTGTATAGCTTTCTTACTTTTCCCTTATATTTTGGCTAAACATTACAGAACAAAGTCTTACTATACGCATGGAGCTATGTAACAACTCCCTGGCGTAACTGATCGATTAGATGTTCTCGTACCAGGCTCGCGGTTCGGTAAACGAGTTGGGAAGTGACCATTTCGTCGCCGATGACGGGGTAGATAGGATACTCTGTATGCCATTCCCGACAGGGGCCAGTTTTTCTTTTTATGAGTGCAGCTTTTATCAAATCAGCACAACCAAAATTTTTGCGAATGCTACGAAAATTGTCAAAATTTCCACTCACAACCTCACAGCTATGTTTATAATCAGTACCGTCTTTAAACGTATTGGCATCATTCAAAGGAAAGGGTTGTCAAAATTATGCAAATTGTTTTAAGGTTTGTGCGTGATTGAGGAGTAACATTGCGTTGTACTTTTGGGAGACATGTTTCAAGAAAATCGAAAGATTTAGTGGATTAATTCAGCATTGCTATTGTTGTAGACATGTATTGTTTGGATATTGGAAGAGTCTCTGTGCAACTTTTGTAAAGAAAAATAGTATAACTTGCGCTTCCGCCCGCATTCGTCATGGTTTACACTCCGCAGCAAGGGGCAGCACTATACAAGAAATAATTTATGTGGAAAATTTTTCTGAAAACTAGAAGTACATCTTCAACCCCCGTAGACGCTAGAAATCAAGAGGGCAACATGTGCCAATCATTGAATATAAAGAGAACGGTAACGTGCATAGCATTATCCATATACAGGAACTGAATATTATTTTCTTGCTATACATTCTTTTCGAACAAAAATTCTCTCTGCACGCTTCGCGCGCACCCACTATCAGAAGATCCCAAAAGCTCGAAGTCAGTGGCGCCACAGGTGCGTGTGAAATATACCGTGTATGTACGTTGCAGTGTACAAATATAGTGCAGTACAGTGAAGTAGTGTACACATACCCTCAACGTGGTCGCGTAAGCAAAGCATGACGTCATGTGACACGGTCTGTTCGAACCCTTCTTGGAAAATCCTACGTACGGGCCTGTTTGTGGCGCTTTGTGTAGATATTCCCAAGAAAATTCGTCACAAATCTTTGTGTAAAATCTTGCCAAATAAGCCTCGGATTATGCCAACTTAAGTTCTTCTTGAACTAGAAACCAGGGTTCCCTTTGTTCACTCGAAGGCTTTGAACTTTGGCCATGAGCATTTTGCGCTTACTACGACCTGCTCGTAGATAATTTTAGTTCTCTCTAGGAAGGGTCAACATTCTGGGGCCTGATAATCTGTGGCACATCCAGGATTTATGAGGGAGGAGGTGGAGGGGGACGCAGAAGGCTTCCAAACTTTTTGACACCATGTCAGAGCGAGATGCCTCCATTAGTTGGCGCGTAGCGTAAAGTAAAATTTGCTCAACAAGTTATGTAAGTTGAAGTGTACCTAAAGTCTACATTTACAAGAATTTGTATTTTAGAGGTTGAAAAACGAATCTCAGTCATGCGACTCCCATTTTCATACCTTACTCCGTTGCTGAAATATAAAGGGTTAAAAATTATTTACTTAATTTCAAGTAGTAGATTGCGCAATAATTTGTGATGTCCTTCTTGTAGGCCTACAACTCACATTATCTGCTTTTGTTTCCTTTTGAAATTAAGACATTTATATGACCTTGAAAAAGTTACTGTTTTCTTGGATAGCACGTTGTTCAAAGAGGGCTTCTATAGTCAAGTCACACTACAAAAGTAAGACTGTGGGCTCATTTTGACACAAGGTGCAGTGGCTTTGAAAAAATAAAGAAAAACAAAGGTGGTAATTGAGTAGTACAAGAATGATATCACAAAAATTACTGCGCAATCTACCATTTTTAATTGAGTGAATAAGTTTCAACATTTTATGCCTCAGCCCAGAAATTTCCTGTGAAGATGGGAGTTGGAAGATTTGGATTAATATTTCTAGCTTTGTAACAAATACTTTTGAAATTTAAGACTTTAGGTACACTTTTTAACTCCCCAAATAAAGTGGCAAAGATATTTATCCAGTAATCCAATTTCCGTAAGATGTTTGGCAAACTGGACCCAGTGCTGGTGAAATTTTTTACGTTGTTTATATTATAATCGAAGATATCGGTTTTAATGACGTAACATATATTTACATCGTTCCGCTCTCAGCTGGGGTATACTAGGTAATCCTGTGGTATGACATTCTCCGAACGATCTTTTTTCAGTGCAACTCATCGTTGTCTCTATCTCAATTTATGCAGCGCGCCCTCTCATGCAAACTTTATCACTGTCATAGAGTAGGATATATATCCTACTCTATGATCACTGTTCATCGGGAATGAGGGCATGCTATTAACTGTGGTCACAGAGTCTTATATAAGGCTATGTGCGGTCAAGCATAAAGATGAGTTGTTCTGGGATATCATTATGAGAAGATTGCACCATCGTCTGAACACAAGACCACGTGATTCATCAGACCGAAAATATGTTAACAGGAATGTTTGGGGAACTTGTCTTGGTTTTGTACGATTCTTCAGGTGTTACTATTCATGTTCATCGGATGAAATCTAACAATAGGTTGCAGTGTTGTTCTTCTGTAACATGTTTAATGAGATTACCCAGGGACTTAGCCAGGAATTTACCAAGGGAGGGGGGGGGGGCGAAGCCCATAGACGGACTCTCATCGCTCCGGGCCACCATTGGGTTGGCGCGAAGCGCAGGAAAATTTTGGCCCAAAAGGCATCCCAGATCGCTGGAAATCATGAGGCTAGAATTCAGTAGGAGGATTTAGCCATCATGCGACATACGACGTCTATAATTTTTACTCGGGAAGATGGCCTTTTCCCGGGGAAGTTTGGCTAAACGAGCCTGTTGCATTCTAGCGGCATGTGGCACTTCCCAGACCTAGTTACCTCATATAAATAGGGGAAACACTAGCAATATTGTAAGGATAAACATTAAAAATACCAAAAATGTGCTCGGGGGGGGGGGTTCCCCCTTCGCCCCCTGGCTACCGTGTTCTGTTCACACTGGGTACTCAAGTCCACAGAAGCTGTGCACCACCCACGTTAAAAAGTGCTTACATGGGAAAATTTGCCCTGTACGTTATGAAGCAAAATTTTTCTTTACAACATTAAGAATCCCTGCAGGAATTTTTTTTTCATAGGAAGTGAGTTTCCAATTACTACTTTCGCACCCTTGCCATTTCTGTTTGTTCTGGAAATAGGTTCGACATACTCATGCATATAGAACGTGCAGATGACGTATTTTGTACCCCTAATTTCTCTGAACGGCAAGAGCCACCCCTTATTATATGTCCTCACCACGCAAGGCTGGTTTAAAGAGGGCCTTTAACCTCCCTGAAGTATAATATTTTTGGCCAAAATTGTTATTTATTGCTTGTCATTTGCTACAAATGTCTCCAAGAGCAGAAAAAGAAACTTTCCCTTAAAGAAATTCAAGGTTTAGGAAGATAACGAAAGAAATGAGCAAACAGTTGATTTACCTGATAGGTGGCAGTTCCTTTTTTGCCGTCCAAAATGACCCACAAAACCACGTGCTATGACTTCAACGCACGTCCTCTATGGTTAGTTGACTACATCTTTTATTTCATTGCTCCGTAGGGAGGATGTGATATTGAAGTTATTTCACCAGTTGAGCCAAATTCAACAATGCCAGTTGCCATAGCAACATTGCCATGGTAATGGTTAATTTCCCCAAGTGACTAGTCTCGGGGACTTAACGTACCCATTGTGGGGTATCCCAAGATGGCCAGATGTCCATGACTAAGGAAGGTCATTTTGGCTCATTAGTATGCAAATTTATGCAAATAACGCCATTTCTTATGTATTTCTCTGTTTTTATTGCTTTTATTTTCTTTATTTTACCTTTATTCTTTTGAATCATGTGGGCTAGATAATGAGTTTTTCTTCAATATCGTATTTCCTACATTATTTTCTCTTCATTGATACCAAATTTGACCAAGTGGAATGAATGTTGCCAGAAATATTGCACATCCAGAATCTTAGTTAGTCTGTGCTGAGACTTTTCAACGCAATTGGCCTTCCAAGCTGCACAATTGTTGCTTGAATGCCCTATTGACTTCGATTCATTGCAAGCGGCCTTACTCCAGACCCCCAAGCGCAATTTTTTCCCACGAGGTTATGGGCAAATCATGTCAATGGACCAATCAACTTCTTGGAAATTGGCTCCGCCCCCCCCTACTCCCGAAATGAACGGTTCTCTAGATTTTTTGGTAATTCTGACGCCGGATTATGAAAGAACATGCCAAATACTCCTGGAGAGGGTAACCCTAACCTATATTATAGCCCTAACCACTATTTTGAAACAATTTTCAAAATTTATGACAATTCGGATTTGCCCATAACCTCGTTGGACTGTTGGAAAAGAATAAATTAAGTCCGCAATGCATTCACCACAGCAAAATATTACACGCAATTACACGAATAGACGAGAGGTCACCTATTCATCAAGTCCTGTATGTACAAACAGCTCACATTGTATATGTTATTACCCTTCTCAGGAGTGTCCGTGATCACGACGGCGATACTTACCTGGCGCAGGAGTGTCCGTGATCACGACGGCGGAGCTCCCAGGGTGGGACCTGTTCTATTCAGCCAGTCTAGAGCGGGACCACTGTCAGGTGGTGTCAGTTAAGTCAAAGTTTGTCCCTTGGGGACGTTGTTACTCCTTCGGGGAGCAGAACTCCTTCGGGAGTATTGTTTGGTTTTCGCCCCTGGCTCTTCGCCAGAGAGTCAGGGGACTTTTGGAAAAAAAAATACCCTTCGCCAGAGAGTCAGGGGACTTTTGGCAAAAAAAAATTACCCTTTACCACAACTGCCTCCGGGGCACCCTTGGGCAAGGTGCACCTGTATTTGCCCTGTGCTTTTTTCGTGTTGTTGCCTTCGGGCGTGTTGTTGCCGTCGGGCGTGAAATTGCCTTCGGGCGTAGGGTTGCTTTCGGACGTTTGTTGACTTCGCGTGTGTTGCTGCCTTTTGGCGTGTGTTGTTTTCCTGTTTCTAAATAGTTTTGTGTGGTGGGGCTGGGGGTGTTGTATATGTTGGCCACAGAAATTTTGTTTTGCTAGCTTAGTGTAAGGTAAATTCGTAAATGATTGTAAGTAGTTCGTGGTTGTGTTCTTGCCGGTCCGGGTTTGGTTCTTCCTGTTTGATAGTGTCCATTTCTGTGCACTTAAAAAGCGCACTATGTTATACTCCTTCGGGAGTATTGTTTGGTTTTCGCTCCTGGCTCTTCGCCAGAAAGTCAGGGGACTTTTGGAAAAAAAGTTATATGTTATCTGTACAGTATACCTAGTGTTAGTCGGCCATGCAGGCCTTGAAAAATGGTGGCAGCATTCTCAAACTAGCACACCAAAAATTTGAAATTTGCCTAATGACTGTGTCTGCTTTGTGGGAAAATACGAAAACTATTGGGTGGAGGGAGGGGGTTAGGAGGTACGGTTTTTTGAAACTTGCTACTTTTTTAGGCAAATTTTGCTGATTGTAGACAAAATTTGGGGATAATTGGTGCAATTTTGCAAAAGCTGAACCAGCTATAGACTTATTCGAACTTTCCACATGCAAAAATGCATTATATAGCACAATCAAAATAGTTTTTGACGTGGGTATAGGGTAAGCCTTCTGGAATTTTTGAAATGACTGGGGCATTTTTCCACGAAAATTGCCAAAATTTGAATGAAAACAACTTTCTGGGGTAATTTTAAGAAAAAAAAAAACCCATGTAATCTCTCAAAAAACTTGATCCCATTTGAAAGATCTTTCTTTCTTCTATTATTTGGTGTAAAAATTATGAGGATGGGGGTAAGGGATCATTGAAATATGTATTATTAAATTTTGTGTCTCCTCTCTAGGTTAAATATAACCCAAAGTGCAGAAAAGACTTTTAATCCGTAAGTTCGAACACGTTCAAACTTGATGGGTAGATAGGTAGAATCCAGAACATAAAAATGTGTATGCACATTCGATGACGTCACAGACCAATCATCAGAAGTCAGAGTGCAAATTATCGAAAACTTAGTTTTTACCTTTTGTTTCTCAGGATCTTGAAAAGCTCGTAAAAGCCACTTGATGGATGCCTAGAGGATGGTAAGAAAAATTTTTAAATGGTGCTTTTCGTTTGCTCAAAGGTCAAATAAAATTCCAAGGTCAAATTGGTCTAATTTTTGCGAGAAAAGGGGTCATGAACCCCTCCTAAATCCAGCTCTTCAGTCGGGAAGGATAAAATATATCAAGAATATTTTATTTCAGGGCTCCTGGACCCCACGCGTCTAAACTCGCGCTTGGCGCTGGAGGTGCACTAGCCTAGGGTACCTAGGGTACCTAGGCCTAGGCCTAGTTCTCACTAGTTCTCACTTTGCTCCCTGAACTAGGCCTAGGTTATTGCAACACAAAGTTTTTCCCGCGTTATTACTGTGAGAGTAACATCGTCTGCGTGCGTTTCTGCAATGATTGTTGCTACATACGCGTATGTGCGTACATGATCGTAACCATAGCTATGAACTATGTCACAATTGAACAGCAGTGCGTGCTATATAGCATACAATAGTGTGAACGTCCTAGTAACAAGATTAGAATGTTTTAAAAAACAAAACAGGATCGTTTGTATAAATCAAAATTTTTGTTCTCTTTTTGGAGACTGAGTGCTAATATCCTTAAAATGATGGGTCTTAAACATATAAATGACCCATAGAGGTCAATTACCTAGGAGTATATGTGAATTTGAGGAAGACTGAGACCATTCAAAATTTTTGAAGGTGCGGTAGCCCAATTTTGACAATGGGTATATTGCTGACCTAGTGTGGGAATCCCCATACTAGGTCAGCAGACTGCGGACTAGAGGTGCACCTTCTTCGGTGCACTTGTGAAACGCGCTCCCGTTACACCACTCCTACATATCAGTCGGGGGAATCGCAAGTTGTGCCCCCATCTCTGAATCCTGTACACGCCACTGTATGGGCGTCGATATGGGGGGGGGACGGGGGACATGTCCCCTACTTTTTGAGAGGAGGAGATGCTAACACATTTGTTCCCCCCCCCCCCACTTTTCGTGACCTGAAACTAAAAAGTGAGGTTACCAAAAAACTACATGTAGGCGAGTAGTGGTGAAGACATAGATGTTCTCAGAAAGTGGCTCTTTATCAGATTCGTAGGCAGTAAGTTTTGTAAAAATTCTTTCTATAACTTAAAAAAAAATTCATCTTCTTCTTTCATCTGTAACGCCCGCCATTTCAAAAATATTGAATTTATTTAACGTTAAAGGTTCCACAGATATTGAAGTCGTGATTCTAGAGAAACACGAAATGCAACGTTGTGAAGTTCTAAACTCTTTTCCTATCTTTTGGAAGATTCCCTTTTCAACCTCACCATCGTGGCAAACATATTTCGTAAGGAAAAAGATTTTTCAGTTTCGTCTGGGAGACTTAATGAGTAAGATAAAGAATGTACTCCTCGACGAAGACTATGTAGTCGCCGTATCAAATTTCTTGGTTTGCTCTTAAGTAGGGCAGATTCTTCAATAATGACCCAAACTTTTTCAACTTTCTTAATGAAAACAAAGAAATGAAGTCTTTTTCGCTATAACCCCAATTTTTTCGACGCCCTTCGCCTTATATTTTGAGTTCGGCATCATTTCGGCAACCCATTGCATCCGTCGGGGCTTAAAGTGGTGGCCCCCACTCAGGACGCTTTGCCCCCATGTTGGTAATCCAAGCACCACCCCGTTCTTTAGAGTAGTTGACCATCATATTATTAGTGCCGTTGTATATATATATATATATATATATAAATGTATAAGTAAATCTGTAAATAATCTGAAATAATAGGAATCGCTTGCATTCCCAGAGCATCGTGTGAAGAGAAATAAGTAAATGAAATCAATGTATATAAATGAAATAAATGTATATATATATATATATATATATATATATTTATATATGTGTGTGTGTATATGTATATATACACATATATATATACATATATATATATATATATATATACACGAAATAATGTATTTACGCAAGCATATTTTCCTTTCTACTCTGAGTTTCTTTTCCTTCCGGCGATCATCAGGTGAGCTGACTGACCAAGTTCAAACCTATATCAGTACGCTTACTTCTTCCTAGCACGGTTCGGTGGACGCGGTCTATGCCTGCACTTTATAATGAGCCAGATGCCGTATTGGATTTTCGAATTATTTGCCATGTAATTTTGTACGGGTTTTTTCCCCTGTAAATCCCAGATGTATTTAGACAACTCAGTCTCTTTGGCGTATTTTTTGTTGCGGAACGATTTAGTATGATTGCTAAATCGTTTTTATATATATATATATATATATATATATATATATATATATATATATATATATATATATATATATATATATATATATATATTATTACATTGGGTTGCCGTTGTAACTCTGTTGAGTTCACTCTGCTTTACACGTTGTCACAGTAGCCCGTTATGACACTTGTATGTAAGTAAAGCATTAAAGAACTCATGCTCGTATGAATACCTATTGTATGACATATGTACTTCAAGAGAAGTATGGTGTAGGGAAACGCCATGAATAGTCATGACAAACAACTCGGATTATATGGATAATTCGTACTTTTCTCCTCCCTGTACTACGAAAATCTCGTACACTTGGAACCTTCGAGCGATATTATTGGCACCGTTGGATTTGCCAATGAGAATCTTGTATGAAATGGCCAATCAAGTTCACCTCAGTGAAATACAGTTCCACTTAAGAGATATATCCAAAAAGTAGAATGGAATCCACTTAAATGAAATGCAATTTAAGTAGAAGACAATTCTTTTTAAGTGGAATGCAATTTAAGAGGAACTGAATTTCGCTTAAGTTAACTTCAATCATTTATAACATGCAATGTGGCTGGTCAACTTTTAAGTAAACACTGGGGTTATCTGATGTATAATTAATGGCTACATAATGGGTCACAAATATGCTTCTGAGTAGACTCCAACAATGTATTGACGTCAATATCTACTTGACAAGAGACTCTGACGTCATTTTAGAGGACAAACAATGAATGTAATTTATATTAAAGTTAGTTACGGGCTTACCTCTGCCCGGGTGCACTTCTATTCCTATATTACTGTGAAGTTAAATACGCCGGTATATACTGGCACCACCAGAAGTAGAAGGGATATATGATAGACTTAAGGGGAGGTAGAGAACACCCTCTTTGAACCTTCCTTTATGGGCTTGAGGAGATAGTTCGGTACGAAGCCCCTCCTTTGGAGAAGTTTACCTATGAAAAATTATGGCCACTTTAACGAGAGAGATGAAAAGCTGCTAAAAACATCGGGGTTCCAAGTCCCATCCATACACTATACAATTACAAAAGCACCGCACTAGTTTTCAATGGGGATTGTGTCAGAACTGGGTTTTTTATGACTTACTTTACAAACACTGAAAATCCATTCATATATTTACAGTTCCCCATAGAATATTTATTGTAAACCATATTCTACCGAAGTATGAAACAGAATCAATTTAGAACGATTCGTTCGATGAATTTTATTCAGCAAAGTTCTCCGAGGCGTATCACCGACTCCTGTACACTGAAAAATATTCCAAGGTCGATTTTGCACATTCATAAATATTATAAGTTATGAAAAGACTTGCACAATAGAACCTGCTCTGTGCCAGGCTCCCACCACACATGGGGTGTGTCTTCACAGATGTGGGTTGTGTCTTCACAGATGTGGGTTACACGAAAAAGAAGGTCCGCCCTGTAAGGGTAGTAAATCTTTTGAAGCGCTATCACTGGATCAAAAAGGCCTTGAATTAAAAGTAGGCCTACTGTTACTAGCTGCAATGAACAGATAAACTACAGAAAATTCATACAGGATGGGTTAAGCAATTTTCAGCCAGTTCTTCTGTGTGACGGATTCTCGAGGTATTAGGAGATGAAGTTATATGCCACATGTACAAGTGCAATCTAACGTTGACTTAACGCAAAGAGGAGAAATGTTTGTTTTTACAGTTTTACGTTTTCATTTTCTATATATGAATAGCTCCAACAATTCCTATGCATGGTATGCAAATACAAGGTAATCGTTCATTCTTCCATATAAGACCAATCAAAACTTTTTCGTTCAACCATATTTGTAAATCAGGGCATTTCAACGTGTTTGCTTCGAAGTAACACTGAATTATACATGATCTAGGAGCAACTCTCTGTTTTGATGTGCAGTCCTAGGCCAAGAGAGATATTCGTTCCGAAACATTGGGTTAATGTCTGAAAGATGGGACGGAACGAATTACCCAATGATGACGAAGTTTCTGCATGAAGAGGGGTACACTTTCACGAAGGGTTGGGATCTGGAGGGAAAACCTCAGTGGAGGACCAGGGGGGAAAACCCCCGGGGGTTGAGGAAATTGCAAAAATGTCAGCATCAGTGTGAAACAATTACTTTTCTTCAAATTGCAATGGATACAAATAGAGCTTATCAAACTTGCCACAATTTGACCATTTCATAAAGGGGATGGCCTAGGCTAGCTTGTCTTAACGGCCATAAATTCGATTACGTACCTAGGGGCTTAGTCGGATTGCTTGGGGATATGAAAATAAAACCCGGCGACAGTTTTCTAAAAGAAATGATAATGAAGCAACTACTATCGGCGTATGACGAACGGGGGTGGGGGGATGGGAAAACTGCAAATACAAATTGCCAAATTTGAGTTTGACTCTACTTAGCTCATTAGCGCGTTACCTTTTCTATGATAAATAATTGCAAAATAATGGACTAAGACTTATTAGTCATAGATTATTCAAGGTTTAAATTTGGTCAGAAATTAGATCAATTGGTCAGCCTTATTAGTCAAATGGTGTTAACAACTTGATTAGTCGATTTATAGATACCGTTTTGACTTATTTGTGTTTACGGAACACTCTTGTCCCCAAATTTGGACAACGCAATAATTCAAGCAAAATTTGAAGACATAATCGAACAAAATTCTTCTAAAATAGCTCTGAGATCCTAGCAAAACTTGCGCCCCCAATCCAAAAAGCCCATATGCTAATTATGGCAACTACTCAGGATGGGAGAGAGCGAGGCGCACCGGATAAATAGACATTTTAATGGTTTATTTCATTTTTTTTAATCTTAAGCATTATATTGACATTCCTCCTTATGCTATGATTCCCTCCTGTTGTCGTTTTGATAATTTTTATTACTGATACGAAGACCTAAGAAAAGTTTTTAAACTTCAGCATTTGGATAAAAAAAGGACATTGCCACCAGAAATATTGACACACCTCCGTTTTTGAAAAGGCCTATATATTAGCACAGTCATTCAGTAATCCATTGCGAAACCTACACCCTGTACTATAAGCAAGGGGTAGACTTGTTTTTGCGTCCTGTATTTGTAAAAAAGTCATGGAGTACAATGAAACTCATTAAAATTACACAAAAAGTCATTTCAAGCATAACAGGCTGCTAGTCTATATTCATTGATAACCGTGTAACGATATGACTCTGTATGGATTGCAAATTGAAATTTCACAATAGTTCATTTGAAATATTTTTCATTTTATTGTAGAGTGCGTGATAAGGATTTCAATCCTTAAATGTTTTTCTTTCTAGACCGTAATACAGTAACCGCAAGTAGACTTCGTACCCCACCCTTTATTGTAGCCTAGCTTATGTGTGGGTCGTTTTTTTTATCATGTACAATTTTTTGTCACTGAACTGCTAAACTTAAGTACAAGAGCTGCTTGTCATACCCTATGTATATTTACACAGTACTTAAATCCTGAAAGTGAAATATCGTGAAGGATATTATTAAGGAAAAAGAGGGAGATTTGGAAGATTTAGCTGCAAGCCCATAGCCAAAGAAAGGGCAGAGGGCGGGGCCCCCTTGAGAAATTTTGGTTCCTGGAAAATTTTTGATTACCATAACCTTAAAACATATTAACATATCTCGCCCCCTGAAATATATTTCTCCCCCTCAAGTTATCTGGCCCCTGTAGATATCTCGTCTGGCTACGGCCCTTTTTAGCTAACATTTTAAAGTAACGTAGGAAATGCTGTTTACTCCCAAGTAAACTAAGAATAGAGAAAAAATAATTAATTTGTTAATTATCAAGGCGATTACTATATGTGTCAGGTTTATAAAATACACATATCTTTGGAAAAATGAGTTTAAAACTAATATAAAGTAGCACCAAGATGAGTGATCTGCAGGGAGCAAGTTGGGTCTTGTCAATGACGCATATCGTAGCCTATACCATACAATCTTTGATATGGAGCCAAGTTGAACTTTTTTAACTAAAGGTTTTTAGCACCATATGATTTTCTTCGGGTGTTAGTCGAGTGGAACCCATGAGTCCAAAACGCACCGTATGGACTGTACCTAGGGCAACATTTTCTGACCTATGTGATCTCTCATGCACCAAGAGGCATGTTGTAATTTTATGCAACATCACAAGCAGAACGCAGAAACCCGACCAACGACGTAGGTGAGAACAGTCACATGTTCAGTGATTGCTTTACTTCAGTTTAACCCCTCGGCAAACTAAGGGGAGACATACAGTGTAAACCGCTTGACCAGTGCGTCCCCCCCAAAAAAAAAAAAAAAATTCAACAGAAGGATGAATGAAGGGCGCCCCTATTTTTCTCTTTGCCAGTGGTACGTAGCAGTTTGATAAGCCATTCAAATAGCAAATGTAACCTTTTACTATATATACAACAACCGAAATTGAATCGATGTTTTATCGATTATAATCAAGACTACCGTACAGTTTGGCAACTTGGCAACCCACCCTCTTCACTGTAGAATATTTGATTCGCTGCACATAATATTAACTTAAGTCTTGCATATAATGCAGGGTGGAAGGGGCATATTCCACCAAAGTCTATCAGCCGAATAATGATCTATGAAAGAGGAGGGAGTCTTACCACCACCTCCCTTATTGTATTTCATTTAAATTCAATGTGCACTTTATCACTTTTATCCCTCTCTCCCCCTTAGACAGTTGCTCCCCAAATGAGCCCCTCCGATGACGTCATTGCATGGGCCAGTAACCTAAACGTAACTAAATATCACCTGTAAATTAGAGCTCCCCTTTGTTAATCCTCTCTTTACACAAATATTGTTATTGCTAGGTGGTGGTCGTTACCAAATGAACTCAACTGAGACCAGTTATGAAAATATCTCACGGCTGATTGCATCTTGATCTATAGATTGAGAAAATTAGTAAATTCCAATCCTAATTGTATCTTTCATAACTTGATAATTGGAATAAAAATACCTTTGTATTCGGACATATTTTGATCCTCAAAACTGATAAAAACTTCAGCAAAAGACAGAATGGAGGTAATATTTTGTAAAACGTCTGCTAGGTTAATACCCTCTCGCGATAATAAGTGAAGCAATGCTACAGTAGATTCGAGAAGCTGATACTTCCCACTGTATTTTGTGGTTAAACTATTATCTTCATTTTGCTAAGCAACCCTCTAGCCTCTTTGATACATATCAATCATTGTGTGTTCCTGCTTAAAAGCCCCACAATCTAGCACAGGACAATTAAAATTCTCTTAAGTTTAACTTCTAGCTCCTCCTCCTCCAATTTTAACAAAAAAGACTGTCTATAATACACCCCACAGATAAAGCCACAGTAGTTAGCACTGAGTTTAGTTGTTCAGTACCGCCATATTCATACACTATCTGACTACTGTGCGTCAACAATTGGGAACACGTAGGCTACAGCTGACTGCACAAGTCATCACCGACCAACCAGAGAGAAGTCATTGTTTGAATTAATGTCAGTCACCAATAAACGAGTTCGAAAATTCGTCTGCAAATGCGAACATCCTCCAAACCACCGGTATAAACATAGCACACCCGTACCTACAACACTATTTTCAAAATCTGAGTTTACTTGAGAAATTTGTCAAATCGTCCCTTTGTAACCCATTTCAAACACAAAAAGGTTTCTTACGTGTGGTTTTGTGCCGTGAACTACAAATAAACTGCCTCTTTGGTGTAAAAAGTTGTATTTTAATCTGCCGTAAAGTAGGGTATTTTCGTGCAGTTAGGCTGGCCACAGGCTTAAGATTTAGGCTTTATGGTATATGTATGAAATGCACGAAAATTAGGGACGCACGAAAATAGGGGAACGCATTTACAGCATGGAAGTACTACCTCGGAGGTAGTACTTCCATGTTTACAGTATGTGCTGAGCTCGGTTTGTTTAAGCCTCACTCAAGTGTATCGCACAATTGCATGCGACAACGTATTATCGAACTCGGTTATTGTATTTAGAGGTATGACCGTATTCCTAGATATATGTGAGTGAGATTGTAGGGTCTGATGCAAGGACGGAATTATTCTTATCATATGGTGGAATATACCCCGGAGTGATCCTTTCTTATATAAAAGTGTTTTGAAGATCAATTTGTAATACTTGTGTTAAGACATTAACTTGTCTGTTTTCAGTCTGACTGACCAACGATCAGCATTCTTCCCCTACATTTCCACTCCCATGAAGAATCAATCCGCATTTTTAAGTTTGGCTTACATGCTTACATGAGAAGTTGAGCCCACAGAAGACAAAGTCGTACAAAGTAATAGAACAACTGTCAGCCCAAAAGCTATCTAGCGCTAAATCAGAGCTCATAAACGAAGTGTTCCCTAGTAGCTGCCACCCACTCCCTTACTTGAGTTTTGTTGACCTACCAGATCGTGTTACAAATATTCAGTCTGCAAAACACGGTGACACGTTTGCCGAATCGGGGAGTAAGTTCAGTGGCTGTCCAACAGGTGTCAAGTTATTGTATAGATCACGTCATCTCTTGTTTTTATCTTTCAATTATAACGTTCTGGTGGCTTGAACTTGACAAACTTCATATCAAGAAAGACGTACATTTTCCATAGAATCTGATTTTTGCACTACAATCATTGCCAAATGCTTTGTTTTGAAGAAATTTCGGTGTCATAATACACCCAGTACCAGTCAACCTTGGAAAGTCAATAAAATAAAGAAGCAGTGAAGGACAAATCTCCCACTCCATTGGCAGACTTTCCCTATTCATTGCCAACTCTGACGGCCGTCAGTTCTGCGGAATTGTCTTTTCACGTATAACGCATTTGCTGGTATGGCATGTTGGGCAAATGTCCTCAACTGGAAAACTCCATTCGCCCATAATCAGGTATATTATGTTCTACTTCAAATGCAACTTCAAAAGTTAAAAGAAAAAAATGTATGTTGCAAGTCTTTTATTAAGGATGTAAATCCTTATGCTTTGTAATCAAGACATTATGGTATAGGTGTTCTAGGCGGTGGGGGTGGCGGTGGGGGTGGGTGTGGGGGTGGGGTGGGTAGGTGGCTAGTTGGGGCTTCACTCCCAAATTTGGGTAGAAAATTTGCTATTTTCGGGCATATTTATTCCATTTTCCATCATTCGTGTTTGAAATTTAGGCCAAAATTTTCATGAGGGGTGGGGGCTGAGCCCTTTCCCTAACATTGAAACACGTGTTCCCGAAAAGTAGCCTATATTTTGCCCCGAAAATAGCGAATTTGGTGGCCGAATAGGGGCTTTAGCCCTCAGCCTCCTACGCCAATGTATGGTTCCATGATACTTTTTGGGGAAAATGAGAATGCAGCGTTGCTTGAGCTTTTAAATTAGATTCTCAAAGAAACAACATATCATTAATTCACAGTATAGGCTACACGTTACTGCAATTAAAATAAGCTTGTTGATGAATTCATTACATATCTTATGCCTACGGCGTTACAGAACAGGAAGTGCGCCCTCTATTGGGGTAAGCGCGTATCATTGCAACTTAATACCAACAAATGCAGACAGCCGATTTGTGTACGGGTGGGATATACTTGTAAGTTTACTACGCGAGGCGTGCGACGTTCTTCATTGTTTACCCTCCAAAATGACGTGCGTGACGTCAACGTACAAGGTCTGTAGCGTCTGTATGCAGGCCCATCGGAACAAATTTGAAAGTGACATGGCAGAAAGAATGGTGTCATGCAAACCCTAACGTTAGTTATGGCCCTAATTGTTACACACGGCTACATAGTGACACCTACTTCCCCAGGCCCGTAGCCAGACAAGTTACTGAATGGGGGCGGATTAAGTTCGAAGGAGAGGGTTTGAAAATACTATTTTGGGGAGTATGAATTTAGGCAATGGTAAGTTTTTTATTTTCTAGGGGCTGAAAATTGTGTCTAAGGGCGTCACCTCCCTGTCCTTCTTGGCTATGCATCTGCACTCGCCTTATTTTCTCAATACTATGAAGCAGATTTTTGACAGGAAATTTTCAATTATGTCAACAAGACAATAAAGTAAATTTTATTTAATCTTTGACTTCTGTTAGTGGTCAATACTATCTTTTGGAAATTTTGGGGGCTGCTCAAGTCTCATCCCCCTTACCAGTAGGCCTATTGTAGGGACTCAGGAAAACCTTTTTCCAAATGTAATCAGTTTCTTTTTGTGATGAAGTGAAATAATTTTAAATGCCACTTTGGCCCAATTTTCGCGAGATAACGCTCTCTTTGTCCAACGGTCACTACAGAAGGCAAAGAGAGTCGCAACATGCTGTATGGACTGCGCTTAAAATCTGTTTCTCACACTTCATCATTCTATAGAGGTTCTTCACGTGACGTCATTGCGTTTCAATTTGGCATACTGGCCGTCACTGAACATGCACAGAAGGTGTGTTATCGATACGCGCGTACGATACGGCCTTAGTTACAATTTTTGTTGGCCGTCAAAATAGAGAAACGCGCAGCGCAGTGACGTCGGTGAAGGACCTCTATAGAAAGGTTTCACCGACGTGATCGCGCGTCTCTTTGGTTATGAAGGGCAAACGTCCATTGTGTCACAGTAGTATCGATGGTTATGCCGTGCGCGTGTGCTGTAAATACGCTTACCACTCAAGTGTATTGCCCTTCAGTGCCGGGCAATGCCAAATCGCGTGACGTCACATGAAATCCCTCTATTGCCTAAGTGGGGTAGTGCGGTATGTTATGTCACCGACCTCACAGACTCTAGGTTCTCAACTCAGGTGACGGCCCGCAGGGCATTTGTGGTCCGAGACATAAACAAAAATGGAAATCGGAAGATTTGAGTGGGTCAAAATTTGAAAAAAAAAACAAGCCCTGTGGAACAAAGCCCTATGGCTACTACAATAAATTTAAAGCAAACACTCTAGTAAAAGTAGCCCGGGGTTCGAAACACTTGAGAACCCATGGGCCTTAGAGCCCAGGGACGGCGGAGACGGGGGCGGGCCACGGGGGCTTTAGCCTTGCATTTTTCTGCCTTGGGGATTTTGGATCCCGTTAAACTGAGATGATAGGCATCTATTTTCTTGAACAAATTGGGCAGCTGCCGCTGCGGTGTTTGGAACCCGCTTGAAAAGTTTAATGAAATGGAACGAAATGTATATTCGGAAGGTGTATGGTCAAAGTTACGCCTAGGTTTGATGGTTTACCACGCTGTTTTTGATAAAAAAGCAAGTTCTCGAGTGGTCTTTGTTCTTTCTCAGTCTTGTCTATGTTAGACTAGAGAGCCTATGTACTGTGTTGCATGACTTTTCCCCCATTCGGGAAAACTAAGTTTCCCCATACGGGAGACAAGGGGTTACACTCGCGCAAAATGATGTTACTCTCCCCGTTTAACCCCTTCAGGCATTTAGACTGTAAAATAGCTTTGGGCGGACGGTCCTTTATAAAAAGGTTATTGACACCCACTCTTCTAACATAAAGCAACTTTTTCTCCTTCCTTGCCATTTGGTACAATTTCTCGCTGAATTGGCCCGCTGTCTGCAAAAACCATTTACCCAATTGTCTCCAGGTATTACAGAAAAGATATTGAGCTCACTTCTATGAATCCGTTGAAATGAAATTGTGATTGAAAATTGCAGGATATTGTTTGCCCGAATAGTTTTGAGTTATGAATATATCTCATGGTTGACCGCATCTCTTAATTAGGTATTTTATTACCAATTATTCTTCCACTTGCCTACACACCGTCCCGTGGTTCCCAGACTTTGGCAGATGTTCTCAACAGGCTCAAGCTACCCTCAAATGGAAGCTCACAGGGAGGCCTTTATAGCTTTATTGCAAGTTGTGTATTATGATCGTTAAAGTCGTTCGATGTGATATTATGACAGTTTCCCATTTGACGATTTTGTATTCAAAATGAGATTTAGCAAAGAGGAAGGATATGCCAAAACATGCCATAGACCTTATGCAATGACGTCACCGCGACGTCAGTTTGGAGGAAAACAATGGAGCACACGTCCACGAACGGCGTAGATTTCGCACGCACGTGTACTAGACTTGTGTGTATACGATTGGCTGACAAATCACCTGCCTGCATTTGTTGATGTAACTTGCAACCATACGCCTCTTCCCTCCAAACGAGGGGGCACTTTCTGCTCTGTGACGTCATATGCATAAGGCCTGTAGAGAGGTTTCACGCGTGCAAAAGTCAACTTAAGGTAACCGCGTTCTGGAGGACAAGCGGCACACGCGAATGCGAGGTCATGTACAAAAGCAGTGTGGTGCTTGGCGCGGTGCCCCTCAAAACAACCAGCGCGTTCACTGAATTTGACCTTTTGACCTTTGGTGTAAGCCCCCTATACCTTCACTTTCCTTCCTTTTTGGTTCTCCTTTTTCACCGACCGACTAGGGAAACAGTTGGGGAGGACAGCGGGTCGAAGAGCTGTGAGTGGCTATGGTGTGTATTAATCTCTAAATGTTAAAGAGTGAAATTACACAAAACAGTGTAAAATACAATGATCACTATTTGTTATCGAGTGAAATTTCACTCTTCCTCGAGTGAAATTATCACCCATTTAGAGTTATTTCCAATCTGAGAGCAGTGAAATCTCAATCGATTTCTACTCGATATTAGAGTGATCACCGTAATCAATCGTCCAGGATGGCTCACTCCTTTACATTTAGAGAGTACTACTCTCAACGATTGCTGTCAGTAATATTTTCCCCATACCACCGGACCCTAGTTTACACGTCTTGCAAGTCAATGATATCAGGTTGTATCCTGGTGGGAAGATCCTAGATTTTTTGAGGGGGGGGGGGGGTGGGAGATTATTAGGTAACTTTACTGGTTGGTTGGATGGACTGAGAGGCTGTCTGCCATGGTGGGGTTTTAGCACTTGTGTTTAAGAAAGCTTGAGCGGAATAGTTGTTACAAAACTCCAAGCACCTCCTACCATCATGTTTACTCCCTTCGGTTCCACGTGCATCTCCCCGTGCTCCATCAAATCGATCTTCACTTATACCGAGTTAGGCTTGTATGGAAAACTGGTCAAATGGTGATTTTTTGTGGACTGTTTGATATGCAATGCAATTTAAATATTGCTACATATTCCGTTCAGGTTTCTTTGGTCATGGTATAAGCCCATACTTCAAAATTTGCGATAAAGGTCCTTTCATTTTGGCCCTCACAGTTAAAAATGAGACAAGACGCTACTAATAAATTACGTTTCAGAGCATTTAGATTTGATTTTTCCGGAAGGGGGGGGGGAGGGTGGGGTTGACATGGCTGCCTGTAGCAACAATATTCATGCATGAGATCTCAAAATAGAGAATGTCGTGAGATGGTACCCATTCTTTTGCCAAATATTATCTCGGTAGGCTACTTGCTAACTGATGGTGGCACTCCGCTTACGTAGTGTCACGACTGTCCCTTTGGGACAAAGGGCCTGGATCCTTCTCTTAAACCAGAGTGCAAAAATGCATCATTCGATGATATATGTTCTATTTTCAAATTATGCCAGATGTCCCATTTCTTTCAGCCGCTGGTCAAATGTTATCTTACGTGACGTTTTGGAAAATTCTATCCAAGGTTCCTACTTTGAGAAATCGTGTTAAGAATGTTTTCAGATTTGATCCCCGGTGACCCCAGATGACGTTGATCTCCACTAAAGACAATATGGTTTTTTCTTACTATAAGGCACCCGCATAACAAGTATAAAATCTATCCAAGCTCTTTACCTTGAGATATCTTGTAACAAAGTTTTCAGAATTTGACCCCCGGCACCAGAGATGACCGTTGACGTCCATCACAGACAACGTAATTATTTTTCCCCATAAGTTAGTTAGATGCGATTCACATAGTACGTATGAAATCTATCCAAGCTTCCTACCTTGAGATATATTCTTAAGGTTTTCAGAGTTTGACCCCGGTGACCATCAGATGACCTTTGACCTCCAATTAATTCTTCTTCTCACCATAAGGCATCCACATACCAGGAATAAAATCTATCCAAGCTTCCTACCTTGAGATGCCTTGTAAACAATGTTTTCAGTCTTTGACCTCCGGTTACCATAGATGACCTTTGACCTCCACCAAAGACTACTTAATTCTTTTTCTTCCCTCAAGGCATTCACATACTAAGTATGAAATACATCCAAGCTTACTACCTTGAGATATCGTGTTAAGAAGGTTTTCAGAGTGACCCCAGATGATCTTTGACATCCACCAAGGACAATGTAATTCTTTTGCTCCCCATAAGGCATCCACATACCAAGTATGATATCTATCCAAGCTTCCTACTTTGCGATATCGTATTAGCAAGGTTTTCAGATTTCGACCCCCGGTGATCCCAAATGACCTTTGACCTCCGCAAAAATTCGGTTCTTTTTCTCACCATAAGGCATCCAGATACCAAATATGAAATGTATCCAAAACTTTCGACATCCACCAAAGACAACATGATTCTTCTTTTCCCAACTAGGCATCCACATACCAGGTATCTATCCAAACTTCCTACCTTGAGATATCGATCGCGTGCACAAGGTTTTCTGAAATTGAACCCTGTGACCCCAAATGGTCTTTGAACTCCACAAAACAACAGCATTCTTCTTACTATAAGGCATCCACATACCAAATATGAAATCTATGCAAGCTTCCTACCTTGAGATATCCTGTTTAACAAAGTTTTCAGAGTTTGATCCCCGTGATCCAAAATTACCTTTGACCTCCACAAATACAATAACATTCTTCTTCGTAACATAAGGCATCCACATACCAAATGTGAAACCTATCCAAGCTTCCTACCTTGAGATATCGCGTGCACAAGTTTTCAGAGTTTGACCCCTGGTAACCCCAGATGACCTTTGACCTCCACCAAAATTATAGGGTTCTTTTATCCCATATGGGGTAACTATACACCAAGTTTGAGCTTCATAAAAGTTTCCCTTTCTTGAGATATCGTGTGCGCAATGTTTTCCCTGTTTGACCTCTGGTTACCTCAAATGACCTTTGGCCTCCACCAAAAACGATTGGGGTCTTTTTCTCTATATGGGATACCAACGCACCAAGTTTGAGCTTTACACAGATTTCCGTTCTAGAGATATTGTGTGCACAAGCTAAGTGTCACAAACACAAACACGCAAGCTCACCCACATACACACGCCATTCATCGAAACCAAAAAATGTTTGTCCATAGACCTTTTTCCAAATAGCGATTACAAAGGATTGTGGGACAGACTTTTGGTGTGCGACGTTCTTGTCAATGGCATTTTACTGTGGCCAAAAACAACATGTACCAATACTCTATCCCACAATCCTTTGTAATTGCTATTTGGAAAAGGGTCTATTCTCGTTTCTCCATCAACGAACCACTACATCAGTACTTCGGTGGTGTGGGTAAGCCGCGTTTCTACCAGTAATATGAAAATCATGAAATAGAGACTCAGTCTTAGCTTTGCCACCCCTCCCTGGACCGACTGAGCTTGATATGAGTGTGCTCTGTTATAGACTTGTTCGGTTATACTGTTCAGCTGTGTAAAGGGATTTCAGGTTGGTGCTGTAAAGAATTTCTGCTTGTTCGGTAGGTCCATTGTCCACCCAGATCTTCGTTGATCTCAGTTGCCAGGTTGTTGGCCTAAATCAATACAAAGCAGAACAAAGGTCCCCACCCCTTCCATTCTTCGGGAAAATATCTATAAGCTAGCACTGCACTAGCCTATAGAAATAACTTACATGTCATCAGAATACGATCTGGTTATCACGCTGGTCCTCCATATCAATACGTTCGTCGTCAAGATACATTTCTTGGATGGTGACCACGAGTCTTTTTCAAATAACTTTACATTTTCTATATATGTGAAAAGTCGTATCATTTTCACAACGTATGTTTAGTATTGTTTTCCTCTTCACATCAGCTATACAATTCCTGACACGGCTTTCTTTGTAAACAAAGGCAAGCGGTAAAGTCTGACCTACTAATGCAAAGGCGGATTCACAGGAGGGACCACATCCCTTGCGTCGATAGCGCAAAGAGAGCCAAACTATAAGAAAAAATATCAGTTCTGAATCACAAAAAATGCCTTTTATATCCGGCTTATGGGTTGCATTGAGCGATGAAATAAACCCATTTTAAAAGAAACCGAACCATCCTTGGCGTACGGACCGTTCGAAATAGGCGCCCTTAATTCAATGTCTGAATCATGTGCTGGCATAATTTTCTCGCATACTTCCGATTGAGCTGACAAGATCCAACCAAAGACTTACCTGTTGCACAAAAAGGCTTTTATAAATTAAATCAGAATTTGCGTCCAACCGTATGCCGATCTACGGTGACCCAGGAACTGTGGGTCATAGGGCGTGTGCCCCCTCCCCCAAATAGTCCGACGAAAGTTCGAATAAACTTTAAATGACCTCAAAAAGCTTTGGGGTAGTTTATGTCGCAAGTCGCAAAAAACAGTGATCCTGCCAGCGTATATTCAAGACCTTCTTGACCTGGGCTCTATATATTTCATAAAAGTTGGGAATGTTCCTATCTTGGACTTTGGAAGAATTCATACCTGTCTTCATGCTGAAGTTGCTCGTAAGCTTAGGAATGCACTTTGATAGATTTAGAAATGTTCTTAATTGATTTGGCAGGAAATTCACAGATAAAAACAAGGTCACTTTTGATTCATCCCTGAATATTTGACGAAAGGAATGATTTCGGAAGAATCGTTCCTAAGCTGTTTAGGAACTTTCATTTTGAGAATATTCCTAACTTTTATGAAACAGAGCCTAGGTCCTTGGTGAGCTTGACTGGCTGCGTACCTTTGTTGATAAGGAACAACAAATTTCACGATGCCCTTGATTCAAAGTCGCCTGGAGTTATCTGGCAGCAAAGATTTTTCATTCAATGACCGTTACGAATCACAGATTATCAATACCCTTTGATAAAAATATTTCTATGAAGGTTTGCAATCTTTCAATATCTTAGTATTTACTGATTATATATTATGAATACATATATTTCAAAACAAGCAAAAACCGGACTTAAAACCTCAGAACTACGAATGTGAGAAAGGATACTATCGAGGACAGACTATCACCAATCACTATAACCTAGGTGAGTTGATTTTTCTGAAGATTTAATTTTTGCTTCATAGGTAGAGATTAGTAAACAATAATGACTCTTTGAACAGAATGGGGCTGAGTTTAAAATACAGGGGTGAAGGACGATCGTATCCCACAGCAGCCGAAATTATCCGTTTAGAGAAGTTGAAGAGGACGAAAATTGTACTAAATATTACTGCGAAAATGGTCTCCTCCTAAGTAGTTGATAAAAAGAAGCACAAAAAATTCCGGTAGCTCCTTTGAACCAGTAAACTTTTTGTGTTAGGAGCTATTTTTCCCAATACATTAAAAAGAGCTCCTCTAAGACTTAAATTTATTCCCTATGGAAGGGGTTTGTTTGCTGGCAAAGTCGGCATTGTAGAAAACAATTGAAATAGTTTTTAAACTTGAGATATTTGCACCATCCGAAAAGTCTACTTTGAGGTCTACTTCTTGGCTATCTATCCTTAGTTTTTTAGTTGAAAAACGTCTTTCTTTAAATACTTGAAAGGTGATGCTAGTCGTATTCTCTATCTATGCAGGAAGCGACGATTTATTGTTATTACGAGTTTCAACGAAATTAAAAAGAGATTCAACGATATCACTTTTAGTTTGTACCAAACTAGTTTTGCCTGGTACTTGCCTGGAAGTCGATGAAAGGCTTTCACAACAAAAGGTTCACTGCCGCTGCAACATAAAATCTGAAATGAAATCTTTCCTATCCATTGTTGCAAGGTTGCAAATTAAGCAGTTTCAATGATAACGCTCATTGCGATAATTAAATTGCTTAAGTGTAACATTCTGAATATTAATACACTGTTGTAACTTGCGAAAGCGGGATATTGGTAAAAACTTATACCTCTTTTAGTCGTTCGGAATGGAATGATAGTACCTGGTGACAGGGGCCTCCCTAAGGATCGATGAGTGTTGGGGGAGGTTGTTGGACCTTTTCCCAACAAAAAAGGGCTTCATTTTCGACAAAATGTTTGTGTTAATAACGGTTAACTCATAGTCCTTATTTTAAGGAAATCTTTGCTAAAGTACAAGATGGAAAATTTAAGTATAACGGCATGGCAAGATAAGCAGCAGCAGCAACAACAACAACAGCAACAATAAAACTCACCTTGACGAAACCCTTTTCACTTATCTTCTACAACAGCAAGGTCGATTTGGTTAGGGACGTACTAGCTCCGAGGTAGTACTTCCACTGTAGGAACATATGCTCGTCATTGACATGGGGCTCAGTTACCCGCCTTAGGGCCCATTTCAATAATACCCCTCTGTGGGGGCCCGGGGAAAGCCCCCGGAAGCTCTTTTATTCATACACAACGAAACTTTGATGAAAAAGACGAAAGAGAGAGAAAATTTATGTTTATAAATAACCACATTGTTATTTAAAGCAAAACCCCGAGAAAATATGGCACGATTAACAACCATTGAAACAATGTTCGTGCGCAATTTACAAAGTACTATTATATTCATTAATCGCGTAATATCACGACTGTGACTAAATTTGGGAAATTATGTTTTATTTTAAAGACTTCAACAACAGAAAAGGACAAAAAATGAAAAGTTGGTAACGTAACCAGAGGTATATGATCCATGGCAACCCCTTAGCCAAGAAATCTCGCATTTGTATCATGTACATTTGCACTGCTCACAGAGCTGGTATGCATATTCACTAGGAAAAGCATGGTACGTTATGTACGTTGTGTACGCATAAACGTATGGATATGCACGTACGACGTACACTGTATTCAGTGACATATCCACCAGTACGCTTAAGTTGCACGGTCTTTTTAAAATTGTTCATTTGTTCAAACCCTAACGGACCTGTTCAGGTATTCTTGAGCAAATAAGTTACTTCAAATGCTGGAATTTGCCTAGAATTTATTATTAGTTACTGATTGTGGGAGATAAACAGTTACAGCAGTTGGAACGTACGTTTTGAGAAAAGATTGGACACGGCAGAAATCTCAGCCATAACAGCAGTAGTAACGTTGATTTCGTTCGAGGATTCAGTGGTTGACAAAAAACCTTTATGTAAGTTGTAACGTTACGGAGGCTAAGGCCTACGTTATTGGACTTGGAGTTATAGTCGTGTACGGATCCTTCTCCTCTTAGGGTTTCATGTACAATTTTGGAACAAAAGCGTTTCTTAGAAATGGAAGCGTCTTGGCAAGCCTTGGCATGGGCAGTGTCAAACCATAGGGCAGGCTATAAGCCAGGGGTCGGCAAAATCATAGGGGTTGCGACCCTTTCGAGGGTCGCGAAAAGGGTTCCGAAGCGAAAAATAATTGCCAAAATTCTCATTAAAAATAAGCAATGGGAGTGATTCTAATCTAAGAACCAGTTCTCTGCTTTATTAACACTGTATAACCAAGTCAGATCAAACCCCTCTTACCGACCCGTCAATTTGAGGGCCACCAAGATTCAGGAGAAGAAAGTTGGGGCTACCAAGCAAAAAAGTTTTGGGGCCCCTGCTATAAGCTATATATCCTGTTCTATGTGCCAAGCCAGCCATATCTGAAGGTGATCTTAGTACAGGTAGTATGGTATTATTCTAATCATCATCCGATTATTTTGTTCTTAAGTGACCGTGCGTTTATCCTAGGATAATGCACGGTCACCTGACCGTAATGAACCAATAGGAGTTGAGGATTTCTACCGACTGAATGAACACGGGTTATACTGATAGCTCCAGGTCTTACGTTTAAACCAATTCCGCTAACAGAACATAAAACATGATAACAGGCTAGCACGGTCTTTGTCGCTATGACCTACTTCTAACTAACGTTATGTATAGATTAAGTTAAGCCTAACGTTAGGCATAATCTATATTAGAAGCTCAAACACATTTTCAAAATTACCACTACTATAATAATCTCTCAAAGAGGCTAAACACAGCTTAAATCCCAGTCTCTATCCCGGGTCTTGAACTCAAGTGCGTTGTTATGTTGTCATTTCCTCAAGTCGTAAATAAAGACAAGATGGGTTGGATTACTGATTACGTTTACAATCATTATTCTGCTTGTGTCAAGCAGCCATGTTGTTCGTTTCCACAATCTTCTGCGCAGGCTCACAAATGTATATACATATATATATGTATATAAATAAGAGGGTGCATACAAACAAAGTAGCACTTGTTACATCTCCCTTTCTTCGATAATAATCACCTAGGACTTTTACTCATAGGACAATTACTCATACGAAATAAATATGCAAACTTCTAATTAGAATGCAGACTTTCCTTTACAATAAGAACACGTAAACCTTTTCACTAATAAAACTAGTAAGTTAGGTAGTATAATCCTCTAGGTACTTTGAAATCTTTGATACGGTACACTTCCAGGTTGCGTTTGCTGTGGCATTTTGTGTATATATAGTGACTACCAGATTTATTGGTGTTTGAGGGTGAATGTTTCTGTTGTGCTTGTACAGGTATCCCTACAGTCTCCATGTGATGTGTTGATGGTGTGTAAAGTTCTGATATGTGTCTTAGATGTTTTCTATTTCTACAAAGTGTTGCATTGTTCTATTTTAGTCAATACATCTTATGATCTGGGCGATCCTTGGTCTGTGTCACCAACATTCAGTTTCGGTAATGGATATGACCCTTTTTCATAGTAGTAGGCTTGGCTGGCCTTACTTGATTTGTTCACTGACCTTTACAAGTACAGAAGGTTTTAGAAGTTTAGCACTTGTTGAGAAGGAGTGTTTTGGTTCTGCAACTAAACAGACGTTGTGATGGACTAGTATTCATATTTTGAGATGGAGTATTCCTGTAAGCTGAAACTGCATCTGCTTTCCTGACCTATAGCCGAAAGTAACATCATACTCTTATATTCGCAACAGCATTCGTTGAAGGCGTTTGGGTGCCTTATACAACGGTTTTTTGAAAATACTTTCTAGTGGCCACATGATGCCCATAAGTATACTGATGGAACCTTTCCGACCCACATAATACATACAATAGCCCTTTTCAATTTAAGAATACTGAATTTCCACATCACAAAGTACATCAATGTCGCACCAAGACCTGTTTCTGAAGCATCGCTTCGCAAGGTTAATTCCTTAGCAGAATCTTAGTAACTTAAGACTAGCTGTGATGCGATTAACGTTTTAATATAATCAAAAGCATTATCATTAACCTCATGCCATGACAATTCTGCATCTTTGAGTGTAAGCTTTCTCAGTGGTTTACATGCATCACTGAGTTGTGGTAGAAACTTATATAGATATGTTACAAATTCAATAAATCTCTAGACTGAACATCGGTAGGTTTTGGCATTTTTGTTTCTGCCTGAACCTTTCAGGATCTGGCTTTAGACCATGGTTAGTTATTTGATGACCCATGAAGGCTACTTCATCTTTCTTAAGGCTGACTTTACCCTTGTTTAAGCGTAACTTTCTTTCCCTACATCTCTCCATAAGGTTCTTAGCCTTCTCGTCATGATCTCGAATAGCTGCATGTTATGTTGTCATTTCTTCAAGTCGTAAATAAAGACATGATGGGTTAGATTACTGATTACGTTACAATTTATTGTGGTTGTGTCAAGCAGCCATGTTGTTCATTTCCACAATCTTCTGCGCAGGCTCACATATATATATATATATATATATATAAGGTCAAAGCACTGCGTAGCACTTGTGAAGTAGGTACGTAAAAATGAAGTAGTAAATAGTGCTAAAAGTTTGTGAAAAATTCCACGACGTTTCGGGTTTAAACCCTTCATCAGGTGGCAAAAATGCAACTGATCGTTGACACGGCCAAACGTACAATTTAAAACATACACAATAAAATTGGGCACGGTAAACCTCGGCTAGGAAAACAGACAGTGTTAAGTGGTTACCACAAGTCAAAAAAATGCAGGAATTGCTCCGTTATAACAGTTCAAGTCTAACGTTCAGACCATGTGGGGACAGGGTTCCAAGTTTCATGATTAGACGGTTTTTGGCAGCTAGGCGGTCATGATCGGAACCTCAACACGAGATGGCCGCCGAAACCATCAAGTCACGGATCGAACATGTTGACGGGGGATTGAAGTGTGTGGCTACAAGGAACCCTGGGAGGTTCTGTTTGATTGACCTCAGGTGTTCAGTGACTCGGTCAGCAAGAAAATGTTCTGTTTCTCCCACATACATTATACTACAGCGTTTACATACGAGAACGAAAACAACATTGGCTGAAGTACACGTAAAATGCTGATGAATGTTAAACCGCTTGTTGTTGGGACCTACAATGGAAAGGGTTTTGTTTTGTCATAACTGACAACTGTGCAAGTATTGCATCTCCCACGGTTGCTTGGAAAAGTTCCTGGGGTGTTAGGCACTGCTGCTTGAGGTTGGAAGGCCCGGACTAAGTGCTTAGATGTGTTCTTTTCAATTCTGAATGCCGTGATGGGGGGATCAGGGAAATGGTCACGGGTGGATGGGTCATGACGGAGGGTCTCTACATTCCTGTAAATGGCACGTACAATGGGGGTTACAGATGGGTGAAAGGATAGGACCAACGGGATACGTCTGGTGGGTGTATGGTCAGTTTTGGGGGCAAGGGCAGAGGCTCTATCAATTCCTTGTATGCGTTTCAGGGCATTAGAGAGCACTCTTTGTGGATACTGGCGTTGTTCAAAGAAAGAAATAATCTGCTTGGAAACTTTAGCGAAATCCTGGTCGTCGGAACAACTTCATCGGAGGACGTTTTCCGTTCATTTCAGTCTAAGCGATCTCCATGGACCCCTAAACCTGGTAAAAGCAAGGTCCTGGACAGTGTAATTGAGTCCATTAATGCCGATTTAGAACGTCTCCTTCCTCCCAAAGTAACTCCCTTTCGTAACATTTCTTTGGACGAGCAGAAGGCCCTTCTATCCCTCAAGAAGAACAAGAATTTGATTATTAAGCCTGCTGACAAGGGCGGTGCCACTGTTGTTTGGCGTCGAGATCTTTATGTTTCTGAAGCTGAGAAACAACTCTCAGACCAAACAGCATACACCGAACTGCCAATGGACCCCACTTCTGAAATCCAAACCTTGGTCAAGAAAACCTTAGCTACCCTTGTAAGTCAAAAACATCTTCCTGAATCGGCTAAAGCCCTTCTGCACCCTTGCCCACAAATCTCCAATTTCTATCTACTGCCCAAAATTCACAAGGCCAATAATCCTGGTCGTCCCATTGTGTCTTCCCACAGCTGCCCCACGGTTCTGATTTCACAGTACGTAGATTCTGTACTTTCCCCATTAGTTTCAACTCTACCTTCGTTTATCCAGGATACTCCTCACTTCCTTAGGTTATTCAAAATTTTGAGTTTCCTGAGAATCCCAGTGAACGTACTTTATTCACCATGGATGTCAGCAGCCTCTATACTTCAATCCCCCATCACGCTGCTTTAGCAGCCATACGCCATTACCTTGATCAACGCCAGGACCCTAGCATCCCTACCACCACCTTTCTTCGCTTGACTGAACTAGTCCTCACACAAAATTGCTTTCAGTTCAATGGTCGTTTTTCCGCCAAATTAAAGGAGTAGCTATGGGCACTAAACTGGGACCTTCTGTGGCCTGCCTCACCATGGGCCACTTTGAGGAGCAGTTGTTCTCACGATACACCGGGATCAAGCCCATACTTTATAAAAGGTACATTGACGATATTGTTGGGGTAGCAGTGGGTCCTCGAAACGATTTGGAAAAGTTCATTAACTTTGCTGAAACGTTCTGCCCGTTTTTGAAATTCACTCACTGTATTTCCAACTCCTCAGTAGTGTTTTTAGACACAGAACTATCCATCTCCGACCGTCAAATCAAGTCCAATCTCCACTTTAAGCCCACTGACTCTCACAACTACCTCATGTACCCTTCCAACCACCCCAGATCTTGTACCAATTCGATTCCTTTCTCACAACTCTTACGGGCCAGACGGATTTGTTCCGACGACCAGGATTTCGCTAAAGTTTTCAAGCAGATTATTTCTTTCTTTGAACAACGCCAGTATCCACAAAGAGTGCTCTCTAATGCCCTGAAACGCATACAAGGAATTGATAGAGCCTCTGCCCTTGCCCCCAAAACTGACCATACACCCACCAGACGTATCCCGTTGGTCCTATCCTTTCACCCATCTGTAACCCCCATTGTACGTTCCATTTACAGGAATGTAGAGACCCTCCGTCATGACCCATCCACCCGTGACCATTTCCCTGATCCCCCCATCACGGCATTCAGAATTGAAAAGAACATATCTAAGCACTTGGTCCGTGCCTCTCAACCTCAAGCAGTAGTGCCTGACACCCCAGGAACTTTTCCTTGCAACCGTGGGAGATGCAATACTTGCCCGGTGGTCAGTTATGACAAAAACCTTTCCATTGTAGGTCCCAACAACAACCGGTTTAACGTTCATCAGCATTTTACCTGTACTTCAGCCAATGTTGTTTACGTTCTCGTATGTAAACGCTGTAATATACTGTACGTGGGAGAAACAAAACGTCGTCTTGCTGACCGAGTCACCGAGCACCTGAGATCAATCAAACAGAACCTCCCAGGGTTCCCGGTAGCCACCCACTTCAATCCCCCGTCAACATGCTCGATCCGTGACTTGATGGTTTCGGCGGCCATCTCGTGTCGAGGTTCCGATCATGACTGCCTAGCTGCCGAAAACCGCCTAATCATGAAACTTGGAACCCTGTCCCCACATGGTCTGAACGTTAGACTTGAACTGTTATAACGGAGCAATTCCTGCATTTTTTTGACTTGTGGTAACCACTTAACACTGTCTGTTTTCCTAGCCGAGGTTTACCGTGCCCAATTTTATTGTGTATGTTTTAAATTGTACGTTTGGCCGTGTCAACGATCAGTTGCATTTTTGCCACCTGATGAAGGGTTTAAACCCGAAACGTCGTGGAATTTTTCACAAACTTTTAGCACTATTTACTACTTCATTTTTACGTACCTATATATATATATATATATATATATATATATATATATATATATACGAGCAGACAAAGTATCACTTGTCACATGTGTTAGCTTTCTGTCAAATGCTACACCTACATGCACTGCACAGAGTACTGCAGTACACTTTAACCGCACACTGGGTATTAACCGTACTGTGAACCTTTCGTAGCAAAGAACTGTAAACAATACCTCGCTAGAAGTTAGTTTCCTTCGTTTTAATGCTCACCCTCATCTCTAAAATGATATTAAAATTTGTATTCTGCCTTCCTATTAAGATTAACGTCTGCTTAGGTATTAATGTTCTCAAAATTAAACAAAATTTCCCCAGCAAATCGGTGCAGTTCGACTATGGTTTGCAACCTGTATCTCAAAATGTTCGTCTGTCGTAGATGGCTAGTTCATGCTAGTCATTACGTCATAATAGGGCCAAAAGTACTTGTGAGAATGAAAACTTGATCTCTGAAATTTTGTCATAAATGTTACTTTTTGGTGTCTTTTAAGGCATATTTCTGAAAATGTGTATGAATGGGGATAAATACAGGGTGTCCGGTCATAAATGTGATTTGAGACCTCCGATGACGTCATCACAAAGGCAGCAGCCTCTGTGATGACTTCATCGTCTGTCTCAAATCACGTTTGAGACCGGACGCCCTCTCATTTATCCCCTAATTGATACGCACTAAACAGACCAACAAAAAAGGCAGTGTCCATATCTTTTCAAAATAGCGCAATTTGGACTAACCGCCTGTCGATTCTCCAAGATGCAGAGGGATTGATGGTGGGGTGGATAATGGGTCATACAGTTTCTACGGATTTCTGCAGTAATTATACTCACTTTGTTCTATAGGAAGTTATGATAGGTTAACAAGTGTGCAAAATAAAAGCTATACAAAAGCCCAAAAAGGAACGCATTTGCGGACATTTTAGTTATGTTTGCCTTCATTTTACCTAGCAATTATACCTATCTACAAATTGCACTGAATACCCACTGAATACGCACTAAAAAGACCCCAAAACTACAATTAGCCCTTTTGTTTTATAATATCCAGGACTAACAGCCGTTCGATTTCTTTATGATGCAGCAGGTTTGAGGTTTGGGAGCTAGTATGGGCAATCGAGGAGGTTGCCGCACAGAGTTTTGCAATAATCCAAAGCACTCCCTGTCCTTCTTTAATTATAAATTGGACTATTAACACATATTAGACCATTGACCTCCACCAAAAACAATAGGGTTCTTTCTCTTACCATAACACATCTACATACTAAGTATGAGATTTATCCAAGCTTCCTATCTCGAGATATCGTATTAACAAGGTCATCAGAGTTTGACCCCGGTGACACCAGATGACCTTTGACCCCACCAAAAAGGATAGGGGTCTTCCTCTTAGTATGGGGCATCTATATGTACCAAGTTTGAGAACCGTTAGATTTCCTGTTTTGAGATATCGAGAGATATTACCTACACGCACACACGCACACACACGCACACGCGCCATCATGAATGCATAGGTTCCTCTTATCATCGAAACCAATAATAATGAAGAAAATATTCTTAAAAATGTTTTTGAGACATCTACTCTTAAAATTTGATAATATTTAATGACTATAATTTCAGATTTAATTTTTGGGACTGTTTTGGAGAGATTCACGTCAACAAAGATGGCGGAAAGACAAAATGGCCGCCAAAAGGAATGAAATATTTCCAAAAATTGTGTAAAAACATTCAAAATTTCCACAGTTCCAATTCATAATGATGTAAATTATTGGTTTATAATTAAAGCTAAATTTTACAATCCCTTAGTACAACGGTACTTGCCAGCCAGTATGTCGGAAAAGCACCGAAGAAGTAAAAACAACAGTAAAAATTCCCTACAAAAATAAGAAAATAATTAAAAAAGAAAATCTAGAAAATAATCATTAAAATATATTTCAATTGAAAACCCTAAACATCTTTATCAGAGATTGTACATAAAATTCAAAGCATGATTTCTGATGTTTTATACAGGACCCCAACCTAACAAACATGGCGGAAACAACTAAATGGCCGCCAATAGAACGATCATAATTTACTAAAAATAATATGAAAAATAATCATGAAAAGTACTTTTGACACATTTGTCCTTAATATCTGGCCATATTTTATAATAAATAATCCACACTTATTTTTCAAAATATTTCTTTTGGTATTCAGGTCAACCAAGGTGGCGAAAAAGCAAAATGGCCGCCAATGCAATAATTGCGGTATGTCAATAAATAATAAAAATAAGGAAAATATTCCTTTAAAATACTTTTGACACAGGTAAACCTAACCTCTGCCCATAATCTGTTATCTGTTAAAATGGTACTTCCATCATGCCTACTTTAATGCGCAATATATGTCCCCATCAGCCTATGAGGTCAGTTGATGGGAAGCTTTTCACTTAAATAACCCTTCTGGGCTCCCTGTCTTATATGCAGGATGCGGGCGAGGACCGCCGAAAAATAGGATTTTAAGACATTTTAGTGACTTTTTCAGGCTCAGCAACTACAGGAGTCGGAGAGCAAACCTCCTTCGCACTTTCAGATGTTTGCAGCAACATAAAAACGACGAAAAAATGACCACATCGGAAATATCAAACTGTTTGATATTCGTACGGTAGTGGAGTGGTGGTCGCCGTTGAGTAAAGTTGTGGTAGTGTGCAGCTGTCATCGACCCAACTGCGACACATTTTAAAAGAATTGGCCAACAAAGAAGGGTTTGCGAAATCAGACGACAGTTGCAGAAAGTCAGTGTGCTCGCCACCATGTGATCTTGATGAACAGTAGATAGACTGATATCAACCCCGACATTGTGTTGTGTGGTTAACCTACAACCCGACCGTGACCCGGCGCAACTGACCACGAATACCTACGTCTCGTCCCCGACGAGCAGTCAGGTTGAGTTGCATCCCATTCCAAAATACTTTTATTTTACAGTGTCGGACATGGTGTCAATTTCATGGCATACAATTGTGCAATACGGTACGATTTTTTTCCCGGTAGCCTGGATATCGTCAAAAGACAATGGCTTCCCGAATGGTGTAGTAGAGATCACTGACACAGAACCCTCAATTTATGATGCCTTTCCTAACAATATACAATAATTCCCGACAAACAGAATAGTTTCCTAATACAGTTACATCTGGGAGGGTTAGGTCTCTGGTTAAATGTATCCAAAGCAATATTTCCACCCGACAATAATTCACTTAAGTAAAACGTTGTGATCATAAAATTTCCCGACATTTCTGTAGCCCAAGATTTTTGCTGACAAAGTAAATTAATTGCAAAAGAAAGTGGCAATTTTTTCTCGAAGGACCGCAAACTTTTCCCGACAGACGGCACTTTGAAAATCTCTGGGGGTGTAACACCCCACACCCCCGGTAGTGACACTCCTGCCTAGTTATAAAATATCTCCCAGTTTTTATTCGGATTTATCCCCCCGTGTTGACATAGAATATATCTTACTATTACCAATATCTTTTGAGGAATAGATTCCAGTATTAAACTGAATATATCCCAGTTTTATAGATGGAATCTAATCCGGTCTTAAGTTGAGTTCAAACCAAGATTAAAACGAAATTATGTCAGTAATAAACCAAGTTTATACCAATTTAAAAGAAGTATATCCTAGCATAGAATCGAATATTTCCCTGTATCAAATCAAGTTTATTTAAGAATTTAATCGAATACATCACAGTATTTTATTAAAGAACAATGTCTGACGAATTTATCTCTGTATAAATGGAACATAACCCATTAAAAGAAAGATATCCAGGCACTTCATGCAACAGTTTTATTTTAAGTATTATGCCATACGTTTACAGGTTCTTTTTCGAAGATCACAACACCCTGTACCATTATGGAATACACGACAGTGGGATATCCACTCTTATTGATCCTAGTAATTGCTGCTAAACAAGGTAATTTGAATGTTTTTCACATTAACTTTCCACCTTTCATCTTGTAGGTCAAGGCGGCGATTGACCCTTGACACTCGAAGCAAAGAGACGCACGATCACGTGACGTCGGTGAAACCCCTCTATGGACCTTATGCATTGACGTCACACTTATGTCATTTTAGAGAAAACAATGAAGCACACGTGCACTCACGGTGTAGATTACGCACGCGCGGGTAGTAGAATTACGAGCGTATCCCCGGTGCACAAATCAGTTGTCTGCATTTGTTGGGGTAACTTAACTTGCAATGACACGCACTTTTCCTCCAAACGAGGGAGCATTTTCTGCTCTGTGACAAAGATATTATAAGAATATATTCCAAACTTAAAATGGCACATTGACTCCCCATGGAGCCAAAATATCGGGGCGAAAGTGCAAATCATCGTTCAGTCGTTTCAAAACATACCAATGAAATGAATCAAATGAATGGCTTACAAAAGCATTACTACTTGTTATTTCGAATCAACTCCTCAATAATTTCACTTACAAGAAGAAGTTTATTTCTTCCTGGCGGCATTCCACATAAGCACACTTGAACATGAATGCACAATGACTGGTTTAAAGTTTATAGACTTATTCATTGGTCAGTTTCTATGGTATCTTTAGGTAACACACTGTGAAACGTGTTTAATTTCTTACGCGGCTTACGACAGGAAATCAACTAGAGCGTTTGTTTGGCGAGAGCGCAAAGGTATGCGTCAGGTATTCCGGATTGTACACAGAGAAATATATACTGCGCGTATAGAACGCGTCGTAAAAGTGCACGCACGATAATCTCTTTTAGCAATGGAATTTTCTGTAATACTTTCTTATTTTTGTACGCAGATCGCCGAATAGAAAGTGCCCGCATGTCAAATTGACACTTCCGCCCCGATCATTGCGTCTCCATGACGCTGTTGTTGTCACATGTATTTGTGACGCCAGTGAAGAACCTCTATAGAGGTTGTGCACCGACGTCACTGTGTCGCGCGTTTCTCTATTTTTCCATCCAGGCGTACATTGTGCAACAATTGTTACTTAGAGCTATCGTGCGCGCGTATCGGTAACACACTTACTGCGCATGATCAGTTCCATCCAGCAAAACGCACTGACGTCACGTGCATAACCTCTATAGGCGTATCAGGGGACAGTTTACAAACGGAAGGTGTCTGCCCTAAAATATTCCTGATTGGCCAGCACTTCAGCCCCAACCATGGTGTCTGATGGGGCATATGGTTCCGTAAGGTAGTTCATCAAGCAAGTACATTCATTGAATTGTCCATACTAGACGACTGCTTTTACTATTCAAATAAACGCCACGCATGTCAGGCGTGTAAAGAATGAATACATTTTTCCTTGGACCTAAGTCTATACTATAACACGGTGTAATCACAAACTAACAGTTTAATGTAATGACAAGTATAGTACACAGCAGTGTCAGTGACTGGCGGAGGTCGGTTCTAGTGCAGACCTTTCATCAGCATCCGCACTCCTACTATGTCTATCACGGTTACCATATTGGCGTCAAACATCCCTCCTAAATCCATTACTCAGCCAGGTTGAGTCTCGATTGTTTGTTTTTCGGCCTTAGAATTTTAAACATGAGAATGATTATTGATTTAATTCCTGTAATTTGTTGATAAATGTGCTGGGACATTAAATCAAAATGTAAAACAACACATTTGTTAGGTGGCTTAATGTTATATGTTGCAATAACTGGTCTGGATGTTACGTTAGTTACATAAGACACCAAAGTAGATCAGGTACCAAGGAAAAATTCAACAGACTGAAACTGGCTGTAATTAACTGTAAATTTGTTCATACAGTATTACAAGTTGCAATTATATACTCACATCTCTTGACTAAAGACCCTCGCATTCTGCATGCCTGACCATGTAAGCGCCAAAGGTTACGTTAGTTACATAAGACACCAATTTGTCAAACTTTTGGTGTCTTCGTAACTTACGTAAAATTTGCGTTTATACTATCCTGGTTTGCCACCCATTGCAAAATAATTTGGAATAGTAGTCTACAAACATGTTAACCTACCATTCCAACATATTTATAAACAATTCACATCAAATTACATTATTGACCAGATTTTTGGTGCATAAACATGGTTTGATGCCTTGTTTGGTGTCTTTGTAACTAACGTAACATTTTACAGCCAACCGACAAAGAATACAAAAGGAAAGACAAACATATTTAATGTGGAAGTATAGACCAGCATACCACCAAATCACAGCATGAAAAATGACTTATGAAATTATGAGTCACAGTCACACTTAAACCTAACCACAGTTAGGAATACTACATTTTTTGCCCAGTGTTGTGGCCTTACACATTAATATTATAATCTGAATTATATCTCAGCATATCAAACCATTGGGCATATGCAGGACATAAAAGGGGTTCTAACTCTGTAGGTTTAATTGGTACATATCGTCTTTTTGATATCCTTGCACAAAGTTGCTGAATTTCCCGTAGTCCTTCCAAGAAAAATGAGAGAACGGATTCTCTTAAAAATTAAAGTGATTTCTTTTTGCGGTTAAACTCGCTAACCCCGGACATAGATATAGAGCTTATGCATATGACGTCACGCTTGCCTCCAATGGAGGCAAGCGTGTATCATTGCAACTTACCCCTGCAAATGCAGACAGCTGGTTCGTTATCGGTCGGATACGCGCGTAGCATTCTACTGTCGCGTGCGAAGTCTACGTCGTGCGTGCACTGTGCTTCACTGTTTTGGCGCCAAAATGACGTCGCATGACGTCAATGCATAAGTTCTGTAGACCTGTGTCTGGACTTGAAGTAACGGATACATGTAAAAGATGATATTGATGATATCGATACAGCACGAACTTTCTCAGTCTACCATTGATATAAACCAAGTTTTTCAGCTCTATCTTGTATAAAGTACAATTTCTAACAAGAGGGCAATCAAGGAGTTGCTGATCTCATCCCAATACATCCTTTTGCTTCTTCCGAGTCTGGTGTAGCAGTCTGGAATTTTATTCTAATGGGAACTTTAAGAGGAAACTGGGAAAATCGGATCAGATTCCGATCCGATTTTTGTGAGTTTTTATTAAAATCTTCTCCATTTCGGGTCAGAAAGAACCCCAAATTTGCCAACCTGTTTAATTATATGAGTTTTATCGCAGGACTACGAAAATTAAATTTTTACGAATTATTTCGTGACGTCACATCGACAGACAGCTTTTATCGGACTACGCGTGTCCGATAAAAGCTGTTTGTCGGTGTGACGTCACGAAAAAAATCAGTTAACATTTTATTTTCATAGACCTCTGATGCAAATCATATATTTACACTGGTTGGCAAATTTTGGTCTCTCTCTGACCAGAGATGGAGAAGATTTTAATAAAAACTCGCAAAAATCGGATCGGAATCCGATCCGGATTCGTTGTAGTGTGACTGCGGCTTTACGGTACCCACCAGCTTCCGGTTCTGATTGCAGTGTACTTACAGCACACACGCACAGCAAAACTATAGGCCTGGATACTACTGTGACACAAGGGACGTGTGCCCTTCAAAACCTCTAGAGATGCGCGATCTTGCCCTTCAAAAACCATAGAGACGCGCGATCTCGTGACGCCGTGAATCCCCTCTATATAGAGCTTATGCACCTACGTCACGTTTCTCTATTTTTCCATCCAGGCGTACATTGTGCAACAGTTGTTACTAAGGTACTGTCGTGAGCGCGTATCTTTAACACACCTACTACGTATGGCAGTTCCATCCAGTAAGCCAAATTGAAACGCGCTGACGTCACGTGCATAAGCTCTATAGACCTTATGCATTGACATCACACTGACGTCATTTTGGGTGAAAACACTGAAGTATATGCTAGGAAGGATCATTCCACAAGAAGGTTTTTTTAAGCCACCATGAAGGGTCACGTGATGTAGGTTAGTTTGCTTAAGTCGATTCCACCGCGTATCTACTGATCTAGCGCTGATGCAAAGATGTACATGTATATGCTACCGCACCGTAGCGGGCCTTAGCGTCTCTTCTGCCTCTTGTACACTAACTTGCGCGCTATACGCGTCAGCGTACACACCATTGCGCCGCCTCAGCAACTTCATGAAAATGAAGTGCACAATCCCCACCTCAGTGGATCGAGTACAGCTTCTACGTCCATGAGTTAGTCTGTTAGTGCCCCTTCCCTGCTCATTCATGCATGGTAGTGGGAAGGAAGTTGCTATTTGACCCCTGGTTCATATCAGTCATATAAGCAAATAAAATGCTTGGGTTACTACAAAGAAATCTCCACTCTTGTAGCAAAGGTGTCAAGGAAACTGCCTACAAAACGCTATAGTCCGCTCAAAGCTGGAATATTGTGGGGCCATATGGGATCCTTACATCAAAACGTAACAACACTCGAGAATGTTCAAAGACGTGCAGCCCGTTTTGTTCTCAACAACTATAATTACAGGGATAGCCAGTGGCGTAGCTAGAGGGGGGGGGGGGCAGGGGGCGGTCGCCCCCCACAAAGCCTCCGAAGGCCTCTGTCGGAAATTTCTAGTCTCTGTCGGAAGTAAATAAAAACAATCCACTTGAAACACTTACAACACTTTTTATGTTTTTAAGCAGAATTACACATCGAAACGTCAACGTCAAAATCAAAAGTCAGTCTCAAAATTGCCCGAAAAGCAAAAGAAAAAAAAGAAAAAAAAGAAAAGGTCCCCAGAATTTTACACGCCAGGTGATGGTATCATTACTTTAGGATAATTATCTGTCGAAAATTACTTGCATTTGCCCCCCCTCCCCCCCAAAAAATATCTAGCTACGCCACTGGGGATAGCGTCACCAACATGTTAACAGATCTCAAATGGGAACCACTTAAGAGCGCCGTACCAGACTTCGTCTCATCGCTATCTATAAGGAGGTTCATAACTCCATTCCCCCCACCATCCAGTTGCAGAGTAACCATAGTAGGACCACTAGACATAATCAAGGCACCCACATAATTGTTCCCCCTCCTTTTAGTAAGAGATGTTATCAATACTCGATGTACTCAAAACCGCTCGTGAATGGAATTTCCTTCCACCAAACATACGTGCAGCACCTGATGTTTGCTCTTTGAAATCTAGCCTAGCCAACGTTAATCTTCGAAATCTAGTATCTAAGACTCACTCTAAAACCTAGGCAACTCCCCTTCCACACTGACCTGTGCGTGATAACCGATTTTGGACTCGGGTGTTTGCACAGTATGAAGCAGAAGTGTGTTTGTGACGTTATTTGCTTGGAACTCGGAACTGCTGTGATGTTAGTTAACTTGGTTGCTTACAAGCCAATATCAGGTGTGCATAGCACTATTGCACTACGTACTGTACGTACGGGAACGCGGGGGGGGGGGGGTGTACGTTTTCACACTTACTCACGTACATTGTGTATGAACGGCCCATGATGGAAATAGCTAACCACGTCCCAACACACTCGTCTTTTTTTTTTTGCTATGTCAGGCTGGCCGGTCTATGTTCTACCGCACTTGAAGGGAAGTAGTAGTGCATTGCTGTCTTTAGTAATGCATTTAGGGCCATATATCATTTATCAATGAATAGGAAATAGCACCCGAAAATCCCAAAGTAACACTCGAAATGGAATTGGGGGTGGGGGGGGGGGGACTATTTTTTTTTTTGAAAATAGCACCCGAAATTGAAAAAAGTGTCTCGTACCCTGGAGTACAGTCAAGGTGGGTGCAGGAGCAACACTAGCCTAGGGTACCTAGGCCTAGTTCTCTCGTACACTTTGCTCCCTGAACTAGGCCTAGGCTATTGCAACACAAAGTTTTTCCCTCGTTATTACTGTGAGAGTAACATCGTCTGCTTGCGTTTCTGCAATGGTTGTTGTATGTGCGTACATGATTGTAACCATAGCTATGAACTATGTCACAATTGAACAGCAGTGCGTGCTATACAGCATACTGTACAATAGTGTGAACGTCCTAGTAACAAGATTTAGAATGTTTTAAAAAACAAAACAGGATCGTTTGTATAAATCAAAATTTTTGGTCTCTTTTTGGAGACTGAGTGCTAGTATCCTTAAAATGACGGGTCTTCTTCTTCTTCTTCTTTCGGATCACGGTGACACATCCAAAGGACATTACTACACCGCACATGCGTCAGGGGTGCCCTAATTTGCCCTAATGAAATTGGTAATATATTGAATAGGATCTCTATGACTATCTAAACCATCAATTAAAGTAGCAGGAAGGTTATTCCAATCTTTCAGAGTACTAGGAAGAAAACTAAATTTATAACAATTAGACCGAGAGTAGAGTTGACAAAAATGGAGGTTGTGCATCCCACGAGTTTTCCGAGTTGGATGACTGAGTTTGTCCATAGGAATATTAGCCTTACCAAAAAAACCTTTCGAGAAGAGAATAAGTCTGTTTTGCTTGCGACGATCAGCTAGCGTGGGGAGATCAAGGTCCTTCAAAATAGATGTCATCGACCCTGGCTCGCGAGAAAATTCGGAGCTTACAAAACGAGCCGATCTCCTCTGGATGCTCTCTAGCTTATCTTGTAAATAAGACTGATGTGGGTCCCATACGCAACAAGCATACTCCAAAACAGGCCGAAGGAGACCCTTGTAGGCAGCTAACTTCACATCGCGAGAGCAAAATGATAAATTTCTATAAAGTATACCCAAAATCTTATTACCCTTATTGCAGATAGATTGAATGTGCTTATCCCAGTTTAAGTCGTTAGAAATCGTGACACCTAGGTACTTTATCGAGTCAACCTTAACTAACTTCACATCGTTCAAGACATAATCGAAGTTAACCGGATTTTTTTTTCTAGCGAAACATAAACATATAAATGACCCATAGAGGTCAATTACCCAGGAGTTTATGTGAATTTGAGAAAGATTGAGACCATTCAAAATTTTTGATGGTGCGGTAGCCCAATTTTGACAATGGGTATATTGCTGGGATATTTAGGGATAAATCAAAAGTGACATTGTTTTCATCTGTGAATTTCCTGCCAGATCAATTAAGAACATTTCTAAATCTACCAAAGATCATTCCTAAACCTAGGAACAAATTCAGCATGAAGATAGGAATGAATTCTTCCTAAGTCCAAGATAGGAATATTTCTAACTTTTATGAAATAGAGCCCGGCCCCTGGTATGGGAATCCCCATACTAGGTCAGCAGACTGCGGACTAGAGCAACACACGTCTGCCGGTCGGCCAGATCAAAGGTAGTTCTCACGTACACTTTGCTCCCTGAACTAGGTCAGCAGACTGCGGACTAGATCAAAGGTAGCCTGCATGATTCACACGGTCTATTTGTGACGTCATTTGTTTGGAACTTGGCGCTGCTTACAGTATAATGTACCCTGTATCCAGTGTACTAAAGCAGCGCAGTCGCTCTCATACCATACCGACTAGACTGTACTTGCGTGCGTGCATTGCGTGTGCGTGTGTGAATTGAACTTGGCCCCATGGCCATGCGATGCACACGTACGTCGTTGTTGCCATGCAAGAGATGAAGAATATAGGTAGTTCTTCAAGAGAAGGTAAGCAACAGAGTTACAGACAGCCAAAATTCGAGCCACAGTGCTCACAAACTTGGTCAAAGTTCTTAACCAGGTGTGTATTTCAACTAAGCCTATAAGGCCTAGGGCCTACCTAGCTTTTTAGCGTTATTACAGTACTATTAATAATTTAGCGTAACCTAAGCCTAGGCCTAAGTTAGGCCTAGGCAACATCAGTTCCACCGTGCGCGTACTTAGTTATGCTTCATACTGGGACGCGCTTGGACTTTTACTACGGTGGGGACACGCGTATAGTTTTACTTTTATGGCGCCAAGAACTAGTCATGCTTGACACGCGTGATCGCAGTTCACTCTAGGCCTGGGTTTTTACTTAGACTAGAGGTGGTCAAGTTTTGAGCATGAGAAGCTTAGATAAGTGTGCATCTGATCATGTCATTGTGTGGCTTTTATGGTGAGGTTTGTGAAACCGCAGGTGAAAACTGAATTTTGAGTGTCAGGAAAAGACAGTGATCAATGTAACGGATCATTTACCTTTTCTTTCAGTGTTTACTGCAAAATTTAAAAAAAAAAAAAATTGTTCTTTTGAACATCTTGACCTTTGACCTCTGACCTTTGACCTATCATGCTGAGGGTACTGGAGGCACAAATTCCAAGGACTGTGCACCCCCACACCAAGTTTGGGGTCAGTAGTACCTTCAGTTTTGAGTGAGCGCACGGCACACTTTTGACCCCAAAATTGTCGTTTGACCTTCTGACCTCGTGACCTTTGACCTCAGAAGGTCAAGTGTAAAGTTGCATAAAGTAGGTGTCCATCAGAAGGTTATGCAAAGAAATGAGGATCGTTAAATGTTTCGTTCAGCTTTTATAGCCAGATTTAAAAATTTGCTTATTTTGACCTATTGTGACCTTTGACCTCTGACCTTTGACCTATCATGCTGATGATATTGGAGGCACAAATTCTAGGGGCCATGCACCCCCTCACCAAGTTTGGGGTCATTAGTACCTTCAGTTTTAAGTGAGTGCGCGTCACACTTTTGACCCCAAAATTGTCGTTTGACCTTCTGACCTCGTGACCTTTGACCTCAGAAGAGCAAGTGTCAAGTTGTGGCAAGAGCGCTTCAATACGAAAGCTATGTCAAGAAATCAGGGCCATTTACTGTTGCATTCAGGTTTTATAGCCAGATTTGGAAAATTGCTTATTTTGACCTTTTTTGATGGTTGACCTTTGACCTTTGACCTATCATGCTGAGGGTATGTCAGGCACAAGTTCCAAGGACTATGCACCCGCCCACCAAGTTTGGGCTCAATCTTGTTCTTAGTTTAGGAGGAGTTCGCGACACACTTTTGACCTTGTGAATGTCATTTGACCATCAGAGCCTTTGACCCAAATTTTAAGCATATTTGGTCACATGACCAGGAAACAGGACCTTCACCACTCCATTTTGCCCCACCCTTGAGTAGCGGTCATAAAGCCCCAAATTTCCCTACCATGCATTTCCATGGTTATGGTTGCTGTGGCGACTGGCAGGGGGAAACGTGTGCACTTTTCAATGGTAAACGAAGCACAATATCTCATCCCCCACATACTACGTATGTGGGGATGAGATAATTATGTCACTCTACTTTCAACTTTAATCTTTTGACAGCTGTCACCCAGTGTCCTGATATCACCCACGGACAAACGTGTGATTATTTAGGTATGTGACACATGTTTCCGTCAATTTGGTCATGTTTGTTGTATCTAACAAGAAGCGATTTATATGGCGGTGATAGGATAAATAATTTCCAACCACATGTTGAAAACATTTGCACCCTAAAATTACTTTGCAAACATGCTTGTCATACACATGACAAGAGGGGCAGAGGCCCCTAACAAAACAATTGTCTATTTCGTGGCACGTGTATTTTAGGACGATTTAGCCAAATTAGGGTCACGTATAGCGACTGACCTGCTGAGGTATTAAGTGATTTTTTGTCGACCTGATGAAACCTGCCTGTCTGCCTGTCTGCCAGCCTATCCATTCGACCACCGACCTACCTACATAAGTTTCTGCCTACTGACCTATTGACCTGCCTATCTGCCCGCCCAGCTATACCACCCTATGTATGTATGAACTTATGAGGACATTCGATGGTTCACCTTGAATGTCACAGAAGCCTTTGTAAGGGTGTAACATACACATATCTGATTTAACGTCTGCCTCAATCAGTTAAATGTTTATAGAATTCGTATAAATAACAAATGGAAGGTTCGAAACGTGACAGTACTACTCTTCTCTTAGGACAAATTCCACCCGAAAGATTCCTTCGGAGAATTTCCCTCAAACAACTTCCCACCGGACTTCACTCCGGAAAGTTGGAGGAGGGGAGTGGGATTATCATGGTTGATAATCATCCTGGTAGGAATCGTCCAAATAGGAATTCTCCACGTGGAAATTGTTCGGAAGGAAAATGTCCTCAGCAGTCGTCAGTGGGAGGAGGTTTTCCTGGGAAATTAACCAAATGGCATTTTGGCAAATTGCCTAGGTGGAGGGGAGTCGCAACGGCAAGCTCTACAGAAGCCATTTTTATAGCATATACTTTGAAAATTTCCCTAACGTCCCCTCCTTGACACATCGCTTTCCATCCTACAATGCTTTTCACTCCCAGTAATTTCCCCAGTAATTTCGGTCACACTTCATAATTGTCTTCAACATATCGTTTATGTGTCTTTCTTCCAGACAACACATTATATGAAGTATGTAATATGCGTGGCGATCCCCACTTTACAACATGGGATGACTTCAAGTACGACTTTGGGGACTCGTGCTCCTACATCATAGTGGGCGCTTGTAAGATGGGTGATATTGGAGGTATAGAGATCTCTGTCGATATGGATCCTCGTATTGTTGACCCCTTTCAGTACCGCATTATGGCGATCAATTTCGACAGTCCAACAATTGAGGTTGATTACGCTTGCTATGATAACTTCATTACAGTTGACTTAACCGGAACACAAATTCTGCCCTACTCCCTCGGTGGTTTCACGGCCTTTTACAATCCCCTCAAGGCGTTCGAAGTGGTAAGTTTGTTTACATATGATGATGATGATGATGATGATGATGATGATGATGATGATGATGATGATGGTGATGGTGATGGTGATGGTGATGGTGATGGTGATGGTGATGGTGATGGTGATGGTGATGGTGATGGTGATGATGATGATGATGATGATGATGATGGTGATGGTGATGGTGATGGTGATGGTGATGATGATGATGATGATGATGATGACGACGACTATGACGACGATGACGACGATGACATCGATGACGACGATGACGATGATTGTGGCAATGATGACGACGATGATGGTGACGATGACGATGACGATGACGATGACGACGCTAATGCTGATGCTGATGAAGACAATTATGATTACGAGGAAAACGACGATAACTACGATGATGATAACGCAAAATGATTGCATAATAAGTGGTTTTAGTCATTTGCTACAACATTAACTTCCCAAATCGACACGGCCCTTCAGCGACAAGGCCTAGAGTTTTAAACACTGCACGCCCCCACGTTTTAAGGATGGCGCATGAATTTTGTTGTGTTAGTGGTGGGATGTCATCTGATTTCAATCGATGACCATCTAAAAATTATCCTTCAAAGATATTAACATATGAGCTTTTACAAAAATTTACAAGCAACTCAGACTGCTTCAAGGGTTAGATTGCCATAGCCACGGTCGCGACCACAAAGTTGCTCTGTTACCTAGAAGGTCACACCCATAGGTATTATCACCTCCCTGTATTGTATTAGGCCTAATTCGTTTAGACTCGTCACCTGAACATAGATGTCTGTAAGGCGAGCCCACCTTACACCAGGGAAAAGACGTCGCTAAAATTGGTTCCAATAAAGGAAGGGCGCGGAGCGAAAGTACATATGAATATCATTAACAGAAGTAGGCCTAAAACTTGTATCCTCTCGAGAGTCCCACCTGCATGCCCAAATGACCAGTGCTGAAGTGAGAATATTGCGATACGTTGTACAGACATTGTCTACAGAAATGCATTTCAGAGCTCCTACAATAAGCCAATCGTACCAATGGATATTTTTTGTTAAATGTGCACCTATACAGTTTCTCTACTGAGGTCACAAATACATGTGACAACAACAAAGTCAGCCATATTGGACGTCAAACTTATCGCTTGCAACATGCACGCTGTGTATTGGTCAAAGGTTAAAAAGTCTATTCTTTGCAAAGAATGTTTTATTGATACTGGCGAAAGTTTTTTCCGTAGTCTTGAAGAGAAATCGCACGGTCAACAGTTTTATTATCAATTGCCAAAAAATGCACAAAGTAGAGCTAGATGGGAATCTAAAATTCTTCAGAACTTGAACTCGGGAGTCCGCATACTAAATTTCCCATAACGCTCACGTCATATCCGGTGACTGGCTAAAGATATTACGATAGGGTTTTTCATTGTGAAAGTAATGAAGCATTTAAGCCAAACACATGTAGCCACACGCAGGCCTACACATGCACGGAAGTACAATCAATCGCTAATAGTTCAGTTAAAGTGGGCATGACACGACCAAAATAAGTTTTGTGTAATGCAAAATTGAATGCAATGATGTATACATATCAGTTCACACATTGTAACAACTGGTGCAATTCAACACAAATAGAATTTGAAGAAAAACTTCAAGCAATCCAATTTCGAAAAATGCTGCAACAGGTCACCTGACTTTTACGACGCAATTGGCGGTACAAACACTGCGCATTATAAGGACACGTACCTACAATCTTGGACAAAACTGTTGGGACGCTTTGTCATAATATTCTTGAATCTCCGTTCCCAGGTTTCCATGAAGCCCCCGCTCCCCCTTCCAAAGTTGCGCAGAGAGAATGACTGCATGCCGTGAAAATGGTCAACTTTGTGAAGGGAGCGGGGGTGTCCCAACGAGTTTTGTCCAAGATTGTAGATGAGGAACTAATGTAACGCTGGGGTAAAGCTATCTTAGCAACTTCATGAAAAGGCTTACATCACAATACTCGCACAACACACAGAACACAAAGTTCGGACCGTGTTGGGGGATCATTGGCCAAGAGCGTGCCCAGGATTGTATTTATAATGGGGCCAAAAAATGCCCCGACACTATCTAAGAGGAGCGCCACCATGAGTTGGCCCGGAGCGTACCGAGAAAATTTTGACAAAAAATACCTACCAGATTGCAGAAATGGGACTTTCTGGGTATTTTACGTTGCATTTAAACATTCCAGATTTTGATATCTCATGTTTTAGAATTTTCCAAGTGAGAAAATTCTATATGTAAATTACAATTCTGAGGGAATAATTCGGATTTCAAATTACTTTTTATGAGCTCTTTTTTGTGTTTGTTTTAAAGGCGTAGAAAGGTTGTGTGTTCTCGACTGGGTGGGGTTGAACGTTGTTTCGGACGGCCGTCCTGGGGGAGGGGTTGTTTGAATATTTGAGGGTCTTAGAGGAAATTTGGTGTAATATTTTGCAAATTTTAAGGATCTATTTTTATTCTTTTCATTTTTGCGATGATCCCTCCTGCTATACATGTAGGCGGACAAGATGACTAACTTTGCCCTTCTTGTTGCCTCAGTTTAATCAGCTTTGAGAGACTGCAAAGATTAATGACTGAATAGTTACGCATTTGTCTCACAGGCTAAGTTAAAGAGGTCAAACACTTGTAAACTATACGACTACCAATTGCTAGTTGTTAAAAGGAAATACACAGTAACGTATCGTTGTCACTAACAATGCTCAGAACATATGATAATGGCCAAATACACATTAAACAAGGAAACAATTGTGTTTCCAAAATGAAGACTTTATTACACTTGAATATGCAAGCAAGAAGATGTAACCTAGCCTCGCGGGATGCCGATATTATACCGTAAAAAATAGTGGCGCCGGCAGAAGTTCGTGAGGGGAGCACTACAGATGATGTCTTAAGCCTCCTCCAGATAAACCCAAAAAGTCGGTGTAAAAAATATGCATATTCCCATCGGTGGCAGCTTGCATTCGGGGCAAAATCCAACCTTTGTCACCTTGTGCAGGTGATGTTCTGGGGAAGGTTCCAGGGGAGGGGATGTCCCTCGTTCGTTTACGAAAGCTTTGATGCAAAATAATGCTTTTTTTACAAATATTTATTTGATGATGTATTGGAAAACTCACAATTTAGGTAATTCTTATTTTTGGTTGACTGTAAATGAAAGGTGTGTTGTCTTAGTGGAGGGCTAACAACTCCTCCCCTTAAAAACTTCTTGTTTAGATAGCTTTGATGCAAAATGGCGGTATCTTTGGCAAATCTTTCAATTAATTATGTGCTTAGACATTATTAATGATAATTTCTCATTGCTTAGTGGCATTCTGGCTTTGGGATTGCACTCGTTATAAAAAAGTGCAACGAAAAATAGGCCTACATTGCTACGAATGCAACCGTATATGTTACTCATGATATTTTATTGCTTTAAGATACTCTGTTGATGCAGGGTCCCTGCAGAGGTCGGAGATGTACTTTTTTGAACAAGTGTTTTGATCAAAGTAATTTATTATTGTCCCAGTAAGGGTTTCAAGATGCGAAGTGTGTGCCGTGACGTGCGCGAAGCGGGCCGAAAATTTGCATTACAAATCAATTCCACAAGAAACGTTGCCTGCAGACTTTGCACTGAGACGATTTAAATTCCTAGCAAAACGGATCCGCCAGTTAGAGGACCACATGTCTTCTGCCTGAATTCCCCTGAATTCAACTACTTTGCATTCTTGCAAAGCTGTTTCTCCATAATGACTTCTATGCACAAGAACAATCTATGTAAATATAGAACTCCACCATTGAATAATACGAATATACGTTCGAAACGGTATTGATGGTAACACAGCCATGTTGTGAGGCTGTAGAGGCCCGGAGAGCGCGAACTTGTATTGTGGTACCTTGAAAAGGATTTGCAAGAATTGTAATAGTTTGAGAACGACTTGTAGATAAAAAATGATCATAAATAAATTCATCAGTGAGTCAGAAACAGACATCACCCTACCCCCTACAGAAATCTATAATTTAAACGCCTTTTTGGCTCACTTTAAAATTTTCGGGAAAATTTTCGGATATCAATTAGGGGTGCACGACCCTCATGTCCCCCGTGCTGGCGCCACTGGTAAAAAACAGTAAAAGGTAACCGGGCTAGGTGAAATCAGAAAGTTGCTATTTGATACAAAGTCCCTGATGAGATCAGGAAATTGGTATTAGCTGGAGATACATTGGAAAAACTTTGATCCACTTCAGCGCGTGGGGAATATCTTTTAATCAGGAACCATAGCATGTAAAGTTATTTACCTCTTTGTGTGGTACCTAGGCAACCTCAGCCTTGCCGAATGCATCCTAGGAAAGGGACTTGACAGGCAACAAAGCTTCCATGGCTAGTTGCCCACAGACAGGAACAAATTAATGTACTTGAATACAAAACGATTGTTTATTGCCACCAAACAATCAGGCCGCAGAACAATCCTGCTCTACACAAATGAGCCAAAAAAGTGTAGGCTAAGTGTAAATTTTAAAAACTCATTTATATATATATATATATATATGTTTATATATATATATATATATATATATATATATATATATATATATATATATATATATATATATATATAACGCTAATTCCCACCTTAAGGGGAAATTGTTATATCTGCTTGTACATAGGGCGAAAAAAAGATAATAAAATACATAAGAAATAAATTCGCCCTAACGTCTAAACATATAATTAACGTTATTTCAATGGCCAGCCATCCGTTTGTGTTAATAGCTAGGTGTCCGTAAATTTGACAACTTTGAAGTAATGGCATCTAGTTTGTAAATCTAAGAGGGCGCCCTTGTAAGTTTACGTATTCCTATAGAAAAAGTGTGTGGAAACGTTAAGGCGAAACTTATATTTCACCCGAAAATTTCTTTCCCCTTAAGGTCGACTTTTCAACAACAACTTTCCCCCTAAGTGCCGAATTAGAGAAATATATATATATATATATATATATATATATATATGTATATATATATGTTTATATATATGTTTATATATATATGTTTATATGACAGATTCCACTTTTTTCCTTTTTCTCTGGATCCCCCTTTCTCCTCTTTTCTCGCCCTTCTTTTTCTTTTCTTTTTTCATTTTTTCTCCCCCTTTTCGCATTTTTTATTTTTACTCATTTTTCAATGGGGTGCCATTGCCTGCTTGGCCCCCCTGGACACGCCACTGTCATTGGCCAATATACACGCGTGCATATGCGCGCGCGTATTTTAGCTTCCCTACATAAGCCTCAGTTCTGCTTTTGTGCAAAAAGAACGCGGTCGACGCGCTGTACAGAACAGCTATGCACCATGTATGAACAGTCTATGGAGCTTATGCACCTACGTCACGTTTCTCTATTTTTCCATCCAGGCGTACATTGTGCAACAATTGTTATTATATAACACCTTATTTATTTCTCTACATTTGATTGGAGTATTGGTGGTCACATGCCATGGGTGATTCGGCACTATCATCACGGTCGTGTGTTATCCATCGTGCAATAGTCTAGTATAACAAACGGTCGTGCAATAGTCTAGTATAACACACGGCTGTGACGTCACAATCACTGCGCGTACGTACAAACTATGCCGCAACTCAATAAATCAACGCAGCTTTGGGGGATCGCACATTGCATACCGTACGTAGTAGACGCATAGCTAGCAATCGACAAACCATGGAGCTACCGCACGGACAAAAGCCAAAACACAACTTTAACCAAGGACTAGATAAAGGTAACGTTAGATAGTTATAAGGAGTTATATAAAACAAATAATGAATGTTTTTCATTCGTGCGATAGTATGAATAATTTCATTCGTTGAAAGATTTAACGTTCTATTCAACTCGGCCTCGCCTCGTTGAATAGAACGTTCAATCTTTCAACTCATGAAATAATTCATATTATATAACACCTTATTAATTTCTCTACATATGATTGGAGGACTGGTGGTCACATGCCATTGGTGATTCGGCACTATCATCAAGATTGTGGTGCTCGACCGTTGGTTAGTATATACTAACCCACGGTCGTTGGTTAGTATATACTAACCAACGGCAATGACGTCACCGATCATTGCAGTACGTACAAGCTATGCCGCGACTCAAATTGGGGACCGTACATTGCATATCGTACGTAATAGGCACGTAAACGCGTATCGAGCAAACGAAAAACCATGGAGCTGCGCTACACGGACAAACACGAACCATCGTGGCCTCAAAACACAACTTTAACCAACGACTAGATCAAGGTAGATAGTTATAAGGTGTTATATAAAACAAATAATGAATGTTTTTCATTCGTGCGATAGTATGAATTATATTTCATTCGTTGAAAGATTTAACATTCTATTCAACTCGGCTTCGCCTCGTTGAATAGAACGTTCAATCTTTCAACTCATGAAATATAATTCATACTATCGCACTCATAAACATTCATTATTTGTATACCATCGCACTCGTATACATTCATTACTTGTATACTAAGGTGCTGTCGTGAGCGCGTATCTTTAACACACCTACTACGTATGGCAGTTCCATCCAGTAAGCCAAATTGAAACGCGCTGACGTCACCTGCATAAGCTCCATAGACCTTATGCCTGCGAAATCTACGTTGTAAGTGCACGTGTGCTTCATTATTTTCCTCCAAAATAACGTCAGTGTGATGTCAATGCATAAGGTCTATAACAAGCGCGCCTATACTCTGTACTATTCAGTGACGGTGTTTTTGCGAATGCTATGCAGTGACCGCACAACGACGCATCATTCACAATATGTGGTCACTGGTCATACGCACTGCTCTAGTATCGTAGCACAGGTGTTGACAATAGGTGCGTTCGATTTACCGGCTCGAGTAGCTCGAGCGGCTCGAGCCAGCGTTCGATTTTCCAAAACGTCATCAAAACGTCACAACTGGAGCCGGCCAAAACGACCAGCTTGCCGAGGTGGTCTACTTGAGCCGCACGACGCGTTTTACGTCACACCGTAATATGGCGACACACCGTAGACTTGCCGTCCGGCAAATCTGTCCCTGTAATAGTTGAAAAGGGCTAAGCAAACTTCCTATAGCAAAGTAGGCGGGGAGTTTTTTCCAATTATAAACAACTCTTCTGTCAACTCACGGTTAGTAAGCACTTTCATATAACATTTGGTACCGTTTGAAATGGTATTTGAGACTCGTAGACTTGTAACTGAGAACCTACCGTACTTCAGTGTGTCTGAATTAGAATTGACCCTACCGCAATTGCTACAACACAGCTATATTTTTAGCCCTACTTTAGTTGAATAGATTCAAGAAATGAAGCCGATTACAACGTTTTGTTTTCTCGTGAGAAGTTGGTTTTGAACGTTTCTTCGATACATAATGATCAAGCTGAAGGCCTATAGTTAACTCCTTTAGTACTGCTGCATGCAGTGTACAGAGTCTGCAGTGGATGCTTAGCCTACCTGTTGTAAGCAAGGTTTCGTAGGCACTTCGCGTGCCGATGTGGCACGTAATGGTTGAGCCACTCGAGTTTGCATTCAGTTTGTCTCATATCTGCGCAAGCGCGAAAGCTGGCTCAAGTGATGTCAAATTGACTCGAGCCGCGGCTCCGGACTGCAAATCGAACGCACCTAATGATGTACCTGCCAACGCGCGTTGGTATGCACATGGCTCGGCAAGTGGTTCGGCAAGGGTGGGCTACCTAGCACAGTAGTGCTACTGATCGTGCCGCCATGTCGTCACGTGTTGAGACGCGCTCATTTTTTTTTTTTTTTGCTTTCGGATTACAGATGGACTGAGTCTGACCTGTATTTGGGAATCCACATGGTCGTATTCCGGTATATATGGACGTTGTTTAGTCCGGAAAACAATCGTTTATTTCAAGCTGTACGCAAAGATTATTTACTGAGAAACTTACTTAGCCGTGTCATGCCCACTTTAAGAAAATATTCTTTGAAAAGGAGGAACAAAACATTTCACGCTTTGGCAGATACTGTGTTTACACAGTGTAGGTCACATAGTGACATAAGCATGCACTAAGTTTGACGTCCGAAATGGCAGTACAGGTAAATCGAACCCATTGTGACGTCACGTGAAGAACGTCTACATACCTGGGGAATATTACGTCAAAGAGCTAAGAGTATTTATTGACTAGAGACCAAGGTCAAAATGGCGGAATGTCTATCCATGGAGGCAAAGTTAAGTCCACATTTGCAGTGTCTCGACCAACCAGTCGTTTCTTCCTTGCGTGTACTTTCTCTAATACTTTGCTATTTATATGGCTTACCTGCGTATGTGGTGCACAGAATTTACCTCAACGTACGGCGTATCGCGTCTCATAATCATACAGAAATAAAGGCCCTTTTCAAATACAGCACAAGTACTTTAGTGCGCACACAAACGTTATCAGACTATGTGCAGCGCGTCGACACGCTGTACATAAACCGGATAACGTTTGTGCGTGCTCACGTGCGCGTCCTTAACAAAAAATACAAAAAATCACTCGTGTCTATGAACTCCAAAGAACGGGCTCACGCGCGCGTTTTTTTTTTTTTTGCCAGTCATAGCCTATGGTCTAGGTACAAGTTACAGCAGAAGCCTTGAGTTCGCGTTCAAATGATGTGCTGCGTATTTTTTGATCTTGCAAGCTGCTGTCAACTCACTCAACCAGTGTGAAATTTTGTACGTTTGGCGTTGTAGATAGAAGAATTTAGGTAATGTGCAGCGCGTTTACGCGCTGCACATACGCTGATAACGTTTGTGCGCGCACTTAAACACCTGTGCTGGATTTAAAGAATGACGCTTTATTTCATGAGGATTATGAGACGCGATAAGGCGTACGCTGAGGCTCTTGCTGTGTACCCCATACGCAGGCAAGCCCTAAAAAGAGCACAGTGTTAGAGAAAGTACATGCAAAGAAGAAACGACTGGTTGGTCGAGACACCGCAAATTTGACCTAACTTTACCTCCATGGATGGACATTCCTCCATTTTGACCTTGGTCTCTAGTCAATAGATACTCTTAGGTTTTGCCTCCAAAATGACGTCGCGTGATTGGATGTCTCTTTGGTTGTCAGACATTTTGCCGGGCAAGCGTCCATTGTGTCACAGTAGTATCTATGGTTATGTCGTGGGCGTGTGCTGTAAATACCTCTCTAGAGGTTCTTTACGTGACGTCATAATGGACTCGATTTTACTTGTACCTCATTTTGGACGTCAAGCAAAGTACACACGGGAGACCTTCACTGTGTACATACAGTATCGTCCAAAGCGTGAAATGTGTTCCTCTTTTTCAAAGAATATTTTTTAAAGTGGGTATGACACGGCCAAAGTACGTTTCTCAGTAAATATTCTTTGGGTACAGCTTGAAATGAAGCGAATGCTTTCCCTAATCAACTACTTCCATAAACACAGTAATACGACCTTGTGAATTCCCAATTACAGGCCAGACTCAGCCATCTGAAATCCAAAAGCGAAAAAAAGTATGTGAGCGCGTCTCAAGATCGTGGCGTCATTGGAGGCACGGTTAGTAACACTGTACCAGGCAGCTCACCCATCGTTCTATACATCGAATCATGTGCATGTTAACGCGTGTTAGCAGGTACATCATTGCAAACACCTGTGCTACGATACTATACATCAGCGCGCGTGACCAGTGACCACATTGTGAACTATCCGTCTATGCGCGGTGACTGCTTACCATTCACAATAGCAACGTTACTGAACAGCTCACTGAGTAAAGGCGCGCTTGTTATGGACTGTCCATACATGTTCATAGCTGTTTTGTACAGCGCGCCCGGACCGCGTCCTTTTTGCACAAAAACAAAGCTGTTTATTATATGCAGAGAAGCTAAAACACGGGCGCATATGCACGCGAACATATTGGCCAATGATATGCTTCGAAGTCCCCCACAATGGTCCGCGCTTTGCGTTCTGTATGTTGGGCGGTTATTGTGATGTAATCCTTTTCATGAAGATATGAAACTTTCCCAAAGCGTTGTATTAGTTTCACATCTAGATACGCGTCCTTACATAGCGCAGTGCGGGGTGCCGCCAATTGCGTCATAAAAGTCAGGTGACCTGTTGCGGCATTTTTCGAAATTAGATTTCTGGACGTTTTTCTTCAAATTCTATTTATGTCGAACTGCGCTGGTTTTAATTGTGTTTGAGATGATACTTTTACAATACTGTACCCAATCTTGCAGTACACAAAAGTTATTTTGGCCGTGTCATGCCCACTTTAACTAAACTATTAAAGATTGATTGTACTTACGTGTACATGCATGGAGGTCTGCGTTTAGGCTGCATGTGTTTGCTTTGAAATGCTTGATAAAGATGACAATGAAAGACTATAAAAGACTAGCGTTATAACTTAAGTCGCTAGGATATGGAGTGAGCACTAATTGGAAATTTAGTATGTGGACTCCCGAGTTCAAGTTCTGAAGAATTTCAGAAATTCATCTAGCTCTACGTTGTACATTTGTTGGAAATTGGTACTAAAACTGTTGGCCCTGTGATTTTTCTTGACGATTACGCAAAAAAACTTTCACCACCATTAGGAAAACAATTTTTTTCATTTTTGATTTCTTGTGAAGGTAGGCAAGGAATCTATGCATTCATAATATTATGCCTTGTGTGTATGTGTGTGTGTGTGTGTGTGTGTGTGTTAGTGACACTGCTCGTTAACACGATATCTCAAAGAGGGAAACTCTGAAAGTTCTCAAACTTGGCACATAGATGCCTCATATTAAGAAAAGAAACTATTGTTTCAGAGGGGTCAAAGGTCATCTGTGGTCACCAGGGGTAAAACTCTGAAACCAAGTTTACACGATATCTCAAGGTAGGAAGCTTGAATGAATTTCATACTTTGTATGTAGATGCGTTATGGTGAGAGATAGAACTCTATTGTTTTGGTGGAGGTCAAAGGTCATTTGGGGCAACCGGGGTCAAACCCTGAAAACTTTGTTAACACGATATATTAAGTTAAAAAGTTTGGATAAATTTCATACTTAGTATGTAGAAGCGTTATGGAAAGAAAAAGAACCCTGTCGATTGTAGTGGAGGTCAAAGGTCATCTGGGATCACGGGGTCAAACCTTGAAAACCTTGTTAACATGATATCTCAAGTTAAAAAGCTTGGATAAACTTCATACTTAGTATGTAGATGCCTTATAGTAAGAGAAAATACCTTATTGTTTTTTGTGGAGGTCAAAGGTCATTTTGGGTCATTGAGGGTCAAACTCTGAAAACCTTGTTAACACGATATCTTGATGTAGGAAGCTTGGATAAATTTCATACTTAGTATGTAGATGCCTTATGGTGAGAGGGAGAACTCTATTGTTTTGGTGGAGGTCAAAGGTCATTTGGGGCAACCGGGGTCAAACCCTGATAACTTTGTTAACACGATATATCAAGTTAAAAAGTTTGGATAAATTTCATACTTAGTATGTTGAAGCGTCATGGTAAGGCAAAGAATCCTATTGCTTTTGGTGGAGGTCAAATGTCATCTAGAGTCACGGGGTCAAACCCCAAAACATTACTTACTCGATATCTCGATGCGTTATGGAAAGAGAAAGAACCCTATTGATTTTAGTGGAGGTCATTTGGGGTCACCGGGGTCAAAACCTGAAAGTTTGTAAACATGACATTATATGGGAGTAAGCTTTGACAGATCCCTTGCAAGACATGTTTTTTTATTTTTTGTAATTCAAGTTTTGGGGGATTCAAAAGTCATGCGAGATCAGCAGGTCCAGTAGTGAACACATTGTAAAAAATGATGTAGTACAGAAGTATAAATTTAAGGGATGAACCTCGGTGTAACAAAGCACCCCCTTTCGGCAAGGAATCACTAAGCCTTGGGCTTTCTGGTTTTACACAGAATTAACGAAACATTTTATCTTTTGACTAATACGTTTGTACACAGATACACGCTGCACTCGATAAGTTTGAGGTCCAGTGTGGCTGACTTTGTTGTTTTCACATGTATTTGTGACGTCAGTGAAGAACCTCTATAGAGTTTGAAAGATATGGGGGATAAAGCCAGTGCTACGTGCGCAGGCGCTAGGTTTTGTGGATCATTCGGGTACCACATGCCGGATTCATTAAGAATATCTTAGCACACTTGAAAAATGTCTGATTTACGCAGAGTATTGTTTCGGTACTTAAGAACATGGATGTACGGACGGGTCCCTTGGCCGGGTGCTGCAGCCCCCATTTGGGCAGAGAATTTTGTATTTTCTGGCAAAATATCTACTTCTTTCGGTACACATTGTTACGGCTAGGTACAATACACAGAACAGAATCAGCGAAAAGATGCACAAGAATGATATTAAGATTCCATACTGATTATTATTTAACCCCCTTTCCCTTAATTTCTACAAAATACACTAAATTTTCAGTTAGGCCTATATTTAGAATATTTAATCCGTATGCTAATCTCTAGTCTTTGCCCTGCGGAGGCACTCGTACCAGGATGGTCTTGGCTTCTCCGAAGACGACGGTGATATCGGCTATTCAATGATGGTGAAGGCTAGGCTGGTGGTCGTAGTACCCCAAGGCAATAACGACCATAGGCAAGGCTGGCTGGTCCCCACAGTTCAGTAGTCGGCTACAGCAACGGGCGAAGCATAGACGTCAGTTACAGGTAAAATGCAGCCTTCATGTGGCCTGTCACTCTCCTTTCGAATACTGTAAGATTTGTCGATAGTCTCGATAGTGAATATTCGGTTAAGTTATAGACTGTCTCTGGATGGTCGGCAGTTTCTTAGCTGGTGTGTCTGTCTCTGGTTTTGCAGCTTTGGAAGAGTACTTATATGCTGAGCGCTGCCCGATGAGAATATTTGATTTGAGGAATGAGGTAAAAGACTCGAGAATACGCCTAAGCAATGAACACAATGTCCCATGACGTAATGTTACTTTTGTAGTATATAGTCTACACTGGCGTATTTAGGGGGGGGGGCATTGGGCCATGGCCCCCCCCCTCACCGATGCCAAAAAAAAATAAAAAAAAATATAAATATTTTATAGTTCTTGGGCAGTCTCATTTTGGCCCCCCAACATCCAACATTTACAGTGTCGTTTTACCCATTTTTGCTCTCAAGAGGACAATTTCTCTTCTAAAAACACAAAATTTTCGGCGCGCTACGCGCGCAGAAGAGCTAATCCAGTTTCTTCTATGGTTCCACTCTACATTGCTAGATAGCGCAAGTCCTTCCCATCTCACAAAGTAACATGTAGGAAAAGTACACAGTTTATGTAGTGGTCGGAAATTTCCTCCCATCTCAAAGGCTAGTAACTGCTCTTTTGTGTGTGTCATGCGGCACGGTCAGTTGGTGAAGGACTCACGGAGCAATGCTTGGCTATTTGATCGGATGGTCAAGGTAGTTTCGATACAATGCATATTTTATCTCTTATACGGTCTAAAACCCCTAAAGATTTTCCTTCTTTTTGTTCTCCATGATTTCATGTGTTGCTTTTTTTGTGAAACCTACCAAAAAATTTTTGCGCGCTTCGCGCGCTTTGCAAGTTTACATTTTAGATTCCGGGAAAAACATTTAATCAACGCCGAATTATGCTTCTCTAGCATATACAAATTTTATGCAATATGTGGCCCGAATGAAATGGTCTAGTACACAGGGTGTTTTTTTTTTTCAAATCCCACCTCACCTATACCCAACAGCACTGGGGCTCTAGGGGCCTCGGGTCGCAGGCCTCCCGTCGGGCAAATCTTGGCGTTACCTGTACTCAATAATAATAATAGACTCTGGCTGTGGAAAATCTCCGTTCCAATCAATTCACTGAAATCCATAGGGATAACTCCACTCTGGATAATTTTGAATAAAGTCGGATAAATTGTGACAAACTTAATGTGTTTTAGAACAAATTCAAATCAACCTTTAAAAATTTTTCGCAACAATTGCGCATCTTGATGGCTGCTATCAAGCCTGACAAGTGCCATTTCCGACGATCTGGGATGTATTCAAAGCTCAAATTTTCTTGGTTCGCTACGCGCCAACCTTTGGTGGCGCTCCGCTCAGATATTACCGCTGACTATATATCCGGAAGTCAGAACACTTTACCTATTTCTAGACTTTTTCCAATAGGCCTATTTTTTTAGGAAAGACATCAGACAGTTGTCTTAGTATCACGTTGAAAAGCCTGGGAAGGGCAATTTCCAGTGATCTGGGGGTATTTTTTGCCAAAATTTTCTACGCTCCGCGCCAACTGATGGTGGCGCTCCGCTTAGATATTGCCGCTGACTATATATCCCACTTTCAAAGACGGATCGCCGCCCATGGTGGTCATAAAGAACATCCATATCTACCGAGGAGTTATGTGATTTTTTTCTTTCTTTCTTTCTTTTTTTTTTTGTTAAATATGTGTCATTATACAAAATGTCAGTACACGAAATGCCAATTTAGAGTTATTTTCAGCGCAGGTCAAACGGCCCGGAGATGCAATCTCCAGCCATCTGAGAGCCTTGGGGAGCCAAAAATTTTCTTGTACGCTCCGCGCCAACCTGTGGTGGCGCTCCGCTTAGATAGTAAATCGTGCTCCATGCCCCCCCCCCCCGTCACCGAATTCCTAGCTACGCCACTGATAGTCTAGCCAGTTGTGGAATGTACGGGGAACATTCCAATTGCTGCGAATCGTTAAACTGGGTTGCAGGAGAAGATTTCAAACCTCTGTTAGCCGCCGTGACCTTTTGGTTGTCCTATCTAGCGCCTCGTAGCAACATGCGTTAAATTGGGATAAAAGTGCTACAGCAACCTCAATCGAAAGTGCTCCCGTACGCCTTTGCTCACGGAACAAAAAGTGCGTAATTATCCACACAATTCTTTACTTCTGTGTTGGTGTGGCTTGTAAATAAAACCATAGCAAACCCATAGCTTACTGAAGACGCTGTTCCAAATAGTTGTGCACTGCGTAAGACTTCTTTGTGGGCATAGAAAATCATGCACTTTTTCCAGCAATGACCTTATGCATTAACGTCACGGTCTGACATCATTTTGGAGGAATACAATGGAGCACACGTGCACGAACGGCGTAGATTTCACACGTACGTGTAGTAGACTTACGCGCGTATAGACCGTATGCATTGACATCACACTGACGTCATTTTGGGTGAAAACAATGCAGCCTACGTGCACGAACGGCGTGGATTTCGCCGCACGTGTAGTAGACTTACGCGCGTATACGATTGGTTGACAAATCAGCTGTCATTTATTGGTGTAACTTGCAATGATACGCGCTTTTCCTCCCTTTTCCTCGAAACGAGGGAGCACTTCCTCCTTTGTGACATCATATGCATAAGGTCTATACGATTGGTTGACAAATCAGCTGTCTGCATTTGTTGGTGAAACTTTCCTCCAAAAGAGGGTGCGCTTTCTGCTCTGTGATATCATATGCATAAGGTCTTTGGAAAGTTTTCGATTACAGGACGGAGAGCTAAACGCACGCTCAATCACCTTTCCGCCCCCCGACATGAAAGGGGTTTCGATTCTTAGACGACGAGGCGCACATAAGAATGGCATCAAAACAAAAACAGACACGCGCCCTTATTTGCTACCTTCTAAAGGCGGGAACACATATGATTTTTTTTTTTGGGAGGGGGGTTGCATTGAACGTGCTCATGTACCCCATCTATGCGCTTCCAAAAATCTCCATATAGACCTGCATTTCAAATATACATGCGTTATCGGATATGCTAAACGGCGTAGCGAGACATTTCTTGGGTAGTTGCAAAGACTTTTCAGAGAGATTACAATCTCGATGAAACATTTTAATTTTGTTACTGATAGGTTATGGCATGGCGTCGATTTTGTTTTGCAAGTGCTCAGGGTAACCTTTTGTCCTGAAATTTACTTGCTCTCCTGTGTTTGCTGATACAGGCGTACGAGGCTGGGATAAGGGGCGCTTCAGGCAGAAAATTTGCTATTTGCAGGGCAGAACACATGCTACTTTTCGGGCCTACGTGCTTAAAACTTCCAACAAAAGTTATCAGGCCCCAAATAAAAGTGGTCCTGTGAGCTGATTGCCACTTAGAAGGTGCAAAGCGGTATAAGGCTTCGTAGGCCGCGATATTTTGGGATTCGACGGAAATTAAATGAAATCTCTCTTGTGGCTATTGTGGACCATTTCCGGAGAAGATCATGCGTCTTCCAGGTGTAATGTAATCGTAACGAAATATTTTGGCTTGTGCTGGTGGATGGTCAGATTGTTTTACGTTGATGTTGACCAAAAATTTTCATTGCAATTTGCAAAGACACCTATGAAGTACCTATCCCTGCCAGCATACAACCCAGGGTCCACCTTGCTGGTTAAGTCCAGGGCATACACGAAACTTCCAACTATCTTAACTTGTCTTCTAACCCATGAGCACACTAAAAAGTCTGAAAGGTCGAAGCTTATCACATTTGAAATAATAGCCCACACTCAATTAAGCGAACTGACCCCTTTGGCGATGTGGTGGTCACCGCCCGAACCGCTTCGGACTTATATCGTTTGGGGACGGTTCCTGCAACAAACTGGACTCCTTATTGGCCCAGTCACAGCCATTTAACTAAATTTTGTCGCGGCTGCTTAAACATCCAGTCCCCAAAACACTTGTATTCGATCGGATAGATGAGGTGGTAGTTTTTAGTAAATTGGGTAATGGTAGAGTTTGCGATGGTTTTCGAAACAAAAATTCCACTGAAGCTGTCATACAGAAGTATCAATGAGCCAATGTCACTCAAGTTGAAATAAAGTGAGAGTAAAAGGTCTTTTTATATACACACGAGAATCACCTGCATTTGGATTCCCATATTGCGGTTAGGTTTCTGGACTGTGCATGAAAAGGACCTAGCCCACATCGAGTGTTTTTACCCACATTTTATGGCTTCAGTTCACAAAACACAAAACTGGTACCCGCAACTCAAGTCGAAGACCATGTAGTGTAATAAATTTCAGTTAAGATGTCAAAAATGTCTGAAAGGTGCCAACAACTTTGGAAGCTTTCTATAGAGGCAATCGTTCCTTGCCCTCCTCCCCCACCACCACTGGCTATGCCACTGGATATGCTCCATGAATTTCAATTATTGATGTCGACTGACTCGAAGACGGACGTAGAAACTTTCAGATGGAGGAAATATTTGCAATTCAGTATTGGGACTGGAAAAACGAAAAAGGTTAATGAGCTTAGATGGTAGGTGCATAAAGTTTCTAAGAATGAAAAAGAGTATGAAGGTCTTTTATCATTTAGTAAAAAGAATTGGAGTCAGACCCGGAAAGATAACACCAATACTTTACTTCTGTCATTAATGGATAGAAAAGATACACGCCTGTAGTCGCTTGTCTACTAAGTCTGACACTATTTTAATGAATTCTATCCAGTCGCAAATGTTCTTCGTTAACCAAACATCTTTCTAATCGAGGAGTTAGGCATTATAAAGCACCTACTGCTCCCCATAACAAGTTTCATTCGTTTCTCAATGTTGAGATTTTCACAGGTTTTTGCTCTCTTGGCTGTCTTTTGCGTCCAATTTGCTGATCGTTAAAACAAAAAACCTGGTGCGCGTACAATCCGTCATTTGAAAAAAAAAGAAGAAGAGGAAGAAAAAAAAAAAAACATTATCCAATCGATTATTACGGATGCCAAATTGGATGTCGGACTGCGTTCGGATAGGTCTGTTATGCGCTTACGTTATAGACCTTATGCATGTGATGTCACAAAGGAGAAAGTGCTCCCTTGCTTGGAGCAAAATGGGGGAAAAGCGCGTATCATTGCAAGTTACCCCAATAAATACAGACAACTGATTTGTCAACCAATCGTATACGCGCGTAAGTCTACTACACGTGCGGCGAAATCCACGCCGTTTGTGCACGTGTGCTTCATTGTTTTCCTCCAAAATGACGTCAGTATGATACCAATGCAAACGGTCTATTCATTGTGTTTGAATTTTGCGTGCACTAAGGTAATGACGCGCTGCAGTGCTGACCGGCGTTCGGATGCAAAAAAACGTGCAGGTGTGTTCCCGCCATGTTAGTTAGGTATAAGGAATGGTAAGTTAATATTCCAGTTTAGCGGTAAATGCAGGAATAGATTCACAGACAAAGGGCAGAATATACAATTAAAATGTTAAATTTTTTGCCATCACAAGACACCTGTATCACCGCTAAATGTAATAAAAACGCTAAATGTAATACTAACCGTAAATGTAATAAAAATTCATACTAAATGTAACACCAACCGTAAATGTAATAAATATTAACGCTAAATGTAATAAACGACTCACCGTAAATGTAATACGAATTTAACGCTAAATGTAATAAATCGGACTCACCGTAAATGTAATACAACTTTAACGCTAAATGTAATAATCCTATACTTTTCGATCCTTTACAGTGTTCAGTGGCGGCACCAGGATTTCAAAAGTGTGGGGGGGGGGGGGAATGGAGGGCAAAAGGAAATCTTGAGGAGGCAAAAACTTTTCGCGTGTAGAGCAAAGCCGAGCGCAAAGGGTGAGCTTATGAGGGTGGGGTCCAGGGGCACGCCTTAGGGCCCCTGGTGGGGTCCAGGGGGCGAAGGCCCCGGAAGCTCAGAGGTTTTAGCATATTTCTGGGTGAAAAATTAAGTCTCAGGATAGGTATATTTTGGTTCATAATGCATCTTCCAATGCACTATATTCCAGCTGAGTGTGGGACAACTGGGTGGGCAAGGACAAAATCTGAGGGGGCAAATTCCCCCTCATGCCCCCCGTAGCGCCGCCACTGACAGTGTTAAACTCACCACAAGTGCTGACCATTATATCCCTGTGAAACGAATGATTCTCAGAGATATTATGATTTTGTCTCGGCTACCGCCTTATCCGCCACGGTCCCTGCCACCCCACTGCCGCCTCAGCCATCACAACCACTATGTCAGCCGCTGTATTTTCACTGCATATTTGGGCCTTTCGGCGCGTTCCCAACCATTTGCCGAAGCTTTGTCATCATATATGTACCTAGCTGCCCCAATTTGCAATTTTACTATCAAACACCTTTGTTGTATATAATTGCCCGTTACAGAGCTTTTTAAGCGAGCTGTCTTTATGCGTTAAGACTTATGTGCGGCGGCCATTTTCGATTCTCAATGACTCTTTGCATTCCTTTCTTACAAATTTCTAAAGCATAGGCCTATAACCTATATCGAGCAATACTGTCTCCACTTATCGGGCGTCTGCTGCAGAGCCGTATATAGGGAGAGTTTGGCCCACTTATAGAAATAAAAGTAAGGGAGAAGGCTTACACAACGCATCCCTGCATGTTTAACCGGTGAGGCCACGAAAATTGTGAGGGCGCTTTCGTTGTACGGCAAAAGACCGGTTGATTGGTGTGTCTCCGTACGTACAGTACAGGACATTCTGCTGCAGAAGTCATAGCACGCGCGTATCATTGCAAGTTACACTGACAAATGCAGACAGCTAATTTGTCAACCATTTGGATACGCGCACAAGTCTACTACACGCCCATGTGAATTCTAACTGTGTGCGTGCCAGTGCGCTTCATTGTTTTTTGAATGACGTCGTGTGAATTCAATGCACTGAACTATATGCTAGGAAGGATCATTCCACAATAAGGTTTTGAAGCCATCATGGAGGGTCACGTGATGTAGGTTAGCTTACTCAAGTCGCCAACGCCGTAGAAACGCGTACCTAGAAGTGAAAACGCTTAGGCAATGATGTACATGCTAACGCGCCGTAGTAGGCCTTAGCGTCTCTTCAGCCTCTTGGACCTAATTTGCCGGCTACCACGCTTTTGCATGCACGCCATTGCGCGGAGGTAAAGTTGCCTTAGCAACTTCCTGAAAAGGCATACATCACAATAGCCGTATAACATACAGAGCACCAAACGCTCACCGTGTAGGAAGCTTTGAGGCACATCATTGGCCAAAATGCACGCGGTCATGTGCGCGCGTGTTACTTTCCCTTCGTGCGCCGTTTTGTCAAGAGGAAGCGTCCGACGCGTTGTACAGATTATCTGTGCACAGCTATGGACAGTCAGTAACAAGCGCGCCTACTCTGTGTACTGTTCAGTGACGGTGCTATCGCGAATGTTACGCAGTCATCGCGTCCCGACGCACCATACGAAATGCGGTCACACGCGCTGTCCTTCAAATAAGCAGGACCACTTCTAAACACAAGTAAAGTTTGTAAAAAAAAAAACAATCTTTTGATCACACAAACATGTATCATAGTGTACAGATGTCCTACTAAGTAATTACAACAAAAGCACTGGCGACGTAATGAGTAACAAAGGATTGCTTTAGCGTGTACATCAATGATTCTGCGTTACCTTATTTTCACTTGTAGCTACGCGTTTCTAGGGCAATGGAATCGACTTGAGTAAGCTAACCTACATCACGTGACCCTCCAGGTCGGCTTCAGTTTCGTCGCGTATTCCGCATTGACTTGCGTCCTCCAGTTATATAGCTCAGTGATTCAATGCATAATGTCTATTGTGACCAAGGAGACAAGTATTGGGTAACGACATTGTGTGTAGAACGAGTGTGAGAACCTTACTTCCTCTAAATCTAAACATTCGCTACAGGTAGGCTAGGTAGTGGTCTAATAGCACCTTCCCGGATTACAGTAAAAATGCAGTTCCTCATAAATTGAAACTCAGCTCTATTTCTTTCAGATTTTTTGGATAGGTCCGTTTAGAGTTGCTTTCAACTGTAAATTCCACATGGTCACCGTTTGGGCCCCTTTTACTTTCTTCAACGACGTCTGTGGCTTATGCGGGCTGTTTAATGGCACCATGGTCGATGACACCGATGTAAGTAATGTGTAACTAAGCGGCGATGTAACCAAGGTTTTAATGGGGCAATGGGCATGATGAATGAGTCATCTGTGTTCGATTGGTAATGTGATAGAACAAAGACGGATAGATGCGGACTGGGGAGGGGTGGGGGGATTAAAAGTAGCCTTTTACGTTCGTTTGAGAATTCACAAATGAATGCATATTTGATATCCAAATGTGAAACATAATATCATTAACTTGCATTCATTTCTTTAGTGCTGTTGTTGAGATATTTTAAGTTTTAAGTTGTAACATTGTTGCCTGGCTTGCAACTGGCACGTAACATGTCACATCTTCACACTAATTGACCAATTTTTTTGTTTTGTTTACTTTCAACCTTTTGTTCTGGCCTTGGTTTGAATACAAAACAGACATGTGAAGGTTATAAACAGAAAATTTCTGTATATAATATATATATATATATATATATACACATACATACATATATACACAATTTCTTTTCATATCCAAACATGTAAACGTTATGTATATTTATATATGTTATGTGTATACATTATATGTATGAGAAATTTTCCATCATATATAATAATGGAAAAGTTAACCCAACAGTACTTTGTTGACCGCGTTCTTCCACATGAGCCTCAATAGCTCAGTGGTTTAGAGAATCCGCACGTTACGCAGGAGGTCGCTGGTTCGAATCCTGCTTGAGGCTACGTTTTCCGTTCATATAATAATGTCCTCCTTTAGTATAAGGCAAGTGCCAATGTTAGAGGCAAAATGACCTACGGTCCTTTTGCGACTCTTCAATATAGCATTGATTCGCTCATATATATATATATATATATATATTGTAACGAAAATTTTCTGGGGGGTTCGGGGTCGGGATCCTTGGCCTCAGATGTTGTATTTTGATGGGCCAACGGCCAGTCCAGGAGGAAGGGATCGGGGTCTTGACGCGGCTGTTAATAAATTTCAGGCTGTAAAAGTCCAGGCTCCAAAGAAGAACACAATAAAAAGAGAACACGCTTTGTACGGTTACTTGTCCGTGTTGTGAAAATAAAACTCTTGATTTAAATTACAGTCAAATTAAAAACAGATTCCCAGCAAACTTTGCAGACGTAAAATAACAGGTCGACCTAAACAAATTAAACTAAACTAAACTAAAATCCCACATGACTGAGACTACTTCCTGTCCTCTGACTTTCAGAACTTAACTGACTAGACTGTCTTGAACTCTTGTCTTGCCCTCCCTCTGACTGCATGTATTCCTGCCTGCAGTCACTCCCCGTCAGTGGCAACTCCCAAATTCCTACTGGACAACTTAAATCTTGTTATTCCTCCCACCCAACCAGAGCCCAAATGAATAAACATACCCCAGACAGATGCTACAGACCTGCTTCCCAAGCTAACAATAGGCAGCAAAATTCCCATCCCAAGCCCAACAATACACTATAAAATCCCAAGCTAACACAATGGTCAGAGATTGTAACCTTTCCCCTAGCCTACCCTAAAACATTCTTGTAATTTGTAAACAAACTTTGTTTCACTATATTATATATATATATATATATATATATATATATATATATATATATATATATATATATATATATATATATATATATATATATATATATATATATATACATACAAGGTTTTAAATACACGGTTTTCGCCAATTATACTTCTTGGTTTTAGTGTATTCTTTTAGAATTTTGTTATATATATATATATATATATATATATATATATATATATATATATATATATATATATATATATATATAAACTTTGCATACCCTTTCCCTGAACGCTAGCTTTGGACCGCATCCTTTGTGAGAAATGGTCCCCTAAGGTCATATAGGCCTTATCCAGTTTAAAGTAAAATGATCTACCTAGTACTGCTCCCAGACGAAGCTAACAGTAGCTAGTAGTGCATAACTATGTGGGCCGTCCGTTATGTATTTGACTACACTACTGACCTGCACTAGACATCATTGAGAAATCCGAGTGAAGCTGCTGATTGAGCCGGAACCTGAACTAGTAACCGAAAGATGCTGACGTAAAAAAAATTCAGTTTTCACCTGTATTTTCTCCCTTCTCTACAACAATGTAACGTGTCAATGCTAATTGAATTTTTAATTGTTTTTTTTTTCTGTGTTTACTTTTCAGTGTTCCTTAAATTGCCCTCTCGGGGGATGTGGAGCAGCGGTAAGTATCGTCGTTGAAAATAGTAGCCTAGCTGTCAACTTGTCAATAAATTAACCAAATTTTGTAATTATTTTACAGCAGAATACACTCAAGCTTTGAAGTGCCACTTTACTGGTAGTCTGAAAAAGTTTCATTTTAATACTACTTTGTCTGCTTCTAAAATGTTTTTACGATTGCAGATAAGTGAGTGCATTCACCATACAATGAAGTTCATCCCCAATTTGTATGCTAGAACAAAACATAGAAATTCTTTCATATGAAAGTATGTTTTCAAACTTTTCACAGACATAAGGAATATTAGAATTACTATAACGATATTACATAAATTTAAAATTCCAGAAAATTTTAAACTGATCAAATAATTTTTTTGTTTGAATATTCTATACACCTAACAGTAGGAATTGTTGTTCACCTCATGCAACCGCTCATGCCCTTACCCCCTTCAGACCCCTGCTCAGACCCCTGCTCAGACCCCTGCTTATAGAATTATTTAAACACGATTTTGTAATATGGGCTTGTATATCTGATAAAGTGGAAGAATGTGACCTTGTTCATTCCACACAAAAGACATTCCGAACCTACCAAGGAAACTTTTTACCTTAGGTTACCATGGAAACTATGAATATCATCGTCATCAAGAGCTCTTCAAACTTTTACATCACATTTGACAGCTTGTTGTCACTACCGGTAACAATTCAAAACCAACACTTAATCATTCTTACTTCAATTGTTTTTAATAATTTGTGACGTTCCAGTTTACCCTTTTACCATACACAAAATGTATTCTTATGAAACGTTGGTGTATATTTACAAAACTTACTTTGAAAGGGTTTCAATTTATTCAAATCCCCAAAGCTCCAAATCTTGCAGCCAGAAAGTAAAACAGGTACAGTAACTGAGCAAAAAGTTTTAACTGTAAGTCTAGAGGAAGCCAAAATCAGAGGATTTATTTAACAAAATATACATGGCGAGCCTTCCTTAATCGACTGTTTGTTAGTTGGTTGATGAATATGTTGTTGTAATTGAAGACGGTAGCCTACTTAAGGCAACAAAATCCATCTGGGATTTTCTCACTATACTCATGTACATCGTTCTAATCTAAACTAATTGTAGATCTGATTCACTTTCTGCCAAAACAATAGTATCATCTGCATATAGGTGTAAACAGTCTAAGAAATCTGTACTTAGAGGCCCTTTCACTACGGGGGATAGGTTGCTAAGGCCATCGCGGTTATTCCTTATAAACCTTTCAATGTGAAAATAGTATAGAGAATTGGTGAAAGATTTTCGCCCTTTCTCACCCCAACACTGCAATAAAAAAAATCTGGCTTATTTCCCATGCTTACAATACTCGATTTGGTGTTTTTATACCAAGGTGGAAATGATATCAATCATTTTCTCCTTAACAATGTTCGCAATAAATTTAGAGCACAAGAGTTTTCTGTCAATGAACTCTAAAGCCTGTGTATAACTTGGATTACTGTATGCAACAAATATATATATATATATACACACATATATATATACATATATATATATATATATATATATAGCGGGAGGTCCCGAGTTGGAATCCCTGTGGAGTCAACTTTGCTTTTTCACCTCGCCCAGATTTTTCAGCTTTACCCACTCAAGGCTATATATATACATATATATATATATATATATATATATATATATATATATATATATATATATATATATATATATATATATATATATATATATATATATCACTAATTAGGCACTTAGGGGGAAAGTTTTTGTTTAAAAGTCGACCTTAAGGGGAAAAAATTTCGGTGACATATAAGTTTCGCCTTAACGTTTCCACACACTTTTTCTATAGGAATACGTAAACTTACAAGGGCGCCCTCTTAGATTTACAAACTAGATGCCATTACTTCAAAGTTGTCAAATTTACGGACACCTAGCTGTTAACACGAACGGATGGCTGGCCATTGAAATAACGTTAATTATATGTTTAGACGTTAGGGCGAATTTATTTCTTATGTATTTTATTATCTTTTTTTCGCCCTATGTACAAGCAGATATAACAATTTCCCCTTAAGGTGGGAATTAGCGTTATATATATATATATATGTATATATATATATATATATATATGTATATATATATATATATATATATATATCTCTAATTCCGCACTTAGGGGGAAAGTTGTTGTTGAAAAGTCGACCTTAAGGGGAAAAAAATTTTCGGGTGAAATATAAGTTTCGCCTTAACGTTTCCACACACTTTTGCTATAGGAATACGTAAACTTACAAGGGCGCCCTCTTAGATTTGTAAACTAGATGCCATTACTTCAAAGTTGTCAAATTTACGGACACCTAGCTGTTAACACGAACGGATGGCTGGCTATTGAAATAACGTTAATTATATGTTTAGACGTTAAGGCGAATTTATTTCTTATGTATTTTATTATCCTTTTTTCGCCCTATGTACAAGCAGATATAACAATTTCCCCTTAAGGTGGGAATTAGCGTTATATATATATATATATATATATATATATATATATATATATATATATATATATATATATATATATATATATATATATATATATATATATATATATATATATATATAATATATATATATATATATATATATATATATATATATATATATATATATATATTATATATATATATATATGGTCCTAAGGGAAATGCTACCGTCAAAACCCTGCTTGTTCAACACCGATTGCACCAATTAGATCCCGCTAACTGAAAATAATCCCTCCTGGTAACAAGTTCCGTTACGTCAGACACCCTTTGACTTTACTGTGAGATGTGATTAGAGTTCATCTCCATGGTGAAAACGGAAACTCTTGTTTAATTGTCCGTACAAGGATTGATACCAACTGAAGTAAGGCTATTTCTCTCAGTGAAGAGAGACAGATTTTGCTTTAAGAGTAGCAAGGTAACGTCCACAAGTACTGCACCCCCAATCACATTTTGGCTGAGCCAGTGCCCCTATGTAGTAGTAATCGTAATAGTCTACAGGTAGCATTGGAAAACTTTGACCAAAGGACTCAATTGGTTTTCGTGGGGGGGGGGTGATTGGTTTTTATGACAGTGGCAGGGAAAGTAGGCCTAGTTTAATTTATCCTGACCTAAAAAGTTTAAATGCCTTAGCTTTCAATGGTGCATAGTAAGAACAGAAATCAGTTATAGGAAATGTTTACTGCTTAATGTGTTTGTACAGATGTGACATAACCTTGCAAAATCGTTTTTTTTTTTTCAACGTGAAGTGAGCGGAAATTCCCACATATGCAAGTTCCCGCGGCCAAGTACCTCTGTGGAAATTCGTACCCTGCCAATTCTTACTTGAACATTTCCGACCCGGACAATATCCTGGGCAATGGTTATGGGTGGTAATGTTGCGAGGGCGACTTGTCTGAAGTTTACGAGAGGGATAGTCCGGGGTAGTTGTTCGGGAACCGTTTTCAAGTTATCGGTTCTGTTGCAACAGCAAAGTTTCAGCCTGCATGATGAAGACACCTATGACGAACTCGCTTATAGACCTTATGAACATGACGTCACAGAACAGAAAGTGCGCCCTCCGATGGAGGTTACAGCCAGTGGGGTAGCCAGGGTTTCTCTCACGAGGGCCCATGCAATATGTTGTGTGATCGCCGACCTAACAAATTTACGTATTTTTAGGAACTAAAATTAAAAAAAAATCGTCCATCAGTGAGAGGGACCATGACCCAATGAGGTGTCCCCTCCCACTTGAAAATTTTTGAAAAATTAGATGTCCTTTCATGCAATCTGGTGCTACACATGCTACCTTTTGAAGTAAAATTTGTGTTAAAAAATGCACGTATTATTAGGAACTAAAACAAAAAAAATCGTCATCAGTGAAGGGGGCCATGGCCCAATGGCCCTCTTAATACGCCACTGTTTAGCGCTTATCATTTCAACTTTCACCAACAAATGCAGACAGCTAATTTGTGTACCGGTCGCATGCGAAGTATATGTCGAATGAACAGTTTGCTTCATTGCTTACACTCCAAATGACGTAACGTGACGTCAATGCATAAGGTCTATTACGTAACTTCATCTGTTTCACTGCAATGAGTTTCCTAGCTCTTCCCACATAATACTGTTACTTACACTTAAAATAAAAAAAAATAGTGAATCATCAAAAGAATTAAGGAGTGAAATGTAAGTTGTTAAAGCAAATGAAAAATAATACTTTAATGTCAATAAGACACATATGTGGGTATTCATGATTATGTTAAGAATGGAAAATATTCAAACGATCATTGGAACTTTAGCACTGACACTAGCAGTATTTGCTTGTATTCACTTTTTTTCATTTCTCAGGATTGTGACATCAACACGTTTGGTGGCATCTGGAGAGTACCTGGTTCCTGCTAAGTTACGCTTACGATTGAAAACAAACTACTGTAAGGAAATCAGTAATAATTGCAACGACAAGAGCGAAGACACGACAACACTATTGACAACATCAACAACCAAAATGCAGCTGGAAAGTCGATTCATTGATTCCTTGACGGCTGAAAATAGTACATGCCGGGGTCTTTCTTCCTTCCCCTCGGCTGGCGCTGACGGGAGGTGGTACCTTGTTTTGTAATACCTTAAGCTAGCCGCACACTACACACCTTTTCGTGACCCAAGTAAACTCGGCTGTCGTGACCTGGTCCTCGATAGTTGGGGCAAATTTCATTCGAACGATTGACAAGGATACTACACAACTGGCTCACCAGTTTTAACGAGGTTGCACTATGGTACTTAACACACTCTTTCAGCTTCGGGCACAATCGAGAGGTCCTCGGATCGTAAACCTTACGATCGTCGCAAAACTCCAGTCGGAAACCGAACATGTTAATTTTACCCGACTGAGAGCGACATAAAACTTGTCTTCAAACTGCCAGTCACAGCCATGGACCCTTTTCCAATTAGCAATTACAAAGGATTATGGGATAGAGTTTTGGTATTGGTCGTTTTTGTCAATGGCATTTTACTGTGGACAAAAACAACACACACCAAAACTATATCCCACAATCCTTTGTAATTCCTATTTGAAAAAGGGTCTAAGGACCCACGCATACTACACAACTGACGCGGTGCAGCCGTGATTGTCTACAAGTCATGCCCGACGGGTAGTCGCTCCGAGTTGGGACTGACCGGTAGAGAGTGCGCCTGTCTATATTGTAAGGAAATTTTGAGATATTGGTGTCACTTTTGAGGTCAGGAAGCAAATACTCTTTACATTAACAAAAAGGCCTCTTCGGTGTCAATTTTAGGAATAGGTCGTTCCATTCTTCTCTTCAAATCTACTTTTTTGTAAAGTAAGTAAATATGGTATTTGTATTCCGCCATTTTGTGGAAAGTAATAGGCTTCTTAAATTTTTTTCCTTGATATCTGCCAGAGTTGCTCTTTGTTTAGACCTACGTCAAAAACCACGGTGGGTAGTATATCTAAACGTATTTTCATTGTATCCTTCCATTAAGGTTATTCGATAAAGTTTACATGTGATATCTTTATTGACTTACTCCAAATGGTTATACGTTAACGATTGTGTTTCATGTCAAAAGTATACTTTGACAAAACCCAATAATGAATATTTATAAGATTCTTGAGTAAATGACTTGTTTAAGGCCGATTGAACTTTCCTCAAAACGAGAGAGGCACTCAAACTATTTTTAAGTTTGAGACATTTAAGGTTCATCTATTCAAAACATGAACACTTGGTTTGGATTTCAATGAGATAAATTTTCACACTTATTTCACTAAAATCTTTGAACAGAGGAGTAGATAGAGCTGCCATAATTGGCCAATAACTCTTTAGTATAGATCCATCTTATGGGTCTCACCACCTAGGCCTGGCAGAATCTTTTAAATAATGAAAAGAAATCAGGGGATTACAGTTTTACGAATAGGTATGTTTGATTTTATCACGTTTTTATTACATTGCACGCGCACGCACAAAAACTGTAGTGCTAAAATGGTACCACCTAACGAGTGCTGATGTGAAATCAGCACCTGAAGTGTTGTTTTCAGCACTTGTTTGGTGCTAATGAACAGCACCTCCTGGGTGCTGACAGCTTTTTGGCAATAATGGAACATTCTGGTTTGGTGGGAGGGGATAATTTATCTAGACACTTTTCTCTTCAACGGTTCCTACTTTGTCAACAAATGTACTTGTATCTTTCAGTTTACGAAGAATTTATTAACTATTAATTCACCCTGCTTGGAAATGTTAATAGTCGGTTTAGTGGTATTGTTTATAGCGTTTGATTTGTAAACAATTATTATTACATAAGAATTGTAAACAGACGTTATATAGTTTCCAATAAAATACTTATCATAAATGTCAATATAATGATCAGCTTTTGAGAAAATGTTTAAAAGAATATTCTCAACCGGCCATGCGCCATTCCAAGGTATGGATTATGCATGTAATGCATCATTTTAACAAACAAGTAAACACTTTTTGAAACCAAATTCACCAAAATATGACCAAAACTGTGTCAGCACCTTCGAGGTGCTGAAAAAACAGCACTTAACTAAGTGTTAATTTAGCACTTAAGATGCTGTCCCTTTCAAAGCACTTGCAAGTGTTGATATTAGCATTTGATATGCATCAAAAGAGAACTGTAAACCCTTCCCCTCAATCCCTCTCCCTACTGCATTTCTTCATTTATACTAAACACGTAATTCAAAACTTTTTGATTTTCGATCGAATATTCAATGTTTCTTAAACAACCAATATTACTGATTACAGCACACAACTTTGAGCAACTTAATACTAAATTAAATAATTGGGATAAAAAATGATCTTTATCTTCCCTGCGCCAAGAAATATTGATCCAATAGGCCTTTTCAGGATGTAACTAGCTATATAAGATTAAAGGCATGGGAAATGCCTCAGAAAGAAAAAAAAAACAAACAAACAAACAAACAAATCTTGGTCCAGAACCATGCTTTTGTTTTTTCCTACACCTTTTAGATATTTCGTTACTCTAAAGATGTATCAAGAATGATAAGGTGTTTAATAAATCCAAGACAGAGGTGAAATGTACTTTGCAAATAATGCAAATAACCTTAGCATTTTAAAGAGTTATGATTCATCATTTTAGATGCCTTATTTTTCTGAATTGATCAATCGTTCAAGGCAAATGCCGGTCGACATAATATGTACATGCCTTTTCTGCAGGCAAGTAAAATGGGCCACAAAAAGATGCGCAGGCTTTATTATCAATTCTGAACACTGTAAGCAGCTCCAAAAAATCCCTGATTCAAAGACTTCTACGTCCCTTTAAAGATAATGCGTAAAAGAATTTATTCTGAATAAAAGCAGACGTCGCGCGTGGAATAAAAACAGAGCAGACGTCAATTTTGAGGCGTGACATTGGACCACTTTAAAGGTTGAACCCTTAAGGAAAAGCCCCTTGGTTGCGGGTTTAGGGTCGCATATAGAGGGATATTTCATGTGACGTCACGCGCAATGGATTCCCAGGTACTGAAGGGCAAAACACACACTCAGTAAGCGTACTTACAGCACACGTGCACGGCATAACCATAGATACTACTGTGACACAACGGACGCGATCTCATCAAAACAAAAAAGACGAGCGATCTTGCCCTTCAAAATTGCGTCTAGTTGGTAACAGTCACGTGAATGAAATCCCTCTATAGAAAGAAAATCCATGAAAAATCAAATAGGCAATAGCCGTCCTCTTCCATGACTTACCTTTCTGTATGATATCAGTAAAACGTCATCTTTTTACAAAATTTGGAAGACCGGGCCCCTAGGGCTTAATTAAAGGGCAAAACAATTCTGAGTAAAATTTTATACTAGTGGGTTTAATAACAAACTAATAATGATGTTGCTGAATTTACCAGCTAAATCTCTCATCTATTGGAGTACAAGATTCCATAAAATTTCCCCCTTTTTACAATTATTCTCATCTTTTTCATTCCGTCTGTGCTATTAACCCAGCAGGCTATTTCTTCCAGGGGCGTAGCGAAGGTGTTTTCTTGGGAAGGGGGGGGGTAGAGACTATGTTTTGCCGACAGAACTGGTAATGCGTATCGCGGAAACGAGCTTTAGCGGGTGGGGTTCAAAGGCCCGCCTTAGGGCCCATGGTGGGGTCTTGGGGTAAAGCCCCGCGGGAGGGGGGCAGGGGTGAAGCCCCCGAAACTCTGAGAATTAAGCATATCTCTGGATGAAAATTAAGTCTCAGGATGGATATATTTTTGTTCATAATGCATCATTAAATGCAAAGATTCCCCATAATTTTGATGTATTAGGCTATTCCTCTCGTCAAGCTGCTATAGTTTTAAGCGGTTGGGACCCAGAGGTCTGCCAGTGTTTCAGCTAGGACATTTTCACAATGCCACATTTACTAATCTGTGGCCTTGGGAGGGGTCTAAGGGGAGGGGACAACCTCCCCTTTGGAAATTTTTGGAATTTAAAAGGTGCCTAGATTGCAAATGGTGCAATATTTGAGTGAATTTCTGCCCTAATGAGGAACCTCAAAATTTACACCCGGGTAGAATTTGCTTGTCAGATTTTTATTGTGTGACATTTTTCGCCGTTTATGCGACATTGTTGCACAAATAGGGGCTAGCTAAAACACTGGGCTCGCCTTAAGGCAACTTGTGGGGGTCCAGGGGGCGAAGCCCCCGGAAGCCCTGAGGTTTTAGCATAATCTCTGGGTAAAAAATGAAGTCTCATGCAGGATAGGTATGTTTTGGTTCATAATACATTATCCAATGCAAAGATTCCGGATAATTTTAATGTGTTAGGCTATTCATCCCGTCATGCCACTATACTTGAGGAGCTGGACCTGTCGTTCAGAATTGGAACACTATGCGTTCAGCATTTGAACACTAGACGCGTCAGGCATTCAAATACGGTAAGTGTTCACATAGGCGTCCGGCGTTCAAAAAGGTAGAAAAAGTGTTCATAAGCACAATCATAAACACAAGCGTTCAAAATATGCTTTGAACGCCAGGACGGGTTCAGTATCTGTTTCATTTTGGTGTTCAAAAGTTAAAAAACCTGAGACTGCAGTGAAGGGAAGACACGCGCGGCACGCGTGATTTTTTCCCAGGATGCATTATTTTTTCCAAGGATGTTTGTGGGTAAACAGGATCCTCGGGAGTTTGTAAAATGTGTTTGAAGTCACGGTAAGGGTTTAGAAAACGGGCTAAGAATGCCTACTCCATGGGTAATAGGTGATGATAAAAGTGAGCAATAATGTGCAGAAAGTGGTTTTTCAAGAATGTCATATGACCCGAAATAGTGCGCCTAGATGGAAGCCTGTAATTCCCTTCAGGGGTGGCACCAGGATTTGCCCGACAGGAGGGCCAACAACCCAAAGCCTCAACGAGGCCGACATGCCGAAACGATGTTTGAAGGAAAAGTTTGGCGCGCAAAGCGCGCCAAAAATTTTGGACTCTATTTGGAGAAAATTTGAAAAAAATTGGCCTTTTATCATGGAAAATTTGAAAAATGGGGGTTTTATTGAAGAATTTGCCCTAATTTTGACCAAAAGTAAGTAGATCGTCGTGGCGACTGGCCGTTGTCGGGGGCTACATATTTTATCGTATACATAACAGCTCCCCTACGAAAGTGGAAAATTTCTCCGACGGGGGGCCGGGCCATGGCTCCCCTGCCCCACCTGGTGCCACCACTGATTCCTTTTCTTTCTCCGAGTTGCCGACGGACTCAGTCACTCGTCCAATTACACCGACAGTCGTTGATACGGCCGTCACATGCATAATCAATTTGCCGACGGGCCTTCAACTTGAATGGGCCAATTAGATGAAGAGCTGAAAATCGAAACAGCCGATAACAGACTGGCCACACGTTCCTGTTCTCTCTTTTTTTCCCTTTCATTCTCCGTCTTCCTTTTCACTCCCTTCCTTTCCCTTCTCTCTTTTTTCCTCCTTTCCTCTTTTCCTCTTCTTTTCCTTTCCCTCTCCCCTTTTTGCCGATAGACCGTAAATTTGCCGACGGTGGCCAAATATTGAGGGGGGGGGGTGTGACCCTCTCTACATCCCCGCTCGCTACGGCCCTGATTTCTTCAACTAACATATCGGTATATCCACATATGGTCATATTATTTTAGGTAAGCAATTGTTGTGGTCATTCCCCACATAATACGTCAGAAAGAAGTGACTAATTTGGCTAATTAAAGCTTGGTTCTGATGATCAAAGTGATATAATACCCAGAGCTTTCATGGGGTCTTCTCCCTGTACCCACTTCCACATCTACCATATGTTCCTTTGTACGGTATTATCACCTCCTCCTTTAACTTCCCGACAAAATGAATTAGCAACATAGCTCGTTTAAGTACTAAAATAGGTTAAACTAAGATTTTTGTTATCTGTAGTTAACTTTCCACAGCTTGCCCACTTTTCTAATGTTCCTTTTCATTATTCCTCCCCCCCCCTCCCCCACAAAAAAGAGATAAAGAGATTATCTCTTTTCGGAGGAGCTAATTTCCTCCAATCGGGAAAAACCTTGATCACGGGCACAGTTATTTTGCTTACTTTACCCATGTCAATCCCACGGGTTTTATGAGTAAATTTTCAGTAGCAAATGGCTCCCGAAACCCTCTTGCAAAAGTTAATGGAATGGAATTTAGTGCATGTCCGATGTGTCTATTGCGGTAGCTACCGAAAAACCCTCCGACTGTTTAGTTCACAAAACTCTCATAGGTAAATTGCAATATTTCTTTTTTTGCTGAGATGCACATTTAACATTCTGAAACAATCTGAGGACAGTTAAAAGCTTTATTCTGATACCCACGATGATGGAGAGGCCCAGAGGGTCTCAAGAGTTCCTATTTTTGTCCATCTTCCACGGGTGAGCCCTCGAAAAAGCGTTATGGCTTAAATTTCACCTGTGACATGTATACTGCATTGCATAAGGGCACGGGATATTTCTTTTAGAGGGATCTGAGCCTTTTTTGCCGAAAAGCTGCTAAGGAAATGATTTTACCCAACCTGGTCATGGGGGTTGGGTGGGGTGTAACCTTTCTATCCCCTGGATAGTGGCCCAATGTCTTATCGTGCAAGGCAATCCATGTTTGAATTCTAGCTACGTTAAGTATAAGTTAAAATAGTCTTGCAGGAGATTAGACTCGTGCCATTTAACTTTTGAACATTTTATAACTGGAAAATATTACTATTTCGTTAATATCCTCACTACGTAAGGTTTTCCCAACATTCCGTTTGGTTTTTGGGGGACTATGAGGATCTGAAATGGCCACGCAGGGAAAGGTCGCATATGACCAGTTGCGGAGTCAGACATTGGCATCTCCGGGGATAAAGTGACGCAAGGTTACGTTTTGCGAAACGATATTAACAAGGAAAAAGGTAGGTTTCAAAAGGGTTTCGTATATTCTGTCATTTTATCCTGAAGGACAAGGGGCAAGGCTTGACCAGCCCCTGCTCTGGCTACGCCCCTGGATTTAGTGAAGAAGATGAGACATTGTTTCTAACCACATGTTGGGCAAACGACTACATCTTTATAACTGAAGGGAAAAAAAAAAGAAAAAAGAAAAAAAAACATTCCTCTTGAATATTTCCGGATAGGCCTACGATACTGGTAACGATTGTTTTAGCAGTGTTGTAGTCGAGACCAGCATATCCGAGACCGAGACCAAGGCCGAGACCAGGGTGTGTCGAGACCGAGACCGAGACCAGGACAGAAATTCGAGACCGAGACCGAGGCCAACAAGGTCCGAGACACACAGTATGGCGAATGTTTAGTGTGGCTACTTTCGATTATTCCAAATCTGCTAAAATTTAGTCTACCGTATGATCGAGGACTAAGAAAGATCATGCTTGCTCTTCAGTCGTCACGACGTCCGTATCTGAATTAATACGAAGTTTTTCTTCAGGTCTAGGCTAAAGAGTGCTAGAATAATCAGACAAACTATCTCAGCAAAATTATAGATTTGTTTAATGAGGCAAGTGGATTTAATGTCATATTTTGTCAACATATCTCCGATCCAGGGGGAGCTGCTGGGACTCCGAGATTTCGTGGGAGGGCTGGAGCCTCCCTAGCCTCTGTAAGCAGTAGCTACAGCACTACTTACAGCGGGGAAGCTAGGCCTTGAATCGACTGTAATAGTACAACTAAACGCCCGTCTACACGAACATAAATTTGTCCATAAACATCGTCATAAAAATGTTTGAACATTTGCTAGGAATATGGAAGCATGCAGCGAAAAGTTGGAGCACCTTCATATACATGTTGGACGTTGTTCAAATTTGTTGGAAAAACAGTCCATGTGATCATACGCTTGTCCATTAGCATAGCAATACAAATAGCCTATATGATGTTTATTCGTGTAGACGGGGCTCTAAGTTCTTTTGCCTGGTAATAATTGACCTGTTTCGTCAAGTCTTGGTATAACAAATCCTGTATAACCGACTACCTGACACCGATTTTGTGCATTCTTATCATATTATACTGTAAGGGCAGATAAGGGGGGAAGGGACTAGCCCTACCTTGCGTGCGCAAACTCACATTTGTCACTCGAGTTGCAGCTTCGGTGCCCTTTTGATTCAGTCCCCCTTAGAGAGTCCCGAATCCGTTCCTAGTCTTCGCAGCTAGTCCTTGTAATCTTTAAGCGGACAGTGGGATATGGTCAGTTGCAGTGTAGCGGGGGTGGGGGGATTGGCGAGCCCCCTTACCCACCATGAACCACATGTGAGCGTTCCTACACACAGTGCTGGTCTCTCAAGCATGTTAGACGTAGGACTGTAGTGACATATTCAGAGCACCATTTCGTGCATTTGGGATGCTAAATTTTTAATTCTGCCCCAACTATGGTGAGGCTGGGACACACTCTTTTTGACTCCCTCAGAGTACCTCGAGGGACAGCCCCTCTTGAAAACCCCCAGGATTCTCCGATGGTCAGTCGAAGAAAAGAGACCAGAAAGTTTAAGGAGGAAAAGAGGGGGTGAAAATTTTCCAACAAAAACATGAAGTGCACGGACTAAAACACAACTAAAATACAACTACAATGGGGACGCTAGACTTGGGATGACTAAACAAAATCTTGGTCACAGTGCTGGTTGATTGACGGCAAAGAGAATAAGGTCGGAACATTTCCGGTTTCAAAATCCATCTAGTAGAATTGACAACCTCTGTTACCTTTATTATTGGGCCCCACCTAAATCATCACCCCCACCTCTCACCTCGGCCCCAGAAGTGTGCATTGATTGACAAGGTAACATCTTGAAAATAAATACCAAAACCACTCCATGAACTCAGTTTTATTAGCAATTATATTTAGGAAACTATGTGTATAAGTAACGGAAAAACAGCAATAGGATTTCGATTAGTTGCCTCCACTCTCCAAACAATGGCGATTCCGTAAAGTGACTGTGTGTTTGTTAAAACAGCCTGCAAAACTTAAGCAAAACCGCTTACATCATTTCCAGACTATTGTTCTATTATGTTGACACAAGAATTGTATCACTTACACATTAATTTACGTGTCACCAGTTGACTATGCGATATGCTAATAACAATGCAATCTGTAACAGAGATGCAGTTTGAAGTGCAGCTTTGTTGAATTTTTCTGAGATCTTTGCTAAACGGTTTGAAGTATTTTTTTTACAATCACATTCATAAGTATATTTTATTTTAAATACCTCTTCTAATAAACTGTAAAGAATTGTCTGCTCAAGAGTTAGATAGTGATCAAAGAGAACATTCCCCAGAGCACGTGGATTTTCAGATCTTTGTAACAAATACAAGATTTTCAAGAGGTTGCAAAGGTCTCCAGTAGTTGGCTCTTAATGGATTCTTAGCCTACTTTGATAAATTCGACTTAGAGCTCTAGAGCAGACTGGCCTTCAATTAAGTAAAATTTATCCGAGATGCAAAATATAATGTATTATGATCACAACTGGTGTAATTCTCAAGGATTCTACACGACGGGTCTCCCGAGTTTGGCGCGTCGAAAACTTTGACGATGATTTAATTACAATCGCCTGTTTATATGCATTTACGAACAGCCCAGTTAGGGTTTTCACAGTAAGTTGCAATATAGATTAGAGCGCATTGCCCAATTTATTCAATTACGTTGAGAAGCATCTTAGAAGAACTTTGACCCTGATGCCCACTCCTAATGAAATGTTAAAAGATACTGTAATTCCTCAACTTGAAACTTTCAGTCTGTGTTGATAATTTCTTCCAGCAAAATGTAACCATGCCCATCATTGTCTTTTAAATGTCAGTGCCTGGCTTTGTCACTGCAACGTGTTGGGTATTTCTGACCCTACATCAATATAACTTCCACCACGTACTCTCTATTCTAAATTCATGATCTTAGTGGTATCACTGGTCTCCAAAAAGTAAAGATAACAATTTAAAAAAAAAAACAAACACCTTAATTCAAAAGTAATGCTTAAATGAATCATATTAATGAGTGAGAAGCACTACCAATGCCTTCATTTTTACATAGGCCTCTAATACACTCTTATACCAGGCGGCTTTTATTTGGATAATAGTTCCCTGCTTATACAAACAATACTTTTAAAAGCAATAACTCCAAAAGATCGTAGTAGTAGCTGTTCGAGCTTCCCCGATATTTCGCAGGAGTGTGTTCTAAAGTGTGGTGCTAGCTACCGAGAAAGCTTTGTCACCAGTAAGTTTCTTCCGAGACGGAACTATAAGAAGAGGTTTATCTGTGGCCATAGAAGACAGTCGTTTTACATGTTAGTAAGACAATTTGATTCGCAGCTATAGAGGCATTTGTAAACGTGAAGACATCACGTTTTAAATTTAAGCCATTTTTGATGGGAAGCCAGTGACGCTTTTTCAAGTATTGTAAAAAACTACTGAGTCTACAGGCAGACAAAATTAGTTTAGCAGCTCTTTTGTGAAGTGTCTGGAGACGGTCGAGGTCTCATAATCTAATCTGGAAAGTACAAGTACACGGACAATGATATGGCTTATGTCCTGATCAAGAAAGCTGCAAATGCAACGCATGTTACGGAGCTGAAAATTTCCAGCCAATACGAGTCTAAAATTCATGTGTAAATATGCAAATTGATACATGAATTGATAAGGTTAATATAAGGATGAACAAATGAAAAAATGCATGCTATTTTAGTAATGCGTTTACTATGAATATTAAAATGAAAGTTTTAAACCGTGTAACTTTAAGCTCGGCCCACTTTCCAACAATTTCAAGTTTGCTACACATTGATGGTAAAGTTACCGGGGTATAGTTGGGAGGGGGAAGGGCTCAAAGGGAAAAATTCTACCACCTCTGTATTGGAAGTCTCATCAAATGTTGGACCACACTCATCCTGATGAAAAAAATTCTGGTTTCACCTCTACATAGCTGTTTAGGAATCCCAAATGGTCCAGCCTTGGTACGCTTCGAAGGACTAAACAATCCTGACTGAAAAATACAAAGCTTTTCCTATGGTTTACAATCACCCCTTTTACTCTGTTTGGCTTCTAAACATTGCTTGATAGTCGACCGTGACAGCTGCATTCCACAGCATTTGGTCTCTGACAAATCAATGTGGATATAACGTAGCTCTAGGAAGAACGAAACAAAGAGTAGATTTGATGTTCGCGTATACTCAATTTTTCTGCAGAGTTTTGACAAGCCTTTACTCCTAAGGGTGACAAAACTTATTCTCTGTTTATGCACAAGTCTGCCCGTAGCCAGCAACTCAATTTTGATTCGAAAAGTTTTCGTCTTAAGGGACTCTTGCGTGGACCAAGCATGTGTACTTGCCCCATGGCTACGGGCTAGCTAACAATACGCCCCAATCCTAGTACCTAACCTTTTTAACTTAACGAAAGACAATTAGTAAATTAAGAGGTTGTTAAGCATAAATTCGCAATGTTAATTATCATATTTTAACTGATAACCCACAAACCAAATAAAATATGAAGGGCAATGTACTCATGAAGCCTTATTTTTATCTCTTTATTTTCTTTTTCTTCCGACAGGGGTGTTGCCTTGCTTGACCATCCAGAGATTACCGAAATCCGGAATTTCACAGTTCTGTGAATAGAACAAGTTCATTCCAATTTACCATTAATTGCATCAGCTCCCGTTAACTGCAAACATTAACAGTCATTTTTCCTGTTTTATAACGCCTGTTTTCATCATACAGGTGAACAAATTATGCCCGACTTCCAACTTTACAGCAATGGAAGAAATTGTGGCACAAATTTGGCCACAGCTGTGACCTTTTAACCGTCACATACCTTTCTAATATCAGGGCCGTAGCCTGAGCGAAATCCCTTGAAGGAGACACTAGCCAAGCGGAGCACCAAGTGGCGTGCCTTCAGGTAGTTGACACCCGGGAGGACCTTTCCTTTTTCACCTGTGTATGAGTGCCACCCTGGGGGAGGGTGCCGAGAGGAGGCGTACATGTAAGGCCTGGCTTAGGTGCAAAATTGTGCTATGGTTGGCAAAGGTTTGAATTAATTATATCTTTACAAATTATTATTAAGGGATATTCTTCCTATATTTTGGCTGGGTGTAGGTGAAGAGATGCTGTCTAAGAAAAGGAGATGGCACACTGTGACAGTCTATACTCTCTGAGAAATTTTTGTCTTTGTGAGGTGGCTTGGATGCAAAATGGTGCTATCTTTGGTAAAGCTTCGTAAGCGTTTAATTGAATGTATTTTTGGAATCCTCATTATTTAGTGATTTCTTCTATTTTGGTAGGGTGTAATTGAAAAGGATGTTGCCCCAGGGGAGCGATGACACCTCTACTCCTTGAGAATTTTTTTGTTCTGAGTTTTCCTACATCTAAAGTGGTGTTATCTTTGTTAAACCTTTGGACTGGTAACATGATCTGAAACTTTAATTATTTTTTATTTTCTTTCTGTGGCATGGCATCCGTACCAGGCTGGTATCCGGTGCCGGCTTCCCCTAGCGCTTTTAGTACGCCACTGGGCGAACCACCATCGGTTGGCTCGTAGCCGTAGCGTAGTCTGCAAGAAAACGTTCGGCAGAAGTGCTACCAGATGGGGGGATGACTCATTTTAGACACTAGAAGTTGCATCACAGCATTTTTTACTTTTATATTTCATACTTTAAGAACAACCTTATATTTCAAGAAGAAAAGTTAGATTTCATTTGAAGAGAAAATGCAGTTACCCCAATTTGAATGAGTGTACCCGGATATCCTACATAATTAATGACTTTAAATGATCATGTTACAATATGTTTCTTACTGAGTTGTGAAAATTCATGTATAGAGTAACTCCTTGGTTTACCTTGAATATGAAAGACCTATGTTCTAACCTATCATGAAAGATACTTGAAGTGAAATAAGTGGACATTTGTGAGATTTAGTTGTTGTTCCAAAATTAGTTTGCGGGGACTGCTTAGACCTCTTAAATTAAAAGTTTCTTTAACAACTCATTGAATTTAGCTAATAATTAAAAGTAATCATAGGCTATTTTATCTTTAGCGAACGCATACTCTGGTGCATTTAAGCGATGTGTCTTGTATAGGAGGAAGATGGTTCATTCGTCAGGAGGAAAAACCTGCATAAGAATGCATCCACGGCGGGGGTCTGGGGACCTGGGGTCTGGGGGCACTCACTTTCTTAGAAACGCGTCTGCTAAGGAACAATACCTTCCGTTTCCGTGGTATATGTATGTATGTATGTATGTATGTATGTATGTATGTATGTATGTATGTATGTATGTATGTATGTATGTATGTATGTATGTGTATTTATGTATGTATGCAGATATGGCTAACTGGGTAGATAGACGGTAAGCTGGTCGGAGCTCTGTGACACTTTGTAACTAGGAAACTATCTGAGCGACTTAAATTAGCGTTACGATACACTGAGGTTGTACGCGTATGTAACCGGCACTTACCGGGTCGTTGTCGGAACAATCATTATCTTCAGTATCATAGTCACTACGGCAATTTTTCACGCACTGCAAAAAATGAAATAATGTTACTTAAAAAATTAAATAGGTTTGAACACATTTATGATTGCTATTGTTTCCTGACCCTAACCTGAAGATCATTATTCTCTACTTTTATTTTTCTTCGGCAATTTTAAACCCCACCCCGCTCTTTTGTCCCGCTTTTTGATCCATGAGAATGAGGCATTTCTGACATGTATGATATCTTCCTATTCACAAACTCCCAAGCCCTTGCCTCAAAATAAAGCATAATGTTAGACATATCACCACTTACATTACGTATATTTTCCCTGCAAAGCAAGCAGACCGGTTTCTGCAAGTTGCAAGTGATGTTATCTGGTTAACGTTATTGGTTAATGTTATCTGGCTTATCTATCTTAGTACTGTCAATGATAAGCTGTTGTTGCATCTAGCGTGGGACAATAGCCTCACTTGGTATATAAAATTAGTAGTGTTAGATTAATTGCAGAACCCACGTTTCTAAGGTCACAGTCAAATTTTGTTCCCCTAGATCATCGTCCTAGCACTAATACGCGCTGCCCGAAACCCATGTATTGATTTTACCCTTTCTTTCCTTTCGGTAAGAGAAAAACTGTTGATGTAACTATACTTTAGACTTTTTTTGAACAATAGACCCCTTTTCGCCAAATATGAAAAATACAATGGACACTATGCATCGCTGTTGTGAGCCGCTTGTTACTAAGTGCGAAGTGGCTCGTTGTTAGGACTTTAGGTAGCACAGCATCAATTATCCCCCTTACATAAATCTGTTCGGTATCCTCTGGACCCTTGTGTAGTTCTAAATATGTACCAGCTACAGTTCCCGTAAAAGCGTACAGGTAGCCTTAGACAAGCTGGTTTCAATTTGAGTTTAAAGTCTATTGACTTTTCAGCAACGAAAGCTTAGACATCTTGGTTACAACAACAGGTATTGGTTCCTTTTTAACGTCTTACTGGAAATGCCACAGCGGAAGGATATATTAATACAAAATATCATTTAAAAGACATTCAGTTTCCTTCCTTTTTACGAAATTAGCACTACATTCACTACATCGACATTAAAAATTGAGCACACCTTTCCAGCAACATGGTCTCCACAAAGCCCCTCAAACTTTCTTAAGCCTTGAACTAATAATGTAGGTTAACATTTTCGGGCGGACTTCTCATTAATTAATGGGGCACTAACGTACAATGTTTGAGTCATCGCGGGAGAAGCAAGACTTCTCAGCTTGCATAGACGTCGCATTGACTGTGAAATGAAATCACTAAGGTGTAAAACATACGTCTGTATCGTCCGCTGGTACAGCGTTGAGACATCCACATAGTCCGCAAGGTGGCATCACAGCACTCCAATCTTTTAATAGATATATGTATACCATGTGGAATTTACAATTGATTACGATCTTAACGTGTTTACATCGAATAATCTGAAAAAGACAGGAAGAAAAGTCATTTGAAGGTAAGGATTACTAAAAAATTGTACATAGTATTTTCCTGCATCAGTGTCACAGGAAACTGACGTCTTGTTTTCGTTATGTTATATCCAATGGGGCTGGTCCCACCGCAAGTGGAGCTTTGAAGTCTGGTCATGGGGTTCGACTCTCCTCATATATTCATTGGTCATATCGAAAATATTATCATGTTGAACAGTAAATCTTTTGCAGGGGGTAATGTTAACTCGGCTATTATATATATATATACATATATAGGTCGAAAGGTAAATAGTAGTACATTCGATCTTGAATTTTTATACCAATCCTAGATAGAGGAGAGGATGGCGGGTTCAAACCCTCGGTACGGCTCAAGTTTTCTCTCTGGTATTTTCTCTGAACCTTTCCTGCTTTGATAAGGGCTATGCTCTATCTAGGATTGGTATAAAAATTCAAGATCGAATGTACTACTATTTACCTTTCGACCTACACATTCTAACTTCGACCTACCAACCTCGACCTACCTATATATATATATATATATATATATATATATATATATATATATATAGTTGATCCTAAATTACATCTTGAAACTGATCGCATACGAAGAACCACACTGGTGACACCAGCTACAAGTATTGCGTCATTTGGAACGAAGGAGACTACAAAAATATTCTTGATCTTGGGGAGTGCCGTTCTGCCCCACCTTTCCACAGGCTGCCATGCAAACTGTCGCATTCAACATGAACGAATATGTTACATACCTAACACGATTCCTTGCATCTCCTTCAATTCTTGGGGGGGGGGGGGTAAAGGGAAAAAAGGCTGCATTTACGTTTTCTTAACGTCGCGGCATGGGTGGAGAGGAAGACATTCCCTAATGACTCATCCCCAGCGCGTACCGGTGTCACATGATAAGAAATGTACGAACAGTAGCTTTCGAGTTTCTTAGTGCACCCGCATGCGCAATTTTTTTCCCCAAGAGGTTATGGGCAAATCATGCCAATGGACCAATCAGCTTCTTGGAAATAGGCCACACCCCTAATTCCGAAATGGCAGCTTTCCGACCCTTTTATTGTAATTCTGACACCGGATTATGAAAGAACAGGCCAAATAACCCTTGGCCACGTAACCTTTAACCCTAATAATAACCCTAACCATGATTTTGAAACAAATTTGAAAAAAATTGAAAATCAAATTTGCCCATAACCTCGTGGGAAAAAAAATTAGGCCACCTGCATGTGTGTGAAAGGGTCAACGAGTTCATGAAAACAATCACTCACATAAACACAAAAGGTGCAAAACAAAACTCAGCTGTTCTGAGTTTACAAACCTGGATTTTGCCTGTGGAAGGAGTATTAATTAGTCAAGATGATAGCCTCTACACATGAGCGGCGATTTGTTCTCAATATTGGGAGGACATGACCCCATTTTCAAATAGTTTACTGTGTGAAAAACAAAGTCAATGAGCGATTGCGATTTCTCAAATACTGGGGGAGGGGACATATCCCTCCTGTCTCCACACGCGATCACAAACTATACCAGTGCGTCACTAATTGAGAATTAAACTGAGTGGGAGAAGAAGGTATTGATTGCTTGGTCCTGGTCTTGGTTAGAGCAATATCAAAATAGACCCATAGACGGGGGTGCAGCCCGTAAAACATTTTCGCCCACTTAGTTTTTAAAGAATAATTAATTACTGTTATCTTTACATATGTTTTCTCCTTAAACTTACAGTTCGCCCCGCTTTTACACCTTGCCTGGTCACGGGCCAGAGTCTGTTGCTTTGACCACACTTATGAAGGAACCTCCAGGTATCTCTACTCAGAATCAATGACTACACTTTGGTTGACATAAATTTAACCAATAGCTTCACTCTGATTGGTCCAGGCTCGGATGCAGAAATTAGGCCCTAGGCCCTTGTTAGGCTCCAGGGGCGGATCCCCGGAGTAATCACCATAACCTCTCGCAATATTACATATATAGATCGCAGAAATTGGCTCCAGTTACTCTTTTTAGGAGATTTTATATCATTTCATATATATGACAATCGATGTAAATGGCTCAGTAACAGGTCACTTAAGAGGCAGGGCGAATCTGAGGTTATTTCAAAGTTTGGACTCTAGCATTAAGCGCTATATGTACATTTACTTAATTTAGATATGATTTTTTGCCATAATGAGTATTTGTCTGCTTTGAAAGGTGTGGTACAGGACGTGAAAGATTTGTAACTCAAAACAATTGAAATACGTCAATCATTCATCTTTGAAGACATTTTACCCCACCTCCAGGCTCCTGTAGAAATCTTTGGCTTAAAACTTTTTGGATTAGTTTAAATTTCGATTGGAAACCGTTTGACGTGCCATCGTTCCCATGACAATACGTGTTGGTGTCACTGTTTGTAGCTAGTATACTTTTGGCAGGAGATTTGCTATCGGACAAAGGCACGGAAGTCCGCACGATCAGTGGCAACGACACGAGTTGGTGATAGCGGTGGCAAGGTAGAAAATGTCGTAGTCGCATCCCACATAAACCTAGAGAGTCGGTGAAAAGCGTTCATAAGTGCTCCAATGATATTTTGAAACCGGCGCAGACCCTTTTTTGTCACCTAGTGCCAACGTGCAGTTCCGGGGGAGGGTTTTCTGATGAGAGGGGACGCACTCCCTTACTTTTAAGACACACTCCCTCCCCTTTGAGAAAGTTTTGTTCATTTAGGGTGGCTTAGGTGCAAAATGGTGGCACTTTCTTTGGCAAAACGTTGAATTGATTACATGTTTAGAATCTCTCATTTTTAGTGGTATTTTGGCTGTGGCATGGGACCCTTCTAAGGCTGGTACCATGAGAACGGCATAGAGAAACTTTGGGGTAATTAAAAAGGAGGGGATACTAAGAAGACCAATGATAATTTAGAAGATCAGCTGCAGTGGGGAGTGAGCGAGAAGGGAGTAGGAATAACCAAAGAATCGTGGATTTAGAAGTTTGTACATGTAATAAGATAATATTCACCATTACCAATAATGGGTGTCGTGATAATGCTTTGAAAACTGTCTTACGACAAATTCATACCTTCAACCTCTTACATCATGCTACAAACCAGACAAATTTTACTGTAGGCTACTCTCGATGTTGGATTGCTCTATGATCGCCTCTAATTGTTGCGCAGTCCCCACAGGGCATGGAAAATCTAATTTGGCCAGTCCAATATTCCGCTGTGTTATTGCCCTAACTATGGTCGTATGATATAGAGTTACAACCATGACGAATGCCGGCAAAGCGCCCCGAAATTTTGCTAAAACAATCATTGCTGTGACAAACTAGTTGCACGCATACTCTGCACCTAGACATTATCAATTCCACCAGAAATATGTTTCCAAGTAGAATGGGAGTCTGCTTCCTGGTGATTCTTTAAAAAAATAATTCCAATAAAATAAGTCTTCTCAAGAGTAAAGAAAACCGGGAAGAAAACCCTTACTACACTTCCTTATAACGCTGTGTTCCTGTCTAATCACGTCCATGCACACGCACAATTAGTTGTCGAACGCTTACCGAGGAATAATGCGAATACGTTTGAGGCCGTATTGATAATAAGCACAGCAGTGAGGCTAAAAGCGCACGGAGAACGAGAAAATTTTGATAGATTGCGAAGGATCTGTGGAAATTTTGATAGTTTTCAAAAGATTTTGATAGAACATGATTAAAATAAATTCATCACCCAGCCGACAACACAACGCTCCCTACCCCTGCAGAAATTTATAGCTAAATGCATTTTGAAATCGTTTCAAAATGTATTGGAAATTTTTGGAAATCGATTGGAGGGAGGCAAGCGCCTCCCATGCCCTTGTGTCGGTGTCACTGCCTACGATAGCATGTCCTTTTGCCAGCCTGGAGTCTTTAATCACCCTAGAAGGCCTGTGTGCGAAAATCTGGCATCTCAATCCCCCTAGATTGCAGAAATGTTTATTGTTTTAACACAAATTTGTTACTTCAGTTGAATGCAGCCTAAGCTAGCCATTTCCCCAGGGAATATACCATTATGTTCAAGTCCATAGATCTGTAGACTAGCATCATTGTTTAGCCATGCACCTGTTCTCGCACATTGTAGCTCCACCCACCCCGCAGACAGATTTTATTTTATTATTATTATTATTATTATAATAATTATTATTATTATTATTATTATTATTATTATTATTATTATTATTATTATTATTATTATTATTATTATTATTATTATTATTATTATTATTATTATTATTATTATTATTATTATTATTATTATTATTATTATTATTATTATTATTATTATTATTATTATTATTATTATTATTATTATTATTATTATTATTATTATTATTATTATTATTATTATTATTATTATTATTATTATTATTATTATTATTATTATTATTATTATTATTATTATTATTATTATTATTATTATTATTATTATTATTATTATTATTATTATTATTATTATTATTATTATTATTATTATTATTATTATTATTATTATTATTATTATTATTATTATATTATTATTATTATTATTATTATTATTATTATTATTATTATTATTATTATTATTATTATTATTATTATTATTATTATTATTATTATTATTATTATTATTATTATTATTATTATTATTATTATTATTATTATTATTATTATTATTATTATTATTATTATTATTATTATTATTATTATTATTATTATTATTATTATTATTATTATTATTATTATTTTTATTATTATTATTATTATTATTATTATTATTATTATTATTATTATTATTATTATTATTATTATTATTATTATTATTATTATTATTATTATTATTATTATTATTATTATTATTATTTTTTTTTTTTTTTTTTCCTCCTGTTTATTTAAGCTTTGTTCAAAATCTTTTTGGTATAACATGTCGTGTTCACACTGTCAATATATACAAAAAATTAATCGAGTATAAAAGTCTTCATTACATCGTTATAAAGCTTGCGTTTCTTACAATGCTGCAGAACATTGATGGGAAACTTAAATTTATATAAGAACATTTCTTTATCTAACTGAATCTTTTTCCTTGAGCAAACATAAACATAGTACTTGAAGTGTAAAATTAAAAAATTATACGGGCTGTATTCTTTATGATGATAACCAAAAAAGATATCTTCTTTTGAGAAAAAGAATTGCTTGTTGAGGAATCTTCTTTCCATCTCTAAGAGAAAATTTGATACGAAACTACATTCCCAGAATAAATGTTCAATGGATTCATCATATATATTACAAAATGAACACAATGGAGATTCCACCTTTTTCATATAAAATAGTAATTTATTAGTTGGGATAATTCTATGTAAGAACTGAAACTGAAAATACTGTAAACGTGCTTCTGAAATACTTTTAAAAGGCATCCTAAAACGAGGAACCCACTGATCTTCATCAACGGGATAGATATTATTCCACTTAGCACGCGAAGTGGGCAATGTCGTCACCCTCATCAATAAGATAGGGTAAATTACGTAAGAAACTGAAAACTTATGCTCCATAATCTTCTCTAATAACCGTTCACTCGAATTGGGCTCAATAACTGTATCTGTTAAGGTGGATCTCCAATGTCTAGGTATAGCTTTTATTAAACCCCAGTATGATGTAAATGGAAAATTCACAACATTATATTTTATAGTAAAAGTTAAGTAATCCAACGGTACATTATTAGCATTAAACAGGTCAATGATTTTCGTAACTCCTTTGTCATATAAATTATCATAAAATACAGTTTTTCCATCAATTTTTATATAAGAGTTATTCCAAATGTACTCATTTCCAAAATTTAGTTCAGGTGTAGAAAAAGTAGCATCACACCACGCTTCTACGACTTGACAAAAAAAGATGTTCTTGATATATTTAACATCGGTCTTAGCACAATTACATTTAAAAAAGAAACGAGATCCATAAGACCTTAAAGATATCTCAAAAAATAATTTCCATGGACTCGCATTTTCAGAAAGGTAACGACGCACCCAAGAACATTTTAAAGACTTTATAAAGCTATTTACATGCGTTACCTTTAAGCCACCATCTCCAATATGATTTACCATTGTACTTCTCTTAATTTTATCAGGGCGTCCATTCCAAATAAAATCAAAAATAATTCTTTCCAGTTCTTTGACAAAATGTGATGGGGGATTAGGAAGGACCAGGAATAAATAAACAAGTTGGGAAAGGGCAAACGACTTAACTATAACATTACGACCAATTGGAGTCATATCTCTAAAAGACCACGCACGTAAACATGATTTTAGTCGAGATAACTTCGGAGTGTAGTTAAGTTCAAAAAGGTCGTGTCTGTTATTGGTAAAGGAAATGCCCAAGTAAGTAACAGGACCACTGCTTACAACAATGTCACGAAAGGAAGTAAACGGACAATCGATTACATAGGGACCCAGAGGAAACAGGACAGATTTGGTATAATTAAGAGTCAACCCTGACACTTCTGAAAAATCAGCCAGAGTTTTTACTGTTCCTCGTAAGGAACTAATAGAACTATCCAGAAGAAAAACCGTATCATCGGCATATTGTAAAATTTTATAAGTAGAGCTTCCCACACAGATACCTTCTATTTCCTCATTATGTGAAACACTCATGGATAGGAGTTCAGAACATAAAATAAACAAATAGGGGCTGAGGGGGCAACCCTGCCTGACTCCTCTGCTTATATGAAAGTAACCAGTTGAGAAGCCGTTATTAATAACACAAGCATTGCTATTATTATACAACACAGAAACCCATTTCTTAAAATCCTCACCAAAGCCAAAATAAGTAAGCGTCTTTTGGATAAAAGCCCAGTCTAATTTATCAAATGCTATTTGAAAATCAACAAAAAGCAAGAACCCCGGAATGTTATTATCATTAGTATAATCAATTAAGTCTAAAACATATCTAATATTCTCTCCAATAAAGCGGCCTCTAACAAAACCAGTTTGGGTAGGTCCTATAAGGGAAACAATACAAGATTTGAGTCGCGTAGCCAAAGCTTTGGCTCCAATTTTGTAGTCTGTGTTAAGTAATGTAATCGGACGATAATTTTCCAGTTTATTGAATTCCTTTCCAGGCTTTAAAATTAACGAAATTATACCACGAGACTGTTCAGTCGCAAGAGAACCTGAATGAAATGCATAATTCAAACTTGAAACTACATGAGGACCTATTAAGTGCCAAAATTTTTTTGTAAAAGTTGGTTGACAGACCATCAGAGCCTGGAGATTTATCATTGGTCATGGAGTGCAAGGCCGCAGAACATTTTTCTAATGTAAGATCCCCTTCACAAACAGATAAGTCACAGTCCGGAATTGAGTTAAAACCCGGGAGAGTATTGAAAAACGTTTCATTAGAGCAAGAATGAGAACTGTATAGTTTTGTTACTTCAGTTGAATGCAGCCTAAGCTAGCCATTTCCCCAGGGAATATACCATTATGTTCAAGTCCATAGATCTGTAGACTAGCATCATTGTTTAGCCATGCACCTGTTCTCGCACATTGTAGCTCCACCCACCCCGCAGACAGATTTTATTATTATTATTATTATTATTATTATTATTATTATTGTTATTGTTATTGTTATTGTTATTGTTATTGTTATTGTTATTGTTATTGTTATTGTTATTGTTATTGTTATTGTTATTGTTATTGTTATTGTTATTGTTATTGTTATTGTTATTGTTATTGTTATTGTTATTGTTATTGTTATTGTTATTGTTATTGTTATTGTTATTGTTATTGTTATTGTTATTGTTATTGTTATTGTTATTGTTATTGTTATTGTTATTGTTATTGTTATTGTTATTGTTATTGTTATTGTTATTGTTATTGTTATTGTTATTGTTATTGTTATTGTTATTGTTATTGTTATTGTTATTGTTATTGTTATTATTATTATTATTATTATTATTATTATTATTATTATTATTATTATTATTATTATTATTATTATTATTATTATTATTATTATTATTATTATTATTATTATTATTACTATTTACGCATCATCATGATGATTTTTTTTCAGCTGAACTATGTTCCGAAATTATCTCGAATTAAAAAAATTATTAACCTCTGGTCTTCCCGGGACCTTACTCCCATTGGAAAAATTGTTCTTATTAAAAGTTTTCTTATATCTCAACTAGTTTATCTTTTTTCTGTGTTACCAAATCCAAGTATTCAATATTTTAAGGATCTTGAGTGCCTTTTCTACAGTTTTATCTGGTCTAAAAAACCGGACAAAGTTAAGAGAAATGTTTTAATCAATAGTAAATCCAAAGGTGGTTTAAGTATGATTGATGTAAGGTTATTTGCAATAAGTTTAAAATGCAAGTGGGTTAAACTTTATCTTGATGGAAATGATAGTTTGTGGAAGGTTTTGTTTGATGAAGAACTTAAAAAATATGGTAAAGGTTTTTATTTGAATGCAATTTTTCTAAAAAAGATATCAATATTTCAAATGTTTTTATTCGTGACGTTTGTTATGCATGGTCTGACTTCAATTTTAGATCTCCAGATAGTAACTTTTATGGAAACCAGAGCGTCTTGAACAATTCCTTTATAAAAATTGATAACATACTTATTTATTCTAATATTCTCAGACGTAAGGAGGCTTTCAAATTACATCATTTTTTCGACCAAGATGGTAATGCTTTGGATTATAACTCTTTTTGTATGAAGTATGATTTGAACCGTTTTCCATTCACCCTTTATTTTGGTATCCTTTCTGCAATTCCGTCGTCTTGGAAAAAAAGTATTAATTGCGTCCATATTCAAAATGAAAATGAGCAACGGCTCACGAAAGCCATCTCTTTACCAAAGATCACGAAATATGTATATAATTATTTAGTTAAGGAGAAATCACAAGTTCCAAAGGCAATCTATAAATGGCAGGACATTGATAACAAAGTGTATGACTGGAATCAAATTTTTATGTTGCCTTATATTGCTGTGAGAGATACGAAGTTGCATTATTTTCAGTTCCGTTTCTTGCAAAGAATACTTGGTGTAAATAATTTTCTATATAGGATAAAGGTTAAAGAAAGCTCGCTTTGTACTTTCTGTCATGAAGTTAATGAGACACTGGAGCACCTCTTTTGGGAATGTGAATACGTTAAACTCTTTTGGTCAGAGATATGTAACCTGTGTCTAAAAAGTACATTTGAAATTGATTTTAATTATATTAAGTTTGGGAAGTTCGAGGATGCTAAACATCCAATCAATTTTTTTATTTTACATGGAAAGTACTATATTTTTAATTGCAAGTTAAATAATAATATTCCAGATGCCATTGCTTTTTCCTATAAATTTAAGTATTACCTAAACGTTGAATATTACATATTAAGCAAGGCTAGTAATGTATCTCGCATCACACTCTTCAAAGAAATGTTTATTCTATGAGTATGTTATATGATTTATAGATTCTACCCTTGTTAAGAATGGACACGTGATGTAAATTGTACATATATTGTTGCATCAAAGGATAAAATAAAAAACGAAAGAAAAAATTATCAATATTATTATTATTATTATTATTATTATTATTATTATTATTATTATTATTATTATTATTATTATTATTATTATTATTATTATTATTATTATTATTATTATTATTATTATTATTATTATTATTATTATTATTATTATTATTATTATTATTATTATTATTATTATTATTATTATTATTATTATTATTATTATTATTATTATTATTATTATTATTATTATTATTATTATTATTATTATTATTATTATTATTATTATTATTATTATTATTATTATTATTATTATTATTATTATTATTATTATTATTATTATTATTATTATTATTATTATTATTATTATTATTATTATTATTATTATTATTATTATTATTATTATTATTATTATTATTATTATTATTATTATTATCCGCATGGATTATGCCTTAAGGCGACACTTCGTGCTAATTCAACAACATTAAGGCGACACCTGGAATTAAGGCGACACATAACTGTCGCCTTAAAGGAATAGGTACCATTTAGAAAAATAATTTTATTGTCGCAAATAGGCTTAAATTGTTCCTTTTGGTCTAATAAGTATGTCTACTAAATTTGGTTAGGGTGGGGTTAGGGGTAGGGTTAGGGTTAGGGTTAGAAAATTTGAATTTTTAGTGTGCAAGTCAATGTAACTGTCGCCCTAAGTCAGTATCCACGCTTATTATTATTATTATTATTATTATTATTATTATTATTATTATTATTATTATTATTATTATTATTATTATTATTATTATTATTATTATTATTATTATTATTATTATTATTATTATTATTATTATTATTATTATTATTATTATTATTATTATTATTATTATTATTATTATTATTATTATTATTATTATTATTATTATTATTATTATTATTATTATTATTATTATTATTATTATTATTATTATTATTATTATTATTATTATTATTATTATTATTATTGTTATTATTGTTATTATTATTATTATTATTATTATTATTATTATTATTATTATTATTATTATTATTATTATTATTATTATTATTATTATTATTATTATTATTATTATTATTATTATTATTATTATTATTATTATTATTATTATTATTATTATTATTATTATTATTATTATTATTATTATTATTATTATTATTATTATTATTATTATTATTATTATTATTATTATTATTATTATTATTATTATCCTCATGGATTAGGCATTAAGGCGACAGTGAGGGTAAGAAGCTTAGACTGTAATCTTTAGATAATTGGTTACCAGTGAATCTGTTGGAGGAGAGGAGTGACATGTGCTGAAGATACATTTTGATTACGTTTCTAGACAATTTTATTAATATTTGCTCTTTTTTCGTTCTCTTTCCTTTTTTCTCATTCTTCTTTCCCTCCTTTCATTTCTCGGCGGGGGGGGGGGGAGCGGCAATAGCCCCCCTTTTCTGCACCTGGATTAATCTATGATAAGTTATGCAGATGAGTATTGCAGCCCAGGGCATAGCATACAACTTTCAGACAGTAGCAGAGAAACCAAATCATTTTTTCTCAAGTCAAGCCAAGTGCCAAGTCATCTACCTTCAAGTCAAGTCAAGTCTCAAGTCATAATTTTCAAATTTAAAATAAAATAAACCTATAAACCAGATTAAAGTCCAAGATGAAATCTTAATACGGAGATTAGATGGTCAGCCCCAAAGAAAACTTTAATCAAAGGAAATCTCAGGTTGACACTTCTTTGGTAGATTTACGAAATGTATTATGTCCACACTAAAGAAAATCACCTTACCAACAACTTTTCAATATGACCATTGGACCAAGTAAGCTTTAAGCACTTACTGTAAGTAGCTAACAACTTGTAAAATCAAAAAGCTTAGCCTACATTCTTATGGAAACGGAATCGTTTTTAAATAAGAAGGATATTTCCCAAGCATAACGCCAATCAACATTTTGTAGTTTTATGGATACCCTATAGCTGCATAATTCAGGTGAAACATTTTGTTCTGGTATAATCTAAATCTGAGTAAAAAGTCACCCAACAAATGAATGCATGTTTACAATGGTTCCTGAGAGGGAAAGCAGAAATTTGCCTGCTACTTTCTGTAACAAATTCATGAGGAGTGAAACTATTTTCTTGACTTATATTATGGGAGTGATTTCAGACAACTTCTGATATGCAACGTTGAGGAAGCCATGGTTCCCTCTCATTTCTCAAGGCGTGTGTGTGAGTGTACGTAAACGTGAGTGATGGAACTAAGTACCTACGTCCACAAATATGGAAATTCTTTGATGACGGGGACGATTTTGCTCTTCATTGGGAGCGGGACAAACCGCTAAGGTAGCAACTGCAGGGGCTTTTGAAAAAAAAAATGAACCACTAAATATAAGCTTGGACTTAGAACGATAATGAAAATGCTCCACTGAGCTCTCCGATAAGTGTTCATAAAACAAGCATTACTCCGACTCCCTATAGGGTGAACAACAATGTTCGTAAATTATTCAAATTGCCAATGTCAGCAAAAGGTTGGAAAGCACTCATGTACACTATAACTGAAATAGACGTGTTCTTGTATAAGGAGTTAGCGTTGTAAGGTATACCTTTGAATGGTTGCCTCAATCAGTGCGACACTACAATTATACATTTAACTGTCCTTCTAACTCGAGGCACAATGCAATCTCGAATGCATGAATGAAAACTGCTTGTTTCTACCTAAGATAATTTTATGGTAAAGAACTCATGTCCCACTCAGCGACAAACATTGTCATTCAATGTCGACAAGTCCAACATGTTCAAGTCAAGTCAAGTCGCAAGCCATGTTTCTTCAAGTCAAGTCGCAAGTCAAGACAAAGTGTGACTCGAGTCAGACTAGAGTCTAGGTCAGTGACTCGAGTCAACAACTTTGCACAGTAAGTAGGCCTACATGAAACTTTAACTAAGGCGGAGAAATTTTCTTCTTCAACAAAAACGCAAACTTTTCAAGTTGTTTCAGTTAAAACCTGACTTTTTATTTTTTTTTAAGTTTCGTTTGAGTGTAGAACGCCCTGAAAATGTTGGCTTTGCCGTCCTTCTAGCAATCAGACGCTCTTCAGGGAGCTTGGCCAGCAAGTCGGGCAAATCCTGGGGCCACCATTCTGCCTGACGTCACCTTCGTGTAGCTACGAACACGGAGAAACACAACCTGATCGAACAAAATGGAACTAAGTATTGTGTCCTCCTTATGCAGATGGTTACTTTATGTCCAAAACTGATACTAAAAAGGGGAAATTTGGCATCCTATGTAACATTGGCGGGTCGGCAAACTCATATTTCAGATACAGATCGGATACTCTGGAATGTTTTTTGGAGTTAGAAAAGACCCTAAACCTCATCATCAGAGGGGTCTTAAAATTATTTTGCCATACTTGGGAAATGTTTGAGCTATTTTTTGCTCGATTTTTTTTTTGACAAATGACGTCATTTTGAGTCAGTGTTTTGAGGACGCGCTCCTGGACCAACTATACAATATGTTGACTCCTTGTCCGTTCCATGCAATTTTACAGACATCATTTGCCACAACCAGCGTTATTTGACAACTTTTTTTTATTTTGGTCGAAAATATCAACATTTGAAGAGACGGTTTCAGTTTTTTAATAGGAGTTTAGTCGCATGGATGCTATGGTAACCATTGCATATGCAATTTCCAGTTTTGTGCTGAAATATTGAATCAAAAGCGGTGATGATTGCTTTCAAAATTATAGGACAAAGCAACACATAGCCTAAGCTACATCTGTGTGGTGTATGGGGTAGGCTAGGCCAATATGAACTTGGGATGAGTAGAGAACTGTACATACCCAAGGGCCTATAGGCCTATGTTGTTTTGCCAGTGTCATCACGTGATGTAAACAGTCAAATGTATACCTGCGGTCTTTTAAATACGCGTTGGCAGGGAGAACTGCAGGATAACCCATCAAATTTTGAGAAGAGGGTTTGAGATTGAGATATGACCGGGGGCCCATGTTGTCAGGTGGGAGGGGGAAGGGCAAGGGGCAGTTAAGGTGACATGTGACATTCCTACCAATGTTACCCCAATCATCCTGGGGTCATTTAGTAGATTTTCATACATAACTATAGCCCAGTGGATAAAGATATGAAATTGATAGACATACTACTTATTGACTGGAAATTAATTGGTTCATAGCACTGAAGTTCCATTTTTCCTTTGTTGTGAGAAGTTATCACAATAAAACCTCAAAAACCTGCCAAAGTTCCCCCGTTTTATGTGACACAACTATGCCCATTCGGTGGGCTGTAGGCGAACGAAAAATAGAAAATGTGGAACTAGTCTGTCCATGCAGTTATTATTAATGCATAGTATGCACATCGTCCTTACCACTTTACCTACCACTTCTCAGCACATGACAGACCCGAGTTTAACACTGGACGACACGGTCTTAAGGCCGGTTCATACTTCATTATAGCGCTATAAAGCTGTGTTTAAGGATGTTAGCTGGGTCTCGATATGCCGATGTAAAATTGATTCATACTTCAGTTTTCTCGCATAGCTCAACTTTCGTAGTACTGCCATGCAATGCACAGTCTCCCAACACCTGCCTACGCAAAGGCCAAGTACAGTACATGTGTATGCGGTTTGATCGGCTCTACGACAAAGTACACTATTGATTACCGTGAAAATTTTAGGGAATACAAGAAAATCCTGCCTTACTAACCTTTATGTCTTAATTCGTGGGGAGCAATAACTGTTTCCCTCCATTCCGACAACTCTCACTGTCACAATCAAGCCGTCGATAGTCGCACGGAACCCGAATACATGTAATGAGCCGGTATCTGAAAAGGTCCGCCATTGCTGTCGAGAAGGATCGTGAGCTCGTTTCAAAAGGTCGTTCACCTACCAAGCAGCCAATCAGAAGCCGTTTCCTTTGCGACATCTCGAGAGCTTGCGAGAAAAGTTGAACAATATTCAACTCCTAGCAATGACCGTGAATCGAACTGGCGGCATAGATATTTTGACCATATATGGTTATTGATCGCTTTATCGCGCGAGAAATTTGGAAGTATGAACCGGCCTTAAGACTTCCTGGAACTACGCATTAGCTGGCTAAGTGTAACACAGTTCTTCTAGAATTTCAAAGATCACATTACATCCATGTGCTTAGCCTGTGTTTGCCAGTTCTAAAACAGTCTTCGTGTGCTACCATTTGTGTTATTGGTTACACCTTTTTGTTCAAACGTCTCTATGTTCCGACACAATAATTGCAATACTCTTAGCTAACCTAACCTAACCCTTATCCTAACAGTGACCTTCATGTAGTCGGAATATAGAGACCGTCGGGACAGAGAACTGTCCCCGTGTTATTCACGGCGTTTTATACCTGGCTTCTCTGAGCTATAACCAATTAGCCCAATTAACCTATCACCAGTATCACCCTTGCAAAACTCTTTAAATTCTCCAAATGAAAATGGGCTCTTGATGCAACGGTGGTAAGGCACTGTACTCGCTATGGAATACCCCCTAAAACTTGTTAAAATTCAGATTCGTTGTCTCTGTGACTTCGTTTTAGGTTCCCGTATTAATAAAAACAGCTTTCTTTCAGCCAGTTGTGTAACTAGAATAGTGTTGAAGGGGTGTGTGAGGTCCAATTTTGCCCAGTAACTAGGCCAATTGTGTCGACAAATGGTGTGATCTTTTTGATCCATTTTTAAATGTAGGTGAACTTCTTTGTGACTTCTTTGTGAACAAATCAATGTGTCGAAATGATGCATATAAGATGGGCCCCTACAATGTAGTATCCCAAAGAATCAGCCACCATCAAAGCATTTATTCAAGTAAATAATACATGAAAAAACCACATGAAATTTTGTTTTTGGCCCATGTTTGAGTTTTAGTGAATTCTTCGCACAAATAACGCCGACTGGCACGACAGGAAAAAAGTTGCTAGAATGCACCGACAAAATATTTTGTCTGATACTTTAGTTGTACTTTCAGCCAAAGTAACGCCGCAAAATGACAACATGAAATGGCAGAGCTTCGGAAATCATAGCTTTCTCTAAAGCTTAGGATATCTTTGGATATTGCATGCGCTACGAGGAGCACATTCTTCTTCCCCAATACACCTTATGCATATGACGCACAGAAGGAAAGTTTCGTCTCCGATGGAGACAAGCGCGTATCATTGTAACTTACACCAACAAATGCAGACATCTGATTTGTCAACCGGTCGGATACGTGCCTAAGTTTACTACCTGCGCTTGCGAAGTCTACGTCGTGACTGCGGTGTGCTTCATTATTTACCCTCCAAAATGTTGTCGCTTGACGTCAATGCATAAGGTCTATGAATGCACCAAAATAAGACATGAAGACTCTGACGTACGAGATAAGAGACTGTGGACTGCATCTACCATCTAGACAGAAAATCTACTACTTTAGGGCAAAGCATACTTTTTCGCTCAAACATAAACATTAAATATGCGGCAAAAAACAATAGCCCTTCCCACCCCCCCCGCCCCATGGAAGTAGGTCTAGTCAGGTACGCTTAGGCACGAAAAAACCCAAAGAACATTTTCTCGTGCAAAAATGGTGGTTATCAAGGGTAATCTTTAGGTCAGGAACGGTGGCAAAGAGGCAGTACTTGAAAGGCACGTACCCTCTTTTGGATTTGATACAAATTTATCGGAAGGGAAAGGGGAGGGATGTAATCGAAGAAAAGTTTTTACAGAAGAGAATGATAATTCATTGCCATAACATATATGACACATATATACTCGATGTATCAATTGCTTAGTGCTAATTTACGGGTAGAGTTTGAAGAAATTTGCAGGGTGAGCTAAGCGTCCAAAATATTCAGGAACACAGAGAAGAAGTTGTTCTCATTTTTTGAGTTTTGTCGAAAGCGAAAGGAAGCTGTGCAGTCATGCGAATGTATGTATGTGTGTATGTGGGTATGTATGTATGTGTTTGTGACGCTTGGATTGTAAACACGATATCTCAAGACAGCAATGATGGATACTTCTCATACTTGAAATATACAATTATCATATTAAGAGAAAGATCCATATTGTTTTTGGTGGGAGCAAAGGTCATGTGAGATCAGAAAATGAACGATATTGGTTTTGGTAATGGTCAAAGGTTATTTGAGGTTACCGGAGGAGAAAATATGAAATTCTTAAAAAATACTTGTTAACACGATGTATCAAGACGGCATGATGGACCATTTTCATATTTGGTATATAACTTTATCATATTGAGAGGAGGAAACCTATTGTTTTTTGTGGAGGTCAGAGGTCCTTTCAGGTCATCAGAGGTCAAAAATCAAAAACCTTGAAAAACACGATATTTCAAGACAGAGATGATGCATACTTTTCATACTGAGATGGGTTACTTAAAGAGAGAGGGAACCCTATTGGTTTGTTGGAGGTTGACAGTCATATGAGCTCATCAGAGCCGAAACTACGGAAAATACGTAAACTAAAATGACAGTGGGCGGTACTTTCAAACTGCGTCCGTGGTTTCGTGAACAAAGAAAAGTTAGGGCTGAAATTTCCTACAATTCCAGAGATAAAGTTATAGAAAACAACATTTCTTTCACAAGCATATCTGCTACAATAATAAGTACAATTTGAATTGCCTAATTATGAACAAGTGTAAAGGATGTTGTGACTATAACGTGATTAGAAATGCCATACGTTTTACTAGCTATTTGTTGGCGTGGTGGATCAGTTTTCGGTTTCTCACACAAACGGCCTGGTCTCGAATCCCTTCTAAGACACGTTTTTTTCACTTTTATTCAATTTTTTGGTGGAGTTCAAAGGTCATGTGAGGTGAGCAGAATTCAAATTGTGAAACATCTTCAAAAGGGAAATAGTGAAGAAGTATAAATTTGAGGGCTGGACCTCAGTGCAACAAAGCACCCCCCTTTTGGCAAGGAATCACAAAGCCTATGAGCTTTCTGGTTGTAATAAATAATCAGAAGCCGGGGAGGCGGACCTCTATTGGAGCTAACTGGCACTGTATCATATTCATCGTCTGCCGAAGAGATGATCAAATGTCCGATGTACCGAACCGTGGGAAAATAAGAAAACAACTGTGTTACTGAGGGTGACAGTCCAGAATTTCACAGAATATGTGTAGGATGTTTACGTTACCTGGAGGGGGTTCCCTATCTTACTGTATGGATTAAAACTATGACAGATGTTCTCACAATGGTGTAATATGAAGTTAAATCACATCTTAGAGGTAGAAATTGTGGAACCAAAGACGGTACGATAAACCACACTTCAATGTTTTGTTATAAAGGGCAAGAGGTAACTTACCAGTTTATGTGAATATAGTGGGTTTGCGTTAGGTGGCATGATCCAAGCTGCCAAGTGAGGGTCGTTATATTCTAACTCTTCATTTGTAACATTACCATTGGCATGTGTCACTTCCAAGGTTTTCACTTTTGTGTTCCATTTGAATTCGTAGGTTGTTCCGTTTTTCATAATCCTTAAACCTGTGGCACGAAACTGCTTTTTATTAAAGCGAGGTGACAGGTAGACGTCAATTTGTAATGTATTGTTGTTCTCGTCACAAGGGATCACTGCCGTGAACCAGCCTTCGCGTCCAACATACGAATATTTAAGCAAGTCGAAGGTAGTGATGTGGGGATCGCCACGCAGGCAGCACATGTCGTAATCGTCTGGATTGTCTTGATTGTAAAGGAAGAATATGAATCATATTGATAAATGTAGGCACATGGGTAAGTCAATTGTTTCTTATCGGATGAAGCTGTATGAACCTGGAATGCAGAGGACAAACCAATGGGAACTTTCCAAATAGCAATAACAAATGATTGTGGGATGGAGTTGTGGTATGCTTCGTTTTGTTAATGGCATTTACTGTGGCGAAAACGACGCTTACACAAAACTGCATCTCATAATTCTCTGTAATTGCTATTTGGGAAAGGGTCAATTCGGTGTACTTTACTGACAAGTACAGTGTTCTTCTTCTGTATACCTATCTGCATAAATGGTATCCTAACAATGAAATGTACCACCAAAAAATGCAAATGGTTAACCGATTTGCTCCAGAAGTGCAACTATAGTTTCATCTAATCCCCTTATTTCCCTAAAAGGTTCCACCGAAAACTTAGTGAATTTGAATACCTCCCTCCCCTCTCGCGGAGTTAATGAACAGACAGTCATCCTTGAAGTTTGTGTTATTTACAAAACAGTGCTTTGTGCCTTTTCCAGTGATCAGTTTCACTATCTGAGATCTTCATTTCTCCCAGTTCCCTAAAATTGTACTTGAACTATTAAAATCTCTGTCAATAGTCTGTGCTTGTGCGCTCATCCCGAAAATGTTGGGATAAGGACTACTACTGCCGTACCTATAACACATCCCAAAAATTGACTTTATTTTCGAAGATATTTAAATCGTCCGCTTTAGATAAAACGGGGAGTAAACAGAGGGTCCTTGCCTATGATTTTCCGTCTTGAACAACGTGGACATTGTTTTTTGCCTAAAATAGTCTTGAAAACTGTCTCATATTAGGGGTATTTCCCCTACTCTGCATGCTGAGCACGGTTTAGTTTCCATGCATCCCACAATTCCTTGCGCAAATCGAAATGGCAAGAAGGAGTTTTAAGAAAAATTGCATGGGAATGACCTGTTGCGTCGTCCCTCTTGGAAAGCTAGGGTATTTTTTTATACGGTCTGACAGTTTTGTGTATCACACCCCATCTAGAAACACTACCGCTGTTCTCGTTCATGAATAGTGCTAAAATAAGAGAGCTGTTCGATATGTGAGCAAAAAGATAGGTGTTTTGTCGTTAGCATATGAAAGGTGTTATAGTGGAACTATCTCTATTCAAGGTGTGTTAGAGGAACTATCTCTATGAAAGGTGTGTTAGAGGATTTGTATAGCGGGTCCCTGCCATATGAACTTTACGATAACTAGAATGAAAGCATCCTATTATCGTTAATGTGAACAAAAACCACTTTACCACCATATCAACTACAGAATTGTAATCATTGTTTCTACATTATAAATAATACACTCAAAAAATACGACCAATACGACCAAAGCCTTAAATACATCAAAACAGTCCAACTTGATTATTATTATTATTATTATTATCATCATCATCATCATCATCATCATCATCATCATCATCATCATCATCATCATCATCATCATCATCATCATCATCATCATCATCATCATCATCATCATCATCATCATCATCATCATCATCATCATCATCATCATCATCATCATCATCATCATCATCATCATCATCATCATCATCATCATCATCATCATCATCATCATCATCATCATCATCATCATCATCATCATCATCATCATCATCATCATCATCATCATCATCATCATCATCATCATCATCATCATCATCATCATCATCATCATCATCATCATCATCATCATCATCATCATCATCATCATCATCATCATCATCATCATCATCATCATCATCATCATCATCATCATCATCATCATCATCATCATCATCATCATCATCATCATCATCATCATCATCATCATCATCATCATCATCATCATCATCATCATCATCATCATCATCATCATCATCATCATCATCATCATCATCATCATCATCATCATCATTATTATTATTATTATTATTATTATTATTATTATTATTATTATTATTATTATTATTATTATTATTATTATTATTATTATTATTATTATTATTATTATTATTATTATTATTATTATTATTATTATTATTATTATTATAATAACATACCAAGAGGGCCGCAGTCTTGGAAGAGGCTGTCATACTTAGGATATTCATAACACGGCGGCGGTAACGTTGTCTGAGCGAGTGCTGAAGAAAGTAAAAGGTAGACAAACAAAAACCACACGTTTGCATACTTTCTCCCATTACGTTGGTGGAAAGATAAGGAGCTATTTCTCAGTCTCCACACTGAAATTTAATTGAGTACCGCACACTTTCTATGCAGTTGCTTGAGAATTACTAATCCAGAAAAAGAATCTAGGGTGGACAGAAGAACAGGTAGATAGAATCTGACATTGTTATTTGTCCCCATTACCTGTATCTCGATATTATCAATGGTAATAAAGGCATGTAATCACGAAACTACAAAAACAGAAACTGGTATAGAAGTACAGCACATGTAAAGTTATGCAAGGACGAAAAGGGGGAAAAGGGGGAAAAGGGGGTGAAAGTAGCCATGCCACCCGATAAGTGACAAAACCAGAAACAATTAGAAATTTTCACTGGGATACTCAGCCTATCCCAGTCTCATTGTCACATTTTCCAATGTCCCCTCGACTTTTTGAGTTATGGGGCGAGAACCAAACGTTACTTCCGCAGGGGGAGAGTCGCGTCCCCAAGGGACACTCAGACATAACGTGACCAACCTCTTGACTTTCAAACCTTAACATCATGGGTCTTTCATGTGTGACTCCGTTCTAGACTCGCTGAAAAGTACAGTTACGAAACATGATCTTAACTAAAACTACTGTGAGTATATAGACGCCTACACTTTGGCCATTTGAATTGCATAACCACAGGTACTTTAAACACAGGTACTGAGTGCTTGAAATTTTTCCGTGGTGTTCTACACATGTTTGTTAAAAATTTCCCACGCCTGGCGACTAGCATACTGAAAAACTTGGCAAACTAAAAACATGAAAACCAGTTTGTCCTAAGGGAGGTCACACCGATCCTTAACTTATGTCTGTGGCTACATAAGTTTACCTGAGAAAAAGTGTTTTGCCTTTTTGCTCACATTTAAAGTCTGATTGGAAATGAAGAAAAGTATGACCTTTTCATGGGAGGAGGAGGGTTGAAATATGCCTCGACATTCCCCTTGGCCTTTCTGACTACCACGAATTGCAACATTTAAATTCATGAGAAGTTGAGCCCACAGGAGACACAGTCGTACGGAGCAATAAAACAGCCTTCAGCCCAAAATCTATGTAGTCATAAATCAGAGCTCATAAACGAACTGTTCCTTAGCTGCACCCACTCCGTCACTTGATTTTTATTGACATACCAGATCGAGCTACAAATATTTAGTCTGCAAAACACGGTGACACGTGTGCCGACTCGGGGAATAAGTTCAGTGGTTGTCCAACAGGTGTCAAGTTACCGATAAGATCACGTGATCTCTTGTTTTTTATCTTTCAGTTATAACGTTCTGGTGGCTTGAACTTGACAAAATTCATACTAAGAGAAGTGTAAATTTTCCATAGAATCTGATTTTTTCAATAAAGTTATTGCCAAATGCTTTGTTTTGAAGAAATTTCCGTGTCATAATACACCTAGTACCAGTCAACCTTGAGAAATCTATAAAATAAAGGAGCAGTGAAGGACAAATCTCACAATTCATTGCCAGACTTTTCCAATTCATTGCCAACTCTGATAACCGTCAGTTCTGTGGAATCATCTTGGCATGTGCCTGATGCTTAATAGTTCCTGCTACATATTATTAGTTATCATTTTTGTTGCAATGAAAAGCGCTTCATCAAATTACTAATAAATGTTTTCAAAACCAATCCTTAAAAGATTATTTGAAAACACATTCTTTTTAATTTCCAGAAGCAGGGTGAACAAATCCAAGCCCGAACCCATATATTCTCCCTGCGAAGGATAGTTGGTCAATGTTTTCTAAAATTTCCAAATGTTTAAAGTAAAAACTTAGCTTTTACGAGTGAAGAACTTTTAGCCAAGATAGAAATTACAATTGAACAACTTACGGGTAACATGGCACTGATATTTTAACGCAAAGAAATAGATACAGCACTCGTCACGTGACGTTTAAAAGACAAATTTGTTTTTAAAGTGCGTGAAAGGGGAATTAAATGTGTGCAGTGAGGTGAAAATTTCATCCAATTCCCGTCTGTGGTTCTGGAGATAGTGGTAATGAAGTTACTTAATTTTTAACTGTAATTTGAAGCAATCAGAAGTAATATCATCTCCCTTTATTTATGAGCAATGATTTCTTTTCTTCGTCTTTCAATCGTTTTTTTTTTTTTTGCGACCTTGAAAGTAAGGGCTCGAAGCAACAAATTTACTGTTCATATGTGAGAGAAGAAGTACATCTAATACCAATAACAGCATCCTGGTGGAATTTTCAGTCAGTGGCGACCTGTAGTTTTCGAGATATCAGCAAATGAAGAGTCTATATTTATGGCCTTAAAGTGAGACTGAAGCAAACAAGGCGCATGAGTCCATCATCTCCTCAGATTCATGGACAGGTCTTTTTTTTATTTTTCAATCTGTTGTTTTGACCTTAGTGTGTAAGCGTATGAACATGCCACCAGGAAATGATAAATCCGCATGCCTCTCGCGACCTCACATAGTGATAACAAAAGATTATCGAAGAGAAAGTTGATTGCAAGTTTAACGAGAAAGAAAATGAGGTAAATTGATGTGAGTTTATGATGCCACATGTGCTTGCGAGAAGAATTCACTTGAGGTTGAAAATGTGACAACTTCTTCCATTAATATTAATATCTCAAGAACCACACATCAGATTTCAATGTAGAATTTCACCAGAATGCTTAGATGAGCTACCCTTTTAACATATCATAACTACAATTTAAGCCTTCTTTAAAAAAAAATAAGAGTTCCTCATGGGAAGGTAAACGCTTGCCAAATTCCCAGCCTCTCATGTATCTTCACAACCTCGAGAACATGAAATTATGGAGGGAACTTGGTTGTAGAGTTTAAAGGTAAAACATTTGTTGGCTATGATGTCACATATGTAGCCTCATGTCCACTTTGGGATGAAAATGGGATAATTCAGCCAATATAATTTCTCGAGAACATACGAAGGGACTAAATGCAAATTCCACCTCAATGCTTACATTAAGTAGCTCATATAAAACAAAAGTTAGACTGAAACCTCCTTTTAAGACCAAAATCTAAACGCACAATCTTGTACAACTACGGCGCTTTGCTTTAATTTATTGGGAATGGGTTATGGGTGTTAAATCATTCCTGCGTATATATTCTCATTGAGCGGAGCCAATAAAGGGTATCCACGAAAAACGAAAATAAAATGGAGACATGAGGAATAATCATAGTTACATTTTGCATCCAGTTCGCTCCTAAAATTCATGAAGTGTCTTTGGTCAAATCTGATCTGAAACATTTTGTATGTGTAAAAATAAGACCACTGCCAGTACTATTAGAAACAAAGGCCTTTGAGGTGAGGTCAGACTCGCGGCCATACACACTGTTGAAAGGGCCCGGGCTTGAGATAGATTGTCAGGGAATTTTGATTCAAGGACGAGTAATGTTGAGACATGTTTTGTCAAAAGTAATTTTTGTTTTCAAAACTGTCTTGGGAGGAATTTTTTTCATGGGGTGGTACCACATACTCTTCTTGACTTCGAATTTGAGTGAAGTAACATTAATGCATTCGCTACCTACCCCCCCCCCCAAAAAAAGTTTAGGTTTTTGAATATAGAATTACCCCAAGTACGATTCCAGCTGTGCAATTCATAGGCCAGTCAAAATATACAATTGAAAAAATTGATCAGGCCTCCTTAAGTTGCTCAAAATCTAACGGTGTCTTATTTCGTTCAACGACTATCAAATCAATCGGTTAAATGAATTTGCAAGTTAATTTCAGTTTCCTTTCATTCGATGGTGTGTCAACTTATTGAAACCTGAATTGTTTGTTGAACCGCATAAATGGGATCCAGGAGTTTTGTTGAATTCATAACAAAAGTTTAAAACATGAGATCCAACTCACCTGACTTGGTAACCATAATTACGGTCACCATCAAAAGTGGCAATCCCTTTTGGTTGAACATGATGTGGTTGTACGTGCCGTTTTATTCAGTATCACCAAAAACCTGGGTAAAAGCAATATAACTTTATCAATAATTCAAGTATTAAGTGTTGCTATAGGTTACACCAGTACTTCTCAAAGTGGTCCCTAGCGCCCCCGGGGAGGGGGGCGTTGGGAAGTCTCAGGTAGGCGCTACAGAGTACACAGGGAATAGGGGGTGTTGGCACTGATTTGGGTCCCTGGCAATCATGACACATCACTGCAACGATTTAGAGCACAGTAAGGCATCCAGAGGATCTCTTCCCTTCCGTTAATTCTTCCCCTCCTGTCCTTTTCCCCTCCACCCCCAAGAGACGAATACCCTGCAATGTGGAAAGAGGCAGTACTTTTACGTATGACGTTTCCTACATCATACCTCGTTGAAAGAGGATTCAGCGCTCTATGGTGCTGCCGACCAAGTAACGAAATCGCCTTGACATTACAAGAACAGGCGTAACCGCATTCAACGTCGTTGCCTGTACTTTGAGTGCATGTGAACGGGAGCGGCCACTCTCTTTGGGTGAATAACTTGCCAGGAATGAACGGGAATGAGGTTTACCAGGACCGGGCTAGACAGATACTGATGTCTAATGATGTCTCGGAAGTAAATTTACCTCCCGAAGTGGTCGAAGAATTGCCCATTCTAGTATAGAGTGGATCTTCTGTCATAATTTGTCAGATAAAATTTCAAGCCATTCTCCTCTCTAACCGTATACGGTATTTTTCGTCTCTCCTGCGATTTCCTTTGAGAAAACTCCCTTCATTTATATATATATATATATATATATATATATATATGCAAAGTATAATTCTATGCAGGCAAAGGATTTGCAATTTGCTTAATGAGTAAGCATTGTTTGAGATCGCAACAAATATAACTGCATAGAGAATGTATTTTCACCAAGGGCGTGGATCCGTCTCCAAAGGTGGTGGTGGTGGGGGTCCTTTTCACCATTTTCAATCGCCGTCCTGGGGAGTGGTCTAAGTGTCCCCCATCCCCTTTGAAAAAATGAAATTGGAAGGTGCCTATATGACAAATGGTGCCATATTTGGGTGCAATTTAGCTTTTAAAATGTATTGTCAATTCGTATTCTATGTTATATTATTGAAAAAGTGGGGGGGACTTTTTGGAGATGTCCCCCTTCCAAAAAAGTGAAGGGAACGCGTCCCCCGTCCCCCAGTGATCCACGCGCATGATTTTTACACTCCAACCAAATACTTTGAAACTGATTGCGATTGAAATTTACAAAGCTCATGTATTTCTTCCCTTTTCTAAAGTCCCCTCGACTCTCTGGCGTAAAGCCGAAGGACGAAACCAAACGTAACTTCCGAAGATATACTCCCGAATGAGCTATGTTTCCTGAAGGGACACAAAACTTAGTGTTACCAAACTCTTGACCTTCAGACCTCTAGATCATGGGTCTGTCATGCCTGGTCCCATTCTAGACTGGCTGAAAAGAACAGATACTACACATGATCTTAGCCAAACGATAACTTAGCCAAAGGCCGAGAAACCAAACGTTACTCCCGAAGGAGTTTTGCTCCCCAAAGGAGCTACGTCCCCGGAAGGGTAACAAACTTAACTGACCAACCTCTTGACCTTTAGACGTCTACATAATGGGTCTGTCATGCGTGACTCCAGTCTCAACTGACCGAAAAGGCCAAAGGCCGAGAAGTACTTTTTTCGAAAGCCCGTCGGCTATCTGGCGAGGAACCAAGGGACTTAACCAAATTTTACCCTCGAAGGAGTTCTGCTCCCCAAGGGAGCTTCTTCTCAGAGAGGCCGAGAAGTAATTACTTAACCCAATTAGAAAAAAATATAAGGTAGATCTTATGGACTTTAGCCTACATTTATACTCATGGCATTTAAGTATTTTACGGCTATGTAGTTTAGTGCCCGAATATCTGTACCGAAATCACTGTAAACTAAAAGTAAACATTTGCGAGTTTGAGTAGTTTGACAACTTTCTGCTGTCCATTAATCAAGATATTAATCAGGGCACAGAACAGGGCACAAAATAAATTTTTGTAAAATAAATTTAAACTGTTCTTTTTTGCCCACACAAAAGTGTGCAAATAATTACTATCTACTTTAACGGTCAGAGGACTTGTAAACGTCAGATGTCATACCTGCTTACCTGATGTAAAAAGTATCAGAAACGTTGAAAATAGTCGAAATTTATATCAAAATCCATCAAATATTGACCATTTTATAAGGCACTTACTGTTTTGGCTCTTCCATCATGAATAACCATGCGCTACATTTGCGAATTTGTGACGTTGAAAGAAGTACACTCGCGAGATATGTGTTATGTTATCCTTTGCTTGTGTAACCTTCATTCTAAGGACAGTTGTAATGTTAGCAGTTGTAATGTAAGTATTTACTGAGGGGTTTCATTTAGAAGTAGTTATTGACCACTTTGAAAATGTTAACATTAAACACCAAACTAGGAGCCAGCTCGTAAATACATAACAGATAATTTATAAAGGATTAACAAAGGAAATACAGACCCTGTGCAACACTTTACATCACAAGTTTTGCATAACAAATGAGAAATCTCAGAAATAATTGCAAAGATATATCTTGAGAACGGTAAAACATAGTCAAATCATTGCAACGGATTTATCATCAGAGGATCTTAATCTGTCATTGTTGAGTTAAATAGCTACGGTATCTTCTGTTGCTACATGTCTACAGGCGTTCATGCCATGCAGTGATGTAGGACATTGGGACAAAGCAGGGGTGACACAAAGATATTCACTGTACATAGAAAGGTATTGAACATTTGTACTTAAACCATTTAATAGTAGCAGGAGTTGTTCATTTGATATTTAATTTGTTGAAATAGTTCCATATCTCATGAGTGATAAATGCTTTAACTCTCCAATTCTACAGTCTCTCACATGAATATTTGAAGTGTCATAGGGTCTTTCAGTAACACTATTAAATACCTTTTGCTGTTACTAAACATATACGACGCTCAGATAACGATCCATTGAAATTCGAGTAGTAAAAAAAATCTGGAAAGGGAATTATCCTATTGACAGGCGCTATTTATCTATCTACCATCAACAGATTATCTGCTGATATCACCTGAGAGTAAATGTTATCAAATACTGAAAACCCAAAACTTTTAAGTTTCAAACTACTATAACTCTCCAGTTCAAAGAAGTAGAAATGAATAAGAATAACAAAACATTACTGAAAATTACATCTTAAAGAGAACAAACAGTCGCCCGCAAACTTGTTTTAAATAAATCGTCTAAATCTTATACGTCTACCTTTTCCTCCTGTATTTTTCATGATTTTTTAGAACATAACTGATGTATTTTAAAGACAAAACAAGGACCTACTGTGCATGAATTACACAATTCCGTTACGAAAATTACTTGACATGATGTACAAGAACCATTTATGAAGTAGTAAACCAGAGTGTGCTATCAAACTGGGATGATTGCATATTTACCACCTGACTGAAACCTCAAGAGTAGCCTAACCATAGATCTCCTAAATAGGAAGTTGGAAGCATCAGTGGAGGAGCTAGATTATTCACTCGGAGGACTATAGAAGGTACAAACAGGGGCAGCACCGCAGGGGACAGGAGGGCCACCGATTTTGCCCTATATTTAGGGTAGTTTATGAAATTCGATAACTCCACTCCTGGTCTATTTTTTCCGCATTTGTTTTATACTGCAGCAGAAGCCTGTGATAGTATCTTATCTTGCACTGTCGGGGGTAGTTGCAGATGCAGTTGAGGAACTCCAGAGTAAAGCCAGGTATGGACATTTCGACAGTGACAGAAAAAGTAGTTTGCTGGCCAGCATTGCGTCCTTCACCTTCATCATCTACTTGCTATTAGCTAGGGACGTTTTGAATGTTACCGAAACATTCGTACATTTCCTGCAGTCACCGCAAATATATTTGCTAGGGTTTAGTAATACAACTCAAATCGTCTATCATAACCTGTTGGCCATACAAAGTAACTCCTAGTTCTTAGGCTTGTTGAAAGAGGCGAAAAAAGCAGAACTTGACGGTTACAAAGTACAAAAACGTATGAAACGCAGTCGGAGCGATGTTGAGGGAGAGTCCTGAAAAGAATACTACAGGGGTGTCTTTTTCTTTCCATATCTGGAAGAACTAATAAATGACTTCAGCGAACGAATTCTTGGACAATATGCTGACTTGACATCAGCTTTTGGAGTTTTTTTTTCAAAGTGTTTGTTTCATAACAATCACGATACGCTACTGCACTAGCAAGGATCTATGGAAGTGATCCTAATCTAGATGTGAAGGCGTCACTGTTACAGCCAGAGTAACGACAGTTCCAACTTTGGCTGAAGAAGAACCTTTCATCGATTGACAAATTTGATCCTCTATGTCTGGTGAAGTGAATTTTATTGTTGATTGTCATACTATAACAAACCTTCTCAGAATTGTACTAACCTTAGCGCTTACAAGTTTTTCAGCAGAGCGTTCCTTATAGTGAACTTAGACTATTGAAAACATATTTACGATCAACTATGACCCAAGAACGTCTTTCTTCTCTTTTAATCATCAATGCCAACAGAAATATTAAAATAGATATTGACAAAGTAATAGACGCTTTTGTCCGAAGACACCCAAACAAATTAGAGCCACTTTAAAAAGGTTGAAAATAGACTAGAACCAAAGAAGCAAAGCTTAACAGATTTGGTAAGGAATTTTCATTTCAGGTGTTTTTAATATAAATAAATACAAAGAACTCCTGAAAAGAAGATGCACAAACAACTTTATATTGTACTTACAATATATTTTGTGTAACATGTAGACCTATAACAACTAAAAAAGAATAGCTGCTATCTGGAATATCGCGCTTATGCTCAAAACCCTGCATCCTTCTGATGAAAATCCGCAAGTCTCTTTTATTAGTATTAAACAAAAAATGTTTACAATCTTAGTTACAAGAATGTAAAACGAAAGCGGGTGACTGACAAGCCCCCAAAAGCCTCAGTTTAACAAAAAAAAATTGACTTTTGAAGATCCAAAAAACTGCACTAGATTGCATGCTAATATTTCTTCTCAACAGAGTGGCTATCATGTACAACATTTATCGTTAAAAACTAGATCCCCTTTTTTATGTGATCGTCTACAATTGTAACAAAATTTTAGAAACTGTAGTCGCCCAAAAGTTAAAAAAAAATGGATTAACTAACACGAAAACTAGGATTTCTCGGGAAAACTATGACTTCAAAGATGCAAAATATTGCACCAGATTGCTTCTAATGCTACCTGGTAGTTAAAAATTGTTTCGGACGGTGACCACTTACCTCATGCTTTGCCCCCAATCAAAGTACCCTGGCGCTGCCCCGGGTACAAAGTGACCCCATCTAAAGGCAAATGCCACCATGAAATGACGTATAGCATACAGAAAATCTTCGGCTAAAATGTCTCCTAAATAGCAGAATTCAAATTTTCACAGTTCTTAAAAAGTGGTAGATAAATAGACGTTAAAATGTGAAAAAAAGGCGCTAGTATCGGCCATTTGCGTCAGTCCAGGTTGAGAAAGTTGCTGGTCGTCCCCGTTCCCTGACTATGTAAAAATCTATACCACTGAGGAAACATTGACCTTACCTGATTCAAAATGAGCGAAGTGAGATGTGACTTTTCCGACAACAGTTGGCCTTGTGATCTTGCAGTGCCCTACAGGGTGGTTTTAAAAGCGCTTTATAGCTTTTGTTCTTAAAGTGAAAAAACGGCACCTATTACTTCTCTCATATAGAAACTACCCTTGTTTTATCTAAAAATAGTGTCCTGATATGTTCGGCTGATATAAGCCAAGTTAGTTGTACTCGCTTCTCGACACCAGTAAACAATTATCTTTTGATATAGATATGCCTTTGGAGTGAATGCTTTTTCTCACCAAGTTCAAAACGGTTTGAGCTTTGAAAACTTCTATTATTCATCATAATTGAAAAATACTTGAACCATAACCGAAAATGCTGTTCTTATTGTGTTACGTACTTAATCATAAGTCACCACCCGTCTGTGATATACTTCAGTGGAAGAGTAGAAAACATTCAATTTTCTCGTTTATTCAGAAACAAAAAAGAAAATAACCAACCACAAAAAATAAAAAATGGGTAACCCACGGAGTTGCTTATCTCATCGCTAGCATACATGTCTGTCAACACGATAACAATAACATATATAGACCGGTGTTATTTTGACAGACTCATCTTTTAAACTTTCTTTGAACCTAGCTAGTTGCTGATGATCCCTTTGTAGTAATCATAGGCGTAGGGGCCCAAGTTTGGGGTGGGGGGGGGGGTGGGCTGTAACGAATTGCCCCGAAAATATAACAAAAAAATTCCGCGCGCTCCACACGCGTTCGGCATTTTAATGTACATGTTATATGGGCATGCATCGATCATCACACCGCATGCCATTTACATACATTCATTTGCCGTGTTACTACCCTTCCTTATTGATTGTAATTTGGGGGAAGTCGTTACAATAATAATGATAATAATCAGTGGTGTAGCCAGGGTTTCTCTTACGAGGGTGGGGTATGCATTATGTTGTGATCGCCGGCCTGGGGAAGGGCTGAAAGGGGAGGGGGTGTCCTGAAAAATTAGGTGTCCTTACATGCAATCTGTTGTCATATATGCTACCTTTGAAGTGAAATTTGTGTTAAAAGATTTACTTATTCTAGGTACTAAAAAATCGGCATAAGTGAGAGGGGCATGGCCCAATGGCCCTCCTAAATACACCACTGACAATCATAATGTAAGTTTAACCATTAAAAAACACACCGTTGAATTAATACGGAATATATAGGTGCTGGTGCAATTCAAATTAGAACTTTAATTACCAAGGAAGTTTCTCAAACTATTGATTACCTTCATCTACATCACTGCATTATTTTCTTTCAGTAGGTGCCCCAAAAATTCTCAGCATATTGCCCGAATTTTCACATAAATATTTGATTGGGGGCTGCAGCCTCTAGCCCCCGCCTCCTACGCCAGGTTGTAGAGGGGCCCGGAGGTCACCCCATGGGTCCAAGACCCCCATATTGTGGGTGTCGTTTGGAGGCCGTCAGAGTGAAGCCCCCATTTGGGTAGGAGGTCTCTGTAGAGGCTTTAGTGTACGTGTTTGTGTATGATTACATGTGATTAAGGAGTAGAAGTACGCAATGCGGGTAGGTTTTTTCTTTTTCTTTCACCGAAGAGAACTTTCCAGATAGTAAATGCTACCCCAAATGCAGCCTAAACAAGTCGCCCGATAAACAGTACATTAGTTTTACACAAAATGAAAACACGGAAGTAATATACGTTGAATTCCTATAGCTACAGTATAAGCTTCACAGGGGGCCGATCGAAGGAGCCGACTGCCCTGTTTTTTAGGGACGCCCTAAGGGCGACCCGCACGGTTTTTCGGGACGTCTTCTAAGGTTTTCAGGTCGCGATACAGAAATCTCCTGGCAATGGTAGGTTGAAACAGGTTTTAACATGTTTGATTGACGTAACTTTTTTTCTCGGTCATCGTCTACTTTGGTACAAGCATGTCATAAGTCATAACACGTTTGATAAACAGTGCACTAGGTTTAAACACAACTGAGTTAGTGCAGAAGATATGTACGCTGACTTCCAATAAGTACAGAATTAGCTTTTGGCTTCGTATACTGTCAGCAAACATCTTGATGACGCAACCGATCTTGAAGGTCAGTCAACAACTGTAGTCACCAAAGGAACTGTCACAACCAGCAAAACCGACAGATAGTACAAGTGGCGTATTCTTTTATTTGCTGTATAGCGTGATTATTGTATTATCGTTGGCGTGAGTAAGAAACGATGGGTGAAACAGGGAAAATCGCACGGAAAATTGGACAAAATTTTGTAAATGACAAAGTAAATCCTCATTTATCACCTTACATGAAAACCCTTTACCGTGTCGCGAGTGAAACTGATGAGAGGTTCGAAACGACACTAAATGGAACGTTAAAGCATTTTCAGCAATGGGACAAAGAAACAATCCAAAGCTATATTGGATACAATGTTTGAAGTCGGATCATACAGTTGGGGCAGAATCGCAACGGCCTACATATTTGTTAGAAAATGCGCCCAACAATCTCGCGAACAAGGCAAGTATGCGTTTAATGTGTGTAAAGACGTAATACTTCCAAAACACTTGTAAGAATACAAACATTAGTGCGTGGATATGGGAATATTCAATAAAAATATACATCATAACTTACGTCGCATGAGAGACGAATTTCGAACCTATATCCGACGAGGAAAACAGCCAGCCAGTTGCCAGAAGAATACACACACATACGAAATAAACACTAACCCCCTTGTTACAACTTAACTTCCCAAAGTTTGACACGTCTCCAAATTAGCAAGTTGAGTGTATTACCCGACTGAGCTACACCTCGGACACGACTGGAGAGACTACCGAGTGTATTACATCATGAAATCTCCTTGCAACACCGATCACCGATCAAATAGGTTCTTGATGAGAAGAAACAAAGACATCGCAAATGCAGTATTTCCTTCAAGGAAAATCAAATCATTTAAGCACGTTAGCGGTCTAAGTGTAGAAAAATGTTTGGGCCTCCAGTATGGATGCCTCCGTACATGTTATTGTGTGCATATCTACGAGATAAAAATCAGTCGTAGAACGCAATTTGGGTAGTTTTTTCTCTCTCTTTTTTCGCTTCTTCAATCTAAGAGATATCACAAGAGAGTATATGTGTTTCTCTTCTTTTTATTTCGTTTTTTCAATCCAAGAGATATTCTAAGAGTGTAAATGCTACACAAATACAGCCTAAACAATTCACTTGATAAGTACGTTAGTTTCACACAAAACAACACTAAAGGAATATGCACTTACTATAGCCACAGTATAATCTTTAACCTGGCATACAAGCATCTTCATTACGTAACTGATCTCGGTTTTATGACAAGCAATAACCAGCAAAAGTCAAATTATTAGGGGACAGATTAAATCGAACCAGAGAAACAGCAAGTAAGTGTGTAGACATAACATACCAGGAACAAAACAACCCATTTTGTATTAAGTTTTACCTTCGCCGTTGTAGTTTTAGACATCTTGTACTGTGTAGTATACTGGTGAGGTGATTGAAAGCTACCTTACTCTCATAAGCCAAGAGAAAAGAGCAATGTAAGAGCGTGTATCCCGCAGGCCCGTAGTCAAGGGGGCCCCCTTGGAAAATTTTTCGCCCCCCTAGAAGCTTTTTCGCCCCCCCCCCCCTTCAGCACCTTTTCTGGCTACGGGCCTGGTATCCTGTCTAGAACAGCATGTAAACAAGATTTCGTTATAAAGTCTGAGTCTATGCAGAAAGTTAGCCCATAAGCTTGCCAGTAAAGACTTTCCACGTTAAGGTACATGACACAGAGGGAATGACCAAACTGTCATGGGGTATACCGAGCAATGACGTGACGTTTAGACCTCGATATGGGCTAACTTTCTGCATAGATTTAGACTTTATAAACGAAATCTTGTTTACATGCTGTTCTAGACGGGATACACGCTCTTACATTGCTCTTTTGTCTTGGCTTATGAGAGTATGGTAGCTTTCAATCGCCTCACCAGTATACTACACAATACAAGATGTCTAAAACTACAACGGCGAGGGTAAAACTTAATACAAAACGGGTTGTTTTGTTCCTGGTATGTTATGTCTACACACTTACTTGCTGTTTCTCTGGTTCGATTTAATCCGTCCCCTAATAATTGGACTTTTGCTGGTTATTGCTTGTCATAAAATCGAGATCAGTTACGTAATGAAGATGCTTGTATGCCAGGTAAAAGATTATACTGTGGCTATAGTAAGTGCATATTCCTTTAGTGTTGTTTTGTGTGGAACTAACGTACTTATCAAATGAATTGTTTAGGCTGTATTTGTGTAACATTTACTCTTTGGAATAACTCTTGGATTGAAAAAACGAAATAAAAAGAAAAGAAAAATATATACTCTCTTGTGATATCTCTTAGATTGAAGAAGCGAAAAAAAGAGAGAAAAAACTACCCAAATTGCGTTCTACGACTGGTTTTTATCTCGTAGATATGCACACCATCACATGTACGGAGGCATTCATACTGGAGGCCAGAACATTTTTTCTACACTTAGACCGTTAACGTGCTTAAATGATTTGATTTTCCTTGAAGGAAATACTCCATTTGCAATATCTTTGTTTCTTCTCATCAAAAACCTGTTTGATCGGTGTTGCAAGGAGATTTCATGACGTAATACACTCGGTAGTCTCTCCAGTCGTGTCCGAGGTGTAGCTCAGTCGGGTAATGCACTCAACTCGCTAATTTGGAGAAGTGTCAAACTTTGGGAAGTTAAGTTGTAACAAGGGGGTTTGCGTTTACTTCGTATGTGTGTGTGTGTATTCTTCTGGCAACTGGCTGGCTGTTTTTCCTCGTCGGATATAGGTTCGAGATTCGTCTCTCATGCGACGTAAGTTATGATGTATATTTTTATTGAATATTCCCATATCCACGCACTAATGTTTGTATTCTTACAAGTGTTTTGGAAGTATTACCTCTTTACACACATTAAACGCATACTTGCCTTGTTCGCGACATTGTTGGGTGCATTCTCTAACAAATATGTAGGCCGTTGCGATTCTGCCCCAACTGCATGATCCGACTTCAAACATTGTATCCAATAAAGCTTTGATAGTTTCTTTGTCCCATTGCTGAAAATGCTTTAACGTTTCATTTAGTGTCGTTTCGAACCTCTCATCAGTTTCACTCGCCACACCGTAAAGGGTTTTCATGTAAGGTGATAAATGAGGATTTACTTTGTCATTTATAAAATCTTGTCCAATTTGCATTTTCCCTGTTTCACCCATCGTTTCTTACTCACGCCAACGATAATACAATAATCACGCCATACAGCAAATAAAAGAATACGCCACTTGTACTATCTGTCGGTTTTGCTGGTTGTGACAGTTCCTTTGGTGACTACAGTTGTTGACTGACCTTCAAGATCGGTTGCGTCATTAAGATGTTTGCTGACAGTATACGAAGCCAAAAGCTAATACTGTACTTATGGCAAGTCAGCGTACATATCTTCTGCACTAACTCAGTTGTGTGTAAACCTAGTGCACTGTTTATCAAACGTGTTATGACATGCGGGTACCAAAGTAGACGATGACCGAGAAAAAAGTTACGTCAATCAAACATGTTAAAACCTGTTTCAACCTACCATTGCCAGGAGATTTCTGTATTGCGACCTGAAAACCTTCGAAGACGTCCCGAAAAACCTTGCGGGTCGCCCTTAGGGCGTCCCTAAAAACAGGGCAGTCGGCTCCTTCGATCGGCCCCCTGGGAAGCTTATACTGTAGCTAATGGACTTCAACGTATATTACTTCCGTGTTTTCTTTTTGTGTAAAACTAATGTACTGTTTATCGGGCGACTTGTTTAGGCTGCATTTGGGGTAGCATTTACTATCTGGAAAGTTCTCTTCGGTGAAAGAAAAAGAAAAAAAAAACCCTACCCGCATTGCGTACTTCTACTCCCTAATCACATGTATTCATACACAAACACGTACACTAAAGCCTCTACAGAGACCTCCTACCCAAATGGGGGCTTCACTCTGACGCCCTCAAAGACAACCAAAATATGGGGGTCTTGGACCCCATGGGGTAGACCTCCGGCCCCCTCTACCCGCCTTACGTCTATGGTAGTAATCTTTCAGGTGTAATAAACCTATGAGGTTGAAGAAACTAAACATAAAGGTTCACGTCGTCTGCTATATCTTGAAGAGCGGCACAGGAAAATTTGCCCACTTCTTTTACATTGCCAGTCGTTTCAGTAGCAAATTAATTTGCCCGTTTTTGGCCAGTTTTTCTTTTTAAAAATACCACATTGTCATTTCTTGTTTCATTTTGAACAAGAAAGTTGCGAAATTATTTGCAAATTGATGAAAGAGCAACAGTAACATATAGTCCCATACCTTTACCTACAAAGAATTGGAAGCCGTGAAGTCTTATGATCCTTCATTTAATGATTATTTCCTCACTCTTTATCAGATCAAACAGGATTAGAATAAGTTACATTTCCAGTTGGATCTCCTGCCGAAGTAATTCCCCCTCCACAGTATAGACTCACATCGCCGAGGGGAGGGAGTTGTTAAGAAGATACAACGAACAAATCTGTAACACAATGCGTACTTGAAAATGATTTAAATTTTATCAAGCACTGGAATTTGATGGACGGGTCGCTTTATTCCAATTATTTAGTCTCTGTTGACTAAACCCTCTTAATGATGATCTGCCTCCTTCTTATCCCAGTAATTCCGAGACAAAGGCTATTGTTTAGACGTGGTTTGAAGTGAGGTTTGTTTCCGCAAATAGCCAAGCTTTAATGAACAGGTGGAACTTCCCCTTACGCTGCGAAAGGCCATGGGGGCATTGGTGGTTTCAATGATAATAGAAGAGTTTGTACGAAGCTATGAAAGGCAAGATGTTCTACAGGAAGTAACCCCGAATCCCTTGACGATATTGAAAACGGGTGCGCTCGAAGAAAACAGCGTTAAGACAGCGTTTGAGACATTTAATTGTAGGCTATTGTTTTTCTTTAGTTTAAAATGCAGTATTTTTCATTGCATAAAAATTTTCCAACTTTCCCCAGGTGCCTCTTCCTTCTATAAAGGAGGATATATATTTAGGATCCTATATCTGGCTCTATGGTTCTTTCTTTCATGTTTCACTTTCTTCGATTCTCTGGGACAAGTCCCCCCAATTCTTTCATTAGTGTGATGAAAAATAGAGTCGATTTTGAAGGTTATAGGCTATGTCATACTTAAAAAGTCAATGAAATGTTTTATGGGTAGTTTCTACATGGGACATCGCCAAGGGTCTCGGCAGTTTCAGTGCAAGCGAAGTAATTTTAATTGGAGGCTGCATCTTTCGAAGTTGTGGCCGGCAAAGCCTTTAACCCCAAGCGCTGAAGGTGCGAAGCCAAAGACTGGGGACTGAGAGTCCTCCCCGAACAATTTTTCTTAAATTCGACGGCTTTTGCGGCCATTCTGGACCATTTCTTGAGAAAATCCTGCTTTCTCTATATGCGTAATTTGAAATGACTATAAATATTTACGATATTAATCACTATCAATGTGGTATATTTGTCTACAATTTTTTAAATAGCAAGTTACCAGATATATTCAGTGATTACTTTCGGATGTGTCACGAAGTTAGTTCTTATCGAACTCGATCATCACATCTTTTTACTACACATATTTATAGACTTCAGTCCTCCCTCCACTATGTCCGTTATGTTGCCCCTCATGTTTGGAATTCCCTTCCTCGCAATATAATCAATTGCCGGTATTCTTCCCTCTACAACTTTAAAAGCAAATTAAAGCTGCGTTATCTTTCGTCAAGTCTCCTGTTATAATGGCTCTAAGTCAAGAAGATCTTCTCTCCTGTTGATGTCAGTGTTTAGTGTCTGTCAGTGTTTCTCTTGTTATTGTTATTGTTTTTCTGTAAATTATTAAGTTGCACTTTCTGTGTTTAAGGGGGTATCCACTCTCATAAGCTTTGCTAAGCGTCTTGTGGATAGCCCTCGGTCTTTTAGTTCTGTATATATGTATACTGGAAGCTGTTTATAACACTTGACCGAAATAAATGTTGTTGAAACTGAACTGAAACTGATATTTTTCTTATGGTGATCGCAAATTTAAGAAAGTAACCGTCAGTCAATTTGCTGAGGATGGTGGTAGTTGGTGAGGAAAGTAAACAGCGAGAGGTGAAGTAAGGGTTTTGGAAATAATTTACTGGAGCTGTCCTACAGGAAGTAATAACAGGGCTATTCCGGCAAAGTTTTACTACGCACAGCAGTACAGCAGTACTATTGAGAGACATCAATTTATATTAGGCTCATGCAAAGCACGCCGAAATTTTTTCGAGACTTGCAACTGCTTATAAATGGGTAGGGTTTGGGACTTCTTTTGCAAGGACCATAGTGCATTTAATGTCGTACATTAGCACTTTCAGTGACTCTTGTTTCAGACCTTCAAGTCATAATAGTGTGGCGCGTAGGAGCAGTGGCGTAGCCAGCAGGGGGACAGGGGCGGAGTGCCCCACTGAAATTTTGGGGACGCGATGGGCGATGTTGAAAACATGAAGGAGAGCACACACACGCACACACACACATACGCACCCTCGCTGCCTTACCAGCACACGTACACAGGACCCGGTAAGGAATTCACGGGATTTCCCCATGAGCTTGGCTGACCTCCAACTCACCCGGTAGACGTACGTGTCTGGAGGGCGGGCTGCTCGCAAGGCAGGCACGTGCAGCCGCGCGAGACTTCTCATTCCAGTGACGGAATTCTCGGGCAGCTACGCCAGTTTCGAGCCGCGCGTGAGCTAGGAAAGACGTGCTAGAGCTTAGCTCTCGCCGGCTGCCTACGTCCCGCTAAGGAGGTGTCTGTGAGTGCACACACATGCCCACAGCAGCCTCAGACATGCACACACAGCTTCGGCTCACAAATTCACTCGCTATACCCACGCTTAAAAAATGGGCAAAATTTACCCGGCCAACTTTTTGACCAACACGGCATCTGTTCAACAACCTAAACAGATGGGCAAAATTTTAACCAACTGTTACGGCTTGTGGTCGCGAGTCAAACCAATAACAGCGAAAGATCACAGAAGAACGAGATTAAAATTCAACAACTTAATGATTATTTACAATCTCCTTATCTTACTTAAATTTACAATAATTAATTAGACTTACTCACAATCCTTTACTTAATATTTCTGGTCTGGTCCAAGGGCTGGTAGTGCATGCACGTTGACGATGGCACAGTGGTAGACCTGCAGCGTGCTGTAGCGTAGGAACTGGTTCCACGAGCGAATAACGACAAGGCTAGCGATGATGGATGATAACAATCTCAATACACAGCGTAGAAACGGCGCAAGGCAATTTGTCAGAAGTGTTCAGTGTCAGTGGCTGGCTTATGATATCTCAGTAGTTTGACAGTCTGGTCTCGTTGAAATCTCTCTATGAAGTATTAGGGTATCTCTCACCGATAATAGCTGTTGAACTGCCTTTTATATGCTAGGCTTTTATTCGAGAACTCTCCAGAATTTAACAGAAACTTCTAGTGTACACAGTCCAGTAATTACGAGAACGTTCCTTAATAGAAACTTCTAGAACACACAGTAGTTGAATAACGATAATTGCAGCTTCTTCGAAGTGTTGCCAGGTTGCTGCTATAATTGGGACATAACGCAAACAGTTCTCACTTCTAGACAGTTCTAGAAAGGCTGCGTTGAAGTTGAATTCTCTGGAACTTTCCATTCGCTCGTCGATGGATTCAATCCGGTGTTCCTGGCGGGTCGTCTTGTAACACTCCCCCCCCCCTTGAAAAAGTTTTGGACGTCTCGGACAAAACTTAAGTTACAATATTTACAATGTATAACTTTATAGTAATAACTACAGTATGTATATTAAGTAGTCCAATATTCAATGGAAGGTACAATTATAACATATAATTTGTCTTGCAAGGTGATGATACATGAATACAGTAACATCATCAATACACAGTGTGCCATAGTTAACACAAAATTTCAAAACTTACAGTGATATCTTCAACATACTGCATCAAATCAAATTCTTGACAAAGAGTCTGGTACAACATTATCTTTCCCTTTAATGTGCTTAATATCTACATTATATGATTGCAGAAATAAACTCCACCTCATCAATCTTTGATTCTTATTCTTCATCTTAGATAAAAATGTCAAAGGGTTATGATCAGTGTATACAGTGATAGGGAAACTAGTAGTTCCCAAATAAACATCAAAGTGTTGAAGACCAAGTATCAAAGCTAATGTCTCTTTTTCAATTGTTGAAAAATTTTTCTGGTGTTTGTCAAATTTCTTAGAATAATAACAAACAGGGTGATCAACACCATGCTCATCAGCTTGAAGCAAAACTGCTCCTATGCCATTGTCACTGGCATCTACTGCCAACTTAAATTGTTTCTCAAAATCTGGAGCAATCAACACTGGTGAACTCATTAGTGCCTTTTTCAATAATTCAAATGCTGCTTGGCAATTATCTGTCCAATCAAACTTTTCATTTTTCTTTAACAATTTTGTCAGTGGTGCAGCAATGTCAGAGAAATTCGGACAAAAACGTCTGTAGTAACCAGCCATGCCTAGGAAGCGCATGAGCTGCCTTTTATCAGTTGGGGCAGGGAATTTGTCAATGCCCTCAACTTTGGCCTTAATTGGTCTAACTTTACCCTGACCAACCACATGCCCTAAGTATATCACATGGGCACAAGCAATCTCACTTTTGACCAAATTGACAGTCAAATTAGCTTTGGCAAGCTTGTCAAATAATGCCTTAACATGTTGTACATGTTCATCCCATGAGTTGCTGTATACAATAAGGTCATCAACATATACTTCACAATTTTCTAAATTTGACGTAAGATTATTTACTAAGCGTTTAAAGGTCATCTGTGAATTTTTCATACCAAACGGCATAACCTTATACTGAAATAACCCATCTGGCGTCACAAATGCCGAGATTTTCCGAGCCCTCTTAGTGAGCGGTATCTCCCAGTACCCCTTTAGTAAGTCAAACTTTGATACATACGTAGCTTTCCCAATCCTATCAATACAATCATCGATACGGGGTATCGGATAGGAATCCGTTCTTGTGACCGCATTCACCTTTCGGTAATCAGTACAAAATCTGTACCCACCGTCTGGCTTGGGGACCAATATACAAGGGGAAGACCATTCACTATTACTAGGTTCTATAATGTCATGGTCTAACATATACCGAACCTCATCCCTGAGATGTTGTCGTTTTCGAGGGTTAACTCGGTAAGGATGCTGCTTGATTGGTGTAGCATCTCCCACATCAACATCATGTTCAATCAAACTTGTCCTAGTAGGATCATCTGAGAACAAGCATGCATATTCATAGATTAATGATTTCATTTCTGACTTTTCTTTGTGATCCAGATGACTTAATTTCTGGTCAAGATTTTTCAACACATCAGAATTTTGTAACTTAATACACATGTCAGGAACATTATTAGCCTTGATCTCATCATTACTGAGTTCATGATCAGCATTGATAATACACACTTGATCACCTGTATCATTAGTGTTACTATTTACATCATGTACACTTTCATCCTTAGAAATGTCACAATCTTCTCTTTCATAATATTTCTTCATCATATTAATATGACATACTCTTTTAGATTTACTTTTGTCAGGTGTCAAAATGACGTAATCTGTGTCACTGACCTTTCTCTCAATGACATAAGGTCCTTGAAAGCGAGCTTGAAGTGGCTGACCAGACACAGGCAAAAACACTAGCACCTTATCACCAGGCTTAAACTCTCTTTTCACAGTGGTCTTATCGTACCACGCTTTCATTTTCTTCTGAGAGTGCCTCAGATTTTCCTGAGCAAGTTCACATGCTCCAAGAAGACGATCTTTAAAGCGGGATACATAATCAAGTAGATGTATGTCTTCACCTGGATCTGATAACCACTTCTCCTTTAACAATTTCAATGGTCCACGAACTGTGTGTCCAAAGACAAGTTCAAATGGACTGAACCCAAGTGACCCTTGCATAGATTCCCTGGCAGCAAACATCACAAATGGAATGCCTTCATCCCAGTCTCTCTCATTATCATGACAATATGTCTTTAACATATTCTTCAATGTTTGGTGAAACCTTTCTAAAGCCCCTTGGCTTTCAGGATGATAAGCCGAAGACTTAATTTGGTCTATGCCTAACTCATACAACATCTGTTGGAATACAGTTGACATGAAATTAGGCCCTTGATCTGATTGGATCTCTTTCGGCAACCCAAACAATGTGAAAAATTTAAGTAAAGCTTGTAAGACTGTCCGAGCCTTAATATTCCTCAGAGGTATTGCCTCTGGAAACTTTTGTAGAAGCACACATAATGGTTAATATATACTGATGCCCTGCCCTACTCTTAGGTAGGGGACCTACACAATCAATGATGACTCTACTAAACGGCTCTTCAAAAGCAGGAATTGGCTTTAAGGGTGCAGCCGGAATATTCTGATTCGGCTTCCCAACCATTTGACATGAGTGACAGGTCTTACAAAATTTGGCCACATCACTCTTAAGTTTTGGCCAATAAAAGTGATTTAGAATTCTGTGGTAAGTCTTATTGACTCCTAGGTGCCCTGCAAATGGCATTTCATGAGCAATACTCAGTATTTCCCTTCTATAGGTCCTAGGTACCACAATTTGATGGTAAATTCTCCACTCTTCATCTAATGGTGCATCAGGTGGTCGCCATTTACGCATCAAAATATTATTCTTAAAATAAAAGCATACTGGGACGTCTTTCGATTCATCCTCAGTGAGTGCACCAGCTATTAATGGCTGAAGCTCTTCATCATGTTGTTGTTGCACTGACAACTGGTCTCTGTGGAGTGTGTCAGACATTTTTGATTTTTCCTGTTCTACCCCCTCACTATGTGTGGGGTCAGGAGACTCACAATCCTGACTATCATTAAGATTAGTCATAAAAGATTGGCTGAGATCATACCAAGAATCTTCACTTTCGTGAATATTTTTACTAGAATCTTTTCCAGACTCTGACTCCTCCTTTGGGAGTGTTGTTCCATTTTTAGGAACTAATTCCTCAATTTTAGAGGGCGGATGGTTAAGTTTATCATCCTTATTTTCGGAAATCATACCCTCATTTTTAGAGAGTGGATGTTTAAGATTATCATCCTTACATGATTCCCTACTTGTTCCACTTTTGGGAACTGTATCCTCACTTTTGGAGGTTGGATGTTTAAGATTATCATCCATAGCGAGCTTTTGTGACATAGCTCTAGTGACAGCACAGGCAGGGAATAAATTTGGAAATTCTTTTTCTAATTGCTCTGTGTTGTTATAATCACATGGTTTATCTGTCAAAATTGCATTGGCTACTACCTTTCCACCAGCTAGGTCATTGCCTAGCAACAGAGATACCCCCTTTACAGGTAGAGTAGGTCTGACCCCTACTATGACCGACCCAGAAACTAAATCTGACTTCAAATTAATTTTGTGGAGAGGGACAGAAATAAATCCACACTCAACCCCCTGAATTAGTACATTTGCCCCTGTGGAAGTAGAGTCCGATAATGGCAAAACTCCATCAAGAAGCAACGACTGAGTTGCGCCTGTGTCACGCAAAATTTTAATTTTGACGGGTGGATGAGCTGAATTCCCATCTAGGGAAATAAACCCCTCAGACACGAATGGAAGGTATTCTTCCTTAATTTTGTCGTTAGAATTAGGCCGTAAAGTCACGACTACCTCAGAAGAGTTCTCTACATTGGCTAAGGCATTAGAAGCTGTTTCAGTCTCCTTTAATTTTGCCAATGTGAAGCAATTTGCCATTGTGTGGCCTTTTTTGTGACAGAAACCACAACTTATGTCTTTAAAGGCAGCTTTGTTTGAGCTGACCTGGTCGTTCTTTTGACGACTTGAATCTGGTTGTTTTTTACCAGAATTTGTTGGAGAGATAGAACCAGACTGAGATCCACTATTACTTGTTGTGCCACTACTATTGCCATATTTCTTATTTGGCCTATTAAACTGACCCTTGTTTTGAGTCTGACCCACTTTACCAAATTCATGGGTAAGTGCATACTGATCAGCCAAATTTGCAACTTCACTCAGCTTGTCAGCCTTATTTTCCTCAAGGTGAGTCTTAATGTCATCATTCACACACCGTTTGAATTCCTCGACCAGCATCAGTTGTCTTAAAGTGTCAAATGTGGAGACCTTTTTGGAAGCACACCATCTATCGAAATGCCTTTCTTTTTGATAAGCAAACTCTACGTATGTTTGTGTATCCGCCTTACGATACTTTCTAAATTTTTGGCGATAAGCTTCAGGCACCAATTCATAGGCTTGTAATATGGCCTTTTTAACCTTATCATAATCCATGCTGTCGTCTATTGACAGAGCGGAATACACTTCTTGAGCCTTGCCTGTGAAATTACTCTGGATGAGTATGGACCATTTATCTCTTGGCCATTTTAGTTGCTCACCCAGCTTTTCGAAATGGTTAAAGAATTTCTCCACATTATCCTCCTGAAATTTGGGGACAAATTTTACGTGCTTAGAAACATCAAATACCCCAGTATCCAAGCCTATTTTAGGGTCTGAGCCTTTTATGACCCCTAACTCTAGTTGCTTTAACCTAAATTCATGTTCTCTTGCCTTTTCCTCCCTCCTTTCTCTTTCTTCTCTTTCCCTTTCCTCTCTTTCCCTTTCTCTTTCCATTTCTTTTAATCTCCTTATTCATTTCCATTTCTAGCCTTTTCAATTCAAATGTGTTGTCAGTTGGCACAGTGATAGCTGTTTCCAATACTGTACTAGGTAGGATACTTTCATCCACGAGATATTCTAGAACATATCTTTTAATCTCGTCTTTCCGCATTAAAGGCTGAAATTCAATGCCATAATGTTTTGCGACCTTTACAATCTCAGATTTCTTAAATGAATCTAGTTCCTCGACTGAGGGACTAGCCACGAATTTATCTAAGTTGAATGACATTTTGAAATTGTATCAAGCCTTCAACAAACAAATAAGTTGTCTGAGCAAACACAGTTGCTTACGATTCAGAACAGAATTTCTCGAATTTTCTAGTATTTTCGTTCCCGGATAGGCCCCCAATTCTGTTACGGCTTGTGGTCGCGAGTCAAACCAATAACAGCGAAAGATCACAGAAGAACGAGATTAAAATTCAACAACTTAATGATTATTTACAATCTCCTTATCTTACTTAAATTTACAATAATTAATTAGACTTACTCACAATCCTTTACTTAATATTTCTGGTCTGGTCCAAGGGCTGGTAGTGCATGCACGTTGACGATGGCACAGTGGTAGACCTGCAGCGTGCTGTAGCGTAGGAACTGGTTCCACGAGCGAATAACGACAAGGCTAGCGATGATGGATGATAACAATCTCAATACACAGCGTAGAAACGGCGCAAGGCAATTTGTCAGAAGTGTTCAGTGTCAGTGGCTGGCTTATGATATCTCAGTAGTTTGACAGTCTGGTCTCGTTGAAATCTCTCTAGGAAGTATTAGGGTATCTCTCACCGATAATAGTTGTTGAACTGCCTTTTATATGCTAGGCTTTTATTCGAGAACTCTCCAGAATTTAACAGAAACTTCTAGTGTACACAGTCCAGTAATTACGAGAACGTTCCACAGTAGTTGAATAACGATAATTGCAGCTTCTTCGAAGTGTTGCCAGGTTGCTGCTATAATTGGGACATAACGTAAACAGTTCTCACTTCTAGACAGTTCTAGAAAGGCTGCGTTGAAGTTGAATTCTCTGGAACTTTCCATTCGCTCGTCGATGGATTCAATCCGGTGTTCCTGGCGGGTCGTCTTGTAACACAACCAAATTTGGGTTGAACCCAATCGTTGGTAGGAAAATTACCCAACTGTTAAGTAAATGAGCATTTCAAAAATTACCTTGTCGTTGGCAGTGGCGCAATCCGTATTGAAGTGTGGGGGACACACATGACCAGGGGCGTAGCCAGAAATTTGTCAAGGGGGGGGGGAGGCGAAGAGGTAGATTTTGCGAGGGAGGGGAGCGACCGAGCGCGCTTGCGCGTGGGGAGCTTTTGTGTTTTTTAATGTGAAAATATGTGATTTGGTGCATACTTTGTATGGTATTTTGTATGCATAAGGTGATATATTATTATGTATTTTATGAAATATTTTGTAGGAATAACCATATAGAAATTAAATACACACATATTGCTGGCAAATATTTTGTCATTCTACAAGTATGCAAAATCACATAACAGCTTCAAACAAGTGTAAGGTGCTGCTTTTGTACATAGGACTACCACTAAATACCATGTGTTCCTGATATGGTAGACCTACAATTTGTCCCCTTAGGCTATCGATAGAGTTGACAAGTATGCTGCCAGTGCTCCGCGCCAACCCATGAGTTAGCGCGGGGTGCGAGAAAATTTTGGTCCAAAATGCCGCCCAGATGGCTGGAAATGGACTTCCAAGGCCTATTTACCGCATGCAAAAAGGGGAAAACTCGCAATATCGTAAATATAAACTTTAAAAATACCAATATACTCTGATTTTGTAGTGGAAGAGCCCGATTCTGTAGGATAAACAACTGCATGGCTTCCCAATATGAACGAAATGAAGCGCTCGGACGTAAAGAAAGTAAGTGGTAGCCCATATTTGTTTTACATGTTCGACTAGAGGTGATACTGTACAGCTTGCGTAGTTTGTTTACAGGGGTATCTGGGCTAGGTTCTTGGCCTCTAGGGCTGGCTATGTAGTCTTTAATATGGCGTCGAAAGTTACCAGTATCATAGTTGACCTTATTTCTTCCTTGGAAGAGGGGATTAGTGATTTTAAAAACCCGTATGAAAACTACAGGGCCTGATTGTGTAAAATAGTCATCAGTGTTTCATTATCCGTCGTTGTAGCCTTCTATACTTGGCTTCGCAAAATCAGCACGAATTTCGTTGTTGGCGTGACCAGCTCGCTGCCGGGCAATAATTCGTTATAGTATCGGATTAAGAAATCGTTGCTTGGTGTGACCGGGGCTCAAGATGGCATTATCATTATGCTGAACCAGAGAGTCTGTTTGCAACTCCCTGGCTGAACCAATCGTGGAGGTAGTGAGTGATCACTGCTCAGGCTAACAAAAGCCCCTTCAGTGCTATGGAGATTTGATTAGAATCTGTTGGCCGTTTGTGAAAAGAGAAGGAGGACAAGGGACAAGGGACAAGGCTATGAATGGCCTAATAATTCGGAGGTCTAGACAAGAGCAGTTTACGAGAGGAGGGATGTATGAATTGACGAGTAGAATCGATGAAGCTTGAAGCAGAGCAGGTATGTAAGAATAAGAGAGCCGAATTGACAAGTACCGATTAGGTGAGATTTTAAAGCTAAAATGTGGGGACGGAGGAGTTGGAGCAAGCCAGCTAATAATAAAACTTAGGGATGACCACAACTAGAGCCTATAGAAAAACAAAAACCCCTTCCAGCCGCCCGTTTCACTAAAAAACAGCTATGAATCTCACAGGGGCTCTAACTGGAAGTACTTAGGCCTAACCTACAGGGACCCCCTCCCCTCCCTCAGCTAGCCACTCTAACTCTCCGCATTCTTTAATATTGATAATATCAGGGGTGAATTAACTTGTTTCGTCTTGTAATTGTTAAGTAAGGTATGATTGTATTTTGAACTGTTAAATCAATGGGGAGAAGTTTGAGAGTGAATAAGTTATTGAACTGGTTCGTGGTTTTTCTACTTTAGGAGAAATCCAAAAACTTTTCGAGTTCAATAAACAGTAGTTAGATTCAAGTGAAGGGTATTAGAATAGTAGAGGATTAGAAAAATCTGTCAATTGAATCATTCCCAAGAGCATTACAGTGTTGTAAGTTAAAAAAGAGACGGAAGTTTAAGCACGTTATTGCAAAACATTGTCTCTACAAATTTTTTGTTTCAGAGTAGTATTTAAAAGATAAAACCCACCTTGGGAAAATGAGATCCAACAAATGTAAAAGAGAAACTAAAAAAAAAAAAAAAAAGGCAATAAGAGCCTTTTCTGAGTTAAAGGAATTATAATATTCACGATCTGAAATACGTATTATCTGATAGCTGTTATCCGATGAATTTTGGATCAGAAAGGAGTTAATTTGAAAGTAGGCAGGAAAAAATTAAATTTATGCTAATAATCTGAGACCCACTTAATCCCAAGATGATTATCAACGATAAAGTGCATATAGGAGGTCTCTCCCCGTTAATCGTGTTCTTCAGCTTTATGGCAATTGACTACAAAATCATTCACGTGTAGTAATCCCCTCACAAGTAGCCTACTGAGAACAAGAATTTGATGAGTAGATTCTCACCGCCAACAATTTAAGACAGGAGCTGAAAACTCGTAACGACCCTTAAATCGAACTAAATGTGTTAAAACAAACATATTTAGTTACTTTACTTGTTCCTCCGAGGAAAGGTATGAAGTTTTCCCCTTCCGATGGAAGGGATCTCATGTAAATGAGCAGTGGAGATCTCGAATATAAAAAGTTCCCCTGGGATCGTGATTTGAAGAAAAGTGGAGTCGCTACTTAACGCCCTGTTGCGTCGGGACTCAGGTAACCCGCCCAAGCCTACTGTGTGACCTTTTCGGGGCAGTTTTACTTCAAAGCGACCTGTCTCCTACAATTAACACCTTCCTGGTTGGATCTGAATTCGTAACAGCCCCTTGATATAATTATGTTGAGTCACCAATTTGTTATACTATAGTCTTTGGGAATCGATGATTAATCTTTAATGCTTTCAACACAACTTGGTTGATATACTTCGCTGGACAAGTTTTTCTCTAATTGAAACTCTTATACCCACATTGGTTTAAATACCCAGGACGTCCGTAAGCGCTAAGGGCTTCGCGCTGTTCCCTAATTTGCCCACATGTGTCAATTTTATAGAATTTTTCCACTGCTTCCTTGAATTTCTCGAAAAATTAACTACCCTTTAGTTCGATTTAATGATAAAGAAGAAAATAATAAACCGTGTCCTAAGTTCTTAACACATGAAATGTAAAAGGGAAAAAATACATAGGTTTTTGTCAGTACACACCCTTCAGTACATGACTAACAGTTGTTCTCTGTTTTAAGCCCTCATGTCAAGTTAAATATAAAAATTTTCGAATATCATTTTATAATTTTTTGGGCTCAGAAGTAAGTTCTTTTTATCACAAACATTAACACAAACATGAAAAACATGAGATACTACAGCATAGGCCAACCACCCTCCTTTCTGGCCACACCCTGAATTTAATGACGGAAACGACATTCCATGAAGCACGTCGAGCAGACGATTTGCAACCTTAGTCTTTTGGGCCCATGTAGTGTTTACAGTAACCAGACAGTTAACGAAATCGAATTATGGAAAGCGAAAACGAAAATCAAAGGGAGAAGGCAGTAGAAATGTGAATGAAAGTTGGAAGAGAAGGGGGTGGAAACACCATTTAAACATACATTTACCCCATTTGTTTGTTTCCTTCGGTTCTTGTTCAAGAAACAAGAAAGCTCAAAGCTTAGTGATTCCTTGCCAAAAGGAAATGCTATGTAGCACTGAAGGTTATCCTTCAAAGTTATCACCTCCACTAAAACAATAGTGTTCTTGTAAACCCCCTTGGGTCTCCCAAATGCAACGTATTAGATCCCTAACACTTGCATACGAGGTTTTTACAGTTTTATTTCTTTGGCCTTAAATGGCCTTTGACTGCTACCAAAAAGGTTTAAGTATTGAGCGCAGTATGAGGGCATCCACATGCCAACTCATTTGAGAATCCGCCCCCTTAATCAGACTACCGTGTCTTATATGCCAGTCAGATTACATCTGGAAGTCCCTTGTTTGAAACGTAAGCTTGTGTAGTAAGTATAACTATCTCATTAAGAGTAATAAAAGAAAGTACGGTAGCGTGGATAATTCGCTTCCCAGGGTCAAATTTCCTGCTACCTTCAGTCCTAAATTGCCTAAGGCAGTAAAAATTCGGATGGCACATTGCAGATTTCGTCGGCTTGAACTCTGGACATTTACACTTTGACCTTGGTGTCCGAATCCAGCAGAGTAGTTACGCATTTTTTTGTGGTTGACCTGAAGACACTGGGCATCCGCCTCCAATAGAGTTTTAAGGATCGATTTGTATTTCCACGTATGATGTTACTCACTGGTTCAGATTTAGTGAAGTTATGCAAGGATATAAAATTCAACAATCTGTCAAAAACAAATTCAATAATCTGTCAAATTATTGATATTTCAGACGAAAAACATATCAAATAGGTACTACATATTCCAAAATTAACGAATAGCGTGCTTATCATTGCAGACGAGCATTATTTCTTGATATTTTCACCAATGAATCACATCCCTACTCTTTGTTCGGGCTGTGAATAGTTGGTAGAAATACCAAGGTCAGTTTGTTGTTTGCGGTTTTCTATCGTTAAAAAATCGGCCAAGTCGTGACGCTATCGGCCAAGTCATGACGCCCAGTTTCAAGGGGCCGATTTTTCTAATGAGGAGTTTCAAAGGACAAATTCTCAAATATATGAGTTCCATCAAGATTACCTTTTATTAGATAGGCTATAGTGTTTACGATGTTTCACCAAACGACCTCTAGTCACCCTAAACTATAGTTGACCTTCTTCCTCTCAATATGCAAAGTCAGCATCATGGAATCCGGTCATTTCCCACCGCAACACCAGTATACAGTTAATTGAAGGATATTTTTAATTATCTTATTGTCACATCATCCTTAACACAAGTCAATCATTAGGCAATTAAGACTGGAATTACTAATTCATGTACCAGAGTTATGTTGAGAGAAGATATATGTTGACCTCAATTTTATCCTTGGAATGGTACAAACATCCAACCTTCCCTTTTCGTTGGTTGCGAAACCACATAATTTGGAGGAAAGAGCAAACTGTCTATTCTTGAGATATGTTTACGAGCAGTTGGCAAGGTTTTCGTAGTTTCATGTCTGACGAATTCATACGACATTGGACCTACATCAAAACCAATAGAGATTTTTCTCTTAATATGACAAATCTGTGTACGAAGTCTGAGAAGTATCCATCATTCCCATTTAGAAATATCGTGATTACATTTTTCTGTTTTTGTCCCTGGTGACCTCAGATGACCTCTGACCTCCATCAAAATCATTGCTATCTTAAGACAACATGTTTTCAAGCGGTTTACAATTTTTTTGTATTTTTACCTCTGTTGACCTCAGATGACCTTTGCATACTTGCCAACGTTTGAAAGTGGAAAAGTGGTAGATTTTGCGAGGGATGGACTGCCGGAGCGAAGCTACCGAGCCCAAGCGCGCTTGCGCGCGAGGGGGGAGAGTGAAGCCTTTTTGTTTTTAAATGTTAAAATACATGATTTGGTGCATACTTTATACGGTATTTTGCATGCATAAGGAGACATTACAGACCCCCTCTTCAGGAACCGCCTTTTGAAAATCCGTGAGGACGAATAAGTTCCTGAAGGGAGGGACAGCAGCACATATTTACCAACAAAAAACTAAAATGTACAGAGTAAGTGCTAAGAAAAGTGGGGAGCTAAAAGTGCAATGTTTGCCTACATCTTGGTCAAACTAAGGGGTTGAATGACGGATAAGCAGTGCAAGTCCCAATTTTTCTGGCTTCAAAACCGATCTAGCAGAACTCGCAATCTCTATACTCCCTTTCATCAGGTCGTATGTATGTCAATGCCCAACTAGCCAAACCTCCGCCCCAAAACTCTGTATTGATTTTGAATTTTAAAGACGACACCGTAGAAATAAACACCAAACACTTTTCAGTTCCATTAGCCATTTATTTTGAAAACCGTGTATAAGTAATGATAATACACAAACAGGATCTCCACTAGTTGCCTTTTACTCTGGGAATAATGGGGATCTTGTAAAGTCAATGTGAGTTGATAGAAGCGGCAAACTTAAGCAAGACTGTTTTATTACTTCATTCCCTCACCAAAAATCTATTGCGGTGATTATGCACAAATGGATGTTTCTCACTCGTGTGGCATGTCCAGTAAATTCAATCGCATCAATGGGCATCAATCAACCTTGCAAAACAGTTTGTAGAAAAATTTTCCCTTTTCCCTCGACAATTACAATCATAATTTGATTTTGTTTTGAATAACTTTTAAAATCAACTCTCACGAATTGAATGAAAAACAGTAAGACAGTGACCTAAGAACAAAATACCCAAAGTATTCTTATCCCTTTGACTAGGAAACACACATGGGTTTAATAAGTTACTTAGGTTTGGGGTTCTAGTAGTTCGCACAAGAGCCCACATTGAGCCCACATTGGCATGTTCGACTTTGAGCCAGAAGAGAAGAATGAACTTCATGTCTACTGGACTTTAGAAGATGAAGCAGTGGTGCAAAATAATCTGTATCACGGTAACTTGGGGGCAAGTTTCAAGTATTCTACATGCCCTAGTTTGGATGCATCTGCGGCTTTGGTGGTTCAATTGCAATCGCCTATTTAAAATAATTTCACCCACGACCAACCCAGTTAGGCTTTCTCACAGTGAGTTACAACACGAATATAGAGTTTTGCCTAATGTATTCAATCAGACATGCCAGGAACATAGCCAGAGGGGGACCCCATCTCAGAAGACTTCCTTGCTCCCCCTCCCCAAATGAAATATCAAATTACAAGTTTATCTAAATTTTTATTGGTGGGGATGTTATCTTATGTATCTGTTTGGTCGATGAGGTTTATGAAAATAACTACTCCACAAATTTTTTACCTTATGGAGGCTGAGTAGGCACTCCTTATGTCCATACACTAAAAATCTCTCCAGTACTGGAGAATTACACACACACACACACACACATATATATATATATATATATATATATATATATATATATATATATATATATATATATATATATATATAAGTAGGTAGAGAGACGTAGCGACTTTATATGAATGAGTCAAATCAACTCTGTATTAAATAGTCGCATAGAGACCTTAGGCCATTTTTCCTCTAACAAAGCACTTGCCTTATACTGGAAGAGGATATTCATATGTGAATGGAAAACTTAGCCTCAAGCAGGATTCGAACCAGCGACCTCCCGCATACAAGGCGGATGCTCTGACCACTGAGCCATTGAGGCCTATGTGGTAGAACGCGGTCAACTGAGCTTACATACTGTCGAGTCAAGCTTTCCAATGTTACGTCATAGGAACGCGTCCCATGTAGTATTTGAGAAGGTAGAGAGACGTAGTGACTTTATATGAATGAGTCAAATCAACGCTGTATTAAATTGTCGCATAGAGACCTTAGACCTTGTGCCTTGATGATTCTCACCACTGGATAAACGTTTTCCTGAAAAATTTAGACTGAAAAAATTATGACAAAAGACTCACTTTAGAAATTATCTAAATATCCATCTCCTAATCGTTAAGGTAAGTGGGCAGATTGATCTTTCTTCCTACTCTAGTAACTGTAATACCGTGGTGCAAATAAACAAGACGCAACACTGATTCTCCGATTCTGATCTGTTTTATTAATTCCTTAGTCTTAACTGGCCAGCCGTTTGTTACTTCATTGATCGTCATTACAAAATTACATTAACCTTGGAGTTTCTCCCAACGTCAACGGTGGATGCCTGTACTTCAGGCTAATTATCGGGAATTTTCCTCTGGGGAATCACCCTAGGGACCTGCACCTGCACACGAACGAATACAGGCATTACTATCTCCACCTTCCCGATATTGTAAGGCGAGCAAAAAGGTTTCAACCTTTTAAATATAGTATAGTATTTTGGCAGGTTTCCTCAGATTGCTTAAGTCTTGCAACTAATAAGTTGTACCATTGTTCATCACTCTTGTCACCTGAATGAACCTTTCCAGCAAACTGCAAGCATATCTCTTTGCTTAGCTGGATCATCCACCCAAATTAAGTCTCTTGTAGAGTACGGCTGAAATTTACTCTTGGAATGAACATATTTACTTTTCCTTGCTTGACATTTGAAAAGTTCCTGACCTACAAGATAACTTGCATGTTTCATACGCTTAGTGACTTCATCTACCAAGTCATCATAAGTAGTAGGAACTGAAGGAGAAACATTTCCACGAAACATAGTTTTAATTGGCATATGAGTTCCCCTACCATGCTCTTAAAAGAATGGTAAGTATCCAGTACTCGAGGGCACACTGGTATCTTATGAAACTGCAATGTGACTAAGCATCTCATCCCACTGACCACCAACAGTGAATAATCTTTTACTTAGTTCACTCTTCAAAGTTCGAGTAAACCTTTCTACCTGACCATTACCCTGAGAATGACAGAGATTGGTTCTGGGCTTTACAATTCCCATGAGGTTGCATAACTTTCACATCAAGTGGGACTCAAATTGACTACCCTGATTCGTATGCAAACTTTCAGGGATATGTTTACAAAAATAACTGTCAAATTGAAATTGTGCCACTGTGTCAGCAGTTTGGTTAGGCATATCATATAATTTGATTTATCTTGTAAAATATTCTGTCACTACCAAGACATATCTATAACCACTGGAGGAACATGGCAATTTGGAAATATCAGTAGCCACACATTCAAAAGGCTTTCTAGTCATAATAGGCTGTAAAAGAGCACTAAACGGTGGGTTAGGTTGTCTCTTTGCTTCACAGGCAATGTATTTCTTGCAACACTCCTGAATATCTTTAATCATGTAAGGCCAATAGCAACTTTGTCCAGCTATGGCACATGTTCTGTTACTACTAAAGTGAGCAAGCAATGGACTTCCATGAAGTTGTTTCGGTACTTCAGTACTTTCGGTACTAAGGCATCAGGGATAACAACCTCTACCGTAGTCTGTCTTTTTCTTTTCCACAGAGAAGATCATTATGAATTTCAAGGTCATCAAATGCATTCTTTAGTTGTCTTAAATATGGGCTGCTATACTTGACCTCACCAAATGGTGGTTTTTCACCCAGTTCACACCATTTAAAAACAGTAAATACATGTAAGTCTTGCCTTTGATGACGCAATACATTTTATTTAGTAATATCACTACACTTATCTTGATGCATACTCAGATTTGGTATTCTGAACAATTGCTCAGCATACTCGTATGGACTTGTTTCTACAGTGAAAATGCTGTTTATCTCGATACTCTGATTATTGTCATCATTGGATAATACGGAATCAATAACTCTCGAAGGTTGTATCATGTCATCTTGCCTCTGTTTTGACCGGCGCGAAAAGGCATCATCAGCATTCAAATGCTTCTTACCTTCCTTATTATCTATTTCCCAATCTAAGGGATCTAATTCGGCCATCCATCTAGCCCTTCGACCAGTACCGTCATTCTTTAGGGACAAAGTCCTGAAACCCCTTTGAAGGTTCGTGGTCTGTCACATTCTGAATATGATTTGAGCACAGGCAGTACTTGAAATGCCTAATGGATTACACGATAGCCCATAATTCACGATCAAATGTAGACCATCTCCTCTGACATTGAGTTAAAGTGCTGCTAGCATGGGTTATCACCCTTTCCTTTCCAACCTGCACTTGTGCCAGGAATGAACCTGTAGCAAATTGAGAAGCATCAGTATAGAGTTTGAACTGTAGGTCAAAATGGGTTAATGCCATCACAGGTGAGTTAACTAACACTTGCTCAAAATACTGGAAAGATTCCCCACACGGTTCATTCCAATTGAAAGGAACATCTTTTTTGTAAGTTCATGCAAGGGAGCTGCCCTTTTCGCAAAATCTTTCACAAACCTGCGGATGTAAGAACTCAGACCCCCCCCCCCCAATGATCTGACCTCAGTAAAGTTTCTAGGGGTTGGCCACTGTAGAATTTTCTCCACATTCTTATGATCAGGTTTGATACCATTCTTGGATACCACATGATCAAGGAATGTGATCTTACTCTGAAAGAAATGGCACTTACTTTGCTCAATCTTGACGTTTGCCTTACGTAGGCTTGTAACACATTTCTTAAATTGTTCATTTTATCATGGAAAGCCAAATACAATGACATCATCTGTTTGGCTGTAAGGCTTTGAACCAATGCAACCCATGTAACATCAGCCTTTGAAATGTCGAAGAAGAGTTTGTAATAAGGCCCATCGGCATAACTTGGAATTGATACAAGCTATCACCAGTAGTGAAAGCAGTTCTCTCTTTGTCTTCAAGACTATTTCTACTTGCCAGAATCACTAGATAATTCCATAGTACTAAACAGTGTACTACCTGGTAATGCATCTATGGTGTCATCTGTTCTGGGCAAGGGATAAGAATCCTTTATTCAGTGTAACGCTATTCAGCTTTCTGTAATCTACCCAAAACCTAAAGGTACCGTCTTTCTTTTTGACCATTACAATCGGAGAGGACTAGGGGCTGAAGATCTCCTCCGTAAGACCATTGTCTAGAAGGCTGTCACACTGCTTTTCAATTTCCTCTCTGATTCTTGGATTAGACCTGTATGCCCGTTGCTTAATAGTAGGGGTATCTCCAGTTTTAATTGCATGGGGAACCAGGTCTGTTTTACCAAAATCTGTGTAATTCTCGCTAAAGATATCGCTTACTCATCTAGCAAGTCTTTTGCTTGATGAACAGATCCTTTTCTGATAGATCAAACTGTAAGGAGTTATAATCTTCTTTTCTGGGGTAGGGAGCCTCTGCCTCACGTTCGCTATCATCAACCAATGAGTATAAGTCCTCTGGGTCACCTGTGACTACATAATCATGGTCCAACCAGGTCCCTTTTGGCATATGAATATTAGAATCAGACACAATCGTAACCAATACACATGTTTTTCCAGTTCTTATTGTAGTAAAGACCAGTGCTATAGTCGAGTCCCCACCTTCCGAGTCCGAGTTCTCCCCTATGGAGTCCGAGTCCAAGACTGAGTCACTGACATTGGAGTCCGAGACCGAGTCACAGGGTCCGAGTCCGAGACCGAGTCCTCTCTATGGAAAAGTATATATACTAAGAATTCATAGTCATATAGGACGGTATCTTGAAATGTGTGTGTTGGGGGGGGGGGCGGTGTTGAAAATGTATGGTCAGTGGCATCTAGAAGGGTTTGTGATACTATCTAAGCGGAGCACCAACGTAAGTTTGCGCGTAGACCACCATCAAAATTTTCTCTCAAAATGGCTCCCAAATTGTAGGAAATGGTACTTTCCAGACTTTGTAAGTGAATCTAAACGTACTTTATTTTGATATGTCATGCTGTAGAAATTTGGTGCAATACCAAAGGAAAGGTAAAGTATCATAACGCTTGAGGAATAATCCGGACTGCGGGGGAACTTTTCTTATGAAAAACTTTGACATTCGAGGCGACCGTCTTTGCAGAGGGATTTGGGAAGAAAAGGGTTTGCCCCTGGCCTCAGTGAAAAATTTTTTCACCTAGAAGTAGCTACGTTGCAATATTGTGTAATTGTTTTACTTTATGCACTAACGTTGATCTGTGTGGTCATGCACTAGCACTTACAGTTTTTAGTGCCCAGGAAACGAACACATTTTTAAAACAAAGAAAAACATATGTAGGAATAATGAAAAACGAACACTTTTTGCATCATGAGCTAGGAGGCGTTGTTTATTCCCCTCTAACACAGAGACCTGTCTGGTAGCAGTTAGTTAGATGGGATTTTACGACACACCAACACGATTGTGTTATATAGTGTCATCCAGAAAAGAAAAAGGTGCAATGTTGGGGCACAATTAATTAAAAAAAGTGCGGTCAAATTCCACTAAAAGGTTCAGGCAAATGCGGGAGTTATGTCAAAAATTTCTATACAGTTTACTCTCCTTGAGAAAGCCCAAAATAAGGGAAGGATCTGTCTGCTCACATAAAGTTTTCTGTCCCGTAGCACTGTTACTAAGTAGGTGTTATTATAAAGTAGTGTGGAAACTACCAAGGGCTGCAAAAGTTGAAAGAAGTGTTAAAAAACATAGATCATTTCGGTCGGTGGCTTGCGTTTGTGGACTAAGCTACCTAAGTAACGATGCAATGCAGGATTTTAATGGATATCCTAAACTACACTAAGCTACACTAAGCTAACCTAAGCTATGTTAACACCATTAGTTAACTAGTCTATAGTTGGCCAGACTGTCCTGCTACCGTCGACTACCGGCGAAAAGAAGTTAGTCCTATAACTCGAACAATGATTTAAACCCATCTGTTTGAGGCTGTGACGGGTGCTCGAAAGGACAAAAGGCCAAAAGCTGGTTCTTGCAGACATCGCTGTAATTCTTAGCCTCATACTGTGCAATGGAGTTTGTTTGGATACCTTTCTCTAAATATGTTAAGAGGAGAAGGGGAATAAAAAATGAAGGGGAGAATCCTCTTCCCCAGTGCCGACACTAAAATTTGTAAGTAAAGAGCTTGTTTCTTGTACTTAGTTCTCTCTTGTTCTGGAGTGGGAAGCTTTCGTCAAGATTGTTTAGCTTTTAGTTTTACTTACATTTAGTGGTGAACTCATTAAAATGTCAATAACTGCAAAACGTTTTCTTACATTTGAATAAGTTACGTATTTTGCCTGTTGCACCTTTTGGTGTCTCACTTCTTTTTTAGACACAGGTTATCTGGGTTCTCTAAAGGTGACCTATTCGGTGGGTGGTTTTTCTTTTAAAGTTCACAACTGATTGAGCTTGATCGTTTCTTTTATTTATCTTAATTAAAAAACCAGACTGTGTACTAAAAACTTGTATAACGTCTGTAATAACAAGTCACCACTCATGTCGGACATAGTTCAGTGGAAAAGAAAAATACGTCTAGAAAATTTAGTAAAAAGATTCAACCACAAATAGTACGAACGTAGTTAAGCAAAGAGTTTGAAAGAAAATATAATCTCATATTTCATAATATATGAATAACCACGCTGTCACCACCTAATTCCGCACACCCCCGGAGAAAAATCTTCTTACTTAATTAGCCTGCGTATGAATATCATATTCAAGTTCCAGTGCTGCACTCCGATAAACACACGCTCAGTGTTGACCTATTTAAACAGTTATGTAGTTAACCAGAAAATTACTCAAGGCAATTAAGCCATTTTCTCTCAACTTAGAACAAATTGCCAACAGATTTTTTTCACCACAATGCTTTTCTGTAAGGTCTTCAAAACACCTCTTAACATGCTACGGAATCCTAGTACGGAAATTATGCCCAATTTGCATAAATTCAAAATGGTGGCTAAGATACAATATTTTGCCATAGCCTGGCTTATAAATGACTTACATGGTGATTCAAAGTCCTGAAAGAGGGTTTATAGGTTCAACAAGGCAAACAAATGGCCTCCAACATATACGATTGTCTGCCCAACAGGAATCGTCGTTAGTTGCAACTTCTGTTTCAACGAAGACAGCGCAAAAGTAGACTGCCTGTTCCATACGTTTCAAGGCTCAAAGGGGTCATTCTTTGATCAGATTGTTTAAGACAGAAGTTGTAAGGTGTTTCGTACACCGAAGGCTTCAGACTAATATTAATGTCTCCTCGATGTTTGTATACCCGAACTTAAAGAAAGGATGCTGGTGGAAAGATATTTCTCTGGAATCAAGTGACCTTCGTTTATATAAAATCTCCATTGCAGGTATTTTTTTCAGCCATGTGTATCTCGGTTCCGCCTTTGTTTGTTGAAATTACCCAATGACCAGCTTTTCACCATAAACAGAAAAGAAAATTATAATTATATTGTTTCTTAAGTATATGAGGAATTTATTAACACTAAACAATGTTTAATGCTAAAATTTAGTCTGTGCTGGCCTGAGTGATAAAATTTATTACATAATAATGATATAAATAAGAAATCATTTTTTTAATTTTTTCTGCCATCTTTGCAGCCAACCAGGCGGGTCAATCACATTCCATCAGTTGGCGTTGCCCACAACTTGAAAAGCAACTTTTCACCATAAACAGAAAAGAAAATTATAATTATATTGTTTCTTAAGTATATGAGGAAATTATTAACACTAAGCAATGTTTAATGCTAAAATTTGGTCTGTGCCGGCCTGAGTGATAAAATTCATTACATAATAATGATACAAGTAAGAAATCATTTCTTATTTTTTCTGCCAACTTTGCAGCCAACCAGGCGGGTCCTTCACATTCCATCAGTAGGGGTAGCCCACCACTTGAAAAGCACAAGCACTCTAGGGTATTTTCAAACTTCTGTGCATTAGAGCGGATCATTTAATTATCTTGATGGCCATCAAATTGATCCAAAAAATCACAATTTGTACATTTGTTCTTTATAATAGCTTACTTTGAACAAACGATAAGCCAATTGTATTCCTCAGGGAAGTTGTGAAAGGAAGGTTGAATGGGGTTTTGAAACAGTAATATCATTCAAGCAGATGTACAAGAAGTTGACATAATTTTGACTACATGTCTGTCGTGAGTGTGTGCATGCAAGACGCACAGAAAATTGGTTCTTGCAGACATCCTTGTAATTCAGTGCCTAACACTTTGTAGTATAGTTTGTTTTGAATACTTGCAAGCAGTCTTACTCTACATGTCTTTAGAGGGGGGGGGGGCAATAAGAAATGAAGGGGGCATCATTTTCTCGAGTTGTGCCGATACTGAAATCTGTGAAATGTTTTCACGAAGAACCTGTTTCTTGTAACTGAGTTCTTTCTTGTTCTGGAGTGCATGACCGTGCGGGACTGTTTTTCTCAGGGGGCGGTGATTATTGCCCGACTCCAGACATAATAGAACTGTCCAATTTTCCGCCCGACTGAGACAAAATATCTGCCCGATTTATTCCGGTTTCTGACATTTGGGGGCAGCCGCCTCCCCCAGCACCCCTGGCCCGTACAGCCATGCTGAGTGGGAAGTATTTTGTCATGTTTATCTCAGCTTTTTTTCTCTGACATCAGGTGGTGAAGTCATAAGATTGTCAACAATGGCAAACGTCTCTACACGTGCATATAAGTTACGTGTTTACCTTGTTGTACTTCTTTTTAGACACAGGTAAGCTGGATTCTCTTAAGATTGCGTGTAAGGTGGGTGACTTTTGATGAAAAGATTTAAGCTCGATTGCTTCCTTTGTTTGTTTTAATTAAAAATACCAGACTGTCTATACATTTTGCTATGTTGTGTAACGTATGGAATGCCAAGTCACCACCCATATGGGGCACAGTTCAGTGGAAAAGAAAAATACATCTATTTTTTTCTTCACTCAGAACATTTTATAAAAAGATTCAACCACAAATATTAAAAGCGAAGTTGAATGAAGATTTTGAAACAAAATATAGTCTCATATTGTATGTAACGACAAGTCACCCACCATGTGGGATATAGTTCAGTGGAAAAGAAGAATACGTCTAATCTTCCCTCCTTATCTCAGAAAATTTAGTTAAAAGATTCAGTCACAAACATTACAAACATAGTTAAGCAAAGATTGTGAGAGAAAATATCTTATATCGTATAATGCATGAATAACCAAGCGGTTAACTCAATTGCGCACCAAGGGAAAATCTTCTGGCTTAAGTAGCTCAGTGTATACCACATTCAAGTTTCAGTTCTTCATATAGATTAACACACGCTCAATGTTGACCTATTCTTTCCCATAACTGACTACGTAGACTATTGGCTGAGGAACTTGGCACAAATTGTCAACAGAGTTTCGCCACCACAACGCTTTTGTGTGAGATCCTGAAAATACCACGTAACATGCTACGAAATCTAGTAGTGGAAGTATGCCTAAAGTTGCATAAATTCAAAATGTTGGGCAAGAAACAATGTTTTGCCATAGCGTAGCTTATACATGACCTATATGGGTAATTCAAAATCTGGAAGGGGGTTTATAGGTTCAACAAGGCAAACAAATGGCCTCCAACATATACTATGGTCGACCCAACAGGAATTGTCGTAAGTTGCAACTGCTTTTTCAACAAGGACAGCCAAAATTTCAGACTGCCTATTCCATATTTTAAAGGCGCAAAGGAATCGCTCGTTGATCAGATTGTTTTAGACAGAAGTTGTAAGGTGCCACGCACAGCAAAACCTTCAGCTTTATATTAATACTTCCTCGATGTATGTATACTCTCTTCTTACGAAAGGATCCTGGAAAAAAGATGGACTATGATTTCTCTGAAATCATGTGAAAGGGCTTACCATTCTCTCGACCACCGGCAAAGATCTGGCCCTGCACAAGTAAGGGGTACCATAATTGCTTCCCGACTACACCATCTCACATTCACACATTTAACTCTCCTCTCACCTCTTGTAGCAGACTGCTGCTACACAACCAGAAATAGCCCCAAACTCCTGATGATGCTGGTATGCCCTTCCTTTATCTGGTTGCATGGAATCTATTATGCTCTCTCTCCAATAGTCTGATTTAAGGGAGGAACTGCCCAGATCACAGCATAAACAGAAAGTCGCTTTACCGTCACCCTTGCAATGAAGGGTGGTGGTTGTAGGCATATTGAAAATATTGAGATGACGTCGGTATTTCAGATTGGTAAACAGGTTTACACAGTTACCTACTTCAGTTCCAAGGAAGCAGCAATTGAGGAGTTGCCATGTGACCATGTGACCTGGTGGGAGGGTGCCCACTTTCTAATGCAGCCGACTATAGACCTGTTGGAAAACTTCACTTCACTTGGGGGTCACTTTTCTCCTCACGGGATCTTTAGAATGTCAGGTCAGCTGTGAAGCCCTCCTTTCAGCCTTTGGAGTCAGCTTCTTCCATCCCCTCTACCTATCAATAGAGACGGCATTCCTCTTGCGAAGAGGCCTCCTCTAAACATTCGAGACCTGCGGTTGCAAGGTCAAGGCCAACGTGCAGTCTCACGAGGACAATGTCGCCCGAACAAAGCCGTTTAGAGGTCGGGCTTGAAACCTTCAGCACTGCTCGATACAATTGGACAGTAACATGACAGGTCGTTCAATATCATAAGGAAGAAATACCTTAATGGGTGAGGGTCAAGAAAGCGTAATCTAGAGCATAATTAAGTACATCTTTATGGAATTGCCATTACGGGACTGAAGGCCTGAATAAGGCTGTTTCAAAATATTTAGAATTGGAAAATATGGGAAGGTGTGTGATTCTTTAGGCTATCCGCGTCTAGAGCTAACCAAGCTCAAACTCACAAGTTAAAGCATAGCTATAGCCTAGTGTTAGGCTAGCCTAGTCCTGTGGGCTTAAAGATCTCGGCCAAGGGTTACTTGCAGCACAAAGTTCTTCCTTAACATTTTTTATTATAAGTTTGATTATAAGATATAAACATCAAGTACGGCACAAAGTGCATCGTGCTCATGTTTTCTCTCAAACTCAACCTACAGCTCTCAAACCACCATTCGTCAAGGTAATCTCAGACTTCTATTATCGAGTCTGTCGTATTTTGGTAGCTATGACTGTAGACTTGATAAACGTTCGTTCGCAAGGGACGTTCACATGCCGATATATTCAATGCTTTTATCACATTCACGTAAGTGAATTGCGCATAATTTGAGTAGAAAATTCCCAAAGTTGGATAAAAGAACTTTTATTTATAATTGGCCGATCCCTTTTTATTGTGTTTACCTTAAAAGGCCTCATGTTAGTAACAGAAATGCCCAACACTGGTTATGAACACAAGTGCCAAACTAACATCACCCAACATTCTAAGAGTGTACACACCAGGCGATGCACTTGTAGTCGACTAATAGAGAGCTTTCTCCACAGATAAGGTGGAGCAAGCTCTCTAAGCGAAATCGTTTCTCCCGCCTCAAATATAGGCCTGAATTTTCCTGTACTATGTGCATTTGGTGCAGTCTTTCGTGAAGTCTATTGCTACCTCGAAAAGTAACTATCTCGTATGAATGGTGTCAACGCTGATTTCTGGTGATTGTTGTACCGGCTAAAATGTATGGTCCATTCGAAGTACGGTACTTTCCCCAATCCCCGACGTTAGCGATAAGATCAGCCAATTTGGAGGAAACATTGACAATATGCATTCATGCTCTTCCATGAACACATTTACTAGTCTAGCGGCGAAGTCTGAAAATTTTCGACCCCCCCCCCGGTACAACTTTGTAAAAGTTGACACCTACCCTTAAAATGTTCCTTAGGATGTCAGCTTTCATTTTCTGTTGGTTGTCACCTTTTAAATTTACCCGAACATGGTAATTAGGAGGGTCAAAGGTCACGAGTCTATTTTCACCCAAACTTCAACAATCTTGGTACTATACATGGGTACTTCACCTTCAGGGGAGGCTTTACCTTGAGTCTAGTGTGGTAAATATTTTGAACAAATTTACAATAAACATCCCTGAACTCCAATCAATGCATAAAACCTTTAATTATCAATATTTACTATGGTTTCATTGAATATTTTCATTATTTTCCTTATTTTTTTTTTAGTTTTCCCCATTACAAATTTACACTATATGATATTTCAATGCATCTTATGTATGTTTTACCAAATGGAGATAAAGCGTCTCTCAATAAAGACAATGTAAGATTGTTAAATAGGCGTAGGAAGCGGGGGGACTGGGGGCCCCCAGTGAAAAATGTGAGGGGGCTGGAGGGGGCTGAAGTATGCTTCCGCCCCCCAAGATCCAAGGGCAAAACCCCTTATTTGTCTCTTCTGTAAGAAATGTCAAAAACTTGCAGTAAATTTCCTTAAAGTTTGTCCAAAATGTTGCACCAAATTGCATCTGAGGCCCCTTAAATACCCAAAAATGTTCCACAGGGGAGGGGGAGGGAGGGGGACCAAACCCCCTCCCCTTAGACTCCTTCCCAGGACGGCGATCCGAAACAAGATTCAGCCCGCCCCGTCGCGAAAAGCTTCCTACGACTATGTATCGTTATAAGTTCTACATTGCAATATAATGCTCTTCTTGGATAAAATTGATCTGTCGAATGTTTGCCTGCATAGCGGCTCTCTCTTCTGACACACTGGGTAACCGTAGCGAAAGGCTAAACAAAAAACCCCGTCAGCTATGTGCAGACTAGTCAAATTTATAAACCATATCTGGAAAGTTTAACGAAAAAATGTGGCAATGGTGTTTCGCTTCAGTGTTTTCAAGTTATCATTTGTGGTAACAAATTAAGATTTTCTGATACAGACGAGGTTTCTGACTATACTTTTATTAAAGCCCTTAGACTATATGGCGTTGGAAAATATACATCTGGCAGTTTTCATGTTGTGCTTCTGAAGGCGAAAAATCAGAATGGTCATTACAAACGCCGGAATGCACTTTGTAAGTAGGAAAAGTAGTGATGAACAGCTGAATTTTTTCATTATAAAAATTGCGAATCCCATATCAGATGTGAGAGTAATAAAATACAATGTTCCACCTTCAAAATGTGTCACTAAAATCTTGTCCTGTATGGGTCAAAGCGGTAAACAATTAATAAATTCTTTGCTTTTCATAAAAAAGAAGCATTTTGAGTATCCTGTCAATTGAAACTGCCTTCATTAATCTGCATATGAAAATTCAAATCACCAAACCCTCTTACAGCCAGTTTCATCCATACCCATAGCCAGACAACGTGCTGAAGAGGGCGAGAAAGTTCCCAGACTGTAAGAGGGAAAATCATTTTCAAGGCACGAAATGTGTTAACATAAAAGGCAAAGGTAATTTTTGTTCCTACAATTTCTCCCAGGCGTTAATGTTTGTGGGTCCCTCCACTGCTTTTAAGTTATGGACCTGTATTTTCGAACAGAGTGGTCAACACATAGTTGCATTCAGGCTATATCTGAATCTGGTTGACCCGTGATTTAACCAACCAATTTATGTGCTTGTTGCCAGACTAAAAGAATAATTGGTGGCAAAAACCCTTGAGTTTGCTAAATGCTTCTTACCTCCAATCATTTGTCGACAAAAACGTATATTGTGCTAGACAAAAAGCATGATCAGTCCTTAGAAAGGAACCTGTTTTCTAAATATCCGCCTCACGATGCTAGATGTGGCTGGAATTAAACACGTAATCCCTAATTGTGATTACTAAAAACTGTCTTTATAACTTTACCAAAATGAAAGCTAGATCATATATGAATTTGTACCGTATTAACAGCCCCTCTACAAGCTTCATTGAATTCATCTCAACATAATCCTTTTTTGAGAACTGCGAATTATTTTATTTAAAGGATTTTCTTTTTGCAAGTAAAATCAAGTCTTGTTATGGATATGTGCCATTTCCATGTCCAGACTTGAAAACAACATAGATCGGTGCAAGAATCATTCACTGGCTTCCCAATACAGGGAAACAACTCATAATTATATTGCTCTATAACCACAAATTATTAAAGGTTTATTTACCAGTAAACAAAATGAATTAAATTCATGTAACAATTACGATGAGTGTAAGGGACACTTTCTAGGGGGAGGAGGCTAAGCCGTTTGCCCGACAAACTGTAATAATCCGACCAATGGCCGGATTTTTACAAAATGTGCCAGAGAAATAGGATTTTTTTCCAAACTCCGGCTGACCAAGTTCCATTGCGACTATGTTCCAACTCCCTCTCATAAAAAGATAGCAGAACAATGTGTGTTGAAACAAGCAAAAGCGTATTTTGTCAGTTTATAGCGGTAAAATGTATTAGTTGTATGCCGTCCCAAGCAAAGACGCTGTCTGCCTTACTAAAATTTACCATCACGTCCAAAGACATTTAAACCAATATCTACTTTTTTGCATAGGATATTGCTACAACATACCCCTTTTCGCTGATCTGGTTCATGTTGGCAAATAGTTATTGCAATGACAGAAACACAGTAATGTATTTAATAAATAATTAAGTCAATTAATTTAGTTAGGCTATGTGATTTCGCACATTTAATCTAATCAATGCAATGGTTCCACACATCCTAACAACCGAAACAAAAATTCAAACTTCTCTGATACAGCTACGAAAATAGCCTACATTTCATGGTAGGCCTATACATATTTTCATTATATCCCACTTAATTTTAAGGATTGCAAGTTCTCGACATTGGTAGGGGCGGAAGCCATGGTCCAAAACCAGGACAAAAGCGACGGATTACTGCAAACATTTAAACATTTCGGCGCTATTGGGGCGGCACAAATTTGGGGCTTTCAGTGGAGAAATTTCAATAATTTGGTGTTTTTACTGAAGTAAATTAATTTAAAAATTTGGTTTTATATTGAAGTAAATGCAAAAGATTAGGTTTGCAATTTATTTTGAAAAATAGCCCTCTTTGAGAGTACCGTGACTCAACTAAACTGTTGGGACGACCAGTCGCTGTCGGAGATTAAAAACTTCATCGCACACACTCATTCTCCCTAAAAAAAAGATTAGAAAATTTTCCCGACGAGGGCCTCAACCTTTCTCGAAGGGGCCATGGCCTCCTCACCCCACCTGGCCTCACCCCTGACAAAGTTGCTTTAAAACATCTGAATAAATGTTTTTTGAAGTCACATGATTTTGTGAAGGGTCCTTATGGGGAAAAACGTAAACCGCAGATCAAGTTTAAAAGGTGCGACCTTTAATGACCCTTGACCTTAAAACTATGTTCGAAAACTAAACAAACATTCAAAGGTTGTATTTAAACATCACTCGTCCACAGTTTATAGAACGCGTGGGATTGTATCTGGACCAGGGGCGGCGCCAGGATTTGCCCGACAGGGGACCAAGCTCCCCGAGGAGGGGCCAGCAACCCGAAGCCTCGATGACGGCGATATAGTGCCGAAACGGTGCTTGAAGTAAAATTTTGGCGCGCGAAGAGCGCCGAAAATTTCAAACTCTTAATGGAAAAAAATTGAAAAAGTTGGGCTTTTACCACGGAAAATTTGAAAAAAATTGGGTTTTTACGAAGAAAATTGGAAAATCTGGGGATTTTATTGAAGAATTTGCCCAAATTTAGATCAAAATTAAGTAAATCGTTGGAGCGACTGCCCGTTGTCAGGGACTACATATTTTATCATATACATAGTAGCTTCCCGAAACCGGAAAATTTCCCCGACGGGGGCAGCCTTCCCCGACGGGGGCTATGGCCCCCTGCCCCCCACCTGGCGCCACCACTGTTCTGGACGTTTTTCTTCTTACTCTTCACCAATGGTCCAGAATTGAAATTGAAAGGTGTTGAAAACAGACTGTTCAATGTGTCTAAGTCCGTTATTCAAATTTCTTTGTTAAGGCTATGAAAACACTCTATAAACAGTTTATAATTCTTTTATTTTCTTTACATTTTGAGCAATTTAGGACTGTATAAATTGTTCATTTTGACTCACAGCATTTTATAAGTCTCGTCATATTAAAGTGTGTTAAAAATACTAAAATTTTGAAAAATTGACCTTTTTGACCTTTGACCTTGAAAATTTGCATGTTCGGGAACTTTTAAAAAGTGACAACCAACCTAAAATTAAAAGTTACATTATAAAAAATAGTTTTAGCATAGTCGCTATATTTTACAAATCGGTACCGGGTAAGTCAATTTTTAGGGCTCTTTTTCAAATTCGCCTCTAGACTATACTGTATGACTTTCTTGCTCAGAAATGCACATTTCCTGAACTTCAAATCAGTCATACAGGTCATTCGGAAGCCATTATATAGCAAAACATAGGAATAGTTGACCCCATGAATCCTCTTTCAGAACTTTGAATCCCAATTATACGTCATATTAGAGCCAAGATATAGCAAAATATTGACAATAATGGCCACAACTTGATTTATTCAACTGACGGCTTCTTCTGAATAAATTTCAAGTTATCCCAAATGCATTTTTGACTCTGTGAACCCCCATTCCAGACGATACACCCATAAAAGTAATTTGTAAGCCAAGGTATGGCCAAACATTAGAATTTGATATCCATAATGGATTTATGCAAATTCAGGCTTCGTTGACTAACACCTTAAGTATTCCAAACATCTTGTTCAACCTTTGAACCCCTTCCAGGACTTTGAATCACTCATATAGGTCATTTATAATATGGGGTGTTGGATATATGCAAATTAGGCACAATTCCTCTGTTTGGATTCAGTAGGAATTTAAGTATGTTTCGTGAGGACCTGACAGAAAACCTTAACGTTATTGAAAAAAAAACTCTGCTGTAATTTGTTAAAAGTGAAACCTTACTTTGTCTCTTGTACTATAGTTACTAAGGACATTTTGTTCGGAGTTGTTTTTCAAAAGGTCCAAAGTCAAGTCTAGGGGAAGTTACGGATGCCCTTAGGAAAATGATCCCCTAGAAAATGTTTGTCAACAAAATTGTTATTATCTGAATACACTTGTAACACATCCGGCCTCTTCCTCCTTAAATATATCTCGACTGTAAGACCCCTCGCCCTCCTTCAACACCTTGCCTACACACGGGCTCTCTTTACATAAAGTGTTACGCTGGAACTTATTTTCCATTCAACAGGCCTATATAAATAAAATGATTGAGCTACTTCTTTGCGCAACGAATATCTCGTTTCAATATTGCATCAAAAACAATATAATAAACTCATATTATTCATGTGTGTTATTAGTCTTGTTGGAGGAGTTAGTGAAATTGTTTTAATCTTACAGTTTGATAAATTGAGGAAGCTTGTAACTTATCTCCATAAACTCGGGTGTCCTACACAACACTAAACAGAACAGACTGCTGGCTTATATAGAGGGCATCCTATGGTTAATAACTACCTAAAGTCGTACTGCGGTCAACCAGAGATCTGTTCCTAGTATTGAGCCTAGTATTGTCCAATTCCTTGTTATGAATGTGCGCCATCATTTCTCTGGAGACCCTTCATGACAGGTTGTAACAAAACCCCTGTATTGGAGGTTATGCTCAAGTTTTCTTAATGAATCGTCGGTGTGTTAAATTAAAGTTTCGGTATGTTTTCTTTCTAATGTTGCCTGCGGTGACGTCACAAGGTTTAACTAGTCAGTGATCCATTGATTCCACGAGAATAAACTATCGCTTATCAGAGACGTACCAGCAATGACATAGTTTGGTCAGTCCTTGTGAATCCTGTATAAAATAGATGTTTTTATTAGACTTTAAACTAATTTTCAAGACGAGACTTCCATTGTGGCGCGGGGCAGTCATAGCATGGACTAAAATTAACAGCATTGCTTTTAATAAATGTAAGCAATGGCATCGGCTACACAAATCGCTTCGTATTCGTATATTCAAAATTTGTATGACAGTAATGATGAAGGTATAGGGAAAGGGGGGGGGGAGGTAAATATTACCTACAACCCTCCCCATTCCCAATAATTGAAATACACATTAAAAGAAGAAAAACGTTACTAAAATGTCTTCAAAATGCTATTTTTGTAGCGCTTTTCCCTATCCATTTCATGCATTAATTGTCCAAAAATTATTTTTAGTAAGGACTATGAATATCGCAAAAAGCGTGCAACTTTTACCAGTTTTTATTTAGTCTTATAAGGCTATCATGTAAACAATCGGCTAACTACCGTTTGAAGGTTCTTAAAGTGGGTTTTCAGTGTTGTTTGCAGATACTCTAATGCTGTGTAAAATGAAAGAAACATTCTGGAAAATTCATTAAAACACTAATTTTCTCTGTGCTTCCCGCGCATACAGGCGTATACAGTACTATTAGATATTACACGTTCAGTTTAAGGAGGCAAACAATACTACAATGTCTGTAAAAGTGTAATTTTTCGGCACACTTTGTGCGCTTTTTATCCTTTACTCTCTTGTCTCGTTATAGCATACTTTAAAACAAATTGAGTACAATAATTGGCGAACCTTATAGGGCTTCTATCCTCCCCACTATCGAACCCGTCGCATCTTGAAAAATCTCCTGGCCGTTAGTGCAAATTAGGCTTTCATGTTGAAAAATGAAAATTGACAAACTGCGATTTATGGTCTTTGAGTGGGTATACAATGGTGTTTGTAGATAGGTAAATGCGTTATTCTAGTACCCAAAATTCTGCAAATATCCAGAGTTTCAGGGGTTTTACCCTCTGGTCCCCTACCGGCCGATTGCCTCTGTCCCAGCCAGTGGCTTTAAGACGGGCCAGTGGAAACGAAGGCTCCAGGTGCTACCACAGTGCCTGCGACGTCGATGGGTCATTTGCCCGTTTCGCCCTCAAACTGAAACCAAAATTTGCCTGCGCATCTGAGTGTACATAATCCTAGGCTTAGTTTATTTGAGAGGTCCCAGCATTAGCGGCTCGCCATAGGGGCACGGGGGCACTTGCCCCCCCCCCCAAAAGTTTGCAAAGCATAGTCTTCAATTTTCAAAACAAAAATAATAAATAAAACATGTAATTCGAGATGGGTTAGGCCCTCCCTTTTTCTTGACTCGGTTTAAAAGTAAAGAAGTGAATAACTTTCCAATGCAATGCGGCGAACGTTAAACATTAATAAAGTGCTTTCAAAACGACATTTTTTTTCGGCGCGCTTAGCGCGCGTTTTCTTAATTGCTTGTTTGCTTCTATATGTACTTCAGACATCACAAATGGACCTACCATTAGTGCTAGCTAAGGTAATCAAAACAAATGATCACGCTGTAATATTTGTAATCTGATTAGCTCATGCATCATAATGTCATTTACAGAGGGTAACGGTAATGCTGGTGTTAAATGCTCATAATTTTACAGACACTTCAGAGCTTTCGGGGTCATTAGATACACAACCCATTAGCCGTGTTGATTATCATCCACGACTAAAAGCAGTTTTGCCCGGCTGTCACCTGGCCAGATCAGCATAGGTATCTGTCTACAAAAAGTTGTAACGGGCATGTAGCCTAAACGTATTGTGTTTCCCATAGAAGGAGAGGTTTCCCTTCCCTTGTCCAAATTGACAGCACCGTTGGCCCACGAGCGGTGTTATGACTGTCAAATGGCATGTTATAAGCAAACGGTTCTCCACCTCTGTGCTAAAGTATACCGTTTCAGTTGATTTAAAATAAACACACCAAACAGTCAATCTAAGCTCAGTGTGGTGAGACTTTTTGGCCTAGCTATTTGCATATAGGATGAGACGTCGTTCTGAGTTAGGGGAATTCCCCTCCCCCTTCAAAAAATTTCGTTTCGGAAAGGTACTGAAATCCAAAATAGTGCTATCATGTCATCGTTTTCAAGTTTCTTCAGTGCTCGAAATTTTCGTTAAAGAAAACTATCCAGAAAACTTGGCAAAGCTGAAACATATTGTGACACAATGAGAAAAACAAAATATTTAAAGGTTAGGTTCATTTTATACAAATGGATCAAGCCGCTTTGCCCATTTCACCTGCCCTTACACCCCCTATGGAGTAGCGATCGGCTGATATGATTTTATTTATTTTTAAAGTAGTCAGCTCATGACTGACTGCCTGAAATGGTTTTTGAAGAGCTCTTGAAAACTACATGGGGCATCGCTGTAATACATAATGAGAACCATACTCCTATTGTACTATCCGGAGCTGACCATTAATATTGCCGGAGGGTCTTCCGAATCTCCCTGAATACGGACTTGAGTTTGCCCCCCCCCAACAAAATTTCTTAGAGCCGCCCATGGGTCCCAGAACGGACGGGGAATAAGCAGTGAACTTAAGTAGAGAGAATGTCAAGTGTCGAGTGAGAGGAAAGGGGGCAGTTTAAACAGTTAAACGGAGCACAGTACTGAAGCCTTGTTACACCCGAGCATCGGAAAAGGATATGGCGCTAAGTTAAGGGATGGATATCTAACTCTATATCTTGTGTCGAATGCAACTATGCAAGGTGAAGTATGTGCAGATACAATATTTTGTTTTGGGTACATTCCAGGGATTAAGCCTGCAGGTGTCACATAATCAAGTCATTGCAAGAACTACCCTTTCCCTTCCCTTCAATGGCAGTTAAAATCTACAAAAAATGATAGACAGACTTTCACTTTTTATTTCAGCCTTTTCCAGCTAAACCGGCAGCAAGCTGCAAACTAAAGGTTCCTTTTAAAAGGCCACCGTAACTGGATTGTTGATGTTTACTACAAAGTTAGTACATACAAGGTATACGGAGGGAACATCATGAGAACATTAAGAAAAAAATTGAATGGCAAGTATGTAGAACCAAGCTTCAATGATAAATCAGTAAAGTATAGCATGAAGGAGCAGTTCAAACGGAATAAGAGCAGACAAACTAAGGTGCAAAGAGGCTATAATACTGTCACCCTGTTCTTTATTGCTGACTAAATTATTCAAAGTGTGCTGCCAATACAACTTTGCCGTTGAAAATTCATTTACTTCCAGCAATCCCAGAAGGCAAACAACTTTTTTTCAAATATATTCAGAGAGGAAGATGCAGGAAACTCCTTGAAATATTTTAGTTAAACGCAATTTATAACACGGAATACGCATATGAATTGTGTCGAAAGTTACCTATGGTCTGTTAAGACGCTCTTCTGGTGAGAGTTTGTCAAAAAACCCATTTCAGTTTAAAGGGGGCCACCCAGACGGTAAGCAACTAAAAGGTAAGCATTTTACCGTAATTGAGTATTCAGTCAGTAAAGTTACCAGATCCTTAATTTATTGCTTTGATCTTATACAATACAACCCAGGGGGTCGTGGAAATATAAATTTTGGGGGCCGTGAGAAGTAGGTGGTTACTGGGTGATGGTATAAGATACGCCATGCGAAAAAAATTGAAGGGGAAGGTAAACTAAGGTAGACTAAGGAAAACGCCTCAGATGCGGTAGGAGGGGATAAAATCATATGACACTCTTTGGGAGGTCTGTGCCCGAGGGGGTCCAGTGGGCATGACGCCCCTGGTGCAAAGACAACTGTTTGATTGAATTAATGATATCTTTAAGTGTTAAAGTACTTAAATGACCATTATTGAACAGTATAATGCTTTGTACTGGGGCAACAAACAATTCTCCTACCTAAAGCCTCTTGTTGCCTCTTTCAGAATCTACTTGTCTCCAAACTTTAAAGAAATTAATATATTTAGCATAATCCTCAGGTATATGTAATTACTTCATAAGGAGCCATAACCGAGGGAAAGTGAAGTTTGCTAACAAAGTTGGAGGCTTATCATTCCAAAATAAGCATAAATACTGGGTTGATTTAAGAATACTTCAGTACCGATATTAGAGGGCTTCCTAGACGTCATTTACACAATAGATATCCTTGTAAAACTGAAGCTGAAACAAATAGTCCAGCAGATAAGTTCACAAAATCATCCTAGTGTCCTAAAATTCCACAAAGAGACCGCCATTTTACGAGATGACCACCAACAGTTGCCTCAGATTACTTTTTCGGGCATAAAAATTGCCGGGGTCTTCCATTTACAATAAAATTTACCTCTGTTTAGAGGTTTGCTGCTATGCCAAATCCATTTTCACCATCCTAAAGTTGTAGGTTACTTCCTTTTGCCATTTTTGCACAAAAGGAGAAGACAATAGAGATTTTGGGATATAAAATAAGTAGCTGTATGAGAGAAACATTTTTAAGCAACCTTGTTTTGACTGTGTTTTTTGTAGTCGTATCCAAAACATAACCCAATGCTTTTAGGACTATCAACTATCAATTCTCCCAGCGAAAGTGAAAAATCGATAATGGAAACCGTCAATATGTCAAAATTACTCATACAGCAACTTTGACTGGACAAAATCGGTTGGTCCGTTTAGTCTAAGTGGCCCTCTTGGGGACGTAGCTCCTTCGGGGAGCAGACCCCCTTCGGGGATTACGATTGGTTTGGGTCCTTCAGAATCCAGTCGAAGGGACTTTTGAAAAAGTAATTGGACAAACTCAGATGGTACCATTATTTTTTTACAGCGAAATACACAAGACTGTGGACCATATTGAAATCTCAGGCTGCAGCTGCCTTAGCCAAGATGGGGGCGAGGGGGGGGGGGGGGCTATTGCCATACTTTTTTGGTACATATTTTGAACTGATCATATATGGCTGAAAAGTTTATAATTTAGTAATTTTAATTTTTGTTTTCGGAAAGATGCTTTTCTGGGGAGGGGTGTCTCCTCCCCTTTGAGAAATTTTTTATTAATTTAAGATTGCTTAGATGCAAAATTGTGATATCTTTGGTATATTTTTTGAACTGATCATATATGGAAGAAAGTGTTCATAATTTATTGAATTTTAATTTTTGCTTGGGGGAAAGATGCTTTTCTGGGGAGGGTCTAAGGGGAGGGGTTTCCCTCCCTTTTGAGAAATTTTTATCAATTTAAGATTGCTAGATGAAAAATGGTGATGTCTTTGGTATTTTTGAGCTGATCATATATGGCTGAAAAGTGTTAATAATTTATTGAGTTTTAAGTTTTGGTTTAGTGAAAGAGGACAGTAGCCCTTGTTGTCTAAGAAAAGGGTATGCAGTCAACAAACCTCCTAAAGTCCACCCTCCTTGTCTATGGGTATGATTTCACTCAAAAATACGTGCGTAGAGTCGACAGAAGCACGAACTTTTACGAAAATTTTCGTTGATTAATATGTGCATTATAAACAGATAAAAGGGTAACTAAAGGCTGGCAGACATCGGTATAGGGCCTCCTGGAAGCTCTGGACTAATTATATGGATCAAATAGATATCTACCCCACCCCTCATCTTCTCTTCTTCTTTCTCCTTCGATTACCCTTCTTCTCTTTCATTTTTTCCTTTTCTTCCCTTTTCCTGTTCTTTTCCTTCTCTCTCTCCCTGTTCTTGCAAATGATAGGAGGCGATCTCCCCCTGAACCCTATGGCCCCGCCCCTAATTTTCTTTGCTCTTTGTCTGATTAACTCAAGATTTCTTCATACAGTAAAGTTGTGTTGTGTACGGCCATGCACTTACTATTTAAAATTCGTTTTCTATGGATTACTCAATGGAGACAGCACCAAAATAAAGCACAATAAGGCATAGGCGTAGGTAGCTTTTCGAGACTGGGGGGCTGAACCTTGTTTCGGATCGCCGTCCTGGGGGAGGTGTCTAAGGCGAGGGGAGTCCCCCTCCCCTTTGGAAAATTTTTGGGTATTTGAAGGTCCTCAGATGCAATTTGGTGCAACATTTTGGGCAAATTTTAAGGAAAATTACTGCAATTTTTTTACATTTTTTTACTGAAGAGACAAATAAGGGGTTTTTGGCCTTGGATGTTGGGGCAGAAGCATACTTCAACCCCCCAGATTTTTGACTGGGGGTTTCAGCCGCCCGCATCCTACGCTTATGCAATAAGGGAGACATATGATATTACTTCAAAGTTTAATTCATTTTATTAAATGTTTTTTTTATATTTTTATTGTCAAAATGTTCGTTAAGTGATTGACTCATGATACCCCCAATGTATATGTTCACGTTCTAAACTTTAAATGGTCACATGCTGGGAATGGAGAGACAGTAAATGTTTGAGATTGTCAAACATTACATAACCCGGACAGGGGGAATACCCATAGACGGAAGGTTCACTTGGTCGAAGGTTCACTAAAGACCGAAGATTCCCCCGGACGAAAATATATTCCGAGTTACGGGTAGGGTTGGGGTTTTGCTTAGATAGAGTTTCATGGATCAGGCGTATCCTCTGATGCACAAATTGCTGTCTGTATTTTTTTTTTTTGGTGTAACTTGCAATGATACTCACCTTTTCTTTAAGAGAGGGAGAACGTTTTGCTCTGTGACACCATATGTGTAAGGTCTCACAAACTTGGCGTTAGGGTATACTACTGCATTGTTTTAGCTTTACTCTCGGTTCCTGGGCTCTTTTTGTGTGAGCGTTATGTATAATGGCCTTAGTGTTTATGTATAATGCTAAACCTGCATTCGCGTAAACAATGGAGAAAACAGAAAACGTTATCCGTGCGGGGATTGCAAGTTTCAGGTATTTTGTAACGAACAATTTAACTAATATTGTGATAGATGGGTGACATACTGTAACACCTCACCTCACCCCACCCCCTACACAATTATGTGTCTTAAAACGTTTTTTAGACGATTTTATTTTTGGGGTTGAAAAACCATAGGGAGAAAATGCCTACCCTGCCCCCCCCCCCCCGTGGCGCCGCCCCTGCCTATACCTGTATGCTTAAGATCACTTTTATGTTATATAACAATATTAATAGGCCTTGAAAAGTTTTTCTTAGAACCTTCCCTCAAGTAAGCTGCTGAAAATCAGATATATTATCGGCAGATGACAATTCCTTTAAATATTAGGATTTACTCCTGTGGAATGTTGCCATTATACTTGGTGCGATCTAAGTCGAAGAAGTACCCTTAAACATTTGACTCTTAACTATACACACATTGTTTAAAGGCCCATCCACAAATTATAAGTTTCCTTCCAATCTAAGAAAAATAGGAAAAGGAAGTAATACACAAGTTGTGAACATCAGCCTAGGGCATAGTCAATGACCATCGATTAGAGGTTTCGATCACTGTAATTGTAGTGTACCCCTTATTCACTTCTGTGTTAGGAGAGACAACTGGTCGCGGTGAATGGTGGGCCATCCTGGAAAATGACAGAGAGCTTGGTATGTGAAATAAAAACCGCTTTCGAGATGTTCACAGTTATATTGATCGTAGGAAATAATCTGTGACTCTAGACTTTCAGCATCATTGTAATTGGGTTGGAGCCCTTAAAACCAGAAGCGTAACCAAAGAAGGTTCTTGGCTGCCATCTTGGATAATGGCAGCCATCTTGGTATGTGAGAACGAATGACAGATTTTTAAAAGGTAGCAAATTGGGTGTAGAGGACAACCTAGTCAACATTATTGTAATTAGACAACCTTTCATGTAATTAGACAACCTTTCATGTGGAAAACATAACTGCAGACTTGTCCTTGGCGCCATCCTGAATAATGGCCGCCATCTTGGTATCTGCAATTGAAGCAGCAACTTTGACTGGTCACATTCATATTGGGTGAAGTAGATACCCAGAAAAGAGGTTATTATTATTGATTCTTGAATAGCCAGTCAGATTTCATGGCCTAAACCGTACTAAAAGGCCGTCACTGCTGGCGACCATCATGGAAATTGATAACCATTTACGGTAATGGTTACTTGTAGATTTAAACTAGCTTAAAACATAGAGTTGTACGTAAATAACATTGTAATCGAACGATGTAGTCATGTTTTATGACCAAAAAAGTTTCGATGACGTCGCTAGCGGCCATCATGGAAAATGGCACCCCACCTTGAATTTTCTCATGGCTAACGTGATTTTCTGTTGTAGCGAACCTTTGTAACTCATTTATGCAAAATATGGTGCTTGTATCACAAACTGAGCAATTTCTGCCATATTTACAGTTATCTGCTGGACTAAAAGGTACACTTTTTGAAAGCTTTGGCATGTTGAAAAGTGAGAGGAGATAAGTGATTAGCCTAAATGAGTGCTGTCTTATGAGGGTTTTTATACTTTATTGAGACAAGACTGAAAGGATGAACTGTATAGAAATGGGCCATTTGTTCGACTAGCTATTCTTTAGTTAAAATTGTATTATAATAGTGTCTACATTCGAGGTGCTGTGAACTGTTTCAATAACATGAAATGAGCTTACAAATAAAATTGATTCATTCTCTTTGATAGTCACACATAGTAACCAAGTTTAACCCTAAGCTGATTTACATAAATCTGTGTAAATGAAAGTTATCAATGTACCTAATATAACAAAGTGAAACGTTTGAAGTTAACTCGAACCAAATCAACAATGGTAATGGAACCTCAACAATTACTTCTAAAATGCATACAGGTGGGTCTACTCTCTTATTTCTGCGGTTTGTATTCTGCAACCCCTTAAAAGATAATAGTATTTTTGGTGTTAGAGTTAGATGAGGTTTAACGGTTCAGTTTCTAACCAATTGGTTTAAGTCGGGCCGGCCACGGTCTTTTTTCCAGTTGTGGCTCACTGACTTGTTTTCCCTACTGCTATTGTTTTCCCTATTGCTTATGCTGAGCACCAAGCACAATGGCAGTAAGTTCCATTTTTAAAGTCTTCGGTATGACTCGGCCAGGAGTCGAACCCCAGACCTTCCGGCTGCAAGTAGGATGCTCTAATCACTTGACCATGTAGTATTTTTTGGGACTATAGAATATAGGGGGGGGGGGGAGGTTCATGTTTGCCCCTTAAATGTTCCCTAACCTGTAAACAATTGTGCCCTGACAAATAAATCTTTTCCCTGAAAACGACTTTTCTCTCATTGTCCTGCCTCGCATGTCTTTATCCCCACAGACATGTCAAAGTTCCTCTATGTTCCACAGGGAGGAAATAATTGTCTGGTTTATGTGTATCTGTGTGGTCTACCATTGAGTTAGCACTGGCGAAAGTGTACGCAAATACTTTCATGAGAGGCGGGAGCTGTGCATTTGCCGAAAAAGCCACGAGTTTGCCCTAGAAAGACTTACATTTTGCCCAAATGGCAAATATTTTCCCAACCTTATACTCCAATGATTGTTTGTCTTTGTGTGGAGGTAACTAAGGAAGTAGCCAGGACTTTGAGAGACTTAGTTTTCGAAGATTTTAATTTTTGGTACATGAAACGTGTGCTCGTAATCTTTCAAATCAATTTTTTTACTAGTAACGTTAACGAAGATAGTCCGTCAGAATTATGCAGTCATTAAAACCTTTCTCTTTTGGCTAAAAATTTAAAGAAAGTTGATATTTGAAATTGCAAACACAAGTACAATATTTATAGTCCTAAGAAGAAGTGGGCTGTAGTCTCCCTCATTTTGGAGAGAAAATGTGCTATGTTCGCCATCAACATTTACTGTTGTTCGGACAAACGTGCTTGAAATTTCGGAAACAATTGCTCAGCTGCTCCACTTCTTAAGTTGAAAGTGGTCCGTGCGCTTATGACAAGTTTCAAGAACGACGACAGTCACCAACCGGTGCTAGGGAGCTTTCGGTTTGCACGTCCACATAGTCGCTGCTACGAGATTACGTCATTTTAAGCCTCTGCGCATGCGTCACCTCGTCTCCCTCGTCCACTATTCAAATCGAGAACGTGTCCACTGTGGGTTTACCGTTCGTCTCAAACTGCAACGCTGTTCACACTTGTGACGTCACAGAATTTCTGAAAATGGATGAAGCGGCAACAAGTGCATTCAACATGCTAGTTTCTCTCACCATGATCTGTTTTGTACAATTGTGATCCCCTTTTACCTAAAATGTCTAGGCTGTGATGGTTCCGTTGGGTAATTTGTTTTGTTTTGGATATGTTTTCTTGCAACGCTATGCATGGTTGAACGAATTCCGAAAAATTACGTAAGACTGTAACACTTCCATGTTTTAAACAACTCGTCTACATCGACCCATGCACTAAAGGGTCGAAACAGGCCATAACACTTGACGTACCTGACAAGTCGACGCTTTCACGTAGACACGCTGATCGACCTGAACGCAGTCCACGTTCACTCAATCGAAAGCTCCGTACTGTATGGGAGGTACGACTTCAAAGCTCCTGCAGTAGACTGCATCATGTGTATGGACTTCATGAGGTCTTCCTTTTCCCCTTCCGCTTCCAATCCCACGCACCGTCTCCCCCATTCCCACCATATCAGCTATCTCTTCCGTCTCCTACATAGCCTCCATCTCCACTACCCTTGTGGTCATAACTGGTTCAACCATCCCTTCGAAAACCTCAGCCACCTCAATCCCCATGATCTCCCCTATCCAAACCATCTCCTCAGCCATTCCACTGACCCTTCCGTCACCTCCATCACCTCCGTCCCCTCCATTTCCTTCACCATCCCTACCGTTCCCTCCATCACCTCCATCCCCTTCATGTCCCCCATTACCACCATTTCCTGAATCGCTGTCTCCACCGTTCCCTCTATACACGTACTACCCATTCCCTCCATACTCCCATTTCCACCGTCTCCTCCATTTCTTCCATTCCCACCATCTCCCCGGTTGCTATTTCCACCTTTTCCTCCGTCACCTCCATTTCCACTATTTCTTGGAAGACAACTCTCTGGCACTACCCATTGATTTTCAAAGGTGCCCCAGTTGCAGACCTACAACAAAATAAGAGAGGTCAAAATAATTTTTGGATAGATTAAAATATAATACTACTGTAGAATAAAAAAAAACCTACAGGAAAACAGGAAACTAATACATTTCCAGCGAGATCTGACTTTCCATCATTTATGTTATCCTTTTTAATGAAACACACACAAAAGAATTACTTAGTATTACTTCAAGGAGGTTGCACGGAAAGGCAGATGAAATTTTGCTGTCCCATACAGCCATTACTTTCATGTTCCTATCATAGAAAATACTTCTTGACTCCTCTTGGAGTGGACCATTATAGTTGATAGTTTTGTAGAGAAGCCATCTTGTCAGGTGCGGATCCAGAAGGGTCCCAGAGGCATCGTGCCCATTGGGGCCCGGGACCCAGCCCCCTCCCCCAATTTTTTAAAGGTGTCATATGATTTTGTCTGAAAATGCGTTTGAAAACCCTTTACATGCCAAGTTAATATGAGAAGATAACTGTTTCGAAAAATATGGCACTTCATCTTAGGTTCCGCTACTTTTCACCTTCCCCCTACAATTTTTTTTCGCACGATGCCTCTTAAATCTTCACCCAGTCACCACTTCTCACGGGACCTCAAAAATTTATTTTTGTTACCCCCCCCCCCTCCTCCGGACGGTCCTAACGCTGTTTTACAACATGTGTGCTTATTTTAATTCCCAGATGCCAGAAAATACCAATTAAATGTTTAACTTTCAAGTTTTTCCCTTCACACCTCTACATTTTAGCTAAGTACATTTGACGCTCGTATAGCTGCGAACTTTGCCCCATGGAGTTAGCCCTCTCCCCCACTTTTTTGTGAAATCCTGGATTCGCCCGTGCTGGTGTTCGTAGCAATATGTTTTCGTTTGCGGTAATTACCTCTAGGAAATTAGTGGCATGTTTATCTGCCTTTTCTCGATAGAGAAAGCAAGAAATGATCAACATATTCAGAGATTTATTCGGTCAAGAATCGCATTTTAATTACAATGACCTTCAGCCGACAATTTATTGTCGTATGGTGTTACATTGTAGTATGTAAATAATAACGGTTCTAATTTTACACTAGGTAAAATAGTTGAAAACTGTCTTTCTGTTTGCTTTTTGGAGCGACGAGTTTGGAATAAGACCACAACCATGGGCGTAGATCCCGGGGGATAGGGGGATTATCCTCCAACATTTGACTAGGGGGGAATGGCCCATGTAATCATCCCTTTCATGTTACAGTCTACAGATACGCATATGCTGGAAAGTACATTTTATTCTTCATTTTCCTAAGAAATTCTTCAATCTCTGCTTCATTTTCTATCACGTTTCTCAAACACATCAGCAAAAAGTGAAAGTTTACGAATTAACAGGTAAAAGACTGGCTTATGGCAGTGGCATGTAGGTTTGTTGGGCGATTGAAAGTGTCTCGATGAGCATGAATGCAGTTTTTGTCATGGAAATCTTATTTACTGAAAAATTTCGGCGCTTTTCTCGCCCATTCGTCACGGTTTGCACTCCATGGCATGACCATTATTAAGGTAATAATACATGAAACTATCCTGATCACAACACTTTCCGAAGAACAGAGATACATCTCCAAACATTTGTAGGTGTCTCGTATCTATATGTGATCTTTCAATCTAACATGTAGCATGATGTGGAAAGTTGAGAGTACGTATCTGCCGTTATACACTCTTCAAAAATTTTTACCGAGCGCTTCGCGCGCAGCAATTATCGGTATAGATGGCAAGTATTTTGTGTAAATACTTTCCCGAAATAGAAAGCAGTAAAATAGACAAAAGGGAGGAGGCTTCAGGAGGTTTTTGACAACGTATCTTTCTGTTAATAGACAACACATTCTCCTCTTTTACCTTACCAAAAATTAACATTCACTAAATTATGGACATTTTCCAGCCATTTATGCTCAGTTCCAAAAACATCCCAAAGATAGCACCATTTTGCATCTAAAAGACCTTAAATTAACAAAAATTTCTTAAATAGGATGGGAGAACCCTTCCCCAGGACGACACCTTTATGTAGTGACAAACGAAAGATCAATGCAAATGCAGGGACGCATCAAAAATAAAGGTGCAATTTACACAGATTTGGGGACAGGCGCCTGTTTGAGAAACTGGGGTATAATTATACGACATGATCTATGGTGCCCCCAGTCACAAAAGCCTGGCGGTGACACTAATCTCAAGTCAACTTGCAGGTCTTGTAATGATCTCTGAATTCAAAATCCAGTTGTCTGGGATGACCCTATAAGTTGATCCGCCTTTTTAAGCTTAACAGGACATTGCTGCTCTTGTACAATTTCAATCCAGTGCAGCTTATTAATGAGTTTTGTGCTCAAAATAGCCTTTCCTACATGTACAAATATACCAATACCCAAGAACATTACCTGTGATATTCACCCCTTAAAACAGTCTTCCTGGCACTTCTGAGACATTAAAACCCAGGAGCTTCCGGGGGCTTCGTCCCCTGGACCCCCACTGGGGCTTTGTCCCTAGAACTCACCAAGGACCCTAAAGCGGGCCCCTGGACCCCACCCGGATGGGCTTCGCGCTCGCTGTGCACGCTTCACGTGCAAATTTTCTACATTTGCAATAAATTCACCCCATCCCCCCAAAGCTGAAAAAAATCTACCCCCTGACCACAACTAAAGTCAGAATGTACTTTGCTTTTGCTTTTGAGCTCATAGATATTGTAAAATACTATTGGTTAATTTCGTTCATATAATGAAAAACTGTTAAGTAAAGTAATGCATTACCCTTCTATTGTGGTAATTTTAAGATATTTTAATCTAAGATAATCTTCTAAGGTTTAATCCCCCCACCGCCAAGCGATTTCTGAAAAAATTTAAAGGAATGACCCAATATGTGTTTAAGTGATAGACTCTGTAGGGCTTATAGGGTGAAGTATCTGTCGAACGAATTGTGGATGTATTTTAATCATTTTCTATCAAACAACTTTCGCAAAGCACCAAAACTTCCCCTTCTTTCCCCGCGAGGTACAGTTCTATTGATTTTCTTCAAAACCGTCTTTAACGTGTTTGCATTGTTTAAAGAGAAGAGTTTTGCAACAAGTTTAATGCAAACTTTTGGCGAGCTTCGCACTCAATTGCTACGGCTTACACTTCTTGCCTGATTAATATTATTAGGACAGTAAGGCACATTATTGTCCTGGCGAGAATTATTTCCGAAAACTAGAAGTGGAATAACCTCAGGCTTGCTTTAAGAGATGATATCACAATGTTGCATTAACAAAAGTGTCTAAGCTCAAATCAAGTTTTGATATGTTAGGTTACTTATTTCACCTCAGAATACTTGCAATTAACATTAAAGCACAACACAGCATATTAAGAAAACATATATAACAACATTAAAGGTTAAAGGAGCCAGAGAGACTGAAGCAGAGATGCGCTTATTGCTTATTCTTAGCATTCTGGTGAAATTGCATTGGAATTCAATGTGTGGTTCTCAAGATAAAAGCAGTTAAAGTTGTCACATACAACACAAAATGAACTTGAAGCAAGCACATATGACGTCAAAACCTCACTTTTCAACCTATTGTCTCCCCCACAATCACATGCTATCCGATGTGATTGCATGAGAGGCATAAGAAAGTTTACAAACTTCACATTCCACATAGGAGGTCCTATCCCTATCAACTTCAAGGTCAGCATAACAGACTGAAAGAAAACAAAGGAAACAGAATTTCCCATGAATGTGAGGAAGTGATATAACCCCTGCTTGCCTTAGCCTCACTTTGGGTAACACATGTTGTAACTTCATTTTCTGTGTTACGCGGCACGAACAGCATCGCAGGAAACGATTGACACCTATTTTGACACGTGGTAGTCTTACAGGCATTACCTTGGGTTCAAGGGTGGCGCCAGGATTTCCCCGACAGGTGGGGCCAAGCTCCCCGACGGGGGGGCCAGCAACCCAAAGTCTCAACGAAGGAAATAAAGTGCCGAAACGATGTTTGAAGGGAAATTTCGGCGCGAAATTTTTGGGCTCATTTTGGAGAATATTTGAAAAATCTGCCGGCATTTTCCATGGAAAATTTGAAGAAAAGGGGCTTTGAAGAAGAAAATTGGAAAATTTGGGGTTTTTATTGAAGAATTTGCCCTAATTTAGACCAAAATTAAGTAAATCGTCGGGACCACTGGGCGTTGTCGGTGACTATATATTTTATCGTATACATAACAGCTCCCCGACGAAACCGAAAAATTTCCCCGACGGGGGGGGGGTATGGCCCCCTTGCCCCCCCCCCGCTGGCGCCACCCTTGCTTGGGTTGCCTGAAGAGATCCAGTCTGATCAAGGGCCTAATTTTATATCGACTGTATTTCAACAGATGTTAGTTAGAGTTAGGCATAGACCAAATTAAATCTTCGTGTTATTATCTTGAAAGCTAAGGAGCTTCAGAGCGGTTTCACCATACATTGAAAAATATGATAAAGACCTGTTGTCATGACAATGAAAGAGATTGAGATGAAGGTATTCTTTTCTTCCTTCCAATTTATTTACAATCATCACGTTGTTTCATTTTTAACTTCCATCACAAAGATAACAGTATGTACACAAAAGCCACTTCAACATTTTACAATATATACATTGAAAAGAAATATTGTGTTTGTTTTACAAAAAATTTTCATATTTATAAAACCAACATTAATAGATACAGAATGATAGACATTTCAAAATAAGGTAGTATGGTACCTTTCAGTTCCTTTCAAGAAATAAGGCTCTCACAGGAAGTAAATCGGTTATTTGTTGCACAAAAGTAACTTTTAAAAATTCAAATGATGCAACATCCGTTACTCTTGTAATGCGTAAAATTTTGTGGAGATGAAGCTATCGCTAGAGTTTATTGGTGAGACTGAATAGTTTAATAATGATTTAAGGTATTTTCTTTGTATGCCATGTTGGTGCATTTTAAACGCAATATTTCCCTTTAACAATTTCCCTACTGCAACCAATTACAAAACTGAATGCCCTTTGTATTCGCTCAAAAGAACTTCTGTTTTACTTTCCAACAGAAACTTTTCAACTTTTTCCTCCAATCCTGTTACAATCATCATGTTGTTACATTTTTTTCATTCTAGCACAACACATAACAGTAAGTATGAAAAAGCCATTCTCTAACATTTAACTATATATACATAAAGTTCGTTTCACAACAGTAACCAATTACAAAACCTGAAAGCCCTTTGAAGGCGCTCAAAAGATACATAACGTTTTGTTTTCCTTCCCGACAGAGACTTTTCAACTTGCAAGAGAAAGTTAAATTTATGTAGGAATTTATCAACCTTAGGCCCATCATCAGTAATCTTCTGACAGAAAATATAATATTTTAAGTGGAAATTAAAAAAAATTATAAGGATTTTTAGATGTAACTTAAATTCAAAGAAAATATCTTGCTTTGAAAAGGAAAACTGCTTACCAAGAATAATTTGCTCTATGTCCAACACGAAAGTTGAAGTAATTCTCCATTTTCAGAAAAGATGAGCAATCGTTTCGTCTTCTAATTTACAAAAAGTGCATAAATTACTAACGCTCTTTTTCATTTGTGCCAAGTAACCGATGGAGAAAACGAAATTGGAAATACTGAATTTTTGTTTCACGTAAAGTGTTAGAGTGAATTTTAAAAAACTGATTCCATTGGTCGATGGAGAAATTAAATTCTCTCTCCCATTTAATCAAAACCGTAGGAGGGGTACATATCTCATTTATTAAAGACTTATACACGTGTTGAGATACAAATGCAGACTTACAAAAGGTTTTGAATGGTTTCTGGGGATCATTGTCCAATGGATAAAGGTCCCTTTTCCAGGTCGGACACAGGAATTGCATTGATAATACCTTGAACACAAGTGAAGGGAAGACTGTGCAATGAGAATTCTTGGTTAAGATTACCAATAGAAAGGAGATCGTTTTCCTCATCATACAAATCTTTCACATAAATAATACCATTTTCAAACATTTTCTTACAAAATACAATCTTCTTATCAATCTTTATGAAGGAATTTTTCCATATGATCTGATTTTTACAGTCTTTTCTTGGATTCTTAAAGGCATAATACGACCAAGCTGTGCAAATATCATATCGTTTGAGATAGAGACATCTCTGAAGCTAAAATACATTTACATAAAAAACTTTGCCTTAGGCCTTAAGGTGGTGATCAAAAATAATTTCCACAAAGTTTAATTATTGTCGGAGTACCTTTTAACCCACGAACAATCATCAGCGTACTAGGTGATTTTGACCACCTTACTACAAATGTTAATACCTTAGTTTAATACTACAGTTATCATTAAAGGATCTAGAGAGAATTTCATCACAAACAAGAAATAAGTAAGGAGAAATAAGGCAACCTGGCCTGACACCTCTTGAAATTTTAAAAGCATTACAAGAATACTGAGCCATAGGTATTTTCAAACAGGGTCTGAAGTGATGAAGGTATTCCATTTTTAATGTTAGCTGCTAGAAAGTCTATACAAGAGTCACTTAGGTTCAGTCCATTTGAACTCGTGTATGGGCATACGGTTCTTCGACCATTGAAATTGTTGAAAGAAAAGTGGTTATAAGATTCAGGTGAAGACATTCATCTACTTGATTACGTGTCACGCTTCAAGGATGGCCTTCTTCGAGCATGTGAACTTGCTCAGCAAAATCTGAGGCATTCTCAGAGAAGAATGAAAGCGTGATATGTCAAGGTCACTGTAGAAAGAGAATTCAAGTCCGGTGATAAAGTGCTATGTTTTGCCTGTTTCTGGTCAGCCACTTCAAGCTCGATTCCAAGGACCTTATGCAGGCCCGTAGCCAGGAATTCTTACCTGGGGGGGGGGGGGGGCACCGGCACGTCATAGGGGGCACCGAAGAAGATAATTATGTTTGTAGACAGTAGAGCCACCATATGATTACAGTTTGCAGGAACTACAGGGGATGATATCTCAAGCTTACCACAGACAGCTTAAAGGTATCGGTTTTAAGTGTGCACATACGCGCGAAGCGCGCGAAAATTTCACTCTTGTGATTGACATTTTTGCCTCCTTTTGCAATACAAAGACGTGGAAAGTCTCCACAAGTGAAGGGAACAAGACTATGATCACGATGATGCTTCTTTAGCTTTGCAAGCGCAGGTGAAGAGTTGAGTACTTTGCGAACGGCGAGGGGACCAGGAGCTGCCATTAGGCAGTCTTGGTGTGGTCCAGTATGATTTTGTTAGGACCCAGAGGGAAATTCCCCAAATGTCTGAGGAAATAGCAAAATCGGAACACTAACATGGAGCTTAGAGCAGGACTTTCAATGACAGTGAGAGCACACCAATCTCTTCATAATTCACAATTCAGATGGTCATTATCGTATTTCTACTTTGAACGAAATTTAGCATGAACAGTAAAAATAAATTTTGGAATAAATTTGGGTACGATTAAATTTAGCTTCAAACCATATAGTCATCGCGTAACGAATGTTACTCAAGTTATTATATTACTACATGAAAACCCCTTGATACCCAGCATCTAAGTTTGAGCCTTCACCTAGCTTTGGCTAGAATAGTTTACTTGAATTTTTATGCTAATAATGTTCATAGGCGATATAACTTCGGTTGTGAGAATTGCGCGCGAAGCGCGCCGAAATTTTGCAGGAACATTGTTGCCACGGTAAAACCTGCATACAGACTCAGCAAAAGCTGTTGAAAAGATAAGTCCGACGACGGGACGAAGCTCCCTTAAGGGGTCTATCAACCCGAAGCCCCGCTAGAAGCAATGGGTTACAGAAAGGATGCCAAACGCGAAATTTTTGGCGCGCGACGAAAAATTTGGGATTCTGTTGACGAAAAATTAAAAATATTTGGTTCTTATCAAAGAAAATTAGAAACTTTGGGTTTCTATGGAAGAATCTGCCCTGCTCGTCCTAGACAGTTCCAGTTCTCCCGACTAAGTTACTCCTTCCAAAACTGTATTGAGCCCCTTCTTGTGCAGACACCCTTGTGTAGACACAAACCTAGTTTATTCCTTAAGGTCATATCCTGATACAAGGCCATAATATGTAATCACAACATTCTTTGCACATGCTGTGTAATGTGAGCTACTCTGCATCTTTTGACTTTGATGTCATTCACTACTGACCAATTGAGACTTTTGCTTTCTCTCAACCAAAATGTTTGTGGGGTGATGTGTGTCTGTCTTTAAGAGCAAAACCAAGACGGCGGGCGACTGGTCGCAGGGCGACCTTCCACCACCCCTGGACATTGAGACACTTTACGTTTCTTACAAAATATGTTTATCATGATGTTGAGTCTGAGTTAAGAATCTTCCTGATCATAAGGGAAAGAGGATGGAACTTCTCATTAATTCAGTTTTGTGTTTTTCCGGGAATCACACCTACACGAAAGAACAATAGCCTAATTGTGGAACCTTTACCTTTATATAAAGCCAACATACCTGAAACAGGTGTTAAAGCCATATGTAACTGAAGATGAAAATGCTCGTAGCTTGCGAAAATGTTTGTAATTGTATAACAAAAATGTTACAGAAAGCAAAATACGTTCATTATTTAACGACTTTTGAGGTCATTTTTAGTCAAAAATCGCTTGGTGTATTACCAGAGCCATCGTTTACACGGTATTAAAATTTTATTTTCGATCGATTTTCCATATGGTGGATCACAGTGGTCCGCACGGGGGGGGGGCACGGCCCCCCTTGCCCTGGCCTGGCAACGGGCCTGACCCTATGTCAATGAGAGAAAGGTCAGTGACACAGACTATATAATTTTGACACCTGGTAAGCGTAAATCAAAAAGAGTATGTCACATTAACATGATCAAACTCAAAACTCTAAACTTAGCATCTCGTCTCTGAAACCTTCCTTTCGACGAAATGAAGCTGTATCGGCCAGAATGTTCCAGAAATCGCTATATTCGAGAGGGTTCTCGAACAATGGTTGTTGAGTATAAAAGGAAATCTCTTGCTACAATGAGTTCGAGAGATAGACTTAGACATACTGCCAGGCAAAAAGTCATTACAACGTAGGCCACACTCGCTGTAACTATTATCTTTATTCTGGTCAATCATCGTTGCTGCTGTATCTTCTTCATTGGGGAACTGTTTGTTCGTTCGAGAATAAAACTGCACACGCTAGTCTTGAACTGTTCGAAAGAGACAAATAATCGCCAACAAATCCAACTATTTTCATCGTCGTGCCATCGAAAGCACCCTATCCGCCTATCGCAGGAACCAAATCCACTACTACTGTAAAGACGTTACAGAAGTCTACGCATCACCAGCCAAGAGTAGAGATAAGTACGAAACTGTAAATAGGCCTAAGCTAGGATTTAGTAATTGTACAAAGTTAAGGCAAAGAGGGTTAAATTATAAATGAACAGAATTTTAATCTCGTTTTTCTGTAATCGTTTGCTTCTACCAGTTTGCTTTTTACATCCAGCCGTAACAGCCGTCCGGTTTGAATGAAAGTTTTGCCAAATTGCGTAGATTTAGTTCTTATTTCACTTATGAAATTATTTTTTTTCTTAAACCCTTTCTTGAAGAGTAAATATCACACAAGCTTATTCAAAGGCCAATAACTGCTTATTAATACATTTACAGAGAATGAGCAATATGAAACATGAATTTTAGTAGTCCTCTTACCCTTTGGTTATACTTTTGCTCCCCTGTCATTCCCATCCGAAACTGTTCTTCTGGATTCTCGTTCAAAATAAGGTAAAAAATGTGAAATGTTTCCTATGCTATCCTGTAGTGTCATTTGAATATCAGATGAAGGCATCATCCTAGTATCCCCATTTTGTAATTATCCAGTGCTTCCAGGGGGCTCCATTCCGTTCTCATGGTATCAGCCTTGAGGGGTGTGATGCCACAGTCAGAATATAACTAAAAATGAGAATTGCTAAACATGGGGCGTGTACAAAAAGAACACCTAAGACCTCAGACCCAACCAGGTACAAAACTTAGAGACCCTACCAGGTACAAAACTAAGACCCTACCAGGTACAAAACTAATACCCTACCAGGTACAAAACTAAGACCCTACCAGGTGCTAAACTAAGAGCATACCAGATACAAAACTAAGACCCTACCAGGTACAAAACTAAGAGCGTACCAGATACAAAACTAAGACCCTACCTGGTACAAAACTAAGACCCTACCAGGTACAAAACTAAGACCCTACCAGGTACAAAACTAAGTCCCTACCAGGTTCAAAGCTAAGACCCTACCAGGTATAAAACTAAGACCCAGTCGAAGCAGTAGAAAGACAACTGATTTGTGTTTTATCATAGAAAGCGATTTCTTTCTGTTATTGAATTGTAATATACCTATCAAAATCAATGGAATATACCGGTACGATTCTATCGGTCTATAGAACGTTTTAAACACGCTGTCGGTTTGTATCCTTGACATGCAGCATTACAAATAGATATGTTGAACCGTTCCGCAATCGAATAGCAACTTAATTAAACAATTAACTTATGCAATGCATATAATAAATTATCTGATGGGTTTATGCCACAAGCTAAACAGAGAAAAATTAAAGGAACTTCAAAATATCTAATATGAAATATCTATTCCTTTTTACAAAAATCCTCAATCATCTCGTCTCTTACATTACTCCAATATGCGTTTTTTGTATTACATTCGCAACTTTCCCGTCATGGTTCATATACCCATTCTTCAAAAATATAAGTCAAGACTTCCGCCCAACTTAATAAGGACACCTGACTTTATAAACCTGACTTAAAACATGACTAATCACAACACAGGACAAAAATCTTGAATGAGTACACAGTGAAGATATGTAAATCTCGATTCAGATTTCTTTTCTCACTCTCGAGACTGTCAAACAAGAAGTACAAAATAATAGTACATACTAGATAGGGGAAACAGGATAGGGCATTTTCAGAGTACGTCTGCAATTAAAGCCACAGAAAGTAAACGAAGGGTAAAGCTGTGTACTCTTTGAAAATGTTAGGGTTACTCAGGATATTGATTACCACAGGAGTCGTAATCGAATGAGGCGGTATAGAGGGATTTCATGTGACGTCACGCGCAATGAATTCCCAGACACTGAAGGGCAAAACACACACGCAGTGAGCGAACTTACAGCTCACGCGCACGGCATAACCATAGATACTACTGTGACACAATGGACGCGTGCCCGTCAAAACCAAAGAGAAGCGCGATCTTGCCCTGCAAAACAAAAAAGACGCGCGATCTTGCCCTTCAAAGTTGCGTCTAGTTGGTTAAAGCCACGTGACTGAAATCCCTCTATACACCTTGATTTTGACGCATGGCAGACCTGAACTGCTGAGCGTAATTACAAGCATGGTCAACCTGACTATACCGTGCTTGAACCATGGAAGGGGTAATTTTACTAATTTAATAAACTGCAAATATTTTTGACTAAAATTTACTCAGAGCATGTCAGACCTGATTTAATCTAAATCTAATAAATGACTTTTTTTTATGAAATCCTGTTTGAAGCATGGACGACCTGAACTTAATTTACTTCAAGCATGGCTGCCCTGACAACAACCTGCTTGGCTCTATACAGAGTCAGCTCGACAAAGCAGACTTAAGTCCTCTCTCGCTTCTTTCTTCTTTAATATTCCTGACCAAAAAGTCTATACTTCGTATAAAATTTTTTAAAAGGGATATTCTATCTCACATAGTTTGAATGATGTAAGTCTTTTAGCAATGCGCAGCCAAACAACGGTTTCCAAAAGCAATCCCCCCCCCCCCGAAAAAAGTCACGAAGTAGTCAAACACCATTTCGTGTACTACGAAACACATCAAACAGCAAAATGCTGCACCTGTAGCCTATGACCCTGACTTACAGAGAAAAACATGTTGTGCAGACATTTTACATAACAGGAGACAAAGATATCGGATTTCAAAGTTGGGTTGTGTTTTGCATGTTGTAAGAGCAACCAAAACGAAACATTCGCGATGTCATAATCGCAACTGGACAATTCGTCAAAGGAAAATTAAACCCTAGCTTTTCTTACATTAAAAATTCTTTTTAGGGACGAAAAATTTATTTTAAAGTAGTTCCTGTTTTGCGCCATGGTAGTTTGAATTGGTCAAGTTCCACGACGAACTGCGACGAAAGCGAACCAAGTCGTATTCCAACATAGAGCCCTATACATATACTGTTCTATGTGTTCCAAAGAAAATGTTGCCAATCCAAGCATTGAGTGTGTAATAACACTAGTTATAAATGATGTGCAAAAAATACAATTTGCCTATATTGGTACTTGAAAAAATATTTTAATCACTTCCAGAGTTGACTATATGAGTAAATCTGTCTGACAATAATTCTGAACACACAATCGAATTGATTTTTTGATCGTATTTACGCTGATCGCGTCACTTGACACCACGTACACTGCACAAACTACATCCCGCTAACATACAAGCTTAGAACAGGTTAAGCTCTTCTCAAGCTTCCAAAAACCTTTAACTGTCAAGCGATTCACTTCATAGAAGCCATTCGTTTAGGAATCTTATCTTATCGGGATGGATCATCCTGGCCGGGTCATACCAAAGACTTTAAAAATGGAACCTACTGCCTTTGTGCTTGGTGCTCAGTATAAGCAGTGGAGTAGGGAAAACAAGCCAGTGAGCCACAACTGGAAAAAGGTCGTGGTCGTCTCGACTTGAACCAATTGGTTGGAAACTGGGACGTTAAATCTCATCTAACTAACTAACTAACTAACTTATCGGGATGGAGCATATATACATGCATATTGTATGGTTACTGGTTAGGTTACCAAATATTGGAAGTAGTTACTGTTCAAAATGCATTGTAGTGAAACGGAACTACCGTTTCTTGATATCCTACTTATCAAGTCAAAGGGCAAGCTTTTGACAGACATTTATTATAAAGCGATGGACACTAAAGAATACCTTCATTTCAAAAGCAGTCAATCTAGAACCTGCAACTAAATATCGCTTACAACCTTGCCAGACGTATTTACACTATTGTTAAAACGCCAGACTTACGTACAAAAAGACTTCATGAGTTATCAGCTTGATTATCAGCTTGTCTTACGTCAAGGGGGTATCCACATAAGTTAATTGAACATGGGATCCCTATTAAGTATCCCTATTAATATTTTACGTAATTGTCAAAAAGAAAGGGACACGACAGACACACTCGCTTATGTGTCCACCTTTAATCCTAGACATCCGGAAATTTTCAATTCAATATGCCATAACATGCCTTTTTTGAACTGCAGCGTCAAAATGAATACTGTCATGAAAGACGTAAGACTTATCAAAAGCAAACGAAAACCACGTAATTTGAAAAAAATGTTAACCTAAGCAAAGTTTAAAGTCAGCGAATCAACTTCGCAAATGAGCAAATGCAACCACCCTCACTGCAAAATATGCCCTATAATAATGCAGGGTGAGAAAATTCATTCTTCTGCCACAGATGAAGACTTCTTTGTTAAAACTTACTTTACGTGTAAGTCCAGAAATGTTGTATATGTTCTTAATTGCAGTAATTGTAATGATCAATATATAGGTAGCACAAACAATTTTGCGAACCATGTTACTTTACATAAAAGCCAGATTAAAAATGAATGTTACAGGATTCTGGAAGGTATTAAACATATTCATACATGTAGTAAAATAATTTTAGGATTACACCCTTCTATCAATGCTCCAATGAGAACCAACTACTTATAAAGGAAAACTATATTATCTGTAAATACAAGCCGTCACTCAACAGATAATTCTGTTCACTGTACATAGCTACCCATTGTATTTGTCTTCTTAGCGTACTCGCCGCCATGCGGCATCATTGTAAATAGCTTCTTTGCTGAGCTTTAATGCGGTAAATAGCCTCTTTGATGGACAGAGATACCCAATACACATAGCATGTTCAGTTTAAACTGATATGTGTTACAGAAACTGTAACACGTGTTACGAGAACTGTTAATGGTACGATACGGTTGAGTGGTTTACAGATAAGTAGTTGATTTAGGAGAACGGCTGTCGAGTTCTCCACATGGTACAGTGGTCAAGAAGGAAGGCATGATACCATGATTTTCGGGGTTCTGGGTTCCATTCCTCTTATAAAGTTATCAGAATTTACTCTTATTTTTTTGGAGGGTTAGGGTTATTCTTAGTGTTAGGGTTAGGGTTAGGGGAAAATTGGTGATATTTAAACGTTCCTCGTGTTACAAAATTATAACATGGCACAGTTTAAAACTGGAAACGGTTTTCCACCATGTACAGTATTTACTGTACATGCTATGAAATTTGGCTGACAGAGAGCAGAGAGGCCTATAACCTAACGATTTGTTTACTTATGTGTGTAAAAACATCCGCCAAGTCTAATTGTCATTTACTGTAACAACTTCTCCAATTTCTTTGAATCAACTAATTTTGTACATACTCATGTCATTTACCTCTGAAGATCCCGCATGAACGGGTAAAAGCGCTTAGGATTTTAATAAATTTTATGATACCATTTTGGTGGTATTTTGTGAAGTCATTTCGACTTTTCTTTATGTATATATATATATATATATATATATATATATATATATATATACAGTAGGTCGAGGTAGGTAGGTCGAAAGTGTAAATAGTATAGATCGAATGTATTACTATTTACACTTTCGACCAATATATATATATATATATTATATATATATATATATATATATATATATATATATATATATATATATATATATATATATATATATATATATATATATATATATATATATATATATGAGAAGAGCTACAAACTTCGGGAGGAGGAGCTTCCCAACTTATTAGTCAGAGTACGTAACAACAGTTGCGATTACGAGTGATTCTAAGCGATACTGCTGATACGAGTTCCGCATAAATTGACCACATATTGAGGTCGAACTTTTGTTAATTACTTTTGTCATCTCTACTTGCCTATGTCGTCAGGTAGTCGGAAATACGCATTGCCCAGATTGTTGAATTTTCAGCAGTTTAACATCATTGAAATGTCCTTTCAAAATCCAAAGTTACCCTCCAGGTTGCAGTTCGACGCAATCACGCTGTGAATGTACCACTCTCTTTTCTCATACCACTCTCATTTCTTTACGAGCAAATAGCGAAGTATATGAGTCATTTTTTGACTCCGTAGACTTTTTGCATGCAGTCTTCTTTTTTACAGTCTCGTCACTCTTGCCTTTCCTAAAGGTGTTATAGGTACTATGATTTTCCATTCATTTCCATTTATGTCAGAACAAAATTTTGCTTTAATAACTGCCTCTAACTGTCGTCCATCTGAGATTTGAAGAGGGTAACTTTTTATGTGTTTTATTGAAACAACTGTAAACTGCCGGCAATGACGGACCCCTTGGTTTCCTTTTACGTCAAGAAACTCACAATTTCCTTCTGCATACCCATTGATCCTTTTACCAAACATTTTATCAGAGTTTTCATTTGTCGTTAAAACCCGCTCAGTAAGTTAATTGACATAAAAACGGCAATTGCTCCAAACTGGCTTCATGGCACCATCAGAGCCGAATAAATGCAGTTATCGAAATTTGGTCTGTAAGGCCAGTGCAGGCGGAACCCAGTTGCAGTTGGGGGGGGGGGGGGTAAATGTCAAACTGACAACCCTGGTGGATTGTATCCGAAGTACCTCTGAATTTAAAAAAGAGCTAATACAATTGGCCGATTTCAATGTATGGGTTTCTTAAAAATATGGGATACCCAAATGATGGCAAGCAAATTTTCCTTGCCAACAGCCCAGTCATGCGGAAATTGACTTTTTTCAATTCCTGCATCACATTTTCCACAGGATTTTTACACATCACCCTACTCCCTTGCAAGAAGTACTGCTCAAGTACGTTTTCATGCAGATTAATTTTTTATGGAATGGCTTTGCCACCGCCAGTAACTCTTATTATAGAATTATAGAGTACATTTTTTCACCCTTGGATCTGCAGTAGGGAGGCGACTGGAGGCGAGACTTTTGTGGGGGTCGCGCCCCAAGCCCCCTTAGCTAAACCACTATTTTGTTGGGTCTGAGGTTTGGTTGTCTTGGAGGGGAGGGGGGTTATTGCTGTAATATGATTTGCAGGGCCAAAACTTTGGTGACACTCAGCCTCCCAAGTAAAACGGCTGAGTATTTTGTCATTTGACTTTCATTGAAACACTTCTTTTATACAACTAACACCACTAATAGGGAGTTTCCAGAGTCTCTAGCAACCCTCAATATAAAACATAAAGATAAATCAGTCGGTCAATCAGTCAGTAGAATTAAAGTTTTAATAATTAGCCAAAGTCCTGTCCAAACTCTGCCACTAACAAGGTCAGCTTGGCCAGTGGCCTAGATAAAGTACGAAAAATGCCATCTGATCCTTGGAGATGATTTAACAGGCACCAAAACAAAGAGCCAACTCCCTGCTCTGAGCAACTATCTGGTGCAAAAGCTGGTTTGGTTCTCAGAATGTATTGGGAGAGGCAGTGAGTTGCTAGCATATGTAGCACAGCGAAATAAAGGGTCTTAGCTTAGTACCTGGAAGGGTCTTAGTTTTGTACCTGGAAGGGTCTTAGTTTTGTGCCTGGAAGGGTCTTAGTTTTGTACCTGGTAGGGTCTTAGTTTTGTACCTGGTAAGGTCTTAGTTTTGTACCTGGTAGGGTCTTAGTTTTGTACCTGGTAGGGTCTTAGGTCTTAGTTTTGTACACACCCCTAAACATGTAATCAATTAAAATCTTTATCAAAGATGGCCCCATTTTGCATTTAAGCCACCTTACATTAACAAAACTTTCTCAAGAGGAGGAATTGACAACCCTCCACTTACAAAACACATCCATCCCTTACATCTAATCAAAAATAAGAATTATTTACTACACATTCAGAAGTTCGAAGTTTGCCAAAGATAGTAACGTTTTGCCTGTAAGCCACAAAAATGTCTCAAAGGGGAGGGAGAATCCCTCCTCTTAGACCTCCCCCAGGACGGCATCTTTACACGAGGTGACAAAGAATGGATCATCTCTGTGCAAACTATCGAGGGTAGATTATATGCACAGTATACCAAATCTTGGTGGGATTGCGATATCATCTGTGGTGCTCCTCCTCCCTCCCCCCACACGATCAACAAATCCTGGAGGCCCACTGGTTCCTTATGCTTATGAATCCAGTTGAATGGAGGTGACAGAAGAAGAGCGGGGTTTGTACCCTAATCAACTTATGAAACATTTGTACTACTGCCCACTCAATGTACAAATAAGGTTCGACTGTGATATAATACCACTAAGATAACCCCAGCAAAATGGTGCAAAGCTGCATATGCGTATACACGATATTTTGCATCCGCGTGGACCGTCCCTTTGTCACCTAGTCCGGAGGTGCAGCCCTGGGTGAGTCGTTTAAGGGGAGGAAGTGTCGCTGTTGTTCCTTGACGGTGGCTTAGATGCAAAATGGTGCTATCTTTGGCAAAGTATTGAACTGTCCATATGTTGAAAAAAAATCTCTCACTTTAATGTATTGTTCTTATTTGGGGGCGTAGGGAAGGGTGTGGTGAAGCCCCCTTCCCTAGGGAAATTTTATTTATGCAAAGTGGCTTAGATGGGAAATGGTGCTATACTTGGCAAAGCTTAGAGCTGACAACATGTAAAGGAATTACCATTATTTAGTAACTTTTTGGCTGTGGCATGGTACACCTCCAATGCCGGTACAATGAGACCGGCATAGGGCCCCCCTTGAAGCCCTAGGTAAATGTAAAATGGGGACATTAGTAAGGTGCTTTTAAATGACATTCAGATGACAATACAAGAGAGCACACCAAGCACGTTCCAAAAGTCGTAATTTTACTAATTTTGAAGGGGCCAAATGAACGGCTTCCAAAGGGGGGGGGGGGATTACCGAGATGGGAGTAAAGATATAACAAAAGGGAAAGAGGATCAATAAGCATGTTTCATAATTCTCATTCTCTGTAACTGATTTAAACAATCATTGGGGTGTACGGAGACAATTGTTCAGAGTCAAAACTTATTCCAGTCATAGGAACTCCCTTTAATACAATTATAACTTTATTTCTGCTATATTACTTCATGTAAAATTAAAATTGTCCTTCTTTAACCAATCCAAGAAGAAAATTGAAAGTCTGTGAATCATGTTTTCTCTTATCAGATTTGTTTGTAACAACTTGGATGTAATCAGTTGTTTCTGCTGTAATTACCCTACTCGAAGCTGAGGTATTTCGCCATTTTGAGAGTCCATGCCGCAATGTAATGTTATTTGCACTATGCGAATTCACAGGAACTTCATAAACTATTTTAACTACCTAATTTGATTGGTTTGTATAATGTTTCTATGCGATGATAGGAATTTTCCCACTAAAGAGATATTTTTGGGCATTGCCACTATTTCGATTCCTGATAACTTAATATTACGTCATTTCTACCATATGACATCATAGGTGCGTCATATGGTATTTTAAACACCATTGCTTGCTTATTTGGGATGGAACAACCCCTAAGGAAATACACGCCCTCAAAGTTAAGAATGGCAGCCATTTTGGATTTATGCAAATAACTTCAAACGCCCAACTTGTCTGCCTTCGATACAATTGATCACGGACTGCTTATTAAAAAACTTCAACATTATGGTTTTCGAGGAATTGTACTCGAGTGGTTAAAAAGTTATTTAAAAAATAGAAAGCAATACATAGATTATGAAAACACAAATTCAATGTTAAGTGAAATTACATGTGGTGTACCACAGGGTTCAATACTTGGATCAAAATTATTTATCCTGTATGTAAGTGATGTATGTAATGGTTCAGACATACTTCAATTTGTAATATTTGCAGATGATACCAATATTTATCATTCACACCATGATTTAAGTACTCTGTACAAGAGTGTCACTTGTGAGTTGTCTAAGCTTTACACCTGGTTTGTAATAAACAAACTGTCATTAAACTTAGGCAAAACAAATTATATGTTATTTACTAACAAGAAAATCTTCACTTCCAATTTAGAAGTTAAGTTAAATGATATAAATATCAAACAGGGTTACCTGTACAAAATTCCTTGGTGTTTTAATTGATGAGAAACTCACCTGGAAGGAGCATATTTCTAATTTATGTAATAAACTCTCAAAAAGTATTGCTATTATTCACAAAGTTAGCAACCTATTAAGCTCAAGTGCGTTATATACCTTACATCATTCGTTATTCTTACCATACTTGAATTATTGTTTGGAAGTATGGGGTAATACATATAAAAGTTCTCTTACGCCAATATTTTTAAAACAAAAGAGAATTATAAGAATTGTGTGCCATGCAAACCCACTTACCCATACACACATTTTGTTTCAAAAGTTGAAGGCCTTGACATTATTTGAGTTAATTAAGTATAAAACGGGTATCTTCATGTATAAGGCATATCATACTGTATTGCCTAGTAACATTCAAAATTATTTCCCTATCTCGCCGACAAACAACTATAACCCCAAGCAAAGTGGGAATCTTAGACAAAATCGTGTTAAAACAACAAAAAACAGCTCTGTTTTTTTATATTGTGGGATAAATGTTTGGAATTCCACTGCACTAAGTATCAGAGAAAGTAGAAATATAAGCTCATTTAAATACAATTTTGAGAAGTTTGTAATTGCTGAATAGACAATGCAACCATCACATTTTTCATATTTCATACTTCATATCTCATTTCACATCTATTATTTTTCTAGCATAATGTCGTCACTTATTTTGTAGTTATCCTGTAGTTATTTAGTAGAATATCTTAAGGGGGAAAATGCTCATAAGTCTTGACTTCGCTTTCCTCCTTTTCTAGTTATTTAGATACGCTTGTTAAATGTATGTATAAATTGCACTCATTGTAAATGTTGTACAAGTTTGCTAGAAATAAACATTGAACTGAACTGAATTATATCACAATAATGAATACGTGATGCCAAATTTCCTTTGGTAAGAATTTTCTGACAAAAGCCTTATTTCAAGCAGCCGTGTTGCTACTTACAATGTTCACCGGGACATCCGTTCTTTGATTCCTTGCCTAACTAAAAAATTACATGTAAAGTTCTTTGATGCTACCAGGTGAGGGCCGGTGTAAGGCAGTGCCGTGCGTTGGCAGAATGAAAGACCTTGACACGTACCATTTATAAAACATGAGATATATAATGCTTGCAAGCTTTTCACGGTTTGACCTATTGTGACACCAAACGACCTTTGGCCTCTACCAAAATTAATGGGGAGTTGCCAGCAAGGGCTTTGGCAGTTACCTGCCATTGAGATCTCAATGTACCATCAAAGTTTTCCCTTCTTGAGATGTTACAAAGCTGACATGTGTACAAACTTTTACAACTTGATATCTGGTGACCTCAAATGACCTTTGCCCTCCACTAAACACTTAAGGGCCCTTGAAATGGCATGCGAAGTTGATCCTACAGAAAACGTGGTCACACAATCTAATATGCATCCTTTTCGCTTTTGTTCGACTCCTGGCGGGTCATACCGAAGACTGTAAAAGTGGAACCTACTGCCATTGTGTTTGGTGCTCAGCATAAGCAATGGAGTAGGAAAACAAGCCAGTGAGCCACAACTGGAAAAAGGGCCGTGGCCGGCCGGACTTAAACCAATTGGTTAGAAACTGAGCCGTAAAATCTCATCTAAACCACTTCCTCACAGATATTTAGGTTATTGACGAAAAAGATTGGATTACAAATATCTGATTTCAACGAACCAGAGCACATACGTGCTCATAGGCGTACGGGAGCCCAAGTTGATTGGGGGGGGGGGGGCTGGAACGACTTACCGGAAAGATATAACCCAAAATTTCCTAGCGCTCCACGCACGTTCGACATGTTAATGTACATATCATATAAGCATTCATCATTTATCACACTGCATGCCATCAACATACAATAATTTTCCGTGTTTCTACCTTCTTTATTGGTTTTAATTTTGGCGGAAATCGTTAATCGCCGGCTTGGGGGAGGGGTCGAAGGGGAGGGGGTTCCCCTCCCCCTTTGAAAATTTTCGAAAAATTAGGTGTCCTTACATGCAATCTGGTGCCACATATGCTACCTTTGAAGTAAAATTTGTATTGAAACATTTACGTATTTTAGGAACTAAAAAAAAAAAGAATTGGCATAACCCCCTCCTCTTTGAAAATTTTTGGAAAATTAGGTGTCCATACATGAAATTTGGTGCCACATATGCTACACTGTAAAAACACTTGAGTCAAGTTGACTCGAAATTGGGTCAGGAGGGAACCGACCAAAATTATTGGGTCAAGTAATGACCCAAATGAGGCTTTTGTTTGACCCAAATGGGGTTAATATTTGACCCCAAATTTTGGTTCAATTTCCTCGTGACACAAGTGTTTTTACAGTGTGCCTTTTAAGTAAAATTTGTGTTAAAAAATGTACGTATTTTAGGTAGAAAAAAATCGGCATCAGTGAGGGTGAGGCATGGCCCAATGGCCCCTCAAATACACCACTGATAATCATAATATAAGTTTAACCATTTGTTACAAGACGACCCGTCAGGAACACCGGATTGAATCCATCGACGAGCGAATGGAAAGTCCAGAGAATTCAACTTCAACGCAGCCTTTCTAGAATTTTCTGGAAGGAACTGTTTACGTACTGCGACACTTCTATGAAATATTGGCATTGTTTGTTTACTACCGTGCATGCAAGGAACGTTCTCGTAATTTCTCGACTGTGTGCTCTGGAAGTTTCTATTAAGGAACGCTCTAGAAGTTTCGGTTAAATTCTGGAGAGTTCTCGATTAAAAGCCTAGCATATAAAAGGCAGTTCAGCAACTGTTGTAGGGGAGAGATATCATCGAGTCCAGACGTCATACTGCTGTCCGTTTGTTGACCGAATCGCTTGAAGCCAGCCACTGACACTTCACACTTGTGACAAATTGCCTTACGCCGCTTCTACACTGTGTATTGAGATCGTTGTCATCCATCATCGCCTAGCCTTGTCGTTATTCGCTCGTGGAACCAGTTCCTACGCAACAGCACGCTACAGGTCTACTACTGTACCATCGTCAACGTGCATGCACTACCAGCCCTTGGACCAGACCAGGCAAATATTAAGTAAAGGATTGTGAGTAAGTCTAATTAATTATTGTAAATTTAAGTAAGATAAGGAGATTGTAAATAATCATTAAGTTGTTGAATTTTAATCTCGTTCTTCTGTGATCTTTCGCTGTTATTGGTTTGACTTGCGACCACAAGCCGTAACACATTAAAAAACACACTGATGAATTAATACCGAATATATAGGGGCTGTTGCAATTCAAATCAGAACTTTATATTAATTACCAAAGAGGTTTTTTTAAATTATTAATGCCCTTTAGCTACATCATTGCATTATTTTTCTTTCAGTAGGTGCCCGAAAAATTTTCAGCATTTTGCCCGAATTTTCACAAAAATTTTTGGTTGGGGGCTGCAGCTCCCCCAGCCCCCCGCCTCCTAATCCTATGTACGTGCTGAATATAGTTTGTCCTTGACAAGAGGCAGCCTTTCCCCTCTTCGGTATCACAAGCGTATGAAAAGGGGGCAGGGGATCACTGTCCCCCCCCCCCAAATTTCCGACAACCCCAAATTTTAGCAGAATCTGTAGAAATCCCGGCAAAATTTTCCTAAAAAGGGTCAGAGATTCGGGCGAAAATATTGTGCCCAATCCAATAGTCCCATACGCCTATGCTCGAAAACTATGAAATGTGTTGAGGTTTGCTATTGCAGTCGTAAGAATACACAAATAAACAAGCCATTCGTCACTCTCTTGATAGCTGAGACTAGTACAATTGGTCTTAAGTGTTTGCGATCACCTATTTTAAGTTTTCCTTTCATTTATATAAGCCTTTGAAGGCTTGACTTTAATGATACTTACATTGCACAAGTGCTAAACGGCCATAGAATCTGCCGGTTTTCTCAATACAGTTCTTGAAGAAGTGTGTTAGTTTCTCAAGAAACTATTGTGTCTTAATACACCCAATTCCAGTCAACCCTTGTTGCCTCACTTTCCATGTCCATTGTCAACTCCTATAACTGTAAGTGCCTGTAAGATCATCTTGGCATGTGGACCATCTACTTGTTAAGTGTGAGGGACTTCCAAGTTATCCATGTTTAGATGTCGCGTTTTCGAGCTTTTCACTTTGACCTCTGGTGACCTCAAATAAGCTTTAACGTTCACCCAAAACTACGGCGAACTTAATGTGAAAAATCCACGTTAGAAGTGAAATGACGATCATGGTTACTTTTCATGAGATATCGGGCATATAAGGTGTTCACTGCTTGATCTCTAGTAATCCCTCATGACCTCTGTCCTCCATCTAAAGCCAATGAGGTTCTTGTATTGAGATCGGGCACTAATACTCTAATCATTGAGATACCATGCCTTCAGTTTAACATTTTCCCCTCTAGTGTCTTTAGTTAACCTTTGTCCTTCACCAAAATCAACAGGGCTTCTCTAAATATGAAACATTTATACAGTCACCAAGTATGAAAAGTATCCATCATTCCTATCCTGAGACATCGTGTTTAAAACCCAGTAGTCACAAGCACACAAACATTTTGTCGGCCGTGGTGAACATTACTAGTGGCACTGCCAATAAACCAGTTTGAAGCTAGCACAGGATTCGCCTAGGATTCAGACATCAGCACAAGATTCAGCACAGGATTTTTAAGCCAGCACAGGATTCGCCTAGGATTCAGCACATGATTCGCCTAGGATTCAGTCATCAGCACAGGATTCAGCTCAGGTAGCACAGGATTCATTTAGCATTCAGCGCAGGACTCGCCCAGGATTCAGGATTCAGCACAGGATTCTCCTAGGATTCAGGATTCAGCTCAGGATTCTCCTAGGATTCAGTGACCAACACAGGATTCAGCACAGGATTTGAAACTAGCACAGGATTCGCTGCCTAGGATTCAGACATCAGCACAGGGTTCAGCACACAGGCATAGGCGTACGAGGCGGGGGTCTGGGGGCTGCAGCCATTCCCAGAACAGGGAAAATGCTTATTTCAAGGCACTGACACTTATCTTTTCAGGGCAAGGGGGAAGTGCAGTGGGCAGTGCGGCGTTTGCCAACAGGACAAAATGCTTATTAGTTGCACAATGCATACTGTTGAATATATGGAGTAGAAAATGTAAGTTTATCATAAGCGATACTCAGCTCACACAGCAGGGCACCAACCAAGCTTCTGCTTCACTTGTTCTTTCTTCGTTTTAACTTGTAGTGTTTCATCTTTATTTCTTCAGGGATTTGGTGAAATCGTCAATAGGCAGCCCTACAATCATTGGGGACATTTCCAATTATCTTACTTGCATGCACCCTCTTTCGCAGCAGCCGAGCGCGTTGGAGATAAGTTCTTGCACAGCGGAACCTGCGTTTAGTGGGTTACGCAGAATGAAAACTTATTTAAGAAGTTCAATGGGTCAAGACAGGCTCAGCAGCATAGCTTTAATTAATATTGAACGGTCTTATGCAAACGAGGTACTTAAAATGACATTGAAAAAGTTATAGACACCTTTGCAAAACACAGAGGTATACCTATTTCTTCTGAATATGGGATAGGGTTAGCAGGGGATTGGTAGCCTGGCAGTGGCGAACCTAGAGGGGCGGTCGCTCCCCCCCCCCCCGCCACAAAGCCTCCGAAGGCCTCTGTCGAAAATTTTTAGTCTCTGTCGGGAATTTTCACCACCTTAATTAAAAATTCTTACAACGGAAGTTAGTAGCTAAAATTATATTCTTAGGGGTTTACTGACGACACTTCTTATGTTTTTAAGCAGAATTACACATCCAAATGGTCACTGACAAGCCCTGGAAGCGTCATTTAAGGCAATCTCGGAGATATTTTAATCTAACTTTTTCTGCGCGCTACACGCAAGATATAGGTGGCGCTACGCTTAGATAGTACATCATTACTTCAAGATAATAATCTGTCGGAAATTTTTTGCTTACCCCCCCCCCCAAAAAAAAAATATCTAGCTACGCCACTGCAGCCTGGTAGAGGGCAAACCAATTTTTGACATTCACTGATGTAATGATGTATGAACCCAATACAAATATAAACCAAAACTCCCGAAATAATATCTTTCTTTATAGTTGGGGGGGGGGGGGGACTCATCCATACCCGTCCTGAGTGCTATCGTGGTAAGAGGGGAAAATCAGGGCAATTTGCAAATTTTTTTTGCCCCCGGCAAACACCCTCCGCCCACCCCCCTGTGAAATGTCTTCCCGTACGCCTATGCACACAGGCGCCCCAGACGTTGTATAGTATACACCATATACTTTGCACTATACAAATATACATATCTATATCTATATCTATATATATATATATATATATATATATATATCCTAGGCGAATCCTGTGCTACTGAGCTTCAGACTGGTCAATTTAAAAGCATTGAAAACATACCACACACCTAAATAAAGTACCCTTTGGTTAGTCCTTTACGGGGGCACACCCCCATTAGAGAGACAGCCCACTCGAGAAAAGTAGTTCCAAAGTACACCGTCAATTTTAGGTCCTCTTTATTTGTAAATAACTTATGTTAAGATGATCAGTTGATGCTGATTCTTCCTGGATATGAAAGAGGGCATGTTAATGGGTGGGTGGTGCAAAATTTAGATTGATTGAAAGTGATTTAGATCGTTTTAAAAATTTTCAGAAGAAAGTGGTGATTTCCGTCACCTTGCGGATTAATATGGGTAGGTGTATACCATCTAAACTTCATCCCCTTGTAGCTCAAAATCTAAAGTGTCATGCTATGGTAAATTTGTAATGCCATGATAGGCCAACTTGTCAGCTTTCATTTGAGGGGTGGCTTGTCTGGACTGTGAACTTTGACTAGGCTGTAGGAGGCATGTTATCGAGACAAAATAGTGTGTAAGTCAATGGAGAAGCTAATGGGGGTGTGCCCTCTTACGCAATGTACAGTGCTTTTGCTTTACACACTCATCCTAAGTAAAGCAACACCAGCCTCTTAGATTGATCTCGAACTTTACGTGTGTCCCTTTTTGTCTTTAAATTCGTGTATTATCGTGCTCTCCGTAATGTATTTGCCAGGGGTGGCGCTAGGCGGGGAAAGAGGGCCATGCCACTTCCCCATAGGGGAGATTTTCCATATTTGTTGGCCGGGGAGCATTATTATAGGTATGAAACAGTCTATGATACAGTCTTTAATCCTTGACCGCTACCAGTTGCCCGGGGCAGTTTAACCAATTTTTCTTTCAACTGAAGAAGGGTGGATTATTCAATAAACCCCCAAATTTTCAAATTTCATTCCACAATGCCGAAATTCTGATTCCTTTCAATAAAAACGCAAAGTTTTAAATTTTTCCAAACAAGTCCAGGTTCTTTCAATACACATCCAAGATTTGCCAACCTCTCATCGATTCGTCAATTTGAGGGCTACCAAACTTCCGGAGTAGAAAGTTTGGGTCACCAAGCAAAAACGTTTGAAGACCCCTGCTTTAGATGTTCACTATTGTTCCAGTTGCATATATGAATTAAAAATTTTGTAACTGTACTATAGGTTCAGAAATACACGATTGTTTTCACTTAGTGTGGCAAAGGACGGAGTTTTGCGTCCTGGCGTTCCCTTAAGTGTCATTTTCATGTCTCTAATACATTCACAGGACTAGGCTTTGACCTCCCAAGTGAGCCAACTTCTGTTTCCGAGAACGAGAACTAAACGAACTTCTGTTTTTAAGATTCGTAGGGACTTCTTACACGACTTAACCCTCATTCAATTCCTGGCCGGGTCATACCAAAGACTTTGAAAATGGAACCTACTGCCTTTGTGCTTGGTGCTCAGCATAAGCAATGGAGTAGGGAAAACAAACCATTGAGCCACAACTGGAAAAAAGGCCGTGGTCGTCTCGACTTGAACCAATTGGTTGGAAACTGGGACGTTAAACCTCATCTAACTAACTAACTAACTAACCCTCATTCAATTTTCTTTAACTCCGATTTGAGGAAGCAATGATTGATGTTATCTCATCCTGGTTACCATGGTATCTCTGCCATGGTGGTTAAAGCTGTTGTGCCTATCCCACTTGTAAATCTCGTGTGCATATTTTGAATACTCCTTTTATACAGATAGAGTTCCCTCGAAAACCAAATTGCTATTGTTGCCCTATGCAATTCATAACAACAGCGACACAAATTTGCTGAGTAGTCCCAGTTTCAGTTTTACGTTTATTTTCAAGAATCATTGTTATTGCTGTGAGCCTGGTTAATTAACTGACTATTGTCAATGAAACTAGGCCCAAAGCTGAACATTGTTAACCCTGCAGGGGTATGAATTATACGGGCCTCTAAACGTCTCTATTATCAACCCAAACTGCTTTGTGTATCCGGCGCACACTGGCACCATTCTGAAACTGAAGATAACATTGGTACTGCCGAACATACAATAAACATTCAACGTGCAAACCGTAAGTGATTTGCACGAGGTGCTGTTATGCATACAAAATAATTATTGCAGCTATCTATACCGTTACTGGGGTTCGACTCCTAGCCGGGTCATACCAAAGACTTTAAAAATGGAACCTACTGCAATTGTGCTTGGTGCTCAGCATAAGCAATGAAGTAGGGAAAACAAGCCAGAGTGAGCCACAACTGGAAAAAAAAGGCCGTGGCCGGTCCGACTTAAACCAAACGGTTACAAACTGAGCAGAAAAACTTCATCTAACTTTAACTCTCTAATCTATACCGTAACTAATAAGTTTTTGTGTGTGTTTTCCTTGCTTTTTAGCAAAGTAGGATATAAATCACGTACCATTATTTCAAATTTTGAAGCAATTTATTCTGTATCAGTCTTTTATTGGACATTACTTATTACACACCTAGATGGTCTTTTTATTTGTCTTTAGCAATAGCTCTGCTTTCCATTAAAAGTGTCTCTTCCAATGCTCTAAGACTCGTTTCAACCTAATAGCCTAAATTATGCGTTTGCTAAAAGTCGATCCATGGACGCATTTCCCTATAGAATATGGTCACTGGGTCTTAAAAGCCTCCGTAACATGGTGGAGCCAGGGGAAGGAGGGCTTAGCCACCTGTGGGGGACTACTGCCCCTCCTCCCCTTCGGGACTTTTTAATGTTGTTGGGGAGCGTTGGTAGGTTACCATGACCTCGACGGCGATTAAGCCAGTCCGGCGGTTTCCTGTTTTGCTCTCAACTCAAGGAGGGCAAATTCTTCTTAACGAAAGTGCCCCCACCAACGGGGGAGAGTGAATGGGAGGCACGGGGGTATTTTTTGCTTCCCCTCTCTTTCCTCTACTTTTGAAATCCTCGTGGCGCCACTGTGCCCAGCCGAACTCTCAAGATAATTTGCAATACTTAATGTTTTCGTATCTTTCCTACTGTAATATTGTATAAGGAGATACCAATGTATAGCCTACGTGAGTATACTGTGACATCTAATTGCTTTTCAAAATAAAGCCATTCAAATCATCTGTAAAAAGACTCTTGAGTATTCTTCTCCACACCTCTGTGTTAATGTGAGCACCTTACGCTGTCAGATCTAAATAAATGTCAGATTACAATATTTATCAGTTGCTTAGTATTTCCCAATGGTCGTCTTGGACTAAATTTTTCGCAATCTTTCCTCAAATCGAAACGATGACAGGGCTTCTTAATACTAGGAATCCCCTTTGTGTGTCCATACCTCTTTACGGGCTTTTGACTTCACAGCATGGTATCCGCTACAGAGGTCCTCAAATCTGGAATTACAGTATCTCCGGATGGCTTTCACAGTAAAACAAATTTTCCAATGTAATATGACAATAAATCTTATTTGTTGATTAAAATAGACGTTGGTCTATTATTCATTTGTATTATTCCCTTTTCTTTCTTTGTATGTTTCCAAGCTTTGTTTTTGTCTTTAATGTTTAAGCTTCCTGAATGTTTTGTCTTTTCTTCTTTTTTTTTTGTAAAAGGAAAAACAGTCCTATTCTTTTTAGTTTCTGTAAACTGCTATTGAGCTTTCCCGTGGTCGCACTTGCCTCATTATGTTATGTTTCTACTTCTCCGTGTAAAGCTTTGTAACTGAGAAGGCTACAAAAATGCTCATGAAATTGAAATGAATTGATTCAAGAAAGAAGAGTTGAGTCAACATGAGGTAAAACACTTTAATATTATCGTTATCCAGGCACGGATCCAGCGGGAGAATTTTCCGACTTCTGCCCAACCCGATCAACTTTTTCGGCAAAAACTTTCTTTTCGAGACGGTTCCAAAGCTGCAGTACAAAGTTTATGTACACTAATTTCGATTGTTAGAAGCCAAGAAATACCATTTAGTTACAGTGTATAATTTTAATTTCCCCCGGAACCACCTCCCCAACCCCTATCGAGGCTTCGTACATTTAACACTCGAAGCTTCAAACTTTGTTCCCACGAAATTAGCCCGCCCCCTTTTTTGTAAAATCATAGATCCGTCCCTGTTATTGTCGTGTTTGTACGGGGTTGGGGGTGTTCTTCTCTGATGAAATAAACGTTTAGCCAGCAATGATGGAAAAAGAAATATCTTGATTCTTGATTCGACTTTTATTTACGGGTACTTCTCAGATTTAGTACATGTATAGTTATACGTTCGATCTGCAACTCTCAAGATCTCCTCGTGTCGTGTGTCTACACAAACTTTTATACTTGTCCCTTTGCTTTACTTCGGGAAACCCGTCACATAAATCAAACATCATAACATTAAAACTTTCCACTGTGACCTTGGGTCAAAACCTGATTCGTTGATCATAAACATGTGACTCTGGGGAATTCCCTTTACGTAATGGAAATTGCTATCGCTATACGACATTATCATCATGTGCCATATTATTGTCTCTCAAATCGGTATACAATGAAGATAACATTGACTAGAAGTAACGCTTAAATGATACAGTTCATGTAGCTACTCTAGTTATGTTGCTGTCAATACCTCTCCCCTTTTCACCCTTCTCATGCAGTATGTTTGGGTATTGTAGGCATATTCTTTTATTTTTATTTTCCTCATTCTTTACTTTCTAAATTTATTTCTTTCTGGTCGATCTACTTACATAACCTTTGCTAATTTCAATTTATCCATACGTCGACTGTCAGTATATGTAAAGGGAAGTAAAGCGATCTGAACGAATCAATGGGAAGGTGAGGGGAGAATAATGTATCTCAGTTTTCCAGCTTCCTAGAGGCAATGTTGGACTATGCACATGTGTCAAACCAGTGGCGTAGCTAGACATTTTTTGCCGGGGGCAAAAGCAAAAAAATTTCCGACAGATTATTACCTTGAAGTAACGGTACCATCATCTGGCAGTTGTACGATTCGAAATTCTGAAGACCTTTTTTTTTTGCTTTCCGGGCAATTTAAGACCGACTTGATTTTCACGTTGACATATCGATGTGTAATTCTGCTCCAAAACGTAAGAAGTGCTGTAAGTGTTTCAAATGGATTGTTTTTATTTATTTCCGACGGAGACTAGAAATTTCCGACAGAGGCCTTCGGAGGCTTTGTGGGGGGGGGGGGCGACCGTCACCCTCTAGCTACGCCACTGTGTCAAACCATGGAATAACCAGGGCTGTAAAGCCCGAGTCCGGACTACCGCCGATTAAAGGGGATGGAAATGAAAGGAGAAAAAAAAAGAGAAAGAAAAAAAGGAGAAAGAAAGGAAAAACCAAAATATTGACGGAATTATCTAAAAACGTATTCAAAATATATCTTTCTGCATGGGTTGGGTTGAGCTTCTGACGTTTAAATCATCTCTATTAAAAATCCGTTGAAGTATGTATTTGTCGTTAGACATTTATCAAGCATTTTCACGACACCCATTATTGGTAGATGGTGAATGTTATGTTACATGCGCCTTCTTCTAAATCCATGACCCTCTGGTTCTTCCTACTCCTCGCTCATTCCCCATTGCGCGCTGATCATCTGAATTTTCATTACAGTTTTTATGTTAGTATCGCCATTTGTAATTACCCCAGAGCATCCCTATCCCGGTCTCATGGTACCAGTCTTGGGGCGCCTCATGCCACAGCCAAAATATCACCAGATAGTGAAAAGGTTCGAAACATGTTATCAATTCAAGGTTTTATCATTCTGCAGCTAAAGCCACCTTACTTGAAAAATATCAAGAAGGGGGGGGGGTTGTCACCCCTTAAACCCAACCCATAATAAAAACACTTCTCTGAATTATGAGAATTTTTCAACATATGATCAATTCGAAACTTTGTCAAAGATGACACCATTGGGGTGAGATTACATCTTTTTCATCATGCATTTTTTACATGCTTAATCTGTATGTGGCCATGTAATGTTTTATTGCTGGAGCTTGTGTGGCGATTTCCAATGTCACTTTTATCATTGGTTGAATAAATACATGCCATACCATCACCAACCCCTGGAGGTGCCACTGATGGTGTGGATTACTCTGCCCATCCCTCAATAGCAAATCTCATGCATAGCAAAAAATACTAGCGACAATTAGTGACGCCAACAAATCATTTCTAAATTGACTAAATATAGTTAGCGCGCTTAATGTTAGCATCTTAAGTTTCAGATAACTTCAGATTTGTCCTGGACCTCACCAGGTGCCTTCGTAGTATATCTGTACTGGGCTGTTAACATCGAATTTCATAAAATCATGAAATGATATAAATCCCCTAACAGAGTAACTGGAGCAAATTTCTGTGCTTTCAATATGCAATATTGCTGTACTGCGAGAGCTTCCGGGGGCTTGGAGCACCCTGGACTCCTACCGGGGCTCCGTTCTTGGTCCCCTCCAAGGATTCTAACGCTTCCGGCCCCTGGACCCCTTGCGTGCAAACTTGCGCTTCGAACTCTGGGTGCACCTTCGGTGCACTTGTGGTTTCCCATCGTGCACCCCCCCCCTCCCTTAAAATTTCTGGAAGGATGCCCACCTGGTTAAGAGTGACAAAGAATGGTACATGCCTTACCTTAAGTCAGTCCGAAGGAACAGAAAGAAGTTGGACAAATAGTAACATGATATAATTACATTAATGAAAGTAAAGAGTATAGAACTTATGCATATGATGTCACAGAGCAGAAAGTGCTCCCTTGTTTGGAGGAAAAACGCGTATCATACTAGCAAGTTACACCAAAGAATGCAGACAGCCGATTTGTCAACCAATCGTATACGCGTGTAAGTCTACTACACGTGAGGCGAAATCTACGCGTTCGTGCAAGTGTGCTACATCGTTTTCCTCCAAAATGACGTCAGTGTGACGTCAATGCATAAGGTCCATTCTCAAACGTGATTTCTTGTTATTTCGAGTTCCTTTGTAAGCAAAAATAAATGTGGGCTTCTCTTCAGAACATAAGGAAAACAGCGTGCGTTCATTGACTATGCGTACGTCAACGCGCATAGAAGCGACTCATTACTGTATGTACATAAGTTGAAACAAATCTCGGTGCAATTTTGTTGCATTATTGTAGATTCTTGCGGTTAATAAAATATTGCTCCCCTCTTTGCTTTGTTTTAAATACAAAGGATTTAGTTGAGGTGAAACTATTGCTTGCAAACTATTTGGGTGGGAGAGGTTTTGTACAGTAAAGTCACTGAATAACAACAATGTACTTCAGGGATATGATCACGTTTTGGGATAAAGTGCTGTTATTTTAGGAAAACACAAAGGAGAGAAACAGGAAAAATAAATGGTTACCTGAGAATTACTGCTAACTGTGAGAGTACGACAAATTAGTTGCATTTTCACCGTGACGACTATTTTGACGTAAACTTTGAAAAACCCTGAGAAAGACTTCCTTTTAATTTAACGTTGAATGTAAGACTATAGGCCTATGAGGCGTGGTGCACTACTGGGATTAGGCACCCCCCGCTCCTCGAGGGAAAGTATTGTCAAGTTCAGGGCAAAATTTATGTCATAAATGTTTAACAACTAGGGAAAGTTCAGGGCAAACACGTTTCACCCTTTTTTTGAAATGTCTTCCTATATACTAATGTATAGGACTGCAAGAAAACTCTAGCTTTAATTTTTGTCACAGTTCGAATTTTACTTTATCTGAAGTTAAATCGGGATAGCTGGCAAATTTTCCTCTCCATTTAAATCGTAATGTTATTCGTCTAACTTCTTTTCCTTCTTTTAATTTGACTTAGGTCACCACGTCTGCCATTTTCCTTTGTCATTCGTAACCCTTGAGAATCGCATGCAATAAGTTAAGCAGTGCTTAATTTTCAACAAGGTCGAGTACGACCAAGGGCGTGGATCCATCTCCAAAGGTGGGGGGATTTTTCACCATTTTCGAATCGCCGCCCTGGGGGACGGGTCTAAGGGGAGGGGTGAAAAAAGGAAATTGGAAGGTGGTGCCTATATGGCAAATGGTGCCATTTTGGGCGCAATTTAGCTTTAAAAATGTAGTGTCAATTCGTAATCTATGTTATATTATTGAGAAAGTGGGGGGACTTTTTGAAAATGTACCCCTTCAAAAAAAGTGAAGGGTACGCGCCCCTATGATCCACGCCCATGAGTAAGACTTAAGTTGAAGGCTCTCTAATCTCACCTCAGACTTAGTAAAAATTCTCCCTATTAAGTTAACTCCTCCTGTCTAGTACACCTCTATAAGACAGATCCATGCATGCACTGTAGCCTGCACTGAGTATAAATTGCTCGAGGCAATATTGTCAAATTGTGTGTTAGCTTAAGGGGGATATGGCATCCCCCAAACCAGAAGTTGCTAGCAACTCACTGCTCAAACATATTTAGGAATAGCTTGGGAAGAGAGTTACTAGCAAGTCCCTAGTTGTGTGGGGACGCCATATCCCCTTTAAGCAAAAATCCATTCACACGACGAGATCGAACACATTTTCTTTTAAACCGCACGCATCCTCGTCGCCCACGATTAATTTCATTCGACGAGAAAAGTCATTCACACGCATCTATTAGGTTGCTTACCACAATTAAGTCGCAAAGTGGGCAAAATTTCACGCGATCTAAGACTTGTAGTATCGTAAGCATGGGACTTGAATTCTCTTGTCTACAACTTTGTGAATACCAAAGATCTGCCGGGGGTCTTGGTGTGATCATGGAGCTACTACCAAGTAGTAGCTCCATGGTGTGATCGTGTATTTTTACCAATAGAGACCACTCCTGTTAGTTTTCTGCTTATGTCCTTGGGGCTTCTTTCATAGCACTAGGGTCAATCTGACCACAAAATGTGTCAAGAAGGAACTAACCCAAATTTGCTTGTCAAATTTAACCCCAATTTGTGTGAAATGTTTCACTCAAATTTTCGTCGATTTGACACAAATTGGGTCCAAATATTTACTGAAAAAGAAAATTGAGGTAATTTTCACGTGAGTAAGGTATACCTACTTTAACAATTCTACATTACTATAACCTAACGTGACTAATGCATGGATTAACATTGTAATAAGAAATGATTGTTAATTAAGTAATCATGTCTCTTTGTATGAAATAAACGAAAACAGCAATTTCTTTGGAACGATTTAAATTCTAACACGATATCAAAATTAGTAAACCTTAAAAAGAACAAGATATCTTAACTCTTCTTAAAATGGTCATCGTACCTCTTGGCGATAATACTTTAATTGCACCGATCTTCTCAACCTATTTTTGCTTTAGTCTATGGTTTCCTCTCCTCTAAAAAGTTTTTCTTAATATCTTCCACCGAGACGAAAAACCATGTATCTTCTCTCACGACTCGCTAACAGAGTAATGAGACAACTTCAAAATAGCTTGTTATAAAAGCTTTCTGTACTTTGATAAATCTTACATTGACTGTATTTAAGTATTCCATAAAGTGCAAACAGTTTTCACGGTAGCTTAAGTAGTCTGAACCAAATATTTTTTATGAATAACTAAGGTATTTGGAACAATGGAATTAATTTCATAAATAAAGGTACCTATAATTGAAACTATATTTAAAGATACACTATCTTTCCCCCTAACGTCATCATCTGGACTTACTCAAGTCCATTTTTTATGGTAGTGTTACAGCTATTTGGGCCAAAACTAAAATATCAGGTACCTAACAGATTTGGCAAACCAACATGTGATCCTCCTCTTTGCAACATTGGATAAACAGGTCAACAGGACAACGAAATTCTCTGCGGGGGGGGGGGGGCGCTGCAAGTTATGTATAGATATGAAACAATAGTGTGCCTCTAAAAACCAGAAAGTCACTGAACCGTTCTACTTAGGCTAACAACTTCAACGTCTGAATGTCTATATCTTGTTTACACGCGCGCATACCCACAAAAGGTACGTCTGGCATCAATACTGTGACGTCGATGGTAACATTTGCCTGTTTGCTAAGCAGAAAAGAAGTAAAATTCCTAAACGGAGTGCCAAATACATTCAGGCTTGGCATAACCAGGGAGGTGGTATAAGCTCCCTGGTGTGGTATACATGATATTGCTTAAGAAAGCCAGAAAATGTCTCCATGCCAATTTTCCGTGGAGAATCAAGAGAGGTGGTAGGCATATTGTAAGAAAAGTGGCTTGACGGATCTTCTCGACATACCACACATGGTGAGAGGAATATTATCTAATCCACTTCACTATGTTTGGACTTAAGTACATTTAAATGTTTAAGTTGACCTATGAAAATGTGCCTGACCACTTCATGTCACTTTGGGGGAAAACTATAGCAGGCCAGTAGTCAAGAGAGGGGTAGGGGCGGTAACCCCATGGAAAAGTTTTCACCCCGTAATACATTTTTAGACACAAAAGGTACTATTGAAAAATTTACTATATGGCTTTTATGCATTTTAAAGTATTCCCCCCTTAAGAATATCTCTCCTCCTGGAAACCACTTTTCCCCTTTTAACAAATATATTGGCTACGGGCCTGCAAACGGTTTGGAATCAGTCTTTACCTCTTAACTTAACCTTTCATTCAATAAGGTGGGGCAATGTCTCTGAATTAAGATGTGCTTTTTTTCAATGATTCCAGTTTTTTCTCACAGTTTTTTCACCCCTCTCTCTCTCTCTCTCTCTCTCTCTCTACACATGTATTAGAGAGTCAGTGAGATAGGTATACAGGCGCGGATCCAGAATGGGGATTTTTCGGCTCCCACCCTACCCCCCCACCCCACCCCCACCCCTCGGCATCAGTTTCCTTTTGTGAGACGGTTTCAAAGCTGCAATACAAAGTTAATGTATACTTATTATGATTGCTAGATGCTAGGAAATACAATTCAATCCCCCCATGGAGGCTTCGTACATTTGACCGACGCTTGTAGGCTCAAACTTTGCCGGCACACAAATAGCCCCCTTTTCTAAAATGATGGATCCGTCCTTAGTATAAACAATGCGAGGTCACTTAAAGAGCTTTTTCGATAACCATCGGTTAGGATAATTCTTGCGAGACGGACAGTGTGGCACTAAGGACTTGTCACATAGGGGAGACCGGGGGTGGATGTAACAGGAATAATGCGAAACAGTGCCTTTCATATCATCATGTAAGGATCAAGAGCTAATGATCCTTCATAATTTCAGAGTGTGAAATAGCTATTCCATGTTGTATATTGACTGCACTAAAACCTGTTTTTGACCCCACCATTCTATCGTCTAAGTGGAGTATGTCATGTTACCATCCCATAGCCTAAGGTCGTTGCAAATGTAAGCTCTCAAGTGCATTTCTGTGGAAGATGTTTGTGTCAAGAAAGATTATCTTCGAGATCACTGCTTCACCTGTACACCCAAAGGTGAAACTAGGGGAGTAACAGTTGACAATAAGCCAGTTGGGAAACTACGATATACAGTGCATGCTAGGAAGGAAAGTGTACCACAACAGAGACTGCATGTGCAAAACAGATATTTTGTATAATTCTTTAGAGTAAAAGTTCCTCTTGAAGTTAATCCCCTTAACTTGGACAGAAAAGTTTGGACAGTATGGCGGTAAATTGTGAAAGAAAAAAGTCGCTCGAAGCCTTCGTATCCGTGAATAAATGTCCGTGGACTTGATCTGTGGTACAGTACTACAATGGTACAGGAAAATCTAATTTCCCAACTCGTCTTTTTTTGAGGGGGGGGGGGAGCTAATTCCTGAAGTGGAATTCGTCCTGCTAATTAAATTTTAAAATAGTCTTCTTTCTTTTACCAATTCTAGACCAAACAGATCTAGATTTTAGTGCAACGTTTAGTTTGTAAGAGAGAATTTTGGCTCGGTTTCTAAGCTAGTGAAAGCTTGTTGTCAAATAGCCTACACTTATGTATCAATAAATAATACGTTGGGTTACCTCTTAATAGTTATTTTTGGATGGAACATATACATGAAAAGTACACTGAAGGCTTGTCTGTGCTTGTACAACTGTGCACATATCACGATGTTGTCAGTTGTGTGACTGAACAAGTTTTCTTGGCCTCTATACACCCATAGACATTACCCATTTAGGACACATGTATGTTTAGTTGGGTATTGCAGATCCTTTTCTATCTACAACCGAAATCCAAGACGGAAATGCCACACCAACCCAAGGCCTCCCCTACCTGTGGCCAGGGGAGTGGAGGGGGAGTTGGAGTGAAGAGCCCAAATGACTTACACTTCCCTTGTGGGTGCTACTCTGAGTAGGCTAAAGGTTATAACCATATTTCGATAACGTTTGCAATAGTTAAAACGAAGTATTCATGGGTCAAAGCACTTTAGACCACTCCAAGGAATCCTTAAAAGGCACACACAAGGAAGGTTTTTGAAATGGCGCCTCTGTGAAGGGTTGACGTAGGTGGGAGTAACAATCCTTTCAGCAGATACGAAAACGGTATCGCACAAGATAATACAATATATGTTATCAAGGGGACTTTTCTAGGACAAACCCCGCAAGCAGTTTGTCCTCCATATAAACGAACCCACAATGCTGACCTCAGTTATGTTTATATATATATATATGTATCATTACAAGTACAGGTGGAGTACTAAATATTTTCTTTTTTGAAAATTAGAAAAGATTTTGATAAAAGGAACAATGGTTCATTATCGCGCTTTGCGATGCAGTCAGGCATGCCATATTTCGTCACGAACGCAAAATATTATCATTTTTCAATAAAAATATCTTTGTCATTGCACAAGTTTTGAATGTTGGGAAAAGGGATCAGGGCTATAAACTCAGGATGACTATTGAACTCAGGATGACTTATAGGGAAAAAGTCCAATCAAACATTGAGAAGACCGAGCTATCGTTTCGTGTATTACGTACAGACAGTAGCGTCACCCACAGAAGATTGCACAGAAACATTTTCCCAGTTATCACCATTCTGCTGTTTGCATCATGGGCGGCGATCCCGGGGGCACAGGGGGACATGTTTCCCCCCCCCAATATTTGAGAAATCGCCCATTGACTGATTTTTCACGCAGTAAATTATTGGAAAATCTGGTCATGTTCCCCCCTCCCCCCTCCAACCATATTGAGAACAAATCGCCGCTCTTGGTTTGCGTACATAATACGTTAAAGACACCATCTTTGTTTCCTTCGTGTCCTTCCGCTTTTCATCCCGTTTTCCATAAATAGTGACTTTTGGCAACTCTTCTTATGTCACAGATACATGTCATTACATCATTCTTTATCAGTATCGTGCTAGTGAGGGGTTGGGATCCGCCCTGGGATCAGCCTTGGGGGAATATAATACCATTTTTTTCATAATGAGAGTTTCTAAACATATAATCAATTCAAAGCTTTACCAAAGATGGCATTTTTCATCTTAGCGACCTTTCATATATAATTTTTTTTTTTCATAAAGAAGGGGGTAAACTCAGCACGTAATTTCTCCCTTCCCCAAGTAGGCATGCCTTCACCAGGTGACAAAAGAAGGAGCGTTTGGCTGGGAGTGAACTGTCCTATAGTAACGCCACTTTTCTCCAAGATGCATTTTACCATTGCACAAATACAAAAAAGAGTCAACGACACCAGTTTTGAAATCTAAAATGTCAAAATTTGTTCCTTCTGTTTTGAGATAATGAAAAAACCAACAACCAACCAACCAACTTAGGTAGGTTCTATGCTTGACGCAGATGTGTCGGAAAACGTCTAGAGAAGGTCCTCCACCATTCGGGTGTCAGATGCACATGGGCCGTTGATTGGCGCTCCGTGGAGCAGGACTGGAGGCGATTAGTCAAAAGTGCATAGACAGTTAACAAGAAAATGTTATATTTCGCCAGTGGGTGTTTATCATAAATCAGAAGAGAGGGGTATTTTTCTACTATATACTTGACAGGGATTTAATGGTCTTGAGAAGGCCAGAAATTAAACGAAATGAAGTGGAAGACATCGACTATGAAGTCAGTATGAATAGGTAATGTTAAAATGTGTATCACATAATTAGACTTGTTACAAGTCCAGAGCAATGAATCATCATCGATAGCAGCTATGAAGTGGATATGAAATGTCAAAATCAATGCCTTGCTAAGACTTGTTACACGTCTCCGCCCATGAGTTATGGAATTTTTAAATTTGTGTTTCAATAACACTAGCTACTGGTATTTAGCCATGAACCATTATCGATGTCAGCCACGAAGTGAAATAAACTGTCAAAATTAGTATCTTAATAAGACTTGTTACAAGTCTTTAGCCTTGGATCGTTATCGATATCAAGCATGAGGTAAGAATGAGTATGAACATGGAGCTAATATGGCATGAAATATCAACTCTGTGTTTTAATTAGACTTGTTACAAGGCTCCACCATCCATCAATATTCACCTAAACTCGGATCATCTCAAATTCTTAAAAACGACTCTCATAAGGATGATAATAATGATATTTAATGAGCCATTTTCCCTTTAAACTGAGTTGGGTTAAACACAGAGGATCATTGATGAAAGACTAGCAACTTGGGAAAAAAAACTTGCTTCAATCGTAAAGAAAAGGGAAAAGAATGACATGAAAAAGTGCAGGGGGATTAGAAACCGACATACAAAGGTATACAACAAGGTTCAATACCAGCACTAACTAATATAAATTGACAAAGAGTACTTTCGAAAACATTGAAGTGTTGAGAAGAGAGATTAGCCTATTGATTAATGCAACATGATTTTAAACGTTTGTCTAAATAAATGAAGTTATGCACCGAAATATAAGGAATATGTTAAGTAACTTTATAAATGTAAGGAAATTTAACTCGAAACAAAGCAGCAAATGTAACCCCTAAAAATGTTTTTACAATGCATAACGATAAGTGTACACTTAGTCATTCTTAGGTTTATATTTTGCAACCCAAAAAGAAAAAAAAAATCGTTCTGTACCCTCTCAACATTGACGTATAGAAATACATACCACAAGGGAAGGGAGGAGATGTTTGCCCTGAAATTTTCGTTCATAACAAACAATAGACATGAATTTTGCCCTGAACACTGTCATGTGTTTGCCCGAAATTTGACTTTTTTTTGCTTGGAGGGGGAGGAGGATGGACTGCCGTCTTAGACCATAATAGAGATGACAGGAGGGAGATACTTGTCTGGTTTTCTAAACCTGTAGCCTACCATATACGGTTAGTTCCCAGCCCCTTCCATTCGGGCCGAAAATTTGCTGTTTTCTAGCAAACTGTATGATATTTTCCGGCAAACGTGTCTAAGGCTTTAGCAAAAGTGCTCAACCACCCCCCCCCCCCAGCTTCTCAATTGAAAGTGGTTCCGTACGCTGCGATACCAGCTATAAACTAATAATGTCTGGGAAATACAGCTTCATCCTAATACAATAAGCAGTGTCGGGTCCATGGAATTCATGATGAGTCTAACTTTATACCACTGCTTCATTTCCCACAGTTCCCATCAACCCCCATACCCATTATCTCCCCCTCATTGCAATAGCAGACATATCTACCACCCACTCCATTACTCTCATCTTCAACAATCCCTTGATCCTCGCTGGTGCCACCATTTCCACCTCCACCCTCTATCTTCAACATCTCCCTTCTCCAAACCATCTTCTTAACTATTTCCACCATCCCCACCATCCCCACCGTCACCTCCGTCACCTCCATCGCCCCCATCTCCATTTCCTCCGCCATCCCCACCATCACCTCCATCCCCACCGTCACCTCCATCGCCCCCATCTCCATTTCCACCGCCATCCCCACCATCACCTCCATCCCCACCGTCACCTCCGTCACCTCCATCGCCCCCATCTCCATTTCCTCCGCCATCCCCACCATCACCTCCATCCCCACCATCCCCACCATTTCCTCCATTTCCAGAGTTTCCTCCATTGCCACCATTGCCACCATTTCCACCATTGCCACCATTTCCACCATTGCCACCATTGCCACCATTGCCACCATTGCCACCATTGCCACCATTGCCACCATTTCCTGGACAAGTGTCGTCTACTTCCCATTGATTTCCAAAGTTTGGCCAAGTGCAGTCCTATAAAAAATGAGAGAAGTAAAAATAATTTTTACACAAATTAAAACATTACTATCTTGCAGAATTCAAAAACTAAATAGAACAAAAAAACTAAAAAAAAACCTAAGACGTGGGTCTACTAAAGGCTGTTTCAGTACTGGCATGGAATATGCAAATTGGAAAAGAGTTTCACGATTTTGTTAATGATAGACATGAATGCTATTACTACACTCAATATTAGGGATTAAAGACCGAATAGGACATAATACATGGCTTGCACAAACACATACACTCTTTTCAAAATAGCAATTACAAAGAAGTATGTCATGGAGTTTTGTTACGGGTCGTTTTGTCAATGGTATTTTACTGTGTGGAAAAAAGAAGAGTGTCAAAACTCTATCCTACAATCCTTTGTAATTCCTATTTAGAAAAGGGTTTATGTGATGTGCAGAGCTTTTTGAATTTATCATTACTTAACTCCTACCACGACTTCCATTTTAAAATGTTCTGTTGATTTACGTAACTATTGTCTGCTTGTTAGCCATGGGCGGGAATAGACAGAGCATGAGGTTAACATTGGCCCTCACACTTCAAATTGAGAGATATGATAACGTTTGTCCCCACACTTTTTCCAGATACCTAAGATTTTACTGAAAATAAAAGTGCAAAAATGTAGGCCGACGAATTAAAATTGTGACATGCTTTATTGAATGCTCTTAAAGGCCTTTTTTCAAACCCCATTATTCTATCGTCTAAGTGGGGTTTATCACGTCACCCAGCCCTAGGCGGTTATAAATGCGAAGAGCTCTGAAAGCGTTTTCGTGAAAGATGTTTGTGTTAATCAAGTGTGTCTCAGATTACCCCACAGAGCATCTGGAATCAAAACTTTCAGGGGCCCTTGAGCGGGCACTGGACGCCATGCCACTAGGGCTTCGCGCTTGGCCCTCCAGTTAGGTCTAGTCAAGGTGATGTTCCTCCCCCTCCATCCTCGCCCTCCTCCCTCGCCCCCATGGGCGGCGATCCCGGGGGGATGGGGGACATATCCCCCCAATATTTGAGAAATCGCCCATTGACTTTGATTTTTCGCACAGTAAATTATTGGAAATTCTGGTCATGTCCCCCCCCCCCCAGTATTGAGAACAAATCACCGCTCTTGCTAGCCCCCCTTCCTCGCCATTTTTGAGAGACTGTTGACTCTCTTGTCGTGAGCAGTTACGTAAATTTCGGCCCCCTTGTGACTTCCTTGTTGTTGCTGATATGCCACAGACGTTAGTAAGGGAGGGGACGGACGCAAATACCCGATCCTCCACCACCTTGTTAAAAGAGCTTGACTTCTCCTTCTTATGCACTTGTTTCAATTAACAACGTGAGGGGCGATCGTCATGAGTCATAAAGAATTGAAGATAAAAAATACCTCTTTTGAAGTAGACAAAGCTGTAACCACTTTTGCACTTACTTGAATGAACTTCAGATACAACTCACAAAGCCTAGAAAGACTTCCGATGCAACAGATTAGATCACCCCCTTCAACTTCAATGCATCACACCCATCCCCCGCCCCCAGACAGTCAAACCAGGTTTAGGGCATCTCCCAAATGTTTCAGTCAGGTAATAAGGTACTATTACAAGTGTTTGAAGTACAACCGTTTCCCAGCTTCGGCAAAACGCTGATGACATGAAGACCTTGACAAGAACTGTGGATCCTATAGTATGTACAGCACATGAGATATGTTAAAAGACTTTTAGAGTTTGACCTTCAGATCTGTGACCCCAAATGACTTTGCGGGCTCCGCGTGCTTTATATCCGTCAGTATTATTGGTTCTATTGTTTTCTTTAATACCATCCCAAACGCGTTTGTTCAAAAGCACGGGTACGGGTTTTACAACAATTTTAATGCAAAATTTCCACGCTTTCGGGTGGAATTGCCACGGTTAACGCGGCCATGCCTGATGGCCATTATTACATAACCAAAATCTCTCAAGGGGAAGAGTTTCAACCCCCCCCCCCCACGTAGATAACAAACCCTTCACTTACACCGCACAAAATAAGAAGGAATCACTTTAGTGTAATAATTTGCCAACATATGGTCAGGGTTGTCTTCCATGATATGATCAGTTCGGAACTTTAACAAAGATAGCACCATTCTGCATCTACGCCACCTAAAACGAACAAAAATTCTTAAAGGGGGTGGGGGACATCCATTCTCTTCGACCCACAAGGACGGCACCTCCGCACTCAGCGACAAAGGAAGGGTGTATGCACCCAAATTTCAAAGTATAGTAGACCTGTATGAACACTTTATACCGGATTTCTGAGGTCATCTGAGGTGGGGATACGTCATCATGTTCTGTGGTAGAACTGTACAAGCAAGTTAAGTAAAGCTGAATATTTTTAAGCTTTTAACGTCTTCTGAAAAATTCCGTGATTTAAGCCTTGATGATTTAATTGGCCTCAAGAGGCCTGTACATCATATCCAAAAGTTTATACCCAACTACTGTACCCCAACTGCCCAAGAAGTTCCTACCCCTGAGAAGATCATCTGCTCTAGCGGATTATCTGCGCACTTATAATGGCAATCTGGGAGGCCTTTATGGCAAACTTCTATGCTCTGCGCCAAAATAGAAAATAGATATTCTCACATCTGAGCCCATCACCAAAGTAGAACAATGATCGCAATGTCCTTACAACCCTGCCTAATGAGAAGCCCACGAAAGATAAATGGCCTTGGACCCAAGTTCCAAATCCGGTCATGCTGGACTGTAAAGTACCTTTATTAAAAGATAACTGCCTGGGTGTACTTTATTATTTGCGTACATTGGCGGGGAATGGGGGGGGGGGGGTCTTGCCTGATTTGCCTATTAGTAATAATTTCTAGGATATGGCTCTATGATGTCACTTTGAAAAGCATTTCTTAAAGACAGACAGTCATCACCCCAAAGCATATTTTCAGTGTAGGGGTATGAAAATTCTCAGTTGGTAACTGCTCTTTGATTGACATCAAAGTTTGAAAATTTGAAAGATGCAGAGTAGCTCACATTCCACACAAGGCAGAGAGAGTGCTTTTATTACATTTTATAGCCTTGTATGCTCACCATGACATGGCCTTAAGCAATAAAACAGGTTTATTCCTGAACAAGGCAGTGGCGGATCCAGGATTTGGAAGAAGGGGGGCCCAGGTCATTGTGGTTTGTATAAAAGTCTGATCTGGGGGAGGGATATAAGGAGGAAGCGGTGCACCAGGGGGATGGTGCCAGGGGTATTTTGATAGGGGATAAAGTATGTGATGAGTGATCGCCGTCCTGGGGAAGGGGTATAAGGGAAGGGGTCTCCCCTTTGAGAAAATTTTTGTTAATTTAAGTAAGATTGTTTAGATGCAAAATGGTGATGCCTTTAGTATATTCCTGAAACCGATCATATATGGCTGGAAAATACTCATAATTTAGTGAAATTTAAATTTTGGTTGGGTGAAACATGCTTCTCTGGGGAGGGGTCTAAGGGGAGGGGTGTCTCCTACCCTTTGAGAAAATTTTTGTTAATATAAGATTGCTTAGATGCAAAATGGTGATGTCTTTAGTACATTTTTGAAACCGATCATATATGGCTGGAAAATGCTCATAAGTTAGTGAAATTTAAATTTTGGTTGGGTGAAACATGCTTCTCTGGGAAGGGGTCTAAGGGGAGGGGTGTCCCCTCCCCTTTGAGAAAATTTTTGTTAATATAAGATTGCTTAGATGCAAAATGGTGATGTTTTCAGTATATTTTTGAAACTCATCATATATGGCTGGAAAATACTCATAATTTAGTGAAATTTAAATTTTGGGTTGGGGTGAAACATGCTTCTCTGTGGAGGGGTCTAAGGGGAGGGGTGTCCCCTACCCTTTGAGAAAATTTTTGCTAATTTAAGATTGCTTAGATGCAAAATGGTGATGTCTTTAGTACATTTTTGAAACTCATCATATATGGCTGGAAAATACTCATAATTTAGTGAAATTTAAATTTTGGTTGTGAAACATGCTTCTCTGTGGAGGGGTCTAAGGGGAGGGGTGTCCCCTACCCTTTGAGAAATTTTTGTTAATTTAAGATTGCTTAGATGCAAAATGGTGATGTCTTTAGTACATTTTTGAAACCGATCATATATGGCTGGAAAATGTTCATAAGTTAGTGAAATTTAAATTTTGGTTGGGTGAAACATTCTTCTCTGGGGAGGGGTCTAAGGGGGAGGGGTGTCCCCTCCCCTTTGAGAAAATTTTTGTTAATTTAAGATTGCTCAGATGCAAAATGGTGATGTTTTCAGTATATTTTTGAAACTCATCATATATGGCTGGAAAATACTCATAATTTAGTGAAATTTAAATTTTGGTTGGGGTGAAACATGCTTCTCTGTGGAGGAGTCTACGGGGAGGGGCGTCCCCTCCCCTTTGAGAAAATTTTTGTTAATTTAAGATTGCTCAGATGCAAAATGGTGATGTCTTCAGTATCTTTTTGAAACTCATCATATATGGCTGGGAAATACTCATAATTTAGTGAAATTTAAATTTTGGTTGGATGAAAGAGGAGAGTAGTCTTTGTTGTCCACATATTAGGATGGCAGTTTCCCGAATTGAAGTCTTCCTTTTCCCTCATATTACCCTAAATTCTAAGTACATTTCATTAAAGTAAATTACAAAGATTAAAGAAGACGCTAATGTTGCAGCAAGTTATAGTTAAAAGCCTGAGGTTGTTGAAAATATTCCTCTAAATATTAAAGAATTCTGAAATTCCTTTGAAAGTAGAAGCAGAGTTTCCAATGCTGTGGGCCGGGCCGGTAATAGACTGAAGTTAGCAATCCAATACAGCGCTCATGGTAACCCCTTGCAATACCCGGAAAAAGTTACTGTGACCAATATAACCCAAAATGTTATCAGCCGGAGGTCAGTAACAGAATTATTAACCTAAGACTTATTTTCTGAGGTAGAAATTTAAATAATGAACAAATTTGGATTTCACTCTGACACATCACAAAGGCTTATTTAATTGGAATAGGGCCTAGTCATTTGTTTTATGAAGTTGAAAAAAACTTCAAAAATTTTTGGAAGGGGGGCCCGGGCCCCTGCCCCCCCCTAAATCCGCCCCTGCAAGGAGTAGCTTGATACAGTTATGGGAGGAGCTAGAAGTTGCATAGTTGGGAGAATTGGAATTGTCTGGGATGATGAAAATTCCCCTTTAAGTACACATTACGGCGGCAATTATATGATATGAGGAATATGACATGAGGATGGGATGGGAATGTGGATGAGTTTGAGGATGAGAATGAGGGAAAAGTAGAGAATGAAAGAGAGTATGAATTTGAGGGTGAGGATGAGCATGATTGAGAGGATGAGATTGAGGACAAAGACGAGGATGACGATGAAGATATGATGATTTAATAATAAAAGAAGAACTCACTGGGTTGGGAGTGTCACCTTCCATAATATTCAGATCGCACTGTAAGAGAAAGGGTAAACATGATGTAAAGACACACACTAGCAAGGCCAATCTATGACCGAACTGCATTTTAACAATCACACGGTAGATAGAAACATCAAATTTTCTAAACTGACATCAGTCTTGTTCAAAAATCATCAACAACAAAATACGTCCCACCACCGCTCCTGTCTTGAAAAACCCTGGACAATTAGATTCAAACTTTGGTCTTCTCTATCAGGAAAAAAAAAATCAAAATCAATTTCTTCCATAATAATTCCGACTGGTGGTAGAGTTGCAGTACTTTTTTCTCTATGAAAGTTTGAACGTGTATTTGGAGAAACATGGAAGGCGGAGCCTGATATCAGCATGGTGGCTAAATTATCAGAGGTGACTTATCTTTTCTCTCAAAGTCCCTTCTGTGGAATGTCGAAGGGCAAAAACCAAACGTTACCCCAAACGGGGTTTTGCTCTCTGAAGAAGCTATTTCCCCTGATGGGACACTATGACTTAATGCGACCGTCCTCTCATCCGTCAGGCCCTTATGTCATAGGTCTGTAATAACGTGGCCCTGATGTATACTGGCTGAATTGAACAGATGCCACACGAGATCAAGCAATCTTGTACACTGCAAGCAGGGCCTGTCTTAATTGGCTTCAACAAAGATCAGAGATAGCCTAATATTCTTAGTATGAAAAAGGATATTGAGATTGTGAACTTGGCGACTAGAAAATTTTAACTATCAGCTATGAACTAGACATCAATAAGTCTGTGTGACGAATTGTAAACTGAATCCTTTAGGGACTCTCGTTGTACTTTGAGCTTTTGTTTCTACTTGTCACCATAACCAGGCGTGGATCCAGACATTTCGAAAGGGGGGGGGGGCTGAAAGCCCCCTTGAATATTCTCCTAGATTAACATCATGCTAATTTTCGAGTATTTGTTATTGTTGATTTGGCGAAAAAGGGGACTGAGGCCGGGAAAGTCCCCCCCCCCTTGGATCCGTGCCTGACAACTGTCATCGACATTAGAGCAATTATCAACTATATTAAAGAAGATGAATATCATCACTTTCTAAGAAATTCTAAGAAAAAAGTCACTCCCCCGGCAAAAAAGAGCATTTCCTCAAATCTTGTTTGGAGACATTGCTTCCAATCATTATCAAAGAGGCTGCAATCTTTAAACCCACTTAGTTTGCCATTTTCGGGCCTTTTTTTCTGTTTTCAGGCAAAAATGTGTTAAATTTTCTGGCACAAATGCTGCAGTATCCCCATCTTCAAGAAGTCCAGTACTCTTACCTTCTTGGCAATATTCAGCTAACACTTTTGGCCCTACGAATAAACCCATACAAAGAAATACTTACATCCGTGTCGTCATCAGGATCCTCATTGTAAAGACCGCACAACCCGCACACACCCTGGTTTAAGTAAACTGTTTTTCGTAGCCAAATACATATTCTGTGAAACTTTTTGTTGTAAGAAATCCGCACGTCGTCACCTAATCGAATGACCTGATCATAAAGAAACAAAAAGATCTTTGAAGAAAGCAATGACTTACTCGACATTTTAGGCTACTGTTGGATCAGAGGTGAGCCAAAATCCCCTCCCCTCATTCTCACGAATCAATGCCATAATTTCATTGAAGGCTGGTTATTTTATATTGATAAGATACCGCAAATGTGGAGAAATCTGGCTCAAATGCGTTTGTGAGTTTTTTTTCTTTTTAACTTTTGCTGCCGTGCATTAACACCATTCCGGTGGCTTCCAGGCGAAAAGCATGTTACAAATTAGTGCTTCTCGCCTGCCAGCCTTCAATCAAATCGTAAAAAGTAGTCGTAACAACATTTTGTCAACATTGTAACTCCATTTTATTACTTTAATAGTTACTATGTTGAAAATACAAGCTGACACAGTCGTAATTTGATTTAAAAGTAACAAGGTATATTTCAAACGTCATTCAGTCTACGCATTTACATAAAATAGAGGGCGGTTTTTTGTAACTGGAGTGATATTTTCGAGGTGTTTAATTTTTCACGTTCATCTGGAATATTTTAGGACATTGATTAAAAATAACGATAAGGGAACACGCTTTAATGAATTTTCACTGAAATAACTTGTGTATTTCTAGCCATCATATGTACATTTCCAAAGAGGTTACGTTAGCTTACCACCCCTCTCCAATCGAAGGGATCAGGGAAAATGCAAATATTAGATCCAACTGCTTCTGCCACCTCGGTATCAGCTACAGCAGCACCGTTCAACAGAGTATTCCCAGTTCGTCGTATTTCTATGATAGCACCATCGTATTCAATCCTGACAGAAACCGCCCTAAACTGGAATGGATCGACTGAACGGCGTTGAAAATCCGAGGAGATCACGAGTCCGTGAGGTAGAGGATCCTCGTCACAAGGGTAAACGAGGTAATAACTGCAGGGGCCACCGAACCTATAGCGAAACTTGTCAAACGTAAATATATGTGGGTCTCCGTAGATGGTGCATTTATGGAACAATCTAGCATCTGCAAAGGAATAAAATCGGTTAGCATTTTCTCTGTTTTCTTTAATCTCTACTACACTTTCGTATACGTTGATCGTGTGACTGATTTTCGACCTCCTTCATGTTAAACGATGAATTCTGCCTGTAGCCATTATTGATATTCAGTGGCGTAGATAGGACTTTTTGTTTGGGGGGCTCTGGGGGCTGGAGATTTTTGTGGAGGGGGGCTCCCGTTTACTATCAAAGCGGAGCGCCAACATGATTGGCGCGGAGGGTAACAAGAAAATTTGAGATTTTAATACATGCCAGATGGCCGGAAATGGCACTTGCCAGGCTTGATAGCAGCCATCAAGAAGTGCAATTTTTGTGAACAAAATGTAAAGTTTGATTTTATTTTATTACAAATTTCTGTGAGGACGGATTAGCTCAGCTGTTCGGACTTTTGGTCCAAGGATTGCAAGTTTGAATCCCGTTTACTCAGTGGCGTACCCAGGATTTCTCTCACACGGGGGGGGGGGGGGCATGCAATATGTTGTGTGATCGCCGGCCTGGGGAGGGGTCTAAGGGGGGTACCCCCTCCCCTTTGAAAAGTTTTGAAAAATTGGATGTCCTTACGTGCAATCTGGTGCCACATATGCTACCTTTTGAAGTAAAATTTGTGTTAAAAAATTTACCTATTTTAGGAACTAAAAAAAAAAAAATCGGCATCAGTGAGGGCGCATGACCCAAGGACCTCCCCGTGTACGCCACTGCGTTTACTGTCTAAGCGGAGCCCCACCATGGGCTGGTGAGGAGCGTTCCAAGAAAATTTGAGGTTTTAATACATCACAGATGGCCGGAAATGGCACTGGCCAGGCTTGACAGCAGCCAATCAAGATTTGCAATTTTTGTGGAAAAATGTAAAATTTGATTTTATATTATTCTCACACACATTGAGTTTTTGTCACAATCTATGTATTCAAAATTATACAGAGTGGGTGATTTTTTTTGCCCAGATCGCTAGTGGGGGCGTTTTTGGGGCGCGGCGATTTTGTGGGGTGGCTCGCCCCCCAAGCCCCCCCCCCCCCCCCGTAGCTACGCGCCTTTTGATATTGCACAGCAGAATGTATGTTTTAGAAAGCGACAACACCAGTGCCTGACTATGACCACACCGAATATGGGGCATGGCACTTTTTTCGCTTGTTTTGTGACCCACCTCAGGGGGGGACTCAGTTTTGCCACAGAATGTTTTCTAAGGTAATATTATACACAAATATGAGCGATCCCGCGTGCAGAATGTGCACATTAACGAGAAAAACGTAAAAACTAGTCCATTTTTAGTCTAAAAAAATTGCCTTTTTCAACCAATCAAATTTGCTGTCTGAAAAGGTTTCGATGTGTTGTACTTTTTTTGACCAATCACAGCGCTCGTACGTTTTCCTCCGATGTAAACATTGCATTTGTAAACAAGATAGCAGACGTAGTACTAGAGATCTGAGTGAAAACATTTTGTTTTTCACATTTCTTCAGATATCGGAACATTTCAAGAAAATTAAAGTTTGAATGATCTTAAGTAGGTCCGTTTTTACCATCAAGTAATTGGTCACTGTCGTAAAATCTCAAGGAGGTCGTTTAATTTCTTTCGCAAATTTGCGATACTCCTTCAAGAAACTGTTTGTGTGTGTAGCCTATAGTAGCCCCAGTGTGTGGCCTAACCCATGAGGAAAACTACAAATACGTTAGTTTACTTACTGTAGCCTAATCTTACGATACAAGAGCCAGCGTTTGGTCGCAGAGGATGACATAAGGGAGAGACTGTTATCTCAAAGAAGGAAGAACAGTTTTAGAAGCAGGTAACCGAAGGTAAGTTAATAGGACAGATTATACGTAAGCAATAGGCCTGGCTTCGGTGTTACAACAGCGGGCAGTCTTAACAATACTAAAACTGCTTGTTTCAATGGTTTCAAGACATAGTTACTCACAGGCTGTATATAGGGCTAGGCCTAGCCTCCAGTTCATCATGGTTCTGTGAAAAATTTAGAGTTAGATAAGATTTTACGGCTCAGTTTTTAACCAAACGGTTTAAGTCGGGCTGGCCACCGCCTTTTTTTCCAGATGTGGCCTACTGGTTTGTTTTCCCTACTCCGCTGCTTCTGCCCCATGGTTCTGTAAAAAACTATTCTTGCTGTAGATTGAAAAGGTTGCATTTGTCAATCTCAGCTTTGTCCTAGATTCACATTATTTAGGAGTGGGACCTGGTTAAAATCATGGTAAGATTGCCATTGCTACCTCCCGATTAGATTTCCGGGCCCTTTGACAAGAACATAAAACCGTTACTGCAGCTGCTGCTGGTGGTGTTAGGATACACTAGTATTGCGGGTGTGTGAACATTTTGCATCAGACCTTCATTTATGAAACCAGTGCGATACTGCCAAATTCTGGAATGGAAAAATTATAATAGAGTGGTTTTGTGTTGCAGGATAAAAAAAATTGTTGCACAGTGTTTAGGGAAGTGACATTCTGCTTTCCTGTTATTTTTGTAAATATAAGGATAGCAGTTTCACTGGCTGATAAATAAAGTTAAGGTTGGCATCAGGAATACCAAAAGAGTGCAAGACTTAATGCACAATAAATTTTTAGTGTAGTTTTTTGCAACCTAAGAAAAGAATGTTCACAATAACAAGTACTGTTGTGTCCAGGTTATTGTAATGTGGACTGTGTGTATTGTTGTGTTGTGTTTCTTTCAGATCTCTTACTTCAGTGGGATGTTTCCTTCAAGTCTGAATTGAAATAATTTTCTGAAATGCCATGATAAAAATGTCATATTACTTTGTGTTTTTAATTTTTTTATTTTTTGCAGACCCTGAGTGTGTGGACACACAGCAAGACATACAGGACCACCTATCCTTGGCAGAAATGGCAGGCACCTCAACAGATGAACATTTTACACCAAACTGGTGGGATGAGCTCGGTGTGGAATGTTTGCTTTGAAAATTTTTACAGTACCTTGACTCCAATTTTCCATGGAATTACGTAACAGTAATATCCCATTGCATCTATGCCCAGTGGATTACTGCAACGTACCAACGATGATAATGCACTTGATGGAATTTATGAGCTTAAAAAAATGTTTTATTGCATAATGCATATTCTGAAAAAGTGACTGAACTTCTGAATCATCATGAACAAATGTTTTATGCAATTATGCAATCAGTTTGCATTTATTGATGCTAGTGTGTCAGACTGAGTGAATTTAACAGTGAACTATGGTGATACACTCTCTCAGCAAAGCAATGTTACAGATGACACACATTTGAAACACGAACTGTACCACTTATATCACAAGAGAGGTTTAGTTAATGTATTTGAAAAAGACTGAGAAATATAAAAATCTTTAGCAAGGACCCTGTGCAAAAAAGTCTGGGGAAGGATGCTTCCTGCCATCAGTATTGTAAACTGTATAGTATGTAGCTGGAATTTTGTGTATATCATTTTGAAAGACATGAACTTAGACCTCGTCGATAGTACTTATGCGTTTGAATTATATAAAAATAGTGGTGATTTTATGTAATGTATTTCATTATACAGATAGCTGTGGAAAGTCTTAATATACAATTCACTGAAGATTGCAATTTGATGTTTTCAATTTCAATTTGTTTGTTGAGCTCGCCTATTTTGACTGCAACTTCTGTGATATAATTACCTCTCGAATTGATTATAAACCCCATATATTTTAAGTACAATTCACATTGTGAAGGGTAATGGAGCAGGATGAGTGATCCTGATCTTGACAGCATGAAATTGCAAAAAGACTAGCAACCATCGAAAAACAGCGATAAGTTGAAAAACGTAAATACATAATGTGATATGTGATTGAGCATTGTTCGCATCTAAAGCAAGGAGATCACCTTGGCAACAGTCACCACTGGTAAGGTCATGGGAACAATTTGTAATCAAGGCATGGTACATACAGTCTGCTAAGCCTGGTTACAAAGTATTGCAGGTAAGTAGGCCTACTACTGACTTAAAGAGATTGTTTATTAATGGAAAAAATTCAAAGAACAGTAAGAAGAAAAATCTTATGAAATAGAATCATTCTTTCATTTTCCTTGGTCTATTTTTACACTGAACTTTGAAGAACCCAGGTTTGTGACAGGTCAGATAAAAGTGTTAATTGTTTCACAGTAGGATCTGATGATTGAGGCTGGGGCTTCAATTACAGCACACATTGAAAACCATGGGACAAGGTATTCCATTGCATTTTGATTTGTGGAAGGTATTGTATCTTACCTACAGCTGGGTCAAGCAATGTTTGAAAGTAGCTAGTATGTACACTTTTCTCTCTCAGAGAGAGCATTCAGTAGGCAGGCACATAGCCACAGGGGGGACATGCCCCCCCCCCAAAATGTTTCAATAAAAGGTCTTGCACTGAAGGAGAAAAAAATTATTATGAGACCAGCCTTTTTGGAATACAAATATAAGAAGGAAAAAAAATCTCGCACCGTTTTGCATCTAGTGTCCCCCTCCCCCAGGCCGGCGAAACTACAACATCGATGTCCCCCCCCCCCGCCCCCAAATTGGTAAGTCTTGGCCATGGGCCTGACTAGGAGAGCCATTAGAGTTGTACACTGTAACTAGTGTAGTCGCATATCGGTTATGGGTGGATCGGTGGGGACGACGTTATAGAGGGAGGGAGAAGGATTCCAAGATTCAATTTTTATACAATTGTAAGGAGCTACTACAGTGTCTTATTTCGGTGCTGGAATTCCTATGTCTACACTGAGATTATGCTGTACATTAGATCTGTAACCAATGTAAGAATTATCGCCCAAGGCTAGGGCTAGTTTAATTTCTTCAGGTGGGGCAGGGCCCGGGGGATATATAATATAGTGGTCTTATCACCATTTCATGTCACTGTGTTGATAAATTGGGCGTAAAAATCGTGCTTCTAGCATGACACAAGTGCTATAAAGTACTGTACAGTAGGTGCTGTTTGGTTGGAGACTGCAAGTACAGTAAGTCACGTACTGTATGCATAACCTCGATCTAGGTTCTAACGATAGGATATATCCCTTCAATTATTCCTCCGTCTGTGATATAACGATACTCTTTGCCCAAAACGATTCTTTTAATGTCTTATTCCTGTAGTTAATACAACTTTTTCACACTGGTAGGCATTCAGGTCGTTTAGTTTCCGCGATTGGTCCACTATCGTTCGTTGTAACGTTAGTACCGTACACAGTATACGTAACAATTTCGCGTAAGCAGTACGTACACTATGTCAATTGTGAGCTGTTTGTTTAAGTCGTTTCTCAATTAGCGTTAATTAACGGTTCCGTTTTCGTTAATGTGCAACAATTGAACGCGGGATCACTCGAATTCTTTCATTGCAACACTTAGTCTACATCATGTGAAATTTTCAGGTCCCCCCCTGAGGTGGGTCACAAAAGTCGATTTTTAAAGCCTTTTTGACTGTATGCCCCACAGTCTACAATGACCTCCCCGTGTACGCCACTGCGTTTACTGTCTAAGCGGAGCCCCACCATGGGCTGGTGAGGAGCGTTCCAAGAAAATTTGAGGTTTTAATACATCACAGATGGCCGGAAATGGCACTGGCCAGGCTTGACAGCAGCCAATCAAGATTTGCAATTTTTGTGGAAAAATGTAAAATTTGATTTTATATTATTCTCACACACATTGAGTTTTTGTCACAATCTATGTATTCAAAATTATACAGAGTGGGTGATTTTTTTTGCCCAGATCGCTAGTGGGGGCGTTTTTGGGGCGCGACGATTTTGTGGGGTGGCTCGCCCCCAAGCCCCCCCCCCCGTAGCTACGCGCCTTTTGATATTGCACAGCAGAATGTATGTTTTAGAAAGCGACAACACCAGTGCCTGACTATGACCACACCGACGCCGTCTTCATCAGCATTATGCCTTTACCGTCATTAACGTCTTCGCGACATCGTCATTGTCTCATTCGTTGTCATCATTACTAGTTTATTTTTACACCAACCGCTGTCATCAAAGCGTTTTACAAAGAATTGTTATAATTCCTAACTTAAAATTCTTACCCCCTCCCCTTCCCCTTAAAGAACTCACACAATATATTACACTTACCCCTGTTCCAATCCCTGCAGCCAAACATTAAGCGAGTAGAAGGTAGGTTTCATTTTACTGCCTTTGGTTTGAATGGATCGGTGTTTGATCCCCAACTTCCTAACATAAGTGACGATAAAAATGAACAAAGCGCGTAGGCACGGTGAAGGGGGTCTCACGTTCCCCTTCGATCCAACCCACCACCAAAGAGCGAAAACTAATAATCCTCCAAATCACGTTTCAAAGCAAAATATTTCGACGATTCCCTGACATCGTGATCTTTTTTCCTTTTTGTGAAGAAATGCCCTGATGCAAACCCCTGGACCACACACCCTTAGGGAAGGTTTTAACGTTCGGCGTTGTCTCTTGTGTCATTGTAGTCTCAATCCCCCTCCCTCCCCCGCCTAGCTATGTACCTAGATGCTCTAAAGTTTCTACGGTAAGAAGAGGTCTATGAAAAATACACAATGCTTTCTTCAATCAGTCTTCTAGCCTGTAAGACAGTCACTTTTCCCCATCATGCAATGCACTGCTTCGGAGTGAATATTAATTTGAAAATTCATAACTTCCAAATTCAAACGCGACATGCCAAAATGTTAACAAAGAGAGTGACAACTGTTCTTTTTTCTATGAAAATGTTATACTTTGTCCAAGTTTAGTGCTTACCAAAACGTTCGACTCCTCCAGCCGGACACACCTGTGCGACCCCTGAGGAACAGATATGATAATTGAAAAATGAATGTAGGACATATGAATGTCAAGGCGTTTCATTGCAAATAAATTGAGAGTGTGACAAAACATTGCAAGTTGCAATCAAATATTGCAATCAACCAGTACACTCAAATGTTGCAATCAACCAGTACACTCAAATGTTGCAATCAAATTGAAAATGTGACGGAAATTGCAGATGTATCAATCAAATTGCAAATGTTATGTTTAAAATGCAAATGATCACTTTTAAAAGAACTACCTTTATTAATCAATTTCTCTCTCTTTTCAAATGAGAGAAAATGGAGTAACCTTACGCTTAACATACAGACTTTGGTCTCAGGGGTAATCAGATTTTTGAATGTACATTACAACGTATATAGCTTACTTGGAAGTATAAGGAAAGGAGAGGAAACTTCTAAGCACTATTTGGTTCGGAGGTATCACTACTCTCATCATTCACAAGGACGCCGCACTCGACTTGTGGCAAGTCTATTATGATGTGATCGACTCACTTCCCGTTACTAAATGCTACTTTTCTTTGTAATCATTTTCCATTCGTTTTGAAAGCCCGACGACTCTTCAGACGAACAGGTCAGATACGGTAATGGCTTCTCTTGCTCGTGGGATGACCACTGCATTTTTGTAATCCGATGTACTTGTAAACCCAAACATGAATTTACATGTGTGAAGGGAAACAGTGAAGCAAACCAAAATAGAAATAAAAACAAAGAGATCTCAGACACTGAATTAGCCCGAAATTTCAAAATAGACATGATGCTAGAAGTCAATCATTTTGAAAATGGCAGCTTCCTTGTCAATGATTGGAATGGCGATAATTCGACATCCAAATGTAGTATAAAGGTGTCTTTTTTTCCATTGGGCTAACAAGGCGCTCTCTTTTTGTTTATTCTACTGACACGAAATTTTTTTCATGTCATTTAAACGTGAACAAATCTCATCCCAGACAATACAAGTTCGCCCACTAGTTTATTTCTAGTCCCTCCTTCAATTTAAAAAAAAAACAATTTGTCTAGTGCACCTCTTCCACAAAGCTACACTGGCCTGGGCTGACTTTAAATTGCTCAAGGTCATATTTACACAATAATTTGTGTGAGTTGTTGTAAAGCACGATTGTACGGCATTCTGTTCAAATCATCGTTGACCAATCAGAGTGATGTCGCTGTTTGAGCTAGTCAATCAAAGTGTATTTTCCAGCAATATTGAGAAATATGACTACATTTCTAAATGTGTTCGTGGTGATGCAACAGGCCCTTTAAGGTAAAATAATTCAGTAGCAAAATCTATTGACACATGGTTTAAAGGAACCATACCTGAATCATAACCCAGCGGTCTCTTAATCGAGAAGCAAAAAGCAAAAAAGCAAAGGCAAAAATTTTGCAGTACGCCACTAGAAATATTCTAACAATTTTCTGAAAAAGTCCAGCCATCATTTTTCGAAATTTTCAAGAATTTCCCTAATTATTTTTTCTTCCACGTTATGTTAATAGCCATTTTCTAAATTTCAAAAAAGAGGCCGCTCCAGTTATGACGTGAAACGGCCACGTCGTAAGTGATACGATGTCTCACTCACTGCACATGGAGTGTACACCAACTGACAAACTTAGTACAGAAACATGTCTTGAGGTTTCTTTGCAGTTAGAAACTGCGTATAGCTAAGCTAGCATTGACATTATGCTGCCCATGACAGTAAGACTAGATCGGAAGTTGTTACCAGCTAAGTTCGGAAATTTCAAACGATGTTAGGGGTTCGCATAACTCACTGGCATATGTTACTACAATAAGCAACATATCTCACCCCATACGGTAAAAGTCTCCCTATTAGGCCCCATAAAAAAAAATTACTTGATTCCCATTACTGACTTCTGAAAAAAATCCGTCGCCTGATCCTTTTCATTTTTTATTTTTTATTACCAACCAATTTTCAGTGTGTTCTTTTTGATCCCCGTTTTATACTATATATCATGTATTCGGAGTGTTCTTGTCAAGTTGGCCTTTCATAGGGCATCAGGGAGTAACACTCACTCATCTGATATATGAAAGACCAGTACATAGAGATGCAAGACAGGTAAAGATGAAAGATAAAACTGAGTACAGATGCATTTCACAATGTTTGACCCCTATGTAGATGTTCAAATGAACGAATACAAAAATATATGTTTACAATCTGAGGAGCTCTTCTAAATTTGAGTCTCATTCGTTTGTTTAATGAGAGTTACTAGGTGGTGGAAAGGCGTATGATTGAGCGAAATTATTGGCAACAACACCCACAACAAGCCATAAGATTCCAGATTTCATAACCCATTTTGGAGTTGCATGCTTTTTCATCATGGTAACCCATCAGAACCAGTCTGTGGTTTATGTGACAGGGCTCGAAATCAGGATAAAAAATCAGTTGTCCCCAGGGATAAGTGGTTACAAAAATCTGGTTGTCCCTCCAAAGTTTAGGTTGTCCAAAATTCATGACTGAAAAGCCAGTAAGGCTACTGCCATGTACCGGGGAGTCGCATGTACATTTGAATGGAACCCTGCTGAGCAGCCCTGGACAGAACTTCGCTCCAATACCGATCAAGAGCCACATGTGTAGCGTGTATGACAAGCCAAATGCCCAATAATTCGAAAAACTTGGTTTATCAATCTGTAAACCAGGTTCATCGATCGATAAACCAGGTTTATTGGTCGATAAACCAAGTTCATTGACCGATAAGCCAAGTTTTTTTTTGATAAACCACTTTTATCGGTTTATAAACCAGGTTCATCGAATTTCTCACTTAAAAGATCGATAAACTTGGTTTATCGATTTGATAAACCTGGTTTTTCGATTCGATAAACCTGGTTTATCATTTACTGATGATAAACTTGGTTTATCGAATCGATAAACTGGTTTATCGAATTGATAAACCTGGTTTACCGATTTGATAAACCAAGTTTATCAAAAAACTTGGCTTATCGGTTCATAAACTTGGTTTGTCGACGCCAATTGCAAATGCCCAATATTTCAACAAACTTGGTTTATCGACCGATAAACGAGGTTTATCGTTCGATAAGCCAAGTTTATCGGTCGATAAACCAAGTTTATCTGTCGATAAACCAAGTTTATTGACCGATAAACCTGGTTTATCAATTGATAAACCAAGTTTTTCGAATTATTGGGCATTTGGCTTGCCATAAGCGTGTGTGTTGATGGAATAAATACCTTTGTGTTGATAGTACACTTCTTCCAGCAAAACCAAACAGAATGGGGGAAAATTTGTAGGAGACTTGCAGCTTGCGGTTTAAGTTTTGAAACAGATGAAAGTACTGAAGGAAGATCGTTTATCTCCGTGATGAAAATGATTACAGAGTGGCAACTCAACTTATAGTATCGTACTTGCTTCATTTGGCACAGCATGCTGTCACTAGCCGACTACTCAGTCTGTGACAGTTGTGTATGATTGGATATCAGTACGGACTTTCAGCACATTTTCAGTGAATCGACAACGGTCGGTGCGCTGCAGAGCATATTGAATTATTGATAGAGCATGATCGCAAGTACAGGGAGAACGTTTGATTGTGGGCTTTCGTCGGAGTGATTTTGGGATATATATATATATATATATCCCAAAATCACATATATATATATATATATATATATATATATATATATATTATATATATATATATATATATATATATATATATATATATATATATATATATATATATATATATATATGCATGCAAAAACCGTCAGAAACGATGTCAGAGATCAAATTTTCTTATTTAACCCCTTAACCTGTAGCAGGTTTTTTTTTTTTTGAAAAAATGCCCGTTTTTGACAATGAAAATTGATGCATGATTTAACCTACTTTAGAAGAATATTTTTTATTAAAACCTAATGATCAAATGGAACGTTAGAATATGAAGATTTCGATGAAGTCATTTTTGATCATTAATAAGCAAATTTATGCAGATGACGTCATTTCTTATGTTTTTCTTTGTTTCTTCTTATTATTTTATTTATTTTGGGGGACCAAGGGGGGTGTTACAAATTTCTTTATTTGTCACATTTTTCATTCAATTCTCTTTCCAATAATATCAAATTTGTCCCAATCTGACTTATGTTGAGAGAAATATGACTGTAGTAAACTTTTCTCAAAAAATCTGCCCAGATTCTTCTGACTGCACATACACAAAAGCACATATCTGCACAGCAAAACACAAGGCATGCAGACATTGTTTACAATCTGCGGTGACCTAACACACATGGGTGCACTTGAAAGCCGTGAATGGAGGTTTGCCAAGAAGACCACAGAGGCTACAGTGATGAGTGGAGCTGCCATACACTTTATACAGGGAGTCAATGCATGAGGTGCTTGGGTTTAGTTTGACTGGAAATAGATGGCAGCATACACCTTTGATTATCTATCAACTATATCTGGCAGCTGTAAATTTTGTGGAGAATTCAAAAATGCAATCAGATTTTGCTATAGGGGCTGGGGTTATTTTCTAGAATTTTTGAGAAATTTGAGAAATTTTTGGTAAAAATATGCTAATTGAGTTATTTTCAAGGCAAAATATCTTGGAGAAGCAGCCAGCTATAGCCTCAACCTTTCCAGAGTGTTTTTAAGATGTATTGAGGGACAGGAAAAAGTTAATGTTGGGTAGTTAGGACATAGCTTGCTCCTACAGGATTTGGGGGGCCGGACCCTGATTTTTGGCGAAAATTTGCATCAATTTGAATAATAACAAATATTATTCCATATTTTTGGAAAAATTTCACCACCATAGACCCCCTTAAAAATTACCATCAACATGATCTCTCTGTCCTTTCTCTTTTGGCACTCAAACAAAGTCTGTGGGATGCAAGGTTGTGAAGTTAGAAGTTTTTGAAATTCGTAAGTCATTTGGGGTGATATATCACCCCATATAGGCCTAGGTTATAGAGTCTGTCAATACCATATCTAGTATCTACACACTACTGTATGTAAACTACCTGCAATGCCTTGAGTATGCCGCATGGGTGATCTGCACAAGTCATCATTGATCAGAGTGATGCTATCGTTTGAATATATGTCAATCAAAGAGTTGTCACCCATTGCCAATACAGATGGCGATATTCCTAAATATGTCTGGAGTGAGGCAACAACCGTTTTAAATGTGGGTGGCTGCATTGGAACTTTGACATTTTTGCTTATGAAGAAAGCGTTCTAGGTGGAATCTTAAAACTTAAATTATGACAAATCTTTGTCGAAAGAGTATCAATATTTTTATGAAAATGGTTCTTATGAGATTGTTATTTATATTACCTTTCTCAACTGTAATGAACAGAATGAAGCAAAGAATCAACCGTCTCATTTTGGCGAATATTCTCGTATGACGATGTCTCTGTACTCTTTCACAGGTAGCAAGAATGTATTGTAACTGTTGGGAAGAAATAGCTAGCAACTGCAGTTTACAATATACTACGGAGGTCACATTGCAAAGTCAAAAACATTTGGAAATGTTTGTCTGCAAACGGCACACTGGCACAAGGTCCTTTACCTTTCGTGACTTAGGGGCGACTATTACATACATTTTACCCTTACATCACATGAGCCTTAAGTTTCATTTTTCATGCTACGAAGGGAGGTTTCTTAAAATCTCTTCAATAAGCTAGTTCAGAGTTATTACTGCGCATGCACAGTGGCTCAGGTCATTGGTCATGTAGGTACAGCATGCAGTTTTAAATGTCATTATAAGTTACACCAAGTTACATTAATTTATTCTAATTGTACTTTCAGATACACTTACGAAATTTAGCACGAAAGACTTTCAATAAGAAATGTCAGAGTTATTGTGGGGCACAGTGCACAATTTACGAACCTGAAGCTACTGTGCATGCGCAGTTACAACTCTGAACTGGCTTTTTCATCCTAGAAAAAGTCCTTGGTGAGATCTGTATTACTAGGGAGTTGTTATCCAAATAACAACTCCCTGGTCGCGTACACGATCTCTTATTGCACGGATGAGCTCTCAACCATTCCTACTCTTCAGCATTCTGTTTAAGTGATATGCAGATGATACACCTGCAGTTTATTACAAAAAATAGCAAAGAATAAAGAGCAAAACAGTGATACCAGACCAGAGGAATTATGAGAGAATTTAAATATGATTAATAACATTTGCATAGTTAATGTGGTAAAATATCAACACAAAAGTCTTAAAGTACTAAACAGATTTTCTTCGGCACTTCGCCGGTATCCACAGCAAACACTATCATTATTACATTGCGGAGCTAGGGGAGATTGCTGTTGAAAAATTTGGTACCTTAATTGAATTTTCCTTCAATTAATAGGCTCTCAACAGGCGATTTCACCATCCCCTCACTCAGAGGGCTAGCCATTGTCAGAAAAATTCTTCAAAAAAAAAAATTATGAGGGTATTTATAGTACAAGCAGTCAGCCATGCTAGATCCAGTCTACATATAGCAAGGATTAATGTTAGGGGCTGGCTTTTTTTGAAAATCATCTTTTGGGGCCATTTTTGGGCAAAAATTCGATTTTCATTATTTTTGCGCATTTCATATTTCTAAATTATCGACGTCGTCGTCGTCATCAGGAAAACATAAACTTTAGTCAATTTGAACCCTACTTTGGTCGATATCGACAAAATAAATTTACAAGAAATATGGTAAATAAAGACATTCTATAGGCCTAGCAAATAATGCCAGATATTTCAAAATATTGCTACGATGATATGCAGTGTTTTCTACGTTAGAAATCTTTTCTCATGATAACAAGAACAGATCAATATTGACTCAGAAGCCTTACAGTACATTTTTATTCATTAGCCGTTGTGATATGGTGAACATTTGGACCTTTACGGTGCATTAAACCACATCATTTATTCTTTTAAAGAACACTAAGTACTATCCCGTCAAACCACAAAAGTTGCCCTGGCTTCAGATGGCTGTTTGAAAATTTCTAAGGGATGTAGCACCCCCACACCCCCTGAAGTGACGTCCCTGTTTGGAACAGTAGTGTCGAAAAACTGAAACAACGAAAATGACTATGTCCATCGATCCTCTTTTCAATGTAAGTAACATAGCTAGCTCGCTCGTCGACGATTTCTCCTGGGATCATCCCACGTTGGTAATACTGTAATATAACCAAAGTTATATAGCGCCAATCCGTGTCATGTACGGGCGCGTCCATTTATGGACAGGGTAATAGACACTGTATAATGGTCTTTTCTTGAAGTACCCCCTCACTTACTTTGGTTTTCTCCACTCCATATTATACGGAAGCCGAGAACATCGCGGTGGTGTGAAATCTGACATGCCAGTTTTCTTACCCTTTCTTCGGTAAATTTGGGAAGGAGAAATCAAGATACGATTTCTCCTTACCATTATCCACCGATAATGTGGAATGGAGAAAACCAAAGTTAGTGAGGGGGTACTTCAAGAAAGGACCATTACACAGTGTATATTTTCGAACACCCTGTCCATAAATGGACTATGTCCATCGATCCTCTTTTCAACTTAAGTAACATAGCTAGCTCGCTCGTCGACTATTTCTCCGTACCACGGTGGGTCACCCCACGTTGGTAATAATATAACCAAAGTTATATAGCGCCAATCCGTGCCATGTGCGGGCGAGTCCATTTATGGACAGGGTGTTCGAATATAGACACTGTGTAATGGTCCTTTCATGAAGTATCCCCCTCACTGACTTTGGTTTTCTCCATTCCACATTATCGGTGGATAATGGTAAGGAGAAATCGTATCTTGATTTGTCCTTCCCATGTTTACCTTAAAGGGGTGGGAAAACTGGCATGTCAAATTTCACACCACCGCGATGTTCTCGACTTCCGTAATATTATCAGTGGATAATGGTAAGGAAAGATCGTATCTTGATTTCTTCTTCTTATGTTTACCGAAGAAAGGGGTGGGAAAACTGGTATGTAAGATTTCACACCACCGCGATGTTCTCGGCTTCCGTAACTTACAATACTCGACGTACGGTACGTCCTAGCATACCATGCTCCCTGCACTCACAAGTCGACCGAATTCGAAATTTCCAATAATTTACTGTTGACGGGCTTTGCGTGTGCCCGGTAGAAACATGTTTCTCATAATTAATGCATTCTGTACAACTTGAGTGGGATTGCCTCGTTATTTTTTTCTGTACAATAGCTTTATTTGATTTTCATTTAGAAGTTATCGCTTACAAATACTTGCAACCAGTGCTTCCCGTTATCCGCTTTTCCCAACAATAACCACCATTCCCATCGATCCTATCTACCGACGGTTAAACTGACTTATTATTTTATGCAAGATATGTAACCATCGTCAGCAAACTATTTCATTAGCATCTCAAATTGCACCTGGAAGAGGCAGGATTTTTTCTAGAAATGAAAACTTGCTTAAAAACCATCCAACGTGAAGAAAATTCTCGACGACGACCCTCAGACCCTTGCCTCTGGCTTCTCTTTTTTGGCTGCTACAGTTTACGTGGATACCGGGTCCTTTCAAAGTGGATTTTCTGGCACTCTCTGGAGCTCTAGTTCCCTGCGCACATCCCTGGTCATGTTTACGTATGAGCTATCCATAACAAGATTTTATTGAATTTAGAAAGTATACGGTACTCTCAAAACTTGTTCTTCCCTAGACAATTATTACACTGTAACCTGTACTTCCAAACTACATTATTTTTGGACAAAAGAAATCGGGGCACTTTTCCCAGACCATCGAAAAAATAATGAAAGATAATGAAAATTATAGGTGGCATGAAGAAACAGGAGAGAATGTCTGTTGTAGGCCGGGTTACGATTTTCAATTAAAAGATAAAGCAAACCATGCAATAAAGTGCCTAAAATATTCATGCTGCTTCGTTGGCGCGCTTCGCCCGCACCCGTTTTAGGAAATTGTCTAGACATAACTTCCTATAGAATATTGAGGTGGTCTATCTTTTTATCCGTCCAGACCAAGCAAACCCTACTGTTCTAATTGTACCTGACAACAAGCCCCTTGTATCGAATCATTAATCTTGCGTCAGTTCAAGTTACGCTTTTAGTAAAATTGTGAAATTGTTAATATTTGTGTACTGATTAGTACGCTGCCAATGCCATTCTAAGCAGGGGGAAGATAGACCTCGATTCGTCTTAATTCTAATGGGTTTAATTCTGTAAATACCTAAGAGCTAACGGGGGCTTCGCCTCAGTGTACCTCACCGGGTGTTGCCCCCTGGACCCTAACAGGGTCCCTAGGGCGAGCCTTTCACTTCATTCTTTCCATGGAGCACTTCACACTTTCACGACCCCTTCGGTGCCGTTTCATTTATTTCCTAGGCCCCCCCCTCCTTTTTGAACATAGAAGCCCGCCCTTGGTTCTCATTATGAAGGAAACAATAAAATCAGTCCAAGCATATCAGAACTCATGCTTCCTCTGGTGAGGGGTTTTCTAATGTTTTGACAAAATGGAACTATGCATTCAGCTGGGAATAACTTTGCTTCTTTGTAAGCATAATCATTTGAAGAGGAGGGAGAGGGGACTTGGTACTGGTGATTGGGGAGACTCGCACCCCTACACCAGGGACGACTTCAATAAATTAAGCAAGCTACAGTTAGGGGGTTCACATCCCCAGAGGCCTCCAAAATGTCATATACAAACGTGTGTTCAAGTTTTGTGAGAACTTTTGGTTTAAGTTTTCAATAAGGGCCTAATATAGTTTAGGGCCCCCAAGTCTAAATCCGGGCTCATCTATTTACCCCTCCCTCCTTGAAATAACGACCGAAATTTCCCCCACCCCTCACTATATTCATCGAATTCGATTGTGACGAAACTGCTCTGCCTCATAAATGGGCATCAAATATGAACGAATCCTAGGCATTTTACGTACCATATTAGACAAAGAAGACACCCCAAGACATTAGGTGTAAAAAAATAAAGAACAGCAAAATATTGGTCACCAAGGTGACGGCATAACGCCAGGCCTGCTCGCTTCAAGTTCACCCTTAATGTCATATTTTGCAGGATTTTCCGACAATGGTGTGTAAAGGGCTTGAAGAGTTTACATGAAATTTTAAAAGCATACTTCCCAAACTTTGTAGGTTGGTTTTAAACAATTTCGTTATTTACGATTTCATGTTGTAGAAATTTACACTTCCAAAAGAAAAGGAATGTTATCAGAAAAGTATCGGTAAAATAGCTTTGTAGGAGAACAACCTAGGACTAGGATATTTCCATGCTCTAAGACATAACTTGTTTCTTACAAGAAATGCAGAATCAGTGGCATATTTAGGATAGTTTACAGAGGGATCACATCCTTCCTTTGTTCTTCCCTGCATGCGGTACCATTCTTGGAAGGGATGACCCCCACGCCTTTGAGAAATGTTTTGTTCATTTAAAGGTAATAGGCATTCGCCCCAAAGTTACTTTGAAAAATCAGCAAACCCATGCAAATTTCCTAATATTTCCCTTACAAGTACCTCTGAAGGTTTTTTTTTAAATAAATATTACAAAGAAAAGGTAAAGCAAGTAGTTATTCTCCATAAATTTTACAATTCACTAACACAAAAATATTATCACATGATCAAAACAAGCCATTAATGAATTTAGATGACGGGTTATTCTATTGCGGTGACTGCATTTTCCCTTTAAGGCGATTTATATGCAAAATGGTGCTATCTTTTATCTTTGACCATTCTCTGAATAAACTATACTTTCAAGAAATTTTCTTTCTGTAATGAAACGTTCTCTCTGATATTAGGTATCTTCTTCCTGCAGAGCCCCCCTCCCTCTCCACATACTATCTCGCCCACTCTGACTGAACCCCCTTGCTCTGAGATTGAATATACTCTGTTAATTTAAAGTGGTCACACATTTCATTAGAAACTTTTCGTGTTGACTTAAGTTAATGGTCATGCGCCGAAAGGTGAATTGCCGATATGGGTTTGCTTGAATATATATATGTATACTGTTTACGCGACTAACATCAGAATACCCAAGTAAAGCCCGCTTTTGTATCTGGTTATTACTGGCATAACGATTACTGTTCTACCTTCAGGTACCGACACCCTTTAGTTGCAATTAATATGAACTGGGACTTGCCAAAGCCACCTTTTATGGATTTCTATACCGTTGTCAGGTGCAAGTCATATATTATCTTCGATTTCCTGTTTTTAATGCATAATGACATCGAATAAAGCAGAGGTTACAGGTTATGTAAAGTTCTATTTCTCACCCTACAGAATAATTTTGCAGAATAAAAATGTGTCTGAGTTGCCCTTTTAAGAGGGATGACAAGTTCTAACTCCTGAAGGATAAGAGAGTCTAAATTCAACTAGAAAGGGCTAGCAGGGGAATGCTATTTCCGGCAGTCTGCCGGCAGGGGCATTTTGCCAAAAATGTCTCTGTAGGCTACACGCCAACTCATGGTCTCCGCTTGGGTGGTGTCATTATAAGTCCCATCCCACAAATAATGTCATCACAACTGACTTTGAAAGGGCAGCCTCAGACAATAAGTTTCAGCTCCCTGAAGGTAAATCCGGTCCTGGAAATCCTTGCTCCACCCCTGCGTTCATGGCTTTGTATCCTATCATATCACAGACAAGTGGCGAATTTAAAGGAAGTGGGAAGTAGGTTACCCCCTTTGGATGATTAGCTTTTAGTCTGCACTTTAATCTCTTAATTTATATTTGATATCCAAATTAATCTCATCCGTGCCTCATGATCTACAAGCTTCGTGGTAATGTTGGTCACGAGTTGTAGAATCATATTCTGGTTAGAGTCTGCGTTACGTAGACCAGTGTGACGAATGCATGGAATCTTTCTTTTATTACAACTACCTGAATGTAATGTTACTCTGTATGAAATAAACGGAAAATGAAGAACAGTTATTCTGTTCTGTTTATTATAAGAAGATATCAATTGTGCCAAACTATAAGAAATAAGATGTAGGCAAAACTCTGATAATTAATCACTGTACCTCTTTTCCATAATAATGCATACTTATCTTATCTAATTTTTTACTTTATTTTAATCCCCGCAGTTTTTGCTAATAACTCTAACCTAGACGAAAGACTTACCCTTCCTCCTTCACGATTCAACGGGTTAGATGATTTGTGCTCCCTTGCAAGTAAGCTCATTGAATGGTCACATTACAAAACAGTTTGCAATTTAAAGTTATAATTTGGCTACAATTTGTATCGTTTGCTTTTGAAATAAGGAATGTTATGAAACAAAAGCTTCACGGTAGCTCAGGCAATCTGAACCTAACATTATTTTTATGAATAACTAAAGGTATTTGAACAATGGATGTTCATAACGATAGGTACCTGGTATATGCATATTCAAAGCTATACTTAGAGACGCTCTACTCTTTCCCTAACGTCATCAATTAAACTTACTGAAGTCCCTCCACTACTATGCCAGCTTTACTGACTTCTGGAGCCAAAGCCTAACATCAGGTGCATTGGAGATCGACAAACCGCACTTTCATCCTCCTGTAAAGCAAAATGAAATAGACATCCAAATTTCTCTGCGGATTGGGAAGGGGGAAGGCATTTTATTTATAGGCGTGAACGTAAAAGGCAGACTGCGTGACAACAGTTTGCACTGCATAGCCAGAAAATCTCTGAAGCGATTCATTTCCAATGTCTGGTATCGGAATGTGTGTGCAAAGAGGTACATAAAGAAAAAAAAAGAAAAATACTAGAAAAATTGTTGGCAGACTAGAAAACAGACTGTGGTGTCGATGGTAAATATATCGCCGAGCAGTAAAAAAAATAGAACTGTCTTTACGGAGTCGTAAATTCAGGCGTGACATAAATATGGTGCACCTGTTGCTGAAGATGGACAGAAAATATCTCCATTTCCTTTTTGCATGAATCAGGAGGGGTAGTTTGCGTGGGGGGGGCGGTTGAAGGGTAAGAATGATAACCATTAACTTCGGCATAGTGTAAGCGGTGACAGGGCTACTGTTTAGTGTTCCTTACCGCCTAGTCTAGTCTACTATTTGTGATTGTAAGGAAATTTCATGCCAAAAAGTTAATACAGACTAAATATTTAAGATTCACAGTACAAACAACCCGGAGTTGTTCCTCTGCTTCCATCAAAGGAAGCAGAGGAAAGTTATAAACTCCATACAAGCCTATATCTGATCGATTGTCGAGATATCACCCATCTCATCATTTACAAGGAAGCCACCATTTCTACTTTTAGCAAGTCTATAAAGATGTCACTGCAGGGTCACTTTCTTTACCAGGTTATGTTTTTCTTTAAAATCCATTGCCAGCTATTTTTAAGGTTTTAATCTATCATTCACAAAATGATTTCAGGGATAAAGAGATAGGATACTGCAATGTTTTGATATGATACAACCACGGACTTCCTAAACATATGGACAGAGGATTACGTAACCAAAACGGTCTGCACCGTTCGAAAAAAATTAGGATCACCAAGATGGCCGCCGGACTACTGTCAATTGCGAAATTTGACGATGAATATGCAAAATTTCAGACAAAATACATTTATGAATGGAAGAGCAATATCACAGTCCTTCATTTATTTGTTCAATTTAACCTAAACTTTAACCTAACCTCTTTCGAAAATATTTCAAGTTTTTTACAAAATCTGTCGATACTGATCTACTTGAGCAAGTCCAAACTTTAACACGGAAGTCCTTAGCAGTTCATAAAACTAAACATGCACGTACGGTGCGACAATCTACGGGCAGGACGCTAATGCACTGCGCTCTGTCCATATATATATATATATATATATATATATATATATATATATATATATATATATATATATATATATATATATATATATATATATATATATATATATATATATATATAATATATATATATATATATATATATATACAGTAGACGTTAAGAAGGCCAACAGGCCGGTTGACATTTTGAAGCACGTATTCGATCTATTGCAAACTCTAAAACACCACACCAACGAATCCCCATGGTGTTTGAATTTAATTACAAATTAACCAAACTCTCACGCCCCCTTGTCAAAGACTTCAAGTACCTACGGCTTGATCCCAGCATACGGGATTTATTTAGTGATCCTCCCCTTAGTGCGAGGCGACAACCCCCCAACCTACGATCTTTGCTCACCTCTTCTAGGCTTCCCCAACCCCCAGCCTCCCATGGCAACCGTACATGTAACAAACGACGCTGTCAGGTATGCAAACACATCATCACTGATGTTCCTTTCATTCCCCCGGGTACCACAACTAAAATAAGACCCCCTCCCCTGACATGTGACAGTTCTAATGTCGTATACCTATTGGTTTGCACACGATGTGATAGAGGTAATTATGTCGGTGAAACTGGCTCTAAATTCCGTCTAAGGTTTAATAATCATAAGCAGACTATCCGGGACAATACCCAGGGTTTTACTGTTGGACAGCATTACAACCAAAGACAGTATAGCGCCGTAAGGCGCAAGACCGGTTACTCACACGAAAGTGCACACAAATTTTCGTAGTATGCAATGGAGCAGATCGTCCGCCATTTTAGTAAGCAGCTTTGATGCATCGTATGGAACGCGAAAAAACGTGCGTGAAGTAAATGCGTTGACCTGACGTTCATAAAATCAATATCTCGATAACCAACCATGCTACGTCAATGGGAGTTTCACTGTTGGGTTTGGTATTTTCATTAAGTGTTAGACTTTTCTTTTAAATACTAATTCAAAGAACAGTCCAACACTAAATGAAAACTACATATATTATAGGCCATGGGCAAGAAGCACCTCAAGGCACCCCAACCAGCAACTCTCCGACCCAATATTTTTTTTGAAACCTTAGGGTCCCCTGAACGCAGAATCAAGTGGTAACAGTAAATATTTTGGGTCTCACTTATTCAAAATTACTGCCAAAAACAAAATGGTGGCAAAATTTATGAATATTTTGTATTAAAATATATTGAAACTAAATATATTCCTGAAAATATTTTGAGGCATCGACTATTAAAATTTGGTCATATTTTATGACAAAAATTCCAAAATTAATTTTTGAGACTGTTTTAGTGAGATGCAGTTAACCAAGATGGCGGAATTTCCAAAATGGCTGTCCATGTAATTATTATAATATATTGAAATAATGTGAAAAATATTCATGAAAAATATGTTGGACGCACCGACTCTTAAAATATGGTCATGGTTCATGCCAAATAATTAAATATTTTTAGAACATTTTTGTTTTTAATTCAGGTCAACCAAGATGGCGGAAAAAAGCAAAATGGCTGCTTATGGTATAGTAACAATGTAGCATAATAATAGATAATAACTTGTAATCATTAAAAATATTTTCAACACATTTACATCTAAACTCTGTCCATTTTCTGTAATAACTACTCAGAAAGTTTATGGAAAGATTTTAGGTTTAAAGGTGTTACAAATATTTTTTAAGGATGATTTGCCTTATTTTTTATAAAATATCACTGGCCGCCATTTTGCTTTTTCCTCTATTTTGATTGACCTAAATTCCAAGAAAATGCTTTGAAAAATACGTTCAAATTAATTGGCACAAAATATGGCCAAATATAAAGAGCAACTGTCACAAATATAATTTTAAGGATGATTTTCCCTATGATTGTGATACTGTATATAGAAATTTTAACATTAGAGGTCATTTTGCTATATCCGCCATCTTGGTTGAATCAGATCCTAAATAAATGTCCAGAAAAACTTTTTGCATATTTACAACAGGAAATGGACACAGGTTAACTTTGCCTGTGTTCAAAAGTATTTTTAATGAATATTTTTACTATTATTATGTTATATTGGCATAATTATTGCATTGGCCGCTATTTGGTTTTTCCGCCATCTTGGTTAACCGAAACCTCACCAAAATAGTCTCAAAAATTAATTTTGGAATTTTTGTCATAAAATATGACCAAGTTTTAACATTCGATGCCTTAAAAATATTTTTAGGAATATTCACTTATTATTATTTAATACAAAATATAATTTTTGCCGCCATTTTTGGGAGCCATTTTGAATGAGTGAAATCGAAAGTGTTTGCTGTTACTTCTTGATTTCGTGTTCAGGGGACCCATAAGGTTTCCAAAAAATATTGGGTCAAAGATTTGTGCGGGGGGGGGGGTTGCCCGTGGGTGCCTCTGGCCCATGGCCTGCTCCTATTATGGAGCAAATTTCCACTACCAGTAGCTGAAAACCGCACATGAATCCGTTCGGTAGTTTTGGACAGTGGCGTAGCCACGGGGAGGGTTTTGGGGGTTGAAACCCCCCCCCATGACCCAACCTTGAAAAAAATAATTGCAAAAAACACATGATCACTATAAACTTTATTACATTTGAGGCACAAACATTGCACCATTTTGCATCTGGAGACCTAAAATAGCCGTTTTTCTCCCTCCCCTTAGACCTTTCCCACGTGTCATACTCCAAAACCCTCCCCATGACACAATCCTGGCTACGCTACTGGTTTTGGAGTTATCTCCCTTTGATTAGTTATCAACGTACCAAATAAACAATGTTTAGCATCAACTCTCTGACATCACGGTTAAACTTTCGTCAATAATAGCTTATAATTTTCATTACATTTAGGTGACTAATTTTTCTTCCATTTTTGCAATTTTGACCAATCAGCCCGTGGGTGCCTCTGGCCCATGGCCTGCTCCTATTATGGAGCAAATTTCCACTACCAGTAGCTGAAAACCGCACATGAATCCGTTCGGTAGTTTTGGACAGTGGCGTAGCCACGGGGAGGGTTTTGGGGGTTGAAACCCCCCCCCATGACCCAACCTTGAAAAAAATAATTGCAAAAAACACATGATCACTATAAACTTTATTACATTTGAGGCACAAACATTGCACCATTTTGCATCTGGAGACCTAAAATAGCCGTTTTTCTCCCTCCCCTTAGACCTTTCCCACGTGTCATACTCCAAAACCCTCCCCATGACACAATCCTGGCTACGCTACTGGTTTTGGAGTTATCTCCCTTTGATTAGTTATCAACGTACCAAATAAACAATGTTTAGCATCAACTCTCTGACATCACGGTTAAACTTTCGTCAATAATAGCTTATAATTTTCATTACATTTAGGTGACTAATTTTTCTTCCATTTTTGCAATTTTGACCAATCAGTCGTCTATGACTTACTCGTACACACTGTTTCGGTACGTTACGTACATATCAGCGTCCCGGCGTTTGCTTACTAAAATGGCGGATACTTCGCCCCATGACGTACTACGGTTTTAGAGGCAGAGTAACCGGTCTTGCGCCTACGGCGCTATAGTGTCTTTGATTACAACTTACCCGGTCACGACCTCAACGATCTAAAATGTATACTGTTGGGCTCTTCTTTTACTTCCCAACAGATCCGCCGTAATTCTGAAACCAAATGGGTCCTAACTCTCAATACACACATCGCGGGTCTGAATAGGGATTTAGGGATAATCAGTGATTACACCTTCCACAACCCCCAATTAATCTGACTGCCTAGCTTTTGCTTGTGAATCTTTGCTAGTGAATCTTTCTTATTGCTAGCCTTTTCTCAGTCATCTGTCGTTATACGCTGATGAAGAACACAGGTGTGTTCGAAAATTTCGTATCACCATATATTGTACATATTTGCTATATATTTGCAATAGATCGAATACGTGCTTCAAAATGTCAACCGGCCTGTTGGCCTTCTTAACGTCTACTGTATTTTTTGTATGGAGCACACGTGGATTCCATCACCCCAATATATATATATATATATATATATATATATATATATATATATATATATATATATATATATATATATATATATATATATAAAGTAGATCCCGCGTGTACTCCCATATATAATACGGACAAAAAAAAAAAGAGACAAGAAATATGTCATTGTTGACAAGAGGAGTACAATGATTTAATATCTAAACGAAATTTCGACTCCCCTGGAGTCTTGTTCAGCGTATAATGACTACACTATAAATTTACAAGCAAAGAAGGACTGGGTATGGTCAAAAAGCGAGCAACAGAAAACCAACATAACAGAAACAGAATTACAAGGAAGCAATAGACTTAAAGTTCCTTAGTGGTCCCAAATCTCTGTTTAACCCGATCACATTAGATTTAAATTTGAGAATAAAGTGGATTTCGGATTGTTTCCGTTGTCTGGGGGAATTAAAGTTGGAAGCTATCAAGGTGCATCGTAAGTTATCTATAGAGTGGTTTGGAAGATTAAAGTGTTGGGCCACGGGAAAGCCTGGTTTATAGTCTCTATTGGATTTCTTATGGTTATTAAACCTTAAGCGAAACAGAGTTCCAGTTTCTGCTACGTAAATACCATGGGGACAAATATTACAATGAAAAATATAAACTAAATTACTGGAATCGCACGTGAGGGGAGGGGGTTGTAATGTGAGCTTAACAACACTAATGTGCACTCGAGAGCCAGTGGTGATATGTTTGCAAATATGGCAGCGCGGTTTCATGCAGCCATAGTTGCCCCCTGAACCGTCCTCTGTTTCTGTGGTGGGAAGTTTAGAAGAAGTGAGAAGGGATCTAAGGTTAGGTGGTTGCCGAAAAGTAAGGATGGGGGGTTCCAAGAAAAGGTCCTTAAGATGGGTGTCGTCACGAAGGCTGGTAAACTCTCTCTTTAAGTTATTAGAAAGAGCAGAAATATGGGGGTGAAATTGGGCAGCAAAAGGGATGCGTGAACTGTTGGGTTTGGCCTTGTATTTCAATAGGTCATCACGTCGTAATGTGGAAGCTTTGGCAATGGCCTGTCTGATAAAGGTGAGTGGATAACCAGCAGAAAGGAAATACTGACACAGACTGATTATTTCTTGTTGGTACTGCTCCGGCTGGGAACAGATGCGTTTGAGTCTGAGACATTGACTATAAACAATGGACTTCTTAAGAGCCAGGGGATGAAAACTGTGGAAGTTCAGGAACTGGTGCGTATCTGTGGATTTATAATATACAGAAGTGGAAATCTGATATATGTAAACTCAATCTGCAGACAGAACTGTTTCGATCTTGTTAGACTAGAGAGGAGATAGTAGAGTAAACTTTAGTGAATCCAAAGAGAGAAAATTACATGTCTGTGATAAAAGGTATTAAGGAGTAAAATGGAATGTGCAAGAGCAACGACGGCCAAAAAACATAAAAAAGCAAAACTAAAAGCGAAAAACAGCGTTAATCAAGAGAGAAAAGAACACCGAATAAAACAATAGCAAAGAAATAAGAAAATAAAAGACAAAGATGACCTCTAATCTGAAGAACAGTTTCTAAGGCATAAAAGACATCAAAAAGGGTAAATGAATAAAAGCTAGAATCAGAAACACATCCAGTATCAAACAGGCTAGCTCAGATCATCTCATCAGTGCAGCTCAGAGTAGGTTTCAAGACTGACACAAGCATAACCTGCTTCAGTCCAGCCCTTCACGGACTGAAGCAGGTTATGAAATTTGGTTGTTTTTATCTCCTTTAACCAGTCCTTCATTACGTAAGTATGACAATCAGGGGGTGGCACCAACGAGGGGGATGGGGGCGTGGCCCCTGTCGGGGAAATTTTCCAATTTTGTCGCGGAGTCTTAATCCGCACAATAAAATATGTAGGCTAATCCCGACGACAGTCAGTCGCCCCGACGGTCTGCTTTATTTTGCTGTTAGGAAGGGCAGATTCTTTGGTTTAATTAATTTAATAAAACCCCAAATTTTCCAATTCTCTGAAAAATATCCCCAATTTTTTAAATTTTCTTCAATGGCAATTCCAATTTTTTAAATCATCTTCAATTAGAACCTCAAAGTTTCAACTTTTGAAAACAGAAGCTAAAACTTTCGTCGCGATAAGTGCGCAGAAAATGTTGCGTTCGACGTTCTATTGGCAACCCGTCGTTTTTGTCGGGGCCTCTGGTTGCTGTCCCTTCCACCCGCTCTCCCCCGTCGGGGATCTTGGCTCCCTGTTGGGTAAATCTTGACGCCACCTCTGATGACAATGCCTCTGAAGATATAAGAGTCACCTTTGTCTCATTTCCAGTCTTTGCTCTGAATCGCCATATCTTATTCTACCTATCCCTCCCGTCCTTCCACGTGTCCAATGAAAAGTAACTCGTGTTTGAAGTGATACGTTCATTAACGAGTTATTTTAAAAGGTTTGAGGCATCCCCTCAAATATATTTAGGAATAGCACTTTATTTTTAACTACAACTTGGTGACTGCACTCTGATTGGCATAAATGCAAACGATAGCATCACTCTGGTTGGTCTGTCACTGATGTCTCGTACAAATCACTTAGCAGGGTACCCACACAGCCTATTTAAACTGACAGGATATTATTGCCTACTGGTCTTGGAGGTGGACTATAAAGATGGGTTCTCTTTGAAATTGGAATAATTGTAATTGGTATACAAAGGAGAATTTTTGGCTGGGCTGGCTGTAACAGTGGTAGGACAGACAAGTTCGTCACTCTGGAGGATTAACAGCGCATGAGACAGCTTACATTAGTGCTCCCTTGATTACAAAACCTCAGCGCGTGACAGACTTTTTTTTTGCAAGAAGCAGTTGTATATATATATATATATATGTTATATATATAAAACCTACTATGACCATGCTGGAAGGCAAGCGCGTAGCATTGCAAGTAACCCCAACAAATGCAGACAGCTGATTCGTGAAGCGGTCGGATACACGCATAGCGTCCTACGAGTGCGTGCGAAGTCTACGTTTTGCAGGCCAGGATCCAGACATTTCGAAAAGGGGGCCCTTGAATTTTCTCCTAGATTAATATTATGCTTATTTTCGCGTATTTGTTATTTTTGATGTGACGAAAAGGGGGGGGGGGCTGAGGCCGGGAAAGCCCCCCCTTGGATCCGCGCCTGTTTGGCGTGTAGTGTGCTTCAGTGTTTTACCGCTAAAATGACGTCGCGTGACGTCAGTGCATAAGGTCTATACCCGTCTGTTAGCAAGCAGCTGCTTTGTCTAGAATTTCTTCAAACAATGTCCTACATAAGTTTCAACAATTTCAGGTCGCTCTAGTCATGGTCACCTTGCTGCGGTGGGGGGGGGGAGGGGGACGTGTTTTCTCTTGGTCTTTTCATTCACACCCGCAGGTTCCTCGAGCAGGGTTACCCTGACTAAAATCGCTCCTGTCTAAAACCTTTCCAGGGATAAGTGTGGTGCCCAAGTTAAGTAAGCTCTTCATGCCAGATCATACAGGAGGATATTGAAATACTAAGTTCAATATCCTGTTCTATGCGCCAGCTTTATGCTGACTACAAAACAACCCTATGTCAACAACTATGTTCGATAAAATAACGTATAAAGGGACAAAGTAAATCTGTCCACTACCAGGGATCCCTAAACAATAACGGGTGGGCTTCTAAAATTCCGGCTATTAAAAGGGGACTGATAGAGTAGTGAATGTTTTCTTCTTTTTTGAGCACAATAGCGCAAAGAAGATAATACAAGAAAATTAACCAACCGACGGGGACTATTTTAGAAAAAATCTGCAACAATTTTGTTTTTAGTTTTAAGCGAGCTTGCAGTACTAAGTATTATGTTTTGTATAGGACAATACTAACTGGGGTACCAATAACGTTTTCGATATTTGAAAAAGACTTTGGAAAAACGAACAATGGTTCATCATTGAGCTTTGTGATGCAATCAGACATGTCATATTTCGTGAAAAATGAAGAACATAATTATCTTTTCAATAGCAATGTCTTTGTGACTTCACAAATATAATTGGTATTTGCAAAAAATAGTTACAGCATAAATAAAGCAATTTCGTTTTTTCATTTCAAGCGAGCTTACAGTACTGAGTATTATGTTTTGTATGTAAGCACAGTAATAGATGGGGAACCAATACTTATTTCGATAATTGGGAAAGACTTTGGAAAAGCAAACAATGGTTCATTATCGGGCATTGTGATGCAATCAGGCATGTCATATTTCGTAACAAAAGCGAAAGGTAATAAATATCTCTGTGTTTTCACAAATTTTGAAATTTGCACAAAATAGTTATGGCTAAGAACCCAGCAAGATCCGCAAGGGGAACAAGGCACAAGCCTTTTCAGATATTGAAAACACTGGAACAATTGTTGGGTGCGATCCGCAAAGACGGTAGCGTCATTTTTTGCACATCATACGTAACAATAGCATTCAAGCGAAGAGGTATTGGTTCTTATTTTCTTTGTTGGGACAACTTTTCATCGTAGGAGTTATTCACAGGGCCTATGCTTGCTTTTGGGTGGTCCAAGCCTTCTAAGGAGGGAGGTACCATTCTCCATAAAAACTTAATTGTGATATTTTTTTCTAATGCCACAGACAAGGACCATTTTACCAATTAACATTATTCTTCATCGGGCGAACTGAGGGTTGGGGCGGTCCCCCTGGGAACCAGCCTTAAAAGGGTGCCATGCCTTTGCCAAAACACTAAATAAGTAGAATTTTTGAACATAAAAGTAGTTCAAAGCTTTGCCAAAGGTAACACCGTGTTTCATTTAAGCCATCTTTGTCAAAAGGAAGGGATGAAACCCTGATTCCTTAGACTTAGCCCCCAATGATAAATAAAGTCATTTAATATTGAGAACTCTTCACCATGTGATCAGTAAGCTTTCCCAAAATAACATTTTTTTCATCTCACTATGGAATAACTCCGTAAAAATTAAATGATCTAAACAACCTGAAATGCGCAAAAAATTTCCCATTGGGACGGCGGACACTTTCCCCCGGAAGGTACCCTACACATAGTAGAAAAGAATTTTTGTTGGAAGGGTGCCAACTATCCTACGTATGCCACTGTCTTTTCATGATGGATTTTGCGGTTGCACTGGCTGGTTTACACAGTAGACCGTGTTTGAAAGACATATACCAAGGGCAGCAGTGTTGAATCTGCACAACAAACATTGGTGTCTTTTGTTTAAGTGAAAAAAAACTAATGAATTTGGGTTTCAGTTTCAGTTACTTTCCCAATGAATCCAGGTATAAGAGACACATAAAACAGGTTAAATAAAAATAAAAATAATGCAATAAATATATTCTGTAGATGACAGTCATATGAGAAATGCTTAACAGGCAGAACTACAGAATTCAAGATTGTAAATAGATTGTAAATAACCTAGGCCTATGTAACTAAAATGGTGGCACCCAGCATCAAGTAATGTTCTGGGTCTTGTAACTGAGAATAATTAATCAAAAGGCTTTCGTAATCTTGCCACAAAACCGTTGCTTAAATTATTAAGTATAGATTTAGACTTCGATTGAAAAAGGTGACGCATCTTAATAGAGCTAGGTCTTGTTCTAAAATAAGGTTTGAAAAACAAATCTCTTTTGTTTTTAAATGCTGGACATTCTAGAATATAATAAAACTCATGCCCTACATAATTAGTGTTACTCTCACATAAATTGCATATTCGATCATGAAATACAATAATGTGTTATCTTCCCAAAACGGCGGGAATGTTGGTATTTGTACAACGATATTTACATAAATAATTATGGGTGAAAAGGTCAGGGGTAGGCAGGTTACTCTACTTGGCACGATTTTTCGGAGAATGCTGAGCAAAGGTCATCCGTCTCTCTTCTATGGCATGCTCTTTCGGAGGCGGTTAAAGGGTGCTCCATGGAGCAGGATCGATTGAAGCGGTTGATGAAAATCCATTCAGTCCCAGACTAAATAGATGAAGAAAAGTAGTTGTGTCTTGAAAGGTATCTTCTCGAATCCCTTTCCTTCCCCAAGTGAAATTCAACAAGAGAAGGTAATATTTCGGTCCAGGGTCTTCATTCAATATATATTTGACATGGTCAGATGGTTCTTGATGGCTATAGATGGGATTCCTGACCAGAAATTAATATAAACGAAACAAAGGGATAACTATCGGTCATGAACTCAGCACATGATAAATATGTTAAGTCAATTAGACTTGTTTTAACTTAGGATCATGACCTATATCAACCAAGAAGTCAGCATGAAATATAAAATACCAACGTTGTGTCTTAATTAGACGTGCTACAAGTCTTCGATGATGGAAGTATATTCACCAAAATTCAGTTATCTGGAAAGCTAACTTGAAGGACAACACTGATTAAAAAAGGTCCATAGGCCTATTTGTTTCTTACTTCTCTATATCAAAACTCCCCCCCCCCCCTTTCCATCTCTCGAGACATTCTTGATTAGCGATTGTATACTTTATGTAGGGCCTATTCACAGAGAGCCTAAATCAAATATGTTGCTGTTGTTGTAATTACATGTGACCTTTTTCAAAGCTCTACACAGAGCCAAGTTAGTGGTTGAGTTTACATACCTTGTGTACACAGATTCAATTCGTAGCAAGCAGACGATTGTTTCATGTAAAGTAGAAAAATGCTAGAATCGGGGAGCTTTTTGCTTTCCTTACCTTGAGGAGCCTCCTCTCCTTTGAAAAAGCAGGTGTGAGTCTGGGGAATCATGGAATCCGGCCGCGTAGTTTTTTTTTCTTTTTTCTCAGGACGAGTCAGGACAAGTCTGGCCAATGGACCAATCAGATTCTTGGAAATAGGCCACATCTCTAATTCCAAAATGACAGCTTTTCGACCCTTTTTTGTAATTCTGACGCCTGATTATGAAAGAACTGGCCAAACCTTAATTCTAACCCTAACCTTCATTTAGGGGATAAATGCGAGGGTGCCCGGTCTTAAATGTGATTTGAGACCGACGATGACGTCATCACAGAGGCTGAGCGGACCGAGGCGACAGCCGAGGTCCGCTGCCTCTGTGATGACGTCATCGGAGGTCTCGAATCACATTTAAGACCGGGCACCCTGCTTTTATCCCCATTCATAAACACTCAACATTAAAATGTTGGGAATCGACAAAAATATTGAATTTTCCACAAAATTTTACAGATCAAATTTTAATTCTCCCAGCTAACTTAGGACTCTATTATGACGTCATGTTTAGTTTCTTGCGATAGTAGCGAACAACTTTAAGCCAAAAGAAAGTGGACAACCACGCAAATATTTTCACTTAACATATTGATTGTAATCTCAATTCATCGAACGAAATTTAACTGGATTAATTTAACGCAAAATCGTTTATCTCTGAATTATCATACATCGTTGTAGAGATGAGGCTGAGCATTAAAACAAGGAAACTAACTTCTAGCTGGCCATTGTTTACAGTGAAGTTCTACTCCACGAAAGTTTCACAGAGGTAAATACACAGTGCTGTGCAGTTACGGTCTACGGTAATATATTGTGTGCATTGCAGTGCAACATTCAACGACATGCATTGGGACATTTGACTGCAAGTAGTTAACGCACAAGATCGCTCAAGATCCATAAGTAAGACGGTGGTTTTAAATGTCTAAAGCATTTTTGGAAAAGGATTATAGTGTTGGTAACTTTGAAAATGTGTTCAAGTTTTAAATGCAGATTATGCAGGCCTAACGTTAGGACTAGCTTAAACTATTTACAACATTAGTTCATAAGAAGCCTACGGCTCGGCGTAGAACTAGAAATGAAGACCGTGCTGGCCTGTTATGTCTGTTAGTGTTAGCGGAATTGGTTCAAACGTAAAAACCTGACAGTGACACAGTAAAACCTGTTTACCATTGCTCTACCTGTCATAGTTATAACACAGGCCCCATGCTGGCATTAGCAGCACAGAGACCAAATTCACTTTTCTTTACCATGCAGTCCAACTTAGGAAAATAAGGAGTGGAATATTTGTACCAGGCAGACCGTTAACAAAATGTACCCATGGCATATACTGTAAGGTTATATACGCTCTTTTAGCCATACCACTGTCAGTATCCAAGAAGATGAATATAGTTTTGCTAGCATTCATTCATGGGATGAAATGAGCATTATGCTTTGGAATGGTTATAGCTACAGGGGTGCTAGGCATAACAGTGTAATACTACAGCAGTTTACAGTAACTGGTTTTCTTACTCAGATGTTATGGTTTATGTTGCTATGGTAACACATCATGGACAAAGCATAGTGCACAATGCAGTAGTAACAGTGATATTCAATTCACCTTGAAAAAGTAATTCTCCTAAACTGGCAAAGACCAGTCTCGAATGCGATTCGAGACTGGTCTCGAATGGTTTTCAGCCAATCAGAATGCAGGAAATCAATAAAGGTGTTTATGAATTAAATTTTTGAAAAACCGATTTGGCCTGACTCGTCCTGGGAAAAAAAATTAGGCAACCCGGTCATCGTTCTGATTTAAAGGGATAGGCAGTCGCCCCAAACTAATTTTGAGATATCATCTATTTGTAACAAAGAGTTACACGTTTCTTTTCCAATGTCTCGCTGTTCCGACGTCTCTAGTATATTCCGACAAGTCTGCAATGGATGTATCGATGACACATGAGACTATATTTAGGGTTACGTGTGTCGGACCATCATTGAGATGTCGGAACAAAGCGGTGTATCTGTGATGCCTTGAAGGCTCTCTAATGTCACCCCAGACAGTAACAATTCTCGTTAATAAGTTAACTTCTAGCAGCCCCTCCTCCTATCTAAACCAAACCTCCTGTCCAGTACACTTCTAAGACAGAGCAACAGTAGCCTGCACTGAGTTTAAATAAGGCAGTACAGTATTGTCAAATACAGTGTGTGTGAGCTTAAAGGTCAAGAGCAGTCATCCCAAACTTATTTTGAAGCAACAGCTAAATCTCACAATTTTCTTCTTATTTCTCTGCAAAGTATCTTTCACAATATTTTAGGACTTCAATATTGCATATTCAAGGTAAACCAATCAGTTACTTCTAGTAAATTTCACGTTTGAGGAGAAAAAATATTGTCACATGACTCTCAAGAGCCAATCATGAAGCAGGACAGTCTACTACACTACTTCAAGTTGGGGTGACTGCATATCCCCTTTAATTGGGAACACATCTGACTGCACAAGTCACTGATCACCAACCAGAGTGAAACTGTATTGTTTGAATGAATGTCATTCAATGTGCAGTTATCAACTGTATTTAGAACTCTAGGGCTATTCCATATTTTGGACAGAGAATTGCTTGTAAGAATCCCTGGTTGGGGGATGCCATATCCCCTTTAATGCTAACCTAACCCTTATCCTAACACTGATCTCAGTGTTATAGTGTGTGAATCAAACAACTTAGTAGTAACAAAAATTGCCACATGATCAAACTTAGGCATTCATGAATTAGGATACAGGGGCATGCTAACTCGAATTGGGGTGACTGCATTTTCCCTTCAGTGTTGCAATGTTACACTTACGTAGCGGTCATCAATTTTTCCATCATTTTTACAAGATGCACTCGGTCCATCAGAGCCCCTTCTCAAAGAGCACTTTAAGATAATGTGAACGTGAAATTATGGTTCTTTGTAAAACTCATGTTTACTTTATTTAAAAAAGTCGTTCTTGGTCCTTTTACTCTCCTCTCTCTCCTCAGTCGAACATGATACGGCCTGTACACTTGTTACATGATCAATTAGTGGATGACTCCTGAGTGATGTTGGTAACGTGAAAATACTGTTGTACTGGCAGTGGCGTAGATAGAGTGGGGACAGGGGGCGGTGCCCCCCCCCCACAAAGCCTCAGAAGGCCTCTTTCGGAAATTTCTAGTCTCTGTCGGAAATGAATAAAAACAATTCCTTTTGAAACACTTACAACACTTCTTATGTTTTTAAGCAGAATTACACATCGAAATGGTTACTGACAAGGCCTGGAAGTGTCATTTAAGGCAATCTCGGAGATATTTTAATCTAATTTTTCCGCTCGCTAGACACCAGGTAATGATGGCGCTACGCTTAGATAGTACATCATTACTTCAAGATAATAATCTGTCGGAAATTTTTTGCTTTTGACCCCCCTCCCCCACAAAAATATCTAGCTACGCCACTGGATACTGGCCATATTTGCCTCCAAATTCTCCCCCACCCTTCTTAAAAAAAAATCCCGAGTTCGCCACTGGAAAGGTATTTGTTTAAAAAAATGAGTCTACTCCTGGTAACAATAGTCAAGCAAATTAAGGCACATTTGGTAAACACTTTGTTTACTTAATCAAAGCAACAGCTTAGCCAAAAAAAATCTCGAAAAACATAGAAAGGACCCTCTTCGCAAAAAGGCTAAAGAAACAGGGTGGGGTTAGAAGCTTAAATTAGCTCCCACTTAAAAAGAAGGGTCTGAAGTATGCTTCCGTCCCTCCCCAAAAGTTCGAAGGAGAAAATCTCTTGTTTGTTCCCTCTGTGACAGCATGTAGGCAATATTTGTAAACTATGAAGCATCAATTAGCATTATACCTCCAACGTTTGTGAAGGAGAGGAGTCAACCTTTTCCATCTCATGAGATCCCTTCCCCAAATGCAGCTGTCCGGAACGTTCTTCCCCCCATCACCCCTGACCCCTTACCTCCTCGCTAAACGAAGAACAGTTTGCTATGACCATGAATGATATGGAGCGTCAACGTTGATTAAGAATTATGGAATTCAGTTGGAATCGTACCTCTCTGCAACTGTCTAGCCTACAGTCATTAGAGGGAACCTGCATGTTAAAATCATGCTGAAAAGGTTAAAGTATCTAACTGCCTCAACAATGCACTCCATACAATTTCATAACTATGTACGTAATCACACACTCTTTCAAAGAGGCAATTATATAACCTCATTAAGTAGTACGGCGACCTTTTGCAGTTGGTTTTGTTCAACATAATTATGGATAATGAATTATATGATTTTACACAGAGGCAAACAAAAACACAGACCATAGACATTCGTTTCACATGTAATGAACTTGGCACGAAAATAAATGTTGGAAACGACCTGAAAAAAGAAAAATCAGGAATGTAGTGCAAGCGTGGTTGTATGAAGTAAATAGCAAGTGAATATGTTCGGGAACTTTTGAAAAATATGCATGGACGTATTGTGCCTCGGGTGGGACTCCCGTACGTGGTTGAATGTGTTCTGTGCTGACGTCGATTGGGCATGTACATACATCTGAAGAACGAAATAAGAAGTGAAGTAGCTAGGGGGGCTTGGGGCGCGATCCCCCCACAAAAGTCTCTCCGCAACAGACTCCACCCACTGGAAAATTAAAAAGTGAAAAAATATATTTAAGTATATACGAAGCCCCTCAGTGAAATGGCAGAACCCCTAGGAACCCTTGCCCCCACATTTTTTTCTTGTAAGTGACTATTCATGTTTACACTTTTGATGGCGACAAGACTGGACTCGTTTCACTTGCGTCAACATATGCTTAGGAAGAAGCGAAAAGTTTGGTACTCGGAGAAGGATTTTTGATAGAAAACAATAAAAACACATCCACGACCGGGTACAGGACCTGACGGATGGAGGGCACCACATTGACAGAATGTTTTGAGCCTACCCTTAAGGCACCACATTGATAGATTGTTGTGAGCCTGACCTTAAGAGCCCCATTGGCTTAAAGTGTTCACATGCGAGCGATGTGCACGAAATGTTCTGGCTTTCCCTAGTGGTAAATCCCCTGGTTCTGTATAGATGCATTGGAAGAAGGGCCTTTGAGACTTTGTTACAAAGAACCATTACGACACTAAGCCCAGCGCCACCATCTGTTGGCAAATAGTATAAATATCTACAAAAATGCCTCCCAGATTGCAGAAAAGGGCACATCCATGGCCTTAATTTGCATCTGAACATTTCTTAGTGTGCGATCTCATATTTTACAAATTTACACTTAAGGATAAAAAGGCCCTGCGTAGTAGACAATTTCCGTAAATGAGCGGAATATAAACAAGTCATACGACTACACTAGTTGTGTAGAGGGAGTAGGTGCAGCTAGGGACACCTGGCTTATGAGCTCTGCTTTATGACTAGACAGATTTTAGGCTGACAAGTATTTTATTGGTTTGTACGACCGTGTCTTCTGTGGGATCAACTTCTCATGGTGCTATGACATTAACCACGGTTAGTTATAGCCATAGAGCAGGATATAGGAATCTATATCCTGCTCTATGGTTATAGCACTTATTTGTAACGTTTATACTAATGTGGATAATGTGGTTATAATTATAGTAAAATAGAATAAAAATCATTAAAGTAAATCATTATAGTAATTTTCGTGAAGGATAAGTAGGTTGAAACGTTAGTTCAAGTCTTGTCATGATCCCTTCGTAGTTTAGGTTAGAGGTACATTAGTAATATTCTTGCAGGATTTGGTACCAAAACCGCCATTATTGAGGTCGAAGTCCTTTTCACATAATGATTTTGATCTAAGCGAGATATTGTCGTAAATTGTAGCTATCTTTTTCTCATGAACTGTAGTCATTTGACGTCACCATATTTGTTCAATTAATCGTTCACCGTGTACTTCTGAGTCTATTAAGTGATGTCAGCGTATACTGTACTGATGTGTAAACATTGTGCTTAAGCTGTTTGGTCATTGCAATTTCCATAGTTGCGGTTGAACGTTGATTCCTTCTTATTGAATACAATTAGGGCGTTCGTCTTCAGTTAGGCTTAAACCGAATTTAATGTGAACTGTAAGGGCAGACTAATGACTAATGACTAGCAGATTTTTCAACCTGCGTTAGTTAGGATAGGCAATTTATGTCGGTCTCCTCAATGTCATTATCCCCAAAATATTCAAACCGATCACAAAGGGGGCTTAAAAAGTGAAATATATGTATATTTATATCTATAATTCTACTTAAGATATTTTTTATTATTTATTATATTTACAATTTAATTGATAAAGTAAGTAAGTAAGTAAGTAAGTAAGTAAGTAAGTAAGTAAGTAAGTAAGTAAGTAAGTAAGTAAGTAAGTAAGTAAGTAAGTAAGTAAGTAAGTAAGTAAGTAAGTAAGTAAGTAAGTAAGTAAGTAAGTAAGTAAGTAAGTAAGTAAGTAAGTAAGTAAGTAAGTAAGTAAGTAAGTAAGTAAGTAAGTAAGTAAGTAAGTAAGTAAGTAAGTAAGTAAGTAAGTAAGTAAGTAAGTAAGTAAGTAAGTAAGTAAGTAAGTAAGTAAGTAAGTAAGTAAGTAAGTAAGTAAGTAAGTAAGTAAGTAAGTAAGTAAGTAAGTAAGTAAGTAAGTAAGTAAGTAAGTAAGTAAGTAAGTAAGTAAGTAAGTAAGTAAGTAAGTAAGTAAGTAAGTAAGTAAGTAAGTAAGTAAGTAAGTAAGTAAGTAAGTAAGTAAGTAAGTAAGTAAGTAAGTAAGTAAGTAAGTAAGTAAGTAAGTAAGTAAGTAAGTAAGTAAGTAAGTAAGTAAGTAAGTAAGTAAGTAAGTAAGTAAGTAAGAAACCGACTGCCTCGCCTAATAATTCAGAGGAACATTATAAAGGTAATATCGCACCAGGAATAAATGAGTTCCGGTGGCGGTTAGTCTCAAGTTCAGGAAGTCTCAGTCTGCCAATACCTCTCGAGATGATGTTATAATAGAATTGGTGATATAAAGGGTGATTTCAGCCATTTCACATAGAGTTTGTCAACTTGGTTTGGAGCAGACACTGATACACCAAGTCAACAGCAGACTGAGAAATCCCAATAACCCTTTCAGTTTTCTTAATTATATTATCAATACGATCCCTTTCTATCTTGGTTACTTTCCCACCCCAGCAGACTAGGCAATACCTCCAGTCTCCACTGCATGATAGTAGCCTTATAAAACATATCCAGAATTACGGAGCGAACTTTGCAATGTGTCATTTTCCTGGGACAACAAAGTCAACTGTTCAGCTTTTTAACAATTACATCCACTGATCCCCTCAAGTCAACTTATTATTTAAAACCACATCCAGAAATTTTTAAGTAGAAACACGATCTACTCTTCCCCCTTAAAGGTCAAAAGCAGTCACTCCAAACTTATTTTGAAACAATAGCTTAATGTCACAAATTTCTTATTTCTCTTCCAGGTATCTTTTATAATATATTTTAGAACATAAATATTGCATATTCAAGGTAAACCAAGCAATTGCTCCTCGTAAATTTTACAGTTGAGTGAGAAAAATACTGTCACATGATTCTCAAGAGCCATTCAGGAAATAGGATAGTCTACTATAAATTTCTTTATTGAGATGACTGCATTCTCGCTTTAATAATGACTGGAGGTGGTGTATTAACATTACGCCGAAAATCAATAATAATTTCTTTTGTTTTAGAGATATTTAATTGCAAAGAGTTAGAATCACAATAGTCTACGAATGATTGCAGCTGGTGGTGGTATGCCCTATCATCATTTCCATGAATAAGTCCAGCCATAGCTGTGTCATCGGCGAACTTGAAAAGAGGACAGGGGTCTGCAATCGGACGTGTATAGAGTTAAAAGAAAGGGTGCCAGAACAATACCCCGCGGAGCCCCTATGTTAGATGAAATGATTTCTGAACGGCAAGTGGAACTAAGTTTAACAAACTGTGTTCTATTAGTAAGAAACTTCATGACCCGCCTAATGAGACCATGAGAGATATGGCCGTACGGACCGGGGGTGCTGGGGCGGCAGCCCCCCCCCCCAAATGTCAGAAACCTGACTAAATCGGGCAGATATTTTGTCTCAGTCAGGCGGAAAATTAGACCTGGAGTAGAGCAAAAGTCACCGCCCTCCCTGAGAAAAACAGTCCAGTATACGGCCATAATCCATACCCATGAGTTTAGTGACCAAACTATGAGGCTGAATTGTACAAAAGACCGATGAGAAATCAAAAACCATGATACAAGCAGATTTGCTATTATGCTCCAGATGTGAATATAAACATTGCAGGAGTACGAGAAAGGCGTTTTTACAGCTACGACCAGGCTTGTACGCAAATTGTAAAGGGTCTAAATAGGAGTGATAAGGGGCTTGATCTAAAAACAAGCGTTCTCATACTTTTATTGGCACGGCCGTAAGTGCAACAGGGCGTAGGTCAATCATGCAAGATATAACTGACTTTTTTGGATTTTTTTTAATTAAAAATAACAGTAAAAATATTGGCCAGTTCTATTGCACAATGCTTTATTACCCACCCTGGGAGATTATCCGGACCAGCAGCCTTTGGAGAGTTTAGCTTAGAAAGCTGACGACGTACGTTGACCTCAGCCACCACTATGTCGCAATTAGAATAGGTCAACAAATCTTTTAATCTATTAAGCTCTGATTAAAAATTATAATTGTCAAAACGGTTATAAAATCGGTTCAGCTCATTTGCATGGTATACGGTAGTAGCGGGCAATCGGCAAGAACCGCAATTATTGTTATACCCACTCATCAACCGTATGTCGTCCCAGACACGCTTCATACTATTGTCCTTGAAGTGTCCCTCTATTTTGTCCCGATAAGCAGCTTTCTCTTCAGAAATCACTTTGTTAAGTTGAATCTGTACTTGCTTCAGTGCGTAAAATGATTTTATAAATGATTTTATGTAATATATATATATATATATATATATTATGTAATATATATACATATGTATACTATACAACTGGACAATGTATAAGCTGCAAGTAAAACCCCGCATGTATGTGTGTGTAATGTTTTGTATAATCAAAAGTATGCATGGGTTCAGTTTATCCCAAAAAGAGTATCAATATTTAGCGCAAAAATGGTGTTACGTAAAACAGGATATTACACTGTATTAGCTGACTGAGGGGTTTCGCGTTGCCATAGACTTACGTTAGGCCTAACGTAAATCAATGCTCATTTTCCGGGTACTTGCCGTCAGTCAATGTACAGTACATATAGCCAAATATTCATAGTAATATACGGTACCTCTACTGACAAGCTAGATACGTCCTCAAAAGCAAAATGAACTAAACTGATCGAGATATTATAAGCTTAACACGATAGAAAGCGGTGGCACTGTTTGGAAAAATGCCTCCACTGGAGGTATTTTTCAGAACGTTTTTTTTTCGTAACGGTATTAATATTCACCATCTTGCGATAATTTGGCACAACCCATACAAAAACTGTTATAGTAATAGACACCGCCCATGCATTTTTAAATGAAGAAATGTCCCCATTACAAGCCCTTAGAAAGTTCATCAGGTCACAACAATTAGCAGGTCGAGACAGAACAACCGTCCCTACAACTTGGACTATACCATATTCCAATACAGCCAACCGTCTAGGAGATCGCGGTGAAAGCCAAGATTCGTATTTTTGTGTCGGTAACAATAGTTGCTAGTGCCTGCGTAGCAGGCACCACGACTAAAAATGATAATTGGCCAGGCGTGGAGCCCTCTCCGGGTGACTCAGGGTCCAGGGGCCCTGTTGAAGAGCTCTGAAGGATTAATAAGCCTGCTGTTTTTAGCAGGAGAACACGAGGAAGCGCTGTGGTAATTACGAAATGACGATACCACGAAATGACGATACCAGCATGAACAATGACAAGATTTTACGATTAGCCTACAATTACGATTACAATTTTGCAATTTTGCTAGCCTTTTCGGAATTATTTTCGGACTGTGTTAATACTCTTTCTTGTGGAGCCTGTGCAGCGTACTTGGAGGCAAAAACTTGAAACCCCGTTTATCCGATTTTTTTCGTTATCCGAACTATCTTCGGTCCCCTCGTGTTCGAACCTACATTCGGTTCCGTTGTGTTCGGATAAACGGGGTTTTACTGCCTAGCGTAAAATGGGAAGTGAGCGAGAGGGAAGCAGGCCTAACAAAAGGGTCGTAGACACACAAAGATGTTTCAGAACGCTTTTTTTCGTAACGGTATTAACATTCACGATCTTGCGATAATGGGAGATCGCGAAGGGTGCGGTGAAAATGTTTTCAAAAAATGTGTAATAACAAATACAAATTGTTTACATCATACGTACTACAAATGCTACCGTGGGCCACTGGCGTAGCCAGGATTTTTTATTGGGGATGGCCAACCGCAGGACCTGATCGCCGGCCTGGGAGAGGGGTCAAAGGGGCATATTGAGCAGGGGAATATTTATACCCTCAGATGCAATCTGTTGCAACATTTAGATCATTTGAAGTCTTTTTTTTTACATTACAAAAAATTGCTCTGCAAAGAATGGGGGGGGGGGGCTACGTACGCACCCTGGATCCGACCCTGAGCTGTCATAAGAAAAATTATGCTAAGCAAATCAAAGGTTGTCAGTACACTGGTGTAGTTGTGTAGTCAGGCCTTTTTCGAGGGGTAGGCACTAGCCTATGCAGATTTTTCCGGGGGTACTGGTGTAACTCAGTCATAAGAAAATGCCAAGCAAATTACCAAAAGTCATTAGTGTTATAACTGAACATGGCCAATTTTTTCGGCTTTAGAATGTTAATGAAGCCATGGGTTGAGCACTGGCACAATTAGAGGAAATGGTCGGCTCTCCAGAACTCAGTGACATGACCAAAGTATTGATATATCGGGATAAAATCATTTGATATAGAAATAGTCAATCTATATCTCATGGTGTTTAGGAGTAAATTTTCAGGAAACAAGTGTAGGGTCTGGTTTTATGTAGTTGGTTGACTATACGAAGTAGTAAGCTATAGCGACTGTGCTGTTGCTATAGCGTTTAACCTTTTTACAACACAGAGTTGTAAGTGCTTAGGCGCACGACGATTCCAACCCTTCGGAACATTGATCGCACCAGTGCGTTTGTAACAGTTTCATTTAAAGTGTGACAGCAACTTTATCAAATTTCTTCCGAATACAACTGAATAACAGCGTTTTCTATTTTCATCGGAACATCAGTCGTATCGGAGGTGTGCTTTGTTTATCTGAAGAAACTCACATCAGGAGTATTTGTCCGTCGCCTCTCTGGTCATACCGATAAGATATTTGTGTTATCAAAGCTAATATAAAACCCCAACAGAATGTTTTTCACTTTACCAGGGAGATAACCTATCAAGGTTTATCTGCACTCGAGAAACTTCCTAAAACAGAAACATATCCTTCTGTAAATTCAAGAAAATATCCACACCTACAAAGAATTAGCTCTACTTTATTTTGGAAATAAATGATTTTCCATCCAGTTACATTCTTGCTTCTTTCACCTCTATTTTATCCTTTATAATCCATTCATAGACGCAGTTTGGACTACGTAAATATCCATTCACCCGTGATATTTCTACCGCTACTGGCACAAACTCGACATACATTGCCCGAAAAGAAGCATTGAACCGTAACACTCTGAAATCATTCTATCAAGACAGTGAAGTACTGCTTTGGGGAGGGGGTCTTGTCGATATCATGCAACCGATATGTTATTATCTATTGCTAGCTATGCACCAGCTTATCGAAAAAGACGAGAATTCAAATTTTGCGATTGATTCACCAAATTTCTACGTGACAACTCGTTGGTATTCTATCGCCCACTTGACCCTACTACTACTGATGAGATCGGGTTCTTATCTTCCACGGTCGAAACGCGTCTAGCAATAGCAAACCAGCTATGACTTACTATCAAGTAAGGTCACTCTGTACCATTTAAACCAGACCCATCCCTGATTTCCTGATTTCTATTTTAGTTACCATAACATGGTAACTTTACGGTTCTAGGATACTTTATAGGTATCTTGTATATCCCGACATATCATTACTTCAGTCACGTCACTGAGTTCTGGAGAGCCGACCACTCTTTTTAATTCTAATTTTTTTTTTTCAGAATTCGATGGGGAGGGGGAAGGCCCCCTGGCTCCCTCTGGCTACGCCAATGCCGTGGGCTACTCATGATATTATATTGCTCTATGATCCGCTATTGATGCTTGGTTCTTGCAGAAGATGTACCTCCTATTTAAAAAGAAAGTGTTTTATATTATTTCTAGTTTTCCCAAATAATGGTCATAAGATCGGGTGTGCAAACAGTAATGAATGTGCTCCGAGCTCACCAAATTTTGCATTATAGATGAACATTACCATGACAAATGCTGCATGCGGACTATGCACTGAGACATTTTCAGTTCTCTAAAAATGTTAGCCAGGCACGGATCCAGGTGGGAGCGCACCCGGTGCACTCCCCCCCCCCTTTTTCGATGAACAACGGTCTTTTTTTTTTTTTTGGCCCCATAGATATGGAAAATATGCTTCCCAGATGATGGGAAATCGCATCTAAGCGCATCTAGAATTCAAATTTTCTCGGGGGAGGACCCCCAAACCCGACACCGTGGATTCGCTCGCTCGTCGGCCGACGGTTTGTGCGCCCCCTCTCTCAAAATCCTAGATTCGCGCCTGTTAGCAATTACGAGTTTGATAGTTTGAGAAAAATTGATGGTAGGAAATGATTTAAGAAGAGTCATCAGTCAGTCGAAAATATACCTCACCCCAGTGGCGTCGCCAGACTTTTCGAAGTGGGGGTCACTGGGGATAAAAACGTTCCACCGGAGGGGTACATTACTATAAAGAACTGAGTGGTGTTGGAGGCATCATGGTGACGAGAAGCGTTCCCTGTAGCTGGTGAGGCCCAGGGGCCTCGTAGGAAATTGCATGGGTCCAGAGATAACACCCCGGTAGGGGTCCAAGGGGTGAAGCCGACGGAGGCTCTCGGTATTACATAATTGTGACCATTAGAACGAAGCATTTAACTATCTCCAGGTATGCAAGAGAGGGTAGCCCACACATTACGGCATCGAAGGTGCATCTGCGGCCGTGGATCTGGGGCCCCGTCGGAAAAATTTAAAAAGAAAGGCTTGTACGTGATTTGTCGTTTTGTGGGTCCCTTACACTCTTAAATCACTTAGGTCACGAGGGAACTGAACCTACATTTTGGGTTAACTTTTAACCCCATTTGGGTCAAATAAGCATTATTTGGGCCATTATTTGACCCAATAATTTTGGTCGTTTCCCTCTTCATCCAATTTTTGCTCAAAATGACCAGAGTGTTTTTATGGTTTAAAGTCATAATTATGATACATGTGTTTCCTTTATTTTCTTCAGCAGTGAATGAAAAGGGGTGGAAACAAACAGACAAACAAACTTTGGCTAGTACTTGATGAAAAAGGAGATAGATGATGTTTCTTTTTTACTCTTCCATCAACTCAATTAATTACTCAAAATGTAGTAAATGTTATGGAACATCATTTATTTGGTTGAATTGGGAGAATCTCCACAGAGAAAAAAGTCACAAAAATTAATCTATAATTGGAGATGATATAAACAATTAGTACCCTATCCCTTTTCGTCGGATGGAATTTTGGCTTAAAACACTTGTAGTAATGTTACTATGCAGTGGTACTGTAAATGACTCTAAATAACCAGTACCAATTCTTAAATGTTACATTGAGTTAGGGGTACATGCCATCACAAGGCCTCTGCATGTGGTATGACACTCATTTCCTCCCTGCTTGCCTGCTAAAGACCAGAGTCGTTCACGATGGCGACAGGATCGTTCATCTCTTTATGGAGGACGGCCTTTCAAATGTGGGCAAAAGCGAACTAAATATCCCGCGAGTATTGGGCTTACTCAGGCACTTGTTTCAGGAGGATATCCTTCTCGATGACCAGCGTCTATGAAAGGGTAACTCCAGTCTGCTGGTATTTTGGCTACTTTTCGTTCTTCCACTTATGCAATTTGGCGGCGCTCTCATGTTTTTAAATGGATACTTCTCACGGTAATAAACGATAGTTTGCCTAAAAGATTATAGCGCCTTCTTCATCTCTGGCTTCTCGCTAATGATCTCTGCAACTAAGCACAGATTTTTATTGCTTCAAACGGGGAAGAGGGTTTGGGGGAAGATAATAGGCAATATTTGTTTTATGCTTCTGTTGAATTTGAGTCTCGTTAGCGTATACTAGCGAAGCACATAATTCCGACACAGCCTGATTCAAATTGTTGATAACCATTCCAGCCTTCCCTTTTGTTTTATATCCCCCTCTTTAACAAAGGATTTCTTTTTAAGTGTTTTCGCAAGTGAACGGTCCTGGAAGAAGAGTTTTGTCTTTAGTAAAAAGAGATTTGATCCGATTCATGAAACTGCAGACCTGCCGTCTGCTCCTGCCGCAAGGGGTGTTGCAATTAAACTAAGGGATGGGGCTGAACAAATTTCGTTTCTTAGAAGCATATTACGCAAGTTTGCAGGTTGACCTGTAACCAGGCGCGGCGCCACAGGGGGAGGCAGGGCAGACATTTGCCCCCCTACGGTTTTTCAACCGAAAAAATAAAATCGTCTAGAAAGCGTTTTAAGACACATAATTTTGTAGGGGGTGGGGTGAGGTGTTACAGTATGTCACCCATATATCACAATATTAGTTAAATTGTTCGTTACAAATTCCTGAAACTTGCAATCCCCGCACGGGTAACGTTTTCTGTTTTCTCCATTGTTTACGTGAATGCAGGTTAAGTATTACATAAACACTAAGGCCATTACACATAACGCGCAAATAAAAAGGGCATAGGAACCGAGAGTAAAGCTAAAACAATACACTGGTATACCCTAAAGCCAAGTTATTGTGAGAACTTACACATATGGTGTCACAGAGCAAAAAGTTTTCCCTCTCTTGGAGAAAAGGTGCGAGTTACACCAAAAAATACAGACAGCTAATTTGTGCATCGGGGGATACGCCTGATCCATGAATCTCTGTCTAACCAAAACCCCAACCCTACCCGTAACTCGGAACATATTTTCGTCCGGGGGAATCTTCGGTCTTTAGTGAACCTTCGACCAAGTGAACCTTTCGTCTATGGGTATTCCCCCCTGTCCTGATTATGTAATGTTTGGCAATCTCAAAGATTTACTGTCTCTCCATTCCCAGCATGTGACCATTTAAAATTTAGAACGTGAACATATGTATTGAGGGTATCATGAGTCAATCACTAAACCAACATTTTGACAATAAAAATAAAAAAAAAAAATTAATAAAATGAGTTAAACTTTGAAGTAATATTATATGTCTCCCTTATTGCATACGCGTAGGAAGCGGGGGACTGGGGGCTAAAGCCCCAGTCAAAAATCTGTGGGCAGAAGCATAGTTCTGCCCCCAATATTTAAGGTCAAAAACCCCTTATTTGTCTCTTCAGTAAAAACTGTACAAAATTTGCAGTAATTTTCCTTAAAATTTGCCCAAAATGTTGCACCAAATTGCATCTGAGGACCCTCAAATACCCAAAAATTTTCCAAAGGGGGACACCCCTCCCCTTAGACCCCTCCCCAGGACAGCGATCCGAAACAAGGTTCAGCCCCCAGTCTCGAAAAGTTACCTACGCCTATGCCTTATTGTGCTTTATTTTGGTGTTGTCTCGACTGAGTAATCCATAGAAAACGAATTTTAAATAGTAGGTGCATGGCCGTACACAACACAATCTTTACTGTATGAAGAAATCTTGGGTCAATCAGAAAAAGAGCAAAGAAAAACAGGGCGATGCCACATGGGGCACGGGGCAACCGCCCCCTATCATTTGCAAGAACAGGGGAAAGAGAGAAGGAAAAAACAGAAAAAAGGAGAAAACGAAAGAGAAGAAGGGAAAGCGAAGGAGAAAGAAGAAAGGAGGACGGTGGGGTAGGCATGTACTTAATCCATACAATTAGTCCAGAGCTTCCAGGAGGTCCTATTCCGGTGTCTGCCAGCCTTTAGATACCGTGTATAATGCATACATGAACCAGCGAAAATATTCGTAATAGTTCGTGTTTCTGTCGACTCAACGCACGTATTTTTGAGTGAAAACATACCCATACTGTACATAAAAAGGGGGGGTGGCTTCAGGAGGTTTGTTGACTACACACCCTTCTCTTAGACAACAAAGGCTACTGTCCTCTTTCACTAAACCAAAACTTAAAATTCAATAAAATTATTAACACTTTTCAGCCATATATGATAGCTCAAAAAATACCAAAGACATCACAATTTTGCATCTAAGCAATCTTAAATTGATAAAATTTCTCAAAGGGGAGGGGACAACCCCTCCCCAGAAAAGCATCTTTCCCAAAACAAAAATTAAAATTACTACATTATAAACTTTCCAGCCATATATGATCAGTTCAAAATATGTACCAAACACATCATCATTTTGCATCTGAGCAACCTTAAATTAACTAACAAAAAATTTCCCAATGGGGAGGGGGACATCCCTCCCCTTAGACCCCTCCACCAGGACGGCGATCACTCATCTCACGCATTGCCCCCTATCGAAATACCCTGGCTCCACTCCTGCCTGTAACTATATCCAAGGTTAAGTTAAGTAACTTAAGGTCAGCCATTCAACTTTGGGGGGCTTCCGCCCCCTTCCACAATCTTAAACTGTCCCAATGCCCCCCTACCCTCCCCTCGTCTTACTGATCACAGTCGGACGCTGAACAATTATTTTCTCTCAGTTATTTTTTATTTGCAAGAACAACAAAAACCCACAGAAGGCAGGCATACTGTGAAACTGGTATAGAGAGCCCAGATGTAGTTCAGTCAGTGTGAAGGGTGAGCTTGGTGTAATGCTGCGAGATTACGAATGTCTGGTTCCATTTTACTGAGAAGAGGAGGGGAAGAACTAGCGAAGGGGAGCAGATCCCTTGGACGCTTTATTATGCCTCAAATCGCTGCAGCGATGTGTCGTAATCGCCAGGGACCCCTAAACCAGTGTCAACGCCCCCTATTCTCCATGTACTCTGTAGTGCCCACCTGAGACTTCCCAACGCCTCCAGGGGGCGGTAGGGACCACTTTGAGAACCACTGCTTTAGATCATTGCATTGATGTCGTCAGGTGGGGGATGGGGCACATGTCCTCCCGCTTTGTAAAGTGGAGGGATTGTCCCCATTTTCCATTTTTTTCCAGGACCTTTATGTAAAAAGTAGGAAAATGTTTGATTACATAGCTTGCAATGTAGCTGATTCAAAGAAGCCCAACTCGAAAATGGTGGAAACAACCATAAAATGGATAAAATGGTGGAAAATCCCTCATATTAGGCCAAAGATCATGTGGCCTCCAAAATGTTCCAGGGTCCATAAAGGAGCACCGGGTTTCTAGGACTTCGTGATTCGTGCTTGAAGTAGTTACATTCACCATCTACCTACAATAAGTGAGCGCAAGATGTAATCATTTTTTGTAAAAAAAATTGTGTAAAGATAAATACATACTTCCATACTTCTAACCTTTCACATTGTCCAGTTATTACCGAGGTTGGAGATGCATCTCTTATTTCACTTGAACAAATCCTTATATTTTTCTCCAACTGAATGGTCATAAGACAGGAAGTTTTCACCGTGATGAATACGCGCCAAGCGCGCCGAAAGTTTTGCGTTAGAAATGACTATTTCCATCATAGGCGGACGGGAAGACATTTCACAGGAGGGGGGAGGGTGTCTGCCCTGAAAATTTTGCAAATTGCCCTGATTTTCCCCTTTTACCACGATAGCACTCAGGACGGGTATGGATGAGTTCCCCCCCCCCCCACAAACTAAAAAGAAAGATATTATTTCGGGAGTTTTGGTTTATACTTGTATGGGTTCATACATCATTATATCAGCGAGTGTCGAAAATTGGTTTGCCCCCTACCAGGCTGCCAATCCCCTGCTAACCTATATTCAGAAAAAATAGGTATGCCTCTGTTTGTGTTTTGCAAAGGTGTCTATAGGCCTAACCTTTCCAATGTCATTTTTAAGTACTTTGTTTGCATAAGACCGTTCAATATTAATTAAAGCAACCCGCCGCACTGCCCACTGCACTGCCCCCTAGCCCTGAAAATACAAGTGTCAGTGCCCTGAAATAAGCGTTTTCCCTGCTCTGGGAGGGCTGCAGCCCCCCCCCCGACCCCCGCCTCGTACGCCTATGATTTCCATGATAAATGTTGCATAAAGAATGCACAGAGGTATTTTTAATTCCCTAAACTGTATTTGTCAGTTGTTATTATAAGACGACTTATCCGTTAAAGCTTTGGATTTTCACGAAGCATGTTTTTCCACAAGGAGGGGAAGGCAAAAAGAATTCCCCTCTTTGCATTGCTGCCATGGTGTGCAGGCTCCTTCTCCTTCTAAAACACTTATATGCACACGAACAATCGGCATAATTGTAAAACTCTTACCGATGAACAATGTGAATGTGTTTTAGACGGTACTGATAAGCACTGCAGCACTGAGATTACAGTGCGAGCGGAAACTTTTGTTAGGTTTCGAAGTATTTGTGAAAATTTTAATAGTTTGTGGAGGACTTGTGATAGAAAATGATGAAAACAGATCAATCAATCGGTCGAAAACACGATACACCATACGCCCTGCAGAAAGCTATCTTTTAAACACCTTTGGGTTTATTAAAAAATTTAGAAATCGATAAAAGGGGGAACACGTCCCCCAATCTCCCTCTCCCTTCCGTAGTCACCAGAATATACAGTTCGGAAATTCTTATCATTTAGAGATATTTTTAGCTGTGGTATTGCACTCACTCCCCAAGAGGGGTGGGGAAGAGCTCCTCTTAGTGTGCTACTGGGTACACAAAACAAGTAACTGTGTGACAGAAATGGATGAACCAGGGGCCATCTCTTTTTGATGTGTGTTCAGGAGAGATTTAAATATATATGATCGATGTGCGCATGCTAGACAACAAATATCAATGTGAGTTTTATTACAACCTTACCCAGACTCACCGTGCATGGGGATTGTGAAGGGGACTTAGACCATTGACGGATGGGGCTGAATGAGGATTTGGACTGAATAACAACATCATAAAAACTGTCCAAAATTAATGATGGGACACGTACTTAGTCGCTACGGGTGTGCCCGAAAGTCACTGAAAAATGCCTTTTTAAGGCAATGTAGTAATTACCCAAAAGCTAATGCACTTATCAAAAGCTTTTTGTAATTGAACAAGGCACAAAGCCTCCAAAGACGGTCTCTGTCAAAAATGTGTGGCACCTTACTTATTGTTAAGTTTCTCTTACAACACATGGTCGTCGTGTAGAGCACAGCGAAAAGCTTGGTATTGTTGTGTATCGGTGCAGTTAGTGGAGGAAGTAGTAAGGAAGCAGTGTAATGGCAAAGCTAGAGGGGTAATTAGGAGACATTGCCCCCATACAAAGTCCCCAGTCTCTGTGGAAAAGTGTTGGCACCTTAATTAAAATTTCTCTTATAATTCATGGTCGTCGATTTGGGGCAGGGGATCACTGCTTTTTTATTTTATTTTTTTTTTATTTGACCTGGGGCTCTTAAAATAGAGTTATTAAGAAGCACTAGATGTAGGCCCTTACCCAACCGTCTAATCCAAATGCTCAATAAAAATTTCTCTGCCCGCTTAGTGCGTATATTTAAATTGTTGTTCCATGATTATTACGGCTTCCTGCACGTCGTGAGGGAAAATGGCTCAAAATCACTTTCTGTGCAACAGCTTATGTGGACTAATTGCTTCGAAATCGCTGCAACTCCTCTCTCGCTACTCACTACTTTCCCAGCCTCAGGAAAGCACATAACTTTTAATCCGAATCCCCCCCCCCCCTCCGGCCATACACAACTTCAAAAATATCAAAGCCTTGTTACAACGGGATTATGATATTTTGAGATAATAGTCCATCGGGAAATTTTGCCTTCTCTCCTCCACACAAAATGTCCTGGAATAGTGTCCGAGAAGGAACACGTAATGGGTGGAGAGAAACTGGATGCAAGTCAAGCCCCATTGTAAGGCAATCAAGTTTGTCAATTAGCGCCAAAAGGCGGCGATCATGGGGGACGAGGACTTGGCACCCTCTTTTAAAAGTTAGTTAGGATCCACAATTCCCGAATTTATTGCAGATGAAAATTTTGAAATTTGGAATTGTCCAGATTATCTTAAAAGATCCCTTTTGAACCCGGGAAATTGCATAGCTTGAAATGCATAGCTTAGAAATTTCCAGTAGGAAGCCCTGAGACCCTAAATGTGACGGCATCTCTCTGACTAATGAGCTCCACTACTTTCCCCAAAGCAGGGATCTCGATTGTTTATTTATCACTGTTTTTTGCATCTTAAGTTATGTAACTGTACAAAACATTTTATTCTTTAAAGCAAATCTTACGAAGTAACGTGGAGTGATGCATTCCTCCTAAACAGTGTACTTGCGGTTTTAGGACACCATCTTTTGGGAGATCCCCCTCCCCTTTAGAAATCTTCGTTTTGGATGTTTGACGGTCCTCACATGCAATTTAATATCTCATTTTGTGCAGCTTTTGATTAGTTGATTTACAAAAAAGGTTGATATTTAATTAAACAAGGTTGATAAATTTCACAGAGTGGACAAACAAGCGATTTCGGGCCTTTAAAAGTGAGGAGCAGAGGGACACTTTAACCCCTCCCCTAGCTGCTTCCAACGCCTATATGGTTGCAACGTTAACCGAGATTAGAGTATCCTCACATGGTTTTAATTGAGATACCATAAATGCGCCCTGCATATATTCTCCAGGTAGAGCACGGGATATTCAAGCTTTTAAAGTTCAGTTGATAAGCGCCCTCATTTTATCGGAATGCGTGACGTGCTCAAATTTTCTATCGCCTTGACCAATTTTAGTGACATGGAGAATGCCGTCAAGCTGCAGAAAATGTTTGTCCCTGTAAACTTAAAATTGAAATTCAAAAATGGAACCCAGGAGTGGAGTTCACGTCAAATATTTCAGATACCGTAGGGTTTACTCGATCATTAGCCACCTTTGTATATTAGCTTAATGCAAGTCACCAAAGGTGAATATCAGGGACGGGATTTGATGTCTGAAAGTGAAGGGGGAGGGGGCAAAGCTGGGTAGACTGTCAAAGGCGCGGAAGGCGCTGCCGGAGAGCGAATCGCTTCCCCTTAAGGCGTGGGGTCCAAGGACCCGCCTCAGGACCCCTGGTGGGGTCCAGGGGCAGAGCCCAGGTGGTCCAGGGTGAGAAGCCCCTTGGTTATTTACAAATTGTAGGCATTAAAATGATGCATTTTAGCTTCAACTTCCAAGGACATAAGGAGGGCACTTAACAAACCACAAAAATCACAATTTGACTTTTTTCAATTACATTCTTTCTCGATATGACTTACAGTCAGATAGGATCGATGATGTAGAGGGCTTGAGGAAGGAGGGGAGACTGGATTATTATGAGGGTTTTCCCGGGGCTTTGGAACAATAATTTTAAGAATGGGAGATCTAGTTTTCAGTGTGGGGGCGCGCCAAGCCCGCTGTACAAATCTCATTTTTTAGACTTTTTAGCGATATGAGTAATAGAAAAGCTAAGAAAAGTGTCCTCAAGGAGCTAGAGGGCTCTTCCCAACCCCCTTCTATTACCGTCTGTCCCTTATTACGTAAACGAAAATAGCACTTTCCGTGACTTACAACTTGCATCTAAACAATCTTTAAATAGTCGGTAAAGTTACACAGATCGATGGTGATAAAAATTTTGCTTTGAAAATTTCTTGAGGAGAGGAACTTCCCCCTCCGTAGCGTATGGCCATGGGGGACTGGTGGTTTTAATGATAATAAAAGAGTTTGTGCGAAGCTATGACAAGAAAGATGTTCCACAGAAAGATACCCCGAGTCCCGAAACAATATTTAAAACGGGTGCGCACGAAGCGCGCCGAAAAAAAAACATCGTTGAAACAGCGTTAAAGATATTTAATTGTAGCATATTGTTTTCTTTAGTTTTTAATGCAGTATTTTCGTTGCATAAAAAATTTCCTTCTTTCCCCAGGTGTCTGTTCTTTCCATAGAGCAGGATATAGGAACCTATATCCTGCTCATCTGCTCATGGTTCCTTCTTTCATGTTTCATTTTGTCGATGGTCTGGGACAAGTCATGAAGTAATAGTGAAGTAACTGCTAATGACAGGCCTAGGTGCGCGCGAAGCCCGCCGAAAAATAACGTTTTCAACACATTTTAGTTATGTTTTACTTCATTTAAAGTAATATGATTTTCTGTCCGCATCAAAATACCTCGGGAAGAAACCTCATATTTTGTTTTAGACCTTAATTTGTTCGCGGGCCGGGTAGGATCGCCTCGCGGGCCGGATGTGGACCCCTGGCCGCCATTTAATTACCCAGGGTTTACACAGTTTAGAACGGGAACATAATCCCCAACCGTGTATATACCGGTAGTTGTTCGCAGAGTACGATAAGTTTCGACGGCGGTTTTGACCATCATCAGGCAGAAGGTACCATCGTCAGGCAGGAGGCACAAAGTATGCTATGACCAATTTGGACCACCTGACCGACCGTGATAGCCGATGTATTTTTCTGCACTTTAATTGATATTTATTCATGTATTTATTTTTATTGTATAATTAATATATAATTAATATGTAGTTTGAATTAATATTTTTCAGGTTTCTCCTGAACAAACTTTATTACACACCAATAACACCGGCATTCCTGACGTCGAACGAACGTTAATTTCGTACAATACTAGTACAACTTTGATTGGCCATCTTGAGTGGGAAGCATTGTGCGGTCGTTACAAAAACGCTCAGAATGTTGTCTAGCAGTTAAGATCATCCTTTCGCTTGTAAGAACAGAACAAGCAAAGTGTTAAGGACAATAACAAGTCCCCGAGTTTAAGAACATAGCTTTAACGGAAATTGTAATTTTGTTTGGCTAGCTTAATGTAAGATACGTTTGTAAAAAGTTGTAAATAGGCCTAGTTCATGGTTGTGTTTTTGCCGGTCCGGTTTTGGGTCTTTCTGTTTGACAGTGTCCGTTTCTATGCACTTAAAAAGCACCGCTTTAACGGAAATAGATCGAAATATTTTTCTGTCCCATGCCTTTAAAACTTCTTTCGTTATACAAATACAACAGAGTTACAACTGAATTCGAATAGTGACAACAGATTATCCTACACTTGCAGCTCGTAGCCACGAAAGAATCACGATATTTAAGAAGCCCTACATTTTAGTGTCACATATGTGATCTAAGCGACCAACGTGGTTAGTCCATCCCATTCAAGGGCCCTTTCAGACATATGTTCGTATCCCTTCAATCTGAGCACTATGGGCTACTTCCTACTTCCGACTTGAAAGCGAGAAAAGATTTAACACGGGATCCGCTCTTTATGCCAACTATTTTAGCCTATATACAAAGAGGTAGAATTCAAAGAAGGTCTTCAATTAATAATAACATGTCAGTAAAATGAAATGAAGGATGTGACGATTTAATGATTTTCCCAAATCTTACGTGAAGGTTTTCAGTTAAGTGACGTCTTCACTTGGGCATAAATTATGGGAGGAATGAGTTTCTCCGGATCGCATTTGAAGTCTAGGAGGTAATTTATTCCTTAGGATGGAGGGGACAATCTACTCAACTGGGGTTATAACAATGTAGATCATCCCTCATGAGAAGGTCATCGGGGTGGTAGTAGGGGGATGGGGAAATGGCGCACCAGGGGTGGCGCCAGGATTAGCCCGACAGGGGGCCAAGCTCCCCGACGGGTCAGGAACTCCATGACCCTACAAAGGTGATGAGTTGCCAAAAGGACGACAAACGTAAAATTGTCGGTGCACCAAGCGCGCCGAAAAATTTCGACTTTTTTGCAAAATTTGAAAATTTGGGGTGTTATTGAAGAAAATTTGAAAAAATTGGCTTTTTTCCAAGGAAAAGTGGAAAATTTGGAGTTTTCATTGAAGAATTCACACTTCCTATGAGCAAAATCAAGCGGGGCGACTGAAGGTCATTGGGATTACATATTATATCGTGTACGGATTAAGCTCTCCGACAAAAGTGGACAATTCCCCCGACGGGGGGGGGCATGCTATTCCCCCGCTGGCACCACCCCTGGGGGACACACGGGGGGGAACTGCACACGTCAGGCCTGTAGTCAGACAGGTACAGGTGCGAATCATAATTAAGGGAAGGGGCACTATATACAAAATTCATATTTTTTACTTTTCTAGGGGGAAAACATTTCCCCTGAATGCCCTTATCTATGGGTTTGGCATACATGTGGGGTGACCTAATGTTAACGACTTCTCATTATTTTTATTATGAGCGCGCCCTCAATTTCTTGGCTGAGTATTCTGCTCTCAAAATGCTTGCGTGCGCGTATTTTAAGTAATTTTTGGTTATTTACGTTCAGTTTAATATTTAAGTTCACGCTTGCTTCGCCTGCGCGCGCTACGTATCCGCGAGATGCATGCGTTTACGATGTATCTTGCCTTTTGCCGAGTGTAGTGCGTCGCATTTATGCATCGTTAAATTTCAAATTTGTAACACATTTAATTAACGGCGAGACGTTGGACCGGCAAGAAGCGCCGCAGCCAAGTCACGTAGGCTACATGTTTTATGCCCGCAAAGGTGGACCAGAAGTCACAGAAGAAGTTACAAAGTGGTACGCAATATGTTTTAATTCCGTTCTATTAACTGACTGATTAAATTAATATTTGTTACATTATATAAGAAAGTTGCGGAATGAACAAACTTTGTATAGCAGTAACATTAATCTACAATTACTCAAGGATTAAACCCAAGAAGAGAATATATCATATTTTGTTACTTATATGTGATATCGTTTGCTCCTTGAATGTACATATGTAAATCAATTGAATTTTACCGGAAAAGTATGGGCTCACCAGGCCAGCATCGATAGTTTTTTCCTTAAGAGGATTACTTAGTTTATGTACGCATTAAGGATGCGTAGCCTATAGTTTCTTTTTCACTTATATATAAGTCAATTAAAAATGTTTAAGGCGTATAAACTTTTGAGTGCAGTAAAGATTAAAGTGCTCACTCATATACTGTGTAACATATTGGCGGTTTTCATTATTGACGAATATTAATTGACGCATATTTACGCTTCATTTCGTATAGGCTAATTGTTCTGAGGAGCTTAACATCGAATCCGTTGACTGAGTTTGTGGGTTAGGGAGCGGTTATGTTCACGTAAGAATTCGTTCGTGACTTACATTTAATTATTTCAATTTATAATAATTTATATTTTTATATAACTAAGGTCAAGTGGCTTGCGTTGTATAGTTGCGTACGTAGTTTATCGCATGGAGCAAGCTTACATCAATTTACAATGCTGTGAGCTTAAAATACATTATCATCATTATCGTTTACAGCTTGGCAAAATGTTAACAATTTTCTAAGCCTATGTGGACAATTTCAAGTCTTGATTTATACGGGCTAACAAAATGTCGGTCGCAACTTGATCGAATGATTGAATTCAGAATTGCCAAAACGTTTTCGTTTTGGTGTTTATCACGCTGATTGTTTGGCTATAACTTATAAAGCTTGAAGTTATTTGAGAATGTTTGGCATAATATTTTGCAGTATATTTAAGGTGTTTTCGTTGTTTGTTTACAGTCACCAGATATACGAATCAGATATACGAATCAGATATACGAATCAGATATACGAATCAGATATACGAATACAGATATACGAATACAGATGTACGAATAATCAGATATACGAATATTCAGATACGAATATTCAGATATACAGATATACAGATATACAGATATACAGATTTGCAGATTCAGATTCAGATTTGCAGATGATTGTACAGATTACAGATTGATTCAGACACTGATTCAGAATAAACAGTTATTAACTAAACTATCAGTTTTTCTCATATCTGCGTGGAGGAATATAACCCAAACCAAGTTATTCAGGATAATTTGGACTTTCCTGGTTGGAATTGTCCTACAGTGAGTGAACACGTTCAAGTGAAGGAATACGCTTTAGCAAGAGAATACGCTTTAGTCAGAGGATACGTCCTAGTTAGTGAACACGTTGCAACAATGGCAACCAAGGAAAAGAAAACGGAACTAATCAAGCAGAGACGGTGTCGCAAAGGTGCGATGACTAGGTTGTTGAATACGTTAAAAACTGTAATCGAAGGAGAAGACCCAAACAGTGATACTGTCGAAGAACTTCTTTCTAAAAGTCAAGAAGGATTTACAGCTATAGAAGCTATACATGAAGAACTGATGAACACGGCAGAGGACGAAGAAGTAGAATCATTAGAAGCGTGGATGGAAGAATGCCACACGTCCTTCTGGAAGGTCCGGTCATCAGCTAATAAGTATTTAGCAAGTAAATCAGAAGGTAATCATAATAGTAATAATGATGTTACGGCAGAGATATCGAGTCCTAGAAGCACTGCTGATAGTAGCAGTTTAAAGAATTTTAATGAGATAAAGCTGGCTTTAGAACTGCCAAAAGCAGAATTCACAGAATTTGATGGTAATCCAGTAGATTTCTATGCGTTCTTGTCTAATTTTGAGACTAATGTTGAGTCTAAATTAAGTAACAATGCTACACGTCTACAATATTTGTTACAAATGTGTAAAGGCAAGGCTCGGTGCAGTATTGAATGCTGCGCGCTTCTTGGCGATGATGGTTATGTTCAAGCGAAAAGCATTTTGAGCAGGCAGTTTGGTCAGCCTCACATGATATTGAATGCTCTCATGAATGAATTGTTGAACAAAAAGCCGTTGAAACCCAATGACGCAGGTTCTTTGTGGGACTTAATCGCTTCAATGAAAAAGTGTCACGTCACGTTAACTCAGATAGGTTACACTAGTGATCTCAACAGTACGACAAGCTTATTGAAAATTCAAAGTTTGTTGCCAACCTACTTACAAACTGCTTGGGCAAAGAAGGCTCACGAAATTTTGTACGATGACAGGGAACCTAGGGAGCCAGAATTTGTAGACATGTTGAAATTTCTAGAATGGCACGCCGAAATATCGTGCACTATGTTTGGAAGAAGTGTGTCCAAACCTCAGGTGAGTAATGACAGATTCAAGAATAAGGCTAGCGTTAAGTCGAATAATGTTAGCAGCATTCCTTTTAAGTGTTATCTGTGTGAAGGTAATCACAGTATTTATACTTGTAGCAAACTTATCGAAGCTGCATATGAAGAGAAATTGAAAATGGTTAAAGCAGCAAAGTTATGTTTTAGATGTTTGAGACCCGGTCACGGTGCACTAAAATGCAGAAAGGACTGGACCTGTCGGAGTTGTGGATCAAGTAGGCACCACAACAAATTACATCCACCGCCAAAGGAGGAAAGTAAAAGTCCTGCTGAGCAGCAGGTGATGTCAAATGCTGCATCAAACGGTAACAGAGTTTATTTGAGAATCCTTCCAGTGGTCGTCACCACACATAATGGTTATCAGGTGAGTACTCTAGCTTTACTTGATCATGGTTCAGATACCAGCCTGTGTTCCGAGAGTTTCCGGAAGAAACTTAAAGTGAGAGGTAAGAGAGTTAAGTATACGTCGTCTACTATTAACGGTGATGAAGAAAGAGAGGGATTTAAGTTTGATGTATCCGTTAAAGGTAAGCATGAGAAACAAGGGATGACCATTGATTTCTTATCTGTTCCCAAAATACCGGCTGCAGCTGAAAGCGTACCCAGAGCAGAGGATTTAAGTAAATGGCGTCATTTGGAATCTCTCCCGTGGGAGAATCAACAGTCAGATGAAGTTGGTTTGTTAATCGGAGCAGATGCACCTGAAGCGTTCTGGGTGCTTGAAGAACGCAAAGGTAAACCGAAAGAACCTTACGCGATGAGAACGATGTTAGGTTGGTCAATCATGGGACCAGGGGGATCAGGAAATAACAGGGTCACAAGTCATCGCATAGAGGTAAGTAATGAACAACTATTTCAAGAAGTCGAAAAATCCTGGGCAGTCGAAAATACCGGCCTCTCCGAAGAAAAGGATTCAATTCAAGATATTAGAGCGCGTGAGATAATGAAATCGACCATTAAGTTGACTAAAGATGGACATTATGAGATGGGGTTACTTTGGAAGCATGATAATCATGATTTGCCCCATAGTAGATCTATGGCTGAGTCGAGGCTAGCTTCCCTGAAAAGAAGGTTAGAATCCAATAAAGAGATGCACGGAAAGTACACAGAAGTAGTTGAGGGATACATAGCAAAGGGGTTTGCTGAACCGGTAAACACTAGAGAGAGCAAACCAGGTAAGATTTGGTATTTACCCCATCACCCAGTGGTACATCCTCACAAGAAAAAGGTAAGAGTAGTTTACGATTGTGCTGCCAAATCTCAAGGGACATCACTAAATGATAAGTTATTAAAAGGGCCAGACTTGATGAACGATTTGTTGGGAGTCTTACTCAGGTTCAGGCAAGAAAAGATTGCCATAGTTTCTGACATTGAAGCTATGTTTCATCAGGTCCAGATGATCGAGCAAGACAGAGACGCTTTAAGGTTCCTATGGTGGGAAGGGGGGCGACATGAGCAAATCACCCAAAGAATATAGGATGTGTGTTCACTTGTTCGGGGCAACCTCCTCTCCTTGTTGCGCAGGTAAGGCATTAAAACAGACAGCCGAAGACAATGAGATCGACAATCAGGATGAGGTAGGTCAAAGGGCTATAGACATTATACGTAATGGATTTTACGTGGATGATTGTTTGGGTTCCGTTAGTAACCAAGAGTTCGCTATTCAGGTAGTCAAGCGACTTGTTAACATTCTTAGTAAAGGGGGATTTCGTCTCACCAAGTGGTTAAGCAACGATAGACAGGTATTACAAAGTATCGAAGCTTCTGAACGAGCGCCCTCAGTTTCAGTCTCATTGGACAATTTACCCACTGAGAGGACTTTAGGTGTGTCTTGGGATGCTGAGAATGATCTATTTACTTTCCAGGTACTTCTGAAAGAGAAGCCCCTTACCAGAAGAGGTTTACTGTCAATTACGAGCTCCTTTTATGATCCGTTAGGGTTTGCCGCTCCATTTATATTAGTGGCTAAGTCACTTTTGCAGGAAGTATGCAAGCGAGGAGCAGACTGGGACGAGCCCCTGACCGACCGAGAACATGAAGTATGGCAACGGTGGCTCAACAACACGTCTAACTTGTCTAAAGTTACAATTCCAAGATGGTTAAAGTTAGATGTAGCTGTAGATGTACAACTCCACATTTTCTGTGATGCGTCAGAAAAGGGCTATGCGGCTGTAGCCTATCTCAGAACACAATCAGCTGAGGATGTTTCTTGCAGGTTTGTTGTTGGCAAGGCCCGGGTAAGTCCTTTGAAATCAGTTTCAATTCCCAGACTAGAGCTAATGTCCGCAGTGCTCGCGGCAACACTTGACGGAGCGATTCGAAGAGAAATGAGGTACGAATTTGGTGAAACGATCTTCTGGAGCGATTCTATGATAGTCCTAAATTACCTCAGAAATGAGAGTACAAGGTTCAAAACATTTGTAGCCAATAGAGTGGCGAAGATTCGCAGTGTCTCAAAACCACATCAGTGGAGACATGTTGGAACTAAAGATAATCCAGCAGACGAAGGGTCAAGAGGGACTTTCCACATAAGAAAGTGGTTAACCGGCCCTGATTTCCTGACTAAAGACAAGGTTTGTTGGCCTGAGTCAAAGTTTGAAGACGTCGATTTGACAGAGGATCCTGAGGTCAAAAGGTCAAATACAGTTCAACGGGCGAAAGTTCTTCAGACGAACGTTACCGAAGACGATAATAGTCTACTGACGATTTTGGTTGGTAAGTATTCCTCGTGGACAAGATTGGTACGAGTTTTGAGCTGGATCCGACGTTTTATCCGGTCAGCTAGAAACAAGGCTAAGAATGAACCTATTGTGACAGGTAATTTGATTGTTTCCGAGATTAAGGAAAGCGAAAAGACGATTCTGTTATGGGAACAGAAGAGGTCCTTTCCAAACTTGCAACGGGATCCACAACTCAAGGGTTTGAATCCAATGCTCGAGAACCAACTATTGAGAGTTGGAGGTAGATTGAACAACGCTCAGATAGACTATGAAGCTATGCATCAAGTGATACTCCCCAGTAAGGGAGACGTTTGTAAGGTTACTTGTGGAACATTATCATACCGTAGTAGGACATAGTGGATGGGCTGCTACAATTAATGCGCTTCGTGAGAAGTTCTGGATAATTAAGGGTAAGTGCACAATCAAACGCATCCTTAGGAGTTGTGTAATTTGTAAGAAGTGTAATGCAAGGCCAGTTCAGCAAATAATGGCACCGCTACCCTCAGAACGAGTGACAGGAAACAGACCCCCATTTACCTTCACTGGGGTAGATTATTTCGGACCAATCGACGTGAAACAAGGTAGGTCCACAGTGAAACGATATGGTTGTATTTTTACCTGTTTGGCGACTAGAGCCGTTCATTTAGAAGTAGCTGATTGTTTAGATTCCGATTCGTTTATCAACGCTTACCGCAGATTCGTCGCCAGGAAAGGACAAGTTGAAAAAATGTTCAGCGATAATGGAACAAACTTTGTAGCGGGTGAGCGAGAGCTGAGAGAAGCACTCCGTAAGATGAACCAAGATAAAGTAGAAGAATTTATGCATACTAGACAATGTGAATGGCACTTCAACCCCCCGTCAGCCAGCCATTTTGGAGGTGTCTGGGAAAGACTTATTCGCTCAGTTCGAAGAATACTGCATGGGATACTGAGAGAACAGACTGTCAACAGCGAAGTGTTGCATACCGTGTTGGTTGAAGCTGAAAGCATACTTAATTCTAGACCCTTGACAGACATTTCTCCTAACTCAGACGATGAAGAACCACTGACTCCTAATCATCTACTTCTACTAAGAAAGGGACCCGAAGCGCCAATAGGAAGCGTAGAACCCTACAGCAGGAAAAGATGGCTACAAGCTCAATATTTAGCATCTCTGTTTTGGACACGCTGGAGAAGGGAGTACCTCCCGCTGTTACAAAAAAGGCACAAGTGGACAATCCCAAAGCAAAATGTAAAAGTTAATGACGTCGTCTTACTTGTCGATGCTAGCATACCTAGAGGTAAGTGGCTTATGGGAAGAGTATTGTCAGTGTATAAAGGTAAGGATGATAGAGTTAGAAGTGTTGACGTTAAAGTAGCAGGTAATGTATTGAAGCGTCCAGTAGCTAAGTTATGTATAGTATACAGAGAACCAGTTAAGTAATAATGAAGTGATTTGATCCTGAAATCCTCTCAACTGGTTTCAAGATTTCAGCGTGGGGAGTGTTAACGACTTCTCATTATTTTTATTATGAGCGCGCCCTCAATTTCTTGGCTGAGTATTCTGCTCTCAAAATGCTTGCGTGCGCGTATTTTAAGTAATTTTTGGTTATTTACGTTCAGTTTAATATTTAAGTTCACGCTTGCTTCGCCTGCGCGCGCTACGTATCCGCGAGATGCATGCGTTTACGATGTATCTTGCCTTTTGCCGAGTGTAGTGCGTCGCATTTATGCATCGTTAAATTTCAAATTTGTAACACATTTAATTAACGGCGAGACGTTGGACCGGCAAGAAGCGCCGCAGCCAAGTCACGTAGGCTACATGTTTTATGCCCGCAAAGGTGGACCAGAAGTCACAGAAGAAGTTACAAAGTGGTACGCAATATGTTTTAATTCCGTTCTATTAACTGACTGATTAAATTAATATTTGTTACATTATATAAGAAAGTTGCGGAATGAACAAACTTTGTATAGCAGTAACATTAATCTACAATTACTCAAGGATTAAACCCAAGAAGAGAATATATCATATTTTGTTACTTATATGTGATATCGTTTGCTCCTTGAATGTACATATGTAAATCAATTGAATTTTACCGGAAAAGTATGGGCTCACCAGGCCAGCATCGATAGTTTTTTCCTTAAGAGGATTACTTAGTTTATGTACGCATTAAGGATGCGTAGCCTATAGTTTCTTTTTCACTTATATTTAAGTCATTTAAAATGTTTAAGGCGTATAAACTTTTGAGTGCAGTAAAGATTAAAGTGCTCACTCATATACTGTGTAACATATTGGCGGTTTTCATTATTGACGAATATTAATTGACGCATATTTACGCTTCATTTCGTATAGGCTAATTGTTCTGAGGAGCTTAACATCGAATCCGTTGACTGAGTTTGTGGGTTAGGGAGCGGTTATGTTCACGTAAGAATTCGTTCGTGACTTACATTTAATTATTTCAATTTATAATAATTTATATTTTTATATAACTAAGGTCAAGTGGCTTGCGTTGTATAGTTGCGTACGTAGTTTATCGCATGGAGCAAGCTTACATCAATTTACAATGCTGTGAGCTTAAAATACATTATCATCATTATCGTTTACAGCTTGGCAAAATGTTAACAATTTTCTAAGCCTATTTGGACAATTTCAAGTCTTGATTTATACGGGCTAACAAAATGTCGGTCGCAACTTGATCGAATGATTGAATTCAGAATTGCCAAAACGTTTTCGTTTTGGTGTTTATCACGCTGATTGTTTGGCTATAACTTATAAAGCTTGAAGTTATTTGAGAATGTTTGGCATAATATTTTGCAGTATATTTAAGGTGTTTTCGTTGTTTGTTTACAGTCACCAGATATACGAATCAGATATACGAATCAGATATACGAATCAGATATACGAATACAGATATACGAATACAGATATACGAATACAGATGTACGAATAATCAGATATACGAATATTCAGATACGAATATTCAGAGATACAGATATACAGATATACAGATATACAGATTTGCAGATTCAGATTCAGATTTGCAGATGATTGTACAGATTACAGATTGATTCAGACACTGATTCAGAATAAACAGTTATTAACTAAACTATCAGTTTTTCTCATATCTGCGTGGAGGAATATAACCCAAACCAAGTTATTCAGGATAATTTGGACTTTCCTGGTTGGAATTGTCCTACACCTAACCTTTAACACACCAGATTGCCAAATGAATAAGGTAAGTATAAGTATTGTGCCTAGAATTGGAAAGAAAGGGGCGAAGAAGTTGGTAGTCTTCCAAAATAATGCTAAACCCAGAGCTCGGGACTTACCGGAAACACGTAATCAGGTCTCAGGTAGGAACTCGATCTGCAACAGTGGACCACGACACCTCAGACACAAAATAGCAGGCGCGGTTTTACGGGGGGGCTTTGGGGGCTTAAGCCCCCCCAAAGTTCGCTCAAGCCCCCCCCCCCAAAAAATTTTCAGAGGTTGTGTTATGCTATATTTGCGTGTACTGAGAAAAACAAAATTGTCCAATACACTTGTGCACATCTTGGTCCAGTGGAATTAGTTTGTCAAGGGAACCTGTCGTCTGTGTCTCCAAATCACATATTAGGTTCACGATTTCATACAATGGAAGTTGGGTCAGATAAGTAACATCTATGATAGTATGTACGTACATGTAAATCAAGTTAAAGGATTAATCATCTGTTGGAAGTTCAAAACGAGTCATTTCGTCGCTGATCTCGTCAAGCTATACTAGCCCTTTTAAGTCAAATCTACAGACCGAATCGTTATTCCCATTAATGTGAACAGGTCCAGTTGCTCGTATCTCTCAGTAACGTTTGCTACATTCTTCCAAATAAAAAAAATATATGCCTGGATATACGTTACATCTATGTCATGGTCAGGGGCGGTGCCACTCAGGGGGAAGGGAGGCCTATCCCCCCTGTAATTTGCAGGAAAAGAGAAAAAGAGTAGGAAAAGAAGACGTGAAAGAGAAAAAAAGAGGAGGGCGGGGTAGGCCTATATCTGATCCATATAGTTAATTCAGGGCTTCCAAGAGGCCATATTCCGGTTTCTGCCAGCCTTTAGATACGATTTTATAATGCACAAATGAAGGCAAATTTTCTTAATAGTTCGAGAATATTTCTGTGGACTCCACGCACGTATTTTTGCGTAAAACTTTCCCCGACTAGAGGGCAGTAATGTGTCCAAAAGGGGACTTCAGGAGGTTTGTTGATACATACCCTTAGACAAAAAAGCTCCTCTTTCACCTAACCAAAAATATTAAGAATGTTTTGAACTCATATGATCGGGTCCAAAAATATCCCAAAGACAACACCATTTTTGCATCTAAGCAACCTTCAAGTAACCAAAATTTCTCAAAAGGGAAGGGGGACCCCTCCCCTTAGACCTATCCCCTAGAACAGCCCTCTTTTACCCAACCAAAATTAGAATTCACGAAGTTATGAACATTTGCCAGCCATATATCAGTCAAAACTGTCCCGAAGACCGCACCATTTTGCATCTTAGCAACCTTAAAGTAACCAAAATTTCTCACAGGAGAGGGAAACACCCCTCCCTTTAGACCTCTCTCCTAGGACCGCCCTCTTTTCCCCAACCAAAAATAAGAATTCACAAAATTATGAACATTTTCCAGCCATATATATCAGTCAAAAAATAACCCTAAGACCCCACCATTTTGCATGTTAGCAACCCTAAATTAGCAAAAATTTCTCAAAGGGAGGAGAACACCCTTCCCCTTAGACCTCTCCCCTAAGAAGGCCCTCTTTCCTCCAACCAAAAATTAGAATTCACAAAGTTATGAACATTTTCCAGTCATATAGTCAAAAAATTACGCAAAGAACGCACCATTTTGCATCTTAGCAACCTTAAATTAGCAAAAATTTCTCAAAGGGAGGGGAACACCCTTCCTCTTAGACCTCTCCCCTAAGAAGGCCCTCTTTCCCCCAACCAAAAATTTTTGCATCTTAGCAACCTTAAATTAGCAAAAATTTCTCAGAGAAAGGGGATCCCCTCCCCTTAGACCCCTCCCCCACGACGGCGGTCACTCAACCCATGTGCCCTATCAAAATAACCTTGCGCCGTCCCTGGTTATGGTACTGTTTTTATTATCATTGGTTTCAGCGTGCGCGTGACCGATTTACATATTTGAGAGAAAATTTTATGATTCTTCCGTTTCAAGTCCCCCCTAAGCCCCCCCAAAAGTCTCGATCTAGAACCGCGCCTGCTTTGAAAATAGCTAAATAGGGGTTGTCTTTCATGCGCAATCATGTGTGGATCTCCTTTCAGTGGGAACCTTATAAACTTTCTCTTTCTTTTCTTTATTCCATCAAAGACCTCAAACAACAACTGATAAAGAAACAGTTCGTTGCCTAGCAACCGAGACTGGCGAAGCTTTTTAACTCACTGAATTGCAACAGGGAGCTGTCTACAGATACGACAGCAACGTTCGACTTTGTATATAAAGTACATAGTGCTAGAATGCTAGTACAAGTTGGAAGCCTAGATAGCTTGTACAAGAGTGCCGACAAAATGTTGCCGTGGAGGGCTTTTTATATCACACCACCCCATTAACTCAAGTGACACAGATGGATTGAAAAGCTCTTTGCATTGGCGTATGGTCCAAGGACCTTCCACAGTCACCTTGGTGGGTTTGATAGAGGGACAATGGCTAGGTGGGGAACAGAGTAAAACCTCGTAGTAATTTGTAGGCTCTATCCCTTTATCACTATGAGCCACAGGAGGGTGCTTGAATCCCAGTCCCCCCTACCTTGCACTGGCACCTTGGCTTACCAGTCTGAACATGTATCTTTTGTCAACAGAGCAAAAGCCAATGCCTAACGTTATATTGGTGATGACTAGTACAGTACTTCTACAACTTTTAAGAAGTCTTCATTACAGGCTAAGATCTGAAACCACTCCCAAACGCGGACTAACAACCCCGAAGGTACACGACCCTTAATGAAAATCCCCAGAAAGCTTTAACAATGTTCTCAGTGAATTTGCATGAACTAGCTGCATTGAAAGGAAATGTGGCTATTGTAACACCAACAATAGGGTCCCAAAGGATTATTACTCGTACTGACACAACTGAATGGAAACTTATACAAAAAGTTGCCCCTGACGTTAGACCTTTATGTTTGTAAACAATGGTACACTAACAAAGTAACAAACAAGCAGAAAAGCACACTGATTGGCTAGCACTTGATGAAAAGGATATGACGTTTTGGTTTTACTCTTCCATCAACTAAATTAAGTGCTGAAAATGTAGAAAATTATATAAAACATCATTTATTTGGTTACATTTGCGAGAATCGCCATAAAGATATTGTCACAAAGTTGATTTACAAGTAAAGATATGATAGTCACAGACACCCCAATCCCTTCATGATGCATGGGATTTTGATTAAAATAGTCAGTTATAACATTAATATGGTTCTGTGAGTGACCCTATATAATCAATTCCAATTCTTGTCTCTAGTAGTGGGTAGATAGCATATGCCGTCACGAGGCCTCTGTGTGTGGTGTGACACTTCATGGTTTAGGGGCCGTGTCATTTCCTCCCTCCCTGTCTGCTTGCTAAAGACCGGGGTCGTTCACGATGACGACAGGGATCGTTCATCTATTTACAGGGGACGTCCTTTTCAGATGTGGGCAGAAGCGAACTAAATAGCCTGCGCTCATTGGCTTACTCAGGCACTTGACTCAGTGGGGTATGTCTGATGACCAGCGTCTATGAAAGCGTGACCCTTGTCTTTTGGCTACTTTTTGCATTAATTAAGCAATTGGTGGCGCTCTCTCGTTTTAATGGATGTTACTTACGGTGATGAAAGGTAGTTGAACCCTAAAAGAAAGTAGCACCCCCTTTAGTATTACCCATCCCCTGTGCAACAGAGGAATCGTACCGCCAGAGCGAGGGCACCTTTAGTTCATAACTGATTATAATGAATCCTTGGCGAATCCTGTGCTGAATCCTGTGCTAGCTTCAGACCGGTCCACAGTTTCCAGTGCAGCCTACCTCGCGGAGCGGACTCTGTTTGCTCAGCTCCTCGGCTTCCCAAACCACTATGACTGAACAAGGAATATACCGTACAGTCTGCTACGTAGGCAAAGTGCAGCCAGCTTCCAACACAATGCGCGCGATATATCTTCAGATATATCATCACAACTAGATCAGTGATACTGTATATATCTGGGTATCTGGGAAATTTCGAAATCTGTAAGTGCAGTACAAGGCTAAGTCAGAAGAAAAGCTAGCCTACATAAAATTCCTCAGAAAAGTGGATCATCTCCAAAGTATCTCTAGGCCTATATCGTCTATGTATCGAAAAAGATGAGTAGAGGACGCAGCGGGAAAAGAGGTTTACCCGATGATGGATGGGGTGGTTTTGTAAGTACAATTCACACGATGACTTTGTAACTGTAAGTAGCCTATTAACCATAACCAACTTCGCGTGTTATCTTAAATTTCGCTGAACTGGTATATCAACAGAGTGTGAAAAAGCCACACCGTTTAACTTTGGCTTGCCAAGATTGGTGTCTTTTTTTCTCGTATTTTGTGGGGCCCCTTTCAAGACTTGGGTCAAATCCTATCTCCAAAATCGTACTCAGTGTACGTTAATTGGTGGGCAAACTTCCAACGATAGCCTGGTCACCTCAAGTCCGCAGTCTGCTGACCTACAGTATGTGTACCAATAGTGTGAAACACATTTTTGGATTGTAATGTATTTTTCAGAACTTATCAAATTTTACATCGAGGCTGTGCCATATTAAGTACTGTAGGTCAGCATTATATACCCATTGTCAAAATTGGGCTACTGCACCTTCAAAAATTTTAAATGGTCTCGATTCTTCGCAAATTCACATATACTCCTTAGTAATTGACTTGTATGGGTCATTTATGTGTTTAAGACCCTTCATTCTAAGAATACTTGCACTTAATAGTGTCCAAACAGAAACCAAAAAGTTTGATTTAGCCTACACAAACGGTCTACTTTTGTTTTTTAAACATTCTATAAAGCTGCTAAATATTGTTACTAGGACGTTCACACTATTGTATGCTAAATAGCACGCATTGCTGTTCAATTGTGACATAGTCCATAGCTATGGTTATGTTCATACACACACATGTACAGTATGTGTATATAGCAACAAACACTGCAGCAACGCATGCAGAAGATGTTACTCTCACAGTAACAATGCCGAAAAACTTTGTACAGCAATAGCCTAGGCCTACTTCGGGGAGCAAAGTGTATGTGAGAACTAGGCCTACATGTAGGTACCCTAGGTTACAGTAGGTCACCTCTGGATTCCCCCAGGTCCTTGGACCCTTGTTCTTTCTATGCTTCATAAATGATCTCCCGGACGTTGTTGCCTCTCAGGTCAGGCTTTTTGCTGATGATGCCCTTCTTTATCACCAGATCGATTCTCCAATCGATCAAAACATCTTACAATCTGATCTTGATTCTCTATATATCGTAAGTGGTCAAACGACTGGTGTATGGAATTTAATCCTAATAAATGCTATGTTCTTACTACAACCTTGAAAACTAACCCCTTCAAATATACTGTACTTATAAATTGGCAGGACATAATCTTGAATCTGTAAAATCATCCTGCTACCTTGGTGTTACTCTAGACTCCAAGCTTTCTTGGTTCCTTCACATTAACAATGTAGCTGCCAAAGCAACTAGCCTAGGTCTTTAAATTTTCTATCCCGTAACTTACTGTACATGGTTGTCCTTCCCATGTTAAAGGGAGAATGCAGTCACCCCAGTAACATCACATACAGTAACATAACAGGTTAAAGGGCAAAGGAGGGCTAAGGCCCCATAAGATGCCCTGAAGTCCATACAACCTTAACTGAAAACAAAGAACCAACCAACACCAAACGAGCCCAGCACAATTAGATTCTACCACACTTATGGAAGAACTTGTCAATGTTAACCTTAAAGCAGTGCACAGATGTGGATTTAACAACCCACTCAGGCAGACTATTCCACTCGTTAACAACTCTATGAGAACAGCTGAACTTCCTAATGTCGAACCTTGCAAAATTCTTAACTAGCTTCTTACAATGGCCTCGAACCCGAGAATTACATTGAACCTTTAAATAATTGCAAGAGGACAAAGGATTCCTTTCAGAGAGAAATTTGTACACCTGAAGCATGTCCCCCCTAATCCTTCTCAACTCCAGGGTGGTAAGCCCAAGATGCTTAAGTCTAACATGATAAGGTAGGTGTCTCACCTCAGGTATAAGGCGAGTGGCTCTACTCTGAACTTGCTCTAAAAGAAGCTTGTCCTTTTCATAGAAGGGACTCCAAGCCTGGGCTGCATAGTCAAGGTGGGGTCTTACCAACTGCTTATACAGATTTAGTACAATTTCTTTACTAAAACTACTGAAATTCCTCTTGATCAATCCAAGCACCCTATTAGCCCTAGCAGCAGCAGCTGCACACTGTCTAGATGGCTTTAAATTACCTGTAATAACTACACCCAGATCCTTCTCAAAAGTCACATCACTCAGAATACTACCATTCATGTTATAATCATAGCTGAAATTTTTAGGACCAAAGTGAAGGACTTTGCACTTTTCTGCATTAAAAGACATTTGCCAAGTCTGAGACCATGAAAATAACCTATCCAAGTCTTTTTGCAGTAATGAGGCATCATCCTTATTGCTAAACTTCTTTCCAAGAAGAGAAATTACCATTAACAACAACTCTCTGAGATCTACCATTGAGCCATGAATTTATCCAGTCAGCACAACTGCCCTTGTTGCCTAAGCTATGCAGTTTAACCATAAGTCTACCTAATGGAACTTTATCAAAGGCTTTTGAAAAATCAAGGTAAATGACATCAACATTGTGACCACAGTCTAGAGATAAGGAAACATCCTCAAGAAAGCTTAGTAAATTAGTAACACAAGATCTACTCGGTAAAAAACCATGCTGTGACAGATTGAGTAACCCATTATCTAAAAGATATTTAAGCAAACAATCCTTGATTACAGATTCCATAACTTTGCACACAACACTGGTTAAACTGACCGGCCTATAATTGCAAGGCAAGCTCCGATCCCCCTTTTTGAAAATTGGAGTAACATTAGCAATCCGCCAGTCAGCAGGTACAAAGTTTGAATCCAGAAACTTCTGAAAATAATGCAAAGAGGAACTGACAAAATCTCGGAGCATTCATGGAGAATGGCAGGATGGATCCCATCAGGCCCAGGGGCCTTACTAGCTTTTAAACTCTTCAACTTATTACAAACCAACTCTTCAGAGAAGACAACATCACTAACTAAAGAAGAATTATCAGAATCCCTACAAGTCCCCAAAACAGATGATTCCTTGGTAAAAACAGATCTATACAAATAATCATTTAACAAATTAGCCATATCCTGATGATCAGTAACTTATGTGCTTTCATTACCTTGGAGAGGCCCAACACCCTCCTTAACCTTCTGCTTAGACCAGACATAGGCATGAAAAGATTTTGGATTTATCTTAACCTCCTTGGCCAATTGCTTTTCAAACTTAGCTTTAGTGTCAATAACCAAATTTTTAACTAAGAGTTCCTGCTTCTTGTAGACTGCAAAGTCATCAGAATTCTTACTGACCCTATATCGACGCCAGCACTTACGTTTCTTCCTGGCTGCTCTAAGTACCTCTCTAGACATCCAGATTGGCCTATTTTTAACCACAGCTTTCTTGAGTGGGATACACAACTTTGTAGTGTCAGTAACTATATTACGAAAGACACTCCATGCTTCAGCAGGACCTAAGTCAGACAAAGGTGCAACCCAATCTATGGTAAGAAGCTCTTTAGCATGAGTAAAGTTAGCCTTGCTGAAATCTAAAACAGTTTTGTCACTACCTTGAAGTTTGCTGAAACAAAGTAACTCAAAACTTATGAGGTCATGGTCACTAGATCCTATCTTACCACCACTAGCTACATTTCTAACCATGTTTTCATCAGTACTTAGTACCAAATCCAGACAATTGTCCTCACGAGTGGGAAACAGAACATGCTGGGTAAAGAAACCATCAGACACTGCCTCGAGAAAATCCCTCCCATGTGACCCACTAGTACATGAATGCCAATCAATATCAGGAAAGTTGAAATCCCCAAACACAACTGCCCTTTTCGAAGAAACTATCCTAAAACTTTCGAACAAACTCTGATTATTATCAGCACAAGAATTTGGTGAACGATAAATAATACCAACAACTAAAGGAGTGCAAGACTCATTGCCAAAACTAATTTCACACCACAAGCAGTTAGAAAATCCAGAAGAAAACTTGTTGGTGACATCAACATAATTTATGCTATCCTTAACATACAGTAAAACCCCTCCACCCTTACCACAGACAGTATCAGCCCTATCCTGCCTGAAAATTTTGTACCCAGGAACCTGAATTTCAGAGTTGCTGATATCACTATGGAGCCAAGTTTCAGTAACCCCAACTACTGTATGTCTGGATTGTCTATGGAAATATGAGCAAGGAACTCACTGAACTTATTGAAAAGGCTGCAAACATTGGCAAACATAACCTTCATTCCACAGACTGCCCTATTTACATGTTTCCCCTTGTTACTAACACAATCACTCTGAGCACAATTAAACTCAGAAACCCCCCCATTCTTGACTGACCTCACCCCTGACTCTAATAAAGAATTTTATAGTTGACTACTGTACCCTATTTCCTGAATGGATCTTGAGAATCATGTGACAGCATTTTTCTCACTCAATTGTAAAATTTACAAGGAGGAACTGCTTGGTTTGCCTTGACTATGCAATATTTATGGCCTAAAGTATTATGAAAGATACTTGGAAGAGAAATAAAAAGAAATTTGTGACATTTAGCTATTGTTTCAAAGTAAGTTTGAGGCGACTGCTTTTGACCTTTAGAGAAAAGGCTTAATATCTATGTGCATCCCCAACTTGAGTATGCTTCCCAAGTTTGGTCTCCTCAAACTTCAACTGGTAAAAAGAAACTTGAAAATATTCAGTCTAGGGCCAGTAGGTTTGTCACTGGATGCTTCAAGAGAACTGAAAGTATTACGGACATTGTCATCCTTGAATTAGCCCACCCTTGAATGCAGACGTAATATTACCGATCTTTTTACTTGTCATAAAATTTTACATAACAAATTTGTAATCCCTACTCAAAATATCTTTGTTCCCCATGCTAGTCGAACTAGAACAAACTCACAGTCTTTCAAAAATATTCTTTTTAAAATTCTTTTTGGAAATTCTTGCTTCCCAAGAACCATTTCCAGTTGGAACATGCTCGATCCCCCCAAACATAGCCCAACTGGATAATGAGTCCACTTTGAAGAGGGCGTTCTGGTTTCAGTCTCAAAAATTACAGTAGCACACCAACTTTCCTCCATCGAATGCCTTGCTCGGGCGCATCGGAGTATTTTTAAGAGGAAGACTGAGAAAAACAAATACCTACTGTATGTACATGGTACACTGGAACAGTCCAGCAGTCTGACTGCCATCTGCATGCCTACTGTACAGTATATTGTCTATAATAGCCTACATTATAGTACTGTACACAGATTAGGCAGTCCTGTTGCAGTTGTGTACAGGTAGGATATAGTCTAGCCCACAGGCCCCCCTTACGTTGTATAAGTATACACCATACACTACAGCATATGTATTATATAGGCCTAGACGGACTATATGGTGTATACTGTACAATGTAAGGGGCCCCTGTGGTCTAGCCTAGTAGGTCTGACTGTCGAGTGCACACTTCAGAAATCAAGTATCATTCCAAGATTGTGATATGGAATGTTATGCTAGACGGGCCCGGCACTCGACGGGCGCCCTACTAAAAGTACAGTACTACAGTATGTAGGTTACTGTACATGGTAAAGGTACCAAAATTGACCCCGAGATTGATGTGCCACATACCTACAACATTGATAAAAAGTAAACTATAGCCTAGATGCTGTAGAAAATGGATAAAAGTTAACATGCATAGGCTAGATTACCCAGATAGCTAATCATATCTCGGACAATTTGGAATCTAATATTTGGCACATACAGCTGTACAGTAGACCTACTGTAGCAGCTACCTTGATACCCAGATTGCATAGTTTGTTAATTGCGCGCGGAATTTAATCATTAAGTTCGAAATTGCACGCTGATGAATGCTTTGCGCCCGGGCCTGGGGTGCAGGGGCCCGCCCAAGGACCCCGCTGGGGTGCAGGGGTTAAACCCCGCTGTGGTCTAGGGGGCGTCGATCTGCTACGAAAGAAGGTGATTATTTGGTTCTTTCTGAATTGTGTACTACACATAATTTTTTGAGTGAGTCTTGAGTGTTGGGATTTTGCTTGCACCGCACCAATCTTTTGCTCAATTCTTTGCCTGCATGCTGATTATTGAAAACCAGACTGAATTATTGTGCGCCGATTCATCGGTAAGTCTGTAAATAAATTGAAAATGTGCGCGGAAGAATTTCCGGGCGACTGAAAACTATGCAGTCCAGGTTGATGCTTTAGTGGAAGATTTTTAGAGCTTTTTCTGGACAATATGAGCAAACTTTTTAACTTCAAAATTTAAGACATACAGTACAGGGAATACGCTCAAAACCACCCAAGATAACTGAGTAGTTTTCTTTGTGGTTGAGTGTACTACCTTGCATGCTGTAGCTAATGTAGGTTCCCGGATCAAATCCCAGTGGAACCACTTGGTATTTTCTGGTAAATCATGTGCTTGTTCAGCATAGACCTGCTGAAGAGCTGTGTTTGTAGTGATGGTTGAGCTTTTGAGCCCTGGCGCATAAGCAAGGATCCCAAATCCCTTGCAACCATTGGGGAAGTGGTTAGAAACTACCCACTGTACTGTCACTCTGTTGGATGGGGACTTAAATCTGTACATATCAAATTTTGTGTTGAGCACACTGTACCATTCATTCAGTTTTGTTGTTCGAAGTTACATTTGGCAATTTTAGCAAATGTGCAAATTATTTTGATACCCTTGTACTCTAGCTATTTTAAATTTCATCATGAGTAGTTACTGTACTGTAGGGAGATCATGGTGCAGTTACTGTAGCCTTTAACTGTATTATCTTTCATGCAAAGTGCACACACAACATACGTCAGTCATTCAGTCAACGCTGGATACTGGACATTAATGCTATCAGCAAACTTAAAGTGTTATACCGTAATTGGATGCTTCAGATGGAACTTTTTCGCTCGAAAATATTGGGCACAGCAGTGAGACTTGCAACTGCATGCAGTATATTACAGTACATGATGATCAAATGAAAAACCAACTGGTACAGTACAACAGCTTTTGTCCAAGTACAGAATTTCTGTCTGTGTGTATCTTTAATTTATAAGAAGGGTACAGTACAACAGCTTTTGTCCAAGTACAGAATTTCTGTCTGTGTGTATCTTTAATTTATAAGAAGCATTAATTCCCAGCTAGATTTTAGTACCAAAGCTTATGACTGAAGTACAGTTTTCATTATAAGGGAGACTTCAATAGGATGGGCCTTTTTCCCCTCTACACCTGTACTTACACTGTAATGCAAATTGAACTGCCAAACTTAAGGAGGTACAAAAGCCTCCTCTGTTGGAGTTTGCCATTCCAAGTACAGGGTACAGTACACCAGTCTTCAACTTGAAGGTAGCATTACAGTTCACCAGACAAAGATGAAGAAAGTCAAATTCATCACACTGTCACTGTACATGACTTTTTTCTTCTTTAAGGGTGGCTACATGAAAGCAAAGACTATGAAGCTGGCCAATCAGTTTGAGCAAGACATTCCCCGAAATGTTGAGAAGGCAGGAACATCTTCAACCATTTTTAGTGGCGTGTCAATACATGTCAATGGCTACACAGGTATGTTTTGTAGTTTGATATTATTGTAAAGCACTTCACAAAATTCATTGTCACTCTACATTACAGCCGTACATACGACACTGTTGAAGTTGTAAGGAATCTTCAGCCTGGGATCTTGTGATAGTTTGAATATATACACAGTACATGGCTATTCGTTGTCAAGTACTGTATGTACAGTACATGTGGTTCAAACTTTGTGTACTACTGCACAGTGTCCACTACTGTTCAATGAGCAGGGTGGGCCAAGCTACAGAAGATTGTGATTAGTTAGGCAGATGTTTCCCCTGTAGAAGTGATGCTACAGTACCATACTGAATGTATCCCACAGCAGTATGTACTTTAATAATTCTAGGTATAGCCTAACCAGGTGAGTGCTGATGGTTCCTGAACTCACCATCGAACAATTAAAAGTAGTGATGGTATTATTTTTCACACATCTTTTTCCCCAGTAATGTTTGTCATTGAAAATTGAATCTCCTGAAAAGTCTTGCAACCTGTACTTACTGTAGAGTTGCAGGGCTGGAATGCCCAAAGGCCATGGAGGCCATGGAGTACTGGTACAGGTACCTCAGATGTTTCAGTACTAGTGTAGGCCTACTGATGTTATTTACACCCAGTGGTAGGCTAGTACTCAACACTTTTATAGCACACCAGTGTTGTATTGTATGTTTTGGTGGCAGTTATGCCATCATTGTACTGTGAAAGTCATGCCTTTCTTCAGTGGTACTGTACCGGTATCATTAATGCCAGATCATTTGGATTCGATTGATGAAGTACCTGTTGATAATTAGATTTCTGAGCCCTTGCCAACAGTTTGTTTGCCCCAAGCACAGTACAGGTGTTCCTTTAGACTGGAAACAACTGGCTTCTTACAGTACTCAAGGAGTCAGCTCTTCCAAATAAAGTACAGTAAACTGCAGCTCTACAATTTCCCAGTTAACAGGATAAAGCTGATTGATTTAGCAAACTTGTGTTGCTCTCCGTTGGCTCTGTATCAAATTACTTGGCAAAATAGGGGGTAGCACCTATAAATTAAAATGATCACTCAGATGTTCCAAATTATGTTTTCTAATAATTGTATTGCAGACCCTCCCGCGGAAAAGCTCAAACAGTTGATGATGACCCATGGCGGCAGGTACATCTACTATCCTACTAAGTCTAACACAACACACATCATAGCTTCAAACTTAGCCTACACCAAGATTAAAGAACTGAAAAATGAAAAAGTGGTCACACCCAACTGGATTGTAGACAGGTAAGGATTGATAGTACTGTATCACTTGTCATTCCTTTGAAAGATGCTTTGAATGCCTGCCATGACCCTTTATAAATGTTTCTTTAATGAATGACAGAATCAGCGGGTGAAACTTTGAACTTTTCATTTCTCATTTTATGAGATGCCATGCAGTGACTGACGTTTTAACCGTGGGTGCCTCAAGGCCTGATTGAAGGGTGCTTTAAGGGAAGGGGGAGGAGAGAGATACAGATCTAAAATTTGGTGGGGATGTGGAAGGTGTCCTTTCTTCTGAGGATTTGTATTACAGAAATTGCATAGTCATCTACAGGTTGTTCATAAATCAATGGTGTACAGAAATAATTGATGTCACAAAAATCATGTTTTTAGGGGGTAATTGTGAATCTAAAATTGGCCTTTCATGGAAGGAAGAATTGCTCCTGATAGAAACAAAAAAAAGAAAAATTAAATGATTTGCTATTTATAACACTTGCTAGGAAGCTGCCCGAAGATTTTATTTCATTTGATCAAGTATCTTGGAGAAAATTTGATATAACGTTACCTTATCTCCTTCTAAAGAAATCAATTCTGCTGAGTGCAAACTAAATTTGGTGTGCTCATACTGTACAGGATGCAATCCAGAGCAGTTTCAAGATAATGCCAATGAAGTCGTTTGGCAATGGTGTATCATTACACTTGTCCAAATAAAGGACATCAGTGTACAGTATCAGTGCAGTAGGGACAAACCATGGTCGGTTGATGGTTGCCAGCATCATGTTTCAGGGTCCTGCCAAGGATTGCTGGAGTGCCAGCAGCTCTTTTCCTGGGTGTGTAAACAAGGGTTCAAAATACAAGCTGTGGTGCAGGTTATCTTTTACACCAACAAGGTTGAGGAGATCTGCTTTTCCAAAGATGACAAATTTTCTCCGAAATAGAAAACAGGAAAATGCACCAGAAATGTGCATCTCCAAAGCACTGCCCTGACACTTTTGTTCCCTCCACGAAAATAATTCGATTACAGTATATCAAGATAGGAAACATGCATGGCTGGAAAAAGATACATATCCTGGGAAGCAATGAATCTACATTTTGTGTGTAACTCTATTTGTCTGAAATCTGTACTGGTCAGAAATAGCACTTTCTCAGATAAAGGGCATACTGTAAGCAGTCACCCAAAACTTATTTTGAAACAGTGGCTAAAATGAGGGATGCACCGAAAATTTGCACGGATAAGGACAGACAGTGCTTTAGATTATGGCAAATTAAACTCCATGCAACCTTCTCTGATCATATTGAAGGTCACTTTGGCGTGAAAGACAATCTTTCTTGACGTGTCTGAATTTTACAAGTGTAGTGGGTGGTTCAAAGTTTTTACACACTTTAACATTTGAATGCATCTTACAAATGCCCATTTATTCACCAGTCAAAGCAAAGTAACAGCCAGTTTGACCAAGAAATAGGAAGCAATTAAGTTTTTCTGACGAAATTAAGTCGTATTTGAGCAAATTCTACAGTACTGTATATTATTTACAGGTGATAGAACATAAAATTGGGGCACTTCAGTTTTTGTGTGTTCCAACCCCAATGTCATCCCCTGCACACCTCAATTTTGCCAATTCATTGATATAGCCTCTAACTGATCTAAGGGTCTGAACATTTTGGGAAAAGTGATGTTATTTTCAATCCTACCTGCCATTGAGTGTAAGGCTGTGTCCAAAACCAGAAACCAGTTTCTGCAGCTGCCAAGACCGGTTTTTAAATCAAAAACCATTTTTCAAAAAAATACAATGGCCTTGCATATGAACCCTGCACAAGGTCAAGCCACGTACAGTACTGGGAATTATCGGAAGTTTTATGGAAGTTACGGTCGACAATATTTATATGCATTTGTTTCAAAAGATAGCAAACTTTGTGGCGAAAAAGTGTAAAATTGTCAAATTTTGAAAGAGAAGTCAAACCTCGATTGGTTTAAACTGGTTATTTTTCAATACCCGGTTTTTAGGTTGTGCAAAATTTCAAAACCGAATCAAACCAAACTGGTTTTGTGAACAGTCTTGATTGAGTGAGGATGGAGTATATACATTACAGACATACTGTAAAGGATAACAATATGCATTGCAGCAATGCAAAAGGTGCCCTAAATTTGCAGATTGCAAGGACAACCACATACCATGTTCCACTTGCTCAAAGCTTCACACCCTGGAAGCATAATTCTATACTGTACTCTGAGCAAACTCTTACAGTACTGTAAGAAAGCATCAGTTTAATGATGGAACAGTAGCTCTTACTACGAAATTTATGTTTTAACTACCAGAAAAGAATAACAATTACTGTAGCACAGAAGCAGAGAATATTTATCCCATAGCGCATCGCAATTTGCTGCACAAGCTGGTCAAATTGCTGCACAAATGCAAAAACGTGAAACACTTTTTTGTGTGCATAACCATAGGGTTTTCAGTGATTTTACATTACAAAAGGAAAAAATTCTCAAAACTGCTGCGCAAAATTTGAATACTAAATTATTCCCTGCAGAGGTGTACTTTGTTAAATCAATGTGACACATGACTGCTGCCCAGATCTCTTTATGAATGTATAGTGGGAATGGGAATATTTGTTGCAATTGGCCGAGGGTCACTGAAGTGTTTTACAGCAAAAAATAACACCTTTTTTCTTGGACTTAGTACAGTTTTTTTTTCTGGACTTACGTAGTATGATTTCCAAGGGCAGATTGACCTTGGCTTATACCGTAACCTATCTTCAGGGTTCACATGGCCTGGTAGAGTCATGAAATAGTCATGAAATTTAATTTTTACTTTCCAAGCCTGAAAAAGGCACAGAATTTTTTAAAAATAACTTGAAAGTTATGGGAAAGTCATGGAATTTTGGAAAGATTGTGTACTGCAACATGGTTTAAATGAAAGAACATTATGTTCAATACAGTTAATTTTTTTTTTTACCCTGGATACTGATGGATGTTGATACACAGGGCAATGTATTCAGCCATGGTTTTGTCATAATGTGGTCATGAAAAGTCTCAATTTTAGTATCTTTATTGTCCGAAAGAAATCTCTACAGAAGAATAATTTCTGCTTCAATCTGATAGTGTGGAAATGCATTGAAATAAAAAATGAAGTAATAAATAATTATTTTTTGTTTGTAGTGTTTCCAAGTGGGTACCTTGGCATATGCAGTGATTTCACTGACTTGGGCACCAGGTCCAAGACGCACAACTTTTGATTTTGACCCGCAGGCAAAAAACCTCTGGGGTCAAACTGACGCACAGCTTTTCACCCCAACAATATGTAATGATATAGAAAATAAAGATAAAACAGGAATAAAGTTTGTTGCATTAAACTCAAATTTATTTTTACCCCTTCTGTTTTAGTTTTGAGTCTTGTAAATTTATTCTCAAGGGTCAAAGACTCCTGAAAAAAATTATCAGTGAAAACCCTGATATGGAAAAGTTAGGTAGCAGACTGTTCACAGTTGTGCTCATCTTATTTGTGAAATGCTTTGTATTAACTTTACCAATGTATAAATTTCATTCTTCAGTGTTAAAGCTGGAAAGCTGTTGCCCTATGCAGATTATCTGTTGTATCGTCCCAAGGCATCCAATCAGACCATCCATAGGTATGCAGCGGGCAATTCATCTGTTTCTGTGGAGGACGGGGAACAGTCTGAGGCAGCAGAAGAGGGATTCTCTCAACCTGCCCTCATCCCTGGCCTCATTGATAGAGAGGAGGGAAAAACAGGAGAAGAAGTAGGTAAAGACAATGTAAGCAAAATAGACAAGCCTGTACCAGGAGAAGTGAGCAAAACCTGCCAAGATGTTCATGTTGATAGCAGCAAGGGCCTGGAGCATACAGATTCCAGTTTAACCAAAGAACATGAGGGTGAGAAGGTCGTTGAAAGCAATAACGTACCTCCACCACCTCAAAGTAGCAAAGCTTTCCCAAAGTCAGGTGCTTCTAATTTCCTGTCAGAATTTTACACCCATTCCCGCCTGCATCATATCTCCACCTGGGGAGCAGAATATAAAGCTTTTGTAAATGAATTGCAAAGAACTGGAGACAGATCTTTCCCAGGGAGGCAAAAATTGAAAGATATGGTTAGTTCTAAAGAATTATCAAGCAGTGCTATATCTGGTGGTGAAGTGGAGGGTTCGCAGAGTGGGTGTAAAGCAATAGACTTTTCCTCAGAAAGTGTGAAGTCTATTGCAAAAGGACTTCGTGGAATGATCATGCACATTGATATGGACTGTTTCTTTGTGTCTGTGAGCCTTTTGAAATATCCAGAACTTCGTGGGAAGCCTGTGGCAGTGACCCATTCTAAGGGACAATCAATGCCGGAGGTCAATAAAGAGAGTCGAGAATACGAAAGAGCGTATTATGCAAAAAAGATGGGAACACGTGAAGGGTTCTCTAAACATGATGAGATGAGCAGTGACATGGTTGAGAAAAATGAAGGTGGTGAAGCTTCAGATGGTGTTCACTCTAAAGATGAAAAACCTGGACAGAATACAAAAGAATCATCAAATCATCAGACAAAGCAAGCAAAGTCTTCAGGGAACTACGGTATTTTTGGTTCAATGGCAGAAATAGCGTCTTGCAGTTATGAAGCCCGCCAAGCTGGCGTCAAGAATGGGATGTTCATGGGAAGGGCCAGGGAACTTTGCCCAGAATTACAGACGATTCCATATGATTTTGAGGGCTACCAAAGGGTATCCAGGCATCTTTATGAAACAGTTGCTAGGTAAGCTCATCAGCTTATTACTTTCTGAAATAATTGTAAAGTGCGTGTACCCTCAAATGTTGTTGCTTTAAGATTTTGTAAGTTTCGTTTTCAGATTTTCCCCTCATGTAATCACTAGATAATATTGTGTTAAAGAATGACTGCTACTAATAGGGACTCTGAACTTCTTTGCACTGTATGTTTGTCAATACCCAAATCCTTCAGATGCCATACAGGTACATGAGTTTAGTTTCAAATGTCAGGAGGAATAATTTACCATCATTTTCTGTGTTGGTCAGCTACACCCATGACATTGAGGCAGTGAGCTGTGATGAGATGTTAGTGGATGTCTCTAAGGTTCTGGAAGACACAGGTATTTCACCGTTGGAGTTTGCTGGGGTGCTGCGAGAGGAGGTCTACGCCAAGACTGGGTGTCATGCATCTACTGGATTAGGTATGTTACAGGTGGACTTTGAAGATAAACAATATTCCTCCCGTGATTAATCTTATTTTATTTTTCTTTACCTCAAAAAACCCTCCTAACAGTGTTCGCGCTAAGGCGCGGGATTGCGTGAATCCCACTTTTGTCTTTCGAATCCCGCACAAAAATAAATCTTATGCGGGAAAATCCCGCACATTTTTCTGCAGCTGAGATCCAAACTACAATTATAATACACACATTAAATTGCAATAGTATCTTTACCAAGTGATAACCCCCACCTTGATTTTGCAAATCCCTCCCCCAAAAAATTATAGAGAGGGAATTCCCTCCCAGGTTCAATTCCTTAGCGCGAACACTGCCTCCTAATCCTCCTTCCAACCCTGGATTCATTTGGCAGCCCTTTAACACATGCAGTACAGTATAGGTTGTGCATTGATTGTACTGTGGCGAGGGGTATAAGAAATCTTGCATTTATCAACTTTCAAGAGTATTGTAGGATGGAAGGTTGTTGGTATGTGGTGACCCAATATTCAGAGCATCTTTGTCTGACATGAAAATTAATGTGTTAAGTTTGCTTCTTGGTACAAACACTTGAAATAAAATATGTGGTTCTTTCTGTCTGTTGCCTTTTTATCATCAGCTTCCAATATTCTTTTGGCAAGACTCAGTACCAAGGTTGCTAAACCAAACGGGATGTTCTTTTTAGAGGAAGAGAAGATTGAAGAGTTTATGAGAGACAAGTCAGTCAGAGATTTACCAGGTAAGCTGGGATAGGCTTTTAAAACTGAAGGTGTTTGTTTTTCATGGCATAGAAAATGTGAAAAGAAAAAAAAATCAAGGAAATTGGAAATGAGCATCAGGAAAATAATAGAAAATTTAAAATATATATTCTTGTAACTCTAGACTTAAAGTGAACCTAAAGTCTAAAAATTCAAAAATATATATTTTAGAGGTTACAGAATTAATCTTATTGGTCCAACTCCCATTGTCATAGCTTATTCCATTACTGAGATATTAAATGTTAAAATTTATTCACTTAAATCCAAACAGTTCATTGCACAATAATTTTTGACATTCTTGTTGTACAACTCACATTAAATGCTTTGTTTTCTTTTAAAATTAAAAGTGTTTATATGACCTTGACCGCTTCCTGTTTTCTTGCATGACATGCTGTACAGAGAGGGCTTATATAGTCAAGTCACCCCAAGGCAGTAAGAACGCGATCACATTTTGGCACAAGGTGCGGTAGCTTTCAGAAAAACAAAGAAATACAAAGATTGTAATTTGAGTAGTACAACAATGACATCACAAATTATTGCGCAATCTACCTTTTTAAATCGAGTGAGTAAACTTCAACATTTTATATCTCAGCTTAAGAAAGTCCTGTGAAGATGGGAATTGGACCATTGGAATTCAGTTTCATGCTCTGTAATGTATATTTTTGAATTTTCAGACTTTAGGTACACTTTAAGTCACTCTTTAAAGTTATGAAAGCACATTCTGTAAAATGGCAATGTATTTCACAAAGTGCAAAAAATCAAGGAATTCTAATGGACTAGTAAACACCAGATTCATACCTGTATGAAATAAAAAATGGCGGACCTGATGGCTTTAATTAAAGTCTACTGTGATGATCAAAATAATTATAATTATAATAACAACAATGATCATATTGGATGTGAAGTGTTGTCATCTTATAAACCTGAGTAATCATGAATAAGAAGGAAACCTGTGGCTTTTCCCTTCTCGTCGAATGGTTGACTTGTGACCAACTCAACAATGTAGATCAAATTGGGCTTCTTTACCCTTGAAAGGCCAGTTCCGATAGGAAACCTATAAGTTTTTCCCAGATGATGAGCCTTCCTCTTTTTGTCCTAGCTGGGGATGGAACCTTCCTGGTTGCTAAGCTTCATAGCTTTAAATTTCACAATGTTTAATGCAAAACCTTAGATAGCTAAGGCACCATGTCAGAATAGCCAAGCTGCAACTCCCTCAGCTAAGCTGCAGCAGCTGCAGCCATGCTTTGTTACTCTATATTTACATTACAAAAGCAGTGCTGTTATACTCATTCTTCAGAAGGAAAACACCGAATGACGAATTGGCTGGAGCCTGAGTATCGGAGGAGGGGTGTGGGGAGGCTTTGAACTTGGAGAGAAGCACTAGTGACATGCATTAACTGCCGTTAACAGCAAGCAGTACCTCTAGTGTGGGGAGCAGTTTTGCGATGGCGACGGAAATCCCGCTCAAAAAAAATTTATGGGAGGGATGAGGTCCCGCCTTGATTTTGAAAATCCCGCCCAAAAAAATTTTTAGAGAGGGAATTCCCTCCCAGTTTCAATTCCTTAGTGCGAACACTGGTGTATAGCAACAAAGGATGGCTGATGCAGCTGCAGCTTTAACGTAGCTGATGCAGCCACAGCCTGAGGTTTTGATGTGGTGCATAATTCTATAATCAACAAATTGCATGGTAGGAAAACCAATCTTAAACAAGCAACCCTGTCAAATTTTCCCCTCTCCCCCCCCTCCAAAAAAGGAAAAATTGTAAGAGAGGAAATTCTCCTCTTGTTTGCATTTCATCATGCATGGTAAAGAGAGAAAAAAAGGTTTTGTCATTTTTAATCCAGTCAGGTTTGCCAGGAAACTCTGGTAAAAGCTTTTTTCCCCAAATCATTGAAGCTTTGAATGTTGTATCATTTGTAAATTGGAAGCTTAGGTGAATTAATTATTCATAAGTTACACAGCAGTGATTCTCTTTCTGTAAGAAGCTTCTTTCTAGGAAAAGAAAGATTTAACCCATCCTCATTATTTTGAATTGTCTATTATTCTACATCTTTCAATAATGCTTTGTCTGAAGTCCCCTCAGCCCTCTGGTAAAGAGCCGTAGGGCAAAAACCAAATGTTACTCCAGGAGTTCCGCTCCCCCCCCCCCCCCTGAGCTACATACCCATGGGACACTAAGGCTGAATATGACCAACTTTATGACCATCTATCAATAATCATTTACAAGGTATGAGAATTTTGTTTACCACACACTGAATATTTCCCTTTATGTTGTGCAACCAATATCCAAAATATTTGACACCTGTTGAGTGAAAAACATTGTTAAAGTGCAAACTCATACAATATGAAAATACTCTACCTTTTCAGGTGTAGGATGGTCTATGGATAAAAAGTTGAAGGAAAGTGGGATTTTTACATGTGCAGACCTCCAGGCTGTGCCTCTTGGTACTTTACAGAAAGAATTTGGACCCAAAACAGGACAACTCCTCTACCAGCACTGCAGGGGTCAAGATGACCGACCAATCAGAATGGAGAGAGAACGGAAATCTGTTTCAGCTGAAGTGAATTATGGTATTCGCTTTCAAGGGGTGAGGAGAAGGTTGCAATGTACATCTCTGAATAAAAAAAATTTATTCGAAGCTTGTCCCTTGCTGGATAATTGGGTGATCTGCGGCATTTTTCATCCCATGCTGAGCCGAGTGGGTACATATTATCAACTTATATGCATCAATAGGTATCTTTACTATTTAGTTGTGTTTTTGTAGATAAATTGGTGACTTGAGGGTAAATATTCCTTTAAAAAAAGAAGAAAAAGACAAACACTCCACTGTTTTTGTCTTTTATTTGTGGAACACCATCAAAAACCCATTCAAGCATTTAGAGAGAGAAAGGTCTGTCCAACTTCATATAGCATGACGTATAGCTTCTGTCCATTCTGTGGAATAATTCATTTTGGGCAAATATTCCTTTTAAGAAAAAAAAAAGAAGAAAAAGACAAACACACATCAGTCTTTTCCACCCGTTGTGGTACACAATCAGAAACCAGCTCCACTAGGGACTATAAAATTTTTGATAATGGTTTGTCAGACTTCATAAACCCCATGGACATATAGTTTATGTTTCACTGTCTGAAATCAGTAGATGTATTGATGTTAATGAAGTGGCTTGCTTATTCACCTCACAGCTTATAGCCGGTCGAGGCGCAAGTCAAAAAGGAGAGTAACAAACAGAAGCGTCTGAAACCACAAAATATATTTCTTTACATGTCCGCACGCAAACGCATCATTCCACTGGCTCCATTCGAACTCCGTGAAACTGACAAAATCGGAAAAGTATCACAAAATATATTAGTATATAAATATATAAACCATTTTTCTCTTTTTATAAAGTAATTTTCAAATGTTTTCTAGACATATAACGATTGCACAAATACGATATTTCACAACAAATGCATTAATACCAATCAAACTTTGCCGAGGTACAGTGACCTGGAATTGAGCCAGAGCCTCCGAGAAGGCTGAGTTTTACCAGAAGTAAACATAAATTGCACAATTATTCACAGGACAAATTAATAAGAATTACACCCTTTCACACTTCACACCATTTCATACATAGCCAACTCCCAAGCTTAATTACCAAATGCATGCATATAATGCACATAGTTACCTCTTTGGCCTTTTAAGAGCAGCTTCAACGATCCCACGTGTGCCAAAGGCATGCTAATATTCGTACGACAAAGATGCGAGCATCTCCATGGGCAGTCAGTTTAGAGAGAGACTGCTCATGCCACGTGTTGAGCCTTATATATGGGAGCAAAGCATGAATATGCAACGGTTACATAACCATAATAAGATGAACTTTCTCTCAACCTGAGCAGCTGCTCTACTGAGAAGACAACACAATAAACATCAAAAACACTTGAAGGTTTAAAGTACGTGACACACAATACATTCATTACACAGCTGTTATAGCGGAAAAGTAAAAGGGATGGAGTTTGATTTGTTCCTGAAATTGGTACAATGCGAATGACAAAAAACATACGGGATACTCACCAAAGGGTGAAAGTGATTCTAAAGTTAAGTCTCAAGTGATGCTAAATGTAAATGGTAGGCAGCTCTTATGACACCAGAAATCACTTTAATCCCCAGAACTTCCAGCACCCTATTAAAGCATAAAGCACTGGTACCAAAATTCTGAGAGCTTTCAGGGCCCCAAGCAGGCCCTGGGCTTCATTGGTATTGGCTGTGATTTAAGTTGTGAGGGAAATGTTCAGATGTTAGGTATTTTGACTTCATGAATAATTTCTTAGAGGGAGTCTGTATGTGGTTTGTAGTCTGTGATCAGCAGTTTAGGCAGATTTTATATAAGCAGAGTTTGCTTCGCTCATATAGGTAGGAATTTGCTGGAAGCATTTGATTGTACAGTGGGGAAGGCATTTGTGTGATAATGCAGTGGGGAAAGGGAACGGAAGGGGGTGTGGTGGAAGGGAAGGGGGTATGGTGGTGTGGGAAGCCACTGATTAGAGAAACTTCAAATGTTAGTCATGGAAGGACTGAGAGGTAAGTGACTGTGCATTCTCAAAATATGCAGCAACTGACTAACAGGGTTAAGCTGTGGTCACACTATAACGATTTCGGATCGAATTCTGCTCCAATTTAAAATGTTCCCAACAAATTTCTCTAAAAATCAGTCGAAGAATCTCGAATTCATGTTCTAAACATGGACAGCAAGTTTCTTGAATGCTGTTCTCGAAGTGAAAATGTTGTCGACATACATTAACGTGACATCACCCAGAATAAAAACTTTTATCCAACAGGAATGAAAAATTCAGATAGCTTCCTGATGAACATTGCTTTGCTAAGCATTCAAGGAGGAAAGATTTGATCTGGATTTACTTGGCCATTTGGTCCGATATCTTTGTAGCTTGACCGAACTATACCAAAACCACACTGTCGATTGCTGCGATTGAAAATCAGATTTGAATCCGATCCGATATCATTGTAGTGTGACCCGAGCTTTAGAAGGGTCAGCCATTCAATTGAATAGTACATTATTTGTTAGGAAAGGGGCAATCCAATTGTCTTTTGGGTTGTCTAGTAGTCTGTCTTAGTTGAGATTGTGGGGTTTTAATTGCTGCTTCATTCTCATGCCTCAGTTTGTTATCATTTTTATCTTTGATTGCTGTAGTTTTCTCTTTTAGTATTTCCTACCTCACAAGTTTTATTCCCCAAACTGTCTATTGGGAAGTCATCAATCATTTCTCCTGCCCATTTCTTTCCTATACAGTACATTCTTCAACAAAATTGTTATTTGACCTTTCTTTCCTAATTATTTTCACAAATTTAAGGACTACATTGTCTTTTTTGGGGGATTAATTGAATGAGGTAAATTGACTTACAGTAAATCTGTCCATGGTGTTATGTGCTCAGCACATATAAGTAAATCTCTCCCTGAGTTCAAATTTCCCAAACCAACAACTATGTGTATTGTTTCTGAAATAAAAATTGAAAGTTGCTGAAAGATCCCTCAACTGTCATTTTAATCTTTTATTATTTTATACAGGAAGATGAGCATCTAACATTTATTTCCAATTTAGCAGAGGAGGTGCATAAACGGCTGCAAAATTTAGACATGGTCGGTCGAACAATAACTGTCAAACTTAAGGTACATGGAGACAAACTCACTAACAAATTCACTAACATTTTATTTTGTACAAGAGATTTCGAAATTAATTTTAATGGTCTATCTGTAAGCGAAAATGTGTTCTATCTGTAAGTGAAAATGTGTTATTAATGCTGTAACATTTTTGTTTGGAAGGGGGGTACAAGGTAAGGGTGTGGATGAGGAGGACAAAGGTGTGAATGGGAGGCTGGGGGCTCATGGCCTTAACCTTGAAATAAAAAGTTGGTTTCATGGTCTTCCATTCAAGGAAGGGTACCCCTGCCAACTCAGTTGCGCTTCTTTTGGTAAGATTGTTGCTGGTGAGTTGGTGAAGAAATGGTAGCAGACAAAGGATGGATGGAGTTGACCTCATGAAAATGTGTAGAAGTGTCACTATGTTGTAAAAAATATTCATGTACCTGCCCTACAACTCCTATCACGGCCTTTGCTATCTACCCCCTCCTCATGTATGGCAAATCCTGTTGTCTTTCTGGATGCTCATTTTCATCATTACACAGGTACGTCAGGAAGGCGCTCCAAAAGAAACATCAAAGTTCATGGGACATGGAGTATGTGATGATAAGGCACGGTCCATCACTCTAGGACAAGAGACGGATGATCTAGCAATAATTCAAAGAGAAAGCCGGGCACTACTCCTTCAAATGAGAGTGCCAGCCCAGGATATTCGTGGGGTAAGATTAAAACTGTATTAAAGCTGATTAGAAAAGACTATTTCAGGTTCCCACTGTGGCATAAAATTGCAATTTTACTTGGCATGCTTAAAATGTAAAAATTTGCTCTGCTAAATATGATAATTATTAGAAAATACTGTTTTATTCATTATACTAGAACAGTTCTGTCTGTCCCTCCATCCCTCTTCCCGTCTGTGCTTCCATCTAAGTCTGACATGTCATGCTTACTCTGTGGATAAAAACTTTTCAGTAGCAAAGTTAGCATAGCAACCAGGACATGTAGGGTTCAATCTCCAGCTGGGTCACAGTCAGAAAGGTTCATCTTCTAAGAGTAATCTATGGTTTTCCCCAATCAGAACTGACCTTTCACGTGAAAAGAACCTAAATTTGATAGAAATGGTTGAGTTGGTGGTCACCCACCCAGTGGAGAGTTGTAATTTACAAGCCAAGGGTTTGCATCACATTTGTAGTTTTACAGCATCCTAAATAACTGCCCTTTTAGGCTGGGTGATTTCAGGTTAATGAATTATTTGTTTGGTTTCATGTCATTTTATGCACAGTGTCAAAACCTCAGGCTGCAGCTGCCTCAGCCAAGCTACACGTTACCCAGCAAAGCTGCAGCAGCCCAACCATATGCAGAAATCCTAGTCTTGTAATGTGCATAGCCAACAAATCATGGCTGCAGTCCCAGCAGCTCTGCTGAGGCAGCTGCAGCTTGGGGGGAGGGAGCTGTTCAGCTTGGCCATTTTACATGGGGCTCTAAAAGATTCCAGCAGATGTGTTTGACTTCCGTCTTCATTTCTCAACCGATGTTTTCTTCAGGTTGGGATTCAGATTAGTCGACTGATGAAACGAAGTGATCAGTCTGGAGGTTCAAAGTCAATTATAGACATGTTTGCGAAAAAGTCAGAAGTACAGAAAACGTTACAGACAACATCTCCACATAAAAATGAAAACAGTGCAGTAGCATCACCAAGTATCGCATCCAAAAGCAAGCCAAGGGCAACTTCTCTCTTGGATTTTGTGACAAAGCAGAATAAGGAAAGTCCCGGAAAGAAGTTATCCAAAATTAATGTAGACAGCACCCACCAAAAGAAGGAAACAAGTGAGCCTCGCCTACCAACTTTGGAATCACCTCCATCCAGCCAGATTACTGTGGGGAATGCCCCTAGTGCCTCTGTTAACCCACCCCATGATGCCTTTCACCTGCCATCCCCATCACAGGTAAGAGATAGGTTTGGAACTGTGGAATAAAAATGAAACTGCTATTTCCTAACTGTTATGGGCAAATTCCTGTAAACTTCCATTGATCCATGGCAGTAATACTTTTTAGAATTATTTTTTTTTTATTATGAGAAAATGGCATTATCCCTCGAAGGATGTCAGATTTGCTTGTCATTTGGCACTGGTGTATTTATGCTAGAGAGTAAAAGTATCATTTCTTCGATACTACAGTAGTTGACCATCACAGATAATATGGATGAGCAGGTGGGAGCATGTATGGAAATACAGTAGCTGAAAAAAATACATGCACAATTTTTTAAACTCACAAAAAGGAAGGTCAGCTATGAGCACCAGTACAAGTGGTAAGCTTCTGCTGTCAGTGTCATGTATGATAATTAGTGTTTCGGGTTTATATAAGAGTCTTAACAAGAAACCTTTCAAGTGCAAGTTTCAGTATACCTTTGTGCTATTAATTTGGCGTTAAATTCACGTGTCTTGCATTGTCATTCTCTTTGTTACTAGTGTTGGATCGGTTATCAGTACTCACCATCAGTATCGACCGATAGTCCCCATTTTCGTCCAGTATTGGTATCGATAAAATTTAGCTGAAATGCAGATATCACCTAACCGATATATATTGTCCTGTATGTCATGAAAATGGGACACTCTCTGAGTACTTTTTAATGCAAGGTCCAATATTTTACCTCGTCAAGATGAAACGACACTTAGTTGTGGTGCTTGGTGACCTATGGTTAGTATACAGTTCTAATGCTTTTTTCCCAAATATCAGGATCAGCATCGGCGATATTGAGAACTAAAATATAGGTATCGGTAATATTGGCTACTTGCAGTATCCCTACAACACTATTTGTTACCCCTTTTTCAGCTTGACCTGTCTGTCCTCCAGTCTCTGCCCTCTGACCTTCGGAGTCAAATAATGAGGGAGTACAAGATGACAGGAGCTTTTGGAGAGCCATCTGGTCAAGGGTATGGACAGCTTTAAATTGTTTCATTAAAATGTGTTACTTTTAGGCTTTTATAAGTAGTTTACATGACCTTATTTGGACGTTTTGTGTATTGAATTTGATTCAGATATAGCTTGTCTCAGTTGTACACTGAGCAGTTTCTATGACAGGGTCAAAAAGCTTTAAGTGGCTGTTAGCCAAGTTATTGATCTGTTACATTGGGAAAGGGCAAAAAAGGGAAGTGATGGGTAGGACTTTTTAAGGAATGACCACATCTCTGCTGTTGGCTGCAAACCACTGTTCCATGGTAATATCTCATAACGGCTAATTTTATGTTAATGATTGTAAACATCATACATGTGGCAAAATAACACAACACTTCCTTTGCATATATTATGAACAGTAATTTTTTTGTGATGGCAGTGGAATTCTGTGACATGAATGAAATCTGGTAATGGTCTTAGATCTGTGGAATTTTATAAAGTCATGGCAGTATTATGACAGTTGATAATCCTAAGTGGTGCTATTTGTTAAGAGTAAAATTTTCTTACTTTCTCTCTTTCTCATTACTTTTCTCCAGTGCTGTTATCAATCCCAACCAGGCAAGTACTTCTACTGGTATCACATCCAACTTGGACCTTGAGGTGTTACAAAACTTACCCCCAGATATACAAAGAGAAGTCTTGGAGAACGAGAGAGCTCAGAGAGCCAAAGCTGAGATGGTTGTTCAGAACCTTGGTCCTGTGGAAGAACTTCCATCCTTTTCACAGGTATACAACAAGATTTTAGCCTGTCCTATCCTTTTGGTGAGGGGGCAGTAAATTTAGGGGTGACAAGATGGGGGACAGGGGTGGGGGAAACTAAGTGCTGCTTCTGCCCTCCCCATATTTGCAAGCCACTGCAGTGGCAGATCCAGAGCTAATTTTTAGGCCAAATGACATACAGGAGTGAAGCTCCTATTTCCAGCATGTGCTATGCCTGACTCAAGGAGATGGTAGGAGGAGTTCGTTTTACACTAAATTTTCTCATTTCCAAATTTGTTTTAAAAAAATGAGAAAACACATATTTGGAGCATGTTTTCAATCTTCAAACATTTTTTGACAAATAACAGAAACATGAAAAAAAAATTCCAAATTTGTATTTAATGACATTCATGACTTCATTCAATTGTCAAGCAACAAGCCCAAGCTTAGGGTGTGGGCTTTGTTAAGAGGTCTAAACATAATGTCATCAGGGCTTGAAATAACTGGAGGCACTGGAGATCATGGCTTTTGGGCCCTCTCACTCTGCCATGCTGCCCCTCAAAAATAACCAACACCAAAGGGCATAATGGCTTTGATGTCCTTTTGTATCAACACCAACTGACATAATATCTTTGTTGTCCTCTTGTATCAACACCAAAGGACATAATGGCCTTGTTGTCCTCTCATTAGTAACTCATCTGCTTAAAATTCAGACAGTTTATTTGGATCTATAAACTGTGTATCTGTTACCTACAGTAATCCAGTTAAACTTGGTCTCTGTGTACAGGCTGGATTGACTCCTAGTGACATCTTAACTCTTCTTAAAGTCAATAAAGACTTCCTGTCCATACCCTACACAAAAGATTTAACTGTCCAATGAGTGGACATCTCAACAGCTTATCTGTTGCACTTATTCTTCAACTGTTCAAAGTTGCTTACAGTCCAGGGATTAAGTGTTATTCTAGAAGTGATAGTTGTTTCTTACAACAAAGAAATGACCAGATAAAGAGGATTTTATTACATGGGACCTCCCCTTTGTGGGGTCTGGTCAGAGTGTTCTGTTTTTTGAGCAGGCTTGTTCCTAATGTTGTATCAACACCAAAGGATATAATGGCCTTGTTGTCCTCTTGTATCAACACCAAAGGGCATAATGGTCTTGTTGTCCTCTTGTATCAACACCAAAGGACATAATGGTCTTGTTGTCCTTTTGTATGGACACCAAAGTACGTAATGGCCTCGATGTCCTCTTGTATAATTCCTATACTATGTTGTTTAGTTTCAAAGTTTCGGCATGTATTCACCTTGTGCTTGACCTCATTGTTCTGACAAATTTCTACTATATAAAAGCCATTTTGCCTTGTTATGTCAAATTTCTGCCAACCAAAGGCCATTTAGTCTTTTCCTTTCCCAATTGGATTTGAAGCCTTGTGTCAGTGAAGTGTTGATCTTCTAAAGTATACTAATAACATAAGATCTTTTATAGCATGTAGGTTTATAGCTTTCATGAAGTTTAAATGGTAATGGAGCTAAGAATTGATTCATATATGGAACTCTGATTCTGAAGTTAAGTAGTTAATCCCAAAATTTTGAATACTTGCCTATAAAGCCAGCACAAATGGAAAGATCTGTTGCCTGACTTCAGCCTTGTTTAAAGCTGTGCATTTTGCAAGTTCATTTGTATATTGCTGAACTGGTTTGCAGTGGATCCAAGTATACAATATGTAGGACTGAAGATTGCGGCACAATAGTAATTTGTCCTTTTAAGGTACTGTAAGTTGCAAAAAGTGCTGTGTAAGTGCCAAGTAAAATTATACAAACCATCTCTTCTTTGAAAAAAACAAAAAAAAAAACAAAACAAAAAAATTACCAAGGAATATTAGGGCTTGGTTTAGTCTTGAGGTAATTTAAAGAGAAGCAAAGCTCATGTAATATTTTTGTATAAATTTATGATATTTCTTGGTTTTTGCTGCATTATTAGATTGATCCATCATGTTTGGAGGCTTTGCCAACAGAACTCAAGGATGAACTACACTCTGCATACCAAAGGAAAGTTGTGCCAACTGCTAAACCACCCCCAAGGAAAAGTCCCTCCCCACGGAAGCAAGCTACCCCAGTCAAGAGGAAGGGAAGGCCGAAGAAAGGTAGTCCAGGCAAACTGGCCAATCAGAAACCTTCTTGGCAGAGAAACATCTTTGAAGCTTTGAATATTCATGAGTCCCCATCAAAAACAGAACACACAGAAAAAAGGGAGGAGAAGGAGGAGGTTGAAAGAGACAGAGAAAGAAAGGATGAAGGACAAATGCAGGTTAGAGGGGATGTGAGAGAAGAGAAAGCAGAAGATGAAAAGAGGAACGTGAAAAATACCAAAGAAGTGACCAGTCTTGGTGGAGCAGTGGAACTGAAGGATGTGAAAGCTTTGCTAAAAGAGTGGATTAGTTCATTCAATAGTGAGTAAACAAATGAGTCTTGGAAAATTCAAGATAGCCTTTTTTGTGGGTGGGATTGGTGAAGTATGGGGCAGAGATATTTAAATTAAATATACAGATTTTCATTGTGTTGTGGAACCTACCCTTAGTCCCTTAGTGTTTCGATGATTGAAATTTGGGAATCTTAAGATTGCTGGAGTGCTGGCATCTCTTTTTCTAGGTCCATAACAACAGCACAGATGTAAGCTGTGGAGCAGGTTGTTGTACACACAGGGCTAATAGCAGGAGGGTGGGGGCTAGGAGGCCACATCCCCCTCCCTCTTCCAGTAATAATACTTTTTTAAGTTTAGTGGTGGTCTGCATTTCTGCTCCCTGGTATTGCCTGAGTGCCCCCTGCCCCTTCCCCCCGCCCCTCCCCCCTGCCCCTTCCCACAGCAGTGAATCACTGGCAATTCCCTTGACATGTTAATATGACAAGCATATACGTACATAAATTTCTCACATTAAAGGGGCATATGGTCAGGCAAAAGAAAATGATGTTTTCTTTGTATGCAGTGTAGTCCAATTAAGGTGATTTTGTTAGTGTCAGCATTTTATGTAAATTTGACCAAAATAGTTGTAGGATATGAGGAATGCGATTTTAAAAACCAATAATCAGTCCTACACTAGTTGCCACATAAACTTTTTAAGGCTGAGCACTTTTGCCAAAAATTTTGGTGATGTCGTCAAATTTCCCTAATAAAGAGATTTCTGAAGAGTCAATTTTCTGCCCAAACAGGAGGAGGGGATGCAGCTTCACCCTCCTTCCCTGTACCTAGTATGTCTATGATAGTTGTCAGGGTCTATGGTTAGCACACTGCATCATGCAGTAACATTACAGAACAGTACATATTAAGAAAAAGGCACTTTATCAACAAGAGTTTTGGTTTGGTCTTTTGCTGTTCTATTACATTTCAGTAAGCCTCAAATGATCCTGACACGTAAAATATTAAATTAGACTGGTGGATGAATGGTACTTGGGGAATGCTGCAAGTTAGCTTCTGCTTTATGGGAAACCTGTCTTTTAAACACAGTTTTGACTTTTCTTTCGCCAGACCCTTTAGAAGAAGATGTGAAGTTAGTGGTACAGTACATGAGAGAACTCATCCTGGACAGAAATTTAGAAATGGTTCACTATGTCCTGAAAGCCCTCAGAAGGTAAAGATTTGTTTCCTTCAGTTACTTTTTCCTCTCTTGTTTCATTTGAAATGTTTTCCTCTCTCCATATTAACATCTGTCTGTCCGTCCATCCATCTGTCTGTGTGTTTGTCTTTCTGTGGTGTCCGTCAGTATGTATTCTGTTTGTGTGTCTGTCTGTCTTCATGTCTGTTCTGTGTATTCGCAGAGCTGGTATTGCATCAGTGGTATGGTGGGCATGCTTTATACATTACTTTTAAGGTTTACTTTTAAGTTTGTTCACTTGCACTTTAGTACATTTTTCTGAATAGCTATTACACAGAATTGTGGGATACGATTTTGGGTGTGCGTCCTTTGTTGCCACAGTAAAATGCCTTTGGCAAAAAGGACACAGACCAAAACTATCCCACAATCCTATGTAAGTGCCATTTGGGAAAGGGTCTATAGCTGTGTTTCGCTCTCTTTTGCTGTTCTTGTATTTCTGTTTTTTGCTTTGAATGCAGAAAAAAGTGCAGATAACAAGTTTAAAATAATTGACCATGGTTCTTGTGACAAAACATTACATCAAAGTGGAAGCTAAGTAGCACAAGTTGAATAACCGAGACAAAACGTTAGGAATTTCTTAACGTCTTTGAAAATTGTTGTAAAGATGGGCTTTGGGGAATGTCCAGGGAAAATTGGAGAACTTTTCCTTTTGCTAGTGCTGGAAACCCTGGGAATACATAGTTGTATAGAACTCTTTGATAAGGCACCATGTCAAAATTGGCATGCTGCAGCCACCTCAGTCAAGCTGCAGCAGCTGCAGCTATGCTTTATTGCTATATACATTACATTTTCTTCAACTGTGTGATGGTTGTAAACATTAAATTAGTGTTGGGAAAAACAAGTGAGTGAAATGGAAGAATAGGATTGCTTCTTAATCCTGCTATTGTAATGTGTGTAGCAGCAAGGCATTGTTGCACCCTAACATTATTAGACAAAATGAGGTTCAGACATTATGGTAGCAAAACTTCTTGCAAAATTCTCATGGATGGAGTGTCCAGAATTCTATGAAGCCTCTTTCAATTCCCAGGCATAGCAGGGCTTCGTTTTTAAGGAGCGCCGGCGCTATCGCGCTCCTTCGCGCTCCTAAAATTAGCTTTAGGAGAGTAATTCACCACGCTCCTAAAAAATTATTAGTGCGCTTTCAAACTCCTTAATTTCTGCAGGAGAGCAATAAAACTGCGCTCCTCAAAAATGAAGAGGAGGGAAAAATTACAGCCGAAGCTTTTCTTACCGTAACCAACTTTTACGGGGTTTCGTTATAAGCCGAGTGATCGCCCGTGCTCACCTAAACGCCCGTCACTGGAGCAAAACAGTCAGCTTAGAAGGGTTACAAATTGCGTGTCTTTATTGTGTTCTGTGCGATGTTTTTTATCTCGAAATTCCATGAAAAGAAAGCACGTAAGAATGTTGTATTGTAGCCTAAGTGTTTGTAATCAAATTCCAACGGCTTGAAATTCACGTATTTTTGTACAGTCCTAAAGGCGGTCTGAGGTCAATTGTTCATCAGATCGCACAAGCAGACTTTATACAAGCGTCGATATCAGTGCTCGTTCAGCCTGTGTTGTCGGCTTGCATTCCTACAAAAACCTGCCTAGCTCGCTCGCTGCTTACCATGTTTTCGTCAGTAGTACTGTGCACTCAATGTAAATGCGTCGTGCAAGTCATGTGTCTTTCTAAGGTCCATGCCAAGATTCGGGCGATCCAATGATCTCGTTTGCTTTATAATAATTATAATTTTGAAAAGCCTTGTGGTATATGCTTGTCTTTTTTTACTCTCCAATAACAGTACCGGACAGCTTCCGATATGAAAATTTTCTTCCACGATTCACCATGTTATTAAAGTAAATATGAATCCCCCAACAGTATAAATGTAGGAGTCCAAATAGGCCACTGAAGCAATGTCAGAAAGTATTTAACGATGTAAAATGATTCTTAATTAATCGAAGCCACAGCTTCGATTGTAGGAATTGCTGATTCAGTCACATGGTTTCGTGCCTTCGTAAGTGGTCGGGCAGACAAATGTTACATCCATGTTCTGTTTGGATTCATCCAGCAATCGCACGCTGTACAGTGGAACAGCTGCGCAGTAACAGCATGTGTTCTTATAGGGGGATTTCCAACAGCGCCCTGCGACTTTTTTTTCGTAGGCGGCCTAGGAAGTTTCATGCCAATGGACCAATCAGCTTCTTGGAAATAAGTCACACCCCTTATTCCAAAATAACAGCTTTTCGAACCTTTTTTGGTAATTCTGAAACCGGTTTATGAAAGAACTGGTCAAATATTCCTTGTCTATTTAACTCTAACCTATACCTAACCTTAACCATGATTTTGAAACAAATTTAAAAATTTAAAAATCGATTTTCCTTTAGTTTCCTACGAAAAAAAAACTAGCTTGCGGCGCCAAATTATGCCTAGTACGTTGTCTTAAGATGTAACAATCATGGCACATCCAGTACAGTTAACTACATTCTTGCGATGGAACTTACCAACATTTGGTTATGAAACCGATGACATAAATGGACGTGAAATGGTTACAAAAATTTGGTGTACTGTATGTCGTGCGCATATCGATAAAATCTCACGTGACGGAAGAATTCGAGGCCAGGCCAGAAATGACATCAAAGCTTATGCAGCAGGCTCACCATTTGTGAGCAAACACACGGCAACAAGACATCTTTCATCAAAGGTACGTATAGGGCCTAGACCTACGTAATTCAATGTCTGCTGGATTAATCCCACAGGTCTTGTTTGCATTATCACATTCTGCTTTGTTTTTTTATTTGGCTGGAACATCCTCATCCCCCAGTCATGTTTACACGTGGCTTTAGGCATTCTCCATTATAATTAAATTTAGGACGAGGTACCAGACAACTTTTTTTCGAAAACAGTGATCAGAAACTTTCTCAGAGAAAATTTTCAACTAAAAGGCATACTGTAGCCTACAACATCTTTTTTTTCATTCTGATCTAATACACCTAACAATGATCAAATTTATATCCTAACACACAGTAGTTTCATCGAATTTGGAGCCTAGACCCTCATTTTTGTACAGATTTTCAAATGGTGTCTTTTTTCAGTATGATTCATTTACACATGAAAATGGTTAAATTAATAGCCTAACACACTTTGGTATAGGCGATTAGGCGAAGTTGAAGCCTAGACCGTCATTTTTGTCAAAACTTTCGAAGGGTGCCTTTTTTCATTCTGATCCACATACCGGTATACAGTATGTGGGAATGGTCACATTTATGGCCTAACACACTGTAGTATAGGCGAATTTGCAGCCAAGACCGTCATTTTTGTAAAAATTTTCAAAGGGTGCATTTTTTCATTCTGGTCCACTTTTCTATGAGAATGGTCAAATTTATAGCCTAACACACTGCAATATAGGTGAATTTGGAGCCTAGACCGTCATTTTTTGGTAAAAATTTCCAAAGGGTGTCTTTCGTCATTCTGATCCACTTATATGTGAGAATGGTCAAATTTGTACCCTAACACACTGTAGTATATGCGAATTTGAAACCTACACTGTCATTTTTTCATGATTTTTAAAGGGTGTCTTTTTTATTCTGATCCGTTTATACATGAGAATGGTAAAATTTATAGCCTAACACACTGTATTTAGGCAAAATTGAAGCCTACTCCGTCTATTTTTTAAAACATTTTCAAAGGGTGCCTGTTTTAATTTTGATCAAAGACAAGATTACACACCATATTTTATAGCCAACCTACCTCCCTTGTTATTCAGCATTTGTGATTTGATGAAAATGTACACCGACAATATTTGAATCATTTTCCCATTTAAAAGAGATGCTAAAACTTGGATTGTATTTTTGTGGACAGGCACATACTGTTGGACTAGAATACCAAGAAATCACTGGTGCTACTTCCACTTTGGTCCCTGTTCCTTCAAGAACTAGCCAGCCCACTATAACTGATGCCCTTCAAAGGAGTATCCAGGAGGCATACCGAAAGTTGTTAACAACAGCCTACTATGTTGCCCTTGATGGATTGCCACTCTCCTCATTTAAAACATTTGTTGTGGTACAGAAGAAGAATGGGGTTCAGCTTCTGAACAAAACTGATAGTAACGACAGGGCTGCTGCAGAGTTTGTCCATGGACTTACAGATGCCATTCGCAGGAAGATTGCAATACTTTTGCAGTCTGCTGTTGCCTTTTCTGTTCTAAGTGATGGATCTCAAGCAAGAAAGACCGGAAAAGAAAAGGAGCTGGTGATGGTTCGAGTGATCAAAGCTGGACAACCAGTGTATTTTGTCGCAGCACTGGAAGATATTGATGAATATGGAGATGCAAATGCGGAGAATTTGCACAGGTCCATTAACAATGCTTTTCAGAACAAGCTTAAGATTGGTATGGCTCAATATACAAATGCTCTGGTATCTGCTACTGCTGATGGGGCATCAGTGAATACAGGTGATAGTCTTTATGTAATGTGAAACAAATAATGCATGTATTTAGGCAATCTTTATATTAACGTGGATAACCCCCAATCATGACATATTGTACGTACTATATCGACGTTGTTAAGGACTTGAGGGACACTTAATTAGATCCCAGTAGGCATGACCCATCAGTTATTTTGAAGCTGAGAAGTGTACCTATCATGGCTCTTACGATTTATCTTATCACGACAGTTCCGATTTCCTGCTAGCTCAGCTTGAAATAATAGCACATAGTTTACACATCCTGGATTCCCTAGGGTTAAAGTTACATGCCCTAGAAGAACCAATTTTTCATCAAAGTTGTCTGTAAAATTTAAAAAATAGCCAAATCTGGCTGCATTTGCACCAAACTCACAGCATTTGTACTTCAGGTATGCTTTTTCAAATGCAGGCAAAGTGAAACCTTTCAGAGATTCAGAAAATACAAACAATTAAGGTTCAATGCTTCTAGGCCCTAATTCCAGAGAGTTTACATTTTTCACCAGTATGAGCATTTGTTTAATGGTGGTGCACTACAGTACCTTAACGCAACAAGTTATAGATTACTTTGTTTTATAATACATCAATAGTTTGATGGCGTTATGTTTATTAGGAAGAAAGGGCTTATTCCTGTAAAAAATTCTGGTTTTGATTCAATAAAGCAAGCTTTTTATACATATTTATTTTTTTTTATATTACAGGGATCTACAATGGACTTCTCGTGAGAATGCGAAAGGCTGAACGTCCCTGGCTGGTAATGATACACTGTGTCTCTCATCGCTTGGAGCTTGCCGTGAAGGACACTTTGATGAAAGAAAAAACCTTTGAGCAAGTGAAGGATCTGATGATAACCATCTACTATGTGATGAAGAACTCGGGTAAATTCAAGAGACATTTTGAAGAAACTGCCCATGCACTCGGAATCCAGGTCTACAAATTTCCGAAGGTTCATGGAACACGGTTCGTAGCTCACCAGAGAAATGGGGTTCGCATCTTGTTGCACAACTGGATTATCCTTGCACACGCCATTGAGAACTCTATTGCCAACAACAAGCACAGCACATTGAATGCCAAACTGCATGGTATACTGAAGAAACTTCGATCTGTTCACTTCCTTTCTGCCACTTGTTTATTCTTCGAAATACTGGATGTTATCTCTGCCTTGTCCCTAAAATTTCAGAAGGGGGAGCTGCATGCCTTTGAAGTGATGCCTGCCATTGAGCAAACCCAGTTGCGTGTGCAAGAACTGCAGGGTGAAGAATCTGGCTTCCCTGTGAAGAAAGCTGGCTATACCGTTAATGAAACCCAAATCTCATGTCAACTACCCAAAGAAGGCCACATGCGCCGTTCGGTAGAAAACCAAGAGTTTGTAATGGTCACTCTGGACAGAATGGTTCATGTAGCACCACACCGAGGAGCTGGAGTTGCCATGATGCCAGGCAGTGACATGCTGAAGCAAAGTGCCCTATCAGCTCTGACCAAGTGCTTGGATGACCGGTTCACATCTTTCAACCATGACCTGTATAAGCATATGCATTGGATAAATCCAGCCAACTGGAGAACTGATGACGTGTCATCTGAAATGGAATCTCTTGAGGCTGTAGGTGATTACTTTTCTACTACTCTTCTAGCTGCAGGCTATGAATCCACAAAGATCAAGCGAGAGTGGAGCATGCTGAAGGTAGTACAGAGAAACTACTATCAGGGATTTCAGACAAGTGAGCTCTGGGGACAGATCCTCCAATACAGGAAAAATGAATTTCCTAACTTATGTTTGCTTGTGGAGGTCGTGATGGCGATGGGAGTTAGTAATGCAACGGTAGAATCGGGGTTCAGTGTGCTTTCTTCCATGATGTCCGATCGAAGAATTTCGCTGAAACATGCCAGGATGGAGGATTTAATGCTCATAAAAGCTAATGATCGCATCTGGTTGGAGACAGAGAGGGAGGCCATAATCGATGATGCTCTTGATCAGTTTATGCAGAAGAAACGACGTAAACAGAGGTTAGAATTGCCCAGTCCAGTTGAAAAGAGGCCAGGGCATGACCTAAATCCAGACCCCAAAGAACACTCCAGCTGCAGTAGCAGTAGTTCTGCACCGAGGGAGGAGTCTGAACCTGAACTGGAGTTGAGCTTCTCGGGTCTTGAAGAATCTGATGTTGATGAACCTGAAAAGCGAAAGAGAGATGACCTAAAGGAGGATGCTGAACCAGCTGAAGATGAGAAATCTGTTGTTTCTGAAGAACCAGATGTTCTCTCTGAGCCAGACATGCTGGCTGTATCTTCGCCGACAAAGACAACTTCAAGTGAAGACTCCGACTCATCATTTTAAAAGGCCACATCGTATGGACCACAGAAGAGCTTTGATCCAAACCCTGTTATACAGTTAAGATGACAATAATGATGGATAAAAGACAGTTTCATTTTGAACTCTCATATTGGAAAAGTAACAAACAAATACTGATTTCCAATTTAAAGTGGGAGAGACATAGAGACTTTGAAGCAGTTCAGTTCAGTTTATTCATGTTTACAATACCAAAATATAAAACAAGATGCAAGTGTAAGATAGAAAAAAAAAACATTTCATGCAGTTTAATTTTTCTTGGCTTCTGTTACGTTTTAATTAAATGAACCTTCAGAAAATTTTGACATGTAATTTTTGTAAACATGTATTCCCCTATGTATGGGGCTACTTCCTGCTTATTAAAATGGGCTATCTTCACTAACATCTTTAAGATATTAGTGAAGAAAGTCCTAAGATGCTGTACTTACAGTAGATCTAATATGTTCACATCAACTGAGAGTATCTGAAAAGTTTGTTAAATGATTCTTACCTGTTGGAACTCTTTTCACTTAAATCAGTTTGCCAAAGAATGTGTTGTAAATTTTTGATCGAGAAATAAACAGAATGACTGTATAAAACAAATTCATTTCTATCTTTTTTGTTTCTAAGAAATATCAAGGCACATTGCTAAGTTGTCAGAATAACAAATGTTGAGTGGTTCCAATGACTTCGAATGTGTCCTATCTTTTTAAAGATAGGAATGCCCTGCATACAATACTGCACTGTATATACATTGGGAACTAGCCAGTGTTAATATACTGTATGCTAATTACTACAACATAAGTTGTACAAATATTGAGGAGAGCAAATTGCTCTCCTGAAAGACTCCAGGAGAGTAAAACAGTGTATGTGTTTTAGAGACTGTTTTGTCCAGGAGAGCAATTTCACAGTGTTGATGATCCCAGGAGAGTAATTCAGTGCTCTCCTCGATTTTATAAAAACGAAGCCCTGGCATAGTGGTTAACAACTGTTGTTGGAAGCTGGACGAGTTGGCACATAAAAGTGTAGAGTTTCATATTTTGGTTAGGTGAAAGAATGGTGAAGTGGACAGCCAGGAGTAATCGATTGTGTTCCAAATCAGAGGTGTCTATCAAGGTTGGAAAATCCAAATAATGAGTAACTTGTAACATGTTCTTTATACAGGGCTCAAAAATAGTCTGGCGCTCTGGAGCAAAAGCGCCAGAGACCGCCACAACTGCTCCAGAAAAACAAAAAAGTGGGTGTTTGTCTGTAGCTAAAAATAGTGCCAAGTGTGTGAGGCAAACAGTCTCAAAATCACAGAAAAATTCCCTGCACATAAGTGTCCAATTTACACCACAGAACTGTCCCGAAATCTTGCAATATGAACCATGAAAAAAAGTTTGTGTTCGTGGCCCGACCGTCTGTCCATGCAATGTTGCATAGCAATACAGCATCACATTACACTAGCATGTACTGGGTATAGTTGAGTTGTGACATCAACCAGATTGTAAATCCTAAGCTGGAGAGCATGCACGATGTCAGGGTACTGGGCATCGCATTTAGCACACTACACTCACTACACGATCGTGATCAAAATTTTCCCGGTAAAAATTTAAGATGGATGAAAAAAATTAGAATAAACCAGTGATATTACAGAGTGATATGGTTTTTGGCTAAGGCAAGGATTATACAAAATTTTAGTCTCCCCAACGGAAAAATTTTGGCCCAAAATGCATGGTTCGATCAAACAAGTGAGTTACTGCTCTCTGCATGCACTTTTGTACTACCTTACTTCCTTACTATAACAAAGCAGGATCGATAATTGAAAAGCGTGGATGATACCTTAAGTGGTCAAGAACGCCAAAAACATTTACATGGAATGTGCAAAAGACTCTTCAATACCAATCTGTGATACATTTGGAAGCTTTAAGTGGAAACTTTTTTCTCTACGATGTGATTTTCTTCAGCATGTCTTGGCACGTTTGCCGTTGCCCTAACGTATGGCACATATGTACAATGAGAACCTAACCTACACTTGTGTATCTGCAATAACCTCCTTACCTGAAGAGTTGTTCAGACGTTAATGTTCTTCTAATTATTTTTGTTGTTGAGTGCCTACCAAAGTTATGCTTGTTCTCTAATGTGCTCTTAAGCATGCAGGGTCTTACTTTATCGACAGGGTGGCATCTTTGCATGTCCAAACTCAAAAAATATTCACAATTTCTGCCTATATATATATATATCACTGTTAGGAAAAGCTACTACAAGCTCAGGCCATTAGTTTCCAGGCACCAAGCCCCTCCATTCCCAAGTTTTTCAGAGATAGAATGACGACACCATGCTTAATACAGCATTGCGTTACACCAAATAAATGCTCTTTGTCTTACTTCCTCTCTCTTACGTTTTGAATTTCTTTTACTAAATGCACAAGTATGTTTGGAGACAATTAGAGGATGCTAAATGCAGGGAACAGAAGTTCCTTTGAAAAATTGAAAATCAGCTCCGGGAAAGCTTCAAAAGGAGGTTAATATCAGAAGCTGTTTTTAGCTCCAGAGAGGAAAAGCTTATTTCCAAGCCCTGTTATAGTTCCCATTGATTTATATAAGATTTCCTAAGTAATAGCCATTTAAGTCACCAAAGGCAAAGAAACAAGGGGGCAAAGAGGGGGTGGGGTGAGGTGGGTAAAACCCCTTTCTCAAGGCAATTTTTGAGGATAATTCAGGATTTTCAAAAACAAAAGTAAGTCATCCCTGCTAGACAAAACATTTTACAAGCAGTCACTTGCTCAAATGGGTAGTAGTAGTGGTGTAAGTACTAAGTATATGATTTATGTGTCCTAAGGCACTTAATTTACTGCCAAAAGGTCTTCCATGTGCAGGAATAGCAATTTATATTACATGCAGCCTGTGACTCTTCCCTCACAAGAAGTTGCTAGAGTTTTGGTATGTTGTTTGGTATAGACCTTATGCATGTGATGTCACAGAGCGGAAAGTGCACCCCCAGTGGAGGCAAGCTCGTATCATTGCAACTTACACCAACAAATGCAGACAGCTGATTTGGGTACTGGTCCCATACACACGTAATCTTCTACAAGTGTGTGCGAAGGCTATGTCCAGCATGCAGTGTGCTTCATTCTTTTGCCACCAAAATGACATCATGTGACATAAATGTGTAAGGTCTATTGCAGGCTTTCAAGTGGCTTCTACTTATCCTAATTCTCCTACTTTTTTGTCCTTCCCCCTACTTCTACTTGTTTGCAAAAATTCCTCCTTTATGCTACTTTTTCCTTCTTTGTCCTATTTGTCTTGACTGAGAGAAGGTACCCATAAAATGACATCTTAAGTGTATTACAAAAATGTTTCAGAGAGAGTAGAGGTTGACAACAGTGTTGTGTATCTATAAATTAAGCCTACAGAAGTCCTTCATTTGTCCTGTATTTGGTCTACAACATCCTACTCTTCTCCTGTTTTTAATTGAGAATTTTGATCTTACTTTTAGCCTACTTTTTCATGTGGGCTCACTTGAGAGCCTGGTTTTGTTTACATATGCACAAGTTTTTGCTGAACAATGTTAAGTAAGTACTTTTCAGTGGCAACACACCAATGCACTAGGAACAGCATAAAATGAAAATGCAGTAGCCCCAATTTGAAATAGTTTACCCATGTGTTAAATTCAAGAATGGCTCTTTTTGATTAGAGTATATTACAATCATTTGGTTATGGCATTGTTGAATGAATGTAGAGCAAATCCATGGTTCATGTTTGATATTCATATTTATGTATCAGAAACATAAAAAGTTATATTAGATGAATAAAAGGAGAGATGAAAAATTCAGAATAAATTTAGTTTGACTGCCTATTCCTTTAAAGCTAAGTTTTTATTTGGAGGAAACCTTCATAGAGGTATTTTAATTTAATACCTCGATGGACCTGAAGTTTCAGTTTGTAACATTTTAAAGGATCATAGTCTTTTCTGTATTTATTTTAGGATCATCTCTAAGAGTGAGAGCAGAGGTTGGAAAGATGCCTGCAGTACAATAACCACACGAGTACAGAACACAGTAGAACAGGTCTATGGAAGCACTTTGAAGATGGAGTGAATCTTTTGCCTTGTGAAATCTGCATCCCTTAATTCTGATATCTGTCATATTTACATCAAAGCAGGTCATGAAAAAATGTGAAATTGATCTACAAGAAAGCTTTCTTTATGATCATTTGCTAAATAATTTCTCATAAATCATGACATGTGATGTCACATTTTAGTTGACTTGAAAGCATTTGTGCTATGCTATGATTTCTGCAATGAATAATGGGATGCAAGAGAGATACACAAACTGCCCTCGTCACACATAGAATGCTAAATACATGTAATTTTGTACAGATTGAACCAAGAAGACAGCGTATACACTGTTCAAGACTCAAAACCACTGGTATTAACCCTTTGTGCATCTAAAAAGGGGTGATTTAAATATTTTTTGAAATGAACTCAGTTCCTTTCCATGTGTCGTTGGTATGACAGTGTCTTGTTTATCCCCAGTTTTTCAAGATGTGTGCATGCACGGTTGAAATTGAGAAAAGCCTTATAGCAGCAAAACAGTGAAGTGGAAAAAGAGTTGGCAATGTTAGGTTGCCTTTTACTGTTATTACACTTTAGAGAGTTCTGGTTGGTTGTTGGTTAGATGATGAGATGGAGCAAAATAGGTCAAAGGTTGCTCTGTTGTTACATGGGGGCAGTGTTGGGGGTGTTTTTGGTAAGAAAACGAGAAAGATAAAAAGATGTTGGAGGTCGCAGTGTGTTAGCCTGTCCAGTTATTACACTAAAAAGTGCTAGTCACACAAGAGCAATTTCAGATAGGATTACCGTCTGATTTTGGGGAGTTTTAGTTAAAATCTTCTCCATCCCTAGTTGGAAAAAGCCAAAAATTTGCCAACCTGTATAAACATATGATTTCCATCAGAGGACTACAAAAATGAAATGTAACTAATCGTTTCATGACATCACAGCCGCAGACAGCGTTTATCAAACACGCATGCAAAGATCGGATTGATTTTGAACAAATACTGCTCTGTTGAGGGGTATAAGGTACACCATTTTTGCATTCATAATTTTTGCCATAGTATAAAATGCCATTGACAAAAACAATGTGCACCAAAACTATTCCACAATCCATTTTAATTGCATTTTGTCGAAGGGTGTATAGGGCAGTGAAGTGATTGGTTGCTAGTAAGGTGACATGAAAGAACAAGATGTGTCTAAGATTCATAATATTCTGAGGGCAGTGCTGTGAATGCTTGTTGGAACAGTGATTAGGAAGAATGAGAAATTTGTGGGCTGTTCCATTATTAAACTGAAAGCATGGTTTTGTGTGGTAAAATGAAAAAGAGTCATGTTAGAGGTTGTTCACTGTAAAGAAATTCAGTTGAAGCAGTTTGCTTTTAGACTGAATTTATTATGCTCTCTCTGCTGGCTTTCTGCCATAAATTGATGGGAAAGTTATGGATAAGGTGAAAATAAAAGTATTCTGAGACTACTTGAGCAAAAGTACGAACTAAAGGCCAAAGATAGAAGTTAAGTTATATGTCAATTATATCTTAAAAGTGTAAATGTTACAAGAACTAAGGGGATATAGAGTGCACTGAAATATTTGTATTTTAAAAGTTACCTTGGGCAAATGTGAGGCAAGTTTGTTTAAAGTTTTTAGACCAGACAGTTATTTTGCTGGGCACCATGACATAATTAATGTAAATAATTCTCTTGTTTCCCACATCAAGTGCAAAGTCATACTCTTATTTCTTGTGTGACTGCTCTGTCTTCGATTTAATAGCTGCCAGATTTTTAAAAGTTTATTCATTTATAGAAAAGTTCATTATAAAAATATATAAAAATAAAGTTTATTGTTTATAACATCATATCAGGATAAGTGATCAATGTATTAATAAATCCAAACTTAATCCTGTACCACCAGTAATGTGTCTTAATACTTTATGTTGTACTGAAATTGTAAAGCAATAGATGAAGTTAGTAAGCCAGAGAAGAGTAACTGTCTCATGACAAGAAATGGTTCCCTACCCATCTCTGAGTCATCTACAAACCTCAGTGTAGCATACTGTATGTTTGCTTCCTAGTGAACCCAACCCCATTGTGTCGAAATTAAGTACTTTCTAAGGTGAAGATGCTACTTTCGTTTGTTGCCTGTTGTTACACAAGTTAATGAATTCCCTGAAAGAAAGCAGTAGATATAGAGCTTTAAAGGAAGGGTTTAAGCAAAAAAATTAATTTTCATTCGTGAAAGAGGAACTGAATCTCAGCAAATTGTTGAAATTTCCATTTAATTTGGGCATGTAGTTTTTGAGATAGCAGAAAATGAAGTTACAACATTATTTTGTGACCCAAAGTGGGCTTGAGCAAGGATTATATCACCTCCTCACATTGATGAGCAGTGCTTTGTTGCCTTTGTTTTTTTCAGTCTGTTGTGTTGACCTTGAAGTTAATAGGGACAGGAACTCCCCATGTGGATTGTGAAGTTTGTAAAATTCCCATGGCTCTCATTCATTTACATTCAGATAACATGGGATTATGGAGGAGATAATTGGTTGTTAAGTTTAAAGAAAAACAAAAGAGTGTTCATTAATGTGAGGTTAGGAAGGCATATGTGCTTGCTTCAATTTGACTTAGGCTTGGAAATCTGATAACTTCAACTGCTAATATCTTGAGAACCACATATCACATTTCAATGCAAATTTCACCATAATGCTCAGAATATATGAAACATAACATAACATATGAAAACTTAATTACTGCATTTTACATAAGCATAGTTACCCTTTACTGTACATCAAAATCCTTACTCATAATTTTACCAAAGCCATCAAGAGATAATGAGACAACTATGCACAACAGGTGGGCACAATTTGATGTACCAAAAACAGCATTTTGAAGACATTTCAGTTGATTGGGGTCAATAACAATGATTTACTTTATTTACACAATTGCAAAAGTTATCCATGAGATAATGCACTAACACAAAGAGCATTTTTGTAATTTTTTGGAAGGGGGGGGGGGGTGGGCTTTAAGTGGGCATCACCTCTTCAAGAAAGGTTCCCTTTTGCCCAAAAATTTTTCCGGTGAGGTCCCTGGACCTCCGCCCCAGATGGACCCTTATGCGGGTAACTCGCACTGACCAGTGAATCTCTCTCCTCATGCATGATAGCTACAATATAGCTGAAGTCCACATTCAGTTTAAGTATTGTTTCCAATCGGGTGCAACAACATGCTTTTAAAAAATAGCTTATGATTGCCTCACCAAAATCAATGAGCTTGAACAATAGTTTGTGTCCTCTCTTTTTTACTCCAATGTTATTTTACTGGATATGATTTCTTCAAATTTTACTTTTTGATTCCTTGCCGTAGGCAGGCAAGGAATCTATGCGATGGTAATGTTGTGTGTGTGTATGTGTGTTTGTGACACTGCTTGTAATCATGATATCTCAAGATAGGAATGACCGACACTTTTCATATTTGGTATATAGATTTGTCACGTTGAGAGGAAGAACCCTATTGTTTTTGGAGGAGGTCAAAGGTCATCCCAGGTCACCAGAGGTCAAAAACCGAAAACCTTGTAATCGCGATATCTCGAGATAGGAATGACCGATACTTTCATATTTGGTATATAGATTTGTCATGTTGAGAGGAAGAACCCTATTGTTTTTGGTAGAGGTCAAAGATCATCTGAGGTCATCGTAGGTTACACTGCAAAAACTTCATAAATGGCTTGTAATCGCGATATCTCGAGGTAGCGATGACTGACACTTTTCATATGTGGTATATAGATTTGTCATGTTGAGAGGAAAAACCCTATTGTTTTTGGTGAAGGTCAAAGGTCATTTGAGGTCACCAGAGGTATTAAGCCAAAAAGCTCATAATCGATAGATAGGAAGGACTGACACTTTTCATATTTGGTACATAGATTTGTCATGTTGAGAGACAGAATCCTATTGTTTTTGGTGGAGGTCAAAGGTCATTTAAGGCACCAGAGGTCAAAGACCGAAAGCTTTGTAAACGTGATATGTTAAGATAGGAATGGCCAATATAGATTTGTCATGTTGAGAGAAAGAATCTTATTGTTTTTGGTGGAGGTCAAAGGTCATTTAAGGCACCAGAGGTCAAAGGCTTTTGTAATCGTGATATGTCAAGATAGGAATGGCTGACATAGATTTGTAATGTTGAGAGGAAGAATGCTATAGTTCTTGGTAGAGGTCAAAGGTCATCTGAGGTCACGAGAGGTTACACTGCGAAAACCTCGTTAAAGGCTTGTAATCACAATATCTCAAGATAGGAATGAAGGACACTTTTCATATTTGGTATATACATTTGTCATGATGTAAGGAAGAACCCTATTTTTTGGTGGAGGTCAAAGGTTATCTGGGGTCACCAGAGGTCAAAAAGCAAATTTCCCAAGAATTTCCAAGATAGTCATCTGGGGTCACCAGGGGACACAAAGCAAAATTTCCCAAGAATTCCCAAGATCGTCATCGGAGGTCACCAAGGGTCAAAAAGCAAACTTTCCCAAGAATTCCCAAGATCATCATATGGGGTCATCAGAGATCAAAAAGCAAAACATCCCAAGAATTTTCAAGATCCAAGATCCATTGGAGTTGAATCCCTTTCAAGACACGTTTTTTTTTTGTTATATTTGGTGGGGTTCAAAGGTCATGTGAGGTCAGCAGAGGTCGAATTGTTAAAACATAGTAAAATGATGTAGTCAAGAAAGATAAATTTGAGGGGTAAATCTCAGTGCAACAAAGCCTTCCCATTCAGCAAGGAAACACTAAGCCTTTGGGCTTTCTGGTTTCTTGAATTCTTACTTAGTTTTTAGACTTACTTTTTAAAGCATGAAGTCTCGAAAATGTGTAGATGCAACTTTGCAAGTCTAGAAAGTGTCACATCAGCCAATATTAGAGGCGTTTTTAACAAAACATAGACCTACACGCTACGCACCAACCGATGGTGGCCTTCTAAGTACCATAACGCACTAAATTGGAAAGGTCATGCCCCAAGTCTTCAGCTGTGGCACTGCACCGTGCCATGCCAAAGTGCCAAAGTAGCACCATTCTGTAGCCACTAGGAACCTTATTTAGGCGAAAAATTGTTCAAAGGGTATGGTATCGGTGGTATGGTATTGGTACTGTGGTATTGCACCGTGCCATGCAACAGCCAACCTTTATAATAAGGATTTCTGAAAAAAAAATCAGTTCAAAGTTGTGCCAAAGTAGCACCATTCTGTAGCCACTAGGAACCTTATTTAGGCGAAAAATTGTTCAAAGGGAAGGGGCCTTGAACAGCATCCTCTCCCTTACACCCAGTCAAAAATAGGCACTAAAAGTGAGGGTTTGTAAACGTGACCAGTTCAAAGTTTTCCCAGAAACAGAACCATTTTGCATCTTAGCCATCTTTCATGCACAAAAATTCCTCAAAGAGCAGGAGCATCACCCTAACTCTTACACCCCCCACCCCCACCCCCCCGCATAGAAAAAGACACTACAGTACGTAATGAAATTTCTCTAAACGTAGTCAGTTCAAAACTTTTTTCAAAGACAGCCCTAATTTGCACCGAAGCGACCTTATATGAATGTCACGACCTCCATGTAGACCTCTCCTATTAACCCCCCCCCCCCTCTTTATGGCGACATTGGGTGACAATGGAAGGATCCGCCTGGGTGCCACCTGTCCTAGATACTCCATTGGACTCTGTCATGCACTCCCCCCCCCCCTCCCCGTAAGGATTTCGCCTAGGCTGCGGCGGTGTGCCAAATATGACTTCGAAATCTCTTCCTCAACTGAACTACCTGTATACACAATATTTTTTAATGCTTAAATTTGCTTCAAAAATGTTTATTTTGCCTTGATGGAGTTTAAAAAATCTCCCCCATCGTGAAAGGGTTTCCCAAACCGACCCCTTGGGTGTTACGCGTCTTGATAAAGGAACTTCACGACTATACATAACCCCTAAGGATAATAAGCCACTTAACGAGTAAAGTAAAACCAGTGTGCATTTTATCGGGTGCGGTGGCTAAAGCAAGAATATGCCCTGTTAGTTTATAGACAAATTGATTTAAAACAGCAGGGAATGATCTGGGGTCTTTTTGAGGGGGGGGGGGGTATCCGATAGAAAGGGCACATCCCCCATTTTTTCATATATGTACGACACCCGTTAGTACAGGTTATAGCATATATTGTAAAACAACGAATAGTCAACCAAGAAACCTAAGGCAAGAGTTGCATGCACTCACATTCACTGCTCTCATGAAATACCTACAGCCGTTTATCTGAAGCTTCAAAGTAGTGTGTACGATGGCTACGTATGCTACGTTATCTGATAATGGGTTCTGTTAAGCTATTTGAACCCTCAAAAAGCAAACCCAAATTTAATTTCCGGCAATATGTCGACCATGTTCTGTGCGTACCTTGAAAAGGATAAGGTGACTGCACTGATCAGCCTCTTGTACAAGTTCCATCCGCCTGGAGTAGTGCGCATTCATTTTGCTTATCTACGGGCCTTGCAGTGGTGGTATGATAACATGGTCCATTCCCCCAAGGGGTCAAAGTTTGCGGATTATGTCCCTTTATCCCCTAAGACAGTGATTCTCAAACGCGGCCCTTAGGGCCGCATGCGGCCCCTGGACCCTGTAGGTGCGGCCCCTGAATTGTTTTAAGGTTTTGAGAAAAATCGTATTCGACATGAACAAAACGTAGCAAAGTAGGAGGTAAAATTATGTAATATAAAGTTACTACTTGACTCCTTCAAAGTTTGCTCTTCTGATGGTGCTAGGTTGCCTACGACACATACTGTGTGGTATATTCCTGGTTCCATTATATTTAGCCAAGACTAATTTCGTGTCCCTTGTTGTTGGCAATCATTTTACGTACACGATGGGATCAGTGGCGTAGCCAGGATTTTTGACAAGGGGGGGGGGGGGGGCTGGTGTTTTACTATCTAAGCGGAGCGCCACCATAAGTTGGCGCGGAGCGTACAAGAAAATTTTTGGCCCCAAAAGGCCCCCACAGATGGCTGGAGATAGCATCTCCGGGTCGTTTGATCTGCGCTGAAATTATCCCTAAATTGACATTTCTTTTTCTGGAATTTCGTATGATAAGGAATATTTTATTAGAAAAAAAGTTTTCCAACTCCTCGGTGGAGAGCCTAGAGGGGCGTTCTCTATGACTACCGTTCGCCGACAAGCAGACCCCAGCAGTACTGGTCCCAGCAGACAAGACTGATCTCCGAGGGATGAAATAAGCACTCCGTCTACAGGCTAGAATGGGTTCATATGGGGTAGTCACAAATTTTGCTGCTGGTTTTGCAGCAATCCGCAACAAAATAGATTCAAGAGAGCGCCACCAATAGGGATTCTGCCTGCGATGGAACATTGAACCTTATTCTGAACTGGGCAGTGGGTGTTTTTCAACATCACCTCGCGCGCCTCTGTTACGTGAATTAGGCTACCGGAATTCGGATATATTCCAATCCCCAATCCTCATCACACCCACTTTTGCCCAAACTGTTCCATTCGGTCCAAAACAAGACTGATGTCGTCTACATTAGTCTTTGATTGTCATACAAATGTTCCTATGACATTTACTTTTCATATCCGATTTTTTTTTTCGGATTTTGCGATGGGGGGGGGCCTAGGCCCCCCAGCCCCCCCCCCCTCTGGCTACGCCACTGGATGGGATGTATTCATGTAGTTGTGCACTGGGGAGTGTTTGTAGTGACAAAGCTTGTATCAAATGTACCCGTATATCACGAAAATTTAATTGCGACGTGAGGTGACTGTGCAATTGAAAAACGTATCGTGTTGAGCGTTTGCTGATTGGTGACTGAAATTAAAATTTTTCAATCAATATTTCAGTACTAACAATGTTTTTGCGACATTTTATAATATATGAGCTCGCTCTGTGCATAGCTCTGTAAGATAAAATATAATTCAATCAAAGCATTTTTTGATTCTTGCGGCCCTCGAACTCAGCAGACCCCCTTTTCTATCTGACCACGTTTTAGAATAACTGATCAAGAGTTTCCTCACATATACAGGCCACTAACGAAGGATAAGTGCAGAACTTTTGGGAGTTAATCTATTTCAGAGTGCGGCCTCATCGGCAACCAACTTACTTTGGAATGCCAGATGTTTCTCCTATACCGCAAACCGACGCTTGATAATAAATATCAAAATGACCATTGTGGTGACCCACGCTTGCTAGACGTAGAACTGTAGACGGGTGGCGCCAGACCATGGGGTAGGTGCAGGAGTCATGAACCCTATTGTCGGGGAAACTATTTTCGTTGTTTAGCCTTGATTGGTACAATAAAGTATGTAATCCCCCGACGACGACCAGCCCGGCAACAAACTTCTTGATATTGCCTTGAGTAGGGCACATTTCCCAATCAGGACCAACATTTTATAGCATATTTTCTTCAATAGCAACCCCCAAATTCTCGAGCTTGCAATCCTTTTGGAACTCGGCCGCTCCGTCGGGGAGCTTGGTCCCACAAGGCGCCACCCCTATTTGAAGAGGCAAATTTGTGGTGAATTTCCTGCAATCTAGAGTGGCTACAAAGCAAAATTTTCTGACCTCAGCCCCAACCATGGTGGGGCTGAGGTCGAGTTACTCCTCCTGGACACTGCAAAAGTGCAAACTGCCCTCTTACAGCTTGAGGAACCTTTCCTGTAAAGCAGTACCACTGCCTCTGTTTGCCGTAGATAGAGCTAGCTTCGGGATCTTTTAATATGGATTTCGCTCTTTCCAATTGTTGTCCTCTCTCAAAGCCTGAGATCCCCCTCTGCGGCCCTCGACCTCTTTCCAACCTTTCCATTTGGCCCTCACCTTCAAAAAGTTTGAGAACCACTGCCGTAAGATTATACGCCATTGCTATACTTTTAAATGATTGATTGCAGTTAAAAAATTCTTTATGCAGTGTTTTTTGGATGTGGTATGCCTTATTTCAAGTCCGGTGTGCAGCGCCCGCTGCAACCTTTACTTCACAACTAGCAGCGACACCACCAGTCGACTATCTAGAAACTTTTTTGCAAAATACCAGCCAGATTTGCGCAAACTGCACATCCGGGACTAGTAGCTCTCAAATATTTTCAGGGTAAGGGCCAAATAGAGGCAGGGCTCAGACTGAGAACTATAGGGGTGCACTTTAGAGAACAACGTTACTGTACATGAACATGACATCAGGAGTGAATAAGGCTATTTCGCAAACGTGTGGTAGTCAGGATTTTGTCTTGGAGGTGCAGGCACCGGAGGGACGATGGGCTTCAAAGGGCGTGTGGACCTGAGGCCTGAGTACGGACCATTGCAGGGCACTTGGACCACATGCATTTACAAATTATTTGTGGGCATTAGATTGAAGACTTAAAGTACCTTCACTGAATGAGAAGCAAGCATACCAAATAATCACACTATTTGTATCATTTATATTTTGTAACAGTCTGACTTGAACAATCAGCCGGGTTCCTTGATGTTGCACAGGATTTACAGGTGAGGGGGGGGGGGGGAGATGTTAGGAGCAGGGCTTTAGAACAATAATTCCACTGAAGCTGTCCCACGGGAATAAAAAATGAGGCTGCTACGTATCGCCTGCCGTCAATAGCATGTTAATGACATTTTACTTATGTTTTTCTTAATTTACGAAAATATAAAAATCCCTTTCTAATTCCTCTTGTAACCCGTCCGTCTCTTTCTTTTTCATGAGTGTAACTTGTTTGTTTTGACCACTTATTGGGGTTTTGATGCGCGAATGCTACCGGCGGCTCAGTACGCTATTGACAGAACGAACAACATGAAACCAGCTAGGGTACTTCTCTCTGTGGAAGGGAACCAGAACCTTTCCCTGGAAAATTGGCAGGAAATTACAACACTAAAATGGGATTTCCTTGATATGGAAGGGCATTGCCAATCATGAATATGACAATGAAATGTTCAGCATTTACGTTATCATAAAATGTCAAAAATAACGTATGCTGAGAAGAAAGTTCGGTTGTTTTAAATTCCCTACCTGCACCTTCAACCGTGCCTAAAATTGTTAACACACGGGACACAACTTGACTCATAAATCTGTATGGAAGTTTGTTCCTTCCCCTAATTTCTTGATTTTTCAAGTCAAACATGTTCTTTTTCTATGTGAAATCAACTCGGGCCTCACTGAAACGGCTTCTGGGCCGCATGTGATTGTCGCGTTCCAGAATCAAGGTTCTAGACGCTGAAGTTGTATCTGAAAAGCCTTTATTTTGAGATTTCCTTCTTTACAAATTAGCCTGTAAGGTGGTAAGAAAAGGAGTAAATTTGAAACATTTCTTCGGTGAAAGTCCTTTTTAGGTGGAAATAGGACTTGGGTGTAGTACTTCAAGTTATCATATGTAACTTATCTATACATGCTGTGGCACGACCTGAGGAACGTTACTCTGAAGAGCTGTATATATTATAGCTAACAGGCAAGTACGAGTGTGTTATGTGTATAGTGTAGTTCAGCCAGCAATGAGTCGTAACCGGACATGGATTCATGCAGTAGACGGGGGAGAGGGGTCATCAAATGCGTAGAGGATATTATTTCTGGGGGACTAAGCCAAAGAAAAACCTGTATTGCCCGAAAAAAATGCCATTTTTCAAAAAATATTCCGGTAAAAGGTTTTGCCTGAACTCTGGGTGGTGTTGCAGCCACCACCTTTGGTTCATACACGTCCAGAGGGATTCATTCGCCGGGCGAGAAACTCACATAGGAGTACGTCTAGTGTGAGGGTCCGGGGGCTTCCCGGGAAAGTTGCGGGAAAAAGGAACGGTAACATGAGATTTCCCGGTCTCTGAATTATTTTAAGAACAATGAAGTTTTGTCTACAGCTTTTTCAATATTTTCCTTCTCGTTTTTTTTTTTGTTTTTGTTTTTGTTTTTGTTTTTTGCTTTTTGTTTTGTTTTGTTTTTTTGTTTTTGTTTGTTTTTGTTTTTCAAGAAGGACAACTTTCATTTACGGTTTGAAAATCTCAGGACAACCGTTAGTCGTAGAAAAATAAATGGACCACTGGTGCATGGCGACTCTCTTCAGTGTATGACATCTGTAGCTGATAATTACTGTGAATACGATGTGATATCCCCGTGATTTGTTCTACTTTTGAAAGTTTTAGAACACAACATCGATATGTGTTCAGTTCTCTTCAAAAGAATACCCCTCTGCCCCTCATGCAGATAACACAACTATACATTTTCAAATCACATTTCCAAAAAGAGTAATGTGATTTCAAATAACTCCGACATGTGGCTTTGGTATTGGAGGTAGATTGACAAATCCATTGATACATGGACCGAAATTTCCTCGGAATTCGGCAACTTTATTTTAACTTTTTTGGTCCTCGCAGTGAAACACCGTGTTATTATTTTTTTTTTTTTTGTTCGTGATAGAAAAGATTGGCTTTGAAAACAGACACATCGGGAAATTTGCTGGGGAGTTGTCGGGGAGAGGTGGTGTCCGGACATCGCCGACCAGACTTGTAGAGAGAGTACTTTGTCATACGTACAAGTGCAGTGTCTGGATTCTGAGTACGAGTACGAATAGGGGCGTCCCTAAGGATCGATGAATGAGGGGGGGGGGGGTGTTGGATCATTTTCCGACAGAAAGGGGTTTGAATTCCCGACAAAATATGCGTCAACAACGGTTAACTCATAACCATCGTTTCAAGGAAATCTTTGCAAAAAGTACAAGACGAAAAATGTAAGTTTAACGGGAGAACAAGTTAAGCACAAAAAAGGAAAAAAGGAAAAGAAAACCCTTCTGGAAAACGCTGTTTAGCATTTGGCAATTTCACCTTGGCGCACCCGTTTTCATTTATCTGCTACAACGGCAAGGTCGATTTGGTCATGGAAGTACTACCTCCGAGGTAGTACTTACATAGAAGGAGCATGATATCGTCTTTAGCATGGGGCTCGGTCGCCCGCCTTAGGGCCCATTTCAGTGATGTCCCTCTGTGGGTGCCTGGGGGCGAAGCCTCCGGAAGCTCTGAAGTATTTGCACGATTGTGGCACTAGAAATAGGCACCTACGAAACCATATAAAATCGCAGTCTGTATATATATATATATATATATATATATATATATATATATATATATATATATATATATATATATATATTTCAAAACAGTGTACTTCGGACTCAGGCTAACCACCGGTCGATCTCTTCAAGATGCAGAGGGATTGATGGTGGGGTGGGTGAAGTTTCATAGCGTTTCTACGGAGTTTTGCAATAATTATACTCACTTTGTTCTATGGGAAGTTATGATAGGTTAACAAGAGTACAAGATGAATGCGCGCGAAGAGCATCGAAAAATAACAGTTTTACGGACATTTTAGTAATACTGTATTTGCCTCATTTTTACTTAGCAATTAACTGTCCATACAAATAGTACTAAGTACACACTGAACAGACCTAAACATTGCAATTCCCCCTTCTGTTTTATAATGACCAGCTCTAATAGCCATTCGATTTCTTTAAGATGGAGCACGTTTGAAGGTCGGGAGCAATAGGGTGGGCAATTGCGAAGGTTGCACGGGGTTTTGCAACAATCCAAAGCACGCTCTGTCTTTCTTGATTTATTAATTGGACAATTAGCGCATATGAACAGATGAAGGATGCGCGCGAAGAGCGCCGAAAACTGGATTTTAAGGCTTTTAAGTAACGTCTTTAGGCACTGCATCTACAGGAGTCGGAAAGCGAGCTTCCTTCGCAACCACTGCAATACAATATGTATGTACTGTACTTTCAGACGTTTACAGTAAAACCAACAGCCGACTTCACGATTTGTGTAAGTGGAAAGCCAACCCACAGTGCACCGACCCGACAACAACCCGACGGCGAAAACCAGTCGGTGTCGCGTGTGTTCTAAGTTTCTTTTCTACCCGAATTTCGCAGTGGAGTCGGGGGTAGGGCGGGGGTGGAGTGCGAGTCACGTCGCAGCTGAATAAAGTCGTGGTAGTGTGCAGTTGTCGTCGACCCAACTGCGATCCATTTTTTATGAATTGGCCAACAAAGGAGGGTTGCGAAATCAGACGACGATTGCAGAAAGTCAATGTACTTGCCCTCATGTGTAATTGATGAACAGTGGATAGACTGATATCAACCCAGCTAGTGTGCTGCGTGGTTAACCAACAATCCGACTGCCACCCGACGCAAATGACCACGTACACCTACAACTCATCCCGACCGGCAGTCAGGTTGAGTTGCATCACATTCAAAAAGGCTTTTATTCCACAGTTACTGGACATGGTGTCTATTTCATTGCAGACAATTATGCAATACGGTTCTACTATTTTTCGGACAGCCCGGATTTCGTCAAAAGATAATGGCTTCCCCAAAAGTGTAGTAGAGATCGCTGACGCATGACCCTCAATTTGTGGTAATGTTCATAACAATATATAATTTCCGGACAAATCGAATAGTTTCCCAATACATTTACATCTGGGGAGGGGATCTCTGGGTAAATGTATCCCGGGCAATTTTTCCACCCGACAATAATTCATATAGGAAAAACGTGATCATATAATTTCCCTACATTTCTGTAGTCCAAAATAAAAATTTTTCCGACAAAGTAACATTAATTGCAGAAGAATGTGGCAACTTTTTCCCAACAGGCCTGACTTTGAAAATTTGTGGCTATAGCACCCCCATACACCCCGGTAGTGACGCCGGCCTGGGTATGAGTAAACGTCATTTTCATGAGTACGAGTAAAAAATTTTGCATTAGCACTAATGCGTAACTTTCAAAATCTGTGAGTACGGATACAAAACAATTCTCACGAGTACGAGTACGGGCAATTTGCAAAATCGTGAATATGAGTATGCACTCAGTAAGTCTGTCGCCGACTCCCTGGACCCCCTCTGGACCCGCCCATGTTATTGTGTCCCATAGCCCCGACTTAGCAAATATCCAACAGTATATACTACCGAAAAGTGTAGTAGCGGTAACACTTATCGCAGGGCAGCCAGTAAACACCTGATGATTTCCAATCGAAATTTTAAAATGATCCAAAGAAGTTAAAGCAAAATGTTTCTACAGGAGGTGGGGTTTGATGTGTTTAAGGATAAATAATTTGACGACTGATTTTGTTTTCCGTTACAAATCTTTTACAAACTACCAAATTTTTGCGCTTTCAGTTTCAATTCAGTTCTGTTTCATCTTCTTCTTCCATCCTATCTTAAATGTGTTCACTCCATTCAACATTTTAATTTGTTCCATTTATGCTCTTCTGCATAGGCGTGTTTATGCCAGAGTAACGTTTAAAATTAATTTATGGAGGGGCAGGGACGTAGCCAGGGGGAACAGAGGGAGCGACTGCTCCCCCTTTCAGTGTCGAGAAAAATGTTAAAACTGTGATGTTTTTGCAGGGTATTTTGTCAGTGCTCTTTTGATCTTAAATTCTCGTCAGCTCTGTTAACTCCTCCATAATCGTAGTAACATTCAGGCCTCCTGACTGAGCTACTTTACATAATGCGTCACCCTAACTAGAAAGGATCACAACACACGTTTGTATGATTCGTTGTTTATGAAGCTAAGCTAGCGCGCGTATAGCAGTCGTACGTGAAACGCGCTTCCTCTTAATAATTATTATACTACTATCACACTGTGATAACAGTATTTTTTAGGCCACTGCACATCTGGCTGCACATTGGCTGTCTAACCGAGTGAGTGCTAGTGGTACAACTTAAGTACTTCGTAAACATGGGTTGCCTCAACTTGTCCAGATGGTAACATTAGTAATCCTTAGTCAGGAAATTTCAAAGACAAAAGAACATGTAAAAGGTGCAATGTTTTGCCAGTTTCATCATTATCATGTGATCTCATATTACCAAGCAATTTTTTTCCTGTTTGAATTTTTTAACATGTTCTTACTTCAAACAGGATAAAATCTGCTGATAATATGATATATGATAATGATGAAACTGGCAAAACATTGCACCAGATTGCATCTAAGGACCTTCAATTGTTCAAAAATTTCTCAAAGGGTAGGGGGACACCCCTTAGACCCCTCCCCCAAATCAGTCACAAATGTGCTCCCCCTTGCAAATTCCTGGCTATGTCGCTGTGGAGGGGAACTTTCAATTCAGACTTCTAATTGTTTTGAAAAAAAAAATATTTAACGCAAACGAGTCTGCTCTAGAGGATACCATACATTGATGAATAAGACTTATCTTCACTACAGAACGATTGTGGTTAGGGAATCGAAGTGTCTCAAAGTACTGCCTGAATGAAAATTTTGTCATCAAAACAAGTCTTTAATGGGAAAATTTTGGTGCGTTTTGCCCGCAAATTGCCGTCGTTTGTGCCCCAATGAAACTAACCTCATAACGAAAAATAACAAAAAATAACACTTATTATGGCAAAATCCATTCCTGAATACTAAATGTACATCTCGCGCTTAATGTTAGCTCTCAAATCTTGGAATGACCTCATATTCGTCCTACACTTTACTACACTTTACTGGGACCTACCAGGAATCCACTCCTGGATCCCGCCAGGCCCCCTAACGCGGTCCCCTGGACCCCACACGTACAAAATCGCCCTTCACGCTCGTGGTGCACCTTTGGTGCACTTTAGGCCACCGATGTCACCTACCCACCCCACCCGGAATTTCCGGATCCTCGCCTGTTAACTGAACCAAAAACCTAACCTGTCTGCGGTATGCATCTTTTTGGTCCTTTTTTATTCTTTCTTTTTTCTTTTGGGCCGCCAACAGAAGTGATTAAGAAACCCGAATCTATGAGCAAACCAACCTCGGTTTTAAGGTTGTCTGAAACCCAAATTAGACATTGAAATCCCAAATACTCATTTCATCATATTACTTGAATTAGTCCAAATACTATACTATTATATTATTCGAAGCAGACGAGTGACATTGCAGATAATTTCGTCCTAGCTGCCCTTGAATACGGGCCTAGAATAAACTCACATTTCCCTTATATCTTTTTAGTATCTTGTGGTTTAATGACTTTTTCAACATACTGACAAGCAGATAATGACCAATTTTAGATTGGCTATCCAACCCTTTGAACCCTAATCACGTAAAATGAACATGGATCCAAAATCTTGAATACCCTGAAAGAAGCAATACCCAAGGAACATGTATATGGGACTTTCAAGAATATGGATGAGTTCTGGAACAAAGTATATATTTTTGGATTGTCCGTAATGAGTATATTGACAACTAACAGAGTGTTTACATACACTTCCTAGTAGTCAAAAGTAGACCCATATCCGACATACCTAAGTTTCACCAAAGTCCATGCATGAGTCAGCGTTTGAAATCAATTAAAAATAATGGACAGACTTGGTAGATGGATGAATAGTTTCGGTTTATTTTCCTTAGCTATTTCTTCAAATGAGGTACAAGAGATTTACACATCATTGACAAGTAATGGAAACATAATAACTGAAGAACGATGTTTACTGAGCACATATCAGTGCTTGCAATACAGAACTAATTAAACTCACAAATATAGACACGAGCAACTGGTGCTGAAAAGTACCCAAAACCATTCATTTAAGATAAATCCATAGATGTTTTACAAAAATCAATAACACTGAAAAGGGTCCCAGTGGCAGATTACAATACCTAAAATCCAAAATCTAGTTTAAGCTATAAAGATATTACCTTCAAAGGTTATCCTTGGGAAAATGTCTCCTCCTCATGAACTGTCATGGCCCACACGCCAAATCTACTAAGCTTTTATGGACCACAGAAATATTACTGTCTCCAAAAATCGATCTCCAGAGTCTAGAAACGTCAAGAATAATACCAAAATATGAATTTTCAAGCGCAAATAAGTTCTTGTTTCCCGCTAATTTGAAGACTTTTCAAGGACGCATTACCAACAGCAACTCATGAATCCTTTTTCTTACATATATTGTTTTACATATTTTTAGTTTAAAAGAAAAGCGGCCATGAATGCTGCAACTCATACCCTTTCGTGTGAGAAACACGAAGACTGCCAGTAGACTACTCCGTCTGTTCTAAAACTTTATCAAGTTGTTTTTTAAACATGTTCAGCGTTGCAGTATTTCTACAAGTGGGTGGGAGTTCATTCCATTCTTTTGCTCCCCGATACGAGAGGCGATTTTTTTCCAAATTCGCTGTGTGCAACTTTTAAATGTAATTTGTGTGTAGATCTAAGTTCATGTTCATGAATCTGTTCTGTATATTGAAACATATCAATTAAACACTTGGGAGCAAGACGTTTAAGAGATTCATAAACCATTGTTAATCTTTTAGCTTGAATAAGTTTATCTATTGGTTGCAATTTTAGGAATTTGAATAAGTCACTAGGAGTTTTATTTTGGCTTGCCGCACTAACTATAGTGTAAGCAACTTGTTGTTGTAAAGTGGAAAGCTTCTTAATATCCGTCTTATTACAAATACCCCAAACAACATTAAAATCACTTAGAAAAGGTAGAACATAATCGTTGTAATATAAAATGGAGACTTTCTTATAAATAAAAGGTTTAGTACGCTTTAGTTCTTCTAGATTGATTGACAATCTTTCCAACATGTAGTCGACATGAAAATGCCATGATAAATTGTCATCTACATAAACTCCAAATAGCATTTTGACGGTAATTTTTTGGAGAGTCGTACCATCAACGTTAACCTCTAGTCTTTCATTACTATTAAGTAAGTATGTTTGTTTTTGTCTAGAGCAAATAAGCATGCTTTCCATTTCATCAGTATTTATTACTATTTTGTTATTTTTGCACCATTTAGTTATACAAGCCATATTATCTTCAAGTTTCTTTTTGATACCACCAATAGTTTTATCACGTACATAAAATATCAAGTCGTTTTCAAACATTTCAACAGAGCAATGCTGTAAATTCAAAGGCATGTCATTCATACAAATGATGAAAAGAAGAAAACCAAGGATAGATTCTTCAGGTAAGCCACGATTTACAGGCCTAAGCTCTGAAAGCGTACACTTAACAAAGGTGCATTGCTGTCTTTCACTAAGGTAGGATTTAAACAATTCCACAGAATTTTTACATAATCCAAACCTTGTTAGTTTCCTCAGAAGAATGTCATAATCAATTCGATCATAGGCCTGTTCAAATTTCAAGAAAACACACCCAATTAAATAACCCTCGTCAATATCACCTATCCACTTGTCAATAAGTTTGATGAAAGCTTCTTCAAGTAAGTGCTTTGCATGAAATTTACATGTATACTGCATAAATTGTAGTAGCTCACGATCACATAAAAATTTGTACAGTTTAAAGTAAACGTGCGTCTCCAGTATTTTCGATAAAACAGGCAAAACTGATCTTGATCTGTAATTTGAAACATCAAGAGACCGTTTTGTAAAATAGGAATGACTTTTGCCACTTTCCAGCTGGATGGAAATACATTACTTTCTATACTGGTATTGAATATGTGACTGATGCAGTCAGCTACCTGTCGCCGAGACTCTTTTAAGAGTTTTGCACTGATTTCATCCAGACCAGTTGCCTCACTACCATTTAGATCATTCAATAAATCTAATACATTTGTATTAGAAACTTTAGGAATATCGAAGAAAACTACCCCAGTCAGGAATCGTGACACAGATTCTTCTAATTTCAACAAACTATTACCATCTTTAATCCAGTCATCATAATCATCCTTAGCAGCTTCAGACGTAAAAGAAATATTCAATAAATTTACAATTTCGGTGGTATCATACACTTTTTTATCATTAAAGAGCAAACATACTGGGTCACTTTGATTTTGAAGCGTAGTGGCATTTGAAAGTAGCTTTCTGAGCACTAGCCTGATTGCTTCAGTGTCCCCTTTAGCAGTCTTTATTTGACCTTTGAAAAACTTTTTCTTGGAATTCTTAACTAGCTTATTAACCTCATCTCTCCTCTTACGATACTGAGTCAACTCCTCTGACTGAGTACTATCACGCATCCTTATTGCTTCCTTGATTTCATAATTAAACCATATCGGTTGGTATTTTTGTTGAATTACCTTTCTTTGTAATGGCGCTTGCTCATTTAACTTATTTATGAAGGTGTATTGCCACTGTTTCAAGGCCATATCAGTGTCTTTCTCACTAAATACATGATCCCATGAACAGTTATCAAGGTCTTCTTTAAACTGATACATATCTATTGTGTTAAGTGATCGATATATTATGCTTTTGTGACGCCCACTTTCGTTTTCTCGGTCAACAAACTGCAACATGAAACTAACAGGGTAATGATCACTTAGTCTGATGTGAAGTACAGTAACGTCTTGAACTGTTTTTACATTGGTAGTATACACATGATCAATAAGTGTACCAGACTTCTCAGTCTTTCTAGTTGCTTCTGTCACCATTTGTACTAGTTTGTAAAAATCAATTATTTTTTTCCATTCTATTTTACATGGTTTTTTAAGGTCAATGTTAAAATCACCAATTATAATAATATCTTCAAAACAATGAGAGGGTTTCCTCATCATTTTACCAAAATGATTAAACCATTCATCCCCTGAATCTGGTGGGCGATATAAAGTGCAAAGAAGGACATTTCTACAAGGTAAATATATTTCAATCCAAACTGCCTCAATCTCGTCAAACTCGAATTCAGGGTGCCTAACGTAAGGAGTGTTGTGGTCTACATAAACAGCAACCCCACCTCCACCTTTTCCCAGTCTATCATTACGAATTAGGTTATATCCTGGGATTTTTAATTCATTATCCTGATATGATTTATTCAAAAAGGTCTCATTCAAGGCAAATACATGGAAACCATAACTACATAAAATTGACTGCAATTGGTCCAACTTGTTGTAAAGGCAATGGATATTTAAAAAGCCAATCTTCTTATAATGCTTCTTTGCTGAATATAGTCTATCAGAACCCTGTAAAAAGAAATGAAAACAAGTTAGACAAGTTAGACAAGAGAAAACCCTACATGCCACATTCTAATGATTTTTTATTATTTTTAAAATTGGACTTAAAACCAGGTCACCAAATGGTATACTTTCAGCACAGTAATTTACATGCAATTTTTTAACCCCAAGAGCCACATGAACAAACGGTTTCAATGTGTAAACCTGTACACGTGACTTCCTATCAGATTTAAGTCATATCATGAGCATGAAGTCTACTGAACTGGTTCATCAGCATATAGTTTTTTTTTTGCTTATTCTCAAATGCTCTTCAATATCCACTGCTTTGTGGACATTTCAGTATCCATACACTTCAAACTAAAAAGCCAAAATACTTAGTGATTTTTTGCCAGAATAACGTTAAAATAGTACAGTGGTGCCAATTGGCAGTTTCATTTTGAAATCATACAATTACTGTGTTGACATTTACAAGCAGAATAAAAGATCCAAGGACAGAAATCAAACAGATTCATATCATGATAGCACCTCTCAGATCCACCAAGGTAACCAAGTTCTCAAGTGGAATATCATGTTTACAACATATTGACCTGTTGACCTCTGGTGACTCAATTGGCCTTTGGTCTCCAACAAAAACAATAGGGATTATTCACTCAGCATGTTTCATCTACACGCTAAGTAAGAGATCCTTCTCTCTTATCCTTCTTGAGATATCGTGTTTAGCCTTTTCAGGTTTTCACATTTGACCTCCACTGAACAGCTCAAAAAACAAATGCAACCTATCATCCAATACACGTACTCTACCTGTTGAGTATGGGCCTTCTCGATGTAAAGTGTTTCCAAAGTTTTGACTTTTGTATCACTGGTGACCCCAAATGAACTTTGACCTCCACCTCCACCAACATTTGGAAATACTCCATATGGGCCATTCACTTACTAGGTAGGAGATCCCTTGTTTTTAGAGATATTGTGAAGATAATCTAAAGATACTGTGTTTATGAGTACTTTTCAAGATATTCGCTGTGTGGCCTATGTTGACTACAAATGACCTTTGACCGCCACAAGAAACAATAGGGACCTAGTACTTAATGTGGGACATCTACATGCTAAGTGTGAACTTCATCGAAGGTAACCTTCTTGAGAAATGACATTTACAAGGTTTTGACCTCAGGTGACCCCAAATGACCTTTGACCTCCCCTCAGAACAATAGACTTCTTTTCTTAATATGGCGCACTCACATACTAAGTATGACAGCAATCTGAGTTTCCCTTCTTAAGATATGTTGTTAAAAAGGTTTTTGACCACTGATGACCTCATATGATCTTTGGCCTCCACCAAAATCAAAAGGCTTCTTCTTCTCAATATGGTGCTCCCAATAGCCAAGTATGATACTTATATGAGCTTACTTTCTTGAGATATTGTGTTAACAAGCTAAGTTTCACAAACACACACATACACGAACACCTGCATGAATGAATAGATTCCTTGACCTCACGGCAAGGAATCAAAAAGCACAATCCTAGATAAGGATTTCTTACTTCTATTCCCTTCTCCGCACATCTTGTCCAAACAAACAGTCAAGTATAATTAGACTAAAGAAATACAAAGGCTAGGCAGACATCTACTCCAGGGTCAAGTGCAGCAGTTCACTGACCACACACCTGCCAGTTAGCTTTTACTTAATTTAGCAGAAGTGTGGAGACAAACAAAAGGTGCAACATAGTCTCCAGCAGAAACACCTCATGGGTTTCCCACACAGAAAATATGCAGTTAAAATTCAATTTATTCAATATAGAATCACAATTCATGCATGCTCGAGGGTATTTGATCCAATTGATAGACACCAAACAAAAACAATTTTCATGGAAAATCTGTCGATCAGAACTTCAGGTCTGTCTTTCTGAGTTGTGATGCTACAGTAGATACAATATTGTTTATGGAAACATCAGGAGAGTCAAACTTACAGCGTAAAGGGAATCGCTACAAGGCAATATAGAGGAACTGTAAGGCTATACAGTACAGCTTAATACTGTTTCAAAAATAACATTGCAACCTACTGTACATTAAAGAATGGACTATAAAAGAATAGCTAACCTTGTCGCAACTGTCTCCAGTCTCCTCTTTTTCTGACTTTAAACCGGACCCCTGTAAAAGAAAAGGAAACAACGAAAATACAGCTTTACAAAACTGTACAGTTGGGACCTCAGAACACTAAAAGCACAGGCCATGTTGTGCCACTGGTTCAACACTCTACTGTACTTGTGTCAGTTTCTCTCACTTTGTGTTTTCCTCGAAAGTAGCAAAATCATTGCCATGTGTTGGATTTTCCTTAAATCACTTTCATCTAAACTTTTGTACAGCTAAATAAACCATTCAACTGGAGAACCTGCCTGAAAATGCCAGTTTCAAAATACTATCAAATGGTGGTGAGCATCAAAAGTACCCACAAACTGTACCTACTTACATATTAGACTCCATCAGGCGCAGATCCAGACATTTCGAAAGGGGGGGGGCTGAAAGCCCCTTGAATATTATCCTAGATTAACAGCATGCTAATTTTCGCATATTTGTTATTGTTGATGTGGCGAAAAAGGGGGGCTGAGGCCGGAAGAAGCCCCCCCCCTTGGATCCGCGCCTGTCTATGGTTCACATTAGAGCCCAACAGGTCAACCTTTAACCTTAAAGTAAAAGGTTGATCTATTGTATCAGGGTCAACTGTCTGCCCAAAATGAGAAGTGAGCCATGATTTATGGAAACTACATATTACCACTTTTTCAACTTATCATTTCTGCAAATCACTGTGTTGATATAATAAGGTTTGAATTGTATTTGTACCTGAGAGGGTGAAATTTTTGATAGAAAATATTTCAAGAATGACATTTTGAGACCAATTTTGACAGTGCGCATACTGCTTTTATTCATACTATGAACACTGTAAAACATGAATATATTAAACAAGTTATTTGCTAAATGATCATTTCAGATATTAAAGTCTCAACAAGGAATGTGAACAGTTTCAGGGTCCACACAAGAGTTTAAAATATTTCAGACCTGCCCTTCTGCAGTTTTCTGTTTTAACATCTTTTTAACTTTTTAGGATATTTTAGGTACTGTAGTACTGAAATTCGTGACAAAAGTGTTATGAATCGTTTCTCATTTTGAACGAGTTGCATTCATTTGATTACTGAACAATGAATAGCTAATAGTTCACTGTTGATTACAGTAAGTCAGGATTGCCTACTGAATCTATTGTATTTCGAGAGATCAATACAGTTCATTTATATAACATTCTCAAAGAGAAATAACATAGGAGTTCCAGCTGTAACAAACTTAATAGCATGCTTTTGAAGCTTACCACTTGCAAAGATGCATCCTCTTCTCCTGTAGGCTGCAGCAGTATAGCAGTTTTATCAGAAGTAGTAGGTGGTACTTCACGCTTGTTCATATCATCCATATTACAGCTGCATTCTCCACAATAAAATACGCAGTGATGTCTATAGAACAAACAAGAACATTACTATTACATGTACAGTAGTGAATACAGTGTTAAATACAGTGTTACATACTTCAATAGCTGCTCAACAACAAGTGCAAGTCAATACTATACAGCAGTGACAGGCCCGTAGTCAAGGGGGCAGGGCTTCGCCCCCCTGAAATTTTTTGGCCCCCCCCCCAGAGAGTTTGAATCTTATCATTAACTTAATACGTTTGTACACATTTGGCCCCCCTGAAAAAATTTTGCCCCCCTCCAGTACCTTGTTTGGCTACGGGCCTGAGCAGTGACGATATTTACATTAAAAATGATGGTGAAAGCATTGACAGTCCAAAGTCTATAAAGCGAATCGGGCTTAAAGGTTTTATGACATGAAAAATTACATAGTTGGATATCTGTAAAAAGCATTAAACTCCACGAAATAACAGCAATTACCATTAAAATGCATCACTTACTGACCATTTAACAAGGTAATTTTTATTTCACACTTGCATCATGAAAAAACATGAGCTAAATATGCAAATTTGTGATGTCCAAAGATGGACATACCAAATATGGCTAATTTTAATAGCCAGTGTTTTTTTAACCCTTATTTTAAGGACACTTGTAGCACGGTTTTCCCTGATGGATATCTTATGGAAGTTAATATGGTTTCCTTCAAAATAATATTTCACTCACCAAACTGTAAACTATCTGATCAGTAATTAAGGGGTAATTTAGGGGTAATATAGGGTTAACAAAAGAAATCTTAACACTGTGCAACACTCCACATCATTATTTTTTGCATACAGGGAATATACTATCTTGAGAACCGAAAAAAAATATTATTCAATTCCAACGCATCTTTCACTGAGGAATTTTATTCTTTAACTGCCAAGTGAAAACAACTCAAAAACAACTCTTTGTGGTGGCATGTCACCAAAATGTTAAGAAACTGTAGGTTAACCTTTAGACCAGCCCATGGATAACAAATGGAAAGCAACAATATATATACAGCATCATCATATCCAGCTGTGCATGAGTACAATACTGTACACTGTGGGAAGAATTCAATGCACCATGTACGCAAATCATATCCTGTACAATGAGTCAACTGACAATGTGATGAAGTATGCACAAAAGGGGGTTATAGCTGAATTCAAGGCGATTTGGTAGTGTTATGCCATATCAATACGGGGTGTACAGTATAATAATACGATGGCCCATTAGTGTCAAGCTAAATATATTTTTAAGGAATTAGCAATTCATTCAAACGCATAAACAATTCGTTCAAATGAATTAACAATTCGTTCGAACGAATTACCAATTCGTTCAAACGGATTTGATCATGACCGGCTTTACTACGGAATAGCATGTGGGACATAATTTTTTTGTTTTCTTCTCTTGAAAACGATAAAGATACAAAGGTTTGTTGTTCTTCACATGCAATTTTTTCCACTGTGATATGGACAAATCATGGCAATGGACGAACCAGCTTCTGTCACGTCACTGTGACGTCATTTCTCCCAAATGACAGTTTCTTCACGCATATGTACCAGTTGCCCTCTTCGTCTCTCATCTCGCCCCTTACATCAACAGTAGCTTTTGGGGGATGTCCAGCTTAAGAGCTTGGCCCTCCACCAGGCAAACTCCATCCAAAATGCAAACTTACTTACAGGTCATCCATATACATTGTAGAAAATCGGAAGGAAAGTCATCAGTCCTCATTCAGGCAACTCGACCACTTAAAAGCAAGGACATAAAATATACATGTTATGAAAGAAATTTCCACCCCCACTTATCGATTCTTAGAAACACCCCTGAGTGAGAATGTGAAACATTTGTAACGAGAAACAATTTAGCCAAGTCAATCATTCATCTTTTAAGACATTTAACCCCGCTTTCTGTAGAAACCCTGTGCTTAAAACTTCTTTTTGCATGAGGTTTAAGTTTAGATTTGAAATCGTTACAAGTGTACTCGCTTTACCATACATTACCTGTTGGGACCACTCCTTGTCGCTAGTAAACTTTTAGTGAAAGATTTGATATTCGAGGATGGGCACAATACGAACACATGGTCACTGGCGCCGTTAAGCAGGAGCGACGGAACGGGTTCCGTCATGTGTAATCTAAGCTGCAGGTAAAATCATTTTTGTATCCACGAAATAAGTATACTCTATAAGTATGCAACAGTTTTGAGAGTATTTCGTGGAAAATCTCCAACTCTCCTGTTTCCTTTCATTACATTTTGCACAGCCTGACTTCTAGTCTAGAACTAACAAGGGCGTGTAATTTTGCTACTGTGTCTTAACCGTGTCTGTATAAGAGAAATACCCTTTTCCCTCTTTACACACTCTTAAACGTGGACATTTGAAAAATGTTCTAGCTAACAAAAACGATAAATATTTTCATTTTTCACTCATGAACAGTAGAATATAAAATGGTGGCTTAAATTGTATGTTATTTTTAATGCAGCTCCATATGAAAAGTTTATACGAATTATCTTTCTCATGATAAGGCTTACAAACGCGCTGTTAAAGTTGATTGATGTCACGTTTGCCCCCGTTTGTTTTATTTTACATTTCCCTCTAAGTTTCAAAGGAATTTCAATACATTGTATGAAAAAAGACGTCAACTTGATTGTATTTCCCAAGCCTGGTCTAAAAATGTGGCGTGCAAGAAAATGGTTCCTGAAGAATTAAAGACGTATATGCATTTCTCTAGACAAAGGAACACTTAGAGGTCATACCCGACAACGTTTACTTCTTCACATAAAGCAATGTCAGAATTTTGTAGTACTAGGCTTCTTACACATGCCAACTTTTTACTACGTATTGACCAGAAAACAAACCTTTCCCAGTGTGCAACAAGCTGGCGGTCCACCAGCGTTTTTACGCCGGAAAACGCTGGCGTAAAAACGCCAGCTATCCGCTGGCGGACCACCGGAAGTAAGGGATGAAGAAAACCAAGCCTTGGCAAACTGCAGTGGAGCACCATCGGTTACCCATCTATGCTCTTACGATCAACATTTGTGGGGAAAACCCCTGCCGGTCCACTGACTAGTAGGCAGGAACACTAGGCAATAGGAACACTGGTGGTCCGCTGGCGGGTAGGCAGCGTTTCTTTAGCGGCTTCCACCAGCAAATGCCGGCGGTCTGCCAGCGGGTAGGCGGTGTTTCTTTGGCGGCTTCCGCCAGCGATCCGCCCGATAATAGCTGGCCATTCCGCTGGCGTACCGCTGGCGTTTGCCGCCAGCGGTCCGCTATATGTGCGGATAGTGGTCCGCTGGCGGACCGCTAGCCTGATGCTAACTGGGTTGCTGCCTTCTTGGTGTGATTGACGTTCTTAACGCATACGACAGAAGTGTTCTTGGAGTTCATGATTTTGCCATATCAAAGTGGAAAAAATTGCATGTGAAGAACAACAAACCTTTGTATCTTTATCGTTTTCAAGAGAAGAAAACAAAAACACTATGTCCCACATATTATTCTGTAAAGTAAAGCCGGTCATAATCAAATCAATTCGTTTAAACGAATTATTAATTCGTTTGAACGAATTACGAGCTCGTGTGAACGGATTGTTAATTCGTTTGAATGAGTTATGAATTCGTTTGAACGAATTGCTAATTCGATTGAGCGAATTGCTAATTCCTTAAAAATATATTTAGCATGGCACTAATGGGCCATCGTAAGAGTATGGCCTATCGGTGATATATAAGTTAAATCTAAGGCTTGGTGATTCCTTGCCTCTTGGATAAAAGTTCAGTACAGTGGTTTTAAGTTGACAGTTCCATTGTGAAGTTCCTGTGTTTAAATTTAGATATGGAAAGTTAAACATATTGACAGATTGTGAACATGGTCATAATCATACATCAGCTTCTAGCTTTCAGTTTTGGATATAAGATCCAAATGTGTTCCATACTTCACAGATTCTGTTTACAAGATTTAAACAATCTGGACCCTGGCGACATCAAATGAAGTTTGACTTCCACCACAAGCAACAGAAATCATCCAATCAGCATAAGCACTCCCATATGCCACATATGAGATTCATCTATTTTTTTCTTGAAATATGATGTTTGCAGGTTTTTTCTGTTTGACCCCCGACCCCAAATGACCTTTGATCTCCAGCAAATGTTATAATGATCACGTTTTTAAATTCAGCACCTACATAGCAAGAACGAGATCCATACATTTTTCCTTTTAAAATACTGTACCATGTTTACAGGGTTTTCACAATTTGACCTCTGGTGACCTCACATAACCTTCGATCTCCACCAAAACTCAAAGAGACCATTTAATCAATCTGGGGCACCTTCATGCTTCATAAAGGATTCATGATGATACATTTCCCTTTTTGAGCTGTTTACAAAATGTTTGCAATTTGATCTCCAGTGACGTCGGATGACATTTGACCTCCATTTTTCGCAATAAGGATCATTTACTCCCTTTTTTCTTCTTTGTTTGCTTCTACTTTTGCAATTTTCTGAGTGCGATCTAGAGGCTCTGGACGAACTTGGTGGGGCTGAGGTCGGCTTTAATCCCGTATGGCTCCCCATTAAAGAACCACAAACCAAATTAAGGATACCCTGACTCACCCTGCACAGACACTTTCAGAGGCAATGAGCATGTTTACTCATATGGCATTTGTGTACTATCATGCAAATGGTCTCAAAGTACTCAGTGATTTCACTGACTAGGGCACCCGGGTCAATGACGCACAACTTTTCATTTTGACGCACAGACACAAAACCTCTGGGGTCAAATTGACGCACAGCTTTTTTGCCCCAACAATCAGTAATGAGAATGCAATTTTGCCAATACATTCATTGTGCAAATTAATTCACAAAATGTAGCACTTTCCAGTTCCCATATTGATTATCAACAGATTGAATATCATGTCTTACAAGAAAAAGATAGTGGAAAAGCATCACAAATATAGAAAATAAACAAAAATCAGGAATAAAGTTTGTTGTATTAAACTCAAATTTATTTTGACCCCTTCTCTTTTAAATTTGACTCTTGTAAATTTATTTTGAAGGGTCTGTGACTCCTGAAAAAAAATTCTGAGTGAAAACCCTGGTACTGATTGACTTGTTGTCCCTCATTTACTCTACACTACTGGGACTGAGATTCACTGGGCTTGTCTGAATACCTGTATACTCTCATCAACAGGTGTAGCAAGGGTGCCTCAGGGAGTATGTAATATTGATCAAATGTTGCACCTAGAAGTTTAATTATCACATTTTATAACAAAAGGCTGCAGGGTTGCAACTTGTGCATATGAAAACTGCAGAAACTGCCTAAAAAAAGTGACATGTGGTTCAAATAAATGTGGTAGAATATGAATACCGGATGTTGGGTTTTGTTACGTTTTGGTTGGTTTAATTGCATTTTGTTTTGTTTTGGACTACAGGGGATCTGATAGGGCTTTAGCCCGCCTTTGAGCTTAAAGGTCAAAAGCAGTCGCCCCAAACTTATTTCAAAACAATAGCTAAATGTCACAAATTTCTTCTTGTTTCTCTTCCAAGTATCTTTCATAATATTTTAGGACATAAATATTGCATCAAAGTAAACCAAGCAGTTGCTCCTTGTAAATTGTACAATTGAGTGAGAAAAATACTGTCACATGATTCTCAAGAGCCATTCAGGAAATAGGATAGTACATGTTCTTTATTGGAGTGACTGCATTCTCCCTTTAAAGGGAATATTGCATTTGTGGCACAGAAAGTTTTGATATTCTTAAAACCATGATTTATTGATACAGAATGAGAGGGAATTTAAAATAAGGCATCATGGTAGCTTTATTTTCAGGAAATATGTTTCTCACATTAATAAATTCAGTTATTTGTATAGCTGAAGAACAATTTGTTCACCCAAACTTTCAAATTTTCAAATGATGCAACATTCATAACTTTTATTTGTGTCATATATTGGGAAGGTGAAGCTAAGGCTGGAGTTTAATTCTTACACTGAATGGTTTCATAATGATTATAACTCCTTTCATTTTATGTCAGACTGGCCCATTTTAAATGCAGTATTTCCCTTTGGAGGAATGCAGTCACCCCAATAAAGAATTGCATAGTAGCTTCTGTTTCCTGAATGGCTCTTGAGAATCATGTGACAGTGTTTTCCTCACTCAATTGTAAATTTACAAGGAGCAACTGCTTGGTTTACCTTGAATATACAATATTTATGTCCTAAAATATGAAAGATACTTGGAAGAGAAGAAGAAATTTGTGACATTTAGCTATTTTTTCAAAATAAGTTTGGGGCGACTGCTTTTGACCTTTAATCGGTTATGAATGTTACATGGTCAAAAAGGGTTTTGCATTAACATCATTTACATCGCAATTTGAAAAGCTGCTGTAGCTTATAGTCAAATGTCATGTGATACCAGATATACCTCATTTACAAATTACTTTATTTCTGCACCGGTAGGCAATATACCAAGGGAAAATTTTAGGAAGGTCGAGGATTCCTGGCCTACATGCAGTTTCAGCCCAAACATATTAGTAATATATCTCTAAATGCATCGGTGACTGTACTTTATTGACTTTATTTAAAACAATATCTTGCCCTAGTTTGTAATGATGTTTTGTGCAGTCAGGTGTATTTCCAAGTGCATGCTCTCCACAGTAGTGAAATATGGCCTTGAGCAATTTAAACTCAGTGCAAGCTACTTTAGCTTTGTTTGGGAGATTTATATAGTCAGTGGGGAGGGCTTGAAGTAAACTTTCTAAGAAAAATTTTTACTCTCTGGGGGGAGACTGTATAGGGCAGGCTTGCATGATTGGATTTTCTCTGGTCAGTGAGAGAGAGTGAATAGTGTAATCATCAGTAACATTAATCCTGTTCAAGTGCATGCAGGCCAACAACTGATAACAGGCGTAACATCACAGACAGGTACCTCGTACCTGTAAGACTAAGATCAATGAATTCATACCTCATAGTGTAATCCTTCTACTGCACTTGCTGTACGTATTGTAAGTTCTGTCAAATTCTCAGACATTTGGCCCACATCAATTTAGGATTGCTCATGGCTTAATTTAATACCCTATCGAATATAACTTGATAGCCCTTCTCCCCTCACTGAACCTTGAATTGCTCATTGCTCAGGGTTTCTGACTTTCTGTTGCCTAAACTAGTACTCATGTGAATTTTGTTTTCAATTTCCAGGCCTGGAATAGTCAAAGAATCTTGTACAAAATGACAGAAGTTATTGAATTTTGAAAAGGCTGTGTCACTTCATTTACGTTAATGCATTTGCAGTGTGTATTCTTGGGCACTATTTGTCCTTGAAGTGAGTACTCAGTAGTAATATGAAGTGGCCATGGAAACAGAAAAGTCATGGAATTTCATTTTCCTTAAACTGCAGAAACTGCCTTTGTTTCATGAAGGTTTTCTCAAGTCATTGGAACTTTCGTTTCGTTTCGTTTATTTGTTTTATCACCCCACGTAATCATATATGTACAAACATAACAAGAATATGTAGTAAAAACATAAGTACTTCAGGTGAAGGGAAGTGCACAGAAAACCCTTCTGGGCTTGAAAATATGCACTCCTGAGATTACATTACAAGTAGCAAAAGCACTACGGAAAAACTTAAACACAAAGGAGACAAAGGTAGGAACAAACCAACCCTCAAGAAAACTAATAAAACAGTAACCTTCAGAATCTGTACTCTGTAGACTGAAAGAGCCACATAATTACTGAGCACTTAATAAATTCTTGCAACTGTAGCTAGGTTGCGTATAACTGTAGTCAAGAATACATTAGGAAACAGTGTAACAAAAGTTACAAATTTCCTTCTTTTCTCTACAGGGTGACAATTCCAACCAGCAAAAACCAATAAACTTGACAACAAATGTCCAACAATCAGATGTGAATGTTTCCAGTCAGAAGTCTGCAGTCAGCCATAAGCCAACAAATTTGACAACATATTTCAAAAAATCAGATGGGAATGTTTCCAATCAGAAATCTACAGTCAGCAGTATCTTTAAGGGAATTTCCATCTATGTCAATGGAAGAACAGGTACCGTAATGAAGTTAGTCATTACAGGGGAAGGGGGGGGGGGGAGAACCTGCCAGGGCAAGAGCATTTTCCTTCTATACAGATGCTGTAGGAATGTAATGAATTAAGAACTACCTCACTGTAGTTACTCTATACTCAGTTTATGTTTCCTGTCTTGCATAAATTTGGATTGAATGATTTATCTTCAGAAGATGAAATTATAAGGATTTCTCATTCAATTTCAGTTTATTCTAAAATTCCTAACTACTTCACAAAACGTCAGTTGTTCTGAGGTCTGTGAAAACCTTTTGATAGCAATAAGTTTTTTGTGAGACTACTCAATTAAATATTTTGATTGTGAGGATGAAGTTTATTCAGTGAGTTCAATTACATTTAGTGGGAAAATACAGAAATGGATTGCGATTAAAAATATTTATTCATGAAAGTTTCCATCTGTGTTGTTGTAAGGAGTCACTCAATTTTGCAGTTGAGTCAAGCCATTTACAACTTACAATGTGACTCTAGTCAAGTCAGTGACTCTAGTCATTGTATTATTTCTATGACGAAAATTATGATACAATTGCTTGAGTCATTTCCCTTTTGAAAATTAGTGACTCGAGTCATGACTCGTTACAACACTGGTTTCCATTACAGTACTGTAGGGATATGACAAGCAGTGAATATTGCGTTAGCACTGGAAAACAACACTTAGTGCGAATCTCTTTCCCACCATCAAAAAATTTGGGTAGGGGATGGCTCAGATTTGGGAGTCATTGGGTGTGTCTTTTAATTTTTTGATATTAAGTTAGGCTTAAGTGAAAATAGGGGGAATGTCAATGTCCCATCGATTTTTCTTGCTAGGATTTCAGTAGCTGATCAGTATAGTAGGTAACCCAGTTGAACATCTCATTGTCAACACTGCTGGAAGCAAAAAGTCCTTGTTAGAGGTTGAACTCATTGCGTGTCTCCCCCGTGTATTTTGAACCCTTCATGTATTTGATTGTCTTTTTCTATCACTTTTGGTATTATGTTGAAGAATTGGCAACTGTGTGAGTAAAATAATTCCTGTGTTTAGCCTGTGGTACAGTAATGTACTAATATTTGGGTTGTGAAATGTCATGAAAAGTAATATGGGGGAAGTGTTGTAACTTGATGTAAGGATGCTTCAGAGTATAAACTTGTCCTTTATTCACATAAGTATCATCAATATTACCATGGAAACAATTTCTGATTTAATCCTCACTCTCATCCTCTTTTCAGATCCCCCACCTGAGAAGCTGAAGAGACTGGTATTGACACATGGAGGGAGGTACATCTACTACCCCAGCAAGTCTAACATCACCCATATCATTGCTTCCAATTCATCATACACTAAGATAAGGGAACTGAAAAATGGGAGGGCAGTCCTGCCTAATTGGATCACGGATAGGTGTGTAATTATCTTAATATTCAATTGGTCTTACTTCTGTTGAATCTGTCAAATTGTCAGTCTTCACATTAAATTTGACCGATTCAGACCACTTTGTGGTTAAACCTTCAGTGGTCACTGCCTCAGTTGGCTTTAAGGATATTTAAATCTACAGTATTACAAAGCTTTTAACTGAGGATTATTGCAGGGGGGACATGCTCTGTAGCCCCTCCACTCCCCCAAAGTTTATCCTGCATGAGGGTTTCATCATTTCACTCCTGGAAACTTTCAGAAGGTTCCTCATGGTGGGATGATGAGTTCCTAGTCTTCTAAATAATGCAAGGTGGAGGGGGGGGGGGATGCATCATCTCCAACTTTCGTTACCTGTTCCCCCTCCCACTGACTACTCACTGTTTTTCATTAGTCATAATTTCATTATGTCAATTATGTATGCTGCTTAGAGCTGACCGTTTCATGTTTTAGCGCTTGTGAGCACATCAGTTGACCACACTTTTATCTCCCTCACTTTTATATCTTAGTGATTAGGGGCTGTTTTGCATTGCTGCTAGAAATTTCTTTTGAAATGCCTTAGAAAAGTATAATCTTCTGTAAGAAAGTGCTAGCATTTATTATGCCCTTAAATCTTTATGCATAAATCGGTGTGTAAATACATGATGCTGCAGGTCAAACCTGTAAAAATGATAAAATGGGATGAAGTGGATCGTAGCAGGTAGTGTTCGACCGATCATCTGTTAGATAATCGGCATCGGGCCGATTATCGCACAATCGGTAAATAATCGGCATCGGTAAAATTTTGTCCTTCAACCGATTACCACCACCGATTATTTGAAAACTGGAAACAGGGCTAAAATACACTTCAAAGTTTCTGCAAAGATGTTTATAATTCCCCTAAACATGCATTTCTTTAAGTTCTTGCCAAAAATATCAGCACTGATACTCACAAAACTTGCAACATTTTAAGCTCTCCAAATCATAGCAATCATCGTAATTGTTGCCGTAACTCTCAGTGCAGCACAGTTCAGGTGCGTGAAAGGGCACACAGTATTACCTAGAATTTGTGCATGCCATGGACCATGCCGCAGATCTGCATACAAATTACACTACAGGAAGAAATGACTTCGCGCTACGTTTTTTTCAAGTTTCAGTGCAAACCACATCATCTGTACACATTTGGTGTACATACTCTACTGTAGCAACTTTGGAAACCCGAGGCTTATTATCCTGCATAAATTATGCCACTTCCCACATTCTTTTCGTTAAGTTTTTAATTACCTATGACCTGCACATGCGCAAACGTAACTGCCGTACAGTTCTTGCGAAGTTCAAGTTCACCTACGAAAGCACACCAGTACAGTGTGTAATTCGTAATGCAAGGCTAAGTGCATTGCCTGCGCATTTACGTAGCATGTTGGTCATAAACTCCGTCCGTGCTCCTAACTGATGAACGAAGGGAAACGGGCCCCGTGTTAAATTCACGCTGGAACGGCAACAGTTTTTCGATTACGGGAATTTATCGGGAATTAGTTTTACGTTTCATTTGGAGAATCTTTTACATAAGACGTAAGTGTTGGGCAAGACGCATTACAAAAAATATATCCATATCGTTAAGGGAGCATGGGATGAGCAAATCAGGCAAATTGAGTGGAATGTTTAGTGGCCCCGAAGTGCCAAGGTAGTTAGATATTTTTGCCTAAATCTGGGTGGATAGGCTACTATATAGCACTACTACAGTCCAGTACAGACCTTTGCACGGAATCTTCCGACATGATCGGTGGATAGAACTACCGTAGGTAGAGCCGTATGTAAGCCGGCAGACTCTTTGGCTAACGTTAAGCTTGTGTCATCGTATGAAAGCATGTATTTATGGTTGATTTTTATCATAGTATTTGGCGAGGAAATCCTTCAAAAACATTTAATATTCTATTCGTGGAACATAGGGAACTGTTCTTAATCGTTCATCTCCAGTGTGAAGGTTATGTTATGGTGTGTGTACGAAGTTAGAAATATGCGACAGACGGCGAGAAAACATGACCTTCCTATACATGTAAATAATCGGTGATCGGTAATCGGCATCGGCCCGATTGTGTAATTGAATAATCGGTAATCGGTGATTACCGATTATGGCATAATCGGTCGAACACTAGTAGCAGGGGGTAAGGAGGGAGCTGAATCCTCTGTTTGGGAAACGTGCTGGCAGCACCACTGTGCATGTTATGTGTGGCCAAAGTACTGTATTTTGTAGGATTGCTTTTAAAAAAGATGGGGAAAAACAGCAAAAATGAATTTCTAGGTGCTACTTGAATGACCTCAGAGATGTAATTACTCATGATCTGGAAGGAATCTTTGTCTAAACTTGGCCTTGTAAGCTATCCACAACTGATAGTTGCTTTCCAATTAAGTAGTATCTCCATCCCCCTCTGGGGGGTTTTCTGAAAATTAAGGGTAGTAATTAGGGTCACCAGGCTAAAGTATTGGAACGCAACAGCTTCAGTGTGTGAATAGTTGTTATCAGATATTACGTCAGCCAAAGGGAACTTCCCGTGTTCAGAATTGTTTGCTTGTTGAGAGCATGTTGAATGTGTTTGTTTAGTATGTGATAGAGATTGGATTATTTTGAGAGCGGAGAAATTCAAAATTTGAATGTGAAAGAATGCAGTGGGACATTCAGACCGAGGGCGGAACAAGTAGCGTCAGTTGCTCAGTAGTGAATGGAGTGTAGTGGAGTGTGAGTAATGTTAAGTTGTAAGAATTTATAGTACTGTAGTCTTAAGGTAGAATGAAATATAGACATGTATTAATATAGTCATGTGTTTTGCATTTCTTTTTCAGCATAAATCAAATATGAATGAATTTAGCTTATCTTTAAACTTTGCAAAGGTATTTTAGGTTTAATTGATTTTCAGTAGAAACTTTATGTGACCCTAATAATAACTGCTACGGACTTTGTAGAGCAATATGATTAGCTTTGGTTTTAAAACATGATGGCCATTGCATCCCATTAAAGATTGGTCCTGAGATTCATTGAGGGTGTAATAATTTGACACTTGATAGTAAACTAACTACCAAAAGTGCTGCCAGTAGTAGGATTTACCCTTGAGTGCACACAATTTATTGAACCCGGCCATGTGTGATTGTAGATATCTTGACCAACTGTACAAGCTATGTTGCATTATATGCTATTTTGAAGATTTGTAGTCCACTACCTTTGGAAGTCAACTGGTGGTTATCTAACAACCAATTTGTGCAGTAGAGCATTCAGTGAAGCTTATGTTACAAACTCGGGTAGATACCGTAGTTAATCTCCCCTGTTTTTGGCCAAAAACAGGGGTCTCGGGTGGTATTCCTTATGGGCTGTGAAGATCGTAATGATACTGTCAAATGGGATGTAATGCTGAATTTATGCAGGACTTAGCCTACTGTAGCCAGCAGCAAGGGCATCGTGCCCTTCGTGTTTGCCATGGTACCTCTTAAAGCAACACCTAGGACCTAGATTCTCAAGTTGTGCCCTGTGGGCCATTTGTGGCCTGCAACATGCACAAAAGTTTTAATAATAACAAAAGTTGTTGAAGCATGCCTAGCTTCTACAATAAATTTAAAGCAAAAACTCAAAGTGAAAGTGGCATGCTCTCCAAACAATTTGAGAACTCTTGATCTACTGTAGGCAAAGGATAAAGTTGCTCTCATGGGTCACTTTTTCATACAGTTTTATTTTGTCCTTTTTGTGACTTATGTCAAACCCTAGCTGTTGCAAAGTATATATATTCTTTTAGTTGCAGTTGGCATCTCAGTAGTTTGGGGTTCAGTTTAAGGAAAAGCCCTGATATATTTGTCAAATATTCAGCTTGTCTTGATTATTATGGAGTCAATGTTATGACTTCTTCCTGCAGCCTTTTCATATTAGTTTTTTCAGTGTAGTGCTTTACAATGTACAGTATGAAGAAACTATGCATTTAGGCATGAAAAAATGGAAAGCAGGTATGTCAGGGCATTATCGTAGCAGGGGCCTGACCTATCCTTTTCAAAAAGTATCTTCAACAAGAAAAGTTTTTTGTTGGGTGCTTTTGTGAACCAAGAACCTAAAACAGCACATAATCCCCCCTCCTTCCCCCCCCCCCAAAAAAAGAAAAAGAAATGCTGCTTAAATTGTGAAGTTGGCCAAATATTATAGTGTTGTAATTGTACCGATATTTTAGGCCAATGTTGCCCATGTGGATATTTCAGTTCTCAATATCAGTGGATGGATGTGATACCGATTATTTAATTGAGAAATGAGCTTATATACTTTGCCCTAAACCATAAGCTACTGGGCACAATTTCTACGCAAGTGTTGCATCAGCGTCATGATGCAAATTTTTCGAACTTATACGTAGTCAAAGATACTATTATTAAATTAAACCAATGTAACACTTTTATGAAGTATAGGACGAGAAATATTGGTTTGGTAATATCGTCTACTTAGGCAAATTCTACGTAATATGTATTCCTGAACCCTGTCTTCAAATACAAGATGAAAATAAGGAATATCAGCCAATTACTGATACTTATTACCGATAACCCACCCTACAACAGTAAAAATAACCGTTTTTCTGTGTATTCATTCAATCCTGACCTTCATCAACAAGTCCTCATACTGAATTAAAAAAAATTGTATTCGTTCCCACCAGTTTTGATATTACAGTAGAATGCAGCACATGCCATACTAAAGATTTATAATAATAAATAGTACTGTATTCTCTTGGATATATTCAGATTAAGTGCATTATACTACGGATTTACACAATAGATAACCAATATTTTTCCTCATTTCTCCTATCTCTTGAATGAAGTTTTGATATTTCCTGTTAACTTGACTCCAGGAAATGACCTTTATGAGGAATTCATTGACAAGAAAACTTTTTGGCAAGCTGCAAAGCTTGTCTCTTATTTGTATTAGACAGTTTGTCTTCTTATGTTTTACGTCAAGGAAGTAAGAGCATCGTGAACTTCAAATGCATACCCTGGATCACAACTTTTATTTTGTCTGTATCTTAAGTGAATAGTATGAATTGTCTTTTTTCCAAAATGAAGTGCATTGTCTCAGGAAAAGTTTTACCAGGGCTGGAAAAATGTAGATTTTTCCTGGAAGAAAGTTAACTTTCTCATTAATATTTTACTTGTTCCGTATTTCGGAAAAACCAAATGTCCCTACAAATGCAAAAATTTAGCAAAAATTTTCCTGCATCAAAGATTCCCAGAACTTTTTTTCCATCAGTGATATTTTATATTTTCTTCACAATTGTACAAGACATGGGAAAGCCAGAAAATATATAAAACTCCAACTTCTAATCCTCAAAAAAGCCTTGAAACCTCCCATGTAAAAATTCTTGCAATTTTATCGACAGGCTCGTATCAAATTTGTGCAAAATAGATGAAAGAGGTTAACAAATTTCCTGAATAAAGTTCAACTTAAGAAGTTTAATCCACACAAACTGAATCTGGATTGTACTATATATATCTCAATATTTGTACCTGGAATAAAGCCAGGAATTTATCTTGGGCGAGTTTCAGGAATAATGAGACTAGCATTTGCCATGCATGCTCTAAAAGGAGGACTGTCTGTCCTGATGTCTCTTTGTTCCGAAGTCTCAGTATTTTAACAAGGTTACATTGTGGTCGGTGTTAATGTAAGGGTTAGGTTATAGTGTTAGGTTAGTAGGAGAGTACAGTATTAGGGTTACATTTGTGTGTAGGAATATGGAGGTGTCGGAACAGAGACATTGGAATATATAGGTCTCAAAGCTCATATCTAAAAATAACATTTTAGTTTTACAGAGTTTTTGGTTATCTTTTACATCATTTTACAATTCAAATGTTATCTACTTTATTAAAAAGGAGTCATATTTTTCCAAGAAAAAGGTGATTCAGTTTGCACCATTATATTATATTGCACCCTCCCCCACACCTGATTCATACTGTATGTAGTAAGTGGATTGGAAATTAGTATTGAGCCTTGACACATAAAATCATACTGAATTTAGGATCATATACATACTGTATCAGGCAGGATGCATGGGTATGGGTAGAAAAAATCAGAAATCTAGAACCTCCTTGCCGTGGAATTTTGGAGGGAATTTTTTCTTTCTTGTACAGTAAAACATTGAAGAAATTGTGGGAAATTTGACTTGCTTCCTGGGAAATACACATTTTTTCCAGCCCTGTGCATGGCTTTCAGATGTGCAGTATGTGAAACTGATTGTTTGTATACAATGTGAGTGTTTACATTGCTTGTGAATGTTTTTGTTTTAAATCTGCATTCAAAGTTATAAAAATATATTTATTTGTAAATATTTGACTGAAAAGCCCTGTGTTTAGATAGGAAGTGTACAAGAACTGTACTAGTGAACAAAAAATGGAGTGTTTTTTTTATGAAAAATCTAGTTTAACATATTCTTTAAAGGAAAAATATTGCATGTACGGTACAGAAAATTCTCTTGAAGTTGAAAACCATGATTAATAGACAAAGAATGATTAACAGTTTAAAATAAGGTAGCTCGGTAACTTTATTTGGTTCTCACAGGAAGAAATTTAGTGCTTTGTACAGTCTACTTAGCTCATGAATAAGTGAAGACCAACTTTCTATGCAAGATCCATAAATCTTGCAATAATGCATAATATTTGGGAGTACAAAAGCAACTGCCAAAATTTTTTGGTGAGACTGAATGGTTGAATAATGTTCGATTATTCTGGACGTTTCCCTGTAAAGTGCAATACTCATACTGTTAACATTGCATCAACATGGCACAGTCAGAAAATACCTTTTAATTAAAGATATTTTCTGATGTCAGAAAATATCATGTAATGAAAGATATTTTCTGACTGTGCCATGTTGATGCAGTTAATAAGCAATATTGCCTTCAGTTTATCATAAAGGTGTAATCATAGTCTAACCTTCTAAAACCACAGAGTTGACACATACATGTTTATGTATGTCTTTCTGTCGTACGGTATAAAACGGTCAAATGTTGTTCTAGGAATATGTGCCAAACTTTGAATACAGATCTGTAGTTAACACTTTAGCAGAGACCATAAAAATTTGACTCATATTAATTTAGACATGCTTATAGATTGTGGAATTGGATGTATACAAACTTGGCATCTCAAGTCAGCGTCTGATGTGGTTTGGCCAAGAAAAACAAGAGTTCACCCAAACACTTTCGATTGTTTGTTTTAAGGGTTTAAATAATGCGTTAAGTCTTGCGGTGATGTTTTTTCTATTTAATAAAGCACACAGGAGAAATGTGAGCTTGGAAGGCACGTACAGTTCTCATTACTGCAACTTTGTACGTATTTTATTTTGGGCGTACTGGAAATTTGTTCAGTTTTTTTTAGGTGCCTTGGGTGGGTTAGCCAGTGGTTGCTAGGCAACAGTGTCCTGGAGGGCAAACAACCCATGTATGTTCTAGTATGCCTGACGTGTGCGCTCGGCAATACCTGATGTGTTACAGTTTTACAGTGTAGAATGCAGTGTAATGTGAACTGCGTGCCTGTGCATACTGTACTTGTGTGAATTGCGTGATATTGTTTTCTCTCCACGACAAACAGCACATCACTGAATTTGACGGTTTGAGCGTAGGTGCAAGCTTCCTGTAGGAACGTGATGTAAAATACAGTAGCAAAGGATTGGGTATGATTTGTACTTAATACAGCTGTATATCAATTTGTGGGAAGGGGAAGTCTGGAAGGAGCAGCCATTACGATCTTCTCAGTCCATAAGAAATATCACCCGAGACCCCTGCTTTTGGCCCAAAACAGGGGAGATTAAATATCTACCCGAGTTTGTAACATTAGCCTCATTGAACACTCCACTGCACAAATTGGTTCTTAGGTAACCACCAGTTGACTTCCAAAGGTAGTGGACTACAAATGTTCACAACAGCATGTAATGCACTATAAATACTGCTTGTACAGTTGATCAGTATGTCTACAATCACACATGGCTGGGTGCAATTAATTGTGTGCACTCAAGGGTAAATCCTACGTTTGGCAGCACTTTTGGTGGTTAGTTTACTATCAAATGTCAAATTATTACAACCTCAACGAATCTCAGGACCAGTCTTTTATGGGCTGCATTGGCCATCATGGCAGTGCCCACAGAGTAAGAAAATTGCTGATTTCTTATTTAAAAGAGTCAATTTGAAGGGTAAAATTCATATTGTGACTGTTTGCCAAGTAGGGGAAAATTCAGGGCAGACACCTTGAATTCCCCTTTTGAAAAGTTTCCTGTACTCCTGTGTATAATGGCGAAACCTAGTAAGGCCACCCTTAGAAAGTTTTCATTTTTCTAAACATTACGAGTACAGTTTGGTTACACTTTTTCAGTGAATTTGCAGCCAGTCAGGCAGATAATATGTTTATTTGCCCACTCTTCCATATGCTGATAGTCCCACTCGAGTGTAAATATTTTAATTACAACTCCCTCACACAGCAATGAACACAACAATGAATACTGTCTTTGATTACAATTAAGTTAAGCATTCACCCTGGCATGGTGTTAATCTGACCGGCCACAGGCAAGAAGAGGAATTCGGTCCTTTTCCTTTTTGTTTTGAAATAGGACTCAAAAGATACAAAACGGTTAAATCTGCTCTTTATCAGTATTGCAAACTTGCAAAAATTGTCGAAGCATTTGTTTGGAATGTTTGGGAGGAACACATTTTCATTTATTGGAGTGCCACAGTGTCCACCGAAGAATTTGATTGTGAAAGGTTCAATCACAAGCTTGTTAATTACCGATACAAGAATCGGTAACTTAAGTCATGTGTGAACGATGTGGCTTCTGCAGAGTAAGCCGTCAGCCAACTCAACTGTGCAGATAGGAGATAACGTTGCAAAAATTTGGTCACGTGACACCCGGGCAGACCTCAGTAAATCGGGTGAATCAGTGAAACACTAACCGTTCCGAATGCGTAATGAAAGTAAAAGAAGCAAAATGAATGCAAATCTGTTTGTACCTGCAAATCTTTTGGCAGACTTGACCTTATTTGCGGGCTATAAATCTTATCAAAGAATTTTCTTATGGAGAGGTACCCATGCAACAAGTTCAGGGTTTACAGCTTAAGCCAAAGATGGTAGCGACCCTAATAAGGCCAGAAGGCACTTTTTGCAGTTTGAGTGCAGAGCTGTATGTATACGGCTTTGTGTAGGTTTTGCATTAAGTTTGAGGCTGCATGTCTTTGCATGTGTGTGCTTGAAATGTATGATAGGTTTACGCACATTCGCCGGGGAGCTTGAGGTCAGCATGCTGCATTTAAAATTGACATGCTGTGACAGCACTTATTGATATGCTTTGTTGGATGGATCGGTGCACGGAATTTGAACGTGGCTTTATTAGGTTTCTTCACTATATACTGTTGTGCTCAGTATTCATCTTGCAAGGAATCATGAACTACTATTCAAAGAGTTGTACAGTACTTAAAATAATTCTACCATTTTTGCAATGATTTCATCAAGCTCTAATTGTTACAAGGTCAAGGAGAATGCATGCACAGAAATATAAATGTCAAACCTGCAGCTTGATTCTGAGCTAACAAATAAAATGTGACATCATAAAAGTGAAAACTCCCCAGTTTAAGACTCAAAAAGTTACAAATGTACTGTACTTAATAATTACAAGACAAGGTGTAGCTGCGATGTAGCTGTGTGTAGCTGTGATGTGATGAACTTTTCACATTTAACAGTACAAATGTAAGGAATAATTCTATAGAGACTGTGCATTGATGTCATGCTGTCATCATGTTAGAGTCCAACAATAATGAAGCAAGCAAGATAAGGTGTATGACTTTGGTACATACAGTACACTGTACACATGCCTTCCCATGCAAATTTTGGACTCTGGCACATGTCCCAAAAATTAACAGTCTGCATTTTATGTAATGCTATGTGCTTACCTCAGGTGAGGGTTCACTGTTTGTTCTGTGACGTCATGTGCATAAGGTCAGTTACTGTATAAAGGGTATATATACCCTTTATACAGTAACTGACCTTATGCTATTATAAGTATATATCTTTTACTATATAATTATGTTGAAGACTCTTTACCATTGGGAGTATTAGCAGTAGGCATCTTCCATGAGCTGCAGACATTAGCTGTAAAAACCCTTTTCGTACATTCTCCCTAAATGTAAGTTGAAAATTTGATGTATTGCCTGTCTATGTCAGCCACTTGGCTGCACTGGTCAGCCCTTCTGGGTGAAATGAATTTCTGCAAAAAAATTTTGGAAAATTATGTACAGTACTTCCTTATCTGTGCTTTCCATTCACTAATTTGGAGTTTGAGTCTGCCCTCTTTGGATCATTTTTAATGTACAGAGGCGAATGACAATTACTATGAGTGCATGTGGGTTTATTTTGGGGTTTTCTTCATTGAGGTGGGTTGAGGTGGGGTAGGGTAGGGTAGACCATCAGATGAAGGGGGTAAGGGAGTAGTTAATAAAAATTTTTCTTTTAAGTGTCACAAGACCTACATGAAAAATGGTGCCATTTTTGGTGCTTCCAACTCTGCCCAGCTGTAAAAACTTTAAAATAACTGTAAACAACTTAAAACCTTTTTAAGAAATTTTCAAATAACTTTAAAATAACTGTAGACAACTTAAAACCTTTTTAAGAAATTTTCAGGGGTAGAAGTCCATCTGGGAAAAGGTATGGCCACTCAAGCTGGCCTTTGGAGAAGAAGTCTGGGTTTCATTTTGTGGTTGTGATGCTAAGGTTCATTTAATATGGAGACAATCCATCATTGCTGGATGTCATACTTTATAGCTTTCAATAAATATTTATGAATTGTTTTGTCTGGAAAGTGTTGAAGCAGGAAGATTGTTACCTGATGCCCACTACTTATACCAAGCTTCAAAGCCATCAAAAATGCCCGTCTCTGGACTGCCGTCAAATGGATTGGAGCCTCAAAAGTTAAATATGAAGAATCCACAAAAGTTGCAGCAGGAACATGGACAAGTGGTTGCATGCCATTTCCGTGAAGTAAATGGAAAAGGAAATTTGCAAAGAGTAGCCTGTCCTCGACCAACATCAACAGCACCTTCATTGGATGGTAGGTCAATCTCCATGAATCCTGCAGGTGGAAAGTCACAATCGAACCATCTTTATAGTGAGGGAGACTATCCTGTGGGTCCCTTTAATCAACAACAGTTTAATGGATGTTACTTTCCAAAATCAACAGATCCCAACTTTTTGGCCATATTTTACAGTCACTCACGACTGCATCATTTAACAACTTGGAAAGCAAAGCACAAAGCATTTGTCAAAAAACTTCAGCAAAATGGAGATAGGAGTTTCCCTGGCAGAAAGGAGTTGAAAAAGTTTATTTCAACGAAAAAGGTGCAGAATGAAACAGAATTGGAAAGGGACAAAAATGTAGCTGATACAACTAACAGGAAAGATAAAGCAGGGCTAGATGAGAGAGGTCAAAGTTCAAAGAAGAATGATTCTGTAATCATGCATATCGATATGGATTGCTTCTTTGTAGCTGTTAGCATGCTCAACTATCCGGAACTTCAGGGTAAACCAGTCGCTGTGGCCCACTATGCGTGGAAGTCTGATGGTAATGGGCCACGATCAGAGGCTAAAAGTGGGGCTACACAACATAATACAGGGGCTTTTAGGAATGGCTCGCCAAAGAGAACAATTACAAAATACCATCCAAAAAGTACCTACTCAAATTCTGGAGGGACTTTTCAAAACAGAGGTTGTGTGACTGAACATTCCAAACAGAGACAGGCACTCCATAGTTCAATTGCCTCAGAGAGGGAAAATTTCTCTTCATTGGCAGAAATTGCCTCCTGCAGCTATGAAGCCCGCAAAGCTGGTGTCAAAAATGGAATGATCATGAAAAATGCCAAGCAACTCTGTCCAGATTTGAGAACTATACCGTATGACTTTGAAGGCTACTACAGGGTGTCCAGACAACTCTATGAAATAGTTGCTAGGTAAGTGAGTTGCTCTTTTATGCTTTCTGTTCCTCCCTTCCATGCTACTACTCATTTCCCCCTTCCCTCCCCACTTCCCCATTTGTATGCCCACTAATTTGCAGGACTGTCCCATCCCCCACCCTACTGTTCTTGAACTTCCCTACTGCTCTACCCCCCACCCTACTGTCCCATTCTTCCCCCAACATAGTTCCCCATTCCTCCCCTACCCCTCTGCCACATTTCTTACATTTGAAGGCTTTTCTAAATATGGAAAGGGGAGTCTTAAGTGGTGACCATCATTTCTACCAAAACCTCGTTTGTTGAAGTCCCTTTAATTTTGTTTCACTTTCCCCATGAAGAAGTACTTTGATTGATCTAAAAAGGGGGTCACATTTTAGCAATGCACTCTGCCAATTTAGTGCCTGTAAACTATGTATGAGTGTCCTGGAAAGCCCACAACACAAGAGGTCTGAATGGGGAATATAGTAATTTCCTCCACAGGTTGACATTGTTCCCTAGCTGGCCCTTTGGTGATTATGAATTGCTGGACTGCGTGTAAAGATGCAGCCTGACCATTCCCATATGTGGCAGGTTTACAGCTGTTGAATTAAACTTGCGGTAATACTCTCAGAAGGAAAAATCATATGAAATTTGTAAATTATGATGGTATACTGTGCTTTGTTCAGAAAAGTCTGACAAACTTCACAGAAGTGTCTTCTGCTCTTGGAGGATTGCCCGAAGTTTAATAGACAGTGAGAGAAAATTGCCTTCAGTTAGGCCATTGGAACGAATCTTTTTGAATGAAATTAAGAGAGGGATAGGGTATAAAAAGTCAATTTTGGGGGCTGAATTTGAAACGTTTGGTATATTCAACCTGCCCTTTTAATGAAAATGTTCTTTTATAATAATTCCACAACTTTATTTGAGGGATATGAAGAGAACAAATATTTTTAGCACTAATTCCCTTAGCCACAGACTACTGTATGTAGCTATTATACAGTATGCAGTTAATATCAAAATTTTGGGGGAAGGTGCTAGCACCGGTATGTCTGTCCTATTTCATAGGTTGTATATGAAGTATGGTTGTACATGAAGTATTGTGGCTATTAGGGGAAAACTTCAAAGGTTTTTTTCATAGCTAGGGCAGCCAGGGGACCTTCCCCCTCACTGTAGGTGGGTCTTTATCCAATACCCTAAAAAACAAAAGGGTTTTTGGATTAAGTAATTTGAAAATTTTGTGCCAAAGATTACACCACTTTCTATGTGAGCCACCTTATATACAGCATACGGTAAACCAAACATTATGTGAAGAGAGGTTTCTTATATCCTCCACAAGATAGTCTCCCCCCTCCCAAGATACCTCCTGCCCAAACCATGACAGTAGCATTACTGTGGGTGTATGCTTTAAAGAAAGGTAGCCTGGACTCTGAAGGACTATCTTAACATTTAAAATTAACTATTAAGGCAGGCAAGTTTTCTACACCAATAAAAAAATTTGGATGAAATTTAATATTCTTATCCTCTTTGTTGATATTTTATTTCCTTCCAAACTTGCTGTCCTAGTCGGGTGTGGTCAAAGCATTTCTTGAGAGGGAAAAGCCTCCACATGGCAGAATGGATTCATGTTTCTGCCTGATGACAGTAGCTACAAAATCTGCAGAAAATGTAATGGTCTTGAATATGTAATGGTAACATGGCCTACAGTACAATAGCCACTGGACTGATTTTCACTTTCCAAAATTCTGAAAAAGTCATGGAATTATGTACATTTAAAAATGACAGAAGTCAGTGGAATGGAAGATGGAATTTTGCAAAACCTTTTTTTTGTCTCTCTTTTGGGCTCTACAGGGTACAGTTCATGAAGAAATTTTAATTAATTTTTCAAGTCTTTTGATGAACTAGAAAAAGTACTTTTCATAACATGAAATGGGACTGGAAAAATTATGGAATTTAATTTAATATCAAGTTGCAAAAACTGCACAACTTATGTATCCTGGTTCAGAATGCTGTAGGGATGAAAATGGGTGACAACTGGCAAGTTATTTGGCCCTGAAATCTGCAAACTCGCCCTCCAAGAGTATAGTGATGACCTTTAAAATTTTTTGAAGGGGAGGGGGGATTTTTTACTGAAACTCTAAAACCCCCCACTATACCAAGGACAAAAGTAAATTACACCTATGGAATAATTTTGGGAATTATGTGTGTAGAAGATGTTCAGTTCAGTTCAGTTCAGTTTATTTCGTTTATAACACATTTACAAAGATGCAAGCTAAAAAACAAGATGCAATGGTGAAATGTAGAGTTATAAACTGGACGCTAGAAAAACAGTAAAGTGTTTATCGTAGCTAGCGACCTTAAAAGTAAGAAAAGGAAAGATAAGAAAGAAAAGTAATAATAATAAAATGATACAGAAAGACTTAACAGTATATATAACCAGGCGGAACAAGGCAAAAGGTGAGGGGGGTAAACTTGGCATGAAGCTTAGGCAGAGTAATTGTCTATCAAAAGAGATGTACCCCTCACTCAGGTAGATTTCCTTCAGTTCATCTTTTGAAAGTACTGCATGTTGTGCAGGGACTCGAATGGAAACATCTTGAGTCCCAGCTGGGGCCTAGTGCTCCTTACAGTAGCTTGGGCATGTATTCAGTGGAAAGGTTCAGGTCCTTTTAGCTCCTGACATATTCATGTCTAATCACCTATAAAAATTAAAAGTATTTTCCAGTAGCACCAGGGTAATTTGTAAGTAAAATGAAGTTTGTTGTAAGTTGTGGGGTTTAGCTTGGGGAGAGAATATACATAATTTGTAGAATGGTGGGTTTAGGTGGGGTGTACTATGGTACAGTATGTTGCAGCAAAAGTGTCTGAAATATGGACATGACACACATTTGTGGCTCCAAGTTTGCTGATGTGGCCCCTTGATTCCCTAATCTAGGGGCTTTGATGGTTATACTACCAATCTCCCAAGGCAGTATTGATTAAAGACAGACTGTCATCACCCTAAAGTATATTTTTAGTGTATGTATATCAAAATTCTCAGTTGGTGACTGCTGTTTGATTGACATCAAAGTTTGAAAATTTGAAAGATGCAGAGTAGCTCACATTCCACACAAGGCAGAGAGAGTACTTTTATTACATTTTATAGCCTTGTGTGCTCATCAGGACATGGCCTTAAGCAATAAAACAGGTTTATTCTTGCACAAGGAAGAGCCTCATACAGTTATGGGAGGACCTAGAAGATGCATAGTTGGGAGAATTGGAACTGTCTGGGATCATGAAAATTCCTCTTTAATCTGGTATTGAGAGGAGGGTTAAGATCTAAGCACATCAATGGTGTGTGATCTCTGGAAAATGAGAGGTAAGATTCCCTCATCTGTTGGCTTCCTCCTGTTACAGCTTTGGTTGTTCAAAGCCCACTCTGATATTTATTCAAGACTTTTTCACTTCCTGTAGGATGTTCAACAATGGCAAGCATTGTCAAAACTTGATCACAACATTGTTATTACATAGCGTTGACTCATAAATCACAACAAACGGATGTAATACATCTCGAAATTCACCCGAACATAACTCGATACTCCCCGCCTCTTCCTTGTTTTCTTTAAGGTACACACATGATATCGAGGCCTGTAGTTGCGATGAGCTGCTGGTGGATATTACGACAGTATTGGAAGATACTGGGGCAACGCCGCTGGAATTTGCTCAGGTTGTGAGGGAGGAAATTTATGAAAAGACCAGGTGTACTGCCTCTGCTGGTATTGGTTAGTATTAAAAGTATTTTATTTGTAGTATTTTTGACAGAGGTGTGTGGCAACTTTCATTTTCAATTTTCCTGTATTTTTCTAAAGTTGCATGGCTAGGCTTGTAGCCTAACGAGGCTGACTATGCACACAAGGAACTTTAGTACTGGAGAGAGAAACAATTTTTACATTTTTCTCTTGGTGTGAAAATAATTAATTTTAGTGCCATTTACAGTGTGATGAGATAATTATTAAAATCATGGAAATTTTACTCTAAAGTTTAACAGTTTCATCACTACATCTCTGCATCTATAGATTTTTTTTATGAGGTTTTATTGCAGTAGATACCATTGCCTGAAGACATAAGGCATATTTTTCTTTTTTTTCCGTTGATTCTGATGGGCAGAGTAAACTTCTGGTGATTCATTGGAGGAGGGGGGTAGACTGCTCTGTGTTCAGGTACTATCAAATCATGACTAATCAAAATAAATCAAAGACCACATTTTGTAAGGAATTTAGCAGGTAGGAAAGGGGGTAAATTGATGGGGGCAGCTTCCCCACTCCTAACTATGAAAAAAAATGGACAGGTAACTAAGGAGTCACTCGCTTACTGGTGTATCACCTTCGCAAAACATGCGTAGAAAATTGGAAGTTTTAATGTGCTTTGCCAATTTGCATTAGCAAATCATGGGACACTTTTTCTTTATTCTCTTACATTTTGCATCTTTTTCCCCATTTTTATTTGTCAATTAGTGGTCCTGTTGCAGTTAAATTTTTTTATCTGTTTTGTGTTCTGTCCACGGGTGGACATTCTGTTAAGTGAATTAAAGCATGTGATGGGTTCATTATGTTTAACTTTTAAAGCTAAAAGTTTGTATTTTAAGGAAACCTGTGATGCCATTGTTTTGTTTTTACATGTGCCTTCCCAGCATCCTCTGCAGTGTTGGCTAGGCTCTGCACCAGGGTAGCTAAACCAAATGGAGCACACCTGTTACAAGATGGAGAGGAAGTACAATTACTCAGCAGTGTACCTGTAAGAGAATTAACTGGTAAGCATTTGTGTATAGCATATATGGTAGTTAAACCTGTAAAAATGTTTAACAATTTATTGGCCGGAAATATCTCTGTTTGTGTCATTTTGGTTATGAGGATTTTAATCAAATGGAAAAGATCATTACTTTAAAGAGCAGTTATTAAAGGAAGCAACTAGCAAAATAGCTTTCATGTTTCACTTTGCCATGAAAGTGAAATATGACAGACAATTTGAGATTCACATGAACGTTGCAAGTAATGTGCACCTAGGTATTTCCCAGGATGTTTTTGTTTTTTTGATGTTTTAGAGTGTTATTCTGCAAAGAAGGTTAGGTTAGATGAGGTTTCAACGTCCCAGTTTCCAACCAATTGGTTCAAGTCGAGACGACCACTGCCTTTTTTCCAGTTGTGGCTCACTGGCTTCTGCAAAGAAAGTATGAAGAGTCCGGTTATAAATATAGATGATAAAAAAGATATGAAAGATCACAAATTGGTTTTGTGAAGCCAGTATTTGGGGTTACTACAGTCCAATTTTTGCCTGTTACATACTCAGTGCTGCTATGATTACTTTATAGGCAGAGAATTATGCACAAGCATCGTTAGGTTGGGCTTTTTAACAACTCGTTTGTAGAAACTTAGTCATAATACCCTGCCATGGAATTTAGTAATGCTATTCTTTTTTTCCAAGATATCTGTGTTTGCCTGAAATGTACAGGGCAGGGTGTAATTAATTGGTTGCTTGGCTGAAGCATGCAGTTGGGTAACAAGCTGTTAAAAGTAGGTATCATTGATGCCAGCTGTATGACAGTCAGCCCATAATTAAGGCTTTTGCAAAATATGAAATGGCAACAGAGTAATACCTAGGACAGGCCACATGATTCACAATAACAAATTAAGCAGATTTTGTTGATCTAGTATATGGTAACATTTCTTTGCTACTTTTGTGTCATTCAGGTGCTATAATAGACCTGTAATTGTAGTTTTTTTAGCTTTGTCACCAGGATGGGTGTTGGATATAAACTATTTTCTGTTCAATTAAAATGGAGACCTTTATCATATTCTAGTAACTTCTAGAACCTCACATTTCTTCATCCATGCATAACTGTTAATACTAAGGGTTCTGCCATGATCAAGCAGAAAAATTGATACATTAATGGCTGCTTGTATTGTCTTTTTGTTACATTATATTGTCCTGTGGAAAGTAAATTGCTCATATATACACACATAGTATACCTCTTCAACATCATTGTGAGAACGAATTAAAAGATTTGGCTCTATGTATATTTACCACAGATTTGTCGTGTACATCGTTACATAGGCCTTTTGCCAGATTTATGTTTGTTAATATTTGTGTACTGGATTCTTCCCAGCACTCAAATCTTGAATTTATTTCCTGTTTTTGTGATTTTAAACTAGACTTTCAGCTATGCTGGATATCCTGGAAGACATCCGTGTATGTGTACAGTGTACACAGACATCAGACATATCCTTATTGGATGAAACAATATCTTTATACAACTTTTGACATAATGCCCTAAAAATTACTTTATGCCAGTTTTATACAGTAGGTACCTGTAGGTTACACCCTTCTCATAAAGCACATGAGTTTACAAAGCTGATAGAGATAGGGGTGTGGGAGATCCAGGGTTGGCGGTGATAGATATCAAAGGTACAAGAAACCTTTTTGACAGTGTCCTATTCAGCTCCTTTTTTCAGTACTAGTGTTTTTAAGCCACAGTCCTGGACAAAATTATCTTGCAGTGTAGATGATAGATGCGGCAGAGGTATAGCTATGACCGTACTGCCTGAGAATCGAAACATGGCTGTTTATGTATAGAGGAGTAAGTAGGCACAAGGGCAAAACTCTCAAGACAATTTCAGTGTATAAGTTTAGCAGTCTTCTGGTTGCTGGATACTATCTAAAGAAGTGTTGGGCAACCAAAAATTATCAGATCAAGTGTAACTGGTCACCTGCCGGACAACCAGGAACTTTGCTCATCGTCCCATTGATTTTGACGATAAACTCTTCCAAAGTCAAAGGACCAGACTATTTTTATGACTGCCAAAATCCCACAAAAATTATCAAATTTACTCATGGCATGGAGAAGTGATCTGTCCACTCAAATCTTGTTTTATACATAAATATTCAATGCATGCAGGACCTACAGCTTCCGTAAAACAGACCCCTTGGGTCTCAGACATGCAATGAATAAGTAACTTCTGGAAGCTTGCAGAAAACTGGTCAGCAGCGAGACATGCAAGTTTCAGCCTGTTGGCCAATTCAGCACAAAGCGGGGCTGTAATACACTATAGTTTACAGCCTTGTGTAATTGTCTTTGAAGGTGATGGGGAGCCTATTGATTTGTCAATTTAGTTTATACAAAGCCAAAAATGTGTCCAAAAATTCAAATGAAAAGCATGATACTTGAACGGTACTGAAGAACAACCAATTTATGTATATTCACTTCAGTTCTAGTCATGTGTGTGTCATTCTTGTTTTAAGAAGTTTAGTCAAGGGCCTTGTACTATGCACACATGGTCTTGTGTGGCTTACTGAAACTCTCAGTCTTGATGAAGACATCAACCATGCCATTGAAAAATGGCTTGAAATTATTTACACTCTACTTATTCTAGCAGTGAGAGTTTCTGCAATCTGTTAATAGGAACCGGCAAAATTTTGACTTGCGAAAGGGAGACATTTTAGTCCTGAAAATTCTTGGTTCAATTGAACCAGTAAGCTACAGCTTCTTAATTCTCTCCATACAGTGTGCGCTGTAGGCAGCAATGTTTGAATTTTACAACCAAGAGCAAAGTTGTCAAAAATTTCTAAAATAGATAACCCAGTTGGTCAAAAAATCATGCAAATTAACCCAGCATGTGCAAAATACCCTCAAAGAACAATTTTAAATATCTTTGTAAGCTTCATTTTGAAGGTGTTTCTCTTTGTGGGTCAACTTCCTTCTGGGAGGTGTGCCTTATGTGTATTAATAGGCACACTAAGAAGTTCTGAACATACACATCTGTCTCTACAATTAATCTTCTGTACAAGTTAAGGGCTACTCTTATACCTACATGGCGTACTAAAATGTTTCTGTAATTTTCTTGCATAGTCCTGATAGTGTATGTGAATGTTTAATTTTTTTCTCTAACATAGTGTTATCTATCCATGGAGAGACTCTAACATGATAGGATGATAAATCGTTGACTGTCAAAACTGCTTAAAATTTTTTTTAACAGTTTTTGGCTGTGTTGGCCATATATGACAGTGTTATGAGGAAGTATTCAAAAACTGAGATTCACCCCATGAACACATGGTTAAACACTTAAGTGAAACTTGGACATGAAGGAAAACAAGTTATAAGCGATGGTCAAGGCATTGGAGTCAAAAGGTCATCTAGGGATCACTTTGGGGTCATTTTGTGAAAGAACAAAAAAGGTTTCATGACATACAAAGGCAAAAACATTCTTGGGTGTGAATCAGTGTGATATAACTTTGGTAATTGCTTCATTGAAGGTGTTCAGAAATTTAAGACCAATGGTGATCGTGTAGCCATTTTGAAACATGTTACATAATAATCATCTGCCTTTCCCAACACACATCCTGAAGCACCTGAATACTTGAGTTTAGAAACTCTTGAAAAGTGGGACCACCCTTGAATTTATCTTGGACTTTGTCCAAACAAATGGGAGTATCCTCGGACCCACTACTGTAATTAAAATCCGTCAGCTGAAATATGTTCACTTTATTCGTACTGTGGGGTGATATTGTTTTAGGACCTCTTAGTGTACTTTACAGTACAGTGGCTCCAAGCCACTGGTGAAATTTGATAAAGGGTTTATTTATGTACTGTACATCAAAGTTTCCCCTTGCGTTCTTTTGTGAGGCGGCCGCCTCACAGATTTGGCCACCACCTCGCAGAAATTGCTAGGATTGCCACCTGTGCTGTATCAGTTATAGCAGTATTGATAGTTGGCACTGTTGGTGCCAAAGCGAGCACCATATTTACCCCCATGAACAAATATGACCTCATACTCTCTAAAACCCAGGGGAAGCCTTGTATATGAAGTTGTACAAAAATCAACCTTTTTAAGATTCATGTGACTAAAGTAGAGCACTTTGTCTGCCTCACCATATCACTGGTTCACACTTATCAAGTATACAGTACCACAAAACATTACATGGCTTCAACTTACACTACTTTCAGGACAACCTAAATGTCAACAGGGCAACCAAGTAATGAATTCCGTACAATTACACTGCAATTTGAAGTGTATTTTCTGACTGCACAGTATGTATATATTTAAGTAGGCCTGCTCATGCGAAGGACCCTACCTTAGCTCTTTAGTACCTCTTTTGTATTCTGACATGACGTAGGATATTATAAAACAAAATAGTGCCACAGCTAGTTTACCACTGACTGAAATGGTTAACCATTGTCCACTATACACAGTATTAAAGTCAATAGGAGTGTACGGTCAGTTCATCAGTTTAAACTTCTAAATGGAGAAACTGTTCAAAGACTTTTCAACTGGCTTTATGGTTAACTGTTGGAAGATGTACTTTCTGTTTAAATTTTCCAGACTGCTTTTCATGGTAGGTCATGAATAATTTTGCATGTATCATTTCATCTTTTACACCTTGATGAGGCAACCAAGTGGTTACATTTGAGAGAAAAAGCGATGGCTCATCGTGGGTTTCACCATTCCACATCAAGAAGGAATAGGCATTGGCTAGCAGCAATAGTACCATTTAATTCACAATTCTACTGCTATAACCTTACACCTGTGCCTATTTCTACTCAGTTGTTTAAACCATTCCCATAAAATTTTCTGTTCTTTTCAGTACAAAACTTAAAATAAGTTTGTCCACAAAGTTATTTTAAAGAACAATTACACCCATTTTATAGTGGGATTTACACCTTCCCCACTTGACCCTCCAAACTGACCAATTACAATATACTCGTATGTGGTATTGGAACTATCGTGTAATAAATACCCACTCTCCTTTCACTCTGCATCATTTCCTTTAAATTGAGTTTTGTAAAACTAGAAAGACCAGTAGAATTTCTTAATAAAAACAATCCCCAAAAGCCTCCCACATCTTTTTCCCTCATAAAGTAAACTTAACTAGGTCCTGGATTTCTTGTTTGGTGTATGTTGACAAACTTCTCAAACAATACGGTCAGTCCAGCCCCTTGAAGAATAATTCTCAGATTCACTGGAGGAGTAATGATTTGTCACTTACTAGTACTCTAACGGTCAAACTTCCCAAACAGTCGTAGGATTCACTCCTGAGTGCCCATAACTATTTGACCATCCACTGTATGTTTGCATAAAACACATCTGCTTTTATAGTGACCAACTGTATCAGCTGTGTATAGTGCATTCTGTAGCTGCAGCTAGTGTTGGACGATATATTGAAAATTATCATTATCACGATAATTTCTTTTTAGCGCGATACGATAACAAGAATTCAAAAGTGACGATAAATTCTTGAAAACAAAATGAAAAAAATTTGCCTGTGATGCTTTATGTCTTCTCATTGCTGTCTCCAAAAATTTTTTCCTTTATTGAAGACATTCTTTTTTTTACATTGAACTGATGAATAGTCGATGAAAATTCATCACTGAATATTCTAACATGCATGAGCACGGAAGCGAACTTCAAGGGAAATTGTCTTTATGAAATTTATAGTGGACATGAAATTATCGTGACGGTAAAAGAGTCAATATCACACAACACTAGCTGCAGCTATGTACTGTTGTACTATAGTCTTTATTTTACTCTTGGAAGGCAATTTGCAGTAACACTCAAGAACCAGTTTGGGCAGTAGAGTGTTCAGTGAGGCTTATGTTAGAAGCTCAGGTAGATAATTAATCTCCCCTGTTTTTGGTCAAAGCGGGAGACTTACAGTGTGTGGTATTCCCTATAGGCAGAGATTTCAATAAATATTTGACATGAGACTTCTGCTATACCCTTGTACAGATAATCAAACAATCCTGTACAAAATTATCTGCCTGGACTATTTCCCGTGTCGCGCTTCAATGTTGGTTTTGAAAACAAAAAAAGGTGCACTCTGAAGAAAAAAGCCCCTAGTTTTCTCAACATTGAGTAGGGTGTAGGGGATGACATACTGAAAATATAGATCTTATAAGTCTGAAAGTGGCCCAATAAATTTGTCCAGGATTGCAGACCCCCCCCCCCGATATACTGACGAGGGATGCAAGGGGTAAAGGGAGTGCAGGGTTTCAGGTAGTGGATCTGATCAATCTTAATATTACAGTGAAGGCAGAGGGAATAAAAATGGTTAAACTTGTTCAACCAAATTATTCGAATTTATTTTGTGGCTTCTTGTTTATGGTGCTTATGCTGTTAATAGATTGAAAATCAGAAATTTGTACATTTTTAACATATTTACAAGAAAAAGCAACATGAAATTTACGTTTCAAGTTGGTTTTTTTTCTCAGGGGTTGGTGGGTCAATCAGCAAGAAACTTCAAAGTCTAGGAATCTTCACTTGTGCAGATCTACAACAACTAACTTTGAATGAATTACAGAAAGAATTTGGTCCAAAGACTGGACATATCCTCTATCAGCACTGCCGGGGTCAAGATGACAGACCGCTGAGCATGGAGAGGGAGCGTAAATATGTCTCTGTTGAGGTCAACTATGGCATACGGTTTCAAACTGTAAGTGATGCAATGCTTACTGTATTGACTGCACTATAAAGTGGTTATTTTTCAACCCCTCCAATCTTTTGTCTTAGTGGGGTATATCAGTACCAACCCTGTTGCTTGAGGCTGTTGGAAATTCAAAGGGGCTTCATTAGAGAGTTTGTTCCCTTGAAGGAAGGACAAAATTGTCTGCATCTGGTTCAAGCATTCTATTCTCCAGACGACACATTTTTGCAGTTATTACACACATGCAGTGGACATCAAGTTGCTTGAAGCATTATGAAGTAATTTGCGCAGTTATACAAAATTATTTGATGAATCTGAACTCCATGGATAAATTGACAATAAAATAAATTTTGAAACAAAAAAATTCAGTTCAGGTTTGGTGGAATTATCAATAAATTTTTAGCATGAAAACTGCTACAGAATGATGGCTGCTCTAACCGAGCGTGGACATCCTTTTGCTTGTGGTTAAATGACATCAAAAAATCAGCCATCTGGTGCCGTGGTTGGCCAGTTCGTTGTGCTGGTCTTCAAGGGGAGAGATTTTCTCATGTTGAAAAGCACTTTGTGTGGAAGACATGTTTGTCAATCAGTTGTGTGATTGTCTTCACCTGAACTGTAGGCAAAGTTAGGATTGTAACAGCTTACCATTTTATGGATGACAAATTGTCTTGTCCCTAGTGATTTAATAAATCAGTGTGGTGTTTGAAAATTAGGTGTCTTTAGGAATGGGTCCTAAGTTAAAGCAAAAATTCCTTTGTAGAGTTTTAAAAGGCTGTATAACTTAATATGTTATTTTGAGAAATTCCCTACTATAACTCATATTTCTTGGAATGTGTAGTTAAATTATTAAGCTTAGTGGGGTATAGCACAAGCACATCAATTGACACTAGAGAGATGGGCAAGGGTTCCCTATTGAACATGCTGTGTACTGAATAGTAGCATCTACCTAGCAAGTTGTATTACATCCCCCTGATAGTAAGACTTTGTATACACTTCTAGTTTTGGGGATTCAATGCCATGTGGACCTACTTTTACTCACAACTAAAAATAGGTATACGTGGTAAGGTGTAACAAGGATCAAAGCGGAAGGAGTTTCAGGTCTCTTATTGTAGGGTTCATGATGGCTTAATTGACCAATGAATTTACTGATGGATTGGAACTTAAGTTGCCTTTTTCAATAAATACAGATGTCTGTGTCATGTTTTGTCAGATTACACAAACTAATTTAAAGGGCAACAAATTTCACTCCAGACAGCAAAAAAGCCCTCTACTAATTTATCTTCTAACCCCGTCTCCACTTCAAAAAAAAAAATAAAAAAAAACACCTGTTTGGTACACTCATGGACTTCTTTCAACATTGACAGGGCACTCTACATTAGCGTCCCATGCTAGATTGTTGCCACCATACATACACGTTTAGGCTAACCAATATGGCTTCCCATGTCTTGTGTGTAAAGTTTGGACTTGCTCAAGTGGTTCAGTATCAACAGATTATGCGAGAAACTTGTGAAATTTGCAAAAAATGCAAGTTTTGGTCAAATTCAATAAACAAAACAGGGAATAATTTAGTATTCAAATTTTGCACAGCAGTTTTAAGAATTTTTTCCTTCAGTAGTGTAAAACCACTGAAACGCCTGTGTTTATGCACACACATGCCGCTAGAATTCAATAGGCTTGTTTAGCCAAATTTCCCCGGGAAAAGGCCATTTTCCCGGGTGAAAAATATAGACGTATTATGTCGCCTGATGGCTAAATCCTCCTATTGAATCCTAGCGTCATGAAGTAAGTGCTACACATTTTTACATTTGTGTAGCAAGTTGGCCAGCTTGTGTAGCAAATTGTGAGGTGATACCGGATAAATTATTTCCTGCAGAATGAAGGACAGTGATATTGTTCGTCCATTCAGGTTTGTACAGTAGTTTGAATGAAATGTTGCAGATTTATCATCAAATTATGAAAACAACAGTAGCGTGGCAACCATCTTGGTAAGCCTAAATTTGTTTGAATGATGGCGACACTATTGGTCATGTGAAACCGATCTGTGTATATGTATGTGATGTCTGTGAGCGCACCCCATGACAAAACTGCAGTGGCCTGTACTGAGTTTAACTTGCTCAAGGCCACATCCAGACATTATACTGTGTATTACGTGGCTGCTGTGTATTGTGTACACTACTGAGTGTACAAGTCTTCAATGACCAATCTTAGTGATGCTGTTATTTTCTTATGTCGATCAAAGTGCAGTCACCAATTGTTGGTGATTTGGGGATATATTGCTAAATGTGTTTTGGGTGATGAAACAACCCCTTTGAAAGGAACCATCACAGTTGGAACATAATAAGTTGAACCATCATTTCAAGGTTGATTGCATTTGAAAGCAATAAACTCAGACAAGGTAGTTGTCATAAGATGAAGTTCTGACTTTCTTTTCTTATTGCTTCATTACTCAAACTACTAAAGTCACCCAACCCCCCCCCCCCCCCCCGCCATTGCCTTTCTTAACTGTTTGCATTCCTTTATAGTCATTTCTTATCTTGGGGGAGGAGAGTGAGAGATCAGTTGCTTTGTCTCTCAGATTTTGTTTTCAAATGTCCTTCAAGTAAATACTTTTTCTCATATATTCCTTTTATTTTTTATTGGTTGTATACAGTCACATAGCAACAATTCATTCCAAAGACTTTAAGTTGTACAGTATAATAGTAGTCAGTGCTTACTGACCGGTATATATAATTAGAATGTATAGTGTACAGTGTCTTATAGCGTACTGCTACACGCACAGTCCAGTGTGCTACTCCAAGAATAACACTTTTACGTAACACTTGGGAGGAGTGGACTGAGATTTGAGGACACTGAGACTGATATGATACCGTACCTTTAGGGGTAGGTGTATTTTGTTGATATATTCCTTGATTTAACTAGTTGGACTCAAGGAAGATTGGGAAGTCAGAACTCCATCTAATGGCAACTCCCTGCTCAAACACACCCGCACTTGGTAAAGATTAGAAACCGGCTGCATGCTTTAATACCTTCCCAGTGAAAAAGGGACGAAAGTCCTGCTTTTGGATGATTTCGTCCAAAATCTTCCAAAAAGGTCCTGCCATTAAAAATCATCAAGGACAGTTACATATTCCAGTGTTGCTGCCTGGACTATTCCATTGTAGAATAGAATCCATAATAACCATCACGGTTTCTTTGTGGTATAAAACAAATAGCCAAATTTGTCCCTCAACCATAAGCGGGAATAGTTGAGGTAGAATATCCCCATTTCAAGGTGAAACAGTGGGCCTATTGCACAATGAAACATTCCTTCTTCCAAACCTTGAAAATCGTCCAAGAGCAGCAATTTTTCCTATCAAAATCGCCCAAAAGGTGTAAGACAAAATTTGAAGACGAAAAAATGTCGTCCAAAATCTTCCAAAATAGTCCCATTTTTCACTGGGTTTAGCTGTTACTCACCTAGATTTTTTCAGTAAAAACCTCTTCTGTTACACCTTTGCTTGCGCTAGTCTTTGGATGGAAAAAAATACACAGCTAGCACAAAGTACACATAGAGACTGTTAGAATAAATTGTCCATGTTTTATTGTTTGGTTTAGTTGGAGAATGTAATTTTTTCTGAGGATGTAGTGTTCAAGTTTTCAATGTGGGCTCATTTTATCATGCTAAAGAACTAATTAAAGTTAAAATATGGACCTTCAAAATCTATTTCAAAGTATTCAAAATTCATGTTAGGTGATAATTTTGTTCAAAAGACAGCTAGAAGGCAGTTACTAGTTATGATACTACAGTATGTGACCTGCATAAAGGTGGTACTGTACAGCAGATGTGGGTTACCCAGAGGGATTTGGGGATCACATTTTATACAGTAGACCTTATGCATTAACATCATGGGACATCATTTTTTTTGCGGCAAACAATGAAGCACACTCCACGCACAACATAGATTTCCCGTATATGTTCATTAGGCATACAGCAGTGACCACAGCAGATTAGGCATATCTGACCCGAATGCAAATCAGCTATACACTAATCAGCTATCTACATAATTCTTTGGTGTAAGTTGCAATGATACACACTTGCCCCAATGCAGGGTGCACCTTATGTTCTGTGACGTCATATTTATATTGAGGTCTATTGTGTGACTAACCACTTCAGCCACCAAATCTGTGATGTTTAAACAAGGTTCAGTTTATATAGTGTTTGTTCTTTTTAGAAGAAAAGCCCTTTTTGACACCAGTGGCATTTCCAGGATTTTCAATAGTCGGGTTGCAACTGAATGGCCTGCCAGGGCATCGCAACGCACGCTCTTCTATGGAATACATGAACAATAGCAATAATCGCATCGAACAATTTGTGAGGATAGCGACCGGTTTTTGTTTTATACACATTGATTTTGGATTATAAAAAGTAAATATTTAGAAACATTTTGTCAGTCATATTTTTTTTATGTACCATTGTAGGGGGTGGGGGCATGCACTTGTTGCACCTTCCTGATCCCAGTCCCCACCACTGTTACACTTCTCTCTATAGACTGAATCCATTATTAGAATTAAGTATCATTGCTTTAGGTAATTGCTGTCATGGCCCATAAAGCAGTGACCTTGCTGCGATGCAAATCAGTGGTGAAGTGACAAGATGTTTCCACTTGGATTGTTTTCTTGGGCCTCTGTAAAGAAAATAAATGTGAACAGGTAATTTTATATTTAACCACCTCTGGCCATCCGTTATTAAGAATCCTGCATTTTGATTGGTAAAACACTAACCTGTTATTCCTCAACATACGGTCGGTAAACGTAAACACTGATAAAAATGAAGTTTTCCACACATTTTCGGTGGTAGAATAGGAATAAAGCACATTTGTTGGACTATTATTGTTTCATAAACCACTTCCCTCCAAATTTGCAAAATAATGGACTCGGCTTTGCCTCATCTGTTATTTTGCCAAATTTGGAGTCTCGACGGTTTATTCACCGATAATAGTCCGCCAGATGCGATTTGTTCCTTAAATAAATTTGATCATTTTTTTTTTTTTTTTTTTTTTTTTTTTTTTCAGGATGATGATGTGGTTGAGTTTGTTTACAGACTTGGAGGAGAACTTCATAAGAGGCTCAAAGATCTTGGAATGGTTGGCAGGACAATCACAGTCAAGCTAAAGGTACGGCTATGTTCTATTAAATTTACATAATTAAATAGATAGCAGGCAAGGGGGTGGTATGGGGTGGGGAGGGGAGTTCATACCATGCTGTAGCACTTTCGATAAAACGTATGTCCATACCCCTCATGATAGCCAATGCAGATGCAGATTAAAGATTGGTTCCGAGATTCATTGAGGAGGTAATAATTTGACACTTGATAGTAAACTAACTCCCAAAAGTGGTGCCAGTAGTAGGATTTACCTTTGAGTGCACACAATTAATTGCACCCAGCCATATGTGATTGTAGACATACTGATCAACTGTACAAGCTATTTATACTGCATTATATGCTATTGTGAACATTTGTAGTCCACTACCTTTGGAAGTCAACTGGTGGTTATCTAAGAAGCAATTTTTTGCAGTAGAGCGTACAATGAGGCTTATGTTACAAACTCGGGTAGATATTAAATATCCCGTTTTTGGCCAAAAACGGGTCTTGGGTGGTATTCCTTATGGGCTTAGAAGATTGTATAAATGCTGTAAATCAAAGGCTCTGGTGGAGTGGTACATAATATGTCACTCCCAGTCTAGTGATGCTGAGGAATGTGCCAGTATGCTCTATTATGAATGGCTTTGTACAATGAAAAATGTTTAAAGTGGCCATGACACGTAAATTGGAGTAACGGGAGACTAATTTAGCCTAAAGTACACAAAAAGCTCTTTCTAATACTGTTTTCATCACCCTTACAGCCTTGAGCATTAAAAAGAAATTAATGCTTCAAAAAACTGCACCAAAAAATAGACTGTTGAAAATGAGATTTGAACCAACACAATAATGACGTCATTTTAGAAACACCAGCCTCCGTATACCGAACCTGGCGTACAACATAGCCTATACATACGTAAGGGATAGTAATGATTGTAATTCGCGGCATGTCTTGAATTTGAACTTTATTCTGTCTGTTTGGAGAGTGGTGTCGGTCTGTTATATTTTGGGGCTGCAGTAGGCTGTTACTAATAATTACAAATACTCTTGATTCATAACCAAAGAACAAAAAAACTTGGCAGTGTACTGTTCGGTTCGGTCTGCAGTAATACGTACAGTGAATGGACTGGCAGTAGCCAGCGAAATACGGCTGTGCACACTCGATCATAGGCTAGTTCCACGATTTCCACTGACACGTGCACGAAAGTAACCTAAAGTTCATATTTTGACTGCCTACATAAAAATTTCCAAGCTAAGGTCCCTTTAAATTGCTCCAAATGCTTCTCATGCTCGAATTGTTGTGGTGTTGTACTTTCACCTCACCTAACAGTCCCAAATCGATACGGTTCTATGCGCCGTAACGAATTACTCACCCCCGCCATCTGCACCACTGACGTCTTGTTCAGTATCTCCTTCGCCTTTCTGATTTCAAATCCAAGAAAACTCACTTTACCGACAGTCCAACATTCCTGTCCGATCAGGGAGTTGCCATTAGATGGCAACTCTCTGGCTCAGATCCGCCCTTTCAAAGAAAGTATTAAACTTGATTTCACATGGTACCTACTACGAAACAGTGCTGGTAATACATTGTGTAGTATCAGGTATGTTGTGTACTGTACCCATGGAAGTAGTACTTCCATGCTGTACCTATGCTGTTGCGTTGTGAATGTTTGTACATGCAGCTATTTATCATGACACCAAGACGAAAAACCTGCGTGAAATGCATTTAATTGACTAAAACAACTGGTAAGCATGAGAAAAGGCATAACAATTCCAAAATTTACAACTTTTCACGCAGGTTTTACATTGTATCGACCTTGGTAACTTGTACAATGGATTGCAAACACTGTATCAAATGTTCGAAGGATACTACGGCAAACAACGATCAGTTCCTAAAGTGATGTCACATGACGTAACAAGATTTTGAAAATTTTCGGGAAGACTAACTTTACAAGGCTGGAAGAGGGTGTATTTTTTCTCAATTTTCAGGCGGAGAAAAACAAGTTGTAAACAAACTGAATGGTTGATTTTCGTTGTAGGAAACGTATTCCTAAAGATACCAAAGGGTTTAAACCGTTAATTTACACGTGGCATAGCCACTTTAAGGTTTTATAAAACTGTTCCTTTCTTGGAATCAGGCCAAGTTCTAATTTATCAGTTAAAAGTCATGTTAGTATTCTGCTAGAGCGTTCTATCCAGGTTATATAGGCTTTAAACTTGGTAAGCATAACATGGCATTGTGTGAAGAGGAATTCTTCCTTAAAACACAAAATTCATGTAATACAGTGCACTTGAAGCATTTTAAATTGGATAACTTATGACAGTACATAGAGATTCTACCGCAAAGATCCTCTCGAAAAGAAGGGGGGGGGGGATGGAGGATGCTGTCCCAAGCATATGGAAATGCATCAAAAATGTAGTAAATTGGAAAAATTTTCTTATCCCCCACCCCATTTCTTAAAATGTTGCTGGAACTTGGAAAAATTGATTGATATTTTTTACTGTATTTCAAGGTCAGAAGGGCAGGAACCCCAAAGGAGGATACAAAATTTATGGGATACGGAGTTTACGACAACAGAATTCGCAGTCAGACACTCCGCCAGGAAACAGATGACATTGGTACAATTCAGAGGGAATGCAGAAATATTCTGAGACAGCTTAATGCACACCCAGAAGATATTAGAGGGGTATGTACTGGACCCAAAGACATTCAACTAAAATAAAAAAAAAATTGTATTCACAAATGTGGATTTTCTACCAAAGTAAGTGTTTTTAAGTTCAATCCTGGGAAATTGCAGTCAAATTATTGTTACATTCTACCTATCCAACTATCATGAAGCTATGATGTATTTATATATGCACTGATTGCAACAACTAAATTCACAAAAATTGAAAATTAGCTCAATTGGGCCCCAGTAAAGGGCCCAGCAAAAATTCCTTTATGCGTCCTGGCTCACTTAAAAGCCCGACCTTGATTGGACCCCATTTGAGGTAGTTTGCAGGGATTAGGGTAGAGTTGTCTACTGGTTTGAGTCCAGGCCTAAGCCTAGCTGGTCAGGTTTGGATGAGCAGTTGCCTGAAACCAGAGTCTCTAACAATAGCTTAAAAAAAATGCTGGAAAAAATGTCGACATGATGGCCAATGCAGCCCATTAAAGATTGGTCCTGAGATTCATTGAGGGTGTAATAATTTGACACTTGATAGTAAACTAACAAGCAAAAGTGCTGCCAGTAGTAGGATTTACCCATGAGTGCACACAATCAATTGCACCCCGGCCAGCCATATGTCATTATGTAGACATATTGACCAACTGTACAAGTACAAGCTATTTATAGTGTATTACTGATATGCTATTGTGAACATTTGTAGTCCTCTACCTTTGGAAGTCAACTGGTGGTTATCTAAGAACCAATTTGTGCAGTGGAGCGTTCAATGGGGCTAATGTTACAAACTCGGGTAGATATTTAATCTCCCCTGTTTTTGGCCAAAAACAGGGGTCTCGGGTGAAATTCATTATGGGCTTAGAAGATCGTAATGGAGAGGGGCTTAAATTTAACTTTTATTGAGGCACTCTCTTTTGCTGATCTAATTATTTGGAGGCCATACAAAGCAATTGTCCTGTAAATTCTTTTTAAACAGTTTGTAAGTTAATTGGCATTTTGTGCCAGTTTGGAAGGTAACTGTTCCTCTGATCCAGCTACTAAAGGCCCCATCCTATTTAGAGATATACAAGTCAGTGTTAAGCACCACAAAGGGAACCAGGTAAACACCTTTTAACTTTGCAATTAACTTAAATATCGTTTTGCCAGCTTGTGTGGCTGTCTTCAGAAAAGTTTCATTGTAGACGTATACATGATGGGTTGTTAAAAGGTGATTGTGGTATGGCTTGTGCTTATTAATGAGTGATATAATACTGAACTCTGCATAGGCCCCCATGGTTTGCCTCCCAACTTAAGTACAGTATCATACTACCAAATCAATCATACAATGTAAAAAATGTTTCATTCCTTAATCTTTCCTAATTCTCCTCTTATTCATAGGTTGGTGTTCAGATAAGCAGATTGAAAAATGTCAGCAGTGTTGTTGGAGTAACAAAGTCACTGGAAGATATGCTGCCAAAGAAAAAGGATATTTGTAAACGTTCCACATCGCTCGACAGTTTCCCGTCAACTAGCAAGACTTCTGCAAATGCAAAAAGCTATTCTCTTTTAAATTTTGTTCAGCCAAAACGGAAGTTAAGTCTTGATGAAGATTTAATGAAATGTAAAAGCAAGAAAATGGATGCAGCATTATTGTCAAAGATTAAGTCAGATTCAAAGATCTCTGCAGTAACTTCCTCAGCAGCATTGGTTGCTCAAAAACAAGAAAAAGAGATTGCTGTGAAAAAAGAACTATTGTCATTTCCTGATGTTGAAAGGGCACCTATGTTTGCAAAAGGAACTGGTAAAATGGGATTATCATGGAAGGAACAAAGTTCGTCACAACTTTCGCAGAAATTTGGTAACTTATTGCATGCCCTAAAGGCAGGACAGGTTTTATCTACCACTGGGATGGATAATGCAGCTCTGCTTGCCAAGGAGAAAGATAAAGAGGAAGTGTCACCAAAACCTCAAAGTTCTTTACCTCTTTCACAGAAATTTGATTATGTAACAAAAACTACGAAGGGAGGGCAGCCTTCTGCTGTGGTCACTGAACAAGCAGCTCTGATTGCAAAAGGGAAGTGGAAAACTGAATTACCATCAAAAATGCAAAGTTTATCTCAATTTTCACAGGAACGTAGTAACTTTATGAAACCCATTAAGGTAGGACAGAATTCCTCTGCCACTGTTCCTGAAAAGGCAGCTCTGTTTGTAGGAGAAAAGGCCAAAACTAAAGTATCATCAAAAATGCAAAGTTCATCGCAGTTTTCACGGGAACGTAGTGACTCAGTGAAATCCATAAAGGAAAGGCAGACTTCATCTGCCACTGTTCCTGAAAAGGCAGCTCTGTTTGCAGAAGACAAGAGCAAAATTAAAGTATCATCAAAAATGCAAAGTTCATCACAATTTTCACAGGAACATAGTAACTCTGTGAAACCCATGAAGGTAGGACAGACTTCCTCTACCATTGTTCCCACAAAGGCAGCTCTCATTGCAAAGGAGAAAGGTAAAACTGAATTATCATCAAAAATGCAAAGTTCATCTCAATTTTCAAAGGAACATAGTAACTCTATGAAACCCATGAAGGTAGGACAGAATTCCTCTGCCACTGCTCCCACAATGGCAGCTCTCATTGCAAAGGAGAAAGGTAAAACTGAATTATCATCAAAAATGCAAAGTTCATCTCAATTTTCACAGGACCATGGTAATTCTGTGAAACCCATGAAGGTAGGACAGACTTCCTCTACCATTGTTCCCACAAAGGCAGCTCTCATTGCAAAAGAGAAGGGTAAAACTGAATTATCATCAAAAATGCAAAGTTCATCTCAATTTTCACAGGAACGTAGTAACTCTGTGAAACCCATGAAGGTAGGACAGACTTCCTCTACCATTGTTCCCACAAAGGCAGCTCTCATTGCAAAGGAGAAAGGTAAAACTGAATTATCATCAAAAATGAAAAGTTCATCTCAATTTTCACAGGAACCTAGTAACTTTATGAAACCCATGAAGGTAGGACAGAATTCCTCTGCCACTGTTCCTGAAAAGGCAGCTCTGTTTGTAGGAGAAAAGGCCAAAACTAAAGTATCATCAAAAATGCAAAGTTCATCACAGTTTTCACGGGAACGTAGTGACTCAGTGAAATCCATAAAGGAAAGGCAGACTTCATCTGCCACTGTTCCTGAAAAGGCAGCTCTGTTTGCAGAAGACAAGAGCAAAACTAAAGTATCATCAAAAATGCAAAGTTCATCACAATTTTCACAGGAACATAGTAACTCTGTGAAACCCATGAAGGTAGGACAGACTTCCTCTACCATTGTTCCCACAAAGGCAGCTCACATTGCAAAGGAGAAAGGTAAAACTGAATTATCATCAAAAATGCAAAGTTCATCTCAATTTTCAAAGGAACATAGTAACTCTATGAAACCCATGAAGGTAGGACAGAATTCCTCTGCCACTGCTCCCACAATGGCAGCTCTCATTGCAAAGGAGAAAGGTAAAACTGAATTATCATCAAAAATGCAAAGTTCATCTCAATTTTCACAGGAACATAGTAACTCTGTGAAACCCATGAAGGTAGGACAGACTTCCTCTACCATTGTTCCCACAAAGGCAGCTCTCATTGCAAAGGAGAAGGGTAAAACTGAATTATCATCAAAAATGCAAAGTTCATCTCAATTTTCACAGGAACGTAGTAACTCTGTGAAACCCATGAAGGTAGGACAGATTTCCTCTACCATTGTTCCCACAAAGACAGCTAAAAAAATGCAAAGTTCATCTCAATTTTCACAGGACCGTTGTAACTCTGTGAAACCCATGAAGGTAGGAGAGAATTCCTCTGCCACTGTGCCCACAACGGCAGTTCACATTGCAAAGGAGAAGGGTAAAACTGAATTATCATCAAAAATGCAAAGTTCATCTCAATTTTCAAAGGAACGTAGTAACTCAATGAAATCCAAGAAGGAAGGGCAGGATTCATCTGTCTCTTTTCCTGGAAAGGCACCATTTTTTAGAAATGAGAAGGGTAAAACTGAATTATGTTCAGAAATACAAAGTTTATCACAATTTTCACAGAAATGTAGTAACTCAGTGAAATCTGTGAAGGAGGCGCAGGCTTCATGTGTCACTTTTCCTGAAAAGGCAGCTACTTTTACAAGAGACAAGGGTAAAACTGAATTATGTTCAAAAATGCAATCATCACAGTTTTTGGGGAAAGTTGATAACTCAGTAAAAGCTATGAACGCAGGACAGTCTTCATTTAGTGTTGTCAGTGACAGGGCATCTCCAGTCTCAAAAGATTTCAATCAAAGTGAGTTATCACTTAAGAAAGAAGGCTCTTCACAACTTTCACAGGATGGTGAAACATCAATGGCAGGTGTGATACAGGCTTCACCTTCTGTTACAAAGACATCTGGATGTGATAAAGATAGTTTTGAAATATATTCACAGGAGCAAAGTTCACAGGAAGAAGACAGCGATGTGTTATACTCAAGATCTGGCAAGAGATTTACGCAGATTGAAGATCCAGAGTTTCTGACGGAGTTTTATCGACACTCTAAATATCATCTTATGTCATCGTGGAGGGTAGAACACAAGTCGTTTATCAGTAAATTACGCTCAAGAGAAGACAGGAAATTTCCAGGTTTAGAAAAGTTTAAAATATTCATGAACACAAAGGGTAGTGGTGCCAACGATAAAGAGGGAACACTGCACAATGAAAACACAGCTTCACAGGAATCCAGCAGTACCTTGGGGCCTTCCCAGAATGCATCATTTAATCATGCAGAATCAGAAAGCATTCTTTCAGAAGACAAAAGTGTGATCATGCACGTAGACATGGACTGTTTTTTCGTCGCTGTAAGTCTCATGAGGTTTCCGGAATTACAGGGGGCTCCTCTTGCTGTAGCTCATGCCGGAGCTAAACCAATGCAAAATATGTGGTTTGATGAGTGTGATAGAAGCTTTCTTGAGAAGAAGAAATGGAAAAACAGAAGTTCTGAATGTGTTGAAATAAATCACAAAGAGAGGGTGAATTCACCGGTACCTAAAACTGGTGAAGGCAGTGAAGAGGGACAGTCAGGTGCATCACAGGGGCAAAGCAAGAGCAAGAAGATGTCAGAATGGGAGACTACTTACTACAACTCAATGGCAGAAATTTCATCCTGCAGCTATGAGGCGAGAGCAGCTGGGGTGGAAAAAGGGATGTTACTGGCAGATGCAGTTACGTTGTGTCCCAATTTACTAACTCTGCCGTATGACTTTGAGAAATACCATGAAGTGTCGCGACTTTTGTATGAGACTGTTGCAAGGTAAGTTCACGTGATCACATGCATCTGCATTCAAGCCTGGTACTAACTTCTCATGGAAATGATACCCAGCAGCCAGACTTTGAAATCTGGCATTAGGCTATGGCTAGTACACAAAAATTTATGCATCAATATACATTTTACTAGCCACAGTGCAGAGCCAGTGACTTTAAGCATATTCTTACATTAACAATACTGTGAATACTTCACAATTTTCCCATAGATATGTACGAAAATCTGTAGGAGTAAGTCACTGTGATATTCACTCAGGCTGGGCAACAAAAGAAGCAGTTGCCAAGAAAAATAACATTGAACAATATGTTCTTGTCATGATGTGTTTATTACTTGGGCAGACTGTGTCTCATGACCAGGGCAAGAAAAAAAATATTTATTTCCTGAGAAGCATGTCAAATTCCTCATAATTGTAAAGAAAAAATCAAATTGTCTTTCAATTCCTCAAATTTCCTTCAAATATCAAAATTTTCCAGCCAAGAGCTTCCTAAAGTCTTGTGTGTTTTTCAACCCATGTTCCTGACTTGGCAATGCTTTTGTTTTCAATAACAATTTTAAATCTCTTAATTTTTGATTTCTTTTTTTCTTTCACTCTCTTCCTACCCTACAGTTTTACGGATGATATTGAAGCCGTAAGTTGTGACGAAATGTTTATTGACATTGCAAAGATTCTTCGAGATACAGGGGCTGCTCCGATGGAGATCGCACACTTCATAAGAGATGAAATTCTAGCAAAGACTAAATGCACAGCTTCAGTAGGAATAGGTAAATAATTTCCTCTGCCACACAAGTCACCTTGTGATTTTCTTAGCTTGTAATCTCCTGATGTACAGTTGATGACTGCCTGAACTTTTAAACATCACTGCTGGATACAAATTTCTGTAAAATATTCAAACGGTCATGGTTGCTTTTCTTTTATTTTAACTTTCAGTTTTCGTAGTACAATTCGATTTACTTATTGACAACTAATTACGTGACAAAACTTTAGCAGTGCATTAAAAATGAAATGTATCCAAAATCCAACCACGAAAGAGTAACATGAAACAGAGAAAGGAAAGGCAGAGGAGTTGGGTAGGTGGAGAGGTAGGAAAAAAGAACCTGGTAGGGTGTGAATCGCATGAAAATTTAAATTTGAAGAAAGATAACAAGTGCTGAAACCATAGTATTTCTCAGGTTAATAGAACCTTCAAATGCTTGAGAAGACATTGTCATGGAGAGCAAGGAATATTATGAAAGACTTTGTATCATAACTTGAAAGTATTCATTTCACTTTGATTAATCTTGTTTAAAATTAAAAACTATGCCCATTGTAAGTTGTTGAAGTCAAGTGCCTCCCTATTATAAGCAAGTAAGCTTTTATGTATTGCAGTTGTGTCTGGTGGGCAGACAAGTGATTTTTTGTTATTTTTAAAGGGCTGTGGGAGGAGGGGTCAATTAGTTCATGCAACATGAAATATTAAGTACAAATTTTGATTACCATTGGGCAATATCAATGAAAGGAAGTAATACACACTAAATCAATGAGTAATGTCGGGGAAGATACAAAGATTCGTATTGATCTTACTGAGTAATTGGGTAGCTGTGATGGTATCTTCCAACAAATGAGGAAGTGTAACTCATCAAAAATAAAAAAGTTTAAGAGTGCATGAGCAACAGATTTTAAGAACTTGGCTTCATCATGTCAGGGGTTATGCAGACTGAAAAATTCATGGAATTTTATTTGACTTTCATGGCCTGGATGCATTATGGAATTTTATTCTTCCTTTTCTGGCCTGTGGAAGTCATGGCATTTTGTGAAATTAATCAATGGAAGATACAGAAATGTTAAGGAATGTTATAAAAGCTGTAACTTCTTTAAAATATATGTATACAATGGGTGTTGCAATGGTGTCCCAGATATTATTTTTAAGACATACAAATAATCCTGGATTTTTCATAAGGTGAAAATTGTCCATAGTGAAATGTTACTGTCTATAAGATGCAGTAAGACTAATATATGTATTGTTTGCCTTGATTTTTATTGGAAGCATCAAACACTTTGTTGGCAAGGCTGTGCACAAGAATCGCAAAACCAAATGGAATATATCAGTTGGAAGATGACAAAGTAGAAGACTTTATGAAGACATGGCCAGTGAGAGATTTGCCAGGTAAATTTAATGCCATGGAGTTTAAGACTGTTAAAAGAAGGGTCTAGGCAGAAATCAAGTTTTGATATTTTAGAGGGGTTCTTATTCTAAGCATTCTGGTGAAATTTGCATTGAAATCCAATGTGTGGTTCTCAAGATATTAGCAGTTTAAATTTGTCACAATTTCAACCCAAAGTGAACTTGGTATCTCGAGAACTACATGTCTGATTTGAATGGAAGATTCACCAGATTTCTTAGAACTAATTGCTCTTTCACACATAAAAATTAATATTTTACTTAAACCTTTCCTTTAAGTCTCCTAAAGGGTTCATGTCACCTGGAAATTCATGGATTTTTCATTACACCTTTACAATCCTCGAAAAGCCATAGAATTTTTCATAGATGAGAGCTGCTATGGAATTTTGTAGGGACCTCTAAAAGCAGATTTTTGTCTATTAACCCAGATTTTTTATCCTCCAAAACGTTTTTGATAAAGTATGCTATGAAGTTGTCATAATTGGGTTATGACAATGTCATAAAATTCATAATTAGAAGTTAATAGTGCATGAAACACTGATCCTGTTATAATTTCATTTGAAAAGTAAAAACCATGGTTTGTTTCTATTGCTGCTTTGGATGGACAGCCATGCTTGCTGTGCATATGATTTGGTTGCTGGAAACTGGCATGCATCCTCAGATAACAGAAACTGATAACTTGTGAACAATGTCACTCAAATCTCATGGCAGCCATAAATTCTGACCTATTGTGCTAGTATTTTTCACTCCCATCACATCCTGATCTGGTGACAGTGTGCATGATGGCCAATGCAGCCCATTAAAGATTGGTCCTGAGATTCATTGAGGGTGTAATAATTTGACACTTGATAGTAAACTAACTACCAAAAGTGCTGCTCGTAGTAGGTTTTACCCTTGAGTGCACACAATTAATTGCACCCAGCCATGTGTGATTGAAGATACACTGACCAACAGTACAAGCTATTTATAGTGCATTATATGCTATTGTGAACATTTGTAGTCCACTACCTTTGGAAGTCAACTGGTGGTTATCTAAGGACCAATTTGTGCAGTAGAGCATTCAGTAAGGCTAATGTTACAAACTCGGGTAGATATTTAATCTCCCCTGTTTTTGGCCCAAAACAGGGGTCTCGGGTGGAATTCCTGATGGGCTGAAAAGTTCGTAATGTGCCTAAAAACATGTACTTTTATGCAGGTAGGATAGAGTATTACATGGAATGAGGGTAAGGAGGATGATAACAAAGTGCAGAAATTAATATTATTACAGCTGAAGTATGATGCCAAAGGCAAGGTGCCTAGGACCAAAACTCTAGTGCATTCCATAGAGGACCCCTACCCCACCCCTACCCCAGGCTGTCTCTTATATTTTTGGCAATATGAAGCTATTAAAGCCATATATGTTACCACAAAGGGTTTCTCATCGTCATTAACAATCTATCACGTTGACAGTCACCCTTTAACTTGTAAATGAAAGGAGAGATTTCCATGTTGCTTCTTTTAAAGGAAAGACAGACAATTCTCATAGAGCCCATCTTTAGGAGAAAATGCCACCAAAGTGAATAATTTCAATGTTTCATTTGCGGTTTTCTGTTTTTAGGAATTGGTGAGTCAATAAGCAAGAAACTTTTGGCCAAATTTGAAATTCAGAGTTGTGCAGAATTACAACAGTTGTCCTTAAAAGCTTTGCAGAAGGAATTTGGACCCAAGACTGGACAGATCATCTACCAGTCATGCAGAGGGCAGGCTGAAAAACCAATCAGAATGGAGAAGGAACGTAAATATGTTTCCGTCGATGTCAACTTTGGTATACGTTTCAAAAATGTAAGTTGAACTATATTAAGAAAGTATCATGGATTAGCACTGTGCATTTGCTGACCTCCTGGATGACATGTGCATTGTAAATTCTCCAGGTATTTCAGTACAGGGCTCCTCCTTGTACAGTGGTTATTAAGTTGTAAAATTTATTTTCAGCCCAATGAAATGTGACAAAAAGCATCACGTATTACATGGAAGGCATTACACAAAATAGTTTAAAATTACGAGTGTGTCAGATTTTCACTTACATATCATATACATCGAATATCATACTGTAGACAAACTCTACCTGGAAGCTGTGGGATATGTTCCCTGACATTTCAAAGGTGTAATTTTTGAAGCACAAAAGTTATAACATATGATAAATTAAAAAACCAGATCTATTTTTGACATCCAATCTAAAGTAATTATACAGTCTCAGACAAAATGGTATTAGCAGGAAATAAAATTTCTCGAAAGTGTGTGATATGCCTACGCAACAGTTTTTGATGGTTAACTACTATTACGTTTTTTTTTTTCCTGGAGACCAACATTTTGTATGAAACTCTGTTGGATTTTTTAACTTGCTTAGCTTCTTGCACGTAGGAAAAAACTCCCCTTGCATGTTTGTACAGGCTTTTTAGCTCAAACCAGCTAATAGCTGTTTGAGCAATTGTGATCTGCCACCGTCACTCTATCTGTCTGTCTATCTCTATCTGTCTGTCTACATGTCTATCTTCATGTCTGTCTATCCTATTTGTCTATCTATCATGTCTGTCCACAATTGTTAAAAGTGCTTTCAACAGAGATGCCAACCCTCCCTGATTCTCAGGGAGGCTCCCTGAAAATTCATGGATTTCTGTCCATTCCGACTAACAAATATGACAACCTCCCTGATTCAAGAAGGACTTTCCCCTATTAAGTTGCATGTAATTCTAAAAACCTCCCTGATTTCTGTGTGAAACCTCCCTGATTTCTGGATGTAAATGTTGGCATCTCTGGCTTTCAAATGCTCAATGTTTGATGGATTTTCATGAAACTGGAACACATTGGTCCTTGGTGGGTGGGCTAATTGTGATCACCAGGACGTCAAGGTCAAAGGTCATTTAGGGGGTCATTACAGGCCATTTTAGGGAAACTTCCAAAAGTTATCTCTTCATACCCAGAACACTATGGTCCTGCAAGTGGGTAAGAATGTTCCTTGGGTAGCCTAGTTTGGGGTGGTACAAGGATTTTGGACTTAATGTCAGTTGGTCAGTAGAGGTCAAGAGCTCTGTCTGTACAATTTGTGAAAAATGTGTTACTATTCCCACACTGTTCATTGGATCTTGATGAAACTTGGACATGTTGGTCCTGGGACCATGGACCAGCTAGTGTGTTCACAAATTTAAGGTGAAAAGGTCATTCAGGGATCATTTGGGGTCACTGTTTAAATGTGCCATATGCTTCTTTTTCTATAAATAGCAATGGATCTTTTTGATATTTGGTCACAGGAATCTTTTAGTGGTGGTGTGCATGGGTGTATAGGATTTAAGACCCAAATTCATTTTGCACTCTTTTGGGAGGGGGATATTCTTTGAAAATACTTCCAGTGTTGCTTGACTTGCTTCTCCTACAAATATCAATAGATTTTCTTGAAACCTTGTCACTGTAGATGTTAAGTAGTGACTCTTGTGCTGTGCTCAAGAATTTGAGCTAGAGGTGATTAAGTGTCATTTTAGGTCATGCTTTATAAAAAGTTCTATTCTGAAGGTTTAATAACAATAGATCTTAAAACTTGGTCAGAGGAATTCTTGAGTAGTGACTCAGGTAAGGTGTGCAAAAAATTTATTCGTTTGGTCCTATGCATGTTTGTCCGAAATAAGTTAAAACATTTTTATAAATCATGGATACGTCAGATCAACAGATGACAGTGCTACATGACAAATGACCCGTAAGTTCTGATTGAAATATACATTGGTTGAAGGAATGATTATGGTGGCATCATAATTCATCATCATGCATTAATTGTAATTGACAATACCTCTTCCTTGCAAAGTTTCCTGCTGTACTGGCAATTGTAAATTCTAAGTTCCTTGAGGCAGCATAGAGGTAATACCTTTGAGAAGGGCATTAGCTTCATGGTCATCAGAGCAAGAAGAGAGACAAATTATCTGAAAGTATCTAACCTTCATAGCAGGTGTCGAATATGCACTCCTCTTTGGCATGCAGACTCTAACACCTGCGAACAATGACAGAGGTCATCCAGTTTCGTTACATTCATGAGCCCAATATGATTTTACTCTCTCAGCTGTTGATTGGTTTCAATATATGAATATTCATATTGCACGAAAAGGCTGCAGCTGCAATGTTCACTTTTACACAGTAAGTCAATGGGACTTCAATGTGTGAGCTTGAAGCGGGTGAAATCACACACTCAAACCCCATTGACATTTGTCGTTCAAAACAGCATGATAATCAAGACTTGCTTTAGTCGTTTTTTTCATTGAATATTTATAATGCTTTTTGTTGTGATCGTATATATGAATAGTTAATAGGCATACAGTTTTTACGCAGTTTGACGAAGAATTCTTGCGAAAGTTCGCCGACGTTGGTATTGCGAGTACAGTCAGTGTGGGTGCAGGAGTAATACACGTCCGCTGGGCGGGCAAGAAAGTATCATGCTCTTACTCTTACTGAAGAGCCATAGGCACAACCCGACCTCTGAGACGGCCTTCAGCTGTAAGTTTAGCCACTTATATCTCACAAAACCTTCAGCTATTCCACCATTTGCTCTTTGCATTAGGGAAGTCCTATCACAGGTGTGTACCAACCCTGATTCCGTGGCACAGTCTACCTTCTCCATCACTCCTCCATGGAAGTTAGTTGAGCCAGTGGTTGACCTTAGTTTGAGGAAGTTTCTGAAAAACTCAACAAATGAACTGGTGTTTCGTGCCAACTTTAATGAGCTAAGACGTGTACTGTGGTTATCATGCCATCTATACCGACGGCTCCAAAGCCATGAACAGGACTGGGACCGCGGCGGCAAGCTGGGACACATTCCTGCAAGCCAGACTACCGGATGACGCATCAATATTTACTGCCGAACTCCAGGCACTTAAGATGGCATTCAATCTGATCAAAAGCTCTGACGGACATCAGTTCATTGTTTTCACAGACTCGCTATCCAGCCTTTTGGCACTTAAATGTCAGGAGCAAAAACACCCCTTTGTTACAGCTCTCCATGAAACTTACTCATATTTGGTGTCACTACAGAAGTCAGTTGTGCTATCGTGGGTCTAGAGTCACGTGGGCATACGCGGAAATGAAAAGGTCGACACACTTGCCAAAGAAGCCCTACAGATGGACGTCACTAACGTATACTTGCCGCACACTGATTATCGTCGTAAGATAACTTGCTATGTGAAATCGAAATGGCAAGAACTGTGGGATTCCTTCCTCCAGAACAAATTATACCAAATAAAACCAACGGCCGGGACTGTGGGTAATGCAGCCCCCAGTAAGCGGAGGGACGATTTAGTTCTGACTAGAGCTCGCATTGGCCACACTTACCTTACCCATGCCTATTTACTCCGTGGGGATGAGAGACCATATTGCATGCCCTGTGATTGTGCTCTCACCATCAGTCACATTCTCGTTGACTGTTATGAATACTCTCATATTCATCAGAAGTACTACACTGCACCAAACCTGAAGACATTGCTTGAGCGCACATACCCTTCTCTCATTCTGGGTTTTCTTAAGGAAAGTGGCCTTTATAGAAATTTTTGACATGATTCCTGCATTTACGTAGATTTTTTGTTGAATTTTACCCCTTTTGTTTTTCATTTGAATTTTACCCCCCATTCTAGCAGACACTATATAACACATTCATGTTGGTGTGTCGTTAAATCTAACTTATCTTACTCTTTTAACTAGCAAGGTATTTTCATGAAAGTTGGTCACAGTAATCCTTGATAATTGGGTCAGATGGGCTGTTTGGGAATTTCAGTGATGCGTGAGCGATGGTTCAGATGGGGTGTTGCGCTAATTCATTTAGGCCTATCTACATTAAAGTGTTCTGTGAGTACCCCATTTTAGAAATCACAAAACATATCATGTAGTAAATTGGGACGGTATGGCAAGCAGCAGGCCACGTGCCACAGTGTCAAGGACAGTATGACAAGCAGGTTGCATGTCACAGTGTCCTGGACAAATAATGTGCATTGTGCGTGAGTGGCAGTTGAGTTACTGAAAGTAACTGTATATTGTGTGTAAAGAGCAGAAGCTACTGGACATTTAGATGCAGCAAGGTCTTGTGATTTAAAGGAGATCTAGCAGTTTGAAGTAAGGATTGCACTGCCTAGGTCAGACAGTAATCCCTGGCTTGTCTCTTCCATGAAATTTCTACAAGACATAGAAGTTAATACAAAAGAGGGCTGTCCTCTGCCACTTATTAAGGAGGATTAGGGGACTTTATCCTGATTTCAACAATATAGTTAAAAAAATGGTCCAAATATTGTAACTATCTTTTTAGAAACTAGGACTTCCTTGTATTATGATCACTTAAAACTCAATGCATCTTTTGCCTTGGAACTAGCAATTGATACATCTTTTTAAAGTTTAGTGTAACTGTCACATACTCTTTGGTTCAGTTTGCACTACTGCACCATTGTTGCTTTAGTGTTTATTGGTGAAATTGGGTAGCTACCCCCTTCCCTAATCAGGTTTCCCCCCTTCCCTCTAAAAAATTCCTGTCAAGTGGTACTTTTGATTGTTTTATTTGAGAAGCATAGTCAAGGACAATGTCCATGCATGTACATCCACTTGAAATCTTTGCTAAAGATGGCATGCACCATTTTGCATCCACAGTAGGCCACCTGTAAACTAAAATTTTGCACAGGGGAGTGGTCCCCTTAGACATGGTGGTCTTTACCAGAGAAGAAACTTGAGAAAACCTCTGTTATGTGTATTTTACATATTAGCAAAGATACATTAAGAAAGAAATTACTTTCTTAACATATCATTTGCATGTATTGAGGACTATTTTTAACTTTGGATAATGCGACTTTAATTGTCATCATTACCTGCTGTGATATATATATACTGACCAAGTGACATGAATAATTGTCATAATTATAACTGTAGTTTGCAAGTAATCATACAGTACAGTAGAATGCTGATGCTTTTTACCAAATACTTTCTGAGCGGTAACTGCTCTGTTAGTTTCCGATATCTCTTTGTGGCTATGTTTAACAACGCCTCAGTAGTGAGGGCAAGACGGTTAGGATTAGGTCAGGTTTAGAGGTTAGATTAGGGTTATGGTCAGAGGTATTGTTAAAAGCGAGTCATTTATTTCAAAAAGCACTGTGGATCCATCACTTACTAGTCTTGTCTGTATGCATATATAGTGTCAGAATGCATGTATAGTGTCATAATACAGAGGTGCCAGAACGTAGAGATATGTCAGAACACAGACATGTAACCGTCCGAGCATTCTTAATACGGTGTATATATATTCAAATAGTATTTATGTGTTTTTTTATAGACTAACATCAATCATGTGTAGTATCTGCTAATTTTACCCAGATAAAAGCAGAGTCAGACATGAGCGACTATAATTAACAGCTGTTCCTTATGTGGTGTGGTTCCTTGTTTGCAGTTTTGAATGTTTGCCTGCAAATGGGGCTGGAAAATTTTTCATTAAAATTGTTTTCTGTTTCAGTTATATGTATAAAATATTCTATGGCATTTTAAAAGGCTAAGACCACATGATCAAGCAACGTGAATACTTGGAACAAGTTTTTAAGGTCTTTTTTTGTATCAATTTTTGCAAGTATAGCTGTTGTTTAATAGTCAAAACAAGTAAGTTGCAATGATTTCCTTTTAGCTTTGTATAGTTTAACTATTATTTTCATATTTGAACATTTTAATATCTTTTCAGGAGGAAGAGGTCATGGATTTCATTTATCGTATGGCAGATGAAATGCACAAGAGGCTGAAAGACCTTCAAATGGCTGGACGTAAACTTACCATCAAGTTGAAGGTGAGGCTGAATGGTACATCATGTTAGGCTAGAAGTTGTATAGGAAAGGGGGTGTGGAGGGTTAGAGGGCAGTTTGGTTAATATCACCTTCCTTGCTGCAAATAGTCTGTAAACTTAAAGAATGTAAAGAGTTCCATGGTCTTGCATTTTAATTGTAGGTTACGCATGTCTCTACGGTGTCTCTTCATTTCGCAAAATCTTCCTTTGCCAAAACTTGTCAAGAGTTGTTATCAATACCAATTAGGTGCTCATTCAAGCATTTTTCAATAGCCCTAAAGGTTGAAATTTGATGGCAGTTTATCTCAGATAAAACTGAAAGGTGATCTAACCTTCAATGACCATAAGTAATTTGATCCCTTTTTGCCAGTACTAATTACAGGGCAGGATTTGTTGTTTGTTGTAATGTAAACCCCACAGTGTTGGACTACTGTTGTACCAGAATAGTCATCATAGCTTTTAACAAAGCTGCTGCTCAATGGAGCAGCTAATTGAAGTAATGAACCAGTGGTCGGGTACTTTAATTGGGAACCGCAGTTTTCCCCTAAAAACTGCGGTAGCTATGACTAATTCCAGCAAAGGCAAATTTTGCCTGATGTTAACAGTTTGCTTAAACAATAAGGAATTGTAGCATGTCATTTTTCCCTCCCAGAAGCTCGTGCAGCATGTTACAACCCTGCATTTGTATGACTCTGGTCGGGTCCAAACTTAAAAGTCAATCAGGTAGAAGACAATCTCACACCTAGCCAACATGCTTGGCAAAGAATGGTCAACCTGAGGAAATGCTGCTAGGAGATTTTGAAACTCCTTTGTTAATAAAAGCTATTTCCATCACTCATGCATGACTGTTAATTAATCAGTCAAGTCGACTGTTGATTTGTGGTCAGAAGGAAGTGAGAAAAAGTCTGCTGTATTGGTCACTGAAGAAGTTGAACCTTATGACATGCTTGCATCAACATGGTTAGGACCTGACAAATCCCCCAACTGACAGTGCAGGGCAAGAAACATATCACTCAGGCAAGCGCACTGCTTATAGTATCCAATAGCCCCACGGGCAAGTATACATCAAAGTTTTCCCCACATATGAGTTCAAGTCTATTGGGCAGATTTAACTAGACAAGTAGATATTTATGCATACAAGTAGATGTAGAGAACAGCTAGCCAGATGGACAAGTAATGAAAAAAGAATTTGTTAGAGCATGAGCATGGTACACTAAGGAAATTACTTTTATCATTTCAAACAATTCTGTGTACTATAAACAAATTGACAAAGCGTTGCTTTTCAAAAAATTAAATGTCTCCAGAATTATGAATTTTCCATATCGTTAGAAAGTTTTGGCCAACAAATGACCATTGATTGACAAATGCAAACAAGGCCCTCTTCTAATCAGGACCTGTTTATATCAGTGCAAAATTTGAGAAAGTTTGTACTTCTCTGGAAGAAAGTCTGTGGGCTGGGGGTTGTAGAATATGCCCACAGTATTTCCCGCCTGTCGTAAGAGGTGACTAAAGGGAAGGACTTGCACTGTATTTGAGCTGTATTTGAAACCAAACTTGAACTTGAACCGTATTTAAACTTTACCATTTTATCTAGTTGACACTATATAACACATTCGTGTTGGTGTGTCATTAAATCTTATCTAACTAACTAACTGTAAGAAAGTCTGATCATGTCCATACCTATTGTCCAGCTGGTGCACTTTTCATGCTATTGCTTTGTATGTCCTTTGTTTTCAGAGAGATTTAATTGAAATTCGCCAGTATTGGCAGATGGTGCAAATAATTAGAATTTTCGGTTTGTTGATTTTTCAAGATCAAACGGCCTGGAATTGTTCGAAACTCTCAAGACGACTCTCGATTTCTTGGGACTGGTGCATTTGACAGCAAGTATCGCAGTGTAACACTCCCCCAGGAAACGGATGATTTAGCTACCATCAGAAGGGAGTTTAAAAGTATCTTCTTGTCACTCAAGGTCGCTCCTGAAGATGTCAGAGGGGTGAGTGACAAAAATGATCTTGTTATTCAGCCAACTTGTTTTATTTCATTCTCATACTCATCCTTTTAGAATACTTGCCTGAACTCATAGAGCTCACACCCACAGACTTTGAAAGTTGTACATAGGTGCTAGTACTCTTCTTCTACATGAACAACAGATGTACTGGTACTCACTGCAGACTCTTGACAGACATACTCATGACATTGTACTCACACCACAAGTATGAGTTATAGAAGGTTTCCATTTTCTGTTGTATGGTATTTATACAGTACACAACTACTCATACTCATGATATTGTACTCACACTGCAAGTATGAGTCACAGGATGTTTGTATTGTCTGTTGTCTGATATTTTTACAGTACACTAGTACTATTTATCCTTATGACATTGTACTCACACCACAAGACTGGTATGAGTCACAGAATGTTTCCTTTGTCTGTTGTCTGATAATTATACAATACACTTGTACCAATACTCATGGAATTGTATTTACACCACAAGTATGACTCTCAGAATGTTTCATCATCTTTTGTTTGGTATTTAGTAAATATTCCAGTACTGGTACTCATGACAATGTACCCACACTACTAATATGAGTCACAGATTTTTTTGCATAGCCTATTATTTAATTTGTACAAAACACTGCTAGCCATACCCATGACATTGTACTGTGACACTATCAGCCTCATTCTCATAGTATTTGTGTTTACTTTTGTCTGGTATTTATACAATACACTCATGTTTACACTAGTCTCATGAGTTGTACTGATACTAGAAGTCTACCGTATTATTTATTCCTCACATTTTAACCTTGTTTTTGGATTGGTTTTTGTGTTCAGAGGTATGGTATAGGTCTTAAATCTGTTGGCATGTGGTTTAAAAGGCCACAGACCATAACTTTTAAAACCAAAGGTAGGTAAGGATTAGAAGTTGGATACCCCATTTGGCATACTGAGGATTAGGCAAACCCTTTGTTTGGCATGGAGAGACAAATCTTGTTCTGATTTCTGTAGCACATTTGCCACTTTTCCAAACAAAGGTTTATCTTTTCCGGGGATCTGATACTTGTCACTTCTGAATACATAAGACTGCATTTGAGAAATAAATTCTTTTCTTCATATTTGCAGGTGGGGGTTCAACTTAGCAGACTGAAAAAAGTTAGCAGTCTTCTTGGGGTAACCAAGTCACTTGAGGAACTGCTTCCAAAAAAGTCGGACATTCAGAAAACCTCCCCTCCTACATCCCCTGATAAGAATCCATCCACTACCAAAACTTTAGGAAAGCCAAAGAAGTACTCTCTTTTAAATTTTGTGCAACCAAAGAGAAAATCAAGTTCTGATGAAGATTTAGCACATTGCAAAGCTAAAAAGTTCAGTGGAAGCACATCTTCTACGGATGAATCAGAATTGGAATCCTCCTCTAGCTCTCAGGGTTCATTCTGTAATTCAAGGGATGAAGACGATTTGAAAGAGGATACCATTAATAATGCTTCATTAAAGACAACCAAAGTTTCTACACAACTGTCATCTGGTTGTGACAAAAGGAAAGGTGAAGGCTCAGGGGAAAGAAAATGTGATTCAAAAGAAAGTAGTCCATTAAAAATTGCAATAAAAGATTTAGGCAAAAGTAAATTCACAGAAGTGAAACTATCAGACATGTTGAAAAATTTGGGTGTGTGTCAATCAAAAAGTGAAAAGAACCTGGATAAAGGCAATTCAATGGAAGGAAGTGAAATAAAAATTGCAAAACCTGTAAGTAAATGTGAAGCAGTAGACAGGGGACAATCAAACATTGCAAAATACATGGTCAAAAGTGAATTAAGAGTAGGGAGTTCATCAAAAATTGCAAAGAATTTGGGTACAGATGAATCAATGGAAGGGGGTAAATCAGGAATTACCATAGATGTGGGCAAAACTGAATCCAGTGCAGGGAGTCAATCCAAAGTTTCAGCAAGCGACATGGGCAAAAATGCTTTAAAGGAGGAAACTTCAACAAAATGTACAAGTGTGAAGAATAAAAGTGTCATTCCATCCACCAAGTATACTAAGACTTACACTGAGGTGAATGATCCAGGATTTCTCGCCCAGTTTTACCAAAATTCAAAATTTCATCACATTTCAACATGGAAGGTAGAGCATAAGACTTTTATCAATGACTTGCAGAAGAATGAGGAAAAGAAATTCCCTGGGAAACAAAAATTACAAATGTTCACAAAAAAGGATGAGCCTTCCTCTCCTGAAAAGGAAGAGTCTTCCACGGAACACTCGATCTCAAAAACGTACTTTGGTTCTGGGCGTACCATTTTTGATCAAGTAGGACCAGAAAGGATTGTTTGGGAAAATAAAAGTGTGATCCTCCATATTGATATGGACTGTTTCTTTGTATCGGTCAGTCTCCTTAACTATCCAGAATTACGTGGCTTACCCCTTGCTGTGGCTCACACAGGGGTTAAGTCATCACAGGTGGCAAACATCTGGCATGAAGATTTTGAAAGAGCCTACTTTGAAAAGAAAATGTGGAAGAATCCAGCTACGAACTGCATTGAAATTAGCTGCAAGGAAAGAGTGCATCCATATGGAACAGTCCAAATTGAACAGAAGGGTGAAAATTTGGGGGGAACCCCAGGGGAAAATGGCATTAACAAACCAGTACCATTAGATGCTACTTACCTCAACTCGATGGCAGAGATTGCATCCTGCAGTTACGAGGCAAGAAAAGCTGGGGTTGAAAATGGAATGTTACTTGTGGAAGCAAAGTCATTGTGTCCAGATCTCCGAACTATACCATACCATTTTGAGAATTACCACAAGGTGTCCCGGATTCTTTATGAGACTGTTGCCAGGTAGGTTAACAGGTATTTGGTAGTTATTTTACTCTAATGCTGTCATATTTGATCACGATATTAAGTTAAAAGTTAGAAATTATCTGCTGTATGATTACTGCAATGGTGTGGTACTGATTACTGCACTGGGTGGGTCAGGGTTCTAGCCAAATATTTTGACAAACTGGGCAGAATTGAAAAGTGACTATTAACACCGATGTCAAAGGCACCAGTGTCGGTAGTCACAGAGCAATTGTCCAATAGGCATGGGGTCAAGGGACCCACCTTAGGGCCACAAGTTGTGGGGTCCAAGGACAGAGTGCCTTGTGGGGTCGGCAATTGTCTGGTTTTAAGATCAGTCAAACCACTTCAATTCCACTATTTTGCACACTATTCTATGCACAACCTTACTCATTTCACCCTACATGACTCACTCTCAGTACTACTGTATAGTACTACTATGATGAGTGGGGTTTCTTGGTTTAACAGTGCCAAATTCCAGCATGACTCATAAAATTCAAACTTTTATGCATTGCACATGTTTTTGGATAGTTTTAGCATTTATTATTCACTACAATTTTAAACCCGGTCCTATCTTCAAACCAGATGGGAACTTTCCAAACTGGGCACTGTTAAGCGAAATCAGATTCAAACCAGGCGGTGTGCCCTGTTAAAATGGGGTGGCTAAAGCCCTGTTGGTAAAGTTTAAATACTCAGAACTTCAAATTTTAATTATCTTAAATCTCAGTGGTACTAATTCAAATTGTAGAAATGGTTATTAAATATACTTTGTTAGAAAGGAAGAGATGATGTGATGATACATGCCTTAAAGGCCTAGTTACCCATACCCCCATTTTCTTGTTTGTCTTTCAGCTTTACAAATGAGATTGAAGCAGTCAGTTGTGATGAGATGTTTGTTGACATCACAAAGATTCTTCGAGACACAGGCGCTGCCCCCATGGAATTTGCACAGCTTGTGCGAGATGAAATATTTGCAAGAACTCAGTGCACAGCTTCTGTCGGAATAGGTAAGTCATTCCAAATTAGTTGCAGCTCTTGTCAGCATTTCTGGTAGAATTTCTTTCAAAAAAAAAAAAACCCAGGAAATTTGAATTGAAAGTGGATGTATCATTAAATGTAGTGCATTCGTTTGGCTTCATGTTAAAGTTTTTAACATTGTAGACTTTAGACCTGGGTCCCTATTCACAAAGAATACTTAGTAAAAAAACTTGTGTAAGTCAAACTTGCATAATGTATCTTTCTTAGTTGGTATATCATGAACGGAAAACTGCATAAATATTTTTGTGTAAATTTTAGCAAGCTTCAGAGCTGTCTTAAGTACAAGAAGTCATAGCAACACACACAGAGGCATGCTGTACTAAGTAGTTGTGTATGGCGTGCCACCACATATGGGAGCACTTAAAACCGTGCGCATCATTTGAACAATAAGAGTCAATGTGATTGGCTAAAAAATGTGACAAGAAATGCTGCAACCACACACACGATTGGCTCTTGAGCATTTATTGCAGTTACGTGTGGTATCTTTATGAACTGCATAATTTGCTTTTGTGAACACCACTTTAAGAAATTCTTACACAGTGTGTATTTTGACTTACGCAAGAACTTACGCAAATGTTAGTTACTAATTCCACTCCTGTCCATTTTCACATGAAAAATTTGATTTTTGTATCATCAAATGCTTGATTCTTTGAAATGGATCGATGCAGACTGTGTCTTGTAATAGTCTAGTAAAAGTTCTGTCATTCTTATTTACTCATTTTCGTTTTGTCAACCTGCAGCCTCAAACACACTTCTGGCAAGATTGTGTACAAGAGTTGCCAAACCAAATGGAATATTTCTTTTAGAGGACAGCAGAGTGGATGAATTCATGAAATCCGTGCCTGTTAGAAGTCTGCCAGGTAAAGATTAATTAATTGCCTAGTTCAGGCTCACTCCATGTCATATTGGCCTGTTCTTTGTGACTTGAATACACTACTTTTCAAATCAAGCCTAAGTAAATATTTTGTTTGCCTGTATGCAGTAATTTTCTCAACAAGAAGGGAGAAAGACCAACTATAGTGCATATTTGATGGGAATGACGAGCACTTGTATTCCAGATGGTAATAGTGTTGGAGGTCTTGAGTCTACAGTCTTGGAAAAAAACTTGTTGGAACACCCCTGCACTCCCCACTCCCCCATACAATTTTGGAGATAATGTCAATTTGGGATACACTGCTTTCATATGAACACAACATTGTACCGGGGGACGAGGCGATCATAAATCATGCACAACATTGTTCTGGGGGACGGAGGTTCCGTAAATGGTGCACGACATCATATTGTGTATGATGCAATGGTGGGAGGTGTTCCAACAGATTTGTCCAAGATTGTAGGCTCAGCAGCAATAACAAGACCTTTAATTATGTCAGTACAGGTGGAGACCTCTAGGCCAGCCTTGGCCTTCAGAACATAAACATGTATGTGGCCCCAACGTGGAGGTGGTTCTTAAAATAGATTCTTGGGGGTACAAGTTTTTTCTTTCTTACTACGTAAGGATATAACTCTGTTCTAATTGTTTTCCAGGAATTGGAGAAGCAATCAGTCAGAAACTTCTCATGCTGGGTGTTACCACATGTGGTGATATGCAGCAATTGTCCCTCACATTTCTGCAGCGATACTTTGGGACCCGAACAGGGCATGACTTGTATCAACACTGCCGTGGGAAAAATGACCAACCAATCAAGACAGAGCGTGAGCAAAAACTGGTTTCTTCTACTGTGAATTATGGCATACGTTTTAAAACGGTAAGGTGGATCAACTTTGCTCATTATTATTCTGTGAGGGTTTGGGAGACTACATTATGTTTGTAGTTGGTTACCATCCCCCTTAGGTATTGCAGTCGGGTATGGTTTCTTACAATGGCCTCATCGTAGGGTTGGGTGGCTTTAGTATTCTTGGAATCAGGTACCCGTGTCCCTATTATTAGACCTTATGCATATGATGTCACAGAGCAGAAAGTGCTCCCTCATTTGGAGGAAAAGCACATACCATGGCAAGTTACACCAACAAATGCAGACAGCTGATTTGTCAACCAATCGTACACGTGTGTAAGTCTACTACATGTGGTGCGAAATCCACGTCATTCGTGCATGTGTGCTTCATTGTTTTCCTCCAAACTGACATCGTGTGATGTCAATACATAAGGTCTATAGGGACTCCTATTATGATGTCATAACTGACAAAGGAACATATACCTCAGCAGCTTTAATCTGTCAACTGTTAGACTATCAATGAATAATGATACACCAGTAGGCTTACCCTACAGATTTTAAAACGATTTAAGTGCTGAATTGGCAGTGTTGGAGTGTTGGAGAATCACAGGCATTTGAAGAGAAAATGTTCCAGTAAGGAATAGAGAAAAGAGCTGGTCATATTAAAATACTTCATTAAAAAGTGTGAAGTTATGCAAATGTAAACTCAGAAGTGTGATTTTTCTGCCTATCTTTGGCAGGCTTGAAAATTACCCTGGAGTCTTGATTCCAATGGAAGTGGAGTCACTGATCGTCTCCTGGACAGGAGTGGTGACTCTGAAGTAGAGTCAGGTAACTGGTCCAAGCCTACTTCATAGCTGATACAGAAATGAAGTGTGGACGTCTAGATAGCCTAACAAGAAATGAATATACCAGTAGGCCTTAACACCCAGGAAATTTTGATCCCATCAAAGGCCACAAAGCCGCATTTGTTACAGATTTCATGTAAAAGAACAATAAACTTCGTGTGCAAAAACACAAATACAAACTCCAAAATATTATTTTGCGCATGTTTTTGGCGGGACTGAATATTGCCCAAGATTCCACAGGAAGTGGAGTCAACGGGTCCCTCCCATCCAGGAGTCGTGACTCTCATGTAGAGTTGCAGTAACCCCCTCCCCCATAGCCTAGTAGCTGCAAATCGTCAAAAGGTATTGTACTGGTTAGGCATATGTGCAAGTAATGGCTGGGTGTCGTATGCATCAAATTTGCTCCACAAACTAGTCAAATGGCTACCCAAGGTGCCTAGGTATGCACCAGTTGTTTTGGACATGCATCCCCAGGAACTGTTACAATATTAACATATGGAATTCATTTTACATAAAATCTGCTCTGCAGAATCTGAGCAATAAAAATTTTTTGTCATACATCTTTTTGATGGTTCGACAATGACCTTGAAGGAGAAGAAAGGTCTAGGATTTGAAAAGGATGCATGAAAACTTGATCTCATTAAAATTACATTTGCAGGTGCACACAGATATACAACATGTGGTTTTCTGTGCAATCTGCATTTAAATGTAACCATTTAGTCAGAGGATGCAAGTAAGAAAGAACTAGATAAATAAGAACTAGATAAAGGAGTAGGCAGTACAGTGTTATGTTATATTGTGGGTGAAGGTCAGAGGTCACAAAAACAGTTACCTTGAACAAGAAAGATTTAGGATGTGAAAGGATGAAAAGAAAGAGAAACCTTTCATACAACAATTACACACTGTTGGTCCTTGAGATATTGCCATTTCAAAGATTCACATGGGTCTGCATTTCTGCCAACTCATTGACAAGTAGCAAGTCTATTTTGTTGTTACAGAGAAGCCACTTTTAAAAAAGAAGTTGTATTTTTCTCTTTCTTTGTAAGCATCTTCCACTTGTTTTAGGTGCAACAACCATTCGTAACACTAATTTTGAAATGGTTATGATGAGTACAGCATTTCATTCTGAGAAGCACATTTATGCTTAACAAACTGCAAAGGAAAATAAAAAGATCCCCTTCTTGAAGGGAACATAGAAAGTTAGAATCCCTCCCCCTTCCCCTACAGAAACCCTTCCCTCAGATCCCCTTCCCTCACAGAACCCAGCTTCCTTCCTTGCAACACACACAAGGAAACACTGACAGTATAAGAACAAATAGTGTTTGTGAATAAGAATTGGCCAGAGAAATGAATGCCTCTTTGTCTGATGTGACTCTTCACTCTTCTTTTCCTCATGGACTGCAGAATGATGGTGCCCTGAAATTTATCAGCGAACTTGCTGAAGTGGTACACAAAAAACTACAAAAGACTGGCATGAAAGGAAGGACTATCATGCTAAAGCTGAAGGTAATAGAAGAGCAAGTTTTGTTCTTATGGTTATGCAATAAGTTTTTGCAATTTCGACTGCACATGTGCACAACATGAAAAACTGGGGATAAACAAACACACAGCCTACAACACGTGTCAAAAAAATGCATTTATTTTAGAAGACATTCAAATCATCCCCTTTAAGATCAGCCAGGAGTGTAAGAAGTGTTCTTAACTTTGGTTTTTTGTCTTGACCAACATGAACATCCTCGTCTTGGCCTTTACAATTTTCTTATAATCTGTCCCAAACTGCGTGTATTTTGTATACTATGTATGGCAAGAGTAGTTTGTTTATCTTGCTTGCATCCCACAATTCCTTGTGGCAAATGTAATTACAAAAAGACTTATTGCTTTGCTTTGTACTATTAAACATGGCTTGCATCATTTTCAGTATTTCTCGAGTGACTTTGTAGATCATGGTACACTGTTAAGCCTGTAGTAGATGCATCTGTTATTTTAACTGACTGTTGATTTGAAGTATGGAACTATGCATGACTGAGCTTCCGTCAGTCACCATTGCAACAAAGTCTAGTAGTAGCCTCCCCTTTTCCTCATCCTAACCTCCAGAAGAGATATGAACATGCAGTGAGTAATGGGTTGTTGTGTCATTCTTAAACTCAGATTATCTCCGTTAAGTCATTGTTTTGTCACTGTTGCTGTACGTGTTGTAGGATCACATTTAAAGACACAATGCTGGACTTGGGGGACTCCAGAGTTGGGTACCCGTGGCCCTATTCAAGTTGTGACTCCTACAATGATGTCATAGCTAATACAGGATCATAGTACCTTAGTAGCTGTAAAACTACCAGCCCCCGCCAGAAGGCTATCGCCACAGGCTTTTGAATGGCAGTATTGAACAGACAGTGTTGGAGAATGGTAGTGGCCAACCAAAGAGAGAAGTTGTGATTGAATAGAAATAAAAGATCAGAAGAACCAGTTGTGTTAAAGTACTTCATTAAAACCTGTGATATAACACAAATGTAACCTCCAAAATATGACTGTGTATATTTTGACTGTATTGAAAATTACATAGGAGTCACAATTCCAAGGAAGTGGAGTCGCTACCTGACTCCCAGCCGGGAGTCACCCTCTGATGTAGAGTTGAGTAACCCTCCCAGGCCTAGCTAGGACTCCCCTGACTGGAAGAAGTCAGAAGAAATGAAAAAGTTTGGATATGTTGTTTTCTTCTGTTTATTAATACTAGACAAGCATTAGCCAACACACCACCCCAGACAAATATGCATGGTCAAGTGGTTACAGCATCCGACTTGCAGCCAGAAGGTCTGGGGTTCGACTCCTGGCCGGGTCATACCAAAGACTTTAAAAATGGAACCTACTGCCATTGTGCTTGGTGCTCAGCATAAGCAATGGAGTAGGGAAAACAAGCCAGTATGCCACAACTTAAAAAAAGGCCGTGGCCGGTCCGACTTAAACCAATTGGTTAGAAACTGAGCCGTAAAACCTCATCTAACTGTAACTCAGACAAATCTGGTCTGCCATTTACAAACTTAGATGAAATGTCTACATACACAATCTCTAAGACAGTGTTTCTCAAGCTGTTGGACCAGGGGATGTACCACTTTACATACCCTTTAAACAATTTTGTAGACTTTTTCACACTAGACTAAAATATCTCAGGCCATTTGACCATCTTTTTTTTGCAGACCTTTGCTGTAGGTCACATGGCAGGTTTCTGTATAGGGTTTGTGGTGCAGCCTTGAAAAAATTTGAAAGTGTTTGAATTTGAATGGGTTTTTTTTTTAAACTTGTGAAAATGGTTAAATTTGTCATTGCAAGAAATCATGAAACAGTGTTTCTAATTCTTCTAATTTTCTAGAACTTGTATCATTACTCAAGTGCTGGGAAAAAGTGATGTGCTTGACAAAACTTTTGATCCTTGAAACATTCTTATAGGGCTTTAGAACAAGGGTCGGCAAACTAGGGGTCGCGACCCTCGAAAGGGTCTCGAAAATATTTTGGAGGGTCATGAGAAGGATTCCGGAGCGAAAAATAATTGCCAAAGTTGTCATTAAACATAAGCAATGGGAGTAATTCTTATCTAAGAACCAGTGTTCTGCTGTATTAACACTGCATAACCAAGTCAGATCAAACCACTCTTACCGACCCGTCAATTTGAGGACCACCAAGATTCCGGAGTTGAAAGGTGGGGCTACCAAGCAAAAAAGTTTGGGGACCCCTGCTTTAGAAGATGATTGGACCAACTGTCTTCAATGTTTAAGCGTGAATGAACTATTTAATCTTGTCCTTCAGATTCGAAGAAAAGGTACCCCACAGGAAGAGCTGAAGTTCATGGGCCATGGAATATGTGAAAACAAAACCCGGACAATAAGTCTGAGACAGGAAACGGATGACTTGGCTATCATCAAGAGAGAAAGTTACGCACTGTATTGGCAGATGGGAGCTCCACCAAGAGATATCAGAGGGGTAAAAAACCAATCCTTCAATGTAGCCATTGAGTAGTGGCATATACCCAGACACCAGCATTTAGGGGACAAAGAGAGGGAAAGGGTTACATTTGGGGGGGGGGGTAAACTTAGCAGTGGACACTATATTTTTGTAATTTTGAACAATGAATGTGGTCTTTATTTAGGAGAGGGAATGAAAGTCAGGGAGGGGTCTTTGAGAAGGGGAAGAGTGTTCCTCTGCCTTACCATCACTGGCTATGCCCTTCTCTTTTAGAAATGCTGATAGTTTGATATGCCATCTTTTGCTCTACTGCAGGAATGGCTAGATTTGCCAGCTGTCATGGAATTGCTGTGACAATTTTTTGACTAATCCAAGATCTTTGTCACAGAATTCCATCCATATTGTGGAAAAAACTTCATACATTAATGAAGTAAAAAACAACATATTGTTGTAAATACTATGCAAGTAGGGCTTTTCAGACTAGTTTAATTGCCTTGAGTGGCCATATGTTATTTCTCTGAAAATGCCCAGACTTTTTGTTATCCATAATATCAGCTAGATTTTTACTCTATTAAAAAGTAAAATATGCTTTTGTAAGTTGAAGGAAGTACTTTTTACCACAATGTTGTAAGATCATTTCTCTATCATAAAATTTCTAAATTAGTGGGGAAAAAACCTATGTCTGTCTTCTGAGAGTTGTTTTGAGACTTAGGATGTATTTGCAGCAAAAATTTCTGGCTATCATAATTATTTAAAATTTTGCCCTAATTTGTGCAGATAGTCCAATCTCTCACAACACACACACCCAACACAATGATAAGCATGAATGGATCCTATGGCATCTGTGAATATAGCTCCCCTTATTATGTTCACATTCAGAAGGGGTGATTATTGCCAAAAATAGCATAAATTTGCTTCATTGACAAGGATTTTTGAAAGTAGGATGGAGTTGAAAGCTACCTATCAAGACAAAAGAAGAATATTACAATCAAATGTTGGGCAAGACAGCTGAATACAATCCATGGTCTCTGAATTGGAGAAAAATTATGTCAAAAGTAGTAAAGTTTCTGAAGGACCTCATGTGCTTAAGGCAAACATTCAGCTACTGCTAGTTCAGCAAATGAATGCTAGTTTTTCATAAACTGATTTGCTCCAGTCATTGTGGGGTTAGGCTTTGTAGATGGTGTCACAGATTTACTTCTTTTTTGTAAAGTTAACAAGCCAAGAGATAGCTTTCTGCATCTGCTTACTAACTTTATAAACTAATTTCCTCCCTGATGCAAGGGTAAGGGAGTATTAATTTAGCTTATCAAATATGGTGCACAAAGGTTGGAAGTAGGGGGTCCCCAAGCAGATAACTGCCAAATGTTATCAGGTAGAATTATAAAACAAAAGTATGAGATTAATATCTGGCAAAATTATTTTGTGTTGCAGTTTTATTAAAGGAGGCTTTGGGAGAGAAAAGTTTGAAAATAAAATGCAGTTTGCAGGTTATCACCTAGCAATGCAGTTTGCAGGTCATCACCTAGCAATGCATTGTGTAACCATTAAAACATATTGTTAGCGTAAAGAGAAGCCAGTTTTAATATTGGTTTAAACAACATCACTGGCAAAAGGGCTCAGAGGTACGACAAATTTATCAAAAATAGAACAATACCGAAATCATGATGAATCATTCGAAAATTCAATGGAAGTGATTTGGCGAAGTTTTAACCAAGTGGATTAGCATCTTTAATTCTTTAGCAGATTTGGTTCCGTTGGACACCACCTTTTGTTTATCAACTTTTCAGGTTGGACTTCACATTACACGGTTGAAGAAATCAAGTTCTGCCTCATCCAAGTCACTCATCGATATGCTTCCAAAGAAATCTGATCTGGTGAAATCACCTTCATCATCACCCCCAAAGTCTCCAACTCTGAAACTAAATTCTGTCAAGAGTCCCTCAAATTTCTCACCAATCTCAACTTTCTTCAATAAGAAGAGAAAAGAGGAAACGAGATTCTTTTTTCCTGATGATGACGATGACGATGATGTGTTCAGAGATGAAAAATACGGCTGCAGTCCCTCTGAAAAGAAGGTCCGGTGGTGGTAGTATTACATTACTTTTGGGGATGGTTAATTGGTTTTATATGTGCAGGTGTGCATGACCCACTTACTCTCTCTCGTATATAACATGGTATCTGAAAATCGGGGAAACTTTGAGGGTTTTCAGACTTGGCATGTTGATACACCTCGGTGAGTGGAAGAATCTGTGTCTTGTTTTTGGTAGTGGTCAAAAATCATTGTGGGTCATTGTAAACAAATGTGAACACAAAATCTCAAGAAGGGTAATCCAAAGGGAGTGTCATACTCAGGATGTGGATTTGATATGTTGAGCAACAAACTGCAGTAGTGTGTTTTGATGATGGTTGAATTGTGAAAAACTTGTGTACAGTTTCCAGAGAAGGGGTAACCTTAAGGGATCTCATAATTGGCATGTGGATGTCCCATGATGGGTACAAGAACTCTATTTTTTTTGTTTAAACTCAGTGGTCTTTTGGGGTTACCATAGGTCAATCTATACACAAATTTGCAGAAAACCTTCCCTAAACATTTATAATATGTATTCAAAACCCTCAAAACAACACTTATTCATTTTTCAATTGTGGCTGCTTTTATAAAGATATTCCTTTTTCAAGTCACAATTGCTTTCTGAAGAAGGTAAATTCTCACTAAAACTTTAATAGACTAGAGATGTAATCTTTACGCTTTTCACTTTCTAGTAGCTCAGTGTTTTTAGTAAAGAGTGTACCTAAGTTACACCATTGTCTTCAGTTGAAAGGTGTAGTATTTAAAGCATCAGTCCTTAAATGGCGCATACAGTCACCTTAATTGTAATTGAACTGTCTGTGCATGCTAAATCTGGAAATTTTGTTTTATACCTCAGTGACATTTTTTTACATGAATTGTTAATTTTGGTTTATCAAAGATATACAGTGTTTAGGTTGTGAAACATCCTGGTTGATTATAAGAGGAAATCAGATTGGTTCAGCTGATATTTTAAAGCTAAATAAAATATGGAGATTGCATATATATGCCTCTTTAACTTGTAGTGTCAAATCCTGCTTTTAAATAATTAAAGCTGCATAAAATAGAATAGGGTGGCTACAAACATGCTCTTTAGATTTTAGTGTAAAATCTTTCTTTTAGATTCAAAAATTGAAATCTATCACTTAATGCTAAGTCCCTTTTAGTACAGAAATTTCATACAGTTTTATCTTAAACTTTTTCCCACAGGGTACATCATCATCTCCTATTCATAGCAGCCCTGATAAACCACTCTTTTCCCCAAAACCTATAACTATGTTTGGATCAAGTCCAACAAAAAGGTTGGTAAAATTGTTAAATCTTCTGAGCTCACTGGAAATGTTATCATAACCTAGGTTTAGGTTATGGTTGACAGATCAATGATGTGTTGAAAACAAAAGGTAGTTAATACTTAGTAATGAGTATGCATGGGGATAAATTGTTTGACTTAGAAACGGTAACATGTAATATTTAACAACTTTAACTCAGAGGCAATGTTTAATACAAAATTTTTCCATTCTTTGCATTTCTTGACAATTTTTTTGACCAGATCAAAGCTGCATTTGTATGCTTGGTGGTTGTGAGGAAAAATGTTTTGTGTTCCCTCAGTTTAGGAGTGGTAGAAAATGTGCTTCGTGTATGCATGTTCATAGGAGTAAGTTGGTGGAACTTAATGCTGACAAAGTTAAACTTAATTAGAAAAGTGGCAACCTTTTGCTTGATTTGAACTTTTTGCTGGGGATGAAATTCCCTTCCACTTGATGCTATATACTTCATGCCCCTCAAATTCCTTGCACAGATTTCCCTGTTTAATTCAGCATGATCCCTACTTAATTCATTTATACCTAAATGTGACCATTTATTTAGTCAGAATAGAAGCCTTCCTTTCTTATCAGATGTTATTGTGAAAATATCTCACTGTGTAGGTGGAATTTTGGGGTGACATGAGATTATTGTATGCATTCTGTTGTGCAATAATAAGATGAGGAAGGCAAAGAGGTAAAACTTGGACATTGTGAATTTGATGTATAAATATAAAAATAAAGCAAAAATAAAAAAATAAAAGATATTTCAGAGTGTGATCTGTAAAAAGTATGATGGGTGTTTGTCATAGTTTGTTCCTTGCAACAGAATGGTGACTTGTTTCCTTCTTGAGATTACAAAGAAGAGGACACCATCCTTTCTAACAACTCGTGTGTAACAAATTCAGTTTCTCTGGTGTACAATATAAAAAAAAATGTGGCATCACTTTGTAGAATATACAATTTGGAAATATTTGTTTTGTGTGGCAGGGACAGAGAAGATAGTGACACTTCATCAAATTCACCACTGAATTCACCCTTCAACCTGGACCCAGAAGTATTGAGCAGTCTTCCTCCAGACATTCTTCGAGAAGTTTTAGAGGAGGAGAGGTTAAAGATGAAGAAGACACAAAATATTGTGGAAAAGCTGGGGAAAGTAGAAGACCTACCATCATTTTCAAAAGTGAGTTTGAAATTAAGGGGTTGAGGAATTCCACAAACAGCAATTAATGATTTTGTTAATGATAGTAAGAAAGACCTGTGCATTCATGTGTGTGTTTGTGGGTGAGTTTGTGATGCTTAGCTTCTTGACATGAGATTTCAAGAAGTGTACATGTAGCAAACTTGTGTTATTTTTGGTATGTAGATGCACCATTTTTTAGGAGAACCCTCTTGTTTTCGTGGAGGTCAAAGGTTACCTGAGGCCTCTAGAGGGGAAATGCAGAAAACCTGTACAGGATTTTGCAAGAAATGTAATGGTAAGAGATATATTATGGAGTGTGGCATGTGAGTGTTTTCTATCAAGTATGAGTAGACTCATTATTTGGGATCAAAGGTCATCTAAGGTCACCAGTGGTCAAAAACTGAATTAAAATCTCTTATAAAGATGCATAGATACTTGTCATGCTGTGTGGTTTAACAATCTTGATAATAGAATCTTGTCCATTGGTTAAAGGTTAAAGGTCATTTGAGGTCAACAGAGGTGGAATTTTAAAAAATAGTGTAACCAAGAGATTTCAAGGAAGCATGGACACTCCTCCTATGTGGTGTGTGGATGCATCACCATTGAATACAAAAATACCCTCATTTTTTTAAAGGGGGGGGGGTGATGAGGAGGTGTGTATTGAGAGAGGCCAATGATTTTTTTCTAACTAAAGTAAGCAGGGTTCATATGCATCCTTTGAACTCCTTGATATTGAATAGGTCATTTTCATGACTTCAGAAGTACTAAAGGAGGTTATTTCATACAGTACAATGATCATGGAAAAATGTTTGAATTTTATTTGTTTCATATGCATATAGAAACCTTGTAATGCTATCTTCTTTATGTTTGTGTACATGAACTAAAACTAGGTTCCTTAATCAAAATGAGGATGCAATTAAGATGGCTAGGTACAAAAAAAAATAAATGAAAAAATCCTTGAAAAAGGGCTTGAATTCCAAAAAGTTCAGGAGACATGACTAAGGGTTAAAGTTCATTTGGTTTTTGAAAGCATATAAGACAGCTCCTCCAAAACCATGGACTGAGGCTCATGAGTGGGTTGGTGACAACTTTTGGAGAGCTATGCCATTTTTTTCAACACTATTGCTAAAGTGTATGATACCAGTGGCATAATTGTTTCATAGTCCAATTAAACAATGGAGTATTTGTCTGCCTTGATTTTAATGTAATTCAGCTTTCCTTGCTGAGCTTCTCCCCATTAGATTCAGGTATCTCCCAAACACCCGCCGATTGCCTGCCTGGGCGGGTGTTTCCAGTTGACTAGCTCAGCAAACCATGCCATGAAAAGGCCCCTTACAGAAATGCACACTTCTAAATTCCCGATATATGGGCCTTTGATTGAGTTTTCAGCAGAACGTTTATACTTATGCACGATCAATTGAAGATTATCGCTGTGGCAACTGCCGATACTATTTTTCTGTGTAGAGCTGTTCTGGGGAAAGATAATCAGCTTAAGAGAGATAAGAACTGCAGACAGGAAATGAGAGTCACTGGTTAGAGGACTCAAGAAATAAACATTACATGCAAGGTTGCACAATTTCTGTCACAATCTGTAAGGGGCCTTGCTTGACATGCAGTTCATGTCCTCACACACCTCAGTCAGACTGTTGAGCTACTGTTCTGTTTGCCTATTGTGTAACTAATAATACAGTTGACTCCGCAAGGTAGAACCTCCTTTATGTGAGTAAATTAACTCTCACAGTTCAATGAGCTTGGTGTATTTGCAGAAGAGATAAATCACTGAGCTCAGTGTGTTCGCACAGGAGGCAAGAGAGATAAAGTTACAGTGAGATGAGGACTAGGAGAGCTAAAATTTGCTACCTAAATGTAATGGGGGAAAGTTTCTCATGCTGAGAGAAATAATGATGTGATAGATATGTTCTTATGTCTAGACTTAAGTAAACAACTATTTTATTCACACAAGTATCATTTTTTATTTGTTTTGTTCTTTTAGACTTATCGTTTCACAAGAGGTTGAGAATGCATTTGTCTTTGGAAGTGTCACACTGCCCCCCTCTCAGTTTCAAATCATGATGCTGCACTTGCATGCATTGCTTTCATTATCAGCAAAGTTAGTTTTGTACATTTCTTTCTCATTTCTCCTCTTTCATTTGAAGTTATAAAAAGAAAATGTTTTTGATAGAAGATATTTCCTTCAACTTTCGATTGTTACATTTTATAATTTTTTGGTCATTTTTGGCGTACACCCTTTATAGCTTTATAGGGGAATTTAGTAAAACCAGTGAGCTGGAAGATGAGCCTCCTGGTAAATTTCATTGTCTATGTTTTACAGCCCCCACCAGCAAAGTTATTTTGATACATTTCTTTATCATATTTATATTATTTTAAGCTATGAAGGAAAAATGTTTTTTCTTCAATTTTCAGTTATGTTGCATTTTCTATTTTCCTGTCATTTCTGTTGCATGCCTCCCTTTTGTAGGGAATTGACACCCACGGCTGGGAAAAATGTCTATTTCACTGGAAGGAGGTCAAATTGTCCACAGTTCCTTCCATGTTTTCATGTGCGAAAAGGTAAATTTCCCCACAATTTTCAAGATTTCCTTCAAGTACACGAATTTCCCTGGAAGGAGCCTCCCAGCTTCCCATTTTATCCATCCATGTTGACATCTTTCATTGGTTGTCACTGTGTCACTGAGTATGAGTTAACTAGGCTAGGGTGATGGTGATATTTTTGGAATCAAACACCTGCAACCTTTTAAGTTGATACTCTGAATGGAGTGACAACTACTACATTGACCTCATAACTTACACATAAATAACAGGTTAATTTAAGTTTTTACTATAGCCTACCACTGAATATCAATACACATGTAGGCCTACACTGACGACTTCAACAGGTGATGTGCAGAACTGCATGCTGTATTGACTGCACTAAAAAGTTGTTCTTTCACACCCCACCATTCTTTTGTCTAAGTGGGGTATATAATGTAACCAGTCCTGTAGCCTAAGGCTGTTGCAAATGCAGGGAGCTCTTGAATGCTTTTTTGTGGAAGATGCTTGTGGCAATAAATGCTTGGTCCACAGTAAGGCACTTACCTTATTCAAAAGGTGTGTCTCCACATTGAAGGAGCCCTACCCAAAAAGGTTGGGGGTTGGGGTGGGAGGGGGCATTCAGTCTCGTTAACAGCTCGCATTTCATGTGGAGTGATGTCTGTAATTTCTTCTATTGATGAATTGCCTTTAATTCTGGTGGTGCCATTAGTGACGTATTTGTGCTTAATTTTAAGAAATATTTAAGACACCTTTTTGCAACGTCGTAAAATCTGTCATCTCTCATTCAGATTGACCCGTCTTGTCTGGATGCCTTACCCAAAGAAATTCAAGGTGAGCTCTTTACAGCCTACAGGAGAAAGGCAGCTCTGGCATCAATGAAAACACCAGAGAAAAGAATATCCTCTTTCCAGACACAACTAAGTCCAACAAAGGCTGCCAAGAGGAAGAGGAGTGTTTCCAAAGAACGTCCAAAAAAGGTGGAATACGAAAAACCATCATGGCAGAGGAACATTTTGGAAGCCCTGAATATCTCATCACAGTCTCTGTCATCTATAAAAGTTAAAAAGGCTTCTCAAGATGATGTAGAGGATAACATTGAAAAAGTTTTGAAGAAGGAAATTTAAAATCCTTTAAAGAGCACTCATCTCATTCATATGTGTGTTAAGTTGATGTAACTCGGTAAGACAATGTGACAGATAATGTTGAAAAAGTTATGAAGAAGGAAATTTAATACCCTTTGGAGAGCACAGATCTCAGTCTTAATTGAATTAAGTTGAATGAAGTTCATCGGGCTGATGTGGAGGAAAATGTTCAAAAAGTTATGAAGAAGGAAATTAAACACCCTTTGGAGAGCACTTACCTCAGTCAGTGTATTCAGTTAATGGAGCTCATCAATATGAAGTATGGAGATTAGAAGGCACGTTACTGATTGTGATCCCTGTACTCTGGGGCCTACAGATGTGTACATTGTTGAAGAGGAATGTGTTGCAGTCCCCAGGACTGGTGACTGCAAATTATATGATAAGTCCTTATCTAATGTCTCCTGCTTGCAAAGGGGCTGGCCGGATGGGTGGGTAGTGGGCCGATAATAAATTTCCCCAGTGTGTCTTTGTAGATTATTTAAATGCTTGCTTTACCTGTAATTGGCAATATTTACATTCAGACTCACCATAGAAGATACTTGGGATATAGGATGATATTTTAAGAATAAATTGATGTCTCAAAATGAGAATGGGAAAGCTGTCTAAGCTATTGCTGTTTTAGTCAAGACAATGCATAACACTTGTATAAGTGCTTCCATCATGCCACGAAAAGGCCCCTTTAATACAGAAACGCACACTTCTAAATTCCCTATGTATGGTCCTTTGATCAGGCTTTTAGCAGAATGTTTTATACTCATGCAAGATCAATAGAAGATTATCACTATGGTTACTGCCTGTACTGCTTTTCTGTGTAGAACTGTTCTGGGGAAAGATAATCAGCTTAAGAGAGATAAGAACTGCAGACAGGAAATGAGAGTCAATGGTCAGAGGACTCAAGAAATAAACATTACATGCAAGGCAGCACAATTTCTTTCAAAATCTGTAAGAGGCCTTGCTTGATGTCTTGACATGATGTCTAAAAGAAAGATCAGGTATTACAAATTAGATATTTACACATCAGGTTAGATAGTTTGCAAAAGTAAGGTCAGCTCAGCAGGTCATCTCCGAGTCAGTTAATATGCTAGAAATTATCAGCGTTTGTAAAGCTGTGCTATGGTAGTGGAATAGTTGGTTTTGTTTCTCTTTGATTAATCATGACAGTAGTACAGTCATAAAAGAAAAGATACAGAATTAAATGTTATGTGGAAAGAAGTGAGGCGAAATTTGGCAGTCTACTTACTAATCTTTGTTTAATACTGTTTGTCACACTAAGAATCATTTTGTGGTTTATTATTATGTTAAAGAAAGAATGATTGATTCTTTGGTGTATACAAAAGTGTATTTTGGTGACCAAATTTGATGTCTTAAAAAAATACAGTAAAATTGTGAAAGCCCAATTTCAGTGGCAAGTTCCTATAGATGATACTGATTTTTTTAGTAAGGCTATTTTCTGCCCCTGCAGTGCATGATGGGAAATTTGTGATGTCATCTGGTCACATTAATCAGGCATATTTTCTGTTTCTTCATAACATTGGTACCACTGTATGGAATATTAATAACTCTTATTAGCTATACCATACATATGTAACAGTCTTAAAATAGAACTACTCAGAAAAACATTAAAAAATTCCAACAGAATCAAATTCAAGAAAAAAACAAGGTATTTATTCGGAAGAACAATAAAAGGAATCTTAGGCAATTTTGCAACAATGCATCATATTCTCTGACCTTGAGCAAATATGGGAGCTTTCTAGACAATGGTTTCCAGCCTTCAAAATTAGATATGTTGAGTTGGAGTCTTGGCACAGGGTTTGGACAACATGTACAAACTCTTTCAAACAGACTACTTTCCGTACAGTATCGAAGAATATTATTCTGGGGAGAAAATTAGGCTCTTTGCATAGAATCTTTGGTAAACTACCGCTCATTATTCCATGCCTAACCTACCCTTACGGAGAAACCTCGGTAAAATAGTCCAGAGGGTACGACTCTGACCTAGCCGTGAAATTTTCATTAATGAAAATTTTTTAAACTTTGAACTAGCAAAAAGGGCATCCAAAGTAGTGTGATCCAGGGCTGGATTTATGCAGAAGCTAAAGAAAGGTACAGATTAGGAGTCCGACCTTCCACACTAGTGGGTCTTAAAGAGCTACATATACATCTTGATAATTCTAAGTTCGTCCTGTGCCACCTAGGCCACCTAGTTGTATTTAAATTAGGACTTCCCCGAGTCTAAACTCGACCTTCGTCATAGCTAATTTTGGTACCAAAAATTATCAAAGCAAACAAGCTGCTCAAAAGGATGGGCTACTAGACACTCACTCTCAAAGTTGTAAAGAAGCTCTTCGTTATCTATGTTGTTAATCTCCATTTCATCCACAGGAGTATGAGGCTGGAGGCTGAATTCTCCCCTCGTCCATACGGGTAGAATACCTGCTATTTTCTGGTAAATTTGTGACATTTTTGCATTAAAGTTTTGGGCAACTTGCAGGTCCGTAGCCAGACAAGGTACCGAATGGGGGCAAAATAGCTCCAGGGGGCAAAAAACCTGGGGGGAGGGCGAGAAATACGAAACCGCGTTAAGATAATGGTAAATTTGAATTTTCTAAAGGGGACGCCTTCTATCTTCCCACCCCCTTGGCTTGACAACTTGAAAGTGCTTAGCCCATCCCCACCTATTGGATGTAGTCAACTAAGCTTCGTTTATGTCTCACTGTTTTTTGTGTGAAAACTTCCGGCTGAGAATGAACAGTGGGAAATGCCTTGGCGGGTTTTAAATTTAGGCTACCCCAATTTGGCAGTTGTCAAAATTTACTTTGTAGGTTGTTGAACTGAGGTACAGGTAGGTAATGATTTTTCGAGTTCGCAAAGATCGTGTCTACACAACTTAGTTTTAAGCATGAAGTATGAAATACATCAATTTAGTCTCTTACAATTGCATGGTTTTCAGGTTATTGTTGACCTTTAATATTTTTTAATTTGCAAAACTAGCATAGGTAACTTTTTTATACTTTGTAGGCTTTCATTTTACTTTACCAATTACAATTTTAATACAATTTTATTTGTATTACTTCATTCCACGCGGATGACGTTTGCTCTTTGCACAGTAGTAATTACCAAAGTCCTCTGGACAAAACTAGACTGCTTCGGACAGTCTCAACCAGAAGAAGTTCTTTATCAGAGTGATATTTTCATCACATTCGTCATTTTTCCACTCCCAAGTAGTCACAAAAGTCTCTACTCAATACAATAACATTTTAACAAGAATAAAAACTTAAAAATTTTTCTTTTCAGCAAACATGAAAAATACTTTCAAAGAAAAGTTTTTGTTTCGTAAAATGCTTTACCACCTTAGCTACCATTTTCAACAAGTACCAAAGTTACGATTTGATCAGCTGTGTCAGCTTTAAAAATTATTTAAAGTGTTGGTGGAGTTGCGAGTAGCCAAATCATCCACTCAAGGACCACCCCCCCCCCCCAAAAAAATCGCCTTCTGGATAATTGAACTAAACAGTTCATATAGAGTCACTCCGAAAAGTGTCAAATGGCACTAAAAGACAATTTCTACCTACACTTCCATCAGTTCATGTACCGTAGTTGACTGGAGACTAGACATTCCTCTGCATATCTAATACGCTTTCTTTATAATTCCTCAGTGTATTACTTTTAATAACAATCAACTTTTATCTAACATCCTTTTACGGATAAACATGGAAGACAACCAGTTTTGCAATCTTCCCATCATCAGTTTCGAAGGTCGTTTTTTGTGTGTCAATATCCCGTCGACATCTCCGTAACTTTACCTACAATTTAGTTAAGAAGAGGGAACTTTGTCAAATAAAAGACTTAAGCGTAAATATTTAGCCTCATATCGTTCAGAGTGCATCTCCAACTCGCAAAATGGGTTTTCGTCGCACAAAACCTTTTCGGCTCGTCTTATTTTATATTTGGATTGGACTTGGGATTACTGATCCAATGGTAAGTGGAAAAATCATTTTTGATAGCCTGTTCGAAAGTAGATTAATTCGAAGATGGACAGAAAATTAGGCGAAGTAAACAATGAAGCATTTAATAAGTAAATTACCTGTCTGCCCAACAATTTCTTAATTTCCTGAAACTTTCGAAAGAATTTCCTATCATGTTTCATGCAAAAAGTTTAACCTGTTAAAATTACATAGACTTTATTTTAGATTGTCACGTAATTTGCAGGGGGATAGCAAAACCTGTTTTTCCACCATTTAAGCCTACAAAAATCATGCCATGGTTATTCATTTTTCCAAAGTAAGTCCAATGCCTATTATCTGTCTCATATTGCCTGTAAAATGATACGTTAGAGTCTGACAGTGTCTAAAACTTTGGTTTAGGGGATAGGGTTAGACTAAGTTTCATTTCACTTTGATATTTCATCTTCCATATTATTTTACAACATATGCCCAGCAATAACATTTACAAATTTCTCAAGTGGTATAACGCTGAAAGTAAAAGCCTGACAAAGCATGCTACTTTTACAAAGACCCTCCTCCAATTAAAACCAAACCTCCTGTCTACGCTCCATGCAAGACAGAGCCACATTAGCCTGCACTGAGTTTAAATTGCTCGAGGCAATTTTGTCAAACACAGTGTGTGAGTGAGCTTAATTGGGAACACAACTGACTGTACAAGTCATTGTTGACCGACCAGAGTGAAACTGTATTGTTTGAATGAATGTCAATCAAAGTGCAGTTACCAACTGTGTTTAGAACTCTAGGGCTATTCCTAAATATGTCTGAGCAGAGAGTTGCTAGCAACTCCCTACTTTGGGGATGCCATATCCCCTTTAACGTCCGTCGTTTTCTGCAGTTAATGCACAAACTTCTTATTATAATATTTAAAACTCGTGCTATTTCCCTTTTTCATTACCTTAAGTTTTGTACTTTCAGAGTTTCAAGACTGCTCGCCACACCTTTGAAATAGTTGAAAAATAACTTTTAAAATAGGTTCACGAGCTATCGGAGCTGTAGCAGATTACTGGAAAAAGTGAAGAAATGAATTAATCATGAGAAAGTTAAGGTTTTTTCCGGCAAAAACTATCAATCGAGAAAATGATCAGTGCAGATTAAGCCACCAGGATTGGCTGCAATTTAGTAATGAATCAGAAGACAATGATTGGTATGACATTTATGTACAAGATATTGACATTACGTCTTCGCAAATTTTAAGTTAAATCCAGTCGTCCATCACATTACCGTCCCTCAACGATCGTCTGTCAAAGCAGGCAATTTCTTCAGATTGTACTGATTTAATTCATTTAGCAACGTAAACTTCTTTGTAACTACATAAAACTACTGCAATTAGATTTCCTTCTACCAATGTGTATTGTTACTAGTTCAGTCGGGAAAAAAGGAGCCTCTGGTTACCTTACTTCAATGTTTCATACTGTGTTTTTTTGTTTTCACCCGTCTGGAAAACTTACCAAATAATTACGGATTATTTGTCGCAGTTTTATATAAGGCAATCATTGCTACTTCCCTCCTTTCATGTTAAGCAACCTTCTGATGTCGGGAAACGCCAGCCCAAAAGAACCCCCTTCTTCTCCTCATATATTTTCCCCGTAAATCTTTCAGTTTAGCAGTTCAGCCATTTCAGCTTTACATTTCAGTTAGTCCATATCTTTCTTTGGCGCAATACACAGTTGTAAGACGCTATCAAACATGAACATGAAACACAACCTTTTTACGGGCTAGTCACGCGTACAACCGTTTCCGTGACTTCGGGTTCGTCGGGTTCGTAGGTATTGGGACAGTCGCCGATTAAGTTCATCTCTGATACTTTTCACAAAAAAGATCATCTCCTTAAATTTTAATGTTTGATTTTATTGCATATTTTAAGTTAGAAAGAGCAAGAAAGAACGCAAAATCTAATCAATCTCTTTGCTCCCTTCTATTATTGCCATATGGTGAACTGGCCTTGTCAAAATGGCCGGCCGTTACTTTCCAAGTTTTTTTTATATCTGTACAGTGCAGGTGAAGCAGTGAGTTTGAAGTAAAAAATGATTCACATAGATATCTTCCACAGAAATGCATTTTAGATCTTCATGCATTTTAATGCCGACTGTCGGTTTGGTAACATGGTAACCCCACTTAGACATGATGAGGTTTTGAAAACAGCTTTTAGAGAAGTCAATACAACATGTAATGAGTACTCGAACTGCTAGATGTATTATAACTGAGGCTTTTCGAAATGAATTTCTCGCAAGATTCAACAATCATATAATTGTTGTTTTCGCTTCTTCAACTAACGTCAAAATGTTTTACTCCTCAGAATGCACAAGAAGAACTTTCACGTAAGTAAACGAAATATTCAATTACTTCGTCTCCATTGCACGATTTGAACAATTAAATAGGGCATTTTATTGATTGTTTGCAAATTAACAAAAGAAAGCTTATGTATAGCTCATCTATTATTGCTAACTCTTTAGAATACTCTAAATGAAGTTACTTTTGTCAGACAACACATTGTTCGCATGCTGAATATGACACTTATTTAAAATCGAACACTTCAAAAACGATGTTTCTATGTGTAACACGTGTTACGAGTTATGCTCTCCATTTACTTGAAAAGTAAAAATCTGTGACTGGTCCTGACCACAGGTATATAACCCCATGAAAGAGCTATGTGCAACACACGATGTTTAGTACAGCCAACACCACGCTTCCGTGGCCATTTCGGTCAAGACCATTCGTCGTGTCCCAAGAGTTCAAGTGTATTTGTATAGCAGTGGAAGGGAAAAAAATCTTTTTAAAACTCCACCGCTTTGTATGACATCATGATAATACTAACAACACCAACAATTATCATTTGGAGCAAAACAATTTACTTCAAACCTATAATAAAAAGTCACATCAACGGCTGAAAAACGACTAAATGGCGATCTAGTCGTGACATTTCCCTTAATTTCTCTTTCATTGCTTTTAGTTCAGCTACTCTGACACAACAGACTGATAAAGGTGGCACACTTGCAACATTGTGATCAAATCTGTCTCACTTCAAGTTCTTTAACTTGTAAATTTAAACCATGGAACATTTAACGAACAAGTTCCAGGTGGCCAATTCCCATGTGGGTTTAGATTCATTCTCCACAAACGAAATCCATAGTTACACTTACACTAAATGTATATTACCTTTAAATTTTTTCTCCAATACTTCGTAAATGCTGGACTGTTTGATTCGTTACTTTGGCTTTTGCTCAAATTACCTGGGTTTCCGTTTAGTTCATAGTTTTACTCAAAATTAAATTGTCTAAAAGAGGTTTTGAAACATTTCTGCTGAAATCGTAAGTATTGCATCTTGTCAGATGATTTGATTCTTCTTAGGACAAGAAAAGGCAGCAATTGGGCATATTCTACAATCCCCAGCCCACAGGGGACCCCATCTCATAAAAGGCTGAGCATCGGTCTTGGTAATCTATCCATAATCCTCGCCGCCTCAACAGGTGTGAGTATATGCCTTGATAAAGTAGAGCGGAAATGTCTGCCTCGTAATTCCAATAAATTTTAAAAGAGAAATATATTCACGTTAATTGAAAAGTCCACAATTGAACTAATATTTGATCGTTGATTCGGCAATACACATGCACGTTTTTTTCACTTTCATGAGAATTTCTTAATCCATGCATAATTTTTTTTTTTAGTTCCTAAAAATTCGTTATTTTTTTGACACAAATTTTACTTCAAAAAGGTAACGTATGTGGCACCAGATTGCATCTGAGGACACCTAATTTTTCAAAAAATTTCAAAGGGGGAGGGGGACACCCCCTCCCCTTAGACCCCTCTCCCAGGCCGGCGTTCCCACTACATACCGCATACGCCCCTATCTACTTGTGCCCCCTCATCGAACTGTTGTGCCCCCATTGGGCCCCCCCCCCCAGAATGAAAAGTCTGGTGACGCCACTGCATCTTGTAGTTCACTCTAGTGAGTATATTTTTAAGTCTTACCTTTTAAATTTTCTATTAGGGAGTAAGTCACCTCATGAATTTTTTTGCAGTTTCTCAGAAAACTTTATTTATGACAAATTTTAATTTTTATGTAAGCCATTTCACTAATAGCCTTTGTGCTTACACATGAAGCCAAACGTTCCTACTATCTTTAGATTGAGATTAAAGGTTTAACTGTAATGTAGTAAAAACATGTGTTTATAAAATTATACAGGCTCATATTTCTTTTATCAACAACCCGAGTTTCCACGAGATTGTGGTGAAGTCCTAAGTCACTGTTCTCCCAATAATGATAATAATGACGGCACATATTGGATAAAACCAGACGGGTATCCAACACCGTTTGAAGTCTTCTGTGAAAACATGGAAAGCTCGATCCTTGGCCCGTGGCTGGTAAGTCGACACACAATTAAATTACAATGAAATAGTATGTAAGGGCTGTTCTCGTTGCATAACAAGTGCTAATTCATCGATTAATGCTTGCGCATGCATAATCTAAAAAATGTCTACTAGTTCCAACTAAATGGTACAGATAATGGATTTCGATACACAAAAGTATTCGCAGTTTATTTTCAAAAGACATGATTTGCATATTCAATGTATTAATCCACGGAATCATTCTGTATGAATTTAACAATTTAGGAGCAAAGATATTGTAACACGCTGGCAAGAGTCGTTTTAGAATTAGGATACCCTGGTATTTAATTAAAATTGAGGTGACTGCTTTCCCTTTCTAGGCACCTCTGACATTCTTTTCTCAGAATCATTTCGAAGTAAAGAAGGGTTATCCAAGAGTAACTAGTGCTTGTTCACCTCTTCGGACCCTCTGAATTTTAAAGGGTGATTATCGTCATTCCAGATAGTTCCAATTATTCCAACTAAGTTACTTATAGTTTCCCCCTTAACTGTATAAAGCTCCTACTTGTGCAGACACAAACCCATTTTATTGCTTAAGGCCATGTCCTGGTGCCTACAATTCTGTAATTTTTAATCTAAGCACTCTCTCTGCATTGTATGGAATGTGAGCTACTCTGCAGTTTTGTGAATTTTCAAACTTTGGTGTCAGTCACAGAGTAGTCACCAACTGAGAATTTTGATATCCGCACACCAAATATGTACTTTGAGGTGATGAGTGTTTGTCTTTAAGCGTTTAAGTGTTTGTCTTTAAAATATCCCAAACCAATTTTTTTGAAACCATATAGGTTTCTCCATATTTGTTCACGGATAGGAGTAAACCCAATTACCCTTCAAGACCTGAAAATGGTTTCCTCTTCTATCGGTCCTTACAGATCGTCCAACGCCGTTTTGACGGATCTATCGATTTCAACCGTACTTGGGAAGAGTATAAGCGAGGGTTTGGCTTCTTGGCAACTGAATTTTGGCTCGGTAACGACAAGCTGTCGTACTTAACTAACCAAAAGCGGTTCGAACTTCAAATAGACATGGTCAATTCTGAGGGATCATCTTTCTCCATCACATATGATTCGTTTCTTATCAGTGACGAATGGAGTGGTTATTCACTTTCCAGTTTAGGATCCTTCAACGGGAAGGTCGGTATGTATAAAACACCATAGTATTTTCATATTTCATCACAAGACAATAAGTTTACTTGTCAAAAGTAAGATCTCGTAACCATTTCTGAGGTCACGTGACTACTCAAGAGCAAAAGACATGTGTTGCATCTTTTTCTCCAAAATTGTCGCAAAATCGGTTTGGTATACAATTTTTAATTGGTATACAAGACACTACATTAATACCAAGCCATTGCTGATTGATCGTGTGATTGATTTCACTTCGATGTTATGTAGCCCCTGTCATGATTTATTAATCGATCGATCAATAAAATAAATCAGACAATCAACCCATCTATCGATCGTTCGATCGATTGGTTGATTGACTGATTCATTTATCTATAGGGCTTGTGTGACTGTGTATAAGAGACAAGTGCAATGTAGGGAAACTGAGAAGATGTAGCGACTGTAGGAGCCATGAGCCAATCGATCAGACACATATCACCATCTCTGAGATTAAGTTACGGATTAGAACTTCTTTGTTATAACTCGCCATTCCATACGTGACGTAAACTACTTGTTTCAGACATACTTTACTTATAATACCATTTTCTATGGTTTTGCCCAGAATCCTTTGTGACTTTTTGTCCGAAAAACATGGAATTCGGGGATTGCACATGCCAGACAACTTGTGGAGATCCACTAAAACGCAATGGTTGTAATGACCATAACTGCATAGGGGGGACGGGTTGTTTCTGTCCTGATGGATTCTACTTGAAAGGAAGTGATTGCGTGCCTGGAGAGGAATGTGCCTGCTTTGTTCTAGGAAAGGGGGTTCTTCCGGTAACGTATCCTATTAATCTCTTATTTTAGGTGAAAATATGTTTTAAACAGCTTTTTTCAACTTTTGTCTGTCAGTAAATTTGGGCTTTGGTTTATATGCATGGCGGTAGTGGCGTAAAAATTTGATCGACGGGGACCCTTTCCGACGGAGGGGCAACAACCAGAACCAGGATCAACGGCGACGCAGCTCCAGAAGGATAGAGAAAACAAAATGCGCCTGTAAATTTTTGGTTTAATGCAGAGGAGGATTTGAAAACTTTGCGTTTTTATTGATGTTTCTGCCCTCCTTGAGAGCAAAAGCAAGTAAACTTTCGGGACGACTGGTTGCCGTTGAGGATTATCCTCTAGTTATCATACCCATCAAAGTTCCCCAGCCAAACTGGAAAATTCCCCAAGGGGGAACCTTCTCCTGAGATGGAGGTCATACCTCTGTCCCTCTCCTAGCGTCACCCATGGTGCCTGAACAGACGAAGGTTCAGAGAAGAGCGACACCGGTTGTACATCTAACACGGACCAGCATTCCGATTTGCGTCCTCTTGGTTACTGTCCTAGAAATTGCAGTTGAAAGCATCTTCTCTAAAGCTGGTTAGAGGGTTTATATTTTGATGGGTTTTATAACCAATTTGGTATTGGCAATGTTTGCGAGTGTTCGTCAGATGTTTCTGTCATGACTGTGCTGCTGTAGTAAAGTGAATTTCTCGGTGAAGCTTTTCAGACTTTGGTAGGCCGACATGGCAAAGTATCAGATAAACTGAAGTCGATTTTGTTGCATGGGAATGTATCGGACAAAAGGTGAGCAAAACTGAAATCTATCGCTTCAGAAGCTAAATCCTTACTTTGTCAACCTGCGATACTGGAAAGGGAAAATGAGAACCAACTAAGGGAAATCACTACCGTTTCACTTACTTCTAAAGTTAAGGCAAATGACCATACAGGTCCCTCTAAGGACACTGTTAAATACTTTTTTTAACAGAATGGTGGTACTTACTTGAATGCCGATTGTTCATCTTATTGCACATGTAACAATGATTTACTAACGTGCGAGGACTACAAATGCGGTGTAAATGCTACATGCAAGGAGAGGAATAACGAGGGGATGTGCTATTGTGAAGTTGGCTTCGAAGGAAATGGACAGACCTGTACAAGAATTCATGATTGCCTTGATAGATACAACGCTGGCAATACAATGGATGGAGTCTATACCATACAACCAGCAGGATGGGAAGGTCCAAGCTTTGAAGTTTATTGTGATATGACAACCGACAACGGGGGATGGACGGTAAGACAATGTCTTTCAAGTTTCTAACTAAGGAAAGGAAGTTGCATGCATATACCTGCATTGAAAATCCCACTAAATTAACAGTTATTTTTTATATGAGACTTAGACAAACACTTTTTTATACAGGAGTTTTCATCTTAATTATTCCGGAACAAATCTCAGACGAATTTTCAGAGAACAAACTTTAAATAATTACATTGTAAGGCAGAAATGAACACTTGTCACATATGTTGAGCGGGTAATAATTGAAGAGAGCAATTAAATATGCTACGATTTGTATTTTATATTACGTCATTGTTATCTCCTGAGGAAAAGGTGTAGGCCACTTCCGATAAAGCTAGTTCCCTAAAACAAGCCTTAAGAGTTTTTTTTAAACTATGGCTCAATTTTTCGTCCTTATTTGAAAGTAATCATAAAACTAGTTAAAATATCGATTGAAATATTTTAAGGAATTCTTTAAAAGTTGTATGAAGGAACATAAAAACTTACGTTATGGTTCAAGTACACTCTTTATAGGCTATCACAGAACAGTTACTTTCTTGATTAGCTTAGTCTAGGTTCTGTCAAGTACGTACGTTACTGCCTTGTGCTAAATATGACCATTTAGTTCTCCACCGAGAGGTTGGTCAGTTTAGTCTTAGTGTTTCTTTGGGAGCGTAGTTCTTTCGAGGAGTAGAATCAATTCGGGGTAAAGTTTGGTTGTCACCTTTCGGCATCTAGCCGACGGGACGTTTTGGAAAAAGTAGTCTAGGTGGGGAGTAATTGAGGTACATGTTTTCAGTCATGACCTGGCCGGACAATTCCCAGCCGGGAAATTCCCAACCCGGACAATTTCCGAGGCTTTCGGAGATTTCCCAATTATCCCTCAGACAACTCCCCCCAAATGAAGAATCGTCCTGGGTGGGAATTGTGGTGGGGGGGGGGGTTTCAGGAAAACCGTTATAAACTGCATACTGCTTCTTTCTGTTTCAGGAGTCACAATACAAGTACTACTTAAGCAATCTTACTGTAATAAAAATCCTTTTCTATTCGTGGTTTTAAAGGTTTTTCAGAGTCGGAGAGATGGAAGCACAAATTTCTATCGCAACTGGAGCAGTTACAAGTCAGGATTTGGAAACCTGTCTCGGGAATTTTGGCTTGGAAACGATAAACTACATGCTATCACCAATCAGAAAGATTATATGCTTCGCACAGACCTCACGGACAGTAACGAAACAAATTACTCTGCCTCATATAGTCTCTTTCGCATCGGTGACGAAACTGATAACTACCTCGTGACCAATCTTGGCAATTTTTCGGGAACAACAAGTTTGTATACATTTGTTCATGAATTTTGTTTTGACTGTTTTTATTGCTATGGGGTCGGTCGGTCATCCGGTTACCATGGAAACTTTGGAGTGAAAACAACCATTGGACTACAGTATGGCCATATGGGAATGCTTTACGCGCTACTATACACTGCTGCAGTGTAAACAATCCCTGGACTACATTACGTGCCGAATACGCAGTAAACTGTTTTCACTCCAACACATTGTTGTCATGGCGGAAGTGACGTATCACCGACCGACCCAATACCAAACCTTTAAAGGGAAAATGCAGTCATCCCAATTTAAATCAGTATACCCTGGTATTCTGATTCCTGAATGTGACAGTATATTTGTTGTGTAGATTATCGAAATCTTAACAAGGTAACTGTGTATGGAGCAGAACCTATGCAGACACGGGATGATCTTTTTCGAAATTATCTTCCGACGCTTATTTCAGTGGGATAGACTTAACAAAAGATTTCTGGCAGGTACCTATGGCACGCTCAGCTAGAGAGAAAACTGCTTTTCCAATACCAGATGTTTTGTGGCAATTCACAACCATGTCGTTTACTGAATTGCTAAATTCATGCAAAATAACTCATTCGTTTACATTTTATATCGATATTCATGTTCAGAAACATCTCTAAAGACACTTGTGTGGGGCATTCAAAGAGATTTGTGAGACTTAGCTGATAGCCTACTCCACACTAAATTTACGGGTGACTGCATTTTCCCTTTTGTGAAACCCCATCTCAAAAGCATTAATATCAGTTGCCATTTTACAACTTTATTGCTGCTATCATGTTTCGTAAAATGTTTGAACAGCTCCAAGTACGTAGACCCTTTAAACATGACGTCACAGGGTTACTCTAACCGAAGTGCTCATGGTCAGTAGACTTGCATGCACACATTTTTGTACACCCAGCAGAGCAGGAGGCCCTCTAAGATGGCGTTTGTGGAGCAGGTGATGGCGCCAATGTATAAGGTCTATTACCTAGCAGTGGAGACGTAAACTGAGAAACTGGTGACAGTTTGCAATCCAACGTAAACACAGTGTACTCCGTCCGAGCAAGTAACTATAGAACTAAAAAAAAAAACTTTAATTATTGTTAGTTTTCGGTGAATTTAAGAAAATTTTCTGACAGTAGATTACGTTCTTTATGTACTCAGCATCCGTCTGGACCACGTCCATACCTTATGGACTGTTTAGTTTGGTTTAAGTAAGTCCACAAATTTTCTATGTGTTATGTACGCAAAATAACTAAAAACTCCGTTTATCGGTAAAACTGAGGACTTCAACGAACTGTACTTATCTTCTGTATAGCAAAAAAAAAAGTTTGCGCTTAGTTACACTGACACACTGAGCATATTAGACGTAGCAGAACTGACAAATTATACTGCAAAGTGCAACTTGCAAAGGAATTCTGTATTCAAAATTTCCCTCCTACTCAGTGGCGACCTAAGCATGCTGTACGGAGCCCTCATCCAGAAACCATGTTGTTTTTAACAAATTTTCTCACACAAGCGCTTCTTAAACCGATGTGCCGTGGAGCGCCGTCTGGTCGTCCACGAAGTAGGCCAAAAAATGAAGCAAAAAAGGAGAAGTCGTTATTTCTATCATTAATTTTTATTATAGTTTACCTCAGGTGGAGCTTAGCTGGTAGTACATGTTTCTTCATGTTGAAATTTGTTTCGTATGGTTAAGTTGTAAATAAGCGGACCTTTACGTTTTCAGTTAAGGCCGATTCATACTTCAAGATAGCGCTATAAAGCTATGAAAGTTGTATTAACACTCTTCAACTCTAAGCTATGTCCTTGATTGGCCCTGAAGGGTAAGGGATGACCATATAGTATGGTTCGTATAGCTTTATAGGGCGTGAAAAATTTGGAAGTATATACCTTTAATGGTGAAAGATGGTCCTTTAATGGTGAAAATTGGTCCTACGGTAATTTGCAAAATCAAAAGTGGACCTCGACGTTCAAAAGTTTGGGAGACCCTGGTTTATGCGAAAAAGTAAATTTATGTACTCGGAATAATAATTTCGTATATTCGAAATGACCATTTCTTTTATAAGGAATAGTTTCTTTTATTCGAAATACTTTCAACGTTTCTGCATAATTGTTTTTCCTCAAACGAAATAATATCTTTTCTTGCCGTCCTCTTACTGCACATGGTAAATGACAAAATGCAGTGTCAACTTTGTGGTGTAGATACTGCAATTCCCTGTCGTTCTTTAGTAGGACCTTTGAAGAGCAAAATTTCCTTACCCCATCCTCAACTGTAGTGAGGCTGACCTCACGGCTTTGGTCCCAAAGTGCCACTCCATCGGAACAGTACCCATGGAAAATTTCCTCATCCGCCACTGTATCTTTATCATGATCATACTGTTTCATACGGTTTCAGGACACTGATATGATTTTTTAAGACGACTAAAACTCAGAGTATGATTGTTTGCAAATCAATGAAACTTTTCAAGGCAAGCGCCCTCCTTACCATGTGAGGTTTCTTCCCATACACCTGTGTCTTGTGGCAACGGCTCACTTTCTGTTGAGAAGATCAGAGAGTTGCAACTCCCGGCCTGGAGAGACAAACTGACTTGTATGTCTTCACCCTACCCTTAGGCGTAGGGAGCTGTTCAGTGTTCACAGCTGGGGGAGGGGCTGATTATTTTTTCGAACTGCCGTCCTGTTGGAAGAGAGTTTTCTGTGGGAAATTTTGGATATTTAAGGCCCTTAGATGCAATTTGGTAGGACATATTGTGCCAATTTTAAGGAATATGAAAGTCCCCACTTCCTACGACCTTGACCTTATTCACCGTTCTTATCATTCTGAGAGAAGCTATACACCGCGGCGATAAGTATGTATTACTATCCATATGTATGGACACTAACCGCTTGTGGCATGTCTAAGTAGCCAAAATTGACAGTAGCTACTACGACGAAAACTAGAAATGTTGAGCCACCCGAGACAATAAAAAAGTTTACTTCTAGCCCCCTCCTCCAATTTAACATACAAAGAACACTTGTGTAGTACACCTCCAAGACAGAGCCACACTAGTATGCACTGAGTTTAAATTGCTCGACGGCATCATTGCAAAGCAATTGCATGTGTATGAGCTTAATTGGGAACACAACTGACTGTAAAAGTCATCGTTGACCAACCACAGTGGAGCTATTGTTTGAATGAATGCCAATCAAAGTGCAGTTACCAAACTGTTTTTAGAACTATAGGACTATTCCTAAATGTTTGGCAAGGAGTTGCTAGAAACTCCCTGGTTTGGGGGGAAGCCATATCCCCTTTAATTTACATGTTGAAGATCATTTCGTTTTTCTCTTCAGGTTCCAATCGTATTGGCCAGCTGTTAAATATACCGTTCAGCACATATGACAACGACAACGAACAATCCTCGTTCAACTGCGCCGAGAAACACCGTGGAGGATGGTGGTACGGCTTTCCTGACGAGAAGAATTATTATAGTTATTATGACTGCTACAGGTGGCTAGTTGGGAGCTACTACTACTGGTGCAGTGCAACAAACCTGAATGGAGACTACAACGGTGGTCAAGGAGTGAATATCTTCTGGACTAACCTTGGTGACAGTTATGAGATCCACTGTAATATCACGATGACGGAGATGAAAATACGTCCAGCTTAGTGGGTCATTACTTGACAACTTTGAAAAGTTTGACGTTAACTTGATGACTAACATGGCAACTAAGGATTCCTAAATTAGTCAGTTATTACTTTTCTGGTTTTGTCTATGGGAATAGGGTTGTATCGATATTGCAAGAAGCAAATATAACCGATAAGGATTTTTCAGTTCTCAATATCGGCCGATACCGATCCGATACAGATAATTGGGAAAAGAAAAATACATTCTGCGTACTAACCATAGGCATCGAGCACCAAAACAGAGTGTCGTTTCATCTCGATGAGGTAAAATCATAGAAATAAAAGTAAGGGAGAATGACGTCAGCCGATCTGGACTGAAGCCATCGATTTGGCCAGTCTGTACGGCAACAGAGCACCGGCGCGTAATACAAATATCACGTCATTGCTTTTGCCTCAAGTATTGGCAAAGAAACTACAAGTTTTCAAGTTAGGAGTATAAAACAAAATACTTAAGGCACCATGACTTATTTCTGTTGTGAAAATTACTCCAAATCTTTCGAAAAATGCATAAAATAAGCTATAACCTCTGCAGCAGAATGCACACTGTACGTACGGAGAGACATCAATCAACCGGTCTTTTGCCGTACAACGAAAGCGCCCTCACAATTTTCGTGGCTTCACCGGTTAAACATGCATGGATGCATTGTGTTAGCGTTCTCCCTTACTTTTATTTCTATGGGTAAAATATATACCGATACTGGACAAAAATGGGAAATATCGGCCGATACCGATAGTGAATACCGATAATCGGTTCACTACTGTATGGGAGCACAGTTAAGTGAAGTAGTGACGTCAAAGACACATTTGATAGACAAAAACATCTTCCATAACAATGTTTTTTTCACAAGCTCATTGCCTTTGAAACTGCCTTAGGTGATGGGACTGGTAGCATGATATACCACACTCAGACGATGGTGTGGTGGGGTTTGAAAACACTTTTTAGCGCACTCAATACAGTATGAATGCATCTGCGTTATTTATAAATGTCTAATATTGATTGTTGAAATTTGTATTGCTGTAAGTTGAGGCTTCCTCATGACATCTTACAGTAACTGAGCGAACGCTAGAAGTTCATGATACAACACCATGACGCACAGTTTGAATCTTATATTACTCCGTTTATCCGTAAGTGAAGCTTCCCTAGTCAAACTTAATCTATAATTATGACGCCAGATGCGACATTTTATACAAACATATGTGTAGACTGACAATGAAAGCTATGAAAATGCAGTATTTTTACGGTACTTCAAATCAGAGAGGGTTACTCCCGGCAAACTGTTGTATCAGTTGTTAGAAATGTGTCAGAGCTCACAGATTGTTACTTCACAAATGTGACCTACACATAAGACTTAGGACTAGGAAAATACACCTTTCTCGGTGTCAACTGTTAAACCGGCTTTGAATGTTTAAGCCCATGTTTTCATTGTATGGGTAACGATGAATAAAGTGAAGTTCTAAAATATAACATACATTTCCGCAAGCGTTCACACCAAAACCACGAGGTTCCCAATGCGTGAAATGCTCAGCCTTTCCCGCACAACAGGGGGTTCACACAGCTGGGGAAAACGCTTCCCGCTGCGGGTTTCCCCACAACCACTGGTAAAATAGCCGACTCAAAACATGGTACTACCTCGGAACTTCCATGCTCTGAAGATGATGTGGGCATTATGTTGGGTCTTTTTGGCCATAAGAAAAAAAACCAGAAAGAGGGAACCTAGACTACTGACTGGTACACGAAATTTACAAATCCACAACTGTTCTGTGAAATGGGAAGGAAAGGAGACGACATGGGTAACATTTGTAGTGAAAATTGAAACAACACATTACGCAAAGTCATTAAAACGCGATGCTTCAGTACGTTTCTCCGTAACGCGCTCTTGGACATTTCTGAGGTAATTGTAACTACAGGCTTTCTTCTCGTTTGACAGCTTGAGTACAATTGCTATTTCAACAGTTCAAAGTTCCATGCAATTACCTCAAAGTCCGTCCAAGATGCCTCATCATCAAAAATCCAAATTATGCATTTTTAAGAAAAATGTCTTTTTTGGCGTAGGCCTATTAAACTGTCCAATGCCATTTTAAGGTACTGAAATACTTCCTCCTAATGCTCGCAATTTGAAGCTTCTCCTCCTGGTTCCTGTGCATTTACCTCTGGATCCATCAACGTCATTTAGGTACGTGGCCTAGAACCCTTTGGGCGTTAATCATTTCGTCTTGAACCCTCTTCCCCCTCATAAAAAAAACCTGTATGCATGATATGAGCTTGTACACTTACCACCCCGAAAAAAAATATTAAGAACAGTTCCATCACTAGGACCGAAGGTCCTAGTAATGCAACTGTATTCGCAAGAATATTTTTTAATGTTACCGGAAGTTTTTGATGCAACATCAATCAGTTATTTGGCAAAGTCATCTCTCAAAAAATTATCAGTAATTAAAATGATTTGATTTTCATTCCAAAATGGGCCACCTCGCAAAAACACATAAAAATCATACAGTGTATAGGGGTAGGGACATTACTGTACAGTAGCCTAATCAAGTTAAATATCAGAAATAAAACTTCGTTTTGCTATTTCACCATATGGGCCTATGTAATTCCTACAAATCATGGCGTTCGTTAATCGAAACTTATTTTGGCATACAAATTCTGATTTTTCTCTTAGTTTAGACTATCAAGCATTTAACTCTCCTATGCCCTTCTCAGCCATCATGAAAAATTCAACAATGAAAAATTCAAACAGGGGTCCTACCAATGACCGCCGGTGACCACCGAGAACTTAACTCTAACCGTAATCCTAACTTAAACCCTAAACCGATCTCCGGCGGTCTTTTAGGGTAGTACCGGTGCAAAGAACCCTATGGAATATGACGAACTGCCATTGTTCTTCTCAAAACAAAAATGCACGGCTACCGCATTGAAATCAGTCAGAGATCGATCGATGCAGGAGTCGCTGCGTTTCTTGCAATGCGTTTTGCACAAGCGATTTCTGTACTAACGGTTCCATAGAAATACGTACAAGAGATTTGCTTTGCGGCTACCTCACGCAGCGGACTTCGGTTTTGGTGTGAGCGGACCTTAAAAGACCTGGGGTTTTACCGACTCAGTGGCGGATCCAGGATTCATTTCTAAAGGGGAACGAAGTATGGAAGTTACGTTCCCATATTGAGGGTGTGTAGAGTCTGACACACCCGGACTGTAATATTGAATAAGGTATTAATAACAATGCTAACAATATTTCATTCAAGAGCTTATGCCCCGACGCGTTTCAACCATGTGCCTGTCTTTTCTTTCTTTTACTAGCGAGACGCGTCTAGGGGACCGGAAATTGTCGGTTTTTTTCTCGTATTCCGAGACCGGCTCTCGAGTTACCTATGCAAAACAGTCGTGTAAAGACCCGTTGAGAGCACTGTCTCGAATTTACAGCACTGGTATTTCCAATTTAATTTCAAGCTAACTTTAGATAAAAGTAAATGTAACTGTCAAGGTTTTGTTTTCTTTTTTTTTTTGACATTATGACAGCCAAAGCAGTTGCTCCTACCTTATGTTGGAGCAATGAGCTGAATCATTTTAAATCAATAATTTCCAAGTGTTCTCATGTTTCAGAAGGATAATATTTCATGTTAAATTTATAAAACAAAGAAATAATCTTGCAAGAATTTAACACAGATATTGCATCAAGATTAAGATGAATTACTTCATGAATTAGCCTAGGGGTATGATCATCATAACTGTGTTGAATCCATTTACCCTTGGAGAGATTAGAAAGAGTCATGGGTGGAACAAAAATTAGGACTGTTGACAGTTGTTTCCTGGGAAATTTTGTTGGATGGAAGTTTTGCTTTTTTTTTCACATAAACACATTGAAAACTTGTGGAAAATGGCCCATTTTCAAATCCTGTTCCCGAAAAGCTCATTCTAGCTGAGATGGTGAAACTTAGTATCAGGGGGCATTTATCAATGTACATCCTTGCAAAATCTGTTCCTCTTTTGAGAACCTCAGCAATGGTTGTTTGGATCAATCTAGGAGACAATGACCATTTAGTTGGTATGATGACTTACATAGGGATCTAGTGAAAAATGTAATTAAATAGTCATTTGAGGTTATTTTTGGCACCAAGCAAGATGACTCTAATGTGGTTTTAAATAGATTTTCTGAAAACTTGGGGGACAATGAAATGATTTTTATAGGGCAAGCTGCTGTTAAAACTAACCTTAATTAGCATAATTTTTTAATGCCCTTTAAAAGCCCTTTTTCCTGCCCATTCTACTAGCATACAGTTATACCCTCATAAACCATAACTAAAACAGGTTTCTTTCAAATTGACATACCATGCAATTGGTATTATTCTCCTCATGTAACACAGGATATTCTGGATACCAAATCCCCCCTTTTTTTAAAGGGGGGTGGGGGGTGGGGTGGAGAAAATTACTATTTCATTCTTCCTAGGTGTGAAACAAATGTCTTGGGTATCAATAAAATCCTCCAGTAATTGGTATAATTTACAGTTCCAAATTCCAAATCATGAACTAAAAAAATCCTTTTGCAATTCCAACAACCAGTTGTTTCAAAAGTTGCATGAATTCTTCAAGTCATAATTTTCAAACCTTAAATGTCATTTTCATGAGAATTCTGACATTTACCCCTACCCCCTGGTTTTATTCAGATTATATGAAAAAATAATATCTTAAAGATGATCTAAACTACTGAAATATTCCCCACACCCTCCCTTCTGCTAACCTCCCCACCCCAAAAGCAAACATTAAACCCGTAAAACATCAGTCAATTATCACAAACCTTTGCTTCAACTGCAATCATACATACTTTCTAAAACATTACACAAAACATGAGACAGTTTAGAGGATGACAAAATCTATGCATAACTTTGCATTGTTCTTTTGGTTCACAGAATTTACCACAACAAGCACCAGTTGGTTTGTTAAGTGCAAAACACTGACCAAACCTTTCACTGTATGTTGACATATTATGCCAAGTATCATGACCAAATGATCAATTATTGCTTCTATTTCAAAAACACAGATGGTAGCTCAATAATACCTGAAATGTAAACTCATTACAGTAAGTACATACTGTCTGATGCTTACGCATGTATACAAGAGCTTCATTAATACCTGAAATGTAAACTCATTACAGCAAGTACCTACTTTATGCATTTTACACAAGTATAATTATGGTAGTTTCATTAATACCTGACATCTTATTTCAGCAATTACATACTGTCTGCAGCTTACATGAGGGAACTCTCCAAAGAATGTCTCTCCAGCGATGTCATAATCTTACTGAATAGTTTAATGTTAGTTGTGCATCAAACAGTGATGTGAAGCACACTGAAATCTAGTTTAGACCAAAGTGACTTTTTTCCATGTGTGTCAAACTTGAAGCAATGGACCAAATTAAAAAGAGCATAATAAAGTCTTGCATTATGAGAACTCAAGGTGGGGAGTCGATGGTCCAAGTAAATTCCTCTGAACTGCAAAACAATCTCACGCAAAAGCAATTGAAAATAAGAAGAGGACACAAGTACTTGCTTTTGGTATGAAACAAAAAGCACAAGCCAGTTTGTAATATATGATTGCATCTGATGTAGTGGGAGATGAGACCGAGGGCTCACTAGATTGAAGGTTCACTACACCAAAGATCAGCTTGACCAAAACTCCACCTCAGGTTATGAGTAGGGTTAGGATTTTTTTAGATACAGAAAGAAGTTTTGGATAAGAACAAGGATTAGCCTCGGTTAGGATTAAGTTTTTTAGGTTAGGATCTTTGGTCTAGTGAACCGTCTACCTAGTGAACCCTTCCCATGTAGTTCATGCTTATTTTTAATACTTCAGCTTTAATACATGAAAACTACTGAAATACCTTTGGAATACAAATATGTAATTTATACCCCTAATGAATAACTAAATGATAAATAACTACAGCTGTTGACATTTACACTGCCTGCATGAATAACATATTATCCACTTACCTTCCAATCAATAACAAAATGATGCTAAGATTTGAATGATACTTTTAAAGGTTTAAAGAAAACTTTCAATAGCTTTTTTATAAGCACTTCCAAGAGGGACTCATTGACCTGACCGAAGTTTGGGGCTACACCTTACAAAGTTGCAAAGATACCAAAAGCCATACTTTGTCACTTTGGAGAGAAATTATGACGTAGCTTATATGTCACTGTAGTAAAAGAATATTCTACTTATCAATAACTATTATTCTCACGTATCCCAACCCACTACAACTGTGAAACATCAACATAACTTTAAAACATTAACGAAACATTTGAAACTGACCTCATCAACAAAATACAAATATGAACATCACATCACAGATTATATGTTTTACTTCACACTGGACAGCAACAGTATTTATTTCATACAGAGAAGTAGCATGCAACAAATTCATTCTACCCTGTATGTGGGGAAATACTTCTACATACTGCAGATGAAGTGAGTGCTTGATGTTTTCATAGGGTTACTGTCTAAACCTACATATGTAAACAAAACAACAGCAATCAACAACACATCCTTTATACAACAAAATACATACAAACCCTGAACAAGCATCAGCAAATTCCCCAAACATAGTTGGAAAGCGTTCTCAGATACCATGAGTATACTGACTGGACTTCCCACACTTACCATAGACCGAAGTCGGATGACTCAGTATTATGAGTAACCTACTTTATAGCTTCCCAATGAGAGTCAGCCACATTACTCACCATGCTATGTCCACCAACATTTTAAATTTCTGCAACTGAACATGCTTTACAGTTGGAATTTTGAAATATGATGTCCATTTTAACCTTTGTGGTGTATACTTTTGAAATGTTTCATGTCTTTCATGTTTCCTAGCAGTAGACAAAATTACTGACCTTTCACTTCTTCATTCAGGCTCACTTTAAAAATACAAAACACATCACATAAAATATTTCAAAATAATCCTAACAAAAAAACTAAACCTCAAGTGAAAATTACAAAATAACCCTGATCAAGAATAAGTGGTTACATTTTAAATGTAGGGGAGATAAACAAATTGGTGTAAACAGTGGAATGTATTATTTGACATGTTCTGTATTCTGATATACTCATCTTATGAAAAGATAGAGCATAGGGTCCTTGTATATAACTTGACTGAAGGGACTACACAATAACAGTTAGCAGTAGCTGCAGTTCTAACTAGTTTAATTTTACCTAAGCTTTCCAACTGTTTCAAAAATTAAAAAACAAATAATGTAAGTTATATTAATGCTACATTCTCAGTGGTATGACATGAAAGATTATTATTTATGATCTGTTTTTTTTTCAACAATGGGTTGTTAAATATATTGCTTAGTTCTTTAATTATGAGAGGAGGCTACTGCGACTAGACATAACAGGAAAAGCAACCTTTTCATGTTTCTACTGATATATCTCAAGCCAAATAAAGAAGCATGTGATTCTCTCAAAAACACGGTTTGCCAAATTCACTGCATTTGGTATCCTCTAGGAAAGACAAGCTTAGGACATGAATAACTTTCTTTAAACAAAAAAAAAAAAAACTATTTACAGTTTATGATACATAAATATGTAAATATCTCTCAGGATCAGTCAAAACGGCTACCCTGCTCAGCTTTCAGCTGTCTGTTCACCTTCCTGAGGTTCTTGCTGTTGAATCTAGCAATAAAAAATGTAAACAAAACAGAGACTTAGTTTTAAAATGCACTCATGACTGGACAACTACTGCCCAGTGTTCAAAAGAAGGCATGAATGCAAACATGCACCAGTACAAGTGGCTTTTTGACTGTTCGGGCAATTTGCAGTTGCTTACCTACATGTACATGCACATAACAGTAACCTAATTCAGAGATTTTAGAAGAATGTCAAAGACTACAAATTAATTTCTTTCGATCAAAAAAATGTTGAAAGTTATTCACTTAATTTGAAATGGTTGATTGCACAATAATTTTTGATGTTCTTCTTGTACAACTCACATTACCTACCTTTGTTTCCTTTTGAAATTAAAATGTTTATATCACTATGAAAATTTTTTTTTTCTTGAATAGCATGTTGTATGGAGAGGGCTTGTATAGTCAAGGCACCCTATAACAGTAAGACAGTGATCACAAGGTGCAGTGGCTTTCGATAAAAAAAAGAAAAGCTAAGACAGTAATCTGAGTAGTACAAGAATGACATCACAAATTATTGTGCAATGCACCATTTTATATGATTTTTTCATATAGTTTTCAAGCTTTGTAACATACGTTTTTGAAATTTTAGACTTTAGGTACACTTTAAATCAGGATTCCCTTTGCATTCAGATATCGCAGATTTGTGATCGATCTCCCCAATGCAACATAAAGCTATCAAACTTAAATAATCTGCAATTACGCATACTCTTTGTACCTGTAATGAGTAATGTGAAGCCGTACACATTTTTCATATACTGCATAGCCTAATGCACCTAAGAATTGTTTACACAGGTAATATTTTTAAGTAACATGCACAGGTGCATGTGATTTAATTTTTCTGCTTGGAACTCTGCTCTTGCTAGACAATTTCTCTTCAAGTTGAACAAATCCCCCAGGACAATTCCCACTTAAGACAAAAACCACTCAGACAACTTCTCCCACCAGAATATTTGGCATTGCCCAGTAAGGCAATTGTCAGGGGGGGGGGGGGGCAATTGTCCTGTGGAAATTAACCTGGTGGGGAACTGTCTAGGGGGAATCTTCTGGGAATCTAATGCACTATCACCACAAATGTGTCACATTTACGAGGTACCATGCCTGCAAAAAGCTGGATGCAAACAGGCATTGCGTCCACGAAAATCATGCTGCAGCTAGAACTTTTCATCTTAGTCCCAAATTGAGTAGACCAGGTGAGCTAGAAATTTTGGTTTTCAAAGTATGTGCGCCCGCAAAGTTTTGCAAGTTTTGCAGCCATGCGAGGTACACAACTTACACAGCAATGTTTTGCCAACATTTTCAGCACAGAGTATAAATTTTGGAGAACAACACAAACTTTAAAGAGAAAAGATCTCTGTACTTAATTCTCATGGGATAAAAAAAAGGTGTTCAAAGTTTGCAAAACAACTCTGAAGTACATACATTTCCTATTGTAAAACCAGTGTAAAGCCACAGACTTAATCCTGAGGTCACCCTTTCCTAGTATTCTTGTCCTGAGGGGTCACCCACTCCTCATATTCTTGTCCTGAATGGTCACCCCTTCTAAGTAAGTTTAGGTTAAGTTTGATATATCTGAGTCAGGAAGTTTCTTGGCTCATCAAGGAACCTATACCAGATTGATTGTGGATGGACACCATGGGATTTCACTTCCCTTTTCGACTAATGCTCAGAGGGTAACTAGGCAAGGGTGTACTAATCGCTCCCATTCCAGCTCCAGGGACCATCATTTAACCTCACAATATGGTGGACGAGAGTGTATCCCCAGTCTTTAGTCACATTCACAAAGGCTGAAAGGGTGGAGGATCCTTGCTCTGCACCACTACTCTACAGCTGCCCCGAGCAACATGGTCGATTTCCTCAACTGGACAACTTCCTGAGATGGACAAGAGATACCCAATACTAATTCACCAAGTTACCCACCCCCTCAGCATCACTTCAAACAGCTAGGATGAATAAGCAACTTTTAGTCCCCATAATTTCCAAATGGTTCCACTGGGATTGGATCTGGGGACCTCAAGTATGGCTGAAGTTAACAACTAACCTTAGCTTTAAGTTCCTTGTTTTCATCTTGTAGTTGCTCCACCTTCTGCTGGAGCTCACTGACTTGTAACCTGAGAGCTTCAACATCAGCTGTGTCTGGATTTGTGTTACTTAAATGCTGCTTCAGAAAGCTGAGAGAGCAAAGGTTAAAGGAAAATCCCAAAAATTGTACAATGTAGTGATCACATGATTACCCTGTCAAGTACCAAGAAGATCAAACAAGTGCTGCAAAATGTTTTCAATATTTCACTCAAATATTTTCACTTACAGTAAGGGCAATGATCACCTTGAGCACTACACACTGGCTTTCTGAAATACGGGGAGGGGGGAGGTAGTCTGCCCCCCCCCCCCCCTGGTACAACAAGACTGACACCACAAACCAATAGCACAATCTACCATTTCAAACTGAGTTAATATATTTCAATCTTTTACTTCTTGACATGAAGGTTGGAGTTGTGGACCAATGAGACTTAACTTTTTTAACTTTTGGAACATTTTATAACTTAAACTTTAAAGGTTGTGTGACATGAAAATAACATAGTTGGATATTTGATGTAAAAAGCATTAAAAATCCAGAAAATAGTTGCAATTTCCATTAAAATCCATCAAATATTGACCATTTTACAGGGAAATTTCTATTTCACACTTGTATCATGAATAATCATGAGTTAAATATGCAAATATGTGACACCGAAAGAGGGACATACCATACCATATATGGCACATGTTAGCCTTTGTTTTTTCAACCTTAATTTCAAGGACACTGGTAGCATTGTTATTCCCTGAGATGTTTATTATAAAACTTAAAAATTTTTTCCTTGAAAAAACTGATATCACTCACCAAACTGTAATCTATTTGATCAGTAATTAAGAGATAATTTATATAGGGTTAACAAAAGAAATCATAACACTGTGCAACACTCCACATCATTATTTTTGCATAGGCAATTAGTTTCTTTAGAAACCATCAAATTTTGAACAGGTATATTTTGAGAACGGTAAAAGATATTGAAATAATTCCAACAGATCTTTGATTGGAGGACTTAATTCTTTAAGTGACAAGTGAAACAGATCTTTTTGGTGGCATGTCACACAACCTTTACCTATCTTTTCAAAATGCCTCAAAAGTTTCATTTGAGATTACTGAAATTTTAAGACTGACAGGCAAAGAAACACACACACCCATACACACAAAGTCATGTCACCGATATAATGTGCAGTGGCATTAGAAATCTTCAATCTGGACTTTAAACAATATTATACACAGGTGTTATTAAAAATTTATTCTAAAACATAGAAAATACCAGATACTGCATGCTAAGAACTAAAGGATACTCTAAGGCATCATTTGGTTTCTCTGGTTCTTCATACAAGGCCACCAAGATTTTTGTAAGAGCTTCCAACACTCCAGCTTTCTCTAAATACTTTCTGAATTCTTCCCTCTTTGAATCTGCAGGCTACAACAAAGACAAACAACATTTATGATATGTTTGCTGTATTTAAATCTCACATCAAAATGTTGTTTACTGAAATATACATTTTGCAAATTTTGTTTACTAGGTGCTTTCACTGTAATGCCATGTAATATCAAGGCTTTGTAAGGTCAAGGTTGAAAAACAATATAGCGCATGTAACTGTGTTGCCACACTCAATGGTGCTGTACAAAGAACACAAAACTCCAGGAGTCAAGAAAACGATCTGTTGAAAAGTAAGTTTTTAAGTGCTACCCTTAAAAGAAAGGATGGTTGTACACAATAATTGTAGCAACTGAAAAGAAAATCATAAGCATCTTGAAATAATTAGGCTACATATAAATTTAACACTTCACAAAATTTTGTTTTCAGAATGTTAAACATGAATGTTCACTACCAGCACAATGGCACATGTGCACACTTTCTGCTCTGTGATGTCATATGCATAAAAGTCTCTAGCATGGCCCACAGTGTATAGTGCATGTAGGCATGGCGGGAAAAAGTAGGTAACAAAGGAACCTCGTTCCCGGGAAATTTTTGTCACTTGCGGGAAATTTTTGAGCAAAGAAAAGAGCAGACAACAACCAGATGAAATAAATCAGGTAAATGTAATGTCTTGCTGAAATTTTATCCAGGATACAAACGACTCATGTGCTACCATAGCATGGTTTAACACATGAGTAGTACACTGGCAACCACTGTAAAAATGGGCCATCAAATCGCATCAATTGTGTCTCTTCATTTTTCAAAAAGCTTTTTTCGGGGGGTTGGGGGCACATCCCCCCTCAGACTCCCCTCTCCCCCACGTACCATGCAGGAAATCCGACTTGGTCGGATTTATCTTCCCAGGAGGTAAACATTGTTTTTGACCGCGCATGTAGGAACATGTAGTAAATTGGTAAGTTTACATACACCTGTCCAAATCACCAAACTGTAGTAAAATGAAACTGGATGTTGCACAGTTGCACAACACATCCTATTATGCATTCCTCAGCCTATGTTTCATGTTCTTTTTGCCGAGTTCTTTGCACATGAACAACACACTATGTGCATGCGACATGAATACAAATATGTCCTTACAGCGACTCCTAAGATCAAATACTGTACCAAGAATTTTAATACAAGTGTATTTGTCTTTTAATCTTTCATTTAAATCTCAACTAGATTTTTAAGTTGGGGATACTGTACCTGCCCAATTTGAATGAAGGACAGTTTTAGTCGAGACAGAATCAACTTTTGCACCCACTTAATGTCATTTCAGAGGTTTATCTAAGCATGGAAATTTCCACTTACTGTGTATTCCTCTTTTATTTTTTTTAGTTTATCTATAACATCTAGCCTAAATGCAGGAGATGCTTTTATCATGTATTGTACAGTACATAACTGTTGATGACTCATAGACCCTCTTCCAAATAGCAATTACAAAGGATTGTGGGATCGAGTTTTGGCATGTGTCGTTTTCGTCAATGGTATTTTACTGTGAACAAAAAATGCGTACTTAAAGTCTATCCCATAATCCTTTGTAGTTGCTATTTGGAAGGTAGGAAGGTAGATGAAATTTAACGACACACCAACACAAATGTGTTATGTGTTGTCATGCAAAGTTTAAATACGGTGCAAGCCCTTCCCTTTAGTCGCCTCTTACGACAGGCGGGAAATACCGTGGGCATATTCTACAATCCCCAGCCCACAGGGGGGCTGCTATTTGGAAAAGGGTCTATGTGGCTGTACAATAATTAGGCTGGTGTTTGTGGCCATGCACAGGGTTCGAAACAACGCACGCACACATGCACCAATGCATGTAACTTTTTGTCAGTGCATGCAACATTGAGTTGCTTGCCTGCACGCATGCATGTAGGCCTAGGCCTAGGCTACAGTAGGCCTAATGGTAGTTTAAAGAGAAATGTATTAAAGGTTGAGCCACAGATTTTCCGCTTGAAAAATCACAAAATTCTGTTTTTAACTTTTTAAAATTCTGTAAAATTCCGTTTCAAGCATAGCCAAATTCCAGAATTTTCGTTTGAAGCCTACTGTGTATGAGCAAACTATGCTAACACACTATAGCATAGGCAAATTGCAGCCTACACCGAGAAAATTTTGACGATTTTCAATAAGTTGCTTCTCCTTTTTGGATCACATTTTTGATGGATTTTGATAATTTATAGACAGACAGTCATCACCCCAAAGTATATTTTTAGTGTGGGTATATCAAAATTCTCAGTTGGTGACTGCTCTTTGATTGACATCAAAGTTTGAAAATTTGAAAGATGCAGAGTAGCTCACATTCCACACAAGGCAGAGAGAGTACTTTTATTATATTTTATAGCCTTGTATGCTCACCAGGACATGGGCCTTAAGCAGTAAAACAGGTTTATTCCTACACAAGGAAGAGCTTCATACAGTTATGGGAGGAGCTAGAAGATGCATAGTTGGAAGAATTGGAACTGTCTGGGATCATGAAAATTCCCCTTTAAGGGGTGAATTGCCATCATTATAGATGGTAAAATGTCTGTGTATCTCCTTCATAAATGCAGACATTCATTTGACATGGTTTTGGAAAAACAATAGCTCATCTTTTCTATCAAAAAGTTACATGCATTTTGAGCTGGATAATTTTTTGCTTAATTCCGAGAATTGTCAAAGTGCCATTTTTTTTTTCGGGGGCCCTAGATGTAATGATAGTATCAACATGCATGCATAGCCATTGCTAGGTGGCATGCATCATCTCACTGATTGTTCCTACTTAGGCCAAGGCTACTATAAAAAGGGAAGAAACAGGGGTAATGATTGGCCTGAGTTTTTTAATCTTTCATTGTCATACTTCAATGGTCATGTAATAATTTATTTGTGCAGGTAAAATTTTAAGGTTACATGCACATTCACCATGTTTAAAACACCTAGCCAGGTATAAACCTACTACAATTCTTATAGTACTCAGGTGAACAAGAACTGCCAAGAGCTGATTTTCCAATCAGCAAAATAACACAAGCAGGACTGATGCTTTACTTTAATGCATAGTTTCTGTATTGTGCAGAAAAATGTTTTTCGTTTTGGATTTTGCATTTTTCCATCCATTTTGTTGCAAATGTAAAAATTTGTGTTTCAAGTTAGGCCTAAAATAATTTTAAGAGGTAGCCTAGATTCCAAACTTACTCTGTGTTACAGAACATGCAGAGGAATTGAAGGCAAAGAGAACTGGGAATCCACCCTTTACGAAATTTTATACATGTAAGATAACAAAATGGCACTGTGTGTGGAAGATCTGAACTCTAGAAAAATTGGAAAGAAATTAAAAACCTTACATAAAATTCAAAGTAGACCAACAAAAACCATGCGTGATGAGATAAAATTAAGCAAGTTACTTTTTCCATAACCATTAGCCTTTGTACTAGTGTTAGGTGATAAATCTAAAATTATCGTTATCATGATAATTTTTTATCGGGATACGATAACAAGAATTCAAAAATGACGATAAATTCTTGAAAAAAAAAATGAAAAAATTTGCCTGACTCCAAAATGTCTTTTTATTGAAGACATTCCTTTTTTACACTGAACTGATGAAATATCAATGAAAGTTCATCATTGAATATTCTAACATGCATGAGCATGGAAGTGAACTTCAAGGGAAATTGCCTTCACGAAAATTATCGTGGATATCAAATTATGACGATAAATTTTGTTCTGTTATAGCGATGGTAAAAAAGTCAATATTGCCCAACACTTCTAAGTAGGGCCTACTCTTTTACAAAACAAAGCATGCCTGGAACACAAACACTTCTGTCATGATTTTTCACGTTGGGGCTGATTTAGCCCTTGAACAGCCAGGATGCATTCCATGTAAAGCCCATGCCAAAGTTACGCCGAGGTGTCAGCGTTCGTACGCCAACAAAACCAAAGATGTGCCGAAATTACGCCGAGGTGTCATCATTTGTACGCCAACAAAACCATGTACAAAAGGTGTGTTTATATGCACAACCTGCATAACATACATTGCCTGAGCTGTGCGATGGGCATTCATCATACTTGAAGCAAAAAGTTACAGATATCTTTTCCTATTTAGCAGGAAATAATAATATTTTGTGTGAGACTCATTGTAAATTCAGTGGAAACACAATGCAGCAGAAAATTTTATAGCTGCCATTTTGACTGACTAGTTGCAGTACAAAATATATAGGCCTAGTCAATAGGTAAGTTGTATGCCAACTTGGCGTATAGTGCACAAAATACACCCTGGTTGAACAGTGCTGTGTGTTTCACTTTCAGTTACACTTGTTAGGCCTAGGCTAGGCTGACTTTAGTCCGCAGTCTGCTGACCTAGTATTTGGGTCACTTTGGGGCTTCCCAAACTAGGTCAGCAATATACCCATTGTCAAAAATAGGCTACCGCAACTTCCAAAATTTTGAATGGTCTCGATCTTTCTCAAAATTCACATATACTCCTTAGTAATTGACTTGTATGGGTCATTCATATGTTTAAAACCCTTCATTCTAAGAATACTTGCACTTAAGCTAGTGTCGAAAAAGAGACCAAAAATTTTGATTTACACAAACGATCCAGTTTTGTTTTTTAAACCTTCTATAAAGCTGCTAAATCTTATTACTTGGACCTTCACACTATTGTATGCTGAATAGCACGCATTGCTGTTCAATTGTGACATACACCTAGGCCTAGTTCATAGCTATGGTTACATTCATACACACGCATACACGTATGTAGCAACAATCACTGCAGCAACGCACGCAGACGATGTTACTCTCACAGTAACATGCGGTCAAAAGTTTGTGTTGCAATAGCCTAGGCCTAGTTCAAGGAACAAAGTGTACGTGAGAACTAGGCCTAAGTACCCTAGGCTAGGCTGACTTGGCCTGTTCCCAGTGCTCATGTTTGGCTAAAGAACTTAAAATATTTGAGCACTTCAATTTTTATGCTTTTGAACTAAGCTAGGCCTAACTTAGATAGACCCTACCAGGGCTTTAGCCAGCATGGTGAGATCAGGGAGTCCAAACAGTAAATTCTAGTGAAGTTTGTGTGTTAAAATGTATTATATATATGGGGCAATCCAAATTTTTGGGAGTCCAAATGACTCCTGGACTGCTCTCTGGCTTAAGCCTTGGACCCTACCACTATACAATGAGCATTTGTGGCAGTTGAAGATTGTGAAACAGCTACAGTTCAACTGCCACAAATGCTTGTAGAAAATGCTCGCCCTTCCACTTTTTAAAAGGTTTTCAAATTTTATAAATTTCTATGTTCAAAAATCGTACATATTGATGCTAATATATACTGTATCTGCAAGATTTGTAATAATAAAAAGTGAACCATAATTAACAAATTTTAGAAGAAATCTTGAAAGTTACGAGAACTTTAGAGAATATTTTAGGAGTATTTTATTATATAGTGTAGAAGTACTGAATGCTCTCCTATCAGCAGCTACCATCCTCAGACTGTTACTCCATCAAAATTTCATCCTTCAGACAATGCCACGTGAAATTATTCGGGAAAAAGAACTGCCTTGAGGTACCTTATGACCAAAAGACTCGATGTAGGCCTAGACAAATATGGCGAGAAAAGTGCAGTAATTATGAAAGAATTATGTTTTAATTTGAATTCCAATAAAATCCATGTTTGAAGTCTCTGGGCGGGGACGTTTTGACTCCTCATATGTCATAGTACAGGGAAGTTTTGGTAAAAAGCGGGTACGTTTGGGTAGCTAAAAAGCGGGGACGTTTTGGTCTGGGGGCGTTTTGACTGGATACCTCCTGCTCTAGGCCTATGTTCCTACTGTAGCCCACAGGCGCCCCTTAACATTGTATAGTATACCATATACTATGTATTATATAGACGGAAAGGTATGTCACAAATCTCCTAGCTCGAACAAACAACTTACATTTCTGGCACAATTACTGCACTTTTCTCGCCAAATTTGTCTGTGTCGAGACTTTTGATCATAAGGTAACTCAAGGCACCTCTTTTTCCCGAATAATTTCACTTGGCATTGTCTGAAGGATGAAATTTCGATGGAGTAACAGTATGAGGATGGTAGCTGCTGATAGGAGAGCATTCAGCACTTCCACACTATATAATAAAATACTCCTAAAATATTCTCTAAAATTCTCTTAACTTTCTAAATATCTTCCAAAATTTGTTTAATTATAGTTCACTTTTTATTATTGCAAATCTTGCAGATATATGTTAGCATCAATATGAACAATTTTTGAACATTAAATTTCATAAATTTTGAAAACCTTTTGAAAAGTGGAAGGGCTAGCATTTTCTACAAGCACTTGTGACAGTTGAACTGTAACTGTTGTACAGTCTTCAACTGCCACAAATGCTCATAGTAAATGCAAGCCCTTCCACTTTTCAAAAGGTTTTCAAATTTTATGAATTTCTGTGTTCAAAAATCTTGCTGATTAATGCTAATATGTATCTGTAAGATTTGTAATAATCAAAGCAAACATAACTGACAAATTTTGGAAGAAAGTTAGAAAGTTAAGAGAACTTTAGAGAATATTTTAGGAGTATTGTATTACTGTATATAGTGTGGAAGTGCTGAATGCTCTCTATCAGCAGCTACCATCCTCATACTGTTACTCCATCGAAATTTCATCCTTCAGATAAGGTTTCACGGTACCGCAAAAATTTGGTACCGTCAATACCGCTACAAATGGTACCGGTAATACCATAGTACCGGTACCAAAAGAGAAAATAGTCTGACTTTAAAAACAAGAAAATACCGGGAAAAACAACAGGTATTAACGTACGTGCCGTGTTCTGATCATCCCTGCCTTCCGCTACACTGTTAATGAATTAAGTACACTCAACACACTGGTAAACAAAAAGTGAAACCCGCCGAAAGCCGAAAAACACGGGGAGCAGAGTGCGATTTTGAACCCGAAAGTCCCAAAAGAACACTTAATTTACAGTTACGAAAATAATTTCTAAAAATGATGAAAATCGCCTTCGTAAATTATCACCTGAAGTTTTTAGGTGAAACTTTTCCAAATTATTCCCATAAAATATTGGTTCATCAAGCCTATTTCCGACTGCAATTATTACTATCAAAACATTTTTTGCAACATTTCATGTTTTGAGTTCAAGATGCCTAACAGTATGATAGCGCCGCAATCTAGCTAGCTTTTACCCGCGTAAATCATTTACTGATATAACACTCGTAGGATGGGGACTCCTACTTTCGTGCAGAAAGGCCAGCTTCACGTAGAGGTAGGCCTAACGATATAGGTACGTTCTGTACGATCTTTGGGACTGCACGAAAATATGAGAACGCCGTACTACTGAGTGTCTCAAAAATCTAAATCAACTTAAGCAAGTCTGAATTCACGCGACCACGACGACAACGTTCAATGGGATTTTACTGTGTAGTTTGTCTCACATACAGTTAAGTCAATGGACAAGTCCCATTGACTCACTGTACAAACTGTTGAAAGAACGTTCTTCCGAAGATTTCTCTCACACACAGTTATGTCAATGGAGAAGTCCCATTATCTTACTGTGTTTGAAATCGTTGAAACAACGTTCATGTCAGAGCCAGCGATGCAATGATTCTTCGTAAGCTTACAACGAATTTCTTAATGATACGATGCCTTGTGTAAGCATAGACAAAGTGAATGATACCAACTGCTATTAGTACATAATACAAATGTATGTGCTGATCACAGGCGCCCCTTAACATTGTATAGCATACCATATACTATGTAGTATATATAGACGGAAAGGTATGTCACAAATCTCCTAGCTCGAACAAACAACTTACGTTTCTGGCACAATTACTGCACTTTTCTCGCCAAATTTGTATGCGTCAAGACTTTTGATAATAAGGTACCTCAAGGCACCTCTTTTTCCCGAATAATTTCACTGGCATTGTCTGAAGGATGAAATTTCGATGGAGTAACAGTATGAGGATGGTAGCTGCTGATAGAAGAGCATTCAGCACTTCCACACTATACAATAAAATACTCCTAAAATATTCTCTAAAGTTCTCTTAACTTTCTAAATTTCTTCCAAAATTTGTGTTAATTATGGTTCACTTTTTATTATTGCAAATCTTGCAGATATATATTAGCATCAATGTGAACAATTTTTGAACATTAAATTTCATAAATTTGAAAACCTTTTGAAAAGTGGAAGGGCTAGCATTTTCTACAAGCACTTGTGACAGTTGAACTGTAACTGTTGTACAGTCTTCAACTGCCACAAATGCTCACAGTAAATGCAAGCCCTTCCACTTTTCAAAAGGTTTTCAAATTTTATGAATTTCTTTGTTCAAAAATCTTGCATATTAATGCTAATATGTATCTGTAAGATTTGCAATAATAAAAAGTGAACCATAATTAACACAAATTTTGGAAGAAATTTAGAAAGTTAAGAGAAGTTTAGAGAATATGTTAGGAGTATTTTATTGTATAGGGTGGAAGTGCTGAATGCTCTTCTATCAGCAGCTACCATCCTCATACTGTTGCTCCATCGAAATTTCATCCTTCAGACAATGCCAAGTGAAATTATTCGGGAAAAAGAGGTGCCTTGTGGTACCTTATTATCAAAAGTCTCGACACATACAAATTTGGCGAGAAAAGTGCAGTAATTGTGCCAGAAACGTAAGTTGTTTGTTCGAGCTAGGAGATTTGTGACATACCTTTCCGTCTATATATACTACATAGTATATGGTATACTATGCAATGTTAAGGGGCGCCTGTGGTGCTGATAACGAACGATCGTTCGAAAACTGCACACAATGTCGAAAGAAAGCAAGCCACAAGTTAGTGTGGGAAGTATTGGTTGGGCGAAATTTCCCATTACACGTGGTAATTTACATACATAACAGTTAAAGGGCAATTTCCGAAATTACGAGGGGAAATTTGTGACAGAAATGATGCAAAATGGTTACAGAATGAACGTTTCATGGTTACATTTTTATATTTAAAGGAACACAAGGCAGTTATGATATGGATTATAGTATTTATATTTCAGTTATATTCCATTCAATTGCAGTATTTTTAGATTTTTGTTTTGACGTATTGTCGGGTACTGTTCTCCGCGGTACTTCGGTACCTTGTAATTGGTGGTACTGTACCGTATCGGTACCGGTACATACCGGTACTCACAAAAATACCGGTATACCGTGAAACGTTACCTTCAGACAATGCCAAGTGAAATTATTCGGGAAAAAGAGCTGCCTTGAGGTACCTTATGATCAAAAGTCTCGACAGAGACAAATTTGGCGAGAAAAGTGCAGTAATTGTGCCAGAAACGTAAGTTGTTTGTTCGAGCTAGATTTGTGACATACCTTTCCGTCTATATATACTACATAGTATATGGTATACTATACAATGTTAAGGGGCGCCTGTGCTGTAGCCTAGCAGTTAACATTACCATTAACCTATAGTAAACTTAATAATAAGCCTGGGCTAGGACTAACATTAGGCTTCGGTCTATAACTGTGATCGGAAGAAAACCTTCTGCACTTGACAAATACTTTCCAAAGCAATGCAAAACGCTACGCATGTAGGGAACAACATTTAACCTGAATGAAGCCATGTTGGTTAAAAATTTTCAAGAAGTAAGAACAACACAGAGGATTCAGCCAAATCCTTTCGGCATTCGCTGGATTCACCAAAACACAAGAACAGGTCTGCTATACTTGTTTGTTCGAGCTAGGAGATTTGTGACATACCTTTCCGTCTATATAATACATAATATATGGTATACTATACAACGTAAGGGGCGCCTGTGGGCAGGATATAGGAACCTAGGCTAGGCCTATATCCTGCTCGCTTACCAGTTGAAACGTCCCCTGACCAAAATGTCCCTGTACCAAAACATCCCTGCCATTGGTCAAAACGTCCCCGTGCAAAAACGTCCCCAGATTTATGTGATCTGCCAAAGTGCATTCCATGTCAGGCCCACGCCAAAGATATGCCAAGAAAAACAATAGAAAACATAAGGAAAATGCCAACTCCACGCCGAAGATCTTCAGATTGAAGTGCATGAAATGCAGACTGGGTGGTCTGTTGGTATGTCTTTAGTCTGAACTCAATTCCATCAAGTAATATTGTAAAGTACAGTTATTGGTATGAAATGGAAGTTTTCTGGAAAATTTAAACTTTATGGTCTTTGTACTCAATGCAAATTCCAAAGTGTTTGTGGTAACTGTGACTTGTCCATTCGTTGTCTGTTGTAGGCCCCTAGGCCTAGTTGGATGACTAACGTTCGTAGCCTAAGTTCTAATGTTGGCCAGCCTAACTAGGCTTGCCTAACTTTATCCTCATCAATCCTTACACTCTGTTTTCGAATTCTTCTAAGTTTACTTCAAGTTGCCGACCAATAGTTTTAATTTGAATTTCAATAAAATCCATGTTTGAAGTCTCTGGGCGGGGACATTTTGACTCCTCATATGTAATAGTACGGGAAAATTTTGGTAAAAAGCGGGTACGTTTGGGTAGCAAAAAAGTGGGGCCGTTTTCGTCTGGGGGCGTTTTGACTGGATACCTCCTGCTCTAGGTCTATGTTCCTACTGTAGCCTAGCAGTTAACATTACCATTAGCCTATAGTAAACTTAATAATAAGCCTGGGCTAGGACTAACATTAGGCTTCGGTCCATAACTGTGATCGGAAGAAAACCTTCTGCACTTGACAAATACTTTCCAAAGCAATGCAAAACACTACGCATGTAGGGAACAACATTTACCCTGAATGAAGCCATGTTGGTTAAAAATTTTCAAGAAGTAAGAACAACACAGAGGATTCAGCCAAATCCTTTCGGCATTCGCTGGATTCACCAAAACACAAGAACAGGTCTGCTATACTTGTTTGTTCGAGCTAGGAGATTTGTGACATACCTTTCCGTCTATATAATACATAATATATGGTATACTATACAACGTAAGGGGCGCCTGTGGGCAGGATATAGGAACCTAGGCTAGGCCTATATCCTGCTCGCTTACCAGTTGAAATGTCCCCTGACCAAAATGTCCCTGTACCAAAACGTCCCTGCCATTGGTCAAAACGTCCCCGTGCAAAAACGTCCCCAGATTTATGTGATCTGCCAAAGTGCATTCCATGTCAGGCCCACGCCAAAGATATGCCAAGAAAAACAATAGAAAACATAAGGAAAATGCCAACTCCACGCCGAAGATCTTCAGATTGAAGTGCATGAAATGCAGACTGGGTGGTCTGTTGGTATGTCTTTAGTCTGAACTCAATTCCATCAAGTAATATTGTAAAGTACAGTTATTGGTATGAAATGGAAGTTTTCTGGAAAATTTAAACTTTATGGTCGTTGTACTCAATGCAAATTCCAAAGTGTTTGTGGTAACTGTGACTTGTCCATTCGTTGTCTGTTGTAGGCCCCTAGGCCTAGTTGGATGACTAACGTTCGTAGCCTAAGTTCTAACGTTGGCCAGCCTAACTAGGCTTGCCTAACTTTATCCTCATCAATCCTTACACTCTGTTTTCGAATTCTTCTAAGTTTACTTCAAGTTGCCGACCAATAGTTTTAATTTGAATTTCAATAAAATCCATGTTTGAAGTCTCTGGGCGGGGACATTTTGACTCCTCATATGTAATAGTACGGGAAAATTTTGGTAAAAAGCGGGTACGTTTGGGTAGCAAAAAAGTGGGGCCGTTTTCGTCTGGGGGCGTTTTGACTGGATACCTCCTGCTCTAGGTCTATGTTCCTACTGTAGCCTAGCAGTTAACATTACCATTAGCCTATAGTAAACTTAATAATAAGCCTGGGCTAGGACTAACATTAGGCTTCGGTCCATAACTGTGATCGGAAGAAAACCTTCTGCACTTGACAAATACTTTCCAAAGCAATGCAAAACACTACGCATGTAGGGAACAACATTTACCCTGAATGAAGCCATGTTGGTTAAAAATTTTCAAGAAGTAAGAACAACGTAGAGGATTCAGCCAAATCCTTTCGGCATTCGCTGGATTCACCAAAACACAAGAACAGGTCTGCTATACTTGTTTGTTCGAGCTAGGAGATTTGTGACATACCTTTCCGTCTATATAATACATAATATATGGTATACTATACAACGTAAGGGGCGCCTGTGGGCAGGATATAGGAACCTAGGCTAGGCCTATATCCTGCTCGCTTACCAGTTGAAATGTCCCCTGACCAAAATGTCCCTGTACCAAAACGTCCCTGCCATTGGTCAAAACGTCCCCGTGCAAAAACGTCCCCAGATTTATGTGATCTGCCAAAGTGCATTCCATGTCAGGCCCACACCAAAGATATGCCAAGAAAAACAATAGAAAACATAAGGAAAATGCCAACTCCACGCCGAAGATCTTCAGATTGAAGTGCATGAAATGCAGACTGGGTGGTCTGTTGGTATGTCTTTAGTCTGAACTCAATTCCATCAAGTAATATTGTAAAGTACAGTTATTGGTATGAAATGGAAGTTTTCTGGAAAATTTAAACTTTATGGTCTTTGTACTCAATGCAAATTCCAAAGTGTTTGTGGTAACTGTGACTTGTCCATTCGTTGTCTGTTGTAGGCCCCTAGGCCTAGTTGGATGACTAACGTTCGTAGCCTAAGTTCTAACGTTGGCCAGCCTAACTAGGCTTGCCTAACTTTATCCTCATCAATCCTTACACTCTGTTTTCGAATTCTTCTAAGTTTACTTCAAGTTGCCGACCAATAGTTTTAATTTGAATTTCAATAAAATCCATGTTTGAAGTCTCTGGGCGGGGACATTTTGACTCCTCATATGTAATAGTACGGGAAAGTTTTGGTAAAAAGCGGGTACGTTTGGGTAGCAAAAAAGTGGGGCCGTTTTCGTCTGGGGGCGTTTTGACTGGATACCTCCTGCTCTAGGTCTATGTTCCTACTGTAGCCTAGCAGTTAACATTACCATTAGCCTATAGTAAACTTAATAATAAGCCTGGGCTAGGACTAACATTAGGCTTCGGTCTATAACTGTGATCGGAAGAAAACCTTCTGCACTTGACAAATACTTTCCAAAGCAATGCAAAACACTACGCATGTAGGGAACAACATTTACCCTGAATGAAGCCATGTTGGTTAAAAATTTTCAAGAAGCAAGAACAACACAGAGGATTCAGCCAAATCCTTTCGCATTCGCTGGATTCACCAAAACACAAGAACAGGTCTGCTATACTTGTTTGTTCGAGCTAGGAGATTTGTGACATACCTTTCCGTCTATATAATACATAATATATGGTATACTATACAACGTAAGGGGCGCCTGTGGGCAGGATATAGGAACCTAGGCTAGGCCTATATCCTGCTCGCTTACCAGTTGAAATGTCCCCTGACCAAAATGTCCCTGTACCAAAACGTCCCTGCCATTGGTCAAAACGTCCCCGTGCAAAAACGTCCCCAGATTTATGTGATCTGCCAAAGTGCATTCCATGTCAGGCCCACGCCAAAGATATGCCAAGAAAAACAATAGAAAACATAAGGAAAATGCCAACTCCACGCCGAAGATCTTCAGATTGAAGTGCATGAAATGCAGACTGGGTGGTCTGTTGGTATGTCTTTAGTCTGAACTCAATTCCATCAAGTAATATTGTAAAGTACAGTTATTGGTATGAAATGGAAGTTTTCTGGAAAATTTAAACTTTATGGTCTTTGTACTCAATGCAAATTCCAAAGTGTTTGTGGTAACTGTGACTTGTCCATTCGTTGTCTGTTGTAGGCCCCTAGGCCTAGTTGGATGACTAACGTTCGTAGCCTATGTTCTAACGTTGGCCAGCCTAACTAGGCTTGCCTAACTTTATCCTCATCAATCCTTACACTCTGTTTTCGAATTCTTCTAAGTTTACTTCAAGTTGCCGACCAATAGTTTTAATTTGAATTTCAATAAAATCCATGTTTGAAGTCTCTGGGTGGGGACATTTTGACTCCTCATATGTAATAGTACGGGGATCATGTCCCGTTCACGCCATGAGTAGAATCGTGTAGACCGTACCACTGTAAAACAGGTGTGTGGAATGTACAGTGCGTACAATGAAAAGGAAAGAGGGTGCGTGGATATAAAATAACGTCTTTCAAAACTTAACAATTAAGCGTTCAGGGCGTCTACGGAGGCCTATAATGTGCTCGAGTGAAGGATAAGTTAAATGATATTGAATTGAGAGGAATGACCGCTTGTGAAGATTGCTATATTTGGTACGAAATTGAAGCCTACGCTTTCGTGCACATGACGGGAGAATGTAAATAAATTATCATGTTTTTAAACTGCTTACTACTCAAGGCAAACTACAACGGAACAGTTCTGTTTCGTACGTATTAAACAAACACTTGAAAAGTGAGGAATTAACGGAGTAAAATACACTCACTTCAAGTTAAAACAACTTCAGGCATTGAGTGGGAAATGAAATATCAACATACAAGCACTGTGCACGAGACAAACATGTTTCAATGCGCACTCTATCGTACATAGCCGCGTTTTTACTCAGTAGGCTTGACGAAAAGAAAAAAGAAAGAAAAAAAGAGGTACACTAACAAAATTTAATTATGGGGACAAGGTATTGAAGGCGACAATTTCAGTCACGTAATACTTCGTACGCAGTAATACACTGTTATAGATAACGAACCACACTAGTTACTTTAAGACATGTATGCAGATTCGTACGAAACAGTTCTTGTTCTTTGAAGTGACATCAATAGGTTAATTTATTTAAAGGCAAGAGCAGTCTCCTCAACAGCTTTATTTGAACTATTTTTTTCTTATTTCTCTTCCAAGTTCCCTCCATGATTAAATATTGCATATCCAAGGTAAACCAATGGCTAACTCTATATAAATTTCACAATTCATATTAAAGGCGAAAGCAATTTCAGTTTAGTGATATTTCGTACGAAGAAGTTCGACTATGAAGGGAACGAACCACCCAATTACCTTAGACCCGAATGCAGTTTCGTACGAAACTGTTCTCGCTTCTGATAGTGACATTGAGATGTAATTGAAGGTTTAAGTTCCTCTCCTCTTATGTGAGATTGACACGACACAAAGTTAGAATAAAGGGCACTTCATTCTGAATATTCCCTTTTTACTCGAAAGGACTGGTCAAAAGATAGAATACACTAATTAAGAACACTTAATTATGAGGACAGGGTATTAAAGACGACAATTTCACTTACGTAATATTTCGCACGAAGCAAGGCTGTTATAGACAACGAACCACAGAAATTACTTTAAGACATGTATGCATATTCGTACGAAACAGTTCTTGTTCTTGGAAGTGAAATCGCTATGTAAATTTATTTAAAGGCAAGAGCGGTCTTCCCAAGCTTAATTTAGAACAACAGCTTATTTTAACTAATTTCTTCTTATTTCTGTTCCAAGTTCCTTTCACGGTATTTCATGACTTAAATATTGCATATCCAATGTAAACCAATGCCTAACACTATATAAATTTCACAATGACTGCATTTTTCCGTTAAAGTTCAAGATGCCTTGATTTTTATGTCAGATTGTACGCGACACAAACTTATAATAGAGGGCCTTTCAGCGTGGAAGTTCGTTATTTATCTGGAAGTTATGGTCAACAAATGAATACATTAAGACCGTTCCATTATACTGTACCCGGCTTTAAACGAGGAAGTGATATTTCGTACGAAGTAGTACACACATATAGGCTACGAACCACACAAATTACTCTAATACACGTATGGAGATTCGTACGAAACAGTTCTTCATCTTGGAAGTATCATCAATATGTAAGTTAAGTGTCAAGTTGCCTTGAATTTTACGTGAAATTGCACACCACACGAACTTATAAGAGAGGGCGCCTTAGCGTGCGAGTTCGCTTTCCACTTGAAAGGTCTGGCAGGTAGATACGTTGAGACCATTGTGTTTATGATGGAACCGGTATTAAAGGCGAAAGCAATTTCAGTTTAGTGATATTTCGTACGAAGTTGTAGAACTATGTAGGGAACGATCCACGCAATAACCTTAGACCTGAATGCAGTTTCGTACGAAACTGTTCTCGCTCCTGATAGTGACATTGAGATGTAATTGAAGGTTTAAGTTCTTCTCTTTTTATGTGAGATTGAACACGACACAAATTTAGAATATAGGGCACTTCATTCTGCAAATTCCCTTTTTACTCGAAAGGACTGGTCAAAAGATAGAATACACTAATTAAGAACACTTAATTATGAGGACAGGGTATTAAAGACGACAATTTCACTTACGTAATATTTCGCACGAAGCAAGGCTATTATAGACAACGAACCACAGAAATTACTTTAAGACATGTATGCAGATTCGTACGAAACAGTTCTTGTTCTCGGAAGTGAAATCGCTATGTAAATTTATTTAAATGCAAGAGCAGTCTTCACAAACTTAATTTAAAACAACAGCTCATTTTAACTAATTTCTTCTTATTTCTGTTCCAAGTTCCTTTCACGATATTTCATGACTTACACTGTAAAAACAGTGTTTAGGAATTAAACACTTTTCTAAACACTTTTTGCCCCCACTTTGGAAACACGTTTACACTCTAAACACGTTTAGGATTTAAACACATAATGTTTGGGAATTAAACACATAATGTTTAGGAATTAAACACATAATGTTTAGGAATTAAACATGTGTGTTTAGGAATTAAACATGTTTCCAAAGTGGGGGCAAAAATTGTGTTTAATTCCTAAACTCATTTTTTAGAGTGTAAATATTGCATATCTAAGGTAAACCAATGGCTAACACTACATAAATTTCACAATTCAGTGTGAAAAATATTTTCACATGATTCTCAAGAACCATTCATGAAACAGGGTAGACCACTACACTTATTCAAATTATGGTGACTTCATTTTCCCTTCAAGGTTTAAGTTGCCTTGATTTTTTTTATGTCAGATTGTACGCGACACAAACCTATAATAGAGGACACTTCAGCGTGGAAGTTGGCTATTTATCTGGAAGTTCTGGTCAACAAATAGATACATTAAGACCGTTCAATTATGATGTACCCGGCATTAAACGAGGAAGTGATATTTTGTACGAAGTAGTACACACACATGTAGGATATGAACCACACAAATTACTCTTATACACGTGTGGAGATTCGTACGAAACAGTTCTTGTTCTTGAAAATGACAGCAATATGTAAGTTAAGTGTCAAGTTACCTTGCACTTTACGTGAAATTGCACACGACGCGAACTTATAACAGAGGGCGCCTTAGCATGCGAGTTCCAAAGATATTACAAGCATAGATTCCAAACTTAAAATGGCGCGTTGACTCCCCATGGAGGCCAATATATCGGGGCGGAAGTGCTGATCACTGCTCAGTCGTTTTGAAAACAAACAGGCAAATGAATGTCTTACAAAAGTATTAATACTTGTTATTTCGGAATGTTGTTGACTGAAGAAGTACTACGCTTCAATAAATTCCACTTGAAAAGAATAACTTATTTCTTCAACGCAGCATTCCACCTATTTACACTTGAACATGAACGCACAATGACTGATTTAGCAAGTTCATGGACATTCATTGGTCAGTTTCTATTGTATCGTCAAGTGACGCACTTTTATATGCGCGTTCAATTACTTACGCGCTCACAACGGGAAAGCAACTAGCGCGTTTGTTTCCAGAGCGCGCAGAACTGTGCGTCAAGTATCCGGATAATACACAGAGAAATGTATTCTGCGCGTATAGAACGCGTTGTAAAAGTACATGCACGCTAACCTGTTTTAACAATGAAATTTTCTGTAACGCGTTCTTATTTTTATACGCAGATCGCGGACTAGAGCGGCGCGCATGTCAAATTAACACTTCCGCCCAGATATATGCGTCTCCATGAGGAGTCACTGAGAGTAACAGTGTAGGTATAGGAGTTTGAAATCTATGCTTATAATATCTTTGGCGAGTTCGCTTTCCACTTGAAAGGTCTGACAAATAGATACGTTGAGACCATTGTGTTTATGATGGAACCGGTATTAAAGGCGAAAGCAATTTCAGTTTAGTGATATTTCGTACGAAGTAGTACGACTATGTAGGGAACGAACCACACAATTACCTTAGACCTGAATGCAGTTTCGTACGAAACTGTTCTCGCTCCCGATAGTGACATTGAGATGTAACTGAAGGTTTAAGTTCCTCACTTTTTATGAAGTAATACACTGTTATAGATAACGAACCACACTAGTTACTTTAAGACATGTATGCAGATTCGTACGAAACAGTTCTTGTTCTTTGAAGTGACATCAATAGGTTAATTTATTTAAAGGCAAGAGCAGTCTCCTCAACAGCTTTTTTTGAACTATTTTTTTCTTATTTCTCTTCCAGGTTCCCTCCATGATTAAATATTGCATATCCAAGGTAAACCAATGGCTAACTCTATATAAATTTCACAATTCATATTAAAGGCGAAAGCAATTTCAGTTTAGTGATATTTCGTACGAAGAAGTACGACTATGAAGGGAAGGAACCACCCAATTACCTTAGACCCGAATGCATTTTCGTACGAAACTGTTTTCGCTTCTGATAGTGACATTGAGATGTAATTGAAGGTTTAAGTTCCTCTCCTTTTATGTGAGATTGAACATGTCACAAAGTAAGAATAAAGGGCACTTCATTCTGCAAATTCCCTTTTTACTCGAAAGGACTGGTCAAAAGATAGAATACACTAATTAAGAACACTTAATTATGAGGACAGGGTATTAAAGACGACAATTTCACTTACGTAATATTTCGCACGAAGCAAGGCTATTATAGACAACGAACCACAGAAATTACATTAAGACATGTATGCAGATTCGTACGAAACAGTTCTTGTTCTCGGAAGTGAAATCGCTATGTAAATTTATTTAAATGCAAGAGCAGTCTTCACAAACTTAATTTAAAACAACAGCTCATTTTAACTAATTTCTTCTTATTTCTGTTCCAAGTTCCTTTCACGGTATTTCATGACTTAAATATTGCATATCCAATGTAAACCAATGGCTAACACTATATAAATTTCACAATGACTGCATTTTCCCGTTAAAGTTTAAGTTGCCTTGATTTTTATGTCAGATTGTACGCGACACAAACTTATAATAGAGGGCCTTTCAGCGTGGAAGTTCGTTATTTATCTGGAAGTTATGGTCAACAAATGGATACATTAAGACCGTTCAATTATGATGTACCCGGCTTTAAACGAGGAAGTGATATTTCGTACGAAGTAGTACACACATATAGGCTACGAACCACACAAATTACTCTTATACATGTATGGAGATTCGTACGAAACAGTTCTTCATCTTGGAAGTATCATCAATATGTAAGTTAAGTGTTAAGTTGCCTTGAATTTTACGTGAAATTGCACACGACACGAACTTATAACAGAGGGCGCCTTAGCGTGCGAGTTCGCTTTCCACTTGAAAGGTCTGGCAGGTAGATACGTTGAGACCATTGTGTTTATGATGGAACCGGTATTAAAGGAGAAAGCAATTTCAGTTTAGTGATATTTCGTACGAAGTAGTACGACTATGTAGGGAACGAACCACCCAATTACCTTAGACCCGAATGCAGTTTCGTTCGAGACTGTTCTCGCTCCTGGTAGTGGCATCGAGCTGTAATTCAAGGTTTAAGTTCCTCTCTTTTTATGTGAGATTGAACACGACACAAAGTTAGAATAAAGGGCACTTCATGCTGCAAATTCCCTTTTTACTCGAAAGGACTGGTCAAAAGATAGAATACACTAATTAAGAACACTTAATTATGAGGACAGGGTATTAAAGACGACAATTTCACTTACGTAATATTTCGCCCGAAGCAAGGCTATTATAGACAACGAACCACAGAAATTACATTAAGACACGTAAGCAGATTCGTACGAAACAGTTCTTGTTCTCGGAAGTGAAATCGCTATGTAAATTTATTTAAAGGCAAGAGCAGTCTTCACAAACTTAATTTAAAACAACAGCTCATTTTAACTACTTTCTTCTTATTTCTGTTCCAAGTTCCTTTCACGATATTTCATGACTAACACTGTAAAAACAGTGTTTAGGAATTAAACACTTTTCTAAACACTTTTTGCCCCCATTTTGGAAACACGTTTAAACTCTAAACACGTTTAGGATTTAAACACATAATGTTTGGGAATTAAACACATAATGTTTAGGAATTAAACATGTGTGTTTAGGAATTAAACATGTTTCCGAAGTGGGGGCAAAAATTGTGTTTAATTTCTAAACTCATTTTTTAGAGTGTAAATATTGCATATCTAAGGTAAACCAATGGCTAACACTATATAAATTTCACAATTCAGTGTGAAAAATATTTTCACACGATTCTCAAGAACCATTCATGAAACAGGGTAGACCAATGCATTTATTCAAATTATGGTGACTGCATTTTCCAGTTAAAGTTTAAGTTGCCTTGATTTTTATGTCAGAATGTACGCGACACAAACTTATAATGGAAGACCTTTCAGCGTGGGAGTTCGTTATTTATCTGGAAGTTCTGGTCAACAAATGGATACATTAAGACCGTTCAATTATGATGTACCCGGCTTTAAACGAGGAAGTGATATTTCGTACGAAGTAGTACACACATATAGGCTACGAACCACACAAATTACTCTTATACATGTATGGAGATTCGTACGAAACAGTTCTTCATCTTCTAAGTATCATCAATAGGTGAGTTAAGTGTTAAGTTGCCTTGAATTTTATGTGAGATTACACACGACACCAACTTATAACAGAGGGCGCCTTAGCGTGCAAGTTCGCTTTCCACTTGAAAGGTCTGGCAAATAGATACGTTAAGACTATGGTGTTTATGTTGGACCCGGTATTAAAGGCGAAAACAATTTCAGTTTAGTGTTATTCCGTACGAAGTAGTACACCGATGTAGGGAACGAACCACCCAATTACCTTAGACCCGAATGCAGTTTCGTACGAAACTGTTCTTGCTCCTGGTAGTGGCATCGAGCTGTAATTCAAGGTTTAAGTTCCTCTCTTTTTATGTGAGATTGAACACGACACAAAGTTAGAATAAAGGGCACTTCACGCTACAAATTCCCTTTTTACTCGAAAGGACTGGTCAAAAGATAGAATACACTAATTAAGAACACTTAATTATGAGGACAGGGTATTAAAGACGACAATTTAAGTTAGGTAATATTTCGTACGAAGTAATACACTATTATAGACAACGAACCACACAAATTACTTTAAGACATGTAAGCAGATTCGTACGAAACAGTACTTGATCTCGGAAGTGATATCAATATTTAAATTTACTTAAAGGCAAGAGCAGTCTTCCCAAACTTAATTAAAAATAACCGCTTTTTGTTTACTAATTTCTTACTTCTGTTCCAAGTTCCTTTCATGATATTTCATGACTTAAATATTGCATATCCAAGGTAAACCAATGGCTAACTCTATATAAATTTCACAATTCAGTGTGAAAAATATTTTCGCATGATTCTCAAGAACTATTCATGAAACAGGGTAGACCACTACACTTATTGAAATTATGGTGACTGCATTTTCCCGTTAAAGTTTAAGTTGCCTTGATTGCCAGAAGTTGAAAGCTGTTTACAAATTACCAGGTAAAAGACTGGCTTTTTGATTGGCATGTTGGTTTGTTGGGCAAAGGAAAGTATCTCGATGCAGATTCTGAATGCGGGTTTTATTATGGAAATCTCATATAATATAAATTTGGGCGCGCTTTGCGCGCATGCGTTACGATTTAAATGAATCTCATGAACATTATTACGGTAATTATACCAGACACAGTTCTATGAGAGCTAGGGCGCTTTAGCCCCATTCCCCAAATTTTTCCGAGCCCCACAAAATTGCGCAAATTTTATATAGACTAATATCGGTGAAGACGTAGTTATACTCAGAAAATATTCCAAACGTCTATTTATCAGGCCCGTAGCCAGTAAGTTCTGTAACGATTCTTTCTATAAATTCAAAAAAAAAAAAATTCGCGCGCTACTCGCGCTTTTATCTATAGTTTTATTCAGTGGTAACGCCCCCGTTTCAAACATATTGGTTTTCAACGTTTCCACAAATGTTGTTCTTCCGTGTAGGCGTGATTCTAGAGAAACACGAAAATGCATCGTTGCGAAGTTCTTTCTTCTTTTTCCTACCTTTTGGAAGATTCCTTTTTTCAGCCTCGCCATTGTGGCAAACATATTTTGTAAGGAAAAGATCTTTCAGTTCCGTAGGAGATCCTTAATGGGTAAGATGAAGAATATGATCCCCGACGACGACCGTGCAGTCACTGAAGAAATTTCTTGGTTTCAGTCCAGATTCTTCAATAAAAACCCAACTTTTTCAACTTCCTTAATAAAAATTAAATATAACCCCAAATTTTTCGGCGCGCTTCGCGCGCCTTATATTTTGAGTTCGGCAACCCAATGCACCTGTCGGGACTTAGAGTAGCTGGCACCCAGTTAGGTCGCCCCCCCCCCATGTCGGCAAATCAAAACATCACCACTGGCTGAGCCTGCGTGCAGGTTTTTCATTTTGGCATTGAAGTATACCCCGAAATTTCGGCGCGCTTTGCGCGCATTCCTCACGATCCGCGTTGTATCACTTATAAACATTATAAGCACAACGTACCAGTGAACTTTTATAGCATAAACCAGGTGTACATTCTGAAAACGCGCTTGTTAGTCCTAAACCCCTTTTGATATACCTGTCTGGGAGGTCTAGTATCATTTTTCTTCACCTATACTCTCCCTCCCGCCCATCTCTCTCCCGCCCATTCCCCATTGATGGGAGCTGTTCGTCTGGATTTTCGTTCAAAATTAGTAAAATACGGCAGATGTAAAGTGCTTGGCGTCATACTCTATATTATTATTTAGATGCCAGGTAGTAGGCATTATTCCATTGCCCCATTTTATATAATTGATCCAGAGCTTTCGGGAGGCCTATACAGGTATATGCTAGCATTAGATGCCAGAATAGAAGGCATTAAAGTAGTCAAGAGGGGGTGGGGGCTTCAGGAGGTTTGTTGACAACGTATTCTTCTCATATGCAACATACCTTCTACTTTGACCTAGCCAAATCTTAGTATTCACTATATTATGGATATTTTCCAGCCATATATGATCAGTTCCAAAAGTATCCCAATATATAGCACCATTTTGCATCTAAGCAACCTTACCTTAACAAAAATTTCTCAAAGGGGGACACCCCCTCCCCTAAGGCCCCTCCATCAGGACGGCACCTTTATGAGTGACAAAGGAAGGATCCTCACTGCGCTACCATACAAATGTAACTCCCATAAAAACGAAAATGCAATTTACGGGCCGCCATTCATTTGGAAAAAAAGAATCAAACCAGTCGGAAAAATTAGAATTCATTTAATTATGGACCTTTTCTAGCCATATATGATCAGCTCCAAAAAAATCCCAAAGATATCTCCATTTTGAATATAAGCAACCTTAAATGAACAAAAATTTCTCAAAGGGGAAGGGTCAATCCCTCCCCTTAGACCCCTCCCCCACGACGGCACCTTTATGTAGTGGTAAAGGAAGGATCCAACTGCTATATGTAAACGAAGGGCGCATACAAAATGGTGCAATAAACGTGCCACCATTCAGTGGGAAAAAAATATCCATCCAGTCGGAATCTGGGACCTTCACACCCCAAACATATGACCCTAGCTACTGCCATAAAACAAACAACCCAATTACCTTAGACCCGAATGCAGTTTCGTACGAAACTGTTCTTGCTCCTGGTTGTGGCATCGAGCTGTAATTCAAGTTTTAAGTTTGTTCTATTTTTATGCGAGATCAAGACGACACAAAGTTAGAATAAAGGGAACGTCACGCTACAAATTCCCTTTTTACTCGAAAGGACTGGTCAAAAGATAGAATACACAAATTAAGAACACTTAATTATGAGGACAGGATATTAAAGACGACAATTTCAGATACGTAATATTTCGTACGAAGTAATAAACTATTATAGATAACGAACCACACAAATTACTTTAAGACATGTAAGGAGATTCGTACGAAACGGTTCTTGTTCTTGGAAGTGACATCAATGTGTAAATGTGTTTAAAGGCAAGAGCAGTCGTCCCAAACTTAATTTAAAACAGCAGCTTATTTTGACTAATTTCTTCTTATTTCTGTTCCAAGTTCCTTTCATGATATTTCATGACTTAAATATTGCATATCCAAGGTAAACCAATGGCTAACGCTATATAAATTTCACAATTCAGTGAGAAAAAAGTATTGTCACATAATTCTAGAGAACCATTCATGAAATGTGGTAGGCCACTACAATTATTCAAATTATTGTGACTTTATTTTCCGTTCAAGTTTAAGTTGCCTTGATTTTTATGTCAGATTGTACGCGACACAAACTTATGGTGTTTATGTTGGACCCGGTATTAAAGGCGAGGGCAATTTCAGATTAGTATTATTTCGTACGAAGTAGTACACCGATGTAGGGAACGAACCACCCAATTGCCTTAGACCCGGATACAGTTTCGTTCGAAACTGTTCCTGCTCCTGGTAGTGGCATCGAGCTGTAATTCAAGGTTTAAGTTCCTCTGTTTTAATGTGAGATTGAACACGATACAAAATTAGAATAAAGGGCACTTCATTCTGCAAATTCCCTTTTTACTCGAAAGGACTGGTCAAAAGATAGAATACACTAATTAAGAACACTTAATTATGAGGACAGGCTATTAAAGACGACAATTTAAGCTAGGTGATATTTCGTACGAAGTTATACACTATTATTGATAACGAACCACACAATTACTTTAAGAAATGTAAGGAGATTCTTACGAACAGTTCTTGATCTCGGAAGTGGCATCAATATGTAAATTTATTTAAAGGCAAGAGCAGTCTTCCCAAACTTAATTCAAAACAATAGCTCATTTTTACTAATTCCTTCTTATTTCTGTTTCAAGTTCCTTACACGATATTTCATGACTTAAATATTGCATATCCAAGGTAAACCAATGGCTAACTCTATATAAATTTCACAATTCAGTGTGAAAAATATTTTCACATGATTCTTACGAACAGTTCTTGATCTTGGAAGTGACATCAATATGTAAATTTATTTAAAGGCAAGAGCAGTCTTCCCAAACTTAATTCAAAACAATAACTTATTTTAACTAATTTCTTCTTATTTCTGTTCCAAGTTCCTTTCATGATATTTCATGACTTAAATATTGCATATCCAAGGTAAACCAATGGCTAACTCTATATAAATTTCACAATTCAGTGTGAAAAATATTTTCACATGATTCTCAAGAACCATTCATGAAACAGGGTAGGCCACTACACTTATTCAAATTATTGTGACTGCATTTTCCCGTTAAAGTTTAAGTTGCCTTGATTTTTATGTCATATTGTACGCGACACAAACTCATAATAGACGGCCCTTCAGCGTGGAAGTTCGTTATTTATCTGGAAGTTCTGGTCAACAAATGTATACATTTAGACCGTTCAATTATACAGTACCCGGCTTTAAACGAGGAAGTGATATTTCGTACGAAGTAGTACACACATATATGCTACGAACCACACAAATTACTCTTATACATGTATGAAGATTCGTACGAAACAGTCCTTGTTTTTGGAAGTGACATCAATATGTAAGTTAAGTGTTAAGTCGCCTTGAATTTTATGTGAGATTACACACGACCCAAACTTATAATAGAGGGCGCTCTAACGTGCGAGTTCCAAAGATATTACAAGCATAGATTCCAAACTTAAAATGGCGCGCTGACTCCCCATGGAGGCCAATATATCGGGGCGGAAGTGCTGATCACTGTTCAGTCGTTTTGAAAACAAAAAGGCAAATGAATGTCTTACAAAAGTATTAGTACTTGCTGTTTCGGAATGTTGTTGACTGAAGAAGTACGACGCCTCAATAAATTCCACTTGAACAAGAATAACTTATTTCTTCAACGCGGCATTCCACGTATTTACACTTGAACATGAACGCACTATGACTGGTTTTGCAAGTTCATGGACATGCATTGGTCAGTTTCTATGGTTTCTTCAAGTGACGCACTTTTATATGCGCCTTCAATTACTTACGCACTCACAACGGAAAAGCAACTAGCGCGTTTGTTTCCAGAGCGCGCAGAACGGTGCGTCAAGTATTCCGGATAATACACAGAGAAATGTATTCTGCGCGTATAGAACGCGTTGTAAAAGTGCACACACGCTTACCTCTTTCAAAAATGAAATTTTCTGTGACGCGTTCTTATTTTTGTACGCAGATCGCGGAATAGAATGGAGCGCATGTCAAATTCACACTTCCGCCCCGATAAATACGTCTCCATGAGGAGTCACTGAGCGTAACAGTGTAGGTATAGGAGTTTGGAATCTATGCTTATAATATCTTTGGCGAGTTCCAAAGATATTATAAGCATAGATTCCAAACTCCTATACCTACACTGTTACGCTCAGTGACTCCTCATGGAGACGCATGTATCGGGGCGGAAGTGTAAATTTGACATGCGCGTCGTTCTATTCCGCGACCTGCGTACAAAAATAAGAACGCGTTACAGAAAATTCCACTGTTCAAAGAGGTTAGCGTGCGTGCACTTTTACAACGCGTTCATACTCACAGAATACATTTCTCTGTGTATTATCCGGAATACTTGACGCACAGTTCTGCGCGCTTTGGAAACAAACGCGTTAGTTGCTTTCCCGTTGTCATCGCGTAAGTAATTGAACGCGCATACAAAAGTGCGTCACTTCAAGATACCATAGAAAACGACCAATGAATGTCCATGAACTTGCAAAACCATTCATTGTGCGTTCATGTTCAAGTGTAAATACGTGGAATGCCGCGTTGAAGAAATAAGTTATTCTTGTTCAAGTGGAATTTATTGAGGCGTATTACTTCTTCAGTCAACAACATTCCGAAATGACAAGTATTAATACTTTTGTAAGACATTCATTTGCCTGTTTGTTTTCAAAACGACTGAGCAGTGATCAGCACTTCCGCCCCGATATATTGGCCTCCATGGGGAGTCAACGCGCCATTTTAAGTTTGGAATCTATGCTTGTAATATCTTTGGCGAGTTCAAAAGAGGGTGCGTTTTAGTCGACTGTCAGTAGGCGTGGCCTATTTCTAACAGAACTAACAAGCAGTTGAGGCTGTTAGTTGTGTTAGATGATTACCATGGCGAATGCGTCGTTCGGGTGACGTCACAATAGACCTGTCAATCAAAAAACTATCACTAACAGTTGACAAAAACGCACCCAATAAGTATATATTCCAAACCCCTACACCTTCACGGTTACGCTCAGTGACTCCACGTGGAGACGCATATAAAACTTATGCACCTACGTCACGTTTCTCTATTTTTCCATCCAGGCGTACTTTGTGCAACAATTGTTACTAAGGTGCTGTCGTGAGCGCGTATCTTTAACACACCTACTACGTATGGCAGTTCCATCCAGTAAGCCAAATTGAAACGCGCTGACGTCACGTGCATAAGCTCTATATCGGGCCGAAGTGTTAATTTGACATGCGCACCGTTCTATTTCGCGATCTGCGTACAAAAATAAGAACGCGTCACATGAAATCTCATTGTTAAAAGAGGTTAGCGTGCGTGCACTTTTACAACGCGTTCTATACGCGCAGAATACATTTCTCTGTTTATTATCCTGAATACTTGACGCACAGTTCTGCGCGCTCTGGAAACAAACGCGCTACTTGCTTTCCCGTTATGAGCGCGTAAATAATTGAACGCGCATATAAAAGTGCGTCACTTAAAGATCCCGTAAACTGACCAATGAATGTCCATGAACTTGCAAAAACAGTCATTGTGCGTTCATGTTCAAGTGTAAATATGTAGATGCCGGGTTGAAGAAATTAGTTATTCTTGTTCAAGTGGAATTTTATTGAGGCGTAGACACGGACTTCTTATATACATGGACAGAGCATATTGCACTAACGTCCTATGCGTAAATTGTCTACACCGTACGTACACGAATAGGCTTACCAATATGGCTGCCTGTTATAGTCTTGTGTGTAAAAGTTTGGACTTGCTCAAGTGGCTCAGTATCGACAAATTGTGTGAAAAACTTGTAATATTTTCGAAAGAATGCAAGCTCAGGTCAAATTCATCAAATAGAATGGAGGACTGTGATATTGTTCTTCCATCCATACTGATATTTTGTCTGAAATGTTGCAGATTCATCGTCAAATTGGGCAAATGGTAGTAGCCCGGCGGCCATCTTGGTTAGCCGAAATTTGTTCGAACGGTGGCGACCGTATTGATTGCGCAATCCTCTGTCCATGTATTGAAGTCCGTGGGCGTAGAACTTCTCCAGTGAACAACATTCTGAAATAACAAGTATTAATAGTTTTGTAAGACATTCATTTACCTGTTTGATTTCAAACACATATACACACACGTATATAACGAACAGTAAATCACCGACAGAATGCAACGCACGGAAACACACACTAGTCCGGATGGTGCCTGTACTTACAAATTTGACTGACTAGAATGCAATTAGTTTGTGGGTTAGTCAGTGATCACAGACTAGTTACTTGAATAGTCGAGACCACACGGACTAATCCACTGACTAGTTTGTGACCATAGACGAATCGACCGACTAATTTATAATCTAGTCGGCAAGAGTGGCTATAAGGAAATTTGTTTAGGGTGGTGGGGGAAGAATGAATTGAAACCGAGACGTCTCACACAGCACTAGGGGGTAAAATAATTTTGAAAGGGGTGGGGGGCATGAGAGGTGGTGACTGCCCGAAAGACCATCTATCTAAGCAGAGCGCCACAATCGGTTGTGACAATATTTTTCTCACTGAATTGTGAAAATTATATAGAGTTGGCCATTAGTTTACCTTGGATATTCAATATTTAATTATCAAGGGGACTTGGAAGAGAAATAAGAAAAAAGTGGTTCAAATAAGCTGTTGTTTTAAATTAAGTTTGGGGAGACTGCTCTTTAAACAAATTTACGTTTTGATATCACTTCCGTGAACAAGAACTGTTTCGTACGAATCTGCATACATGTCTTAAAGTAATTTCTGTGGTTCGTTGTCTATAATAGCCTTGCTTCGTGCGAAATATTACGTAAGTGAAATTGTCGTCTTTAATACCCTGTCCTCATAATTAAGTGTTGTTAATGTATCTCAATTTTTTGACCAATCGTTTCCAAAGAACTTCGGCAAACTCAAACGCCGAAGTGCCCTCGATCGTAAGTTGTTGTCTTGTATAATGTCCGATGAAAATCAATGCAACTTAACGCTTTATTTACATCTTGCTATCATTTACAGGAACAAGAGCACGTTCGTACGAAACTGTATGTATGTCCTTTAGTAAGCTGCGTGGTTCGAAACATGTGTCTATGTACTACTTCGTACGAAATGCCATTAAACTGCAATTGTCGTCTTTAATGCCGTGTCAAATACAAACAAGTGTTCTTAATTAGTGTATTCTATTTTATGACCATTTCTTTCGAGTAAAAAAGCGAACTTGCAGAATGAAGTGCACTCTATTCTAAGTTTGTGTCGTGTTCAATCTCACATAAAAATAGAGGAAACTTAAACCTTCAATTACATCTCAATGTCACTATCAGGAGCGAGAACAGTTTCGTACGAAACTGCATTCAGGTCTAAGGTAATTGTGTGGTTCGTTACCTACATAGTTGTACTACTTCGTACGAAATATCACTAAACTGAAATTGCTTTCGCCTTTAATACCGGGTCCATCATAAACACAATGGTCTTAACGTATCTATTTGCCATACCTTTCAGGTGGAAAGCGAACTCGCACGCAAGAGCGCCCTCTCTTATAAGTTTGTGTCGTGTGCAATTTCACGTAAATTTCAAGGCAACTTAAAGCTTAACTTACATATTGATGATAATTCCAAGATGAAGAACTGTTTCGTACGAATCTTCACACATGTATAAGAGTAATTTGTGTGGTTCGTAGCATATGTGTGTACTACTTCGTACGAAATGTCACTTTCTCGTTTAATGCCGGGTACATCATAACTGAACGGTCTTAATGTATCAATTTGTTGACCAGAACTTCCAGATAAATAGCCAACTTCCACGCTGAAGTGTCCTCTATTATAGGTTTGTATCGCCTACAATCGGACATAAAAAATCAAGGCAACTTAAACCTTGAAGGGAAAATGCAGTCACCATAATTTGAATAAGTGTAGTAGTCTACCCTGTTTCATGAATGGTTCTTGAGAATCATGTGACAATATTTTTTCACACTGAATTGTGAAATTTATATAGAGTTAGCCATTGGTTTACCTTGGATATGCAATATTTAATCATGGAGGGAACTTGGAAGAGATATAAGAGTGAAATAGTTCAAATAAGCTGTTGTTTTAAATTAAGTTTGTGGAGACTGCTCTTGCCTTTAAATAAATTAACCTATTGATGTCACTTTCAAGAACAAGAACTGCTTCGCACAATCTGCATACATGTCTTAAAGTAACTAGTGTGGTTCGTTATCTATAACAGTGTATTACTTCGTGCGAAATATTACGTAACTGAAATTGTCGTCTTTAATACCCTGTCCTCATAATTAAGTGTTGTTAATGTATCTCTTTTTTGACCAATCGTTTCCAAAGAACTTCAGCAAACTCAAACGCCGAAGTGCCCTCGATCGTAAGTTGTTGTCTTGAGTAATGTCCAATAAAAAATGTCAATGCAACTTAACGCTTTATTTACATCTTGTTATCATTTACAGGAACAAGAAAACATTCGTACGAAACTGTATGTATGTCCTTTAGTAAGCTGCGTGGTTCGAAACATGTGTCTATGTACTACTTCGTACGAAATGCCATTAAACTGCAATTGTCGTCTTTAATGCCGTGTCAAATACAAACAAGTGTTCTTAATTAGTGTATTCTTTTTTTTTTTGACCAGTCCTTTCGAGTAAAAAAAGCGAACTTGCATAATGAAGTGCACTCTATTCTAAGTTTGCGTCGTGTTCAATCTCACATAAAGTAGAGGAAACTTAAACCTTCAATTACATCTCAGTGTCACTAACAGGCTAACAGGAGCGAGAACAGTTTCGTACGAAACTGCATTCAGGTCTTAGGTAATTATGTGGTTCGTTACCTACATCGATGTACTACTTCGTACGAAATATCTCTAAACTGAAATTTCTTTCGCCTTTAATACCGGTACCATCATAAACACAATGGTCTTAACGTATCTACCAGCCAGACCTTTCAAGTGATAAGCGAACTCGCACGGTAAGGCGCCCTCTGTTATAAGTTTTTGTCGTGTGCAATTTCACATAAAATTCAAGGCAACTTAAAGCGTAACTTGCATATTGCTGTCACTTCCAAGAGCAAGAACTGGTGCGTACGAATCTTCACACATGTATAAGAGTATAATTTGTGTGGTTCCTATCCTATATGTGTATAAATATCACTTTCTCGCTTAATGCCGGGTACATCATAATTGAACGGTCTTAATGTATCCATTTGTTGAACATACTTCCAGATAAATAGCCAACTTCCACGCTGAAGTGTCCTCTATTATAGATTTGTGTCGCGTACAATCTGACATGAAAAATCAAGGCAACTTTAACCTTGAAGGGAAAATGCACTCACCATCAGGGGCGTAGATTTCTTTTCAACTTTTGGGGGGATGGGGTGAACTATCGGAATTGTGGAAAAGGTGCACGCGAAACGAGCTGCGGCGAGCGGGAAGTGCGAGCCCATGACGGGTGGGGTCCATGGGCCCGCCTTAGGGCCCCTGGTCGGGTCCAGGGGCAAAGCCCCGGTGGGGTCCAGGTGGCGAACCCCCCCCAAGCCCCTGTGTTTTAAAGTCTCAGAAGTGCCAGGAAGACTGTTTTAAGGGGTTAATTTTAGCGGTAATGTTTTTGGTAGGCTATTGGTATATTCATACATTAAGGAAATGCTATTTTGAGTACAAAACTCGTTGATAAGCTGCACTGGATTGAAATTGTACAAGAACAACAATGTCCTGTTATCCTTAAAAATGCAGGATCAACATATAGGGTCATCCCAGACAAATGGGTTTTGAATTCGGAGATCATTACAAGACCTGCAAGTTGGCTTGAGATCAGTGGCGTCGCCAGGTTTTTTTTGATTGGAGGGCACCATAGATGATGTCGTAATAATACCTCAGTTCCCCAAGTCAGCGTAAATTACACCTTGATTTTTCATGCGTTCCTGCATTTGCATGCAGCAGTTTTGATATTTCGTTTGTCACGACATAAAGGTGTCTTCCTGGAGAAGGGGTTCCCACTCCCCTTAAAGATTTTTTTTTTTATTAATTTAAGGTCTTTTAGATGCAAAATGGTGCTATCTTTGAGATGTTTTTGGAACTGATCATATATGGCCGGAAAATGTCCATAATTTAGTGAATGCTAATTTTTTGGTAAGGTCAAAGAGGAGAATATGTTTTCTAGTAAGAGACAGATACGTTGTCAACAAATCTCCTGAATCCCCCTCCCTTCTGTCTATTTTACTGCCTTCTATGTCGGGTAAGTTTTTACACAAAAATATGTGGGTGTAGTACACAGAAACATTCTTGAGTTATTACGAAATGTGTCATTTCCTTCATGTGTATTATGAAAGGGCATCTAAGGCTAACAGATACCTGAATAGGGCTTCCTGGAAGCTCTGCATTAATCATATTAATTTGGGAGTGGGGGGGGGGGGGGCAATGACATAATGCGTATACTATCTGACATCCAAATGGTAATATAGAGTACGACGCCGAACACTTTACAACTATCGTATTTTTACTACTTTTGAACTAAAATCCGGACGAACAGCTGCCAGCAATGGAAAATGAGAGGGATGGAGAGCACAGGTGCAGGAAGGTGATATTAGACATCCCTGATAGATGTAGCAAAAGGGGTGAAGGACTAATAAGAGCGTTACAGAGTGCTGTCTTCGTCATAAGTGTATTAACAATCACCATCTATACCGATTATGACTCAGCGCGAAATGGCGAAGCTCTGGTAAAAATTTTTGAAAAAAAAAATGTACAACGGCATACGTACTTTCAACCTTCTACATCATGCTACATGTTAGATTGAAAGATCCCATATTGATGCGAGGTCCCCATGGATGTTTGGGGATGTATCTCTGTTCTTCGGAAAATTTTGTGATCAGAACAGTTTCGTGTATTATTACCTTAATAATGGTCATGACACGGAGTGTAAACAGTGACGGATAATATTTCCATTACCTGATCACAAAACCTGCATTCAGACTCTACATTGAGACACTTTCAATTGCCCAAACCTACATGCCACTGCCATAAGCCAGTCTTTTACCTATTAATTCGTAAACTTTCAGTTTTTAGCTGCTGTGCTTCTCCGAAAGTTGCTATAGGAAGATATTAATACTATGAGTGACACAGACGTATGGTTGGAAGCGCACGGAGCGCGCGAAAATTTTGATAGATTGCCAACGATTTGCTAAAATTCTGATAGTTTGAGAAACTTTTTTTGATAGAAAGTAAAGTCAGATTAAAAAAAAGGTGCTTACGAAAATAACGAATAAAATATACTTTTCATCATACAAGTATCTGTAGACTGAAACATTGGCGGGGGGATGATTACATGGGCCATCCTCCCTAGTCAAATGTTGGGGGATATATCACCCAACCCCCCCAACCCCCGGGATTTATGCCCATGGTCACCATAATTTGAACAAGTGTAGTAGTCTACCCTGTTTAATGGATGGTTAATGAGATTCATGTGACAATATTTTTCTTACTGAATTGTGAAATTTATATAGAGTTAGCCATTGATTTACCTTGGATATGCAATATTTAATCATGAAGGGAACCTGGAAGAGAAATGAGAAAAAATTAGTTCAAATAAGCTGTTGTTTTAAATTAAGTTTGGGGAGACTGCTCTTGCTTTTAAATAACCCATTTACCCAATTACCCCATTGACGTCACTTCCGAGAACAAGAACTGTTACGAAACTGCAATCGGGTCTAAGGTAATTGGGTGGTTCGTTACCTACATCGGTGTACTACTTCGTACGGAATAACACTAAACTGAAATTGTTTTCGCCTTTAATACCGGGTCCAACAGTAACACCATAGTCTTATTAACGTATCTATTTGCCAGACCTTTCAAGTGGAAAGCGAACTCGCACGCTAGAGCGCCCTCTGTTATAAGTTTGTGTCGTGTGCAATCTCACATAAAATTCAATTCAACTTAACACTTAACTTACATATTGATGATACTTCCAAGATGAAGAACTGTTTCGTACGAATCTCCATACATGTATAAGAGTAATTTGTGTGGTTCGTAGCCTATATGTGTGTACTACTTCGTACGAAATATCACTTCCTCGTTTAAAGCCGGGTACATCATAATTGAACGGTCTTAATGTATCCATTTGTTGACCATAACTTCCAGATAAATTCCGAACTTCCACGCTGAAAGGCCCTCTATTATAAGTTTGTGTCGCGTAAAATCTGACATAAAAATCAAGGCAACTTAAACTTTAACGGGAAAATGCAGTCACCATAATTTCAATAAGTGCATTGGTCTACCCTGTTTCATGAATGGTTCTTGAGAATCATGTGAAAATATTTTTCAGACTGAATTGTGAAATTTATATAGTGTTAGCCATCGGTTTACCTTGGATATGCAGTATTTAAAGGGAGAATGCAGTCACCCCCCCCCCAAAAAAAAAAATTGTACAGTAGACTATCCTATTTCCTGAATGGCTCTTGAGAATCATGTGACGGTATTTTTCTCACTCAATTGTAAAATTTACGAAGAGCAACTGCTTGATTTACCTTGAATATGTTATATTTATGTTCTAAAATATCATGAAAGATACTTGGAAGCGAAATAATAAGAAATTTGTGACATTTAGCTCTTGTTTCAAAGTAAGTTTGGGGCGACTGCTTCTGACCTTTCAAGTTAAGTCATGAAATACCACGAAAGGAACTTGGAACAGAAATAAGAAGAAATTAGTTAAAATAAGCTGTTGTTTAAAATTAAGTTGGGGAAGACTGCTCTTGCCTTTAAATAAATTTGCATAGCGATTTCGTTCCCGAGAACAAGAACTGTTTCGAACGAATCTGCATACATGTCTTAAAGTAATTTCTGTGGTTCGTTGTCTATAACAGCCTTGCTTCGTGCGAAATATTACGTAAGTGAAATTGTCGTCTTTAATACCCTGTCCTCATAATTAAGTGTTCTTAATTAGTGTATTCTATCTTTTGACCAGTCCTTTCGAGTAAAAAGGGAATTTGTAGCGTGACGTTCCCTTTATTCTAACTTTGTGTCGTGTTCAATCTCACATGCATGCCGCTAGAACTCAACAGGCTCGTTTAGCCAAAGTTCCCGGGAAAATGCCATTTTCCCGGGTAAAAAATATAGACGTATTATGTCGCTGATGGCTAAATCCTGCTATTGAATTCTAGCGTCATGAAAAGAGAGGAGCTTAAACCCTGAATTACAGCTCGATGCCACTACCAGGAGCAAGAACAGTTTCGTACGAAACTGCATTCGGGTCTAAGGTAATTGGGTGGTTCGTTCCCTACATAGTCGTACTACTTCGTACGAAATATCACTAAACTGAAATTGCTTTCGCCTTTAATACCGGGTCCAATATAAACACCATAGTCTTAACGTATCAATTTGCCAGACCTTTCAAGTGGAAAGCGAACTCGCACGCTAGAGCGCCCTCTGTTATGAGTTGGTGTCGTGTGCAATCTCACATAAAATTCAATTCAACTTAACACTTAACTTACATATTGATGATACTTCCAAGATGAAGAACTGTTTCGTACGAATCTCCATACGTGTATAAGAGTAATTTGTGTGGTTCGTAGCCTATATGTGTGTACTACTTCGTACGAAATATCACTTCCTCGTTTAAAGCCGGGTACATCATAATTGAACGGTCTTAATGTATCCATTTGTTGACCATAACTTCCAGATAAATAACGAACTTCCACGCTGAAAGGCCCTCTATTATAAGTTTGTGTCGCGTAAAATCTGACATAAAAATCAAGGCAACTTAAACTTTAACGGGAAAATGCAGTCACCATAATTTCAATAAGTGCATTGGTCTACCCTGTTTCATGAATGGTTCTTGAGAATCATGTGAAAATATTTTTCACACTGAATTGTGAAATTTATATAGTGTTAGCCATCGGTTTACCTTGGATATGCAGTATTTAAGTCATGAAATACCACGAAAGGAACTTGGAACAGAAATAAGAAGAAATTAGTTAAAATAAGCTGTTGTTTAAAATTAAGTTGGGGAAGACTGCTCTTGCCTTTAAATAAATTTGCATAGCGATTTCGTTCCCGAGAACAAGAACTGTTTCGAACGAATCTGCATACATGTCTTAAAGTAATTTCTGTGGTTCGTTGTCTATAACAGCCTTGCTTCGTGCGAAATATTACGTAAGTGAAATTGTCGTCTTTAATACCCTGTCCTCATAATTAAGTGTTCTTAATTAGTGTATTCTATCTTTTGACCAGTCCTTTCGAGTAAAAAGGGAATTTGTAGCGTGACGTTCCCTTTATTCTAACTTTGTGTCGTGTTCAATCTCACATAAAAAGAGAGGAGCTTAAACCCTGAATTACAGCTCGATGCCACTACCAGGAGCAAGAACAGTTTCGTACGAAACTGCATTCGGGTCTAAGGTAATTGGGTGGTTCGTTCCCTACATCGGTGTACTACTTCGTACGAAATATCACTAAACTGAAATTGTTTTCGCCTTTAATACCGGGTCCAACATAAACACCATAGTCTTAACGTATCAATTTGCCAGACCTTTCAAGTGGAAAGCGAACTCCCACGCTAGAGCGCCCTCTGTTATGAGTTGGTGTCGTGTGCAATCTCACATAAAATTCAATTCAACTTAACACTTAACTTACATATTGATGATACTTCCAAGATGAAGAACTGTTTCGTACGAATCTCCACACATGTATATGAGTAATTTGTGTGGTTCGTAGCCTATATGTGTGTACTACTTCGTACGAAATATCACTTCCTCGTTTAAAGCCGGGTACATCATAATTGAACGGTCTTAATGTATCCATTTGTTGACCATAACTTCCAGATAAATTCCGAACTTCCACGCTGAAAGGCCCTCTATTATAAGTTTGTGTCGCGTAAAATCTGACATAAAAATCAAGGCAACTTAAACTTTAACGGGAAAATGCAGTCACCATAATTTCAATAAGTGCATTGGTCTACCCTGTTTCATGAATGGTTCTTGAGAATCATGTGAAAATATTTTTCAGACTGAATTGTGAAATTTATATAGTGTTAGCCATCGGTTTACCTTGGATATGCAGTATTTAAGTCATGAAATAGCCTACCACGAAAGGAACTTGGAACAGAAATAAGAAGAAATTAGTTAAAATAAGCTGTTGTTTAAAATTAAGTTTGGGAAGACTGCTCTTGCCTTTAAATAAATTTGCATAGCGATTTCGTTTCCGAGAACAAGAACTGTTTCGAACGAATCTGCATACATGTCTTAAAGTAATTTCTGTGGTTCGTTGTCTATAACAGCCTTGCTTCGTGCGAAATATTACGTAAGTGAAATTGTCGTCTTTAATACCCTGTCCTCATAATTAAGTGTTCTTAATTAGTGTATTCTATCTTTTGACCAGTCCTTTCGAGTAAAAAGGGAATTTGTAGCGTGACGTTCCTGGTCGGTAGGCCCAATCGCAGGCCCGTTCTCTACCAAAGTTTTTGTCCCAGAGGTATAGATAACACGAGATAAATTTTTGTTCTTTCTGTTTGCTTCTTTTATTTAATACACATTATTCACAGTACGCATCAAGTCTTCACAACACAGCAATATCTTTCGCACAAGATATAAACTCCATAAAAATTATAAAATCCTTGAACATAGGTAACGCAAATTAAATTCCTCCTTAGGAATAAAACACTCTTATTATAAATTTTTGCCTTTTGGTTCTAACACTCTGTTAGATTAAAACTTTAGATTCGTTGGTCTCAACCTTTTTGCCACGCTGGCTAGGTTACTTCTTTTCGCCACACTGGCTAAATTACTCTCTTTTTTTTTATTTCTATCTCCTATTTTTAAACCCACGTGCTTCTCAAGCAAATTCTTTTTCTTTGTTGGGCCATTTGCCAAACAACTTGATAACTTGGGCACCGCCTACTTATTTTCACCCCCTTGGTCACTGACTTCCCAAGGTTACTCCTCACCGGCAGTTCATTGACTCTAAATTTATTTATATGCTTTGTTTTGTTCCGAAATGTAAGGTTCATCACTCTTGGTCCAAACTTCCAAGTATTCGGAACGTCCCCTGATAATTATCCCTCACCACTAATGCTCTGTTGGTTTTGGTAATTATCTCTCCTACCAACTATTCCTGGTAAAGTACCCTTTGTTTGAGATACCTTGTGACCAAGTAATGTTTCTTTTTACATCTTTTTGGATAAGCTCCCTATTAGTCAGCTTGGAATCAATGAACTCTTGAAGGTCATCACTATGACTCAACGTATCAACTTTGTTCCGTTTCACTTTTTGGTAAACTGGTGGCGCTCTCTAAGTCACCCTCCAGTAACCCTTCTGATCATTCTCCCCCTCTTCGACAGCCTTTCACCCAGAGGCTGTCGACACACTTTTTATAAACCTTTTCACCGTCACATATATACATACAATTTGTCAGCAAACTTTTCTTTTTTAGACTATAGAATACATAACTACCAAACAGCATATTTACAATTAGATATACAAAATATTTACATATATACATTGCTTAAACATGAAATAACAGGTACCATGAAGCTTCGCTTCTCCCACAAAATTTACTCTACGATTTCCAATGGGCACAATTTTGTAATGCCCCTCACTACTTCTCCCTTGGCAGTTTTCACTTTAGCTACCCTTACATATCCATCTGGACCTGGATATACCTCTACAACCCTACCAAGGGGCCACTTTCCCCATTGGAGGTCTTTCTCAATTGTTAAGACAACGTCCCCTACTGCCAAATCCTTGTTGGGTTCTCTCCATTTATTTCTCCTATTTAGAGTAGGTAACCACTCTTTTGTCCACCTTCCCCAAAAATGTTTAACTAACTCTTGTACCCTACGCCATCTTTTTCTCAAACTGAACTGAGTTGCGTCTATTATCTCATCCGGAGCAACATTTGCTCCCAGAGAACCATGTAAAAAATGATTTGGGGTTAAAGGTGTAGGATCCTTCTCGGATGAAGATACATATGTTAATGGCCTTGAATTCAGCATACCCTCTGCCCCAACAAAGGCTGAATTTAATTCTTCATCATTTATATCTGCCTGTTTCAGTATAGCGTATATTGCACGCTTGGCACTTTTAATTAAACTTTCGTGTACGCCCCCAAAATGTGGAGTTAACGGTGGATTAATGCTCCACTTGATTCCTTGCGACGTCATTCGTCTTTCGAGTTTTAACTTATCCAATGCCTCTACTAGGCCTTTAAGTTCTCTCTCGGCGCCTATAAAATTTGACCCATTATCAGAAATGATTTGCAAAGGTTGCCCACGACGGTTTATAAACCTGAAAAGCGCATTTAGAAATGTGTCTGTGTCAAGACCGTACGCCATCTCGCAATGTACAGCGCGAGTTTCCAGACACACAAATAAGCACAGATAACGTTTCTGCCTAGCCTTTCCTCTCCCTTGAATAGTGAAAAATGGACCGGCATAATCCACTGACACTTTACTGAAGGCCCTTAAACTTGCCGTACCACGATTTGGTGGGAGTGGCGCCATTACTTGACATGCCGCCTTAGCTTTCCTCCTTTTGCATTCCATGCAATTCTTCTCCCACTCTCTTATTTCCTCCCTGCCATGTATGATCCAATACTTCTCTGAGATAAGGGATAAAATATGATTTGTTCCCATTACATGATTGCCTTTATCATGATAATGCTTTACTATTAACCGAGTCACTGGGTGCTTTCTCGGCAAAATTATTGGGAACCGTGTATCGTACGGTAAAACTTCTATAAGACTTAATCGCCCACTTACTCTTAAAACTCCATCTTCAATTTTTGGCATTAATGAACTAAGTACACTCTGTGATTTAACCGCTTGTCGTTTCTTAAGTTGTTTTACCTCCTCACTAAAGGTTTCTTCCTGCGCGCTCCTAATTAACGCAATCTCTGCATCCCGTACTTCTTCAACTGTAAGTTCCCCTTTTTGCCTATGCTCTTGTAAGTTCCTACAATTTGTTACAAATCTACTAACATATGCAAAGACATGCACTAATCTCTGCCAATTGGAAAACCTTTCTGGATTTAGGCGAAAATCAGCTGATTCTAAACAGATTTTTGTTAAAAATGATGAAACTTTCTTTTGTTCAGTGTCCCTCAATACTTCCTCAAACTTGTTTTCAGGCCAATAATCCCTTGATTTCTTTAAAAACTCTGGCCCATTCCACCACAACCTGGATTCACACAATTCCCTAGCAGTTGTCCCACGAGACGCTACATCTGCTGGGTTAAGTTTTGTTGGCACATATCGCCATTGTGATGGATTAGATTTTGTCTGTATGACCCCGACCCTATTTGCCACAAATGGTTTAAAGTTTCGACTTCTTCCTCGAATCCACCATAGTACATTGGAACTGTCGCTCCAAAATGTCACATCTCTCATATTAAACCCAAGAGTTTTTACAACTGACTCTGTTAACCTTAATCCCAACACAGCAGCCATTAACTCAAGTCTAGGAATACTTGTGGACTTCAATGGTGCCACCCTAGTTTTTGCTGCAACTAATCTGATAGTACTACTATCCTCATCATTATTCATTGATTTTACATAAGTTATTGCCCCATATGCTTCACTAGAAGCGTCCACAAATGTATGAATTTCCATTTTTTGGTCACTATACGGACACAAACATCTATCCACTTTAATATTCGCCATACAATCTAAGTCATCGCACCACTTTTGGAATTTCTGTGCTATGCGCGGATTTACTGGTTCGTCCCAATCCGAACCGCTTTCCCAGATTTCTTGCATAAGAATTTTACCCCTCACTGTTACGGGGGACACAAAACCCAACGGGTCAAAAACACTTGCTAGCTTACTCAAGACCCTTCTCTTGGTCCATATTTTATTTTCTTCAGGAGCCACCAATCTACTGAAAATAAACATGTCTTCCTCAGACACCCAAGTCAAACCTAAGGCTTTGACCGATGGCAATTCTCCCTCGGCTAATCTGACCTGTTGTGCCCTGTGATTCGGTGGAATTTCATGAAGCACTTCTTTTGAGTTGGACAGCCATTTCCTAGCTTCCATACCCGCCCTTGACCATAACTCATTAATTTGATGATACAATTTTATCCCAATGTTTACGTCAGAAACCGAGTCCATGGAATCATCCATGTATGTACTTTGCAAAACTGTTTTTGATGCAAGAGGGAATTCATTTTGATATTTTTTGGCATTTTCTTTAGCCACTAATTGGGAAATAAACGGTGCGGCATTTAGTCCAAAGGCTAGTCTTTGGAATTCGTATATGTCAGGGGCACGGTTCTGGTCAAGATCGCGCCATAAAAATCTTAACATCCCCCTGTCATCTTTATCTATCCCCACCTGCATGTACATCTCGGAAATGTCACACATTAAGGCAATTTTATTTCTCCTGAAATTTAACAACACATCAAACAGATCTGTTTGGAGCTTAGGCCCATTTAAGATTACATCATTCAACGAAAGACCATTATATTTCGCTGATGCGTCATACACAATACGCACCTTAGTCGTTTCTCTATCTGGCTTAACGACTGCAAAATGTGGTAAATACCATGCCCTCTCTAGGCCCTTGTCACTTTCATTAACTTTTTTAATGTACCCCTTTTCTTCATAGTCGTTAATTACCTTGCAGTACTCCTCTCCTAAACACTTATCGGAGGTTAATTTCTTCTCAAGGTTATGCAGTCTACGTTCTGCAATTATCTTATTATTTGATATCTCATCTTTATTTCCACTCCAGGGAATTTTTACTTCATATCTCCCATCAACAGTTTTCAAAGATTCTTTGACTAATTCCAAGGCGCGTCTTTCCTCGTTTGTTTGAGGAACATTTTCCTCTTTAATTCCCATTGAATCAATTTCCCAAAATTTTTTGATTGTGTCATCGACTGATTCCACAATTTGGCACGTGAATGTTTTAACTTGTTTTGTGTGGTAGGTAAGAAACCTGTGCCCCTTTGTTGTGGGTCCCACACAAGTCCACCCAAGTGGCGTCTTTCTTGCCACTGGTTCACCTACCCCACCTGCCCTCTCTTCTAGTGCACGGTGGAGGTCTACATGGTCCACACCAATTAACAATGCCACTGGACCATCTGCGGGGACTGGAAAATTTACGTCTTTCAAGTGATCCCAATCTTTTGAAATCCTTGGCCACTGTTTTGGTTTTAAGTCCCCACACACTTGATCAATTGTCATACCCCTTATTTTGTATTTCTTTCTGGAGTCAATGACATTCGATATTTCTAATTCAATCTCTGAGCTAGCGAATCTTTTTTCTAAACCATTTAATAGGCCGACACATACCTCACCTTGGGTCCCACTTAACCCTAATTCAGCTGCTAGCCCACTATCTATGTAAGTTTGTTCGCTACCATCATCCAGTAGGGCATTTATTTTAATTTCTTTTGTCCCTTGTCTTACCATGACAGGGACTATTCTTAATGCGAGGCCTTGCCCTTTGTTTAGGGAATTCCTGCCTCTTGATTGCCCCTCACTTTCTCTTGGTTCACTTGGTTGAGAGCTTCCTTGCTCCCCCTCTCTGATTTGACCCTGTTCTGAGTCGTTTTCTTTTGATCTATGGAGAAGCCTATTGTGATCAGAACGGCAACCCCCTATGTCACACCGCATTTCTCGTTTGCAATTTTTTGCAAAATGATTGCCTAGACATTTAAAGCACAATTTATTTTTAGTTACTACATCCCACCTATTGTTTACACTAAGCCCCTTAAATACACTGCACCGCCAAATGGGGTGTGATGTGGACCCGCATCCACAACAATTTGAATCTTTCGCACTTGCTGCCCCATTTTTACCCCCAGCATAAAATGTCTTTCCCTTATTGTCCCTTCTTATTCTTACGGACCCTACCTCCGATTTAGCAGGTTCTCCTGATCCACCTCCAAGGATGGGGTCCGTCATCTCCTCTGCCGAAATCCTCACAAACGTTACTAACTCCTTTAAACTCCCGTATTTGCCGGTACTCCGCTTAATTTTTGTACTCTCCCGTGTCCATCTTTGTTGAAGGAATCGCGGCAATTTTTCTGATATTATCCGGATGTTTGTTTGATTGTCCAGTTCCCCTAGACAATTAAGAGATGTTAAGGCTGCCACACAGTTCTCCAAGTCGTCGCTAAATCTGTTTATGTTTCCACTATGTAACTTATCCGAACTCACTATTTTCCTCACCCACGCTTGAGCGATTACTGGAGGATTCCCAAAACGATTTTTTAGAGTTTCCAAGGCAGCTTTCAGCCCATCCTCAGGATTCTGAAGTAAGGCATACTGGATTGATGCGAGGGCGTCTCCTTCGCAGAGTGCAAGTAATGCTTTTAGTTTTATTGAAAAATCTCCTATCCCTTCTACGGCACTATTGTATCCCGAAACGAATGAATGATAGTACAACGGATTCCCTGAAAATTTGATTGTATTTGCCGCTGTTAACAGGTTAAGGCTACTCAGTCGTAGTTGAGATTGATTGTCTTGTTTAGTGTCAGTACTTACGATATTTGACGCCGGTGTTTCCTTTTGATCTTTTAATGAGGAATTCACAAGTTTCTTAGTGTCTATGAATTCTTTGAAACACTCCTGAATGTAATCTTCCGCTTGCTGATATTCTGCTCCCTCACACAGGAACAGAACGTCTCCATTAATCTTTTCCAATTCTTCTGTTACGGTACATGCCTTTTTCATCAAGTCCTCGATGATTAACTCGTCCTTCTCTTCTGATTCAATTTCTGTTTTTATTTGCTTCAATGTCCTCGTCAACTTGGTTTTGACTATTCCTCTTTGTTTTTTTTAGGTCCTTTAATTTCTCATCCTGAGACGGTGTTTGCTCGTCACCAGCCATTTTGTATTTCTCGATAACTATATATTTACTTTTCAACTTTTAAGTGCAGTCCTCGCCGTAAATGATTTTGTTGATCTTTCAGGTCTCACTCCAAACTGTCCAATTGTCGAAAATGTTATTACATTCGATGTTCATTTACAAGGTTCTTTTATGCAAACCAGGCTCTGCTACCAATTTGGTCGGTAGGCCCAATCGCAGGCCCGTTCTCTACCAAAGTTTTTGTCCCAGAGGTATAGATAACACGAGATAAATTTTTGTTCTTTCTGTTTGCTTCTTTTATTTAATACACATTATTCACAGTACGCATCAAGTCTTCACAACACAGCAATATCTTTCGCACAAGATATAAACTCCATAAAAATTATAAAATCCTTGAATATAGGTAACGCAAATTAAATTCCTCCTTAGGAATAAAACACTCTTATTATAAATTTTTGCCTTTTGGTTCTAACACTCTGTTAGATTAAAACTTTAGATTCGTTGGTCTCAACCTTTTTGCCACGCTGGCTAGGTTACTTCTTTTCGCCACACTGGCTAAATTACTCTCTTTTTTTTATTTCTATCTCCTATTTTTAAACCCACATGCTTCTCAAGCAAATTCTTTTTCTTTGTTGGGCCATTTGCCAAACAACTTGATAACTTGGGCACCGCCTACTTATTTTCACCCCCTTGGTCACTGACTTCCCAAGGTTACTCCTCACCGGCAGTTCATTGACTCTAAATTTATTTATATGCTTTGTTTTGTTCCGAAATGTAAGGTTCATCACTCTTGGTCCAAACTTCCAAGTATTCGGAACGTCCCCTGATAATTATCCCTCACCACTAATGCTCTGTTGGTTTTGGTAATTATCTCTCCTACCAACTATTCCTGGTAAAGTACCCTTTGTTTGAGATACCTTGTGACCAAGTAATGTTTCTTTTTACATCTTTTTGGATAAGCTCCCTATTAGTCAGCTTGGAATCAATGAACTCTTGAAGGTCATCACTATGACTCAACGTATCAACTTTGTTCCGTTTCACTTTTTGGTAAACTGGTGGCGCTCTCTAAGTCACCCTCCAGTAACCCTTCTGATCAGTTCCCTTTATTCTAACTTTGTGTCGTGTTCAATCTCACATAAAAAGAGAGGAGCTTAAACCCTGAATTACAGCTCGATGCCACTACCAGGAGCAAGAACAGTTTCGTACGAAACTGCATTCGGGTCTAAGGTAATTGGGTGGTTCGTTCCCTACATAGTCGTACTACTTCGTACGAAATATCACTAAACTGAAATTGCTTTCGCCTTTAATACCGGGTCCAATATAAACACCATAGTCTTAACGTATCTATTTGCCAGACCTTTCAAGTGGAAAGCGAACTCGCACGCTAGAGCGCCCTCTGTTATGAGTTGGTGTTGTGTGCAATCTCACATAAAATTCAGTTCAACTTAACACTTAACTTACATATTGATGATACTTCCAAGATGAAGAACTGTTTCGTACGAATCCCTATACGTATATAAGAGTAATTTGTGTGGTTCGTAGCCTATATGTATGTATTTTTTCGTACGAAATTACACTTCCTCGTTTAAAGCCGGGTACAGTATAATGGAACGGTCTTAATGTATTCATTTGTTGACCAGAACTTCCAGATAAATAACGAACTTCCACGCTGAAAGGCCCTCTATTATAAGTTTGTGTCGCGTACAATCTGACATAAAAATCAAGGCAACTTAAACTTTAACGGGAAAATGCAGTCACCATAATTTCAATAAGTGCATTGGTCTACCCTGTTTCATGAATGGTTCTTGAGAATCATGTGAAAATATTTTTCACACTGAATTGTGAAATTTATATAGTGTTAGCCATCGGTTTACCTTGGATATGCAGTATTTAAGTCATGAAATAGCCTACCACGAAAGGAACTTGGAACAGAAATAAGAAGAAATTAGTTAAAATAAGCTGTTGTTTTAAATTAAGTTGGGGAAGACTGCTCTTGCCTTTAAATAAATTTGCATAGCGATTTCACTTCCGAGAAAAAGAACTGTTTCGAACGAATCTGCATACATGTCTTAAAGTAATTTCTGTGGTTCGTTGTCTATATAACAGCCTTGCTTCGTGCGAAATATTACGTAAGTGAAATTGTCGTCTTTAATACCCTGTCCTCATAATTAAGTGTTCTTAATTAGTGTATTCTATTTTTTGTCCAGTCCTTTTAAAGACAGACAGTCATCACCCCAAAGTATATTTTTAGTGTATGTACATCAAAATTCTCAGTTGGTGACTGCTCTTTGATTGACATCAAAGTTTGAAAATTCGAAAGATGCAGAGTAGCTCACATTCCACACAAGGCAGAGAGAGTACTTTTATTACATTTTATAGCCTTGTATGCTCACCAGGACATGGCCTTAAGCAATAAAACAGGTTTATTCTTGCACAAGGAAGAACCTCATACAGTTATGGGAGGAGCTAGAAGATGCATAGTTGGGAGAATTGGAACTGTCTGGGATCATGAAAATTCCCCTTTAAGTGAAAAGCGAACTTGCAGAATAAAGTGCCCTCTAGTTATTATCGGTTTGTGTCGTGTTCAATCTCATATAAAAATAGATGAAGTTAAGCCTTTAATTACATCTCGATATCACTACCATTTGAGCAAGAACTGTTTCGTACGGAACTGCCTTAATGTCTAAGGCAATTGTGTGGTTCGTTCGTCATCTGTGCTACTTCCGGTAAGAAATGTCACCAATCTGAAACTGCTTCCGCCTTTAACATTGGGTCCAACATAAACACAATGGTCTTAACGTATCTATTTGTCAGACCTTTGAAGAGGAAAGCGAACTCGCACGCTATAGTGTACTCTATTATAAGTTTGTGTTATGTGCAATCTCATATAAAAGTCGAGGCAACTTGAAACTTCTTAATATCACTTAACTGAGATTGCTGCAGCGATTTATGCCAGGTCCAGTTTATAGTTTATTGGTCCGTAGTATATCTATTTCTTGACCAGAGCTTCCGGGTGAAAAGCGAACTTGCACGCTGGAGTGTCCTCTGTTATACGTTTGTCGGTCGTGTGCAATCTCACATCACAATCATTGACAACTTAAAGCTTAACTTACACCTGATGTCACTTCCAAGAACATGAACAGTTTCGTACGAAAATGCATGCACGTCTGTTTGGGTGGTTCGCAACGTATGTCAACCTATTATAATTCGTACGAAATATAATCGAACTTAACGACATGATCTTGATCTTTGTGAATCATTTTTTTTTTTTCGTCAAGCCTACTGGGTGAAAACCTGGCTAGGTACGATAGAGTGCGCATTGAAACATGTTTGTCTCGTGCACAGTGCTTGCATGTTGATATTTTATTTCCCACTCAATGCCTGAAGTTGTTTTTACTTGAAGTGAGTGTATCTTACTCCGTTAATTCCTCACTTTTCAAGTGTTTGTTTTATTAGTACGAAACAGAACCGTTCCGTAGTAGTTTGCCTTGAGTAGTAAGCAGTTTAATAACATGATAATTTATTTACATTCTCCCGTCATGTGCACGAAAGCGTAGGCTTCAATTTCGTACCAAATATATCAATCTTCACAAGCGGCCATTTCTCTCAATTCAATATCGTTTAACTTATCCTTCACTCGAGCACATTATAGGCTTCCGTAGACACCCTGAACGCTAAATTGTTGGCTTTGAAAGAATTTATTTTATATCCATACACCCTTTTCTTTTTTCCTTTGTACGCCATAGAGCCGGATTCTCTGTGTTGTATGTACTGTACATTCCACCGTACACCTGTTTTACAGTGGTACGGTCTACACGATTCTACTCATGGCGTGAACGGGACATGATCCGCCTACTGTAGGAACTAAAGGCCAAGGCCTATACTGTAGGAACTGTACATCAGAGAAGCAAGACATGATTCACAAGTGTGCATAAACAGTGTGTGTAAGTTAAAGAAGTGCATTTCACTTACAGGCCAGATTGGAAAGTATACTGGGGTAATCATGAGTCGATCACCTAACGACCATTGTGACAGAAAAAGATGAAAAGCATTTAAAAAAATGAAACTTTGCAGTCATATTTTCTAATGTATCTTCCTCATTGTGCTATATTTTAGTGTTGTTAGGATGGAGCAATCCGTGGAAAGTGAATTTTGAATTGTAGGTGGCAGTTCACAACACAACTATTAATTACCATATTTAAGGACAATAATGTTAATAAACAAAGAGATTGTTGTCTTTCCTGTCACCATTTTTACTGAAAGCTTCATAAAAGACATTTTGGTCGTTATGTTTAGTAACATTCGCAAATTTCTAGTTCATTCTAATGCCGAAACTTGAAAATTTGACTGTGAGTAAATTTTGGCTATGAACATGAAAAATAATGAGGCAAATGCCTGTTTTTGATATTGTTTGAAGAGTATGCATTATAGGTCATGCTTACATTGGAGAATCACATCACGCCCACACGCTTTACTAGAGTTTAGAACGCAGTGATCGACTCATGATTACTTACTATATGGCACTTTTCGCCGAGATCTCGAGTGTGCACGAAAAAACTTGAAGTGTGCAGTGTGCAACAAGGTGTCAAATGCACACTTCAAGTGTGCACATGAAAGTCAAGTGTGAAATAAATACTTGGGGGAAATTTAAACAAAACCCTTGAAGGCCTCCTTAACATACCCCATGCGTCTGTCACAATTAACTGACTGAAAATTGAAAGTTAATGGTCACTCTCTCAAGTCACATTACGTAGGCGGCTAATACTTATAGGCCAAGTCAATATAACATATACTGTACCTAGGGTTATACGAGGCAGTCTCCGTCAGCTTAAAAAATCAGGTGTGCAATGTGAATTTTTAAGTGTGCAATAATTAAAAATCAAGAAAAAAATCTCAGGTGTGCAATTGCCATACTTTCCATACTGGCTTACAGAAACCCAGCGGAAAAACAGCAGTCACTGAAATAATACTCCAGACCAGCAAGCGTATCCAAGGAATCATCTGCTAGAGTTCTCCCCGGATTGCGTATAGAATGTCAGTCATGCGGAAGAAGTTCCGCACACATTTTCAGCTTTTTTTACTGATTTTACGATGAATCGGTGCGCAATAATTCAGTTTGGTTCAATAATTGGCATGCGGTGCACAGGCAAAGAGTTAAGCAAAAGATTGGCGCTGTGCAAGTGAAATCCAGATGCTCAAGACTCAATTAAAAAAAATTACGCTCAGTACACAATTCAGAAAGAACCAAATAATCACCATCTTTCATAGCAGACAATGCCCCCTGGACCTCTAGCGAGGTTTCACCCTTGCACCCCAGCGGGCTCTTAAGTGGGCCCCTGCAAAGCTTTCGTCGGTGTGCAGTTTCGAAGTTACAGTAACAATTAAATTCCGCGCATAATTAACAAACTATGCAATCTGGAGTTCTCCTGGGGTATGCACATTATAGTTTGTGTCAGTTGTGCAAGAAATAATGTGAAATGTATTTAGCCTAGGTTATAGCGGTACAGGCCAAAGTCAGGGTATTCTTGTCAGGGTAGGCCCCAGATTGGAAAGTTGGCCCCCTGCGTGGGGGATTTATCCTCCGTGCAAAAAGATGAATTTCGAAGTTGCCAGCTGTGCAAATTTAACAAATGACAACTGCAACCGCACAAACTTGTCGGCAGCAACCACACAAGTTGCCTGGGTAGGGCGATTTCCTGCAATGTAGGAGGTGGTTTTGGCAAAATTTTCTCAGTACGCTCCCCGCCAACCGATGGTGGTGCTCCGCTTAGACAGAATCAGCCGCGCAGTACTCTTGGCCGTTATTAAAATTCCCTGTGCACCATTACAAGCTTTCCAATCTGGGGTGGGCCCAAGTAACTAGGAAACTGTACACTTGACATTGGGAAGGACGACACGAGTGTTCATAAACTACAGTAAACAGTGTGTATAAGTTTGGGAAGTGCATTTCACTTTTAGGCACCCAACGGAAAAACAGCAATCACTGAAATAAGAACCCAAACCAGCAGGAGTAGCCAAGGAATCTTCTGTTGAGTTTCTATCACATTCAGGAAAGAAACAATGTGAAATGTAAATGTCTATCACAGGGAATAATTTAGTATTTAAATTTTGTGTAGCAGTTTTGAGAATTTTAGTTTAAAATCACTGCAAACCCTATGGTTATGCATACAAAGAAGTGCTACACATTTTTGCATTTGTGTAGCAATTGGGCCAGCTTGTGTAGCGAGCTGGCCAAAGTTAAGTTAGGGTAGGGGTAGGATATGATGAGCTAACTTGTTGGCTATTTAGAAAAAAAAGACTACATTTTCATTCCATTCTACTGTACTTAAAGACAGACAGTCATCACCCCAAAGTATACTTTTAGTGTAGGGGTATGAAAATTCTCAGTTAAGTTAGGGTAGGGGTAGGATATGATGAGCTAACTTGTTGGCTATTTAGAAAAAAAGACTACATTTTCATTCCATTCTACTGTACTTAAAGACAGACAGTCATCACCCCAAAGTATATTTTTAGTGTAGGGGTATGAAAATTCTCAGTTGGTGACTGCTCTTTGATTGACATCAAAGTTTGAAAATTTGAAAGATGCAGAGTAGCTCACATTCCACACAATGCAGAAAGAGTGCTTTTATTACATTTTATAGCCTTGTATGCTCACCAGGACATGGCCTTAAGCCATAAAACAGGTTTATTCCTGCACAAGGAGTAGCTTCATACAGTTGTGGGAGGAGCTACTGTAGAAGTTGCATAGTTGGGAGAATTGGAACTGTCTGGGATGATGAAAGTTCCCCTTTAATGTTTGACATGTACACCTTTCATGATTCTTTTGATGATTTACTCATGGTAGCACCAGTATACCAATAGGCCTATGGCGTAGACTATTGAGAGAATGCAAATCACAGTTACTGTAGGTAAAAATATGGAAATTTTTGAGCTGGTACTGTATAGTGCATTCACAAAATTTTATGCACTGCCAAATTTCACACACCCCTAAAATAGTTTCATATTATCAAAACAATGCACTACTGACATAGTCAAAGCAGTTGCCTAGGCCAGGGCAAATTTTACACACAACCTATTTTTGACTACTAGGAACATTCTAAACCTTGTAAGTTGCTTAAATTTTGCATAAATTTTTATACTTCACAATTTCCCTGTCAAGGTTAGTTTGAATCTCTGCGGCTTGCTACAGTACATATTTTGCCATCCAAATGTGTGGTTCATGTCTGGATTAGTAGTCATCATGCTCATTCTGTATTGAAATTGCATGAACACATACTGTAAGTGTTGTGAGCAAGCATAGGCTTAGCAGTGTATATCATGCTAAGCGTTTGAGGTGGGCAAAATTCCGCTGTTTTACAATCGTTTCAGTAGCAAAGACCAAGTTGGTGTAAATACACGAAATCAGGATAATAAAATTTTTATTTTATTAAATGAAATGCACATTTAATTCAAGCTTACACTTGTGGTCAAATTCAAATATCCATGGCTTGGAGACATTTGCTATTCATTTTCAGGAAAAATTTTAGTGTTAAATGTTGTGTACACGTGCGAAATTCCATCCATTCATCCATGCTACTAATGTTGATGGATGTTGCACCCACAGGCAGTGTTAGCATTTTGGAACATATTCAAAAAGTTCAACTGTGACAGTTGCCAACGTAGCAGGTTGGGTGGTAAATTTCATGACTGAACAAGGAATATGCCGTACAGCCTGCTGTGTAGGCATTAGGCAAAGTTGTGTCATGTTTGAACTTTTAGAATATTCCAACCAATGCCATTACATGAGACCAAACTATCCAGTGGGAGAATAGGGTTTAGATGGGGAAATTCCGTTTGCCTTATGGGGTGTCGGCATTGAGAGACAACTGAACGCAACTTTGTCGGATTGACTTTTTCGCTGAGAAATGCTTTTTTGAAAACGTTTTGGTCCAAATGAATACCACTCAACTGATGGTAAAAGTGAACATTTGTGTGTATATTGAAAGGAGTCAAAATTAAGGGTAGGGCTGGAAAAAATGTTTATTTCCTGGGAAGGGAGCAAAATTCTCCACAATTCCTCCCATATTTTCATGTACACAAAAGGTGTAAATTTAATTTCCTCCAATGACCAAAATTGCCCTTCAAATTTCCAAATTTCCCAGGAAGGGGCCTCCCAACTTCCCAACTTTTTCCACCCAGGATTTAGGGTGAGGCATTAAACTGATCCATGATTCAGTTAGGTAAAGTTGTTGTAGAAAGGCTGTGAAGTACATTATCTTTTCTCTTTTATGTTGGCTACAGTATGTTTATAATGCTATATGTTGACTGCCTGTGGATGCACTAAGTCAAATTTGTACTAGGCCCTTCCCTGCACAGCACCTCGCAGTGGCCACTGCCACTGGAACTGCTGCCCAGTGGTATGTGGGTGCAATGGACTCTTTCCCAAATAGCACTTTACAAAGGATTACGGGGAAGAGTTTTGGTATGCATTGTTTTTGTCAATGGTACTTTTCTGTGGCCAAATATGACTCCCATCAAAATTCTGTCCCACAATCCCTTGTAATTGCAATTTGGAAAACATTAACTTTCAGAAAGAGTAGCAAATATAGGTCACAATTTTCCCATATTCCAACCTGTCAAGCCAGCTGTCTTGGGTGAAGTAATATTCTCTCATTTTGACGTCAGTGACAGCTAATCTCCATGGAACCCCTAAAAGATTGACTGCTGTACGGTATTAATAAACAACTTCTTTCGAGATACGGGAAAGATCCACAGGGACGCTAACTCACCGCACATGCATTGAGAGGTGCCTAAGCCCTAAATGTGACTAGCAACAAAACTACTGTAAGCGGGTCTTTATGACATATGGAGCAATTAGGGCCTAAGCAAGTAGGGAGATTATTTCAGTCTTTGACTTTATTAGGCAGGAAACTAAATTTGTAACAGCTTGTCCTAGGTGTACAGAAGACGAAAGTGTATATTATGCATCAAATGAGTCCTACAGGTGGGATGCCAGAGTCTATTCATAAGGACATGAGCTTCACCAAACACACTGTTAGTGAGAACAAACAGCCTTTTTAGCCTATGACACCCAGCCAACAGAAGAAAATCAAGATCCCTAATGGGAGGAGGAGGAGGCAGTTGTTGTGGTTTTTAATTGTCTGGTTGTTCATTGTCTGGGGTGGTAATTCTGTCGGGTAGGCATAGATGCTGACAGGAATTGTGCAAGGGAATTTTCTGGTCAGTTATATGTAGTATACATAAATGATTATACATATAGTATTATAATATATACTGTTTTTAACTTAGTAAACTGTAACAATCTTTTGTGTATAGTTATATATAAGGGTGAAAAAAGGGAAATATGCAGTATTTTACATTAAAGTGAAAGGAAAAGTGAAAGATTGAAAAATTTAAAACGTTTAGGGCAATTATCTACTTATTACTCAAAATTAAAGGTTGGAGATACCACAGGAGGAAATAGCAAGGGCTGTTGCCTTAGTTGTGATGTCTTAAGTCTAGCAACCAGTATGGGAGAGTATTACAAAAACCAGGGTTCTCACCAGGCCAAACTTAGTGCTGAGTAATTCTTGACTGTGACCCTTTTAGAGATCGCCGTCCTAGGATTTAGAGAAGGTGTGGGTATTTTTCTACACTCTAAATTAAGGCTCCAATTGGCCAAGTCATTATCAGACTAATGTTAGATCCAAATTTGTTTCAAAAGTCATAAAATTATAGTACCATTATTGGCAAAAGTGCTGAGCAGAATGTGGTTATTTTAACATGAATGGGAGTTGCAATTCACCAGTCCCGGGTGGGGTCACCTAGTGCCGCCCGGCATAGTGACATCCTTGACAAAAACAAAGGCAAAAGAAAGGTCAGTTTATGTTGCATGCTCATATGACATATACCAGTGATTCTCAAACTTTGAGGGTGGGGGCCAAATGCATAGGCTGGGCTGAGGTTTAGGGCTGCAGGGGAGGATCTCAAGATTTGAGAGGGCAACTCATTTGTGAGAGCCAAATCCAAACTAATGAGGTCCCGAAGCTGTATCCGTGGCCAAACAGTTGCAGAGCTTTAAGAGTACAAATTTGTATAGGAAGCAGCTCCTTAAGAAGGCAGCCTGCAACTTTACAGCCAGTGATATAGCCAGCATGTATTTGTATGACAAATATTGCACAATGCAAAGGGAAGATGCACAAAAAAATCTGAAGAGCAATTTCTGTGCAGGTGGTTATTACAAAGAAACCCCTTTGAATCACTTTGCAAAGAATCAGTCACTACTAATTGTACTTTTCTGTTCATTTGCAAGATAGCTTTTGGGTCATTTGCCATCCAAGCACCTCTCAAATTGATAATTTTTTTTTTCCAAAGTGGAGAGGGACATCCCCTTTCTTCAGAGTCTCCCCAGGTCATCCATGCAGAACATCGTACTAGAGAATTGGCATGGTTAAATCTCTATTTACAGCATCTTAATGGGCTTTCCAGATGCCCTGGATGGCAGGAAATTAATCACACTTTAAACCATATATTTGTGTCAACAATTACAGGTGGCGAAAGGATTTGCCCAACAGGGTGGCCAATCTCCTTAAGGGGAGTGGGGGGCCAGTGAACTCATAGATCAGGTATTCTCTCTGACAACTCCTCTGTCAGACAGAGAACCGAAAATGGTGTCAAGGACCACATTCCAGAATGTCGGAAAAAACTTAAAGATGATTTAATGATACTATTTCATTTAATAGAGCTGTGGAAAGAGCAAACACATGTTGAACATCACAATGCATCGTTAGGTGATGCCACACAATGATTACATTTGATTTCTACAAGTATCATTTCAACAAGTATGGGAAGATGAGTTGCGCAGAGATTTAAATCTCAGTAATCAATCAACACATGTTCAACACGATACGTTCTTGAATTGTACAATCACCCCATGCCACAATTAAGATTTCCGGGGTATATTTTTGCTACAATCTTTGTCATACGAATACGCACCACTGCATAATCACCATGCACAAAACATGACTGTCAACAACGATGAATGCCATCAATCTAGTGAGTGTGTTTTCTATTACGTGAGGTCATATTAGGAATTATGTAAGAATGGATGGTGGTTCTCATGCAAAATTTTGCAGTTTTTGACATAAGTTAGTGTTCAAAAGATCCTAAGCAGAATTCTGGGGCTGGGGGTATGGGGTGGGGGATTTGTCTGTCCTTTTTGCCCCCATTTGATACGGGCCTTTTAATAGAAGACTTGAGATTCACAAATAGATCTTCTTTGGGAAGTTTGTTCATTGACAGCTTGCACGCGGTAGGCTATATACTGTACAGCAGGAGTGCCTAACCAGTCGAATCAGTTGCCCCAATGATTTACTTAACTTTGGCCTACAGTATATTAGGGCAAATTCCTCAACAAAAACCTCAAATTGTTTAATTTTCTTCTCTAAGAACCCAACTTTTTTCAAATTTTCCATTGTAAAAGCCAAAGTTTGTTCAAATTCTCTCCAAGAAGAGCCCAAATTTGCGACGCGCTTCACACGCCAAAATTGTCCTTTAAGCATTGTTTCGGCACTCTGTTGCCCTCGTTGAGGCTTTGGGTTGCTGGCCCCGTGTCGGGGAGCTTGGCCCCTCTGTTGGGCAAATCCTGGCGCCTCCCCTGCTACACTTACAACATGAGGTTCATGTAAAATGTACAAAACTACAGTAGCAGCTCATTCATGCTCAAATGTCTCATACTTAGGTGGGCTAGCATTGCCACCAATAAAAAATTGCGGTGCTTTGCAGCATCTGGTACATTTTTGGAACTCCAAAGACAGGGTAGTGTGGCATGGCAGAGTCCTAGTGTGGCTGCCACTTTTATCAGTTAATTGAAGAAAAAAAACTTTATTTGGATATGGCGATATAGAAATATTTGTAAATCTTATTTGACTTTTGAACCAGTGAAATAGTAAGAACAAAGCAACCTTTTCCCAGAGCTTCCAAGCCTTCTTTTCTGTCAGTTGGCAGTGAAACAAATTTATGAAAGGTCTATTGCACATGGTTTCTCAATATCAGTCAGTTCATCAGTGTACTCAATGTTACCAACATTTTTCTCCCCCTCTTTCTTCAGATCAGTGTGCAGTATTAGACCAGCAACATGGTGATATGACAATTCTCAATTACTGACTGTTGAGAACTGAAAGACAGAGATGGCTGGTATCTTTGGCAAAAGAGGTTAGTGCTGTAAGCTGTACAGGGTACAGTATGTTATGAACAATTGCACTATGCTTATATCTGTATGATGTAGCAATTGTAGATATCATGCAGCTATCATTTAGAACAGTGGTTCCCAACCAGGCAATGTCGCTCCCTGGGCATTTTTGCAACTTGGGGGGTAGTAAGGGCTAAGGGGTGGTGGGGGCATTTGACAAAATAATAAATTTACAGTAGAGGTAAAAATGGTTCTAAATCATACTCATAATATGGAAACAAATGAAGTGGAAGCCCAGAAACTTCCCTCCAGACGTGCACTATGTTTGTGAATTGTCTCAATTAGCAGATGCCAGTTAATTGCATCTACTGTAATGTTTAATTTCAAAATTTTGATGGATAGGTTGATGGGTAGGTTCCTCAGACCTCCATCAGTGGTGGAGAAAGCTGTTCATAGACAATGCATACTGACAAAAGTGACCAGGGTTTCCCCTGGGTTTTGGAGAGTGTGAGGTGGTACTAGTCCATGGGGGTAATATTGTGCCAATTTGGCACCACCAGTGAGTGAGAACTATCAGTACTTCTATAGCTATTACAGTACAGGTGGCATGTATAGCAAATTTCTGTGAGGTGGTGGCCAAAAACTGTGAGGTGGCCGCCTCACAGAAAGAATGCCAGGGAAAACCCTGGTGACGGTTGTAGATAATTGTAATATTATGTACAACATTTGCAATGTAAAACAAAGAAAATGTTTTTGAAATATTTTCAGAAGTGTTATGAGGTGCTCAAATATTGGCTATCTCATTATAGTACTTCCTGTAGGTAATGGTAGTCTAACAGCTTGAGTGGCATAATCCTTCCAGCCCCATGTCATGTCTTCCAACATTGTTATTCTTCAGCTACAAGACAAATCCCCAACAGTATCAAACAGTGATACATGTATTTTTAGTCAAGAGCATATATTTAAGGCTTTCAGATAATTAGAAGATATTCCGGTGTTTCATCATTGTTTGGGAAGTATCCTACATGTCCCAGAGTTTCCAGGGCCTTCTCCCCCTGTCAGAGGCCCTTAGGTGTGCTCTTAGTCTTGTGCCCTTGGTGGAACACTTCAAACTCCTCTTGAGCCCGTGGTATCTCCCTCACTTCCAGACATGTTTTGAAATCACAAATAAGCAGTAATCTCTTGACTATTTCAGTGTATTGTTCTACATTTTGCACTGTTTTGTGCCACAGAACCTTAAAGGGGAAGTTTCATCATCCCAGACAGTTCCAATTCTCCCAACTATGCAACTTCTAGCTCCTCCCATAACTGTATGAAGCTACTCCTTATGCAGGAGTAAACCTGTTTTATTGCTTAAGGCCATGTCCTGGTGAGCATACAAGGCTAAAAAAGGTTATAAAAGCACACTCTCTGCCTTATGTGGAATGTGAGCTACTCTGCATCTTTCAAATTTTCAAACTTTGATGTCAATCAAAGAGCAGTCACCAACTGAGAATTTTCATACCCCTACACTAAAAATATACTTTGGGGTGATGACTGCCTGTCTTTAATGCCATTTTTGGTTTTTGCTGCTACATAAATTGCAAGAATTGATTGTCTGTTGGAGGTATTTATTTTTGAAAACTGGAAGCTAATAGCTTTCAAATTTGGCTCTTCTTAGTGAAATAGTGAAGATTCAACTGGGTGTGCACCCAGTCTAAATGACCTGGCTACATTGGTTGTGTCTGATGATGTATATTTGTTCTTCCTTGTAGGTGATGGTGGCTCAGAGAGACAGGTCACCATCAAACAGTACCTGAATAAGGAGCTATCAGCTAATATCAAGAAGGTATGACAAGAATGTAGGAAGTTCTTTCTTAAATGAGGGTTGATGATCTTATACCATGGTTTGGGGAAGGGGGGGATCTAAGGAGAGGGGGTCTGACCTTCCTCTTTTGAAGTATTTTTGACTATAACTGATGCAGTTAGTTGCAGTTTTATGCTGCATTCAGATGTGTTAGTTTTGGAATAAAATTTTCCTGCCATATGATATTACTAAAAGGTGTTGAATAAATCACAAAGACTAGTTCCCAAAAAGTTTGATATTTCACAGAGCTCACTATAAATAGGCTCTCTTCCTTGGAATTTGGGTCTAAAACATACGTTAGCCCCCTGCCAACTGCATCCTCCTTCTTCACCTTTTAGGTTTGAGTCAGAGGGCTTGAGAACCATCATCTGTAGTTTCACATTAGTAAATTGGTTAGGCTTTTCCTAGTGAACCACAGATGCATGAGGATTACTGTACCATGTATGGAAATAATGGTTGGGGAATGGAAACAACTTGCTTGTTTCATCTTTCTGGGTATCTTGGGTTGCACAGTGCAGTACATGGAAAATATCTCAAGTAGGAAAATACAGGATTTCCAAGAAATATCCATGCTGTACAAGAATAGGTAAACTTAATGCAAAAGTTCCTTTAAATTCCATCATATTCCATTCTGTCCCCTTTACCCTACCTCCCAATATTTCTTCAATTATCCCTCAGAATAAAATTTAATAGCTGCTGATTCTGTGCTGCTTTTGCAAACTTGTTTTAGGTAATAAAACTTACAGTGTAAGAGAATTTTCACTACAGAACATGTTTTACCAAGGCTGGGCTGTTCCATGTGTACTTGGGAAGTGGGGGGGGAGAGGGGACAGCCACAGATCACATACAGCATTTGTCTACCATCAATTGTCCTTGAGTATTTCATGCTGTATACAGCACTTGATCTGATAGTGTGTGCAATAATAGCTATGAGCGGGTGTCATTGTGCTGGCTATGATTTTACAAGTACACCCCCTCATAAAGATCTGTCTGTGTAGTCAGAGCATAGTGCCACACACATTGTTACAGCTTAAAGCTAAAGATATAAAATAGACCAGCAAAAATTGTTTACTGCAGTGAGTCAATTGGTCTAATCAGTCATGTATTAAATCACTTATTATTGATAATATCCTTGTGAGAGGGTGTTTGCTGGAGTAATCTATTTTCTCCTTGATTTTTTATTGGTTCCTTGCGTTAGCAAAAGGAACCTATGTAGTCAGCTTGGCGTGTGTGTGTGTGCGTGTGTGTGTGTGTGTGACACTTGCTTTGGTACGCTGTAACTCAACAAGGGAAAGTTGGACTAAACTGAAACTTGGTATATGGATCTGTAATAGTGAGAAGGTGTGCCCTATTGTTTTTGGTGGCAAAGGTCATGTGGGGTCACCAGGGGTCAAAGACCGAAAACCTTGTTTGCACGATATCTCAAGGTAGGAAGCTTGGATAAGTTTCATACTTGGTATGTGGATGCATTATGGTGAGAAGATGAATGCTGTAGCTTTTGGTGGAGGTCAAAGGTCATCTGGGGTCACCAGCAGTCAAACACTGAAAACTTGTTGTTATAAAAACAATATCTCAAGGTAGGAAGCTTGGATAGATTTCATACTTAGTATGTAGATGGGTTATGGTGGGAATATGAATGCTATCATTTTTGGTGGAGGTCAAAGGTCATCTGGGGTCGCCAACAGTCAAACACTGAAAACCTTGTTAACACGATATCTCAAGTTAGAAAGCTTGGATAGGTTTCATACGTAGTATATAGATCCATCATAGTAAGAAGGTGTGCCCTGGTGTTTTTGGTAGAGGTCAAAGGTCATCTGGGGTCACCGGGGGTTAAACACTGAAATCCTTGATAACACAATATCTCAAGGTAGGAAGCTTGGATAGATTTTATACTTGGTATGTGGATGCATTATGGTGAGAAGGTGGATGCTATCGCTTTTGGTGGAGGTGAACGGTCATGTGGGGTACGTCACCAACAGTTAACCACTGAAAACTTGTTGTTAGCACAATATCTCATGGTAGGAAGTTTGGACAGATTTCATACCTAATATGTGGATGGGTTATAGTGGGAAGATGAATGCTATTGTTTTTGTTGGAGGTCAAAGGTCATTTGGGGTCACCAGGGGTCATGCACTGAAAACCTTGTTTACACAATATCTCGAGGTAGGAAGCTTGGATAGATTTCATACGTGGTATGTGGATGCATTGTGGTGAGAAGATTGATCCTGTTGTTTTTGGTGGAGGTGAAAGGTCATCTGAGGTCATTGGGAGCCATTTGAAGGTTATCAGAGGTCATTTTGAGGTTAAGTTGTGGATTTTCATTCACTGCCAACAACTTTAAAGGTCATGTAGCAGTCACCAAAGTGACAGGCAAACTTCACATTAGCTAACATTTTTTTTTTTGTATGTTCATGGCTCAGTGTCATTACATTCAGCAAGGACCCATAGTGCCCACTGGGCTCTTCTTAATATTGCAGAAGATTCTCTGCCCACAAAGCAGGGGCTGTTGTGAAAGTTTACTAGACAGACGACATTTGTCCTTAGATTAGGACATGTGAGCCTGCAGGAATTGGAAATTGGAATTGATTAATTAAATGCTACTATGGGTTGTTAGTTTTATAAAGAGAACTAAGTTACTGACCATTTGTATCAGATTCCACTGAGCGTGCATGAATTGTGATTGCTTAATTTAATAAAACAAATTGTAACTGTATACTGTCTGTGTTGATATCCCTTGAAGTGCCTGTATTTCTTCAGAGCAATTTATTTTGCTTGAATGTGTTAACACAAGATGTGCATTGTCTACAGAGCAGAGTTTGTGCATCTACAGAAATACTGGTTCATTCAGTAGTTGGTTCAGTTTCATTACATTGAGCAAGGAACCACAGTGCCCATTGGGCTCTTGTTTCTAACAGGTTTTGCCATACCATACTTCAGTATTCTGCTTTAAACAATTTCTTAAGACAAAATCTTTCTTCTACTTTTAGCTTCAGAAGGATCACATCAGCTCTGCATCAGCAATTAGAAGGTAAAGTAAAAAGGTTACAAAGTTTCTTTTTCCCTAAAATTCACAAAGTGGTTAAATTTTGCTAAACAACTCATGTAGAAGTTGCTTTTGTCAGTGCATATCTGCAAAGACAAAACTTCATTTCCTAGTTTGTAATTAAACATTCAAGTAGTTTTAGTTTTATTGAGTACATTGGGGGTTGTATCTTTAATTAATTGCTTTTTTTTGTCCTAAGTTATGAAACATAAGCTCAGTAAGGTTTTAGTTTTGTTTTCAAACGTCATGCTGTTCATACTGTCCATAAAAATCTAATAACTTCCTTGAGCTGTCTTTTCTTGTGAGTCCTCATTCATTTTCATTTCATTTCACGTATTTGTTTCATCACAATATTAAATAATGATTGAAACAATGTACAGGAATGTAGACAATACATTATACCAAAATATTGTGAAGGGAAGCACTCTAAAAAACTCAGAGGGCTTGTCAAGTAGGGTGCTTCCCAGACAATAGTAACTTAAGAGAGAAAGGAAAACATGAAGTTACCTTAGAGAAAAAAACAAAAAAAAAAAAGAAAGAAAAATGACAGCATACAGCTGTCCAACTTCGCTTCCAAATACCCACCCAGTTTTACACCCGTGAACCCTCCTTCATATCTCCACCCACCTCCTACCCCCCCCATCCCTTCAGAAAGAAACATCCACAAAAGGCTAGGTTCCTGGGCCCTGTTTCGTAAAGAGTTACAGTATGTGTAATATTTAGTTTGATTTATCTTGTAAAAGGCATGTACGTTCACATGAAACTTAACTTTTTGCATAGCTTTTCATGAAACTGTGCCTTCCTGTGGTACTGTATTTAGAATAAGTATACATACAGAAAGGTTTTTAATATGAAATAAAGGTGAAACCATAAAAGGCAAAGTTAATTTGCATACAATAATTGTTAATATTTTGGATTCATACTTATTAACTTGGAATGCGCTGGAATTTGTATTATTTTCAAGGCCTGGAAATTAATTGAATGTTGTCATGATGAAATGTTTGCATTAAAGCCACTTGTATCGGTAATACTGTATCTCGCTTCATTGCATTTATTACCTCAATGAGGACACATTCTTAACAACCGATACAGGATAACTTTCAGATTGGGGTGTACCCAAAGAACTGTAACAACAATTTAGAAAAAAAGGAGAATAGAATGCTTAGTTTGAGCTTGTGCTAATTGTTCCTTATGCTCCATGAACAGAATGATCATTTAATTACTAGAGGAAATCAGTTTGGGAAGTTAAGGCCATGGGGTTGGTAATAAGATATACCACACTTAGACAATAGAAAAGTGAGGTTTGACAATTACTATTTTAAGCATCTTCAATTCCGAATGCTATTTAATACTTGGTACTATCGTTATCAACAGTATTGTACTCAAATTTCACAGTGTATGTAGCATTCATGTCCAGTGTTATTTTTGTGTTTCACTATTACCTTGGAGGGGATGGTTTCCGAAACTGAAAGAAAATCACTGTTTCAACATTATGGTGTTGAGAAAAATGTTTGGATCCATAAGAATTGCTTTGAACATGGTTAATCAGAGCTGTGTAACCCGAGTCAATCTGTATGTAGCAAGTCAAGGACAGGTACGACATGACTCACGTCACTGAGTTGAGTCACTGTGTTATCTAAACAAAGAAAAATTCTTTTGAATTGTTAAGTCAAGTCATGTGGGAAGTCTCTGACTCAAGTTGCAACTTGATTACAAATCTGGTTGTTGATTTTGCTCTTTACGAAAAGTGTGGAATCCACTCTGTGAAGAAGTAACTGATTAACAATTAAAGGATTGTAAGGAGGTAAATCTAGTCATTGTTCAGAGTTACATTAAGTCAGTAATTATTTACTCATAAAACATGGGAAGGCAGAAAGTCTTAAATTTGAAAATTCAATTTCAAACCTGAAAAGGTCTTAAAATTTACCAATAAAATTAAAAAAGTCAGGGAACAATCCAGAAAAAGAGAATGTATGCTCATGACAAGGAAATAGAAATGCTTGTTATTATTCTGTGGACAGCTGTAAAATTATAGTCTGCTGGCAAACTTGACCTGATCAACTTTAAATTGAATCAGCCTAATTCCAAAACCAAAATTTATTTTTGGTCTTTTAAAGAGGGAAACATTCTGATAAAATTTCCATTCAGGTCATTAGTATGGTTCTGGAAATCTGAGTAGATGAAGTTATCATTTTCAATGCAAACTGAACTTGAAACAAACAGGGTTTGTAATATCAAAACTCCATTTTCCAGTATGCACCTTAATGCTTTCATAATTTTAATACATGAGAGTCACCACAGTTTTATAAAATTTACACACCTTATTTGTAAATATCCTGGGGCGGGATTCACAAATATTAACGCACAAAAAGTTTTGTATGTCAGACTTACGAAGCGTATCTTTGCTTGGTCGGTATTTACGAAGGGAACATTTTGTAAATATGTTGCATACTTAATGTGAGCTTGAGAGTTGTTGTAAGTACAAAAACCATATTAACAAATACATAGACACATTGCACCATAGGTGTGTACAGCATAGGACCTTTCATGCAACCACAGAAGACTGCATGTCATTGTAGCAATATCAGTAGATGTGATTGGCTTAAAATGTGACAAAACAAGATGCAACTGCACACACGATTGGTTCATGTGTATTTATTGCAGGCTACACTGTGTATCTTTACGAACTGCGTAAGTTGGTTTTGTGAATACCACTTAAGAAAGTTCTTAAATGCAGTGTGTATTTAGACTTACCCAAGAACTTATGCAAATGTTAGTGAATCCTGCCTCTGGTCTGTTTCAGTTTAATAATAAATTGAATCACAAAAAACAAAACAAAAATGCTCATCAGTCTGAGGAGATGACTTTTAATTACTACCTGCTTGCTTTAAAGTCTCTTTTGATAGCAAATGAGACAAAGTTTTGCATTTGCTAATTTACTTCATAATTTTCAGTAGGAATTGAATGCTAATTTCATCAGTTCTGGCGCTCAAAACAGAAACCAGTTAGGGATGCCACAGATCTCTGGATAAGTCTTAGAAAAGTCACTGAATTTTTTTGTATGGGAATGTGTGCAGTTATGATTTATGTCAAGTGGTTGCACGTATATACAGAGCATTAGGAATCAACTTTCCACTTGGAACTACAAACCTGTTGGCTATGAGTACTCAGTTCCAATAGTTTATCGTTCCCCTTACACATTGCGGCCATATTGTTGCTTTGGCAGGGATACCAAGTTTGACCAGTGATCATGTCTGTGTTTTTGTGAGGACTTATTATTCAGCTGCTGTAATATGTATAGTGTCTTTGATTAAAGGAACCTAGTCACTAGCACAATAAAAATTAAAATGTAAATATTATTAATACTTCATTACATCCACGGTGTTCTAAGAATTTAAGGTCAACAATAATGGTTCATAGTAGGGTTTGCTTGTTTGTTTGAAACCACACTATGTGGCAATGAACAGGATTGAGTCCTTCTGGGTTTTATATTACACTGTGTCCTTAGCAAGGTGGTTTATCTCAATTGCTTTTTTTCCACCCAGGAGTTAAATGGAAACCTGTGAGGTAACTTGTCATTTGTGCTTATTATAACTGCAGTCCTCTAGAGGGGTTGGCCTTAGAATGGGTTACTGCTGACCAGGGATAATATTTGTGAAGAGCTTTGAGACCTCAGTGATAAAGGGCCAGACTTGTATTCAGGTCGCTACTCGAGTCACATCCTGCCATTGACTTGAAAAACTCTGGGCAATTAATCCTGGGCAATTTTCCCCTATTGAAATAGCGCAGAGACTCAAGCCAATTACTTGACTCAAGTCCGTAAAATAGCTCCAGTTGACTTGACTTGCTGAGAAAATAGGGACTTGAATATATCTCTGTAAAGGGGTATATAAAAACGAAATATAAATATTTATTAACATACTGTCTCTTTAATGTACTGTGTCTGTCTATGATTAATGCTGGGTAATAGGAAAAAAGTGACAATACTGGGATATGAAACTCGCGAATGATGTGCTTTCATATCCCCAGTTAACATACCATAAACTGCATGTTTCAATTTGTATGTTTAGAAATCTTGTAGAATTGTGTGCTCGTATTCAGTTTCAGTTCCCCTATTTGAAGTGTTTACATGTATAAATTTGTAATAAAGATATTTTACAGTGCTGTGCTTCAAATGACACTTATATAGAACTGAAATAAAATATTTGGCACAGAAAGTTACAGAACAGCTCGTTTGTCTTACCATTGGATGAGATGCGATAGTATTGTTTAGCTTTATGTGTGCATGACGACAAGCCACCTATTTTTGAGAGGAGGAAGTTCTTTTGCTGACAACTCCATGGTGAGAGTGAAAGAAGGAAACTGGGTTCAGTTCATTTCAGGAATCTCTGCCGTGGTCATTCCTTAACCATTGCCTCATCAGTGTCATATTATATGTTCTTATATTCTTTTGTGCACTGAACCATGAAATAATTATCTGATATGGCATTTCATTTAAATTATAACTAACTGGTAAAATTGTAACAAAGTATGGCAGATTTTGACTATGTAATTTGATGGTTTTTGCTTCAGTCATGCTAAAAGGATGGGGAAACCTGAAACAGTTATGCAAAATTTGAAGATTAAATGGTTCCCAGACCTGTCAGTATGCACTTCACAAGTAGGGAGATTTGCAGCACTCCAAACACAAAGAAGTTGAGCAGAGTAGAGTAAAATTTATTGAATCTAATAAAGGCAGTTGCTGTCTGCAGTAAAAGGAATAGGAGAGTTAGGGTACAATGTATGTTACCATAGTGACAAAATAAGTGAAAATAAGACATCATGCATGGCAAAACCTCATGCTGCAGCTGCCTCAGCCAAGCTGCAGGGGTTTCAGCAATGCTTTGTTCTTGTATACATTACAGTAGCAAGATTAATACATTGTGCTATTGTAATGAGTATCAAAACAAAACATTGCTGCAGCTGTCGCAGCTTGGCTGAGGCAGCTGCAGCTTTGCTATGTTGACATGGTACCTAATATAAATCAAGGCTAAATCAGTGTTACTTGATGCAAAACAAGAACAAGAAATACAACATTAAAGAGGGAAGATAAAAGACAAGACTACTAAAAACAAGAAGAGCTTCAGTAACATAAAAAACATCAAAAGGGACAAAGCATTAAAAAGAATTATGACTCACTTTCTTTATCTACTGCAAAACTAAGTACTATTTAAGGTTTTATTGTGAATATTGGTGGCTGTACTTAATAAAGGAAGATTAATGGTGATTCAAGTGTGTGACACCAGTGACCTCAGTCTACCACAAGGATCGATCAAGGGAGACTCAGAAAAATAGCTAGGGTAGCAAATCTAACTGAAATAGTACTGAGAAAAGAGCATTTAACTTATTTTCATTCAGTGTTTCATGTTGGGTATATAGAGGCCTGCTTTGCCTAAAACCATTACGGCAATTTGAGAATTGCAGTTTATCGGAAACTCCCAGTACCTGTAGTAGCCCATCTAAGTAAAGATGTGTGTCTGTTCTGTATGCTAATGTGGTTATGTTGCTGTAGGCATACACTAAATTATTTTGGCATTATTTTTGAAATTAATTTTGTGGAATCATGAAGTAACAGCATTGTTCAAACACAATACAAACAAAAAAAAAAAAAAAAATGGGAGGGTGTGATATGAAAGCAGTAGGCCAGAAAGATTTGACTAAAATGTGGGAGTCTCATAGTGAAATTGGGAGAGCTTGCTGTTCTGCAAGTTGTAAATTAAACATAATAATGATATTTTACTAAAAAGTCATGAAATCTTGCATTATCAGCAGTCCCATGTACAGTGATGCATACAATTTGGCTATGCATTCTTCTAGGTTATATTCAAGTGTGTGAAAATGAATCCACATTATTTCTTTTTGAGTGTTGGGTGACATTGTAATATTAAGTGGGCAGATACAATTGCTGTAAGGGGAGAGAGAGAGGACTTCTTATTGATGATCATAAAGATGGCTTCATTCTTCTAGTATGATCACAGGCCAGTCTTCAGTAAAGACACTCCTGATATGTAAAACCTGTGTAAGATGGAATAACGGGTCATGAAAAACCCTACCTTTTCACAGAAAGTCATGGAAAAAGTCATAAAATTTCATTCCAGGGTTTTGTATGGATCCTTATAAATATGGCAGAGAAACTGTGGAGCATTTCAGGTTTGTTCTTTTAGTTTCATCCATTTTGTAAGGGGATGGGGAAAGGCAGTCAGTGTGTGAAAAGGTTGAAGGAATGGGCTGGGAGTAAAGTTTCCTAAAGAGAAATCAATGGTAAAATGGGACATATAGTATAAAGTGATATTTGATTTTTTGGATTCATTTTGATAGTGGTGAAACTGTGAACAGAATCTGCAGTTGTCTGGAGGCCATCTTTCTGCATGAATTAAAAGATTCTTACACCAGTAAGGTGAGTTGTACAAGTAATTTGGATGTTAGGCTGCTACAGTGTGTTGATTGTCATGCTGTTAGACTGTCACTGTGTGTTGCTGTGGGGTTGATTTCTCAGCCTGTATATTGATTGGTTGTATGGCCAAACCATGACTGGACAAACTCCTTCCCCCCTCCCTCCCAGGACAATTCCAACCAATGACATTTTCTCCTCAGACAAGTTTTCCCACCAGAAAATTTGGAAAATTTTGTGCACAGATAGGAATTGTCCCAGGGGAAAATTTCTGGGATGAAAAGTGGGAGTTTTTTTTTTTTTTGGGGGGGGGGGAGTTGTCCAAAGGAAAATTGTCCCAGTGGGAATCGTCTTAGATGGGAGCATCATCTGAGAGGGTGGCATCATCTGAGAGGGTGGCATCATCTGAGAGGGTGGCATCATCTGAGAGGGTGGCATCATCTGAGAGGGTGGCATCATCTGAGAGGGTGGCATCATCTGAGAGGGTGGCATCATCTGAGAGGGGGTATCATCTGAGAGGGGCATCATCTGAGAAGGGCATCATCTGAGAGGGACATCATCTGAGAGGGGGGCAGAGTTAACCAGGAACTGGCAATGTACAGCCACTAGATGGCATTTACAGGTTGCATGTTTGTCAGGCTCTGTGAACAAGGTCAGATTTTATATTTATTAATTACATCATATTAACAAAATTGTCAGCTCTTTTCATTTCCACGTGTTTCTCAAGAAAAAGTGGGAATAGGGAAGTTGATCTTGTTTGTGAAAGATTCCCCACACATATTTGAATCTTTTCATAATGAATGCTGTGTGGAGTAGGAAGTGAGAAACAAAAGTGGTTAAAAATAACTTTAATGGAAGGTGATCTCTTTATCATGTCTTTTCATTGTAAAGGGAAGTTAAGCTTATTTACTTTATTCTGCACAACTTTCCCAGCGACAAATATATTCACAAATGGAGTGCATTATTTAGGTCAAGACAAATTTGGACACTTTAACACACCACTCATAGTCATGTGTGTAATCTGTGATGTTATTTACTTGTGGCCTACAAGGAACTTACTCATCGCCCCAAAATACTATCACTGTAACGTTCCTAAAATTTGTAACTGGTCAACTTACTTTTGAACATACATTCTAAGACACTCTGATCTGTAAGTGAAATGTGCAAGTCAGTGAGATTAGATGTATGTTACACAGCAGAGTAGCTGCACAGAGTGCTATTCATGTATTTGAAATTTCACTTTAAATTATGGTTGATTTTATGGAAACGGCTGGCAAGGTAGTGTTTTCATCTGTGAGATGATGCCCTTGTCTAAAGTTTCCTAGGTTTTTCATTCAGAGAGCCACTTTTCTTTTATATAATGGTAGTAGAAAAATTTGTTAAAGAGTTTGTTTCTTAATTAAATTTCGGGCTTCACGAGTGTTCTTTCACCCATTTTAGTACTCGTCACAAGCTCGTGGATGCCACAGACTAGAGTACCTCGTCGTCTAGGCAATTTAGCTTTAGTTAGCAATGCTCATACAGTTGTCAAGACCTAAGCTATGTAGTACTACCCTTAAAGTCTTCATTATAAAAAATGCAAAAGTGGAGTTGAACAGATCATTCTAGGAATGTAGGCAACAGGTTGAAAACCTGAGCCAGGCTATTCCTTTTAAAGACACTTTGCTCTGTGAACTTGAAGGGATGACACTCTTAGCCGTAACACTGCTATAGGTGGTGTTTTACTATTTCAATTTCATGAATCAATTTGAATACAGTATGTTACATTATTATTGTGCAAATTAAATGGAATGTATTTGTTGCTCTCTCATTCAGACCTTCTGGCCGTTCATAACCAAGTTCACCCACCGAGATGTACTGGATCAAATTAAAGAACTTCTCTTCATTCGGACAGAGATAGGTCAATGTCGAGTAAGAGTCAAAAACATAAAGTAAAAATTTGGTGTATGACAGTTTTCCTGAAAAGATATGTAACTGTTGTGTAATGACACATGAAGGCTTGTTGAAATGAAGCAAAACAACAAGAGACCAAACCAGCCAAACTTGGGATCAGTTTGTAGGTAGTTTTCTGTAGTGTGTGTGGGACCCTTACTGCACGATGGCATGAGTGCTAACAGAGCCCCTAACAACCTTGCACTTCATCATCATTCTACAAAGACATAAGTGTATGGGACCATTTTGATTTGGGGGTGGGGTGTGGGTGGGCCACAAGATTTTTTGCCAGAATCTCTGTGCTTTTTAGACAAATTTTGCCCAAGTTTCTACAAATTTTGCCTGAGTTCCTACAAATTGTGTCAGAATTTCAAATTTTGCCCCAAGTTTTGGGTTGTCCAAAAATTTGGGGGTGAGGGCACAGTGGCCCCCTTCAAATATGCCTATTTACAAAGATCTTTTGGGAGTGAGTCTATAGCTTCTCCTTTCTTGAACCCACAACAATTTTTAAGTTAATGCGAAGAAAGCATTTGGAACTTTTTGTCACCTTAGCAACATAAAAGATTTACTTTCCACTTCAGTTACATTACTATTGCAAACTTTTCAGTGTGACTTTTGTCAAACAGGCTTGGGTTCGACTGGCTGTGAATGACTGCTTGATGGATAGCTATGTGAGTGCCATATTGAGGGAGCCCTCAACATTGAAACAGTACTATAAACAAGGTGCTTTCCTGAGAGATCCAGAATTGCCTCTTATTACAAACAATTATCTGCAAGGTGAGAAAGTTTTTTAGTAAAACGAAAATCAAGCACCAAATTTAGAAACGTAATGACAGAAGATGACCACAATGTGATAGAAACTTCAAAGGCTTACAAATGGCACGTTCATATTGGATGGCTTCCAATTAAATGTTTTTGTTCAGAACTTGATTGATCTCTGATGTGAAAGTTCAGTTCAGTTTCACTGGTGAGTTGGGAAACCGTAGTGTGCTGTTTGATGAAGTAGCAACTTTTCTTTGACTCAGGAATCAAAGAACTGACCAGGTTGCTTAGCATCAGTGCTTCATGACCGTCACCTTTATCCAATCAACCATAGCATAGATGACTGATGTGATAAAGACTATGGCATTTGTTAGTATTTTAAGTAGGTTTAGAAGTACTGTTTGTCATTTTCTTGATCACCTTTGTGAATGGGGGAAATTTACTTCTTCACTTTTGTCATCTTCATTCTGGCAACAGTGGGCCCATGGCTACCCATGCTGTCATCAACAGAACAGAACATGCTGAAAACAGGCAATTTTGAAAGTTTGGTTTTAAGATTTCATGGGAAGGATGAAAAGTGACTGAGTCTATAGCATTGGGTATTTATTTTGTAACTAGATTCAGAGAAAGATGTGTCTGAGGGGCAGTGAAAGGAAAGGAACTTTACGACAGATACATTTTATGAGGGAGGGGGGGATGAATATCTCGATGTGACATAAGACTTGAGATTTGATATTTACTCATGAAGGTAACTACGTTTGTACTTTTTGTGCCAAAGTTCCTCACACCATGTCAATTTTTTCATTTCAGGACTTGCCGTCTTCACGTTCCAACTTTCATGCAATTCATCTGTTCTTAACATGTGGGACACTGCCCTCCTTCTTCTGTCGGGTGCATATCTCACATCTGAATCTCAGTCCGAGAAGAAACCACAATCAGAAGGCAGGTGGTTTAGTGTCAGCTTTTTGTGGGTTGTTTTCTTAAATGTTCCTTAGGGTCATCATTCGTATTTTCATGTTCATGGTTATATAGTGCTATGAAATGCTGACCTAGATGTGATGATCCATGATTCATCTTTTCATATTTTCCACCTCAAAAGGATGTTCTCAAGAGAGTTTTGTGCAATAAGAGCTGAAAAAAAAAATGGCTGATGGTGATAAAGATACTTTTATTTGTATAAAATATGTGCTTAGTACTTGCTGTTAGTTTTGGTTGTGTGCAGCATTTCGTAGATGCATTCTCATCAGTGTAACTGTCTTGTGACATTAAATACTTTTTTTTATTTTTTTGCCAAAGATTCAGAGACAGGAAAGAATAGGACAGATTCTCACAGCTCTACTGATCAGTCTGAACCTCCTACCCCTGTTGAGAAAGCCAGCAGTTTCCATGAGGCTGAAATGAGTGCAAGTTTATTGGCTGAAGCTTCAGAGTCCTCCACAACCATCATCTGCCAGGATTATGATGGGGCAAAAGAATCTGACCCTGTGAAGGAAAGCAGTCAGTTGGTCTCAGATGGTTCTGTACAAGTTGAAGAGTTGGAGGATAGTATTGTTATTCATTTAGAGTCAGAAGATATGGGGCAGGATGTAACTAAAACGTCAGAAAGCAATTCAAATCCAGCTCTTGTAGTTGAAAGCATTCCAGAAAAGGAAACATCTCCTTTGGTGGTGGAAAGTGTGGACCAAGATATTAAAAAGATAGGGGTAGGGGGTGGGGAAGGAGAAGGGGAAAAAAAGGAAGGGGAAAGAAAGGGTGACTTCTTGGAAGATCCAACCAATCCATTTAGTTCAAACTTTACAGAAGAGGAAGATAAAAGTGTTGTGTTTACGGCAAAAAAGGAGATTAGTAGGAAAAATAAAAAGAAGAAAGGGAACAAAAAGAGAGACAAGTCTCCCATGGCACCTCGGAAAAATGTTTCCTCTGAACCTACCATTGATGAGGGTCATGTGAAAGAGCTTGATGCCAGTCAGGAGAGAAAGGACAATGCAGATGTTAGTGGCACCTCCTTTTTTGAGACGGCAGTTCCAAAGATGCAAGAGAAAACACAAGAAGAAGATGAAGTCTGTAAGGAAGAGGATATTTACAGATTTGATTCGAGGTCATCGCTGAAAGCGCCACGCATCTTGCCAACGAGGACAGGGGAAGATAAGAGAAAGAAAACAGATTTAATTTCTCCTGTTGAAAATAAATCATTAGAAACTGAAAGTTCAACAAAGCAGGAAGAAAAGAGACAAAGTGGAAATACAGAGGAAAGCAAAAAGACAGAGGTATTTGATAGGGGAGAAGAAGAAAGGACAGAAGAGAGTTTTGTTGAGTTAGTGGGAAACAGTTTGACAGGAATGCAGGGCTGGTCATCGGATTTCAACCGACTGCCAGTGATGGAGTCTTCCCAAAAGGACTTGAGTGAAAACCATGGTAGGTATAACTGTTGGCAGACAAATATTCACATATGGGCTTAACATTTCATTGGTCTGATAATGAGTCAAAGTCCCACTGAACCGGAGATATCACATACGATAGGTTTTTTCTTTTTCAATATGTAGTCGGGATAGGTCTCCCTTCCATAGATGCAGGGATGACCCTCCCCTTTTCCAAACACTAAATGTGCCTTTGTTAAGTAATGGAATTATTTATTGGTTTCGATGATAAGAGAAACCTATGCAGTCATGATGGCGTGTGTATGTATGTGTGTATGTGCGTGTGTGTGTGTGTGTTTGTGACACTTTGCTCGTTAACACAGCATCTCAAGAAGGGAAACTCTGACAGTTTTCAAACTTGGTACATAGATGCCCCATATTGAGAGGAAGAACCCTATTGTTTTTGGTAGGGGTCAAAGGTCACCTGGGGTCACCAGGGGTCAAACTCTGAAAACCTTGTTAACACAATATCTCAAGGTAGGAAGCTTGGATGAATTTCATACTTTGTATGTAGATGCGTTATGGTAAGGGGAAGAACCCTATCATTTTTGGTGGAGGTGAAAGGTCATCTGGGGTCACCGGGGGTCAAACCCTGAAAACTTCGTTAACACGATATCTCAAGAAGGGAAACTCTGATGGTTCTCAAACTTGGTACATAGATGCCCCATATTGAGAGGAAGAAGCCTATTGTTTTTGGTAGGGGTCAAAGGTCACCTGGGGTCACCGGGGGTCAAACTCTGAAAACCTTGTTAACACAATATCTCGTGGTAGGAAGCTTGGATGAATTTCATACTTTGTATGTAGATGCGTTATGGTGAGAGGAAGAAGCCTATCATTTTTGGTGGAGGTGAAAGGTCATCTGGGGTCACCGGGGGTCAAACCCTGAAAACTTTGTTAACACAATATCTCAAGAAGGGAAGCTCTGATGGTTCTCAAACTTGGTACATAGATGCCCCATATTGAGAGGAAGAACCTTATTGTTTTTGGTAGGGGTCAGAGGTCACCTGGGGTCACCAGGGGTCAAGCTCTGAAAACCTTGTTAACACAATATCTCAAGGTAGGAAGCTTGGATGAATTTCATACTTTGTATGTAGATGCATTATGGTAAGAGGAAGAACCCTATCATTTTTGGTGGAGGTGAAAGGTCATCTGGGGTCACCGGGGGTCAAACCCTGAAAATTTCGTTAACACGATATCTCAAGAAGGGAAGCTCTGATGGTTCTCAAACTTGGTACATAGATGCCCCATATTGAGAGAAAGAACCCTATTGTTTTTGGTAGGGGTCAAAGGTCACCTGGGGTCACCGGGGGTCAAACTCTGAAAACCTTGTTCACACAATATCTCGAGGTAGGAAGCTTGGATGAATTTCATACTTTGTATGTAGATGCATTATGGTGAGAGGAAGAACCCTATCATTTTTGGTGGAGGTGAAAGGTCATCTGGGGTCACCGGGGGTCAAACCCTGAAAACTTTGTTAACACAATATCTCAAGAAGGGAAGCACTGATGGTTCTCAAACTTGGTAAATAGATGGCCCATATTGAGAGGAAGAACCCTATTGTTTTTGGTAGGGGTCAGAGGTCACCGGGGGTCAAACTCTGAAAACCTTATTAACACAATATCTCAAGGTAGGAAGCTTGGATGAATTTCATACTTTGTATGTTGATGCGTTATGGTAAGAGGAAGAACCCTATCATTTTTGGTGGAGGTGAAAGGTCATCTGGGGTCATCGGGGGTCAAACCCTGAAAACTTTGTTAACACGATATCTCAAGAAGGGAAGCTCTGACAGTTCTCAAACTTGGTACGTAGATGCCCCATATTAAGAGGAAGAACCCTATTGTTTTTGGTAGGGGTCAAAGGTCACCTGGGGTCACCGGGGGTCAAACCCTGAAAACCTTGTTAACACGATGTCTCGATATAGAAAGCTTGGATAAATTTCATACTTTGTATGTAGATGCCTTATAGTAAGAGGAAGAATCCTATCATTTTTGGTGGGGTTCAAAGGTGATCTGGGGTCACTGGGGGTCAAACCCTCAAAACCTTGTTAACACAATATCTCGATGTAGGAAGCTTGGATAAATTTGATACTTTGTATGTAGATGCCTTATTGTAAGAGCAAGAATCTCATCATTTTTAGTGGAGGTCAAAGGTCATTTGGGGTCACTGGGGGTTAAGCTCTGAAAATCTTGTTTACACGATATCTCCACGTACGAAGCTTGGATAGATTTCATACATGGTAAATTGATGTGTTATAGTCAGAAGATGTACCCCAATGTTTTTGGTGGAGTTCAAAGGTCATCTAGGGTGGCCGAGGGTCCAACACTGAAAACCTTGTTAACACAATATCTCACGGGAGAAAGCTTGGATAGATTTTATACGTAGTATGTGGATGCATTGTGGTGAGAATATGAAGTCAATCATTTTTGGTGGAGGTCAAAGGTCATCTTGGGTCAACGTAGGCCAAACACTGAAAAGCTTGTTAACACGTATCTCCAGGTAAGAAGCTCAGATAGATTTCATACTTACAGTACTGTGTGGATGTGTTATGGTGAAAAGATGGACCCTATTGTTTTTGGTGAAGGTCAAAGGTCATCAGGGGTCACCAGAGGTAAAAAAGCAAAATTTCCCAAGAATTCCCAAGAGTTATATATGGGTTCAGCAGAGGTCAAAGAGCAAACTTTTCCAAGATTTCCCAAGATCGTCATCTGGGGTCACCAGAGGTCAAACTGCAAATTTCCCGAGAATTCCCAAAATTAAATAGGAACACAAAACTGTATTTTTCCAACATGTTAAGATAGCATTTGACCATTGACTGAAAGATATGGGACATCATGGCATTATTTGGAATAGAACATATATCATCGAAACCTCAATGCATTTTTGCATTCTGGTTTTGATTAAAAAACTGGGACTGGTGTAGCCAGTAAGCTTAACCTCATTGGTTGGTGGTGAAATGGTTTTCATTTGAAATGAATCAAGATACCTTAATAACCAACAAACACAGTGCCTGATTCTAGTACTTGATCTTAGATTGTAAATATTACAATTTTTTCAGTCTCACAAATTTGGAGTAATATTCATGAATTTTGTGCCATTGAAGATGTGTGTGTACTCTTTTACCCTAGTATCAATGTTTTGTTAAATTTTCAATTGCCTTATAAGTATATTCCATAAGTGGTGTGACTTTACGTAAAAATATTGAAGCTATTCTAAAGCTGTAGACTGAAGGAGGGGAGAGGAGGGGGAATGGGGATAAGGATTTCCAAATCAATGGGGGAAAGTGTGGAATGGGAGACATATTTAAGATAAACTGTATACCATGGATACCAGTACCATAACTTAATGTCACTGCTGTTACATTTTGCAATTGCCTAGTACTAATTATATTTACCACAGTATGTCCTCTAGCCCTTGTCCCCCCACCCCCCCAAAAAAAAAAGGATAAATATTAACCTTTATACCGAAATGTGTAGACTTAAGAAAGAATTTTTTTTACTGCTTTTTATCTCATATTAAAACCATGCCTTTTCAAAAGACAATGTAATGTCACATGGTCCATTTGATGGTATTGAGTGTTTGTAGGGTTTGTACCCCCCCCCTGCCATTTCATTACCTGCTCCTTACCTACACCTCTATCCTCTCTGTCCCTCTTTGTCCTTGCAAAGTACCATGTCTCATTTAAGTAAATGGGAATAACAAGTTTTGCATAGAGTCACTTCATCTGATTGAAGTATAAGACAAGTATGGTCTCATTAAATCAGGAAGAAGGCGAGGTGGAAAATGGGGCTAGGAGGAGGGATTGAGGGGTGTGATGTCAAAGAGGAAGATGGGAAGGGGGTATTGTGTCAGACTAGTTACTATGAGCTTACAAAAACTTCAGGTGTTTAACACTTTTGCAAACTACAGTGTTTTGAACAGTTTTTATTTAATGAAATGTCACTATCAGTGGAAAAGGTTGCCAATATGTGCTGCAAAATCAGATTCATAATTCCTACGTTATAACATTATACTTTTTTCTCGGAAGATGGTGAATCAGTCGTAGATGGTGGAAATCCAGCAAATGATTCACAAAGTGTCAAGGAGTCTCGGTCAGGATCATCAGCAGAGGCGGACAAACAGAGGATCACCGAAGAACAGGTTGAGAAATTTCTAGAGTTATATACTATTTTTCTGTTATAGAGGGTTTCAGGTTGTGTGGTGGAGAATTGTGGGAGTCAGGGAGTGTTCACAGAAAGTACCTGGGGGAGGGGGATTAAAATATAATGGAAGAATCAATGTGTCTCATGAAAAAGTGTAAAAGTGATAATTGATGGGGCTGTGTCCATTTTTGTTGTGACTTTTGGAAGATCTGCATGGTACATTCTGTGGTCGCTGATTTTAGAACTCAGTGCAATGTTTTCAAAGACAAAAGTCTGTCATTCTTGGTAGATCTTTTTTATAAACTTCATTGCTCCTGATGAGGAATCGGTGGGGTTCGGGAGGGAAAAAGGCTGACTGAGTCAGTGGCCGCAGCTTAAGCTTTATCTAAAAGCTCCCTCTTCCATATTTTACAAAGTTATGTCAAAATATTACCCTGAAAATATTCTTACCATTGAAACAATAAAAATTTTCCAAAGTCCATTTGACTCCTGGGCAAAGAGCTGAAGGGGAAACGATACCTTACTCCCAAAAGGAGTTCTCCCAAAAGAGCTATGTCCTTAAGGGGACAACAAGACTTAACATGACCAACCTCTTGATCTTCAGACCTCTACATCATTCTGACCATTGAAACCTTATTTGGAAGAGAAATGCCTTAGGACAATATTTGGAACAGTTTTGAATTGAGTTACATCATAAGTAGCATAAAGAGATGTATAAATTAGAACAGCCGCTTACAATTTGTATCACTTTAAAGGTAGAAAGATTGGCTTTAAATATTTTACCAAATTATACTTCTTGTAAGCAAAGCACACTCAGAAGTTGATTGGTATTAGGTGGGTGCACCTTACTTTTTTGTAGTATATTTGCTTTTCTTTCACTTTTCAAACACAACACTTGCTTCAGAATTGCTGCATGTTGCTTAATAGCTTCACAATTGGGATGATGCATGGGCATATCTTACCTGGGTAATTTCGTTAAGAAATTTGTGGTTTTCAGGAAATTGAGAAAGAGGGGAAAAGCTGTTTGTCCTCAGTAGTGTATTTGTAATTTTATCTGGATCTGAATTTACACAGAAGAATATTTGTTAACATAACAGTATATTTCTGGTTACAGAATGGTCACCTCCTGATCTGTTGCATGCCATTGTCAAACACTCATTGAAATTCACTTCACTGCTCATTTAACATTTCTCTTTCCATTCTGGTTAAGGGGAATTTAGGTCTCAAATCACAAGAACATATGAGAAATTGAAATTAAGTGAAACTCGAACAGAATATTTCTGTGTTGAGCTGTAAGTCAAAGTAATGGATTTAACTTTTTATCGGCCTCGAAAATGGGAGTTAGGGTAATGAATTTCACTTTTTGACTATATTCTTGTGATTTTGGACTCGAGTTTCTTTCATGGTACATTTACTTCCCATCAGAAACACATTTAACTATCAACAAGTGAGGAGTACATAACAGGTACTAGAAGTACCTTCACAGATGGTCTACCAGCGTAGTAACATTAATTAGTATCTAGCTTAGAGCCAAAAAAAAAAATTGTTACTTAAAATACATTTCCCACTTACTTTGGATGCAACATTGTAAATAGTTTCACTAGGTTGACTAATTTCAAAAACGTAACTGTCATACTTACTGCAGTTACTGGCTAAGATTTTAACTTCCATTGATGGTTAGTAACATTGTATATTACATTCCTAGTACAGGTTGAATGAAATTTCTCTGATGATAAGAAGGAATCTGCCTACTAATTTAAAAACTGAAGGAATCCCTAGCTCACCATTTAGTCTGTGTATGAAATGTCTCTTAAGCAATACTTTCATTGTAGTTAGTTCTTTCTCTCAATGTGGCAAAGCACAAGATGTACTTAACCTTTGCCCCACCCACAGAAAGAAAGTTTACGTAGTCACAGAATTGCTACCAGATTTGCCTTAATGTCTAAAGATGGTAACAGTTTTGCTAAAATAGAAGGTATTTTCAGAAATACAAGTACAGTAGATCCGAAGAGTATTTTCAATGGTTCCTCGACACCCCTTCCTTCCCCTTCCCCTTTGCCCTTCCCCCTTCTCCCAGACAATTGCCATGTAGCCAGTTTCCACATTGGACAACTGTGCAGTGAAAAGTTGTTGGGACACATGCCAAGTCATTTTAAAATCATGTTTTAATTTGAGGAGAATGCCTTTAATCAAGTGGAAAGCTTAGAATTTGAAGACAACTTGTAAGAAACATTTCAGTTTCCATGGTAAAGGACTTTTCCATTGAGCCACCATGGCCAGTGCATCTACACTTAAAACACACTTGTTAAATACCAATGCTTGCTTTTTACTTTTCACACAAAGTTTGTTCAATGTAAGTTTGTTCATGGTTACCCATTGGGATAAAAATGGTGTCATTATGGTCATATAACAGTGACAAACATTAAAAAAAAGATTTTGGCCCATAAATAAACACATTCATGAAAAAGAACAAACAGACATACATGAATTACAAGCGAGCTACCTAGGCTGTTGTTCCTTTCCTCAAAATGGAATCATCCTTCATGCCATCCAACGTATGTGGTGTTTCTGTTGTAGGATGGTTTGTTCATGGTGGTTGCCTTGGTGATAACATTGGTGTCATTGTGGTCATCACAGTAACAAACACTAAAACAAGGGGAACTGTGCTGGTGCAACAGGCTCATGAAACAAGAAAATGTGGCATGGCTGGCTGGTTCGTAGGACAAGATTGCTCACTGTAGTGTAGACACACTAGGAGCTGCATGCTTTACTGCCATAACACTTTAACAGCAGTTTCTCTGTGAACAGTGGCACATGGGTTTACATGCCATCATACCATACAGGCACACATATGAGTGCTTGTTCTATAGGGCCATGTATGTTTACCAACAAGTGATGTCACGGCTGGTGGGTAGAATATCATTCAGAAGATCCTAGATGTGTCAAAATAGTGAACAAAAAAATATGTTCTAATTCAGCTACGTGCTGTGTACTATGATGCCACCATTTGATACACGCATAGTTTATACATTACAGTTGGGCATGTATTCTTATAGATGCTCTGTGTAAAGCTGGTCCATGGTAACACCACTGTGAAATACCTAATGCCAACCGTGACATCACTGTGATTAGCCTGATAGTTATTTTTCTAGTTAGAGAGATTCTCTCCTTTCAACAGACCAGTTTCCCTGACATGATTGAAGACTTCGAGGTCATACCAATCACCAATGGCCCACTTTCACAGTATGCTGATGATGTAAGTTGACCGACTGCGAAGCTGTCACCAATAGTTCTATTAACCGAGCAGCATTCATGTGTTGATGTGATCAGCTTGGTTTGTCGTGTAGTTAGTAGTCTTCTAGTGAAGAAAGAAAATAGAAAGGCTTAGATCAAGTCAGAATTCATTTTTAGCAGAGCCCACTAGATGGAAGGTTCACTAGAGTAGACCAGTGATGCACTAATAATAAATAATACTAATCCTAACCCACCTTTAATTTTATGCTCAAGGCTTATCCTATTATACGCAAATGCTAATCCTATCTCAGGCCATAACCTAAGTAGATTTCGGTCGAGTGAACCTTCAGTCTCGTGGGATTCCCCCTTTTTGTTTTAGTTGCATCAAAATTTTGTTTATGTCAAGTTTTGGTCATCATACAAATAGGCCCATGGGCAGATATTGCTACAAACCATAAATATTTTGTAGGGCACAAGATATGCAGAAATGCATTAGAGCGATAGTGTGTTTCAATTTTCTAGGTGACAGAAATTCTTCTGGGGGCACAGCTCCCCCACCTACCCTTTAGGCTGTTGACAGCATCCAAAGAGTTTTAGTGAGAAAAAGACCCTTTTAGTAATGTTTGATAAAGTATTGATGAATATGTTGAACTAAAGCTTGCCTTCAAATCTCAGATCAGCCCACCACAGCAGTAGCCCAGGAACTAATTGTAAAATTTACCAGTTTTAAGTTCCTGTCAGTGTGATTTGCCATTTACAATGAAGAAGAATATGTTTACTGTGAAGTTTTGCAAGTTTACATTTTCTATCTTTTGTGCTGCAAAAGTAACCATTCTCCTTTCCCATTTTCATTTCCCCCTTCCTGAATAGCATAGTTTTAGCATCACTGGTTCTCTTCAAAGATTCCATCAGAATTGCTACAACCAGTGTTCGTTTTGTGAAATGTTTGCATTTTTTTTCTTTTTGTGACTTTTTTAGTGGTTGAATGATGTTACTGCAGCTTGTTGAAACCAAAACTGTTTTTCAAACTTTGCTCACTTAAAAACTTAGTATGACATGCAGTCAGGCATGTAGCTACAGGGGGGCCTGGGTCCCCCCAGATGTTTGCCAGGCACCCCATAAATTGTGTGTCCTTATAAAATTTGTAAAAATTAAGGGCAGCGATCAGTGTTTTGACCCCCCATTTGATACCTAGGCCCTCCCAAAATTTCATCCTAGCTATGCCCCTGTATGCAATACTGTGAGTGATGTGTTAATTTTTAAACTGCATACAACATACACCATTTACAGGTTAAGTGCAGTACTGATACACATAAACAAGCATTAAGAACAAGTTGGCATTTCACATATAGGATAGTCTTAGAAAAATTCACAAAAAAGAAATTTTAAGTCCTATCTCTTTAGAAGGTGAAAGCAATTAGAGGGTAGTGGCCAAGAGGATAAAAAATGCGGCAAAGCGTATTAAACAGTGTCTTTGGAAGTCATGAGGCTGAGCAATTTTAGGTTTGGAGTTTATACTCCAGTTGGATGATAGTTACATGGGTTTTTCATCTAGGATTACTCTATGTTTATCTCATCCTAGATGACCAATTCAATCTGAAAATATCCTGATTTGCACATAAATGTATGTTAGATGTTAGATAGGGTTTTACGCCTCAACTTATAACCTCTTGGTTTAATCTAGCAGCGCCCATGGCCTTTTTTCCAGTTGTGGGGGACTGGATTGTTTTCCCCTACTCCACTGCTTATATGGAGCATCAAGCACAACAGCAGTAGGTTCCATTTTTAAAGTCTTTGGTATGACTCGACCTGGGAATCAAACCCGGACCTCCCGCATGAGCGGCAGATGCTCTACCATTAGACCAAACATGCGGTGTCATAAAATGTATGAGATCATTTGAATTTGGGGGCGAGAGCAGAATTTTTTGGCCGGAATCTCTTAGCCTTTTTAGAAAAATTTTGCCCATATTTCAACCGATTCTGCCAGAATTTGAGGGGTTTTCCAGAAATTGGGGGGCACAGTGCCCTGTTCCCCTGCCTCATACCCCTATGGATTTGGGTCAGAATGTGAATTGAAAGCAGTCCAAAATGAAGTTATAATCATTAAAAGCCCAAATGGGTTTTTCACACATTCATGGTTGTGTGGCATAGAAAAATAAATATCCTCAAGGCATGAATTAATAACAAAATGTGAGTGGGCAAGAAATGTAAGTGTTTGTGTCTCTTCATGTCAGAAGACACTCTGCCAAAAGCAAGAATGCAGAGAAGGCTATAAGCAGCTTTGCCACAGCCATTAAGCCTCATATTTTCATTAGGCCAACCAGGCCACAGTCATCCCTACAAACTATTTTTAACACAATGACCTTCATAGCTTACATTTTTAACCTTTCATTAAGAGTGATTGTTTAAACTAAAGCTTAACTGTTTGTGGAATTTGTCAGTATTTGGCTGATTGCAATAATGTGAGCACAGCTTTTTTTTTCTGTTTTTATGTTTTTAAGAATGTCCAAAATTATTTGTTAAGCTACTGCAAAATGTGCTTTTAGTGTGCTATATCTGCAAAGCCCAGAAATATTCTGTTAAACTTGAAAGCAGCTTCAGACACAAATATTGCCCTAAACTTGTCTCCACACTGCTTGTACATTGCACGATGGAACTTAATATCCTCCTTAATTTTACCCTGTCTTGCAGCTTCTAACAAAAATAAAACAGTTGTGCACCAAAATATTAATCAGACTTTTTCAAAAGTATGGTAGGATGGAGGCATACCACTAAATCTAATAGCGTGTAGAAGCATACCCCTTTTCTTGAAAATAATGTGAGAGGAACCAATTTGAACTTTTTTCCTCTCTTTCCAGTATCATCTAAGGGAATTTTACACCAAAGAGAAGTGAAGGCACTGAAAATAAACGTTTGCTAATAATTTAAGAAGCCAATTAATTGCATCTGTGCCTTACAGCCAAAGAAACATTAAACATCATCAGAATTTTGACGGTGCTTTGGAGGATATTTTCAAATGCTCTTTAGTTATGAAACATTTTACATACAAGACTTTTGTTTTCAGTTTCCTGAGATCAGCATTCATTTTGTAATCTCTTAAAAAATAAGTTTCTGTGTGTTACTTGTATTTGATACATTCTCAACTTTTCCAATGTTCTTTTCATATTTAGGAATCTTCCATTCTTGACACTCATAATCCCATCTTTTACCCTCTGGACATTGTAATACTGCTTTAGTCGCCTTGGATTCTCTAGACCTACAGATTAATATTGTCATCCTTCCATGATGCAGATGCATTTCAGGCACATAGCCAGGAATTTTCCAAGGAGGGGGCAAAGGCTGCATGCAAATTATCTAAGTGTCCTGCCACCATGGGTTGGCGTGAAGCGTACAAGAAATTTCGGCTGAAAATGCCTCCCGTATTGCTGGAAATGGCACTTCTCAGGCCTTGTAAGCTGCATCTAAACATTTTTTTTATTTTGAGTTGCTAGCAATATCATAAAAAGAGCATTAAAAGATGCAAAAATATGCACAAGGAGGGTGCAGCTGCCTCCTTCGCCCCCTCCTTGGCTACACGCCTGACACATTTACATAACATTTACTAACCATCCCCCCTAAAGACATATTGATACCTGTTTTTGGCTTAGCTTGGCTTTTTCAAGTGATTTATTTACCAATCTTGTACCAAACCTGAAAGGAGTTTTCTTCAGAAATGGAAAAAGAACTTCTAGAAAATGACTGGAAAGGAAAACAACTTAACACAGTTTTGAAACTGTTTAGCTTAAACCTGCTGGGGACAGTGCTTTCCAAACAATGGGTGGGCAAGCTTAACCATGAATTGCCGGCTGGGCCTGAGAAAATCAACAATTCTGCCCAGCTAAATCCAAACTGTTATACTTTTGCAATAGCAGTGATTGTTGCAGCTTGCAGCACATTGTGTGATTAAAATAAGTACTTTGTAATAAAAGTTTTCAAGCCCGACTGAAAGATGTCATATTTTTTCCTTACTTTTTGACCACCTAATAGCCCATTAATTAAAATTACATGAATGTGTGCAATACTATGTTGGACTCCGTGGGAAAAATGTATCAACACTTATGAATGTGCTGCTGCAGTTATGGGGAATCAAAACATGGGTTGAGAAAGAGTTTGGGAAGCACTGATCCAACAAATTGGCCCAAGCTAAGCTGAAAAAGGAGTATATATGACCTTAAACATTTATATCAGCAGACTTATGCTTGGACAAAAATTTGTTGATTTATTTTTTCTCTTTACTAAGCCATCTCTAAATTGTTCCTCATTTTCTAATCCCAGAGGACACAAGCATTGTTGGATATGGTCACAAAGATTGGACGTGAGAAGGGTCTAGCCGCTCAAAAGTTCCAGTGTAGAGGCTGTTCTTGTGAACTTGGAATAAGTAAGACGTTTGCTTCTGAATATTCATGAATGAATTTGTGAATCGCACTTATTTTTAAAGGGGCTGGTTTACCACTCCAACATATTTAGGACCCTCTAGGTATCTGTATTCACAATTGGCGACTGCTTTTGATTGACATGATAAATTCAAACAATAGCTTTAAATAAAAAGTACGCTGACTGGTTTATGATGAATTGTACAGATCAGTGAAATGTGATGTGTTATAGCCCATTTTACAGACAGGTCAGCTTATAGTACCATTGAAATTACAGTACTGTAGTGCACTCAGCAGAAATATGGCCTTGAGTAATTGAAGTCTGGCACATGCTACTGTAACTTTATGAGGGAAGTGAGGTAGAGATGTGTTTTTTTTTATTATTATTATGATTACTGGTTTGAGATTGGAGGAGGGGTTGGAACTTAATTTTATTAGAAGAACTTTATTTATGTTGGACAAGATGATTGGCCTTTTAAGCTTGCCTAAAAATATATACATGGAAAGAAGAACTAAATAAAGGAAGCCCAACTGTGAACCCTGATTGATATTTCGAAGGCAGCAAACTTTGCCTGGAGACCTGGAAGGACAATTTAATATTTCTTTCAGTATCTGTAACATTTGATATGCTCTAGTGATGTATAGATTAATGCTAGAGGAACTGTGTAATCCTATCATCCTTTACAAAAATGATATGATAAGAGAAGAACTCTTGAGGGAAATCTACATCCCTATTCATTGTTATGGTAATATATTGTGTTCAAAATCTTCAGCGTTGTTGTAGGAGGGAGGTTTGTCCCATGTACCTTTGTAAAAGATTGTAGCTACATTATAGGGGCCTTCTGATCTCACATTTCATGGGTTCCAAGGATATATATGTCTAGTTTTCTTTCCTCCTCTTTCAGTATTTGGCAAACACAAAGTGTGTAATTATGATGGTTACTACTACTGCAGTGAATGTCATGTTGATGAACTTGCAGTCATCCCAGCAAGAATCCTGTATAATTGGGACTTCAGGAAGCAACCAGGTAAAAAAAAGAATGCATTTATCCCAAAACAGTGTGTAGTTAAAATAAAATTTAAATAAAAATGAAATAACATAAATAAAAATAAAAAAAAATGAATTAAATAAAATGATTAAATCATTGAAACATTTTTAGTTTTATTAGAAAATACTGTAGTTACTTCAAGATTTGTAAAAAATTGACATTCATGAAACATTTAACATCTGTTTTACTCAGAACTCAGTGTAGAAATAATTTTATGAATCCTGGTGTTTTTAAGGAATTTATTGATGAAGAAATACAGGGAAGTACTACGTTTGTGTAGTACAGGAAATTTTCCCAATGAAACCGTGATTTCTTGATATAGAGCAGTGGTTCTCAAACTTTTTTAGACTACTGCCCCTTCCACCATCTTGAACTGTCCCAATGCCCCCCTCCCCTACCCCCTCCCCCTCGTCCTACCACTCATAGTCGGACGCTCAGCAATGTTTTTTTCTTTCTCAGTTAACTTTTTCTATTTGCAAGAACAACAAAAACCTGCTGAAGGCAGGCATACTTTGAAACTTGGCGCCCACCTGAGACTTCCCAATGAGGGGGGGGGGGGGGGGAGGGGGAGTTAGGGACCACTTTGGAACCACTGATATAGAGTGATACTGCTATAGGCATTTAAAAAAAAATTAGCAGAGCAACTTGATTTTTAAGAAATTCACAGGAACAAATTTATGCTTAGTAGGTCATTAATTTATTCACCCCAACTTTCAAATTTTCAAATGATGCGACATCATTATTTTGGTAAGGCATAGTATTCTGGGAATAAAAGTTATTGCCAGAGTGTATTGATAACACAGAATGGTTTAATAATGACTTAGTTTTTTTTTGTGCTATGTTTAGGCAATGTAAACACAATATTCCCTTGAAATTCTTGTTTTCATAGTTGCTCAGTATTCAGTATTAATATTTGTTTTCACAGTTGCTCGTCACACAAAACTCTTCCTGAATCAGATTGAGGATATGGCTTTGATTGATGTCGACAAGTGTAATCCTTCACTTTACACAGCTGTCAATGAAATGGACCAAATTCAGGTAAAGTTATGTATTAAACGGGAAAAAGGGGTAGCTTGGAAGTTGGTGTCATTTTTATCTGATAAAATGCAAGTAAATTAACTGCCTTAAAATTAGGCAAAATTGAGCTCTTATCTCTTTTCTTTGGAAAGAGGTTGAAAACAACAAAGCTGGAGAGGGATATAATTGAGGCCCTGAGGGCCTTGTTTTACAATATTAAGCCACCACAAATTTGAGAGAAGCCTAATGGATTATGAAATACAGCTTCACGTTAGGTGGCTAACCAACTCGACTATTTAGATCAAATTCGGTTTCTTTTGAAAGACCAGTTCAGATTGGGAAAAATAATAGATTGCTCTTGGATGGAAACCTATCTCACTTTGACCCAGTCTGGGATTGAACCCTGAACCTTCTGAATGCTAAACTTCATTGCTTCAAATGCCACCACCTTTATCCACTCAGCCACAGCACTGGTAAATATGATATGATAAAAAATTTTGTTATGTACCTCTCTTGTAATGTTACGTAGTTCCGTATACTTTTTTACTGGAGTACATAATAAAAAATTACTGTGGGCTGCTACTTCATGCTGTCTCCTACTTTATTGCTTGTGCTTGTAATATTGTATGCATATGTAATGTTGCTACATATTTGCATAATACTGATTTTTCTGTAGTGCCCTTTCTAGAGCTTTTTAGAAAGTTATCGCATAAAAATGAATAAATTTGGGATAGTAATGTAATATAAGAAGGGAAGTTACAGCAATTTAAGTTTTCACATGCACAACGTATGCTGTTAGTATTTATTTCAAGGGAACTGCCAGTGGAAATTAAATCTTGTTAGTTTTTTAACCACCAGTATGTTTCAGCTTCAGAGGAAACTATATTAGTTGGCTGGGTAGTAAAGAGCCTTGAATTCAAATAGGTGATCTGATGAAATCTGGGCTAAACCACTTGTAAGTTTTCTTGTGAATAACTTGCTTGTTTGGCAAAGCTAGTCACAGTAGTGATGAGATGCTTCAAACATAATCTGGAGGGATAAGTATCCCTCTGTTGTGGTGTATTCTTAACAGGAGTATATAAGAGAAACCCAGTTTCACTAGTTCCATATGACCCCTTGATGAACTCTGTCACTTCCTGGCCCTGAATCACATGGAAGTAATCTTTACTAGAATGTAAACTAAACTAAACTTAAAGCTAAACTAAACTTAACTAAACTAAACTTAGGTCAGCTCAGCTCAGCTCAGCTGTGATCAGCTCAGAGCAAGGGCCCGATTCACAAAGAATACTTACCCACAAAGACTTGCATAAGTCAGACACACAAAGCTTATCTTGCTTAGACTGTATTCACAAAGGGAGAAATGGGTAAATATTTTGTTTAAATTAATGTAACAGACCTGCCAACCGTTCCGATTTAATCGGAACCGTTCCGATTTTTGAGTTCGTACATAGCAAAAAATCGGAACGTTCCGATTTCTAGCACCCACCGCAAAATAGTACAAGAAATATCCTTGCAACATAATCATTTAAAACGCATGTCACGCAACTCATTAATGATTCGTGGATCGAACTTGTATGGGCTTTACGTGTACATATATGTAAACACTATAGACTTCAGCATTATGTATGCGACATCCGGCGTGCGCGCTAAAATGTCTCAGGATATGTGCACACTGACAGTACATATCCGTAACGATAGTTGTAGTTAATGCTTTACAAAGCACCACAGCTGCGCCTACGGACCGACCGTGAAGTCCGTGTGGCACCTGCGGTGGTACGTACGTATACGGTATATACGCAATGCATGTTTAGTGCATGTTTGTTTGATAACCAGTGGGACTAATCGCAATGCTGTTGTTTGAGATTATTAAGAAGGATGAAAAAGAATATTTGAAGATTGAACAAAGTACTTATAACAGTGTTCAATTTTGAACGGAAGACCAGCAACGAAGTTTTTGAGTATTAAACTTTGGGACAGTAAGCTGCGAGCCTACTGGCGTTTTTCGGTACCGTAGTTCGCCGTATCATACTAACGGTAACGTAGCGAAAGTGCGGCATAGCCAAATAGCACATGTGTGCAGTCTAGCCTAAACCTAGGCTAGGCTTGAACTTAACGGTTACGTTGACTGTTGAGGTCTAACTTTTGAACTACGAAAGTCGCGGAGATTATGAAATAGGTGGCAATTTTTATATGATTTTTTTTTCTGAATACATTGCATGAACCCCGCCAAGAATCGTTCACATAGGCCAAGGCCTAAACGAAGTTTGTGTTAGGCTAAGTGTGTAACATGACTAACATTACCATGCAGCCTAGCCTGCCCAGCCTAACAGTAACAAGTAACATGATCTGAAAGTTTTATTTTGTGCACTAATAATGCAAAATGGGATGTAATCAGCACTGCCGGGAACTGGTTCAAAGTTCAGTTTGCTTGCATTATAGACTAACAAAAACTTAGACTTATCACTGTAATGGGGTGTGTTGATTTTTGCATTTTTGTTTAGGCTACAATTCCAGCAGACATAGGCCTAGGCCTAGGCCTACCAATCATCCAAATTTTTAAAATACAGCCTAAAAATTTGTAATTTAGCCTGTTTAAAAATTTGATACATATTCCTTAAATATGCCACCGTTTTGAATCTAAGAGTATTTAAACTTCAAAAAATTTCCAAAGGGGAGGGGGACATCCCCTTAGACCCCACCCCCAGGCCGGCGGATTCTCCAAAATTGCACCGCTGTGTTCCTATTTCCAGTTTTCAAATGTTGGCAGGTCTGATGTAAGCTTGAGAGTGGTTGTAAGTACAGAAAGCCATAGTAGCACATACAGAGATGCTTTTATCAGATGGCTGTGTACAGCGTAGGACCACACATAGAACCATAGAGGACAGTGTGCATGGTTTTAACAATAACAGTCGATGTGATTTGCTTAAAATGTGACTAAGGAAGATGCAACCAACACATGATTGGCTTGTGTTCACTTATTGCAGTTATGCTGCATACCTTTACGAACTGCATAAGTTGTTTCATGAAAACCACTTAAGAAATTTCTCACGAAGTGTGTAAGTAATTTGACTTATACAAGAACTTACACAAATGTCAGTGAATCCTGCTCCAGATCAGCTTAGCTCAGCTCATCTCAACTGAACTGAACTGAACTAGACTGAAGTAAACTGAACTATTAAAACTAAATGAAACTTAACTAAGTGAAACTAAATTAAACTTATCTAAATGAAACTAAATAAAAATTGAAAGTACACTTGATTAAAGAAAACTAGTCAGACTTAAAAGTGAAATAAAACTTAGCTAATTTAAAATCTTACGTAACCTAAAAACTAGAACTTAGGTATTGAAGCCAAACTTAGCACGACAAAAGAAAAACAAGAGGAAAGCATTACAAGTAAACTAGATAAATTCTGTCAGTGAATGAGTTTGGTCATTTGGATAAAAATTCATTGAGGTAACAACAACCTTGATTTCCTGTTTATGGATGATAGAGAACAGTTTTGGTGTCCAGTCAGCACACTTTCTTTCAATTTCATTCAAATGTCATTATGTTGATGATTTCATGGAATGTTAGCATATTACGTGTTACTTATTATTCTTAGGAGATGATGCAATTTATGCGTTTCCTTTTCCTTCAGGTTCTTCGAAAGCAGATCTTCTATTTGAAAGCGTACTTGTTTACATGCAAGCAGTCAGTTGCTGAGGAACTCAGGTCAAAGATTTGGCCCAGAGAATACATGCTTGAGAACTGCCATACGTATTCTGTCAGGGTAAGTATAGTCATTTTTTACGAGAAGTACAATAATTGTGAGAAATCCCAACTAATGATGACTTAGTGGTTTTGCACACATTTATGCAGGTGTCACATTGTCCTGTAGTTGACACCAGGTGGACACACGAATGTGGAATTTGGAATTTCGGGTGAAGATAGCCCTGAACTTGGTCAAACAGCCAATCAACAGCCGAAGCAAGTACAGAAGGTCACACAATGGCACCCGAACCACATACAAAGGCGACATGAACATGTTAAGTTTTATAGTAGTTTATACCCGAAGGACAGACGAAGGCAGCACGAAGGGCATATGAAGGCTATACGACATCGTATTGAGAGTACTATGCGTTCGAAGTATGCCACAAAGGCGTCACGTGACGCCCGTGTTGCGACTAAAAATGCACCAACAGCGCCGCCACTCGTTTTCAAAACAACCTACACTCCACACATTAAAACTAGGCACCTAAAGCAAGCTAGCACTGGAATATAATTGCATTTGACCAGCAAGGTTTACTTGTAAAATCAAGGTTTTCCCCAGACCAGGAGTCGAACATAACAGAAGAAAGTTATGACAATATTTTGCTTGATGTGCTCATAGTTGCATTATAAAAAATTTTGGCAAACCCTGCCTTGGCATACAAAGGCTGCTACTGATGACGTTCTGCCTATACTGCAAAGAACAGAAACCAGTCTAGTTAGTTTTGATAAACCCTCTTAATTGTCAATTTCACAATGGCTCACATTCCTCCAAAAATGTCCAGAATTCCTTAAAGCTTTTTCTTTTATCATACATAACATGATCGGGTACTTTTCCCTTAAAAATATAACATTTCACCGACTTAGTAACATCAGATATTGGACCACCTACCCCACCCCTTTCACTTCATTTCATTTAATTGAAGCTTTGAAAGTTGCACATGCCTCTGCTGTGTAAAGTTGCTCAGGACTGACTGAACATGTGACTAAACCCTACAGGGAAGTGTCTGCTGGGTCCGACTGACTAGACCGCATGTTCCAACAGTCGGTGTATTGCCAATTGATGCTCTGAGGCTGGCCTTTTATATGTACACATTGTCCCATCTTGAAGTCATCATACTTTTATACAATGGTTACACGAGGGCATTGTGAGGGTTTCACGTAGTCATGTTGCCTTCCTAAGACAATTGTGCAGCTTCTTGTTTCCTTCGTATTGTCTTCGCGAGGCGAAAAGTGCCCGATGGCACCGATGATCACGTGAAGCAAAGACGAAGATGACACAATTTGACAAGAGGCCCTCACGATGGCCTTACGAAGGGCAAAATGGACATACGAATTAAACACAAAAATGAACCTTCGCAAGGTCCTTTGGCAATTTTTTGGCATGCCAAAGATTTTGCCAGCGCTCACGAAGCTGCTCCAGAAGCCTGAGAAACTCCACCGGCAGTCATACAATGGCTTAAGATGCCCTCACGAATATCCTGATGTTTTTACGATCAGAGCAGAATTTTAAAATTTCCCATTATCGTGTGTCCATCTGGTGTCAACTTCAGGACAGTGTGACGACAGCATTAGAAGGTTTTGGCACATCCTTACTGGTAGAGGTACCATTCTTAGGTAAAATATTCCCAACCTCTAAATTCCTGTTTGACATTGAGTGGACTTGGGGTTGAGGGATGAGGTTGGAGAACTTTCAGAAGCTTTAGTCATGTTACATATTATGGGTAGTTGGCAAGGGGATATTGCAGCTTGAAGCTTTCGAGGCACTGATAGGCAAATTTATTGCCACCTTCGTGTGAAGTATTGCTTCATTTCCCTCTGTACCCCCTCCTTATGCCGGTCCTCTAAAATAATTTGAGGTGCTCTTCGCACCTTACGCAAAAAATCTGAGAAAGATTTCTAGCTCAGAATCAGGAGATTCAGATAAGTGTTAACATAGTTACTGATTTTAGACATGGCTCATGGTACAAATATGTATTGCAATATTGGGATGGGTTGTTTTAATGTGTTTACAGTATATTTTTCTTGGGTGCATGCAAATCCTGAAGCAACATTATAATGGCAACTGCTTAAATTTATGGAGATGCCTTTTACAGGATTCATATTTATCAGTCTTTTATGTTTAATAAAGCTCATTCGATCATTCTACAATCATCCATTTGCTTAAAAGTCTTTGTGAAGTTTGGGGCCAGAAATGCACCCCAAAGCAGAGAGAACGGCAACGGGTGATCTACGAGTTGTTACATAATAGACCTTATGCATATGACGTCACAGAGCAGAAAGTGCGCCCTGGGTTGGAGGCAAGCGCGTATCATTGCAAGTTACACCCAGATATGTAGACAGCTGATTTGTGGACCAATCAGATATTCGCGTAAGTCTAATACACATGCGTGTGAAGTCTACGTCATGCTTAGAGTGTGCTTTGTTGTTTTGCTGTCAAAAGGACGTTGCGTGTTGTCTATGCATAAGGTCTATACTCAGTGTCCCCTGTATGTTAAGGTTTGTGAAGAGGTAGTGTGCCAGGGGTGGGTGTGGCACTTGATGAAAATATCCCTGTTCTTGTCAATAATCATGCTTCAAATGGTTTCTTAAAGACAAGTTCTCACAAGGATCATAAATACAGATTTCAATGAAATTGTTTGGAATTTCTTCTCTTTATTGGCAGGACCTCATTCAGGTTCAGAATGGCTCGTTAGCACCTCAGCTGAAGAAAATCATTGTATTTGCAGCCAAACATGTCCAGCAATGTGCTCTCTGCAGTCAGAAAGGATTCATTTGTGAAATATGTGAAAATCCCAAAATCATCTACCCGTTTGATACGGACCTGACTGTGAGGGTATGTAATCAAAAGGTCTTTTTAAAAGAAACGTGGTTGCGATGAAAGGAAAGTGTAATAATAGTAAGGTAGACAGCTTGCTTTGTGACTTGCAACCAGCCCTGTAAACCACTGGAAGTATATCTGAGGCATTGCTCTCCCAAATTTTTATTACCCCCCCCCCCAAAAAAAAAGGCCAACTATGACTTCAATTAAAAAATACTACTAATGGATACCCCTGTACTTGTAAAGTTTGTTAAATTTTCCTTCCCCTCCCCCTTCTGCTTCCAAATTTAAGGGGCTGGTTACAACCCAGCTCTCAACAGTATCTGACTTAGCAAAGTAGGAAACAATTTTTATCACTTTCCTGTGTAACTTTCTTTTGCTGTGTAAGTAAAAGTTGTTCAGGGTTTGGGTGCTGTATTTATCCCTGTTTGAACAAACTTTCAGGGCTGGATTTAGATATGGGCCCAGCAGGGCATGTGCCTAGGACCCCACACACAAAGGGGACCCCACAAACTAGGATATCGTGCTATTTTAGGGCTATTGAGAGACACAGTTTAGCCTAAATACATAGGCTCATTCACAGAGGGCCCCACAATGTAGGCTGTCATATATTTGGCTTAGGTCTCTAGGGAGAATATGTCTATTGGTCATAGCATTTCTGGTAAATAGTGTCACTTCGTCTTAGTGGAAACAAAACTCTTTGCAATAGCTGTACACAGACAAGACCAGTAGCTACCGTGTTACCGAATGTTTACTACAATCTGTCTGAATTCTCAGGCCTGCTTGAAGAGGTAGGTGTATGTGTAGGTCTCTTACATCGTTTCTTAAGAGCCCAATGAGTGTTCAAGGGACCCTCACATAAAAGTTCAGGCCCAGGGCCCCTACATTTGAAAATCCAGCCCTGCATACTTTACTGTATGCATTTTGTTTTAAAGGAAATCAATTTGGTTTGCATTTTTTGTCTTTTGTCAATGGGTTCGGCTTGTTGATTCACTAATCAAAATAGTGACAGTCTTGCTTGTCTTACATTTTTCGTACAGTGTGACAAATGCCGCTCTGTCTTCCATCGTGCTTGCAAGACAGACATCAAACCATGCCCTCGCTGCCTTAGACGGAAGCTGCGATCATCAGGTGGTGAAGATACTGTTACCACCACAGAGTTTCCATCACCTTTCATTTGAAGCTCTTCATGAATATTCATTTCTGTTGCCTTGGTGATGCAGAGATACAGAAGTGATGATGAAGGACCATACAAGCTTCGTTGTTTCAGCTATTGTCATGCTCATTGCCTTTTACAGCCAGACTGTATTAAAATTTATACTCTTCTAAAAAATAGTTGCAGGGGGTTGCAGAGTGCCATGTTTCCTTAAACCTTGAAGGGAAGTGAATTGCAGAATATTTGACGACTATCGTGAAATTTAAGACAGAGATATGAGCAAGGTGTTCATAGATACAGGAAGTGAAAGATTGCATTAAACTTAAATTAATCACCATCATGTATTAGACTTGCTTTAAATTGTGACTTCATTGAGCCAACTTTATACAGAACAACAATGCACAGAGTATGGTTAGTTACATTAGTCATAAAATAGGAAAAATACCACAGTATGAGGACAAGTATTAGGAGTGAATTTAGGAGGGGTTGTCCAGAGTTCGGACCATCAGGTCTCTGTAACTAGGTGTGGCTGCCTATTGTGCTTCATTTGGATGGTAGAGTCTCACTGGATGGTAATAACAAGTTATAGAGGAAATCACAAAGGAAGCAAATGAGGTACACCAATCCTAAACACCAGAGGTCTGCCTGCCGGATTGGGGAAAAGGCTCTAATGGGGGATTTCTGGCCTATTGGTCATTTGAGACCATTTTACATATGAGCATGACTACAGTTAATACCAGGTTTGAACCCACGTTGGGATAACTGGATCAAGGTGGGTAGAGAGGTCCCAGGGATGGAGCCCCTGCACTTGGAAATAAACAGTTTTCAGTTATTTGGGTTTTGCAATTTTATGGGGGGACCATGGGTGGAGACCTGCAGCAACAATCTTGCAAGGCTTTTTTGTTCCAACTAATAGGTGAATATTCTTTGCTTAATGATAGTTTTCTTAGCTGGTAAGAAAAGGTGCAAAGAGGAAACCACAAAGCAAGTAACTGGAACAGGTAAACATTCTAGTCCTTGCCTGTCAGATTGGGAAAGAGACTCTAAAAGGGGTATCCATGGTATGTTGGTCATCTTACACAATACATTCATGACTAGAAAAAGCATTTTCAGACAGCTGTGCAAGCATTGTGTATATGTTATCATTGTACAGAAAAATTTGTTCACCCAGCAGATACTTACTGGTGACTCAGAATGTTGTAAGGCTCTGTATTTTACAATAATAATGACACTGCTCTGTTATTCTTGCCATATGAACTCACTTCAATTTACTGTCTTAATTCAATCTAAAGAAGTTATTATTTGCATATGATTTTTCACAAAATAAATCTTTCAATTTGATGGGGTGAGATGTTTCTATGAGAAACTTTGTACTAACTTTTAGAGATGTGACTGTGATGCTTTCTGAGAAAGAGACTCAAACCAAGGTTTTCTCTTTGTTGATGCCTTTAGCTGTTTCTTAGAACATTTAATTGAATGCTTAGAAGTTTTTCCTGTGTTTGAAAATGTTAACAACCTTTATCCTTTCATTTTATCTAGTATCACCTGTGGTTATGGAGAATTGTTAGTTAAGCCAATTTCCAGACAGGTAATGAGTATAAACTCACACCTGGGATTTGGCATACCAGCCTGAGCTGGAACTTGTGAGAATGGATTTATACTTGTACTCATCTTCACATATTTTGGTAGCAACTCATTTCTGCTGGTGTATAGTTATGTTCCTGTACTTTTGAAAAATATGTACTGGTACTCATACTCACAATCAGAGACAAAGCACCTGTCCTCACATTTACGACATTTTACACACACTACAAGTGTGGGCATGACTAGGGTGAGGATGATTTGGTCAGTTCTTGATTTCACTGTGTGTCACAACTCAAATTTGAGTTGCCTCAAAATGTTTTAGAATGTGCATGCCCAAATATTGGACTTACTATTTGTCGTAAGTTATGTCTTCCACTGAGTTTGTTTCTCCTTGGGAATGGCTCTTCAAAAGTTGGTCATGTTGGGAAATAGTGTGATAACCACACATGTACTCCATTTGACGGAGTTCAGGGGTGTAGCCTGAAGGTCAGGGATTTCAGGTTTCAGTCTGATGGCCACTCTGGTTTCTGCTCGGTTTATTTTAGTAGCCAGGACTTTGTTCAGCAGCATGTACTGTTATTAAAACTTTGGGCTCCTCAAATCTTCCATGGGCCATTTAAGGGCATTTTGTGGGCTGCAAATGGCTTGACATCCTGGGTTCCAGGGTAAAAGGCTGATGCTTGCAATCAATCACCCAGGTCCTAAACATCTCCAGACAAAATAGCAGTCAGTTGCAGTTAAGTAGTATTTAGTGGAAAAAGAGTTTAATTTGGAGGGAGTGGGGTATGGTTCTTAAACCCCATACCCCATGTGGCCCCTACTAGTGTGCGACTGACAGACAGCTCCATCTGACAGAAATCCAGAGTGACAGGAGGTCAGTCTGGCATGTATTACCACTGAGGGATGTGCTGCCAAAACAGATTATCAGTGCTATAGGCCAGTAGATTAAAGTGTTGTCATTTGAAGCAGTGAGCAGGGTTCAGTCTGGCAATGTCATAGGCGGGTTTTTTATCCCTTCCAAAATGACCTGAATCAAAAGGTTTCAAATTCAAGTAAAATGTTGAATAAGAGGTCAGGGGGTGGGAGGAGGGGGGGAGAAGAGCTCTTGGAAAAATTTTTGCCCCCTAGTAAATCAAAAATTAGGATTACCTTAATGCAGTTTACAGTATCCCCCCAAAAACAGATTTTGCCCCCTCTGGAAGCTATCTTGTCCCCTCCAGTGCCTTAGCTAGCTGTGGGCCTAGAAGACACCAGTTGTGAAGTTGAAATCCATTAGTCCCTGCAGGCTTCTACATTCATACTGGTTTTGCATTATAAAAAATTTTCTCAAAAAAAAAGAAAAAAAAATGTATTGAATTTCAAAAAACCAGGAGTCCCCTCCAAGTCCTTGTGAGTTGGTAAAAGTAACCTGCCAGCTGTCCATCTGCCATTGCCCCTTTTCTGTCCTTTTGAGCCATTAAATTATAAATAAGACAGTAAAGGTTGTTTCATACTTCAGGTAGCGATATAAAGCCCTGAAAGTTGAACATTATTGAACTCTGAGCTATATCTGTGATTGGCCAGGAAGAGCAAGGGATGACCATATAATATGGTTCTTATAAGTTTATAGTGCCTGGAAATTTGGAAGTGTAAAGTGGCCTTTAACACTTACTACTTTCTCTCAATATTCTATAAATGTTTTTAAATTATTAAACACTCCTAAGGCATTGTTATAACTGTCTACAGAATTACATGCCAACACAATGCACATCCCCTTTATAAAGAAAATGGCCACAGCTAAGGTATTGTGTAGGGGTGTCTTGCATTGCATTTGTCTAGAATGAATTTAGATAAACAAAAGTATAAAGGCTTTATGCATTATATACTAGCTGTTTGAATTGTCTTTAACAGTGTTCAATTCACCAAGTGACCTTAAAATGAAGTTCTTGGTTATTTTTCTAACAATGTGAAAAATGTTGTAAATGTAGCTGCTAAATTTTCTGCATGCCTCAGAAAATTTCACTTTTATGATGAAAATGTTTTGCCATTAATCACATTTTCAAGCAGAAATGTACTGCATTAATTTCATCTTTGAAAAAGCTTTTATATTCAACTTTCAAAGCTATTTTGGGGGAATTAATGATAGTTAATGTTGAAATAATTAAACTTTGTCCATGAAAAGGAAAGTGTGCTAAGTTTGTTTGCTTTTTGAAATACATTAAATCTAAACATGTTGACAATTGAAATTCATTTGTTTGATTTGTTTTTATTTCTATTTAACAAACTTAAATGCAGAATGAATGGATACTCTGTGTGGATTTTTGTGAAAGAAATATATGACCAGGACCTATGATTTAAGCTTTTCTTAACTCCTGTCCTTTAAGTTTGTGACAGTGGTCAGTAGAAAGTCATGTGTGAGGAAGGAATATTTGAGGTGAAGATACTGGCTGATCATAGTTAGTGCCACAGATAAAAGGAAGTAAAGGAAAGATTTAAGTCAATGGGGGCAGATCAAGGGAGCCTAGGGAGGAGAGGGGGGAGGGGAGAAGAGAGGTTAAAAAATGTAGTAGAAAATAATCCAGGTTTGTGGATCTGAATGACGCTCAGTTCCTCACATTTCTGGAATATGGGGTGTGGTGAAATATGAAATGACCTCACTTTAGCACAACCAAGTCGTCAAAGAAGTGTCGACTGCAAGAAATGGACATTCGGTTAATGCCTAAAAACTTTCTTAGCAAAAATGTCACGCAAGACTCAACACATGCATACGATTGACCTGACAAGCTACTTAGGAGGTTCATAGTGGAACTGTAAACCCACAAACCCAGATTCCCTAATGACACATACTGTTAATCGGCTTAATATAGGAAATCGACAAATTGGATCTTACAGCCCCCTATCAGAAGCAACTCTAGCTGCATCACCAGCAGAGCCCTTTTTTGAGAGAGGGAGGGGCATCCAACACCCCCTAAAATATTTGGATCTTATTTCTCCAAGTTAGGTTGATTAGCTATATAGGTATATGAATGACTCTAGCCTTCCATATGCCAATATGATGTGACTCTATCTGTCCCCAAATTTTCCCATACTTCTTATCATAGAAAGATTTTCGAGATGGATGGGGAAGAGGGGACGAGATTGAAGGACTAAATGTGTTACACTTAGCAAAGCGCCACCATCAGTTGGCGCTGTAGCATGCCAAGAAAATATTTGCCCCATATGCCTCCCAGACTGCATGGAATGACACTTTCCATGCCTTTTAGGTTGCGTCTGAACATTCAGTATTTGTAAACATGCCCTCAGAAAGAAAATAAGGTTAAGACCGTGTTAAGCAATAGTAATTTTTGATTCCTTGCCGAAGGCAGGCAAGGAATCTATGCGATGGTGATGTCCTGTGTGTGTGTGGGTATGTGTGTGTGGGTGTGTATGTGACGCCTAGCTTGTAAACACGATATCTCAAGTTAGCAATGACCGACACTTTTCATATTTGGTATATAGATTCGCCATGTTGAGAGGAAGAAGCCTATTGTTTTTGGTGGAGGTCAAAGGTCATTTGAGGTTACCAGAGGTCAAAAACCGAAAACTTTGTAAACACGATATCTCAAGTTAGCAATGACCGATACTTTTCATATTTGGTATACAGATTTGTCATGTCAAGAGAAAGAACCCTATTGTTTTTGGTAGAGGTCAAAGGTCATCCGAGGTCACTGGAGGTTAAACTGCAAAAACCTCCTAAACGGCTTGTAAACACAATACCTCAAGGTAGCAATGACTGACACTTTCATATTAGATATATAGATTCTTCATGTTGAGAGAAAGAACCCTATTGTTTTTGGTGAAGGTCAAAGGTCATTTGAGGTCACCGGAGGTAAAAAGCTGAAAAGCTCGTAATCACGATATCTCAAGATAGGAATGACCGACACTTTTCATATTTGGTATCTAGATTTGTCATGTTGAGAGAAAGAACCCTATTGTATTTGGTGGAGGTCAAAGGTCATTTGAGGTCACCAGAGGTCAAAGACCGAAAACCTTGAAAGTGGGATATGTCAAGATAGGAATGACTGATATAGATTTGTCATGTTGAGAGGAAGAACGCTATTGCTTTGGTAGAGGTCAAAGGTCATCTGAGGTCACCAGAAGTTAAACTGCAAGAATCTTGTAAATGGCTTGTAATCACTATACCTCAAGGTAGCAATGACAGACACTTTTCATATTTGGTATATAGATTTGTCATGTTAAGAGGAAGAACCCCAGGAGAACCCTATTGTTGTTGATGAAGGTCAAAGGTCATTTAGGGTCACATGAACTAAAAAACCAAAAAGCTTGTAATCACAATATCTCAGGAGAGGAATGAAGGACACTTTTGATATTTAGTGTATAGATTTTCATGATGTAAGGAAGAACCCTGTTGTTTTTGGTGGAGGTCAAAGGTCATCTGGGGTTACCAGAGGTCAAAAAGCAAAATTTCCCAACAGTTCCCAAGATTGTTATATGAGGTCACCAGAGGTCAAAAAGCAAAATTTCCCAAGAATTCCCAAGATCGTAATCTGGGGTCACCAGAGGTCAAAAAGCAAAATTTCCCAAGTATTCCCAAGATTGTCATCTGGGGTAACCAGAGGTCAAAAAGCAAAATTTGCCAAGAATTTTCAAGATCCAAGATCCATTGGAGTTGAATCCCTTTCAAGACACTTCCGTTTTTCCTTTTTTGTTATATTTGGTGGGGTTCAGAGGTCATGTGAGGTCAGCAGAGGTCAAATTGTTAAAACATCATAAAATGATGTAGTCAAGAAAGATAAATTTGAGGGATAAAGCTCAGTGCAACAAAGCATCCCCATTCGGCAAGGAATCACTAAGCATTTGGGCTTTCTGGTTGTTCTCGTAATTTATTAGGGGCAAAACTTGTCCTTGGGGCCGCGACCCATGCTCTTTGAATGATGGACCACATTAACAGAACTTAATGAATTTTTCCTTTGGTCTAGCACTGGAAAGAAAATGATTAAAAAATATCATGGTAAGTTTTCGTAAAAATCTTCAGCGAAAGAAATGACGAAAATTTTTTAATAAGGCAGGAAATCCAAAAATAAAGGTTGAGAAGCACTGGCTTGGAACTGCCTGCAGTAGGTATCTACTTTCTACAATTAAAGCTCCTCTAAATACTTTTGTCGCCTTCTTTAACCCCGTCGCTCTGCGACTACATTATTTTATTTTCAATAGCTACAAATTTCACTTTGAAACTGTTTGTATGAATATGACTTAGGTAATGGTCCTGTGCCGAAAGGTGAAATTCACGGTCCGAGTCACTGAGCATATATACATCATACTGTAGGCATATGGTTCGGCTAACATAAGAATGCCCAATGTCGCTTTTGTATCTGGTCATTGACGAAACAATTAGTGTAGGCCCACTAACTGCAAGTACAACCGCCGGTTGCAATAAAACCACCTTTCATGAATTTCTATAATGATGTCATGTGCATATATCTACGATTTCCTGTTAAATACATAATAACAACGAATAAAGCAGAAGTTAAAAGTTAATGTCAAATTCTATTTTTCCCGTACGCAATCATTTTACGGAATAAAATGTGTCGGACTTGCCCTTTATTAGAGGCTGGGATGAAAATGTCTAAATCATGAAGAAAGAATGAAAAAGTCTAAATGCAAATTGAAAGGCCTGGGAAGTGCCATTTCCGGCAATCTGCTGGTAGCGGCAGCGGCAGCGGCGTTTTTGCCAAAAATATCTTTGTAGGCTACACGCCAGCTGATGTGGGCCCTCCACTCAGATAGGGTCACGTTTAAGTCCCACGCCACAAAAATGTGCATCACAACAGACACATTTTAAACTAAAGTGTAAATTTCTAAAACATGACACCGCGAAATAAGAAATATTCAAGTGCACATTAAGGCCCAGGAAGTGCCCTTTTCAGCAATCTGGGGGCATGTCATTATATAAACATTTTCTCCGTATGCTATGCACCCGGCCTAATCATGGCGCTCTACTAAGTCGTGATGGTTCTCTTTGGCAGTTCCACCAAGCCCCTGCTTCTATATATAACGAGGGGATTTGCCACTAAGGAAAGCAAAAACAATTAGTACCTTTCGCTTTAACCGATAGGCAAACGACATTCTGTCGATATGGTGTGCCCAATCGTCAGCTCCTTTTTAGGGGTTAGGCTGAGGTGTCTTTTTGAACGAATGGTGGTTGTGCTTTAATTGTTTTCTTTCTCAAATAACCAACATTTTGCTCGTTCCTCGCCCATACCTTCTTTTCTATTGTTTTTCTTTAATACCGACTCAAACGTATATTCGCATTGTTCAACGCCGGATAAGGGGTTTACATGTAACAAAATCTGAATGCAGTACGGTTTACACTCAATGTCTGTTGACATGATTTGGAAGATAATGCAAGGAATTATTCTGGCGAAAACTTTTTTCTCGAAAACTAGAGGTACAATTCCAACTTCAGGCTTGCTTCGAGAAGAGATAATGTCGCAATCTTACATTATGAGCAAAATTTGTGCCTGATATAGATGATCTGAAGTAAGTGACTCCTTACACAAACTTATTCAAAGGTCATTAACAAGTTTTAAATTCATTTACAGAAAAAAAAAAACATTATGAAACATACTTATCAGTCAATCAGTCATCTACCCTTTGCTATAGGTCTACCTATACCCCACTCCCTTTGCTCGTTCCCCATTGGATTCTAGTTCAAATTTAGTTTAAGTTCGATTTTTGTTTAGTACTTGCAGTGCTACCCTGTAGTGTCATTTGAATTTCAGTTTAAAGAAGCATCATGCTAAAATGATGGTGGTGTCCCAATTTTGTAATTAGTCAAGAGCTTCCAGGAAGCAATATGCCTGTCTTAGGCAATGCCTTGGAGACGGGTGCCATACCACAGAGCCAAAATATTACTAAATAAAGAGAATTACTAAGAATGTAATCAGTTAAAATGTTTGGCCAAAGACGGCATATTGCATCTAAACCGTCATACATAACCAAAGTTCTCAAGTTTAGTTGAAATTGAGCTTTTTTTTCTCAGTACGAACCATTTCAGTATAACCTGATTTACATTACATAACATTGCAGAAACAATACAAGAAATTCATAATGTAAAAGCACAACAAAGAAATGACAGGGAATTTATAGCTCATTAATAGAACAATAATTAAGAGATAGTAGTACAATAGAAGTGGTTTGTAGAGGAACCAGAAATAGGTACAAGAACTTTTCGAGCCCTGCCCCTTCTTAAGAAACAAAATATAAAGAAAACAAAAAGGAAAGATGGAAGAGTAAAGAATGACACAAGAGAAAATAGTGTCAACATTGGAAAATAGCACATTAAGTTGAAATGTTGTTCAATACGAAACTTTTCCAGCTTCTTTTTAAATATTCGTAAACTTTAGGTGGCTATAATATCTGGAGGCAGAGAATTCCAAAATTACACACTAGAACTTCTGAACTGAGAATGATCAAGTTTTGTTCTGACATATGGTTGATTCAAAAAGTGTTTTGATCTAGTGTTATAGCTATGAAAACTTGGGTTATTAGTATAAAAATTTTCAAATCGTGAGGGAAGAATTTCATGACAAGGTTTGCATACAAAAATGCCAAGCTGGTACTTATAAAGATCGTAACTTGTAAGTATACTAAAGTTCCTGAAAAGAGGAGCACTGCGTGCTCTATGCGTGACATATGTTTCTAACAGCTCGTTTTTGTATCTTATACAAATTACTGATGTTACATTGGTGGTTCCCCAGATTAGAAGACTATGATTTATATGCGGAAGAATGAGGGCATTATACAACAATGAAAGTAAGTGCTTAGGCAAAACATGCTTAATTAGTCTGTTAATAATACCATTCGATCTAGTGACTCTACTACAGGGGCGGCGCCAGGGTATTTTGAAAGGGGTGTCAAACGTGGGGTGAGTAATCGCCGTCCTGCGAGAGGGGTCGAAGGGGAGAAGGATACCCCTCCTTTTTGAGAAAATTTTGTTAATTTAAGGTTGCTTAGATGCCAAATGGTGCTTTCATTTGTTATATTTTTGTACTGTCACCCCACCCCCACAAAAGTATGCCTTAAAAACGTTATTTAGACGATTTCATTTTTTGAGCTAAAAGCCATAGGGGCGGCAAATGCCTGCCCTGCCACCCTGTGGCGCCGCCTCTGCTCGACTACAAACTAAAGATTTATGTTCTTTCCAGCTTAATTTTCGATCAATTGTAATTCCCGATAACTTTGCATGATCTGATGTTTTAACTTCGTGACCATCTAGCAAGACACGTACATTACTGGTGTCATTGTTCTTATTGTCAAAAAGTATAAGTTTTGTTTTTAGAATATTAAGAGACAACCTAAGTCTCAGTCACTCACATACGTGTGAAAATTGACATGGGACATCAGCAGGTATTTCGTCTAGGTTGGTATTTTGAAGAAAAACTGTGGTATAAACTGAAAATAAAATGAAACTTTATTTCTCAGAGGACGTGTAAATATTATATATATATATATATATATATATATATATATATATATATATATATATATATATATATATTATATATATATATATATATAAATGAAAAGTAACGGTCTCAGTATGGGAACACCAGCATTATGTAGTTTACGACAATAAGATCCAAAGTGATTAAACTGGACATAATAACACCTGTCGCGTAAATAATTCTGAACCAGTCAAAAGAAGAGTCGTCTTCCCCGCCGTTTGGACAACACACCTTCCCTTACACCCAACCAAAATAAGAACAATCTTTTAAATTATTAAAAGTCTCAAGCTCTGCCATTGATGGCAGCATTTTGCATCTAAGCAACCTTAAATGAACACAATTTTTCAAAGGGGCCCCTCCCCAGGATGGCACCTCTGCACTAGGTGACAAAAGGTCCCAAGATCATGCAAACTATCAAATACAGTTCTTTCTAGTTTTATCTAATTTACTACATAATAATCAGTGGTGCCCCGCTCCATCACCATCCCCTGGCAAATCCACTGACTGATAAATTCAGTTCAAAATTTTGCCAAAGATAACACCATTTTATATCTAATAAGCCACCTTACATGAACAAAACTTTCTGGAAGTCGGGTGAGGAGGATGCCCTACCCTTTCAGACGCCTCCTCAAGGATGCCATCCCCAGGTGCCACCACTGTGCTTATCAGTGCTTATCATTATCAAACTTAAAGACTCTTGCACAGACACTTACCTTACATGAAATAATAAAACGAAATCATTTTTCCTTATATTTCTCTCCTCAACAACACATTTTTGAATATGGACAATGTAATAAAAATATGTGGAAATAGGTTACCGTACAATATGTTCCAGTCAAATTAAGTGTATTAAAAATTGTGAAAAAAATTGTTGTGTGGCTCAGATTCCTATGTAAATGCCATCATTTGGGATGTGGGTGTTATTAGAATTTAAAAATTTCCTAAAAGAGGATCGAGGAGCCTTCCCCAATTATATTGGCGGCACCAGGATTTTGAAAGTGGGGGCAAATGGAGGGGCAAAAGAAAACGTTGGAGGGCAAAACATTTTCTGTGCGTGGCGCGAAATCGAGCGCGAAGCGCGAGCTTTAGCGGGTGGGGTCCAGGTTAAAATCCCGGTGGGGTCCAGGAGGAGAAGCGACCGGAAGCTCTGGGGTTTTAGCATATCTCTGGGTGAAAAATTAAGTCTCAGGATTGGTGTATTTTGGTCTATAATGCAACACCCAATGCAAAGATTCCAAATAATTTTAATGTATTAGGCTATTCCTCTCGCCAGGCCAGTATACTTCAGGAGTTGAGTGCTTGGCATCTGCACCCCCCCCCCCCTTTGGTGCCGCCGCCACTGACTTTTATATCCCTCCTAATCGAGAATCTGCTTGCTGAGTATTGTTCTGAATTCTACCAAAAAACAGCTGATTTGAGAATGTCAAGCCGAAAACAAAACTATGGATGCCTTTTAAATCCATTTTGTTATTTTTTGCTGTTTTGGAGCACAACTTAAAATGTCCCTCAAAAGTGTTTCAGACAAGGTTATTTAGTTGTGAAAGGTCGAAAAGAGAAAAATTCTGTTAGAAAAAAGGTTTCATCGAAAGCGTCCCTTTGATAAGCATGTTTGGGAAGTTTTCGGTTAACATAAATGAATAATTCTTATCGATATTTTGTGACGTCACGTATAACGATCCTTCTTTGACTGTTGTTGTTTGAAGTGCTTTTAAAAGCGGTGTGTTTGAATATACCGGTCCGATCTTTACAACTGGCTCGTGACAAATCCATTACCGTCTGACATCTGCAAAGTGACACCTTTATGTGGAAGACTTGAAGTTCTTTTGTTGGTACGTTAATTGATTGTCAAAGGACTTTTTAAAGACGCGTAGACAAGGTGCGTGATGATTTCGAAATGAGTTTTACCTTGCACTGCACCGTGTGATTACAAAATTACCTTGTAGGCGTATTAAAACTAACGTTACTCTAATACCCTGTTCTCACGAGCTCACCCATGCCCAGGGCAAGCCAAAACTGGGTTAATGTCAAAACCACAGTCAAGCCCGGCAAATTCAACCCGCGTCCCAACGAGTTACCTCTAGAACCATAGGCATGGTCAAAATTCCTCATGATAAATAGATGATGGATTGCAGTGCGTGTTTAAGGAGGAATTTAACTATTTATAATGGAAAGAGTTCCACTGTAATATTGTATGCCACAGATATGTGGGCTGTGAATCAATTTGTGCAGGTAGTATACTACAGATGAGGTGAGGCTGAACATATGCTTTTTCAGAGGATGGTACCTCTGGGTTAAGATTGAATTTATTGTAGGTGTGCTTATTCTAAGCAATTCTGGTCAAAGTTGCATTCAGTTTCTACAGTATGTATGGTTCTTGAGATATTAGCGGATGGATACTGTACCACATTTTCGACAAAAAGTCAACTTCCAGTAAGCTTTACACTGTTTTGTCTTTCTTTCAACTTTGCAAATAGCTGATTCCTTCATAATCCAATGCTGTTGTTATAACAAGTAAATGTATGAGAGTCCCCCGGAGCTCTCACAATATTCCATATTAAAAAGCTCAGAAGAATTTTTATCATTTCAAATTTAATGAACTTCGATGTTAATGGCTCAGTAGGCCACATGTCAAACGGTATGGTTTATGGTGAATCTGAGGTTATTTCAAAATTTGGACATTAGGATTAAGCACGATATGCACATTTATAGTTTTAATTCACAAATGATTTTTGCCATAATGAGTGTTTAACTTTCTTCATAAGGTTTTTCGAGCATGGGGCATGAACAACAACAAGTGATTACACCGAAAATTTTGCCTCTTAAAACATCATTTTTCGAGAAAATTTACATTCAGACAGTACTTCTAGACATTTCAACTTAAATGATTCTATCAGGAAGATAAATCTGATTTATCAATGCTTTGTAATCAGAGACCACAACTTCGCTTCAAATATGTTTGTCTTTTCAAAACAAGTGGAATGGGAAAAGAATTCTCTTCTTAACAAGTTAAAAACTTTGTTCTTACATAATCATACCCATAGACCGGATTACCGGGGGGGGGGGGGGGGAAGGGGCATTACCCCCACTGGGAGCACTTTTCCAGAGCTTAAAAAAAATAAAACCAGAGAGCCCAAAGGCCTAGTGATTCCTTGCTGAATAGGGATGATTTGTTGCACTGAGTTTAATCCCTCAAGTTTATCCTTTTTGATTGTATCATTTTCTGTGTTGTCACAATATAACCTCTACTGACCCAAGATGACCTTTTGACCTCCACCAAAAACAATAGGTTTCTTCTAGTCACTATGAACCAAATTTTCCTTCTGTCTTCGTTTCGGCACTCTATCGCCCTTGTCAGGGCTTCATTTTGCTGCCCCCTTCCCCCACCCGTCGGGGAGCTTGCCACCCCTGTCGGGCAAATCCTGGCGCCACCGCTGCCCTATGGAAAGAAGAGGCACCTGGGAAAAGTCGAAAATTTTTATGCAGTGAAAAATACTGCATTTAACCTAAAGAAAAACGATAGCTTAGGATTAAATGTCTCAATTAAACGCTGTTTCAATGATGTTTCAATGCTGTTTCCTTTGGCGCGATTCGCACGGACCCGTTTTAAATATTATTTTGGGATCCGGGGTTACTTCCTGTAGAACATCTTGCTTGCCATAGCTTCGTAAAAACTCTTATCATTGAAACCACCAAAAACCCATGGTCGTAGCAGCGGAGGGGGAAGTTCTGCCGTCCCCAGAAACTTTCAAAGCAAAATTTTTACACCTTCGGCCGTGTAAATTTTACGACTCTTTAGAGATTGTTTAGATGGAAGTTGTAAGTTACGGAAAGTGCCATTTCTGGTACTGTACCACAAGCCAAGGGGGGGGGGGGGCAAGAGCCCTCTTCTTGAGGATACATTTTAGCTTTTCTATTATTCATATCGCTAAAAAGTCCGAAAATGCCATTTTTTTTCTGCGAGCATCGCGCACTACACTCTAAATGCTAGGTCTACCATTCTTAAACTTAAATGTTCCAAAGTCCCGGGAAACCCTCTAAATAATCCTTTGCCCTCCGCTCCCTCAAATTCTTGGCATTATCGATCCCAGTCAACTGTAATAGTCATACGATATAAGAGTATAATTGCAAAAAGTCAACTTGTGATTTTTGTGGTCTGTTGAGTAAGTGCCAACCTTGTGTCATTTGAAGTTGAAGTTAAAATGTATCATTTCAATGCCTACAACAAGGGCTAAAAAATTATAGGTAGGCTTTGAAAGATTGGCAATGGAAAAACAAGTACAATAAATTATTCATCTGTCCTTAAAGATATTTTACCCCAACTCTTGTAGGAATCTCTTGCGTAAAGTGTAAATAAAGTCTAGAATTTCCAAAAATAAATGATATCAAGCTTGAAATATAAAATGCTGAAATTAATTAACTTAATTAAATCACATTATCTGCCTATACTTCCTTTTGGAATGAAAACGTTTGTTTGACCTTGAAAACTTTACTGTTTTCCTGCATAGCATGTTGTACGGAAATGGCTTGTACTGTACAGTCAAGTCACCCTATAACAAACAGTGTAAGAGATACTGTAGGGTGATTGCAGGTGGGTTGAAGATGGATTATGGTAGGGGTTACACGGGGCGGCTACGGTAAGAATTAATGTATTCAAGTTTTCCTGCAAGGAACAATAATGACACTAGCATGCCAAAAAGACATAAGATATGCACCTCCCCCAAAGCATTATTTTTCTTCAATTTATTAAAATTCTTTCTTTTTTCTCGTCTTCTTTCCTTCCCTATCCTTTTTCTTTTTTGTTTTGCTTTATATTTTTTTTAATCATTTCAGTCTTTTTTCTGCAGCGAGGAGAAGGGTTCCGTACCCCCTGAATACATGCTGGGAGGATGGATGATGGTAGGCAAGGGCTGCATGACGCTTTGAAAAATTTTGATCAAACTGTCCTGCAAAAAGGTGTAACAATATCCTACAAATTATAATGATTAATGAGTGGGAAGCCCTTTGGAAAGGCATTTTATTTTATGAATTTCTTGCCTCATTTTACACTGCAAAAGTTATTCATTATATTCAAATTCACTGTTAAAGGAGCTGAGTAGTGGCATACTTCCAGAATAAATACATCATACCAAATGAGGTGATTACCCTCTGTGCGGGTCTGATTTTAAAAATATTAATCCTAATGCGTTTTACATTCTCATTTAGAATAATCTTGCAAAGTAATTTTGCAATAACGTTCCTGTACTATTTCTTGGGTTATTTGATTTTACACTTGCAAGATATTTTACAATTTGTTTTTTGAATTTCTGGTTTGTTACTTTTTCTTTTGGCAGCGGCAATTTTGAATCGTTTCCACTTGTATCGGTTCTGATCGATGCATCTACCCAGGCATGTAGTCAGGGCCGTCTCGACCGGGGGGGGGGGTGTGGGGGTGTCTCACCCCCGAAAGTTTGTCAGAGCGACGATAGTCGGAAAACCAGAAATACCAGTTGGAATTTCTGATATCTCAGTCTAGCACAATTTTTTGGACTGAGCATACATCAACTTTGTATATATTTTCCAACTGGACCAAGTGAGAAAAATACCAAATGTTATTTTCCTCACGTAAAATCGCTTCAAAACTGTCTTTTTTTCAAATTCTTCCCAAGCTCTCAATATTTTCGTGCGCTCCGTGGGCTTCAAACCTTACCTCAGTGTTGCTCTCATTATAAATATCTTCCGATAGCAACTTTCGGAGAAGCACAACAGCAGAAGTTGAAAGCTGTTTACAAATTACCGGTAAAAGACTGGCATCTTGAGTGGCATGTTGGTTTGTTGGACAATTGAAAGTATCTCGATGCAGATTCTGAATGCAGATTTTGTCATGGAAATCTTATTTAATGTAAATTTCGGCGCGCTTCACGCACATGCGTCTTGATTTACAATCAATCTCATGGACATTACTAAGGTAATTATACCAGGCACAGTTCTACGGGAGCTAGGGGTCTTTGCCTCCCCCCCAATTTTTCCAAGCCCCACAAAATTGCACAAAATTTTATATAGACTAATATTGGTGAAGACATAGATATACTCAGAAAATATTCCAAACGTCTATTTATCAGGTCCGTAGCCAGTAAGTTATGTAACGATTCTTTCTATAACTGCAAAAATTTTCCCGCACTAGACACGCTTTCATCTATAGTTCTATCTAGTGGTAACGCTCCTGTTTCAAAACATATTGGATTTATTCAACGTTTCGACAAATGGTTGTTCTTCTGTGTAGGCGTGATTCTAGAGAAACACGAAAATGCATCAATGCGAAGTTGTTTCCTCTTTTTCAGAACTTTTGGAAGATTCTCTCTTCAGCCTTGCCATCGTGGCAAACACAGTTTGTAAAAAAAGATTTTTCAGTTTCGTAGGGAAGCCTTAACGGATAAGATAAAGAATGTAATCCCCGATGATGACCATACAGTCGTCCCAACAAATTCCATGGTTTTGTCCAGCTTCTTCAATAAAAACCCAGACTTTTTCAACTTCCCTTAATGAAAACAAAAATGTGGAATCTTTTTTCAATATAACGCTAAATTTTTCGGCGCCCTTGGCGCGCCTTACATTTCGAGTTCGGCAACTTATTTCATCTGTCGGGGACTTAGAGTAGCTGCCACCCAGTCAGGGCGCTTTGCCCAATGTCGGCCAATCAAAGCACCACCCCTGGCTGAGCCTGTATGCAGGTTTTTCATTTTGGCATTGAAGTGTACCCCCAAATTTCGGCGCACTTCACGCGCAATCCTCACAACCCTCCTTGTATCACTTATGAACATTATAAGTACAAAGGTACCAGTGAACTTTTATAGCATTAACTAGGTGTATTCTGAAACGCGCTTGTTAGTCCTTCAACCCTTTTGCAATACCTGTCTGGGAGGTCTAATATCACCTTTCTGCACCTATACTTTCCCTCCCGCCCATTCCCCCATTGCTGGAAGATGTTTCTCTGGATTTTTCTTCAAAATTAGTAAAAATACCATAGATGTAAAGTGCACGGCGTCATACTCTATGTTATTATTTAGATGTCAGGTAATAAGCATTATGTCATTGCCCCTATTTTATATAATTGATCCAGAGCTTCTAGGAGGCCCTATACAGGTATATGCTAGCCTTAGATGCCAGAACAGAAGACACTTAAGTACTCAAAAAGGTGGGTTTCAGGAGGTTTGTTGACAAAGTATTCTTCTACTTAGCCATACTTTCTGCCTATACCTAACCAATTCTTAGTATTCACTAAATTATGGACATTTTTCAGCCATATATGATCAGTTCCAAAAATATTCCAGAGATAGCACCATTTTGCATCTGATTGAGCAACCTTACCTTAACAAAAATTTCTCAAAGGGGAAGGGGTGCTCCCCTCCCCTTAGGCCCCTCCCCCAGGACGGCACCTTTATGTAGTGACAAAGGAAGGATCTCCACTGCTGTAAACAAACGCAAGGTGCAAAACGAAGGTGCAGTTTACGGGCCGCCACTCATTTGGAAAAAAGAATCAAACCAGTCGAAAAAAATAGAATTCACTTAATCATGGACATTTTCTAGCCATATATGATCAGCTCCAAAAATATCCTAAAGATAGCCCCATTTTGCATCTAAGCAACCTTAAATTAACAAAAATTTCTCAAAGGGGAAGGGGACACCCCTCCCCTTAGACCCCTCCCCCACGACGGCACCTTTATGTGTCCCCACTGCTCTATGTAAACGCAGGGCACATAAAAAACGGTGCAATTTACGCGCCACCATTCAGTTGGAAAAGACATCCATCCAGTCAAAATTGGGACCTTCACCCCTCCCCAAAAATATGACCTTGGCTACGGCCCTGCATGTAGTACACACAACTCACAACGTTCGTACGTATGTAGTATATTAGCGTTACTAGTGGCAAGGCACACGCCTATTTCGCGCATCATCTGCAGGAGGTTCATGAACAACATTGTGGATTTTGCAGATATTGAAACTGTTTTTTTCGATCAATGAGTTTGTTTTTCGTGGTAGACCTAGGCCCTAACGCTAGCCTAAGTTAGGCTAACATTAATACTGTTAACGATGGTAACAAGTGTACTGTTACACCAGACACACTGCATGCATGGCTTTGATAAGTATCGGTATCGGATCGAATCGATAGAGCAAGAAGCATAACCGGATGTGACGGTAACGAAGTCCGCGGTCCGAGGAGAATTTATTCTACTTTGTCGGCTACTCAGCTCCTTTAATTTCTCTTTACCTGTCAATTTTTCTAGACCCACTCATTAGGTGCTGACACCAAACCACACTCCATGGCAATGCAACCAGCTCTTTCTCACACATTGTTTGACTATCAAAGAAAATCTTCCGTGAAGAAAACCTCCGTTATTGATAGTGATGAAAAATTAACATGGGGGCCGGCGCTTAGCTGCCTCTGCAGTCTCTCCCCCACACTGCCAGCCTCGCTTGATGGTTTGTTCCTTTCTCATTTCCGTCCTTATCTTTCTCTCCCAGACTGCCAGAGAGTTGGAAGTCTTCCAGCTCCCTGCTCTCCCTAAACTCCGCCATGCGTCTGTCCTTCCGTCTGTCCTTCAGTCTGTTGGAAATTCGATCGGAGGGGACATATGCGCCTCCTACTGTATTCTCCATTCTGGAGTCTTAAATCATCATATGATGAAAATTTGGCATCTCGATCCCCCAGATTGCATACATTTCATTCTTCAACACAAATTTGATACTATAGTTTAATGGAGCTTGTCATTTTCCCAGCTCATATGTTCATGTCCATAGATATGTAGACCCGCACCATTGCTCAGTCACTCACCATATTCCTCCTCTCGTCGCCCACCACTTAAATGGGTTTTTAATAGAGCTGATTCAAACTTAAGCTACATCCAAACCGGGCAGAAAGATATATGCTCTGGTTACTTTTTTAGAAAATCTTGTTACCTTTTTTTTTTTACTTTTCTCCTTTTTTCTTTTCTTTTTTTTTGGGGGGGGGGAGGGGCTTGTGAGGAGTGAGAGAGGCAGGCCCCTGTAAATCTGCGACTGGTCGTGCAGACAGACTTTTTAAGGCAATTTCAGCCTTCAGTGTTGAATGTACCTCTGCGATACACATTTTCATACAGAGAAAAGGGGTTCCCCATTGCAATCCACGCCGTTTTGTCTCCCCACGAAACTGTACAGAATTGCGATTAGTCCCTCAATGTAAAATAGTAGTTAAGACTTGTATTAAAACAAATAAGTATTAAACACTACTGACATTTTGTCAGAAAGTACTTAGCGGACTAATAAATTAATTGGTACAATTAAAAGCATGGTCTGGTGACCAAATTTGATGCTTTCAAAAAAAGCAGAAAAATTTTACGTGTTAGGCAGTGAAAACCCCATCTCAATAGCATTTTGCATTCGGAAGATACAAATTTTTGAAGAAATACTACATTTTCAGTTTCCCCAGTGCATGATGGGAAATCTGTGATGTCATCTGGGCAAATGGATTTGATGTAGCTTATGTCTTTCTTTATAATGTTGATATCACTATATTGAATATTCCATAACTTTATTTGCTGTACCATAAGTATAGAACAGTTTTTCACTATATCTACACGGAAAAACATTCCAACGGTATCAAATTTAAAGGACAAACAAGGTAGCCAATTCTAAAGAATAACAAAAGGAATCTGAGGCAATTTGCCCACTTTGGATCATGTTCTGTGACCTTGAGGAAACTTGGAGGTATTTCTTATTAAAAGTAACCAATCTTTAGGAAGAGATATCTTGAGTTAGGAATGGAGTTTTGATATGGGGTTTCGATGACATGTAATGAAAATTTTTTATCTTTCATATAAGACCCCTACAAAATGCCACCAGACAATGCCTTTAAGGAAGATTAACTTAAAGTTAATTAAAACAACTTCCTAAGTGTGCAATGACTTTATCCTGACAAAAATACTGTACAAGTTACATTTTTCTCTCTTTTTAGGAGAAGTGCAAGAGTGAAAGACATTCAGTACACAATTGTTATTATCATATGTATCAAAGCACTATGCACAAATCCATACAACACTGGTGAACAGAAACCACAAGAAGTACAATCTGACCTCACATCACTCCCAAAAGGCAATTATTTATTTACACCTGTCATACTTTGCCCCGGGCTTGGCTGCTCTAACCCTACCTCGAATGAGGGGCTTAATTAAACCCGGGCTTGCCGCGTTCACACGAGGAAAATGTCAGGGTTACATCGATAGGTGGAGCAAGGGTAGGGCATGAGTGGGGCAAGCCAGAGCTCGTGAGAACAGGCTACAAGTGAATAGTGCAGTAACGTAACTTACACAGTTTACAATTTATACAGCACGGTATTTTCGCAGTTAACACAGCACGGTATTTTCGCAGTTAACAAGTTACGCCTATGGCTATGCTATACTACTGTAGAAAGATAAGCGTCGCCAGGCTGAAGCCTATAGGCTGTAAATTGTAATGTAGGCCTAGGGCTAACTTTGTAAGTGTAACATTGCTTTGTAACAGTAAAGTTGATGAATAGCCTAAGGCCTTGGCAAAGAAAAGTATAGCTTAGCTACCCTAGTTTGGTGCCATAGGCCTTTAGAAACATGCACAGTGCTTCTGTGCCTGTAAAAACGTACCATTTACTGATTTAGGCCTAAACATTTTGGGGGGGGGGGGATGGTGAGGGGGGTGGGGGTTGTGTTACATTGATATCTGATAGTAAGGGTAAGGCGGACTTACTGAATAATTACTTTCGATCAGTGTTTACAATCGAGCAAACTCATGATATACCTAACAAAGGGACCTCCCCGTTTCCCCTAATGAGTAAATTCAAAGTCACTAATGAAGGTGTACTTAAGCTACTGAACGATCTCAACCCTGCTAAAGCAGCAGGCCCCGACGGCCTTCCCTCTCGTATCTTGAAGCTGCTAGCCAATCAGATCGTTCCAGTCCTGACTGAGATCTTTAACTGTTCCCTCCGAAGCGGAGAGTTACCAGAGGACTGGAAAAAGGCTAACATTACCCCAATTTTTAAGAAAGGAGAGAAAGTTGATCCCAAAAATTACCGTCCGGTATCCTTAACCAGCATATGTTGTAAGATTCTAGAGCATATTATCCACAGTCAAGTGATGCACCATTTGGACAACCACCAAATCTTGTCCGACTATCAGCATGGTTTTAGAAAACGAAGATCTTGTGATACTCAACTAGTCCTAACTGTTGACGACCTGGCCAGTGCCCTAGATAAACGTAAACAAGTAGATGTTGTCATCCTTGATTTTAGCAAGGCATTCGATACGGTCCCCCACTCTAGATTAATCAACAAATTATACTATTACGGTATAAACAAAGAACTTGTTGGTTGGATTAAAGCCTTTCTGTGTGGGAGAGAACAGAAAGTTGTTCTTGAAGGCCAGTCTTCTTCTTTTCTCCCTGTGGACTCTGGTGTACCCCAGGGTACTGTTTTAGGGCCCCTATTATTTCTATTATATATCAACGACCTACCTGACAATCTTAAGTCAACCACTCTGCTATTTGCGGATGATTGTCTCTTGTATAAGACTATCTCAACCACCAAGGATTCTGAGGATCTGCAGAAAGATCTTGATACCTTAAATGCTTGGCAAAACAAGTGGCAAATGCGTTTCAACTCTAGTAAGTGTTATGTTATGCACATCTCATCAGGTAGATCCACCACCCATTTTAATTATAAACTGGGCGGTCAGACTTTGCAAACAGTTCATTCTTACCCTTACCTTGGTATTCATCTCCAAGATAATTTGAAATGGGACACCCAGGTTGCTCATGCAACTACAAAAGCTAGTAGGGTCCTTGGCCTCATAAAGAGGAACCTTTCCAACTGCACCGAGCAGCTCAAAGCCACTGCCTATACCAGCTTAGTCAGGCCCCATTTAGAGTATGCTACATCTGCTTGGGACCCTCACCTTCAAAAGCATTGTAGCCAGTTGGAAAGGGTGCAACGTAATGCTGCAAGGTTCGTCACACATAACTATAGTAAAACGGAAGGAACGGTCACCAAGCTCCTCCATGATCTCCACTGGACGTCCTTGCAGAACAGGAGATCTGCCTCCAGATTAACCCTATTGTATAAAATTAATCAGAACCTTATTGACATACCTAAAGAAAACTTCCTAAAACCAGTGACACTGCAAGGCCTTCGGAGAATGAACACGCAAAACTTCCAACAACCTGCGTGTCGTATTAATGCTTACAAATACTCCTTTTTCCCAAGAACTATAAAGGAGTGGAATATGTTACCTGAAGGGACTGTCAATGCAAGTAGTATAAATTCGTTCAAGCATAATTTACATTTTGATTAAGTCATATCCCCTCCCCGCACACCTCTGGCTCATATGCTCTACCTTTTTTTTAGAGCCCTGCCAGTACACGAGAAGAAGAAGAAGAAGACATTGGTCCTCAGCAGGGATGTAGCTAGCAAAATTTGAGTGCCGGGTAATTGTCTGATCTGGGGAAACCACCTCACCCCACCCCATGGCATCTACCCTATTTTCAGCCATTAAGTTTTCATTTTTCCCTCATTTTACTTTAGGGAGTAAATTTAGGGCTAGTTTTAGGTCTCGGTGGGCAGACTTTTGGTGGGCGGGGGGACGTGTGTTTGCCTGGAGTGCCGGGCGGGAATATCGAGTGTTGGGTACGTGTCACCGCCCACCGTAGCTACTGTACATCCCTGGTCCTCAGATCAGCTTTGAAAAAAATGTAGCCTAGTGATAGGCTACAGTACCTCATCACACCAATATGATAAAGCACAAATTTTTGGTTCATTGCTTTTTTTGGTGTAATGGTCAGAAAATCATGAAATTTAATGTACAGTAAAATGAATCATTGACATGATTAGCCAGTTTGGCCATACCCCGCGGAACACTCTGTTTGCTCAGCTTCTCAGCTTCCCAAACCACCGTCCACCAAAGCGAAGAGGACTGTGTCCATGCAGTTTTAGATGCAAACTTCATTACCATAATATGATTTAGGCCTATTCATGTTACTCTTTCATTATTTTTGCTATTGGTTTTGAGTGACTGTGAACTCGTAAACTGAAAACCTAGACTGAAACCTGAGAAAAAGTCCTATCATTACTGCATTACATAACCACCTGTGCAGTGGGCACTACCAGGGAGTGGATGTTACAATGACATACCAACTCTGTGGGTGGCGTAGGCAGATGTTGCCTTCTTATAAATATTCACTGACATCCAGCCAGTCCTGAGGCCACATATTTCTATGAATATCCAAAAGAACTGGTTCGGTGTTCTCTTTGGCAGGCGTTGGGGATATGACTGAACAAGGAATATGGGCCGTACAGCCTGCTACGTAGGCAAGTTTGGCCATAGCCTAGGCCAAGGCCTTTAAGTGCAATTTTGTGTGCCTTGAGCACATTCCAGTGAAAGGAAAACATTTTGAAATCATCTGGTGGGTACACAGCAAAAGGCTTAATTATAGAATACCTCGCCACTGATAACTATATCTTCGTAGCCGGGCTACAGAGTCCACTGCTCATGTTCGTTGGTCCTCAAGAACGTGGTTGCATAATTGAAATTTTGCACACGTAAAACCCTGTGGCTGTGCGATTTAACATTGCAGTGCGTGTGAAAGTAAAAATATATATCTGTGGCATGCCAAAAGTGTGAGTAAGTGCATCGACGCCACAGTGCGTCTTTTCACGTCACAAAAAGTTGGGACGCGAATGCGCAATGTGTTGTTTCGTGTTTTAGCCGTTTCCAGTGAGGCGTTCAGATTATCGCTGAATGTCATTTTCAAAACTGGGATATATACTACTAGAACCATGCATACTCGCAACCTTGTTACCTCTTCAAATTTAATTTGTACTTGCAAATTTGTACTTAGGGTTAGGGTTAGAGTGAGGATTACATGCATCCTCCTATGATCAAATCAGTATAAAGTTTGTCGACTCTGTATCCACATAGCCACTTCTAGGAAGACATGAGAACCAGGGAGCTGCTGCAACGGCAGTTGCGTATCCGCATAACCACCAACAAAAAGTACCGTAGGGTTAAGGTGAGGATTACATATATCCTCCTATGATCAAATTAGTAGCGAGTAAGTCGACTCCATATCCGCCTAGCCACTTCAGGGAAGATATGAGAAACCAGGGAGCTGCTGCAACGGTATATTAACTTGTGTACATGAATGCCTGTCCCGCTGATTTAGACTCCGTAGCCGCGTTACCACCTCGAGGAAGATAGGAGAGACCAAGAAGATAGATGATGTATCTGGTGCAATGGTATGACCAATTCCTAACTTGTGTACATACTGTAACTGTATTTTTACTCTGACTCTGTATCCACGTAGCCTCTTCGAGGAAGATAGGAGGACACAATAACTGCGTAGCTAGCCATAAATGTGCATACTACAAACACCAGAGTATCAGCTGAGGTCAGAAGGCATGCAGCTTTTTCACTGCGTAGCCGCTTAGCCAAAGGAAGGAATAGAGTGGCGGGGTATTCTATAGTTACTCCCAGCAAAAGTACAAAAAATTTGTTGGGATCTCATTGACATGTCATGTTACCCTGATTCCTTGACGAACAGCACCCGCATTCAGTTTTCAAGACTTCATAACTTGGTATGCCAACAAGATCCCATTAAATAACTTCACTTGCAAGAACTCAAAGCCCAAGTAAAGTTTTATGTGAAAACTTGTAGGATCTCGTTGGCACCCAAGATAATGGTCTTAGGTCAAAGTTTTCTAAAATGTTGCGTTTTCTAGTGTTTGCACCGGGTCCAAAATTCGGAACTGGGTACCCGAAGTCGATGGTCGGTCGGGTACCCGGGTACCCAAAAATATAACTTCTGTTAGGCTACAAGTTTGTTGTAAAGTCATAACAAGAAATTTTGCTTTGCCCGTTGATATAATATAACACATATCTTACGTATGGGCATGACAAGTGTTCTTAGGCGTGTGCGTGATAAATTTTGCCAGGAAAAAGTAACATGTTAGGTGTTCTGTCACACATGCAATCTATGTAAGTGAAACTTTGGATCCGGGTAGCAATTTCAGAACCGGATCCTGACATCGTTGGTCGGGTACCCGGGTACCCGGTGCAAACACTAGCGTTTTTGCACAGTACCTCTGAAACCACACGTCATCAACTCAAACCTATTTAGGCCTGAGTGATAACAATTAACAGAGACTGTCCTTCTAATAAAAAATGAAAATAACAACTTGGGATCCCTGAAAACAGTTCAGGAAAAAAATTCTGAAAATTTTCAAGGTATGAGTATTTCACATATAATAGCCTAAAACTGGCTAACTTGGCACATTGCAGGCTTTGAGTTTTAGACTTTCCAGGTGTGCTACAAATCACACTCCTCTTGAAATTATGCACTTATCAACTGAGTGACACACCCCACTACCCCCCAGCATTGTCAGTCAAATGTGGGTCATTGACCAGTGATAGTGTGACGCACATGTCCGTCATTGAACCACTATTGTCAGCCACGAGCATGACTGAGGAGTGAATCATATTACCTCAATTGTTAGTCACTGCTGTGACCAAGGGGTGGATCATTGTGAGTCAATTTTTACACTTTATGTAGGGATACCAATTGCCATTCTCAGTTTTTCTGTCAACATATGGTGACCCACATGTCAGTCAAAATTGCAAATTGTACATCAATTTTGTGACTGAGGTATGAGTCATTTTACATTAAGTTGTCATTCAAAGAAGTGACTGCGGGGTAAGTCATTGTACCAGTTTTGTCAGCAGTGTTGTGGACAGTGACTGACCATGTCCGGGGTTAGTGGGGTGCGTCATTCAATTGATAAGTGCATTAAGGAGTGTGGTAGGAGTGCTGTTTTATTTAACTTTAATAGATTTATCTGAGTTCCCATTCTTTATCTAGGCGTGCAAAAAATCCCACTCCTCACAGTGATTTGAGGTGAGTGGTGGTGTGCGATTGCACTTGCACGCCTCAGAATTCAAGGCCTGACATTGGGCAGTCATAAAGATATAGACCTGCTCCAACATGATCCTATCAGTATTTTGTCACATTTAGTTGACCACACATTTAGGGAAATATACCTAGGAGGAAATTTGTAACATTTAATTGTCTGCATGGTGAAAACAGTTGTGAACTTCATCAAAACAAGTTGAAGATTTAATAGCATCTTGGTGGAAGTTTATCAAGATGGCAAGATACAGGGCTGGGAAGCAAAAAAAACACTGCTTTTGTCATCTGAAATCAGTGCCGTTGAGAAATAACACATTCTGAGTGTTGCGGGGACCGGCATTTGTGCATCTTGGTCAGTGAAGACCAGCAGCAGATTGCTCTAGTTGTCCAAGCCAGGAGTTTGTATGATAATTCAAAACCACTTAATTAACATCAAAAATGGATGACAGTTTGGGAGGCATATTTTGGTTTTTAGTGCCATGTGAACAAATAATTGAGTTCAAATAGTAGGACATAATTCTTAGACCTTTTATTAATGAGTGCTTCATGCATCTGTGTTTAACTTTGAGAGATGGACCCAGTTATTTCATATACAATATAGACCGTTTGATTACAGCACTTGCCATCTTCCTTAAACTCTCCCAACTCCTACTTCAACCTCATGATCAGGGCTGGAAAAAAATGTTTCTTTCCTGGGAAGGGAGTCAAATTTTCCACAATTCCTCCTATATTTTCATGTCAATATAAGGTGTAAATTTCCCTCCAATGGCCACAATTTCCTTTCAAATAACCAGATTTCCTGGGAAGGAGCCTCCCAGCTTCCCAACTTTTTCCAGCCAGGCTCATGATACAGTACAGTATGCTTACAGAATAAGGAAGTCGATGCCTGAGACCTCAAGAGACAGAACACACCAGGAGCTTTGATCATGGAAGTATTACCCTGTCAGGTTAATACTTCCATGCTTTGATTTATCAAGTAGAACATTGTCTGCAAGCTTTGAAATCTGAGTAACCGCTGGAGTGTGAAAACATGAAATACAATTCCCTAGGACAATGATTTACAAATTGTCATTGTTTTGCTTGTAATTTAATAATAGAGCTACTGCAGAACAAGCACACTTTGTGTCAAAACACAGAGAACCTTGGAGAGTTACTGTAGATGAGATGTGTCCTTGTGACATGGAGGTCTGTGGGTACAAAGTGTGAAAGTGATTTAATAAGTGGTAATTTTAAGGATTGGAACATCATGAATTAAAGAGATATGATGGACAATTTACAATCATTCTTTCAACCTGTCTGATGTTGGCCTAGTGTAGCACAGTGTTTGGCACTGTTTGCACTAGCACCAAAAATCGGGGAGGGGGGGGATTTTCCCCCTTTCTTAATTTTTTGGTGGAGATTTTAAAAATATGGGGGGGGGGGCAGTTAAAATATTGAAATATTTCAGTTTACATCCTGTCATATGTTGTTAGGATGTTACTATTACTTCATGATCATTATTACTTTGGTTTGTACAGCTGCACTCCTGTGCAGTTCATGAACTTCATTCACTCTAAAACAGACTGCAGGGCAGACTTGTAAACTTGTACTGTGAGTCTGTTAGATCTACAGTACAGTAGCTGCCACTGGGATGTGCATATTCACACCTGCCACGCAGCTTACTGTCTTGCACTAGCCAATGAAATCATGTGCATCCCCACCAACGAAGTCAATGTGCATTTAGCACAACAGAGAAGTCTCTGCTCAGTTGGTGCTTCGTAATACATAGACCTTGTATGCGATACTCGTAAGTTATGGCTAGAACCACTCACATACTGCCAATAGTGTTATTCAAAACGGGAATCTGCCCGTTGAATCAACTTTGCGATGTCACGTACGAAAGGAAGAGGTTTGCCGAATCGGGTATCAGAACGATGTAATTTCTGAATGAAATTTTGTTCTGTTTTTACTGTTTTCCTTAAAATGTTGTAATATTTCTGGTATTAATTGAAATGTTTCAAGTGCTGCTTTACATTTTTTCATTTCTTTGTATCAAACACATTGCGGGAATTTCCCCACAATGAATTATTTTTTAGCGGGAGTCTCAATTTTTTTGCGGGAATCCTGCAGTCCCGCGCTCTAGTGTAAACACTGGTGTAGCATGCTGCCAGTTTGTCACAGAGAAGAGCATTACCTATAATAATGAGCACATATTGCAGTGTACCTTTAGGAGCAGACTTTCTGAGGCACCGATTACAGTCCCTTTAATTAAAACAAACAAATTTGACATTAATTTAGGGAGTCTCATTGTCTGTAAAGTAAAGGGTTGGAAACTAATATATCAACAGCTCGGTTTGTTGATCATGTCATTGAATCATAATGTTTGCTATACTGCTTTGATTTGTTTATTTTTCCTTACTTTGAAGAGCAAAGTCAGCTCCGGTTTTAGATAACCATTATAATCCTAAGCTGTGTATGGCATTTTTTAATAATATGACAGTACTTTTGTGTAGCTGAATTGTTAAATTCATGGAGTAAATAATAACTTAGAACTCCCCAAGTGATACTGATTAACCTTCAGTTTGCCAAATGTTTGTTCAAAAAATCATCATGTATGATTACAGTAGTTTGATTTAGTAAAATAATAAGATTTAAAGGTCATGTGATGTGAAAATAACATAGTTTGATATTTGATGTAAAAAGCATTCAATATATAGAAAATAGCCACAATTCCCATTAAAATCCCATCAAATATTGACCATTTTAGACGGTCATTTCTGTTTCACACTTGTATCATGAATAAACATGAGCTGAATATATGCAAATATGTGACATCGAAAGATGAACATACCATATATGGCTTATGTTAGCCTTTGTTTCATCAACCTTGATTGTTATCCCCTGAGGGGTTTACTATGAGAGTTAAATTATTTCCTTTGGAAACATTGATATCACTCAACAAACTGTAATCTACCTCAGTGCCAGATTAACCCCATAACAGAACCTGCATATGCCGGGGGCCCCGCGCTTTTGGGGCCCCCAAAGTGTGCGTGCACTTTTGCCATGCCTTAACACTATCTGGCATATAGTGTATAATAACTGTCATGTATCACTGTATAATGTGTAAAAGCAACTATTAGTTACACCTGTATTAGCGGTTAAAAGCAAAAATGTAATCTGTTGAGTGTTATTAAGTTTGTGTAAGCAGGTGGGCAAGGGGGAAGGAGGTTGAACTTGTAAAAGGGGCCCCCGCTATAGAATGTGCCGGGGGCCCCACACAACGCTAATCCGGCCCTGATCTATCTGATCAGTAATTAAGAGATAATTTATATAGGGTTAACAAAATAAATTTTACCACTGTACAATACTCCACATCATAGTTTTTGCATAGCAATGAGTTTCTTCAGAAACCATCGAACTTTGAAGATATACTTTGAGAACATTAAAAGATATTGAAATAATTCCAATGGATCTTTCGTTGAACAACTCAATTCTTTAACAGACAAGTGGAACGCACTGTTTGGTGGCATGTCACACAGCCTTAAACTGGTGTTTCAAAATTCAGAGTGTGTTCATAGCATTTGACATTTTGTTGCTTTGTGACTTGGAGCAGTTCAAGTTCAATATGTATTATTTGAAACAGTTTCCAAGCACCCAGTCATCACGTTTGCAATGATTCACATTGTGCTGTAAATCATTAAAAAGAGACAAATTACTTTATCAAAATAAAGTTAATTCATCTATTTCACTCCTTGCCACATTGCTTCATTTATGAAGAATGGGAAGAAATAATAATTTCTGTGAGATACAGAACAGCAAAATGTATGCTGTGTAAATTGCAAGTGTATAGGCAGTGGCATTACTGGTTTGAGGTTAATTCATTAGGAGGGGAAAGGGCAGGGAACAGCCTTTGAGGCATTTATTTTTGGTGTGAATGTGAATTCAACTTTCAAATTTATTTCTACTATAATCACATAGTTACAGTTCAACAAAATGGATTGGAATCAACATAGTTAAGAGTAAATTAATAGTACATAATGGTGAAGTAGAAACAGATCCTTAAATATAAGTAATGGTGAAGTATGATACTTTGTAGCTGTAATAACCAGATGATGCAGAATTGCAGATTACTAAAATGTGATAGGTAGAGGAACCAGAATAAGCAGGGCTTTTCAAGTCTGGAATTGTGAGGCAAGGGGTTTAGATTGAGAGAAAATTAAAGTGGAGGACAACAGATTTGCTAATAGTGCAGCATGTGCTATCTGCACCAGGCTGTCTGCTGTAAAAGACACTAAACTGTTAAAAACTGCAACTTAGTAGGACTGATAAATCCGATTGAAAGCTTAAATTTGAAAGGTCCATCTGACAATCAATATTTGATTTTAGCTGAACATAAACCTACTCTAGAGATGAATATTTAGGCCTGTGCAGGCTGTGCTTCTAACAAGTTGACATGGTCACATTTATACTGTATACATTAGAACATAGCAACCATAAACTTTAGGTGTCATGTGTGGAAGCATGTTCAACACCACTCACAAATTTGTTAAATTTTTCCAGGCTATAGTGCAGAATAGCACTCTCTTATGAAGGGGATTTTAAAATGAATTTAAGACTCTTAGCCAAACACTATGACTTGTCCTGAGCATACTGTATTTTTTTCTGCCATTACCTATCACTGACTTTTGGGAGAGATCATCAGCCTCAACACTTTCTTTGTTTGTAACCCATGTTTGTCAGATTTATGCAATATCCTGCAAAAACAATAACCCTGTAAATGCAGCCTGGGTGCATGGTTCCTGCTTATTTTTACCTCGCTTAAAAGTTAAACAAGAAATGAGATGGACATCAAAATTTTTTCTTTTCAGTACTTGTTCATCAGGCTAGCTGCTCTCTGTTAAGTCTGCATGCCCACATGAACATCTACCTGTCGAGTTCAAATCTTCTAATAGCCTTTGAACTTGTTTGTGGAGAATACTCTGCTAGAGTACTTGCCCAGCAGGCTACAGTATTGAGCAGTGCACATGTCCAAGTAATTTTTGCACTAGACTGTCGGGTGAGGGATTCATCTTGGCCTGAAATTTAAGTTTTAAATTTAAGTTTAAATAAGTCACCTTTAAATTTGAAACATCCCCATCCTTTTTGGAGGGGGAAAATATCCCCTCCCATTCTCCTTTTCTTGTGCAATGCTGACAGCAAGGAGGTCCTTGAAGAACCTTGCTGACACCCAGTCAGTTCTATTATCTTTGGTTACTATTCTTTAAAAGGCTTTAAACAATCTGCAAAAAGCATATCAGTACCCTGGTCCCTGGACTGTTTAACAAATATAACCTGAAGGTGAAAGCGTCCTTTTAATATGGATGGGTAGTTGGACTTATTTGCTCACTTTGCTCGGGATAATGGGTGTACTAACAAACTAAGCTAGTGTTAGCTTCCTTTTTGAATTGAAACAAACAGTTGATGTAAGGTTTGTTGACCAGAAGCTCCAGGTAAGAGCTATTGTAAAACAACATGGTTTCACTCATCTTGACAACAGTGAAAGGGATCATTCTGATAATTTAAAGAAACACTGGGATTTGCATTAATTATGCAAAAATAATGCTACTGAGGAAGTTAATTTTACTTTTGTCCAACTGGATTTACAGTAAGATGTCCATATTTATCTGTTGATTGGTCTGAGGTTTAGAAGGAAGAGGACCCCTTGTTCTGTTTGGCTTGAATGCTTTCATAAAGGACATGAGAACAAGACTGGAGATAACTATTGTAATGATTGTAAGTATTTAAACAGGAGTGTATTCTGTTTGATGTGCTTCAAGCCAATTTTGTGATTTGTACGTTACAAAAAACTTCCTTCAATAAAAACATACCTTTTATCTTTCATATTTGTGATTTGCACATTACAGAGTAGACTTCCTCCAATTAAAACTTTCCTTTCAAGGCTTCAAGTTTCATCTTGATCTAGTTTTGATCTAGTGTAACTGACTCAAGGTCAGGAAATCCCCTGTAGAGCTCATCAAGGAATCATCTTTCTCATACTGTAGCTACAGTATGCAGGGCTTAAAGTGAGATTTAAAGAAGGCACAGTTAATGAAATGGCTATCAGTTTGTGTTTAGTTTGAAGTTTCAAGGGCACCATAGCCATTGAGGAGGGTACCATGGAACAGATTCATATACAAAGGGTACCAATATCCTTTTTATTTCTAATAATTCTAGACTGCAAGATAAAAGTTTTAGAGTGTAAGGTTTTCCTGCATTTGGGGTCCTAACCAGTCAGATATATCACTTGTATCTTGAACAAATATGCCAAATTATTAGAAATAAGAAAGGATATTGGTACCCTTTTTTTAAGGAATAAAAAAAGGCATCAATAACAAGACAAAAAGGCACAGCACCAGTTTTGGGCATCAGGATAGAGGTTGGTTTTTAAGGGACATTGTGGCCATGATTGGAAAGGGCACAATGCCCATGGGTGTTGATGCAGTCATTTCTTTCATGCCCTGAACATGGATGACCACCAATAGCAACAGATTGGCCTTCTCTTTTGGCTAGTGTTGAGTGGATAGGGGCCCAAGTTTGTTCCAGATGGGACCTTCCATATGTACAGTATTAAACATCCCCATCCAATAGTAGAGAGTGTACCCCCTGTCCCTGGGTGGAAAAAGTTGGGAAGCTGGGAGGCTCCTTCCCTGGAAATATGGGCATTTGGAGGGAAATTTTGGTCACTGGAGGGAATTTACACCTCTTATGTACATGAACGTATGGGAGGAATTGAGGAAAATGTGACTCTCTTCCCTGGAAATAAACATTTTTTCCAGCCCTGCCCCTGTCTGCCACTTTTTCAAAGGCTTGGAGTTGTAATGGACACTTGTTTTGCATTGCAACTTGACAACTTGGGTGCCTGGATTTTTGAATGTAGTCTTGGTTGTAGAATTAGCTCATTTCAATAGCATTGAATCAGCAGTTTTTTATTGTGCCATAGAAAAATCTTTCTGGCCATTTTGAACATTGTCTTTGAAAGTTTCAGTAAGGGTCTTTAAACTGGGATCATGCCAGTGTATTGGAAGGTATACCCCAAAATAAATAACAAAGAAATTGCAACTTTTTTTTTTATTGTATTTAATATCAGTGACTGCTAAGGGTACAGTGCAGTAAGGGTTTATTATAAAAACTAGAATGCAGAAGCTTGTACATTCATTAAATAATTTGACAGTCAACCAGTGGCATGTTTTTTAAGGGACCCATAATTCTAGATGCAATAAAAATGTTTCTTATTTCAATATGATTGACTGTATCTCAGCTTTATCAACACAGAGCAGATGCTTTAAATTTATTGTGCTGATTTGAGTTGAGGGTGTAAACTAGTACATCAGATAACTGTAATTAAACTGTTGGTATGGTCAATCTTTTGGCTTCTACATCATCATCAAACAGAACTGGGTTCTCTTTATTGAGCTGTAAACCAGGAGCTAGTAATGTATAAAACACTAAAGGAATTTAAATGGGAATTCCCCTATCAAGACACACACTTTCATAACCAGAATCTAAAGCTGAGGGGAAGGAGAAAAAACTGGGCCATGACATAGTATCTTGGGGAGCAAGCACAACAGAAGGTGCTAGTACAGTGCAAATCATTTGAAATTGAAAAGGCATTACTTTGAAGAATGCCCACGTGAGTCCCTCCCACCCCCCCCCCAGTCCTTGAAACCATGTCCTTTTTAAACAATTTAACAAATCATTTATAAAAAGATTGTGACATGACTGAAAGAAGCCATTCCTGAATTAGAATACCAGGGTATACTTATTCAAATTAGGGGACTGCACTTTCCCTTTAAATGCTTAATACCTATTTTTCTGAGTTGAATTTGAAGAGTAACTGGGCATGGAAGTAAAGTTATCATGATGTTGCAGCTCCTTGGTAGAATTAGGTCAGTGTGACAGCAGGTGCATAGCCAGGAAGTTGTCAAGGAGGGGGCAAAACCTGTTGGCAAACTATCTAAGCTTAGCACCACCACAGGTTGGCGCAAAGCATACAAGAAAATTTTGGCCGAAAATGCCTCCCAGATCTCTGGAAATGGCACTTCCCGGGCCATGTAAGTTGCATCTAAACATATTTTTATTTTGAGTTTCTAGCAAAAAAATAAAAATATCATTAAAAAATGGCAAAAAAAGTGCTCAAGGAGAGGGTGGCTGCCCCTTTGCCCCCTGGCCACGTGCCTGTGCAACAGTGAAGTAGATCAAAGTCAAGTATAAAAGTTGTTCACTGACATCACAAATACACTTGACAACAACAAAGCCATCCACATTGGAATACTTGAAATGTTTAGTACCTTCTTTTCGGGAATTTTTCCTTCGTTGAAGATGGCGAAAGTTTGTTGCATAAATCGTCAAGGAAAATCACAAGCCCCACAGTTTTTATTATTGATTGCCAAATATTAAAGCTAGATGGGTTTCTGGAATTCTTCAGAAGAAATATTGAGGTCCAGAGTTTACTTGCAGATTAACTTCATAGCAGGTGTCAAATATGTACCCTCTTTTGGTGTACATACTGGCGAATTGTGAGTGTCATCAAGGTGGGTGCAGGAGCAATATGCCTTGTCCACGGGGAGGGGGAGGACAAACATACAGATTGCACAGTGCTCACTTCATATCCAGTGAGCAACTATAAAGATATTAAAATATTTTTTCTGTGTGATTTCTGTAAAGCATTTAAACCCAACACATGTAGCCTACACATGCACATCCATAAAATGGATCCCTACCAGTTTAGTTAAGAAAATGTTCTTTGAAAAGAGGGAACAATGAATTTATGCTTTAACTGATACTTTGAGTATACACAGTGTAGTTCTTGCACTTGCGCTAAGTTTGACATGTATCCAGAATGGCGATACATTTATAAAACCTGGCCCATTGTGACCTCATGCGAAGAGCTTCTGTGGGGTCATAAAATGCTTTTAGTTGCATCTAAAATTGAATAATGCCATCACACTTAACTGAAGTTGAAAGTTTACATTCAATATGCGAACTACACTTACTACATGATGATAAAAAGCCCTGTCCATCTTTTGTTCATTTTGAAAAGTACCATGCTTGGAGATGAAAATTAGTAAAAATAGGTGTCAGGATATTAATAGCCTGGGTCCTACTCCTATATGAGGTGATATTCAAGTTATGGCATCACTTCCCTCCCCACTTCAATGTGAGTGAAGTAAATTGCTCTTTTACCATCCTTGCTTCTTCTGTTCCCAGATTTTCGTAAGATAATTGAAAGTAGAGATGAGGTTTTTCATAAGAGGGAGTGAGAATTGTGATCCAGTCCCTGCTTCTTGCAAATTGTGTACACCACAACTGACAACTTAAAAATACACTACATGTCAACTTTCAACTAGAACTACTCAACAGCAGTTGTTACAGTTGAACTCAATTGGTTTATATCACAACTTGACACAAGTGTCACATCCAGACCTACCAATTCCCCAGAGTTGTGTTATCAATTAAATTTCATCCATTTGGATGCACCCAGTCTCCCATGTGTAATAAAACCTGACCACTGCACACTTCACATTAGTGAAGGTCTAGTTAAGGCAATTAGGTGGACAGTGAATTCCTCTACAATAGTGAAGTCACGGTTGAAAAACGATGCTTGAAAACATAGATAGGATTACTGCACTCCTATTTGATCAACTGGCATTAACTCTAGTGTATTGACCTTTTGTTGGCGTTCAGATGTATTTTATTGTCCCCTGGGTGAACTAAACGGATCTCCTAAACCTCTTATAAAAAACCACAATCATGCATAAACACAACGGACGGGTTCGGGTAAACCTCATGTTCCTGATACCAAATCCTTTTAACAATCAAATTAAACCCCCTGAAATTGGTTGCCAGGTAACGGACGCGTAACTATTGGGGGTATCGCGTCGGTTACGCCCACTTTTTGTCCTGATTGGTGACCTTTGACTCTCGCGATAAAATTCTCACTTCACGGCGTGTTGACTGACCTCGATTCACGGTCGACAATCCTTTGTACTATGTTATATTTAGCGTACGTACACTCTATCAATGCAACGCTACTGATAATGTATACACAGCAGTTTGCCTGACGACCAAATCGGCGAAAAACTTACCTTTTGCAAGACTTTGTCAACGCGGGTTTCCAGCGGACTGGATTAATTGTTCTTTCTGTGTGTTTTATTTCGTCTGTGCTTTTTCCAATTTTTCTGATCGTGCTTTTGCGAGAAATTTATCAATTACGTGAAACTATTCATACCGGAAATTTGAGCGATCGCTGGTATGTGTGTGGAGTTGCATTGAGGCAAGTACGATATTTCTGAATGTGTGTATTCCACGATGTCATGCTGAGATAACAAGGCGAGGAGTTTTCATCAATTTGCTGACAAAAATAACAAATCGAATGTGTGATTACAAGCGTGTACGCCACTACCAATCATTCCTTGCTGGATATACGTTTGAAACGCAGAACATTTGTCATGTCTGAAAAAGCAGAAAGCTTAGAACAAGTGATACAGGTAAGTTCACTAGTCTAGCCTAGGTCTATACCTGTGAGAGGCCTAGTTTGGAGTCATCCCTATGTAACCAAAATTTTGTGATGCAGAAGGTTTTCCAGTTGGTCCTACAGTAAGTCGTATTGTTCCTTCTGAGATTAAACGGACACTTGTGCAAAGTGAATGTGTACCCCTGGTCAAGTTGAGCAATTGGTGCGGAGGTCTCAACGGTCATACTCATACTCAGTCAAGGTGGTGTGGATAGCCAAACTAAAGGCAATTGCTAAAGTTGGGCACATCTTCAGTGTTCTGTAGCAGTGCGTTATTAAGATTTCGTTTTTGATGGGAATAATATAATCCAATAATTATTTAGGCCTACTTGCTTACATTCGTACCAACATATAAGGGACATCAGGACATTGGTTTTTACTATTTAATACCTTGGACTCATTTTTGTGTTGGTACACTGATTCATGCAGTTGATTTGTGCAGGCTGATATGGGGACAATTGTCTACCACCCCTGGTACCTACTGCCATTACGAACCGCCACCAAAAACTGGTTTGAACTGCCCCAAGTATCAAGGGAGTTGCACCATGTTTCATTAGCAGTACTTGGTTTCTGATGTGTGAATAATAAAATTACATTTAGCATTACTTTTTTCATTTTCTTGTACTGTAGGTGGAGGAATCCATCTTGAACAGTTTTTTCTTTTTATGCCTAGCTCTTTATCAAACGAATCCCAAGGAAACTCAGTACTAAATTCTAGACAACAACACTGATAACTAACCTTTTTTAACCCCATTTACAACTTTATAGTTGTGAATCGCAGCTTATTTTTTCAAGTTCCATTTCCCCATATTAGTACCTTTTCTGTCATCATACCATGAAGGAGTAACCACCGGTACAAAATTTGGTAAAATCATAAAACCCAGCCTACTACCTGCATAGCATCTTGGTCATACACAAGATCATAACATCAACAAACATGCAGTAAATTACCAAGTTCAACATTTTGGTTATTATCTTGATCAATTTTCACAGTAAAACACCTCAAAGTTTTGTTAATATAAGACTAAGAAATGCAGGACATACTGAACTGACATTAAAAATGGTTGAAAGCTTTTCCCAATTTTAGGGGCGGTAAGTCACAGCACTGCTATAACAACATGCAGTTAAACCTACAGTTCAGCTGTGACACCTAGTAAAGTATGTGAAGAAAGTTTAACTTCTGGGTAAATGATCTATGCATTAACAAACAATTCAACCCTCAAGAAAACTGGTGCAGTGTCCCATTTTATTTTAATTTAGCTAACTTTTACTTGCACAGTAAGAATTGATTTTCAAGTTGATTCCGGGCCCCTTTATGCAAATGATGGGTCAGCTTTGTTGGACGTTGTTTGTTTAGTACAAGCTAGCTTGATGTATGTTGGATTCTTCAAATGAGAGTACAGTATATCCAAAATGTGGAAAGTGTAGTTACCACACATTGGAACTTGCAACATTACTCCTTGCTCTGAAATACAAAAGGGAAAAGACATGTTGTCTTTTATGGTATTGATTAATGTTGTTTTGGACTGTCCTAGGAGAGGGGCCAAGGGGAGGGGTGGAATTTTTTAATATATTAGGGTGTGTAGATGCAGTTTGGTACAATATATTGGGCAAATTTGCAGGAAAATACTTCAAATTTTTGACGTTTTTCACAGAGGGAATGAATAAGGGGGTTTTGTCATTGAATGGTGAGGGCAGAAGCATGCTGCCAAGTTCTGCCCCACCACATTATTAACTGGGACCCTCCTACCCCCTGCTTTTTATGCTTATAGCTTACAGTCCTACAGAGTGTTGGTCATTAAATGTCTAAAATTATAAGGTCATTTTCCACATACCAAATATCCATGGATGTGTATTTTCTTACCAAACTTGTTCCATCAGTTTTGTGTTTGTTTACTTGGTATAAATGATATTCACACTTGGAAGAACTTTTTGCAGTTTGATGACAGAATTGGAAGTTGCACTTGTTCCCTAGCTCAAGTTTATAGTTGTTGTGTACTTGTGTATCTAGGACCCAGCTCATGAGACACCACCAGGGCTAGCACTAACTGGAGGCACCTTGGGCCATGACCATTGCATTGGGCTCCTTCACTTTGCTATTATGCCCGGGCCTACAATTACCATGACTGAAAGCCATGGTGCCTCTCTGCATTATTTCTATTTGGTGTGGTTTAGTTTTCAAGGTTTGGCCCCTGGAGATTTCCTACTTGCCTGGCCTCAATGCCATGATAATTTCTGTCAGCTGAAATCCCTTTGACCAAATGCCCTTTCCAGGGTTCGTTTCCAGCCCTGCATTGTGAGATGCTGATGATGTTAGGCCAGTGTTGCATGCAACCTTCCATTGTATCACAATGTGGTGCATCATGTGGCAGATCAAATATCATGTTGGCACATGAAAAAATGGGTCACAGTCAAGTTAGGCATGTTTCTTGTTATGGTAGGTTATTAAAATTAATCCATCTTTTCAAAAGGAATTTGGTATCTAAAGAAGGACTTTCTTGTGCTCTTTCCATTGGTATCATACTGAAAACACAATACATGGCTTTTGGTCAACATGATAATGATATGTGATCAACCATGGTGCCTCATAAAGATGCTTCATGTTATTATGCAGTCGATGTCAAAATAATCTAGTTCAGAGTTATCGTTGCATTCTAAAGGTCAGGGGTAATAAGGGTACATCTCGTCTTCAAATGCGTGGATGCTACTGTACTATATAGCAATACATAGCGCACAATGTTCAAACCTAGGCACAGTGTGTGACTTATGATTGCGTTCATACCCGTATGACCTATGACCTGAAGAGACTGCACATGCTCAGTAACAACCCATAATTGGCTTATTTCAATTTACTGACACATTGGATACTCAGAGTGTAATTTAGCATTATCAATGCATTTAAATTATGTTCAAAAGAGTGACATTTATACTCAACATTTGGGCCAGGAGATTACCTCCCCTACCCTCAGTACAAAAAAAAAGGGTACAGAACTACCCCACATTAAATTTATAATGCATGTATACAAGCACATGCTGTATCTCCTGTTTTTGTGGAACACAGGTTGTGTATCATGGTGCTAGAGAGTTTGGCCAACTTTAGAAACTTAATACGTGATAATTTCATATTGTGAGGGTTGGTTAATTATTCTTAATGGTCAATAAGCAAAATATAGTATGCTGCTCAACTACTCAAATTGTGATGTGAAACAGGCTTCGTCAAATCCTCCGCCTGACAGTCCGGGACAAGAAAAAAGTTACTCGGGCAAGTGCATTGCTCAATATCATAGCCCGCTGGGCAAGTACCCTTGCGAAGTCTCCTCCACAAAGGGGTTTAAATGCATATTAAAAGTGGACAAGTAGATATTCATGCGGACAAGTAGACTAAGAGAACAGCTTGCCTGATGGACGAGTAATGGAAAAAGAATTTGTCGAAGCCTGTTTGAAAGTAATAGGGTAATGCCCCTTTTGGTTCAAATGTTGCCTGTGGTTTAATATTATGTTTTTTTTTGTTTTTTTTTGTCAACAAAGAAAGCAGTCACTCCAAGTTTTTTTTTTTTCAAAAATCTGCTAAATCTTAGATTTCTGTTTATTTTGCTCATAACTATTTTTCAGTACGTCTCTTTAAAAAACAAAACATTGAATGTAGAGGGTACACTCAGGAGCTATTCTGCATGAATTTAGCAAATAAGTAACAAAAATATTGGCACATGATTGAAAGGAGCCATTCCTAAATTAGGATGATGGGGTACACTATTTCAAATGGGGGGGGGGGGACTGCATAAATTTTCCCATAGACTCTTTTCCCAATATGAATTACAAAGGATTGTGGGATAGAATTTTGGTGTGCATCGTTTTTTGCCACAGCAAAATGCCATTGACAACAACGTCGCCTACCAGAATTCTGTCCCACAATCCATTGCAATTGCTATTTGGAAAAGGGTCTATTAAACTTGAAGGTGGGTGCTGTTGAGGAATGGTAGTGAAATTAGGAACCACAGATAATGTTATTTTAAAAGAAATTTTTTATTGCATGATCCCTTTACTAAAGAAAGATATGTTTTAGTGCATTGTGATGACAGTGATTACAGGTGTGTTATGACTTATTCTGGTTACCAGTTATGTACTGTAGTCCAAATATTTGCAACAGTATTGTAATCAAGCAAATTAGCATGACTGTCGTATCCCATTTCATAGTTTGAATAATTCTACAGGTTTCTTCAATTGCCATGTTGGTGCAGTGCCTGTGATCCCAATTACCCTCCCTACCGGATGCTTCCTGTCTGGGATTGCAGGATGGCCTTGTTTCCTGTTAAACTCATGACTGGAAACTGCTCTGAAATTTGTATCATAGATTTAGTGCATTCCCAACACATACAGTGTGTAGTCAATTAAGACTTTGTGCAGTATTCACACTACACGTGGACTTGTTAAAAGGACATTGTCTAACATTGAATGGAGCTTTGTGTAGTATCCCTTATTAATTATAGAAATGAACACGCCTTGGTGGATGGCGATCTGATTGCAAAAGGGAAACTTGTGTGCTCACTTCTCATATATTACGCTGATGTGTTTTTAACAATATTGTAAGTTGCAGTATTTTGATATTTGAAGTGCAGTAGAGTATAAACAGTCTTCAATGATTGTATAATTCTTACTGTACAGTACATTACATTACCTGCTCTGAGCTAGTGAGCTGTATGTCATAGAACTTCAAGACACTGTATATGCTAGTTTACAGAGGCTGGTTGTGAGTTTATAAATTTATGTTCGAATACTTTCGTTTTCTTCACGTGTAAGTACCTGAATTGTTATATCATGTTTCACGTGTGCCGTATGTACGGTACCCATTTGTGTCAGTATAGCTGGCTGTACAATTATGTATCACTTTCAAGATTCAAGTAGGAAATACTAACTTGTTGTATACACTAAAGGAGTTTGATCAGTGTGAATGCGGTTTGAAACACATTTTGAACTGTACATTCGAGGATGTGTTGGATGTGTTGGGAAAGAAGTTGTCACTAAAACAAGTAAGATCTCAAATGCAGTTTTGTCTAACTTTTTTGGTGGGGGGGGGGGGAGGGGGGATGGGGGGGCAGGCAGATTTTGCATATTTTTCAGCACTGTAATCTGTATGGTTCTGTGTATCTGGTATGTGGAGTCCATATTAGCCTAGTGTGGACTAGTGTTTAATTTAGCCTGTTTTATTCTCCAGTGCAATATTCTAAATGGATGGGCCTGGTGTAGAAGTCTAGGGGGACGAATTGTGACCTGATGCTACATCTGTGCTGAAATATTCAAATTTGTCATGCTTGACTTGTGGTAAAATTGAACCAAGAACTTATTTCAAGATGAAAATTTGAGCAAGAATTGCTCATGATTTTCTTTGTAAGACTTTCTGCTTTGAGTTAACAGGTAACACCATGGTGTGACAGTCTTGAGGTGCAAACACGGAGAAACCCCTCGGATATGGTCAGGTAACTGGTTCCACAAATAGGGTGCAGCATATGCAAAGCATCGATATCCATAAGATTTTAATCGTGGATTAGGAAGAGACAGGAGGGCCTTGCCAGAGGAACAAAGACCACGAGGAGGAGCATAAGGAGATAGAAGCTGAGAGATATAAACAGGTTGTTCTAAATACTGAGCACGAAAAGTGAGCAGAGGTATTTTAAATTTGATTCTATCACTAATAGGAAGCCAGTGAAGTTCCTTCAAAAGTGGGGATGTGTGGCAGCGTCTACTTTTCTTTTTGACAATACGTGCTGCCGAGTTTTGAATTTTTTGAAGTTTCTTTATGGATAAATCAGACAAACCATAAAGCAAAGAGTTGTGGAAGTCAAGCCTGGAAGTAACAAATGCATGAAATAGAATTTCACAAGTTTTATCATCAAGATACTTTTGCAGAAGGCTGATGTTTCTCAACTGCCAGTTGACAGATCGACAGAAAGTATCAACATGGTTTTCCATGTTCAGATTTTGATCGAAAAATGCACCCAAGTTTTTCACATTTTTTGAAGCATAAATGAGGTCATCACCAACTGTAAGAGGTGGAAAATCGGGGGACTCAGCTAAAAATTTTGAACGAAAGACAATGCACTCTGTTTTATCACAATTAAGCTTCAGCTGATTAATTGTAACCCATTTGTTCACATCCCGTATGCAAGCTTCCATTGCCTGAAAGGCAGCTTGTATGTCATTTTTGTCAAAGGAAACATATAATTGAGTGTCATCAGCATAATGGTGAAAGTGAATACTATGGTAACGTATAACATCACTTAACCCTGCTAAATACATTGAGAATAGAACAGGACCAAGAACTGAGCCCTGTGGCACTCCAGTATCTAAGGGTTTCACAGATGAAAGAACATTACCAATTTTCACTTGCTGGTGCCTGCCTGTAAGATAAGATCTAAACCAAGTTAGAACAGTACCACCTATTCTGTACTTTGACTGAAGTGTGTTCAGCAAGTTGCTGTGACTGACAGTATCAAAAGCTGAGGACAAATCTAAAAGAACAAGCAAAACAAATTTACCCTCATCCAGCTGTGATGCAATGAAATTGTGTATAGAAAGTAGGGCAGTCTCAGTACTGTGTCCAGGCTTGTATGCAGACAAATATCACGTCAAATATTCACATTTTTGTTCGTTTCATGGAGTCTTAGATCGCAATTGACGGTAGTCATTCAGAAACCATGAAAAATAACTTTATATCTATCAGAAATTACCGTACAATTTTTTTTTTCATATGCATTCTTTCATCGTCTCATGTTTTCCACATAGCATGATTTCCGAAAAATTCTTTGGTTTTCTGCAAAATGTAAAACTCCTGCCTTTAGCTTAATATCAGTTGGTAAGTTGTACAATTTCTGTGTTTTCTCCAAATTGCAATACAAGATTGCAACCTTTAGGGGACAATGATATAGAATCTGATTTGTGTGATATTTGGAATGTTGGGTTGATCTAGCCAGAAGCTTTTAAAATGAAAGAAGTGCAGAAAAAGCTCCTACAAAATTTAGTCATTTCTGAATGAAAATCTATGTGCCTTTTATTTCTCACACATGAAAATTCAATAAGTAGAAATTCCTCCTAGATCTCAATTTGACTTCATGTATTTCATCGTAAATTTTACATGTAAAAAGGAGTAAAACACCCTTGTAATACTAAAACAATGTGTATAAAAACTTCAAAAGAGTTATTTTTTGTAAACAAAGACCTCAAAAAGTTTCTTCACATAATATGTATTAAAGTCAATTACAGTGAATGGAGTTGTAAGCAATTTTTTTTTCATCCAGGAGGGGCAAACATGCTTACCTCCTCAGGGTACATGAAAATGTTTATTTGTGATAAGCACACATGTGTGCCCTTTGTTACAGTACCATCCATATTTCTTGTGACACTTCCATTTCCTCAGAGGATACCCAATGCATGTGCCCTCTGACCTACCTCTTGCTCCTGTAATTGGAAGTGATATTTTATTAGCATTTCAAAGAAAGGCTGCAGAAGTGAGCCTGTCAGGGGAAAATTTGGTTAGAAGTTTATAAAGTGATCTATACTTCTGAGCAGTGTAAGCACTGGGTGGATAGAACTTCTTTCTTCTATCATAGCAGTAGGAAGCGGTGGGGATGGGGAGGGGGAGGGTTTAGCCCCCAGTCAAAAATGTGGGGCAGAACTGTGTTCCTGTGCCCCTTCGATCCAAGGATGAAAACCCCTTATTCTTTCCTCTGTAAGAAATGTCAAAAAATTGCAGTAATTTACCTTAAAATTTGTCCAATATGTTTCACCAAATTGCATCTACCTTCAAATATTCAAAAATTTTCTTAAGGGGAGGGGGCCCCTTAAACCCCTCCCCCAGGATGGAGATCCAAAACAACATTCAGCCCCGCCAGTCTCCAACAGCTTCCTACCCTATGTCTTCTGCTATGTTTTTTTATTAATATTTTGTAAATATACAGGGCTGGAAAAAATGTTAATTTCCCCAGCAAGCAATCAAATTTCCCACAATGGTTACTTGTTTTCTTGTACAAAACCCAGCAAAATCCTCTTCAAGTGCTCATAAAGTTTTCCCCTCCATGATAAAATAAAAAGTTTCCTGCAAGAACGTAATTTTTTCCACCCATGTAAATATAGTTCTAACAAGAGTGTGATCCAGAAATGACATAACCTATGATAAAATGTTATTAAGAAAGATGAGCTCAATAGTTCGAAGCTTAACAGGTTGTGAAGCCTGCTGAGCAGAGATTCTGTACCGTAGGTTGCTCACCAATTTCCATCTTCACAAATGGACCTCACTGATTTAGGGAGAGATTGCACAGCCAGCCATGACTTACAATTTGTTGACAAGAAATCTCTTGCAAGTCATTCAGTCTACAGTATTATCAGATTACCATGTAAGTAATTGTAAGAAGTCTATGTGGATGAGAAGTGCAGGGTGTATGGGAAAATGAAATTTTTACGTTGTCCAATTTGAAGTTATAAAGACTGATAAGTAATAATTATAAGCTGGGCTTTGTGGATTTTTAATGCTTTTCACATCAATTATCCAACTATTTTTCATGTCACCATACCTTTAAACACGCATGTACAATGCTCAAGGTCTTGTTTGTGCTCATAGTTAGCACAAGCAAGACCTTTCATTGTAGGTGCATGTGTGTTTAAAGGTATGGTGACATGAAAATTAAATAGTTGGATAATTATGTGAAAAGCATTAAAAATCCACAAATTCCCTCAAAATCCATCAAATATTGATCATTTCATGGGGTAATTCTTATTTCACCCATGTATCATGAATAAATGTGAGCTAATTATATGCAAATTTGTGACCACAAAAAGATGGAGTCTTCCCGGGCACCAAATATGGCTAATGTTAGCCTTTGCTTTTCCAACCTCCATTTCAAGGACACTTGTAGCATTGATATAGATCTCCTGAGGGATTCATTATGGCAGTTAAAATTGTTTTCTTGAAAAATGTTTATATCACTCACCAAACTAAGCTATCTGATGAGTAATTTAAAGATATTTCATACAGGATTTAAAAGAGAAATTATGCTTTAGCACTGTGCAACACTCCACATCATTATTTTGCATGGACAATTAGTTACTACAGAAACCATCAAAAACTTTCAAGAGGCATACTGTATCTTAAAAATGGTGAAAGATATTGAAATAATTCCAATGGATCCTTCCTTCAAGAACTATATTCTTTCACTTCCAAGTAAAAATCACCTCTTGGTGGCCGTACGTATCACCATAACTTTAAAGAGAATGGCCACTTCACTGTGAAGTAGAACTGTGTATACACAGCCAGGGAGTGTACGGCACATATTGTACAGCATTATATACACATTTTCTTTAATCTGCAGTATGTTACTAAATTGTTGCTAGCCAACAACCATGGATAATGAAGCTTTAATGATATCAAATTAATGTTTACTCAAGAGCAGTTGAATTGACTTTACAGGTAATGTGGCTGCTTGTCACACCTTCCTGTTATATTTGGCTCTCTCATCAAACAAAGATTTAAGTACATAATAAGATTACCCTACATGATTCAGTATGGCTATATACAACCATAAAAGGATAGATAGCCAACAGACCAGATTCTATGGACAGTTTTGAGAGTAAACATGCCTGTGGAGGCAAAGCAAACCCACGCTGACTTCAATTGTTAGTCTGATGTAAATACCCATCATTCTTCAGTTACTAGAGCAGTGCACCTAGTTTCAGCTCCTGCAAAGTGTTTTCATTGTACCAGTTGTAGCGTCTGTTTGCGTAGTGGTCCTCAGAGATGGCTTAACTACTACTAAATGCAGCAACTTCTGTCCGATTGAGGAGCTTTAGTTTCTGAGAGTTGGTTGCTGTGGCAACTGCAAGCCAATACTGGGGGTCATTATAAGGGTAACTTCAGCTGTGGGATGGATTACATGGTAGACTATGTGTATGCGGAAGTGATTACTAATCTTTCACATGTAGTTAATTTTAAAAGAGATAATACTATTAGGGGAGTGCAGTACTGCGTATAAGAACATCTATAACATTACCCGGATGAAGTCAGGCTTGGTTTGTCATATTATTCAGATCATTATTCAAAAATTTGTCGATAGATTTACGTCAGTACGATATCACCCATAAATTTAAAAATTTGATTAGTGAAATTCACGTACAGGTACTGTATTTTCAAAATGTATCCGCAATAACTCCACTTCAGGTTCATGACAAAAGCCAACCTGGGTTAAGTACAGCCCTCTATCAAAGTTTACCATTTCAGAATCTGATTGTGCAATGATGGGAGATCAATGGGTGGAAATGAAGATTACCAGCTCTACAGTAGGATACCTTTTCATTTTCAGGAAGATGCTGCTCTGTGACCCTCCCTAGAGGATAGGCATGGATGTATTGCACTACAGAGGCAGACTGCATTCTAATAAGTTATTTAACTGCAAAAGTCACATTTTGGTACAAAATTCAGAGAAATTTCTATTTGATTGAAAAAATGTGCAGTTTTTAATTTAGATGTGCCTTATTGTTTAAAATTTTTGTCTCTGCCCTTGTCAAGAAAATCTAAAAACTGAAATGCAAAATTTGAGAGTAAAATTATTTGTTGTATTCTTTAATTATTGTAGCTGTGGCTTTTATATGGCAAAAGTCTGCTTATTTCTGGCTGGGGGAAAAGGAAGGTTGGGGGTAAAGGAAGGTTGGGGGTAGGGCAGCACACTATTAGTGTGGTGATTTTTTAAAATACCCACCAGAGATGCGCATGATATACATTTTGCAAAGTGAACTATGTTTGCATGAGATGGCTAGTTTGCAGAGCTTACAGTCACAGTTAGTACAAATATTTGGTTTAATACTGCACAATACATGCAGCCAGCTGACAATAGATTGTGACAAGGAACAGTGATGTTTTCAAACAGACAATATTAAGAACCAACTGCCAAGTGCAAAATTTTGTACACCAAGAGTGTTGAGTGAATTATAGGTCTTGTCAACTTGCTTATTCTAATTCAGATGGTTTATTTCCTGAAGATGTGTCAAAGCAATGACCCTCCCTACCTACATCCTCTCATGATAGCTCTCTTTGTACAGGTGGGTACAAGAGTAAAACTGAAGCAAAGTTTATAAATAGTTACATCTACACACTCACACCAGGGAGTTGCCACTCGGACTAGGTCCTTTGATTCTGTAAGTTTCATACCCCATTGCAAATTACTACATCAGCAGTACAGTCATGCACTTATTACACTTTATTTTGTCTGCATGAGCATAGCTTTGATTTTCAGTTTCTGTCTGTGACTTCAGGAAGCAAGTTAGCTAATCATGTCTCATGTGCATTTACACAAATGGAACTGAGCATGCTGGAGTCTGTGTGTCATGTTTCACTTGCAGATTTTACAAATCATGGAAAGATGGTGCCCATTCAGTTCAAATGCTGTAGTTGACTGACTTTGTTGTTGATGGAGAGACATACAGTACTGTAGCATCAGTGCTTTCATGGGCAAATGTATACAATATGCCAGAGTAGGATAGTGTAGACATACTGTACATGCCTCAGGTAGTATACAGGGCAGGAAGTTCAGTTCTTCAAAACAAGTGCATTTTTTTTTTCCTTATTGGATAGGCCTTTATTATTTGATATGAAAATGTCCCATGTTTGTAAGGATTCTAAGTAAATGCCTGTGAAGGAGAGGACTTGTTAGCAATTTAGGATTTCTGTGTTCCCTGTCATGACTACTGTGAATAACATACCATACCCTAAGATCAGTAATTTTTTACATTGAAAATATTTTCATACATGCATTTCAAGGTTGACATTGCAACTTTTCGAATCATTCTGCAGTTACCTTTGATGTCCATTTCAAATTTCAATATCATCAATTATTTTGCCATTGTAGTGACAAAGTGTCGCATAAAGAATAGGAAATCTACAGAAATGCCATGAACATTAATGACTACCAGGTCTTATTACAGTAGCTACACTGGGATGGTGAGCTCGTGGAATCCAAACCAGTGAGATGATAACGTACAATTTGCAGTGATATGTATTATGTACCATAAGATATACTGTTTTCAGCAATCCAGAATTATAGGTAGGGACTCTATGGCAAAAGTCCTGATGAGTAGTCTGCTCACAGTGCCCCTTGATAAGCCTAGAAATGTGTGTTTTTTTGTTTGTTTTGTTTTGTATTTTGATTACAGCTGTCTGTGTGGTAATATATACCTCTGTGTGTGTGATCAATGGCCATGCATGGTTTAAGATAAACTGTACGGTAGACCTCATGGAATGGCCAGTTGACCCTTCTTTCATCACTATCCCAGACTGACTCTGAAGGCTACTGTACATAGCTGTACTGCATGTGGAAAACCATCGAACCAGCTGAACTGCAGTCAATATGGGGCCACTTACCTTGATCCCAAACACTAGAAGTAAGGTTTTCCAACTCTTGAGTTTAATATGTCAATGAATATGAAGGTCTTGTTAAGAATTCTGATCACTGATGTGAAAATTAAGGTGAATAAAATGGTCTACCCTGTGAGTCATTTTGATTTAAGAAAAATTTTAATATGTGTGTTGATTTATGCAGTTAACATAATTTAATATTACAACATGTTTAATGAGGTTCTGAGAACATTCTGAGACCTGGAAAAATGGATCTTCAGCTTTGTGTTGTGATAAAGTGTAGTTATAAATTTGTCAGTTCAGGGAGTAAAATAAAAACTTGTGGGCAAGAGAGTGAGGAATCCTCCTGTAGACTAGCGTGTAGGCTCCCAAACCACTGCAGCACTTGCTTCTTGGAGTGTATGGTTCACTTGAAAGAGCCAATTGTGGTCACAATGTGCATGCATGCATGGGACTGTTCCAAACATGAAAGGGAATAAGGAGTCGCCCCAAATTTGTGGAAATATAACCGAAGTTAGGGGGTATCTGTTTTACTTTTTTTTTTTATTTTTACCAGAAATTGGAAGATACAGTGCTTTCCAACAAAGACAATGAAGAACTTCCTGGCCTGAGAGGGGAAGGGGACACAACCACCAAGGTGCCAGCCCGTCTGAGGGAAATAATTACAAAAAATTTGTCAGAGGAGAACGGACATCTGACAGAAGAGGAAATGGCATTTACCCAGAGTTTGTCTTCAGTTCAGGAAGAGAATCGTATGCTACAGAGTGAGCTGAGTAGGGTGGAAGATTTGTTGGCTGCAAGCCGAGCAGACAGAGATGAGCTGGCCATCAAGTATCAGGCACTGGCTGACAGAGTGAGTATATATTCCATTACAAAAACCTGTGCCAACTTGTTCCTGTAACCATGCAGGAGCATTCCTGAAAAAAACAAGAATTTGTAAGTTTTTGTGGGTAAAAACATTTGGCAAACCTGTGTATTTGGAACTCTCCTGATTCAGGTTTGACACATGTTGCCACACATTTTATTGTTTTCAAAGTCATGGCATGAGTTTTGCCTCACAGTCCTTTCTGGGTGTTTTGCACATAATACCAGTGAAAACCTGTGGCAAAGTTGTAACTGGCCAACTGTGTCCATGTCAACAGAAAACAGGGTTTCTTTTTCACTTGAAATATGTGTGGTTGCCTAGATAGCAAACTCATGTGAAAACCTGAGGATTTAGAGCAAGTTGACACATAGGTATTGCAAAATTGTAAGGCTACTTACATACAGTTAGCATAATGTACTTCATGAAGCATGGAGCACCAGGTTAAGAGGACATGAGCTGATCAGGTTCGGCAGCAGTGGCACTGACTTATTTCAGGGGAGTACAGTTGTCTGGGTGGGGGGGGGGGGAGGGGGATATGGGGGATGGGAAATTAGGTGAGCAACTTCAACCTCTGTCATAGCAGAGATATCATAACTTTGAAACATGTATTACACTCTCAGATTTATAAATATCCCCTTCCCTGAAGGAAAAAAGAGAAAGGGACAGTAAATATTTTGCTTTATTTCAAAATTTCCAGTGCATAGACAATTTCAGAGGAACTTAGCAGATGGTTTAAAAAATCCCTTCTTTAAAGCGTAGGATAATGTGAATAAACTTACTTTTGGCCGAGTCTTAGCAGTTTAAAGTTTCAGTCAGGGCTGGAAAAAATGTTTATTCCTCAGGAAGGGAGTAAAATTTTCCACTATTCCTTCAGCATTTTCATGTGCAAAAAAGGTATATTTCCCTTCATTTGCCAAAATTTTCCTCCAAATACTCAAGTTTCGTGGGAAGGAGCCTCTAAATTTCTCAGTTTTTCCTATCTTAGTAACAGTAAGCCTGCTATGCTGGCTCACTGTCCCCTTTTAAGTCAACTGTACATGTATGATGTTATGTAAGGTCAGGAAGATGTTGCCATGGACTTACAGAACATACCTGCTCAGCACGGTACAGTAGTCAAAGAAAGCAACTCCCGGATTGCACATGGAGTGCACCAGTGACTTATAACCTGACCATGAAGGTTACTTTTCAAAAACTTATCAAAACATTCAACCAATCATAATCTCCCATCAGTTGGCAGTGTACATGACCTTTCAGACAATCAACCTGCTTCTAGTTCAAACAGTAGTTTCTTCACCTTGTGTGATACTTAAAATTTTTTTCGTTGTTTCCTCACATATTTCAATGAAATTTATCTGTCAGATCATGTCATCCCATTGTATATTAATAACGCAAACGCTTTTTACACACCACTAAATTAAAAGCTTGCATATGTAGTTTAACTTGCAGAGGATAAGTTTTTATTAGGCCCTAACCTTTTTTTTCAATTTGAGGAAGCTTATTAACTAGATGATACAATGACCACCTACCACTCAGTCTGGTTATGAAGTTTGAAGTATGGAACTTAATTTGAGCCACTGTGGAGTGGCTTCATATTAAACTTTTGTCACAAGAATAATTTTTCAAATATCAAGGATTGTTGTTTATTATAGCACAAATATATATCATCCTTGTGGACCCTGTCAGTTGTAACTTATCAAGGGTAGGAATTAAGGCTCCACCTTGAGGGCTCATGTGCATGAAACATTGTAATAAACACTTCAGAAGGGCAGATTCACAGCATTTTGGACTTGCCTATAATTGGTCAGTTTTCACTCTTCAGATCCAGATTTTAATTGTCAGCAGTACTGTGTATGGAAAAGAATTAAAGTTAATTTAATGGTTAATTTATTGCTTCACTTTCACATTCTAATTTTGAGAGATTTTATGATTTTTGTTTATGGCACTCTTGTGTATTTTGCAGTTTCATAAAATGACCTACCTGTACTTGTACAAGATAATAAAATGGTTTTTAATGGAGTACAGTTCATCAACAGCAGTATAATATACATTGCATTTTTGTAGAACTTCTAAATTGAGGGATGAGTGGCCATCAGAGTTATGATTTTCAAAGTTCATCAGTGTTGAGTCAGTGTAGCTAGCTTTGAACAGCTGAGTATTGTATAACATGACACTGAGTGCAACATTCATTTAGTGTCAGTATTCAGATGTTGGGGTAGGGGGGGGATGGTCAAACAAAGCTCCTTTTTGTCCAGATATCATTTGTTTAATTGTTTGTGAGTTTGTTTCATTTTGTTATTGCTTACTTTTTGTGGAAACAATTCCCCTTAATATTTCCCAACCAGTGACAGCTGTCAGATATACACTCAGTTAAAATTACAAAAATTGACAGCTTTTGTTTTATTTCTAGCACAGTATTAGGTGTGGAGATCTTAACTTTTAAGGGTACAAAAAGTTAAGTATCATACAATGGACAGGACGACCAAAGTTAGTGTGATTATGGAACCTAAATAGTAGGTGTTATTGAAGCTCTGATTTGGTTTATAGTGTAGACCAGTGGTTCTCAGACTTTTTTAGACTACCGCCCCCTTCAATCTTGAACTGTCCCAATGCCCCCCTCCCCTTGTCCTGCCATTCATAGTCGGATGCTCAGCAATATTTTTTCTCAGTTACCTTTTCTATTGCAAGAACAACAAAAACCTGCAGAAGGCAGGCATACTGTGAAACTGGTATAGAGGTCCCAGATGTAGTTCAGTCAGTGTGAAGGGTGAGCTTGGTGAAACCCTGCGAGATTACGAATGTCTGGTTCCATTTTAGTGAGAAGCGGAGGGGAACAGACCACCTGGATGCCTTATTGTTCCCTAAATTGCTGCAGTGATGTGTCTTAATCACCAGGGACCCCCAAATCAGTACCAATGCCCCCCTATTCTCCGTGTACTCTGTAGCGCCAACCTTGGACTTCCCAACACCCCCCAGGGGGTGGTAGGGACCACTTTGAGAACCACTGGTGTAGACAATGTCAGTGACTTTGAAAGTTGAAAAATAAGTTGAAAGAACATGGATTAAATTTGATTATATTGACATAGATCTCTGTTTAAGTACTTTAGCACTTTCCTACTGTGCATATTACTGCCTCAAAGTTGACCACCTACTTCATAGCAATGTCTCCCTGCATGAAAAAAACAAAAAATCAAGATTTTTGTGATGGATCTGGTGAAATTTTCTTTTGCCTCAAAAACATTGTACCAATGTACAATGCCTTTTAAAAAGGCTGGAACAGAGCTTCTTTCTCAGCAATAAATTGCACTCATTATCCCTCACTCAGTGCAGCTGGTGGCACCAACAAATGTAACATTTTGTCATCTCTGAGTTCATTTAAATGAAGATCTATATTCCCATTGTTATTTTCACACCTCACGTATCTACACTTTAAATTATTCTTTTTACAAGCCCCTTTCATGAAGTCAGATCAACAGTCACACAATTCACATTCAACATTGTACCTACACACTTCTTCTTTACACCAGCTGTGATGCCTCAAGCATACACTGCCTCTGTAGTTCTTTTATGTTTATCCTCAGTGAATAACAAAAGGTATTGGCAGAGCTTTTTAATTCCTTTCACTCTGGTTTCATAAAAGCACTTTCATACAGTAAGTCCCTGATCTGTGGAAGGCTGGGCAAGGTCTCCAGAAAGTTCAGTCATTGAACTAAAGTACCTCAACATACAGCAAACTGTTTATTTCTAAAATAATCTATAGAACAACTTGCAGCTGCTTCTAACCTTTCATTTTAAAATGAATATATACAGTTTAGCTATACTTTGAAGATTATTTGTAATAACTAATAATAAATGGAATATATACTCCATCCTTGAGAATAACAGTTTGAACTTTAAAAATCTTTTTGGAAATTACAGTGACCATGTTCAAGGTTTTAGTCATCATGCTTTCAAAGAATTTAACAAGATAAGAATAATGTCTTAAACTTTGGAGTAACTTTAAGCTCAGTCCATCAAGAAGCCCAGGGAAGATTTCTGTTTGATCAAGTTCTCTTACAAATACAACTTGTCACCTGTATTGTCTCCTTTTGTTATTTAAATGAAGACTTTACCAAACAGCGTCTCCTTTTCACTTCAAGTCGTATGAATGCAGCAGACTCTTCATCTCATCAATTACATAGAGCAAGCCTCTTAAGAATGGAGTAAAATCAATACTAGGATTCTTATTGGCAAACAGAGTTGGAGGGGACGCTTGCTGTTATTCAAAATCTGTGTTTTACTGTTGTCCGGCGTGGTGTTTACAGGATGCAAAGTCCTGTATTAATTGAAATTGTGATTTAAGGATAAACTTATATTTATTGGGAATAAATATTATTAACTTGGAAGCAGAGGAAGATGGAAACTGAGGAAGAGGATGCATTTACAGAAGATGGAGAGACACCAAGTGGTTATGTGAAAAATAGAGTTAAACAAGCAAGTAGCACTGTGTTTGTTTGTCTGTGTGTGTGTGCCTATAGTCTCCTTTCCTGCACTCTTTTTGAGTCTTTTATAAATGACCTTAGAACTTTGGAATTTGGGTAAATTGCATAAAAATTAGTTTGTTGGTCTGTTTGTGTTACAAACTCACATCTTTAGGATGGTGGTATACATGTTAGCATTGTGCACTGTGCAGTGCGTTACAGTAGTACAGGTATTTAAAATTATTTTATGCATTGATGCACACATTCTGTTCTATAGTCTAGAGGAAACTTGGTGAAATAAACAGATCAGTGTTGACAGTCCCAGGATGTGTAAAATAATGGGTTTATTATTTAATGAACAAAGAGTAACACTGACTCCTTGGACTTTGCATATAATTAAAGTCTGGCATAGCAAAAGAGGTTATATTAAATCAAGACTAGAAATGGACTGTATGCAAAAGTTTATGATCATCCAGGATGGACCGGCCTGATGGACTGTCGTGCAGTAGAGTTCTCTCAGGTAATAAATATTGGAATATTTGTGACAGTTGCACAATGATGCTTCAGCTGATTGTGTTATCATATGACAGTGACACATTTAACTCAGGAGTCAAATAGATTAAAAATACAATGAGGCCAGATTTTATTACTACAGCAGCATAGGATTGTACCAAATTGCAACCCAGTATATGGTAAGTAAGTACTGTCTTCAGGCTCCTTGAGGAAGCATGTCAGTCTACAGTTTACCACACCAACAGATTTATATGAAATTGAATGTTTAAGGTAGTCAACTTGCATGTTTTAATTTTTTAACTTCTAGCACCATACATAAAAGAACATGTAAGTTGCTTAAATGAGCAGATATTAAACATTGTATACATACAGTTAAAAAACCCTGGAAATAAACTACAATCTCTTCATTATCTGAATGTTAATAAACCAGAGAGAACTATAGAAGGTTTATATTATTGATACAAATTATCTTTTAAGTGGACTTAAATGCTTGTTAAAAGTTTATGCTAGTCATGGCATGTTGATGAGTGGCATTAATTTGGGACTTCATCCTTCACTTCTGTACAAATTAATCACCTGATGACATCACAGGATCTTTCTTGCTACTTCATGTAACTGCACTTTTAGTTTTCTGGGTTTTATATTTGTTTATTTTTGCTTATTTTGAGCATTTTCTTGCCAATTTATGCCGCTTCAAACAAATATTTTTCATTATCACATCTCAACATTTAAGGTGTGGCTACACTTTCTGTTTCTTTTAACAATTCATTTCTCTTTTGAAGCTCCTAATACCATGATTTTGCACTAACAGCATTCAAAATAGCTGGTAATGCATCGCAAAGTGTAACATACTTTCTTGTATGTGTGATGCAATCTAGAATTGTATACTGTTGGTAAAAATGCAATGTTCTGTGATTGCCAGTCTAAAAAAATTGCAACAAAATGAAGTTAACCACAAGCAACAAGGTAAAAATTGCTACACAGACATGAAGAACTGTTGAATGTGTTGCTTTTTTGTTTGTTTTGGCTATGCAAAAGAAAATGCACTAATTCAAACTCTTTGAATGTTAACATGTTGCTGTGATTTTGAAGAAAAGTACCTCAGGTCATTACAAAGGTAAAAGCCAGTTGTTTGGAATGTTCCTGCAAAATTTCTCCGTTTGCAAAAGTCTCCAGATTACCGTACATATAGTGTGAGTAAGAGTGTATTTACGAGTCTGCCATGCACTACTGTACACCTGCACTTTGCCCTGCACTGTCTACTAAGGAATTGTGTTTTATCAGAAGAGGTAGTTGAAAACTTGTATGTGAAGGATGTGACATCACATACTGTATGAGCACTGAAGCTGAATGTGTCAACTGTTATGAAATGTTGTCATATAAAGCTGAGTATTGAGTCCTCAAATTTCCTTGAAAATTATTAGAATTTGTTACAGTGTTTTCATTAGGGCTCGGAACACGAGGATCCTGGGACCCCTGACATTTCATTTCAAAAGTCTGAGAAAATGTTGAAGGGTCTCACAATTTCTTCAAGAGTCCCATAAAAGTATTAGGCTGATATTAATTTCACTCTTGGTCAGCAGGGCATTTGTGAACTTTTATGGAGAGGTTTTACAAGATTTAGAGTAACATGTCAGTGCATGAATAGCCGGAGCTTGTGCATCTCGCTGACGCACGGGATTTTTTTTTAAAGCGTCCAGGGGACTTGATGTGCGTCTGAGACCCGGGACTCCGGGTTAACGAAAATCATGTTATTCGTAAACATACATATTCCATGTGCATCAATTGGTACATCAATTACTGAAATGTATTTGCATAGTTTTTCATACAACATCATGGGAGATGAGAGCAGTAACCTGTTTTTAGTTTTAGACTTTGGGAAACTTCTGGAATCAGCTACCAGAATCATGATTCCATACAGATAAGAATTTATTCTAAATCCTATAATATCCATATTTTTTCTGCCCCCTGTGGGCTGGGGGTTGTAGATTATGCCCACGGTATTTCCTGCCTGTCATACGGGGCGACTAAAGGGAAGGACTTGAACCATATTTGAGATGTATTTGAAACCGTATTTAAACTTTACCTTTTTATCTAGTTGACGCTATATAACACATTTTGTGTTGGTGTGTCGTTAAATCTCATCTAACTGCACATCACTTACAGTACAGTAGTTGTCTGCCAGTCTCAGCCACATAACAATATCTCCGTGTACTATGCTGTATGCACTTTATACTAAAGTTCACTTAACCCATCCCAGCACCCACTCTGACAAACTCACAGACACATTCTATGTGCTACTTGCTATGTAGTCATTTACCTTCTCCTCAGTGGGAGCATGCCATTACGTCAGGTTCAGGCCGGGTGGAACGCTCACCTTACGACTACAATTCTGAAATCAGCGATTTCATCCGCAAAGGAGAAAGGAGACACTCGGATGTTAATGGAGTCAGTCCAACTCACTCTAGTCATGACTCTACTTCTCCTAGGAGACATTCAGAGCCTATGTTATCCCCAAATCACCATGGCAACATGTTCGTACCAAATGAGCAAGACACATTTCCTCTTGAAGAAGAAGATGAAGAATGCATAGAGGAGGAGAGGGAGGAATCAGACTTCAATCAAAATGATATCTCAAAAGAGGAAAATAGATTGGAGATTGCTGAAAATGTTGAACAGTCCAGTGGAGCTGAAGTGGAGGAGATATTGTGGCATTCTAAAGAGGTGTTGTGATTACATCATTAATACCTTTAATGTAATTTGTCTTTTTCAGTATTTTTATGATGCATTCTTAAGCCACGCCTAAGAATGCATCATAAAAATACTGAAAAGCATTCTTAGGCATGGCTTCATTATTGCAGCTTCTGTTGTTGGATTTGTATACAGTGCTAGCTTTCATCGGAATTGCAAAGACTTACTTTCGTAGCATTTATGACAAATAACATTGCAATCAATTTATGTTCTTTTGGAAATTGATGCAGCCATAAACACTTAACAGTATTATGCTTCATCAAGGTCTGTGGTGTGTTATATAAGGAACAGATACATTGTCTGCTCACTTGGGAAATGTATTGAATGATTCAATGAACATTTTGTTATAGCACCGTGACAAATCCTTATTTATTTTGGTGCTTGATGAAATGGTCTTTCATCTGATTGGAGTCAGTCCTTGTTAATATGATAAAAGCATTTTGCTGAATATCAATTTAGAGTCAATTCTTCATGTAGGAAGAAAAAGGATCAGTCCAAATTTCAAGTTAACTGGAAAATATTAAGTTTTTATGGGTGTAAACTTTCCAAATTTATTGACTGTTTTCTTTTTTTTTATTTTTTGATAATTGTGTGTTGCTTAGTAGAACAATTAGTAGAGGTATGTCAAATCAGTTCAGTTGCTATGACAACAAGGCTAATTTTGCTTTGTGACATTGCATTGTGTGTTCATTTACATCACATCCTGTAAGCGTTATGGGGTCAGCACTACACTGTCGTCAGATAAAAAGTATTTTTGACAATTTTTGGGTAGAATATAGAGCAGGATTGATTTTTCACTATTTGTCTTTTATCAAAGTGTTACCTTTCATAGCTAGCTGTCATTCATGATACGTTTTGTCAATATTTTCAAAAGACAGAGGCTTGTTTGTGCAATCAATGCTGTCTGCCCTTTAATTAAAGAAGTTTAAGCTCTTGCTGTGGAAGAATGATAGCAGTTTTAAAAATATTGAACAAAAGTGCACTAATAACACTGTAGCAGTTTGCTATTTAGTTTGATGCATACTAAAACCCTTAACTGGATCCATTCTTTGAATTGTATTAGTCAGTCAATCATGTTACCAGCAAAGTGGTGTCATATTGCAAGAGCTTTTTCAAAACAAGATGGACTTTCTTCAGATGATTATGTTTAGGGAAGTTGAGGAAAATGTACAGTACAATAACTGGATCGAAGATTAAAATTTGCATGCTGAATGTTCCTGGGAGTATTGGTTGCGTTTTAATTTAGCAAAAGTATTGATTCATTAGACCTGATGGAAAACTTGAAAACTGACGTGAAGTGTTTTCAGGTGGGTAGAAAAAAAAGACTCATTTTGTATTAAGGTCATTGAAAAGAGGTAGAGTGTGAAGGGTATAACTATGTGTAATATTTACTCAGGAAAATGACCATAGCAGGCAGCAATGGGCATGTTCAGTTGGCTCTAAAAATTTCTAGTCAACAGTAATAATAAAATTGCAAATTCCATCTGATGTCCACCTTGCACAGGCAAGTCTCAATCAAGTCCCCTTCAAGTTCTTAGACCTCTCCCCCAGGATTGCAGTTAATGTACTTGTCTCTCCTCAAATCCTTGGCACATACCAGTACCCCCTTCTATTTTTTTTTTTTTTTTGTTATGTATGTGATTGTTAAAATTATTTTGATGACAACTTCTGGAGTTGTACGTTTCCATAACACCCCCACCATCAAATTTCAGTAACACCCCTCCCCACCACCACCATCAATCAGAGATATGCTCATCAGAAGAAGCATGCAGTTCAAGTTGTAAACATTAAAATTCTTTGACATTTTTCATGACATCATTGTTGCTGTATACTGTATAATGAACCTGGAATATTAAAACTCAGTTGTGTCTCTCCCCACATGCTGACATCTAGTGTGTCAATTATTACTTTAAAATTCAAAGATAAAATGTTCCAAATTTGGTTTTTATCTCAAAATTTGATTCGCCAGTTGGAACAGTCATACAAATCAGAATCAGGGATAGAACGTGAAAGAGAAGAACAGAACCGGAATCTGGTGGCACAAAATGTGGAACTTAGAAGGAAACTTGAGGAAGAACATGCCAGCTATAAAAGAAAATTGCAGGCTTATCAAGATGGACAGCAACGTCAAGCCCAACTGGTTCAAAAACTCCAGGCAAAGGTGAGAATTCAAGTGATTATTATTTGTTAATACCATAAACTGGTTGCTTAAAGACTATTCAGCAAAGTTAAGTCAAGTTCAACTGCAGGGGCGGGAAAAAATGTTTGTTGAGAATTTTCCCAGATTTTCTGCATTTTGTCATTGAACAAAGAAATGCAGTTTTCCTCTTAGTTTCCAAAATTTTCCTTGAAATTCAAAAATTCCTAGCAAGGAGCTTCCCACATTTCTGAAGTTTTACCCATGTTCAACTCAACTGCCTCAAAACTTCACTCAAGGTGAGAATTTGTGTAGGTGGTTGTCTCTCTGTAATTGCAGTGGTTCTTAAAAAGTTCTGTGATCTTAGAAGCCATTCATACAATGACTTTTAAAAGTCAAGCCTACCATGTTTAAAACCTCAGGCCAAAGTTGAGAGTTTTACTGGTTGTTTGAGACTTGTATATAAAATCTAAATTTTTAGTCTTGACAGTCACCTGTAATGAAAATCATTCATTTGCACATTCAGTAACTTGAAAAGTATTTCGTTAGAAATGAACTAGGTGTAGTCACTATTAACGTGAATCCTGGGAATCGAGGATTGTTTGACATTACATGTGACTTCATGGTCACTTTCTTATACCTTGCAAAGTGTTTAGTCATTGTGTCTCCAGTAAATATGGTGTCACACTTTTGTTTATATTCACTGTTTCACAAAGTGTACCGTTCAGAAAAAAAAAATCTATTAAGAATTTGGAAAGTAACCTTGAAAAGCTGGTTGTATTGAAGAAAATCATTGCAACAGATAAATTAAGAAGTTTAATACTACTGCCTTGCTCCAGTACAGTATGTAATAATAGAAGTTACTATATTTAAACATTTTTCTACCTGTCATGACAAAAAAGGTCATACTTTAAAAGCAAAACATGATACCATAGTGACATTTGTTTAGATTGTTTATGAAAATATTTTCTCCCTTCACAAGCAAAGAATTATTATAACCATTTCCTGCTTGTGACAAAACAGGGATCACATCACAAGGAGGTATCTTATAGCTGTTTGCCCTTTTAGTGTTTTTGTATAAACTTATAATCTCCTCCTTCATACATGCATTTACTTCAAGAAAGCTATTATCTTAACATTTTATAAACATGTCACAAACAGAACCTTCCATCATGATCTAACCACATAGTCTCACTAATACGTTCGGGCAATAACTTTTCTTCCCAAACAATTAGGCATTACAAGAGTTACGATTATTGCATATTTTGAAAATCCCATAAAAGTTAGAGTGAACAAATTATTCATAAGCAACAAAGCATTAATTTTTTTTTTTTTTTTTTTGTAAGAAACCTATTTCTTGAAGATAAAGTCACCCAGCTGCATTATTTTAAATTACCTAGTCATTCTATATGGACTATAGATCATGGATTTTAAAGGCATGAAATATTTCTGTACCACAGACCAATATTTCCCATTAAAAAGTTGACAGTTTCTGTCTTGTGAGAAACACAGGGTCATATACATGTAGCTGCAAATGTAGCAAGATCTAAAACTACAGTGCTAGTTATTTTATCAAAGTAATATCTTTCCCTCTATGTTTATACTTAATTTACTTAGTCACAGTTTCTTTTCCTTGAGTTACTAAAAAATGTTTTATGTTTTCTCCAATAGACCCTTTTCTAAATAGCAGTTAATACAAAGGATTGTGGGATAGTGTTTTGGTACGCATCGTTTTTGGCCACAGTAAAATGCCATTGACAAATATTATGCGCACAAAAACTCTTATCCCATAATCCTTTGTAACTGTTATTTGGAGAAAGGTCTACAGAAGATAGAAGTCATCCCACTGCTTTCCTTTTAAATTTGATTTGCTTCTAATTTTGTTTGCTATCCTCTGCCCAAAATCTTGTCCAAAGGTCCTGCAGTACAAACGAAAATGTGGAGACTTGGAGGCACAACTTAGAGAGAAATCATTGGAAACAGACCGAAGTGCTCTTGCTGTAAGTTGTTACCGTAAATGTTGGCGTTGCCTGGCTCTAAAGCTACAGTATGGGGGGGGGGGGAGGGGGATGACAAGTAAAAATGCAACAGATCCAAAAGTTAGAGGGAGTAAGAAAAAGGGTGTGATAACACAATTAGTATTGGATCATTATTAGTACAGTATTCAGTATTGGTATCGGCTGATATCCCGCTTTTGTCCTTCATCGGTATCGGTAAAATTTACCATAAATTCTGATACTAAGTAGATATTCATGGTCCCATAATTTATTGAAATTTTACATTATTTTAGTTTATCTGACTGTTAGACCCAATGTTTCACTTCATGAAAATGACACAACACTTAGCAGTACAGTAGTGTCAGTGGCTTATGGTTTAATGTGCAGTACGGGTGAGTACGCTCACTTCTCAAATATCAGTATTGAATCCGTATCCGCCGATATATTGAGAATAAAAATAACAATATCTGTACTATTGGCTTCTTGTAATATCGTACCATACAACTCTGAACACAATGCGGTATTTCATTCAACTTTATCAAACCCTAAAATTGTGAAGGCACCACTTTTGAACAGTGTGCTTAGGAGGAGAAGTTGCTATCCCTCCCCCCTCCCCCCCCCCACCTATTCCATAACTTTTATTCATCTAGAATGGTCAGTGATAAATTTGTTTTGAAAGTGCACTGCTTCATTTCATTTCATTTTACACTTAGTGCATTACATAAATATAAAATTTATTAAAAATACACAGGTTGATGAGTACAAATTTTAGTAAAACTAAATGCTAAAGGTACTCCGGCAGGGTTGTCACCAGGCCAAACTTAGTGCTGGGTAGTTCTTGACCGTGACCCTTAAGAGATCACCGTCCTTGGATTTAGATAAGGTGTGGATATTTTTCTGCACTCTAAATTAATGCTCCAATTGGCTGTCGCATTCTGAGATTAATGTTACAAAATTTCTTTCAAAAATCATAAAATTATAGTACCATTATTGGGAAAAAGTGCTGGGCACAGTGTTTTTATTTTAACATGAGTGGCGGGCACAATTTACTAGTCCCAAGTGGGGCCACCCAGCGCCGCCTGCGCAATTTTTTTTCCCACAAGGTTATGGGCAAATCATGCCAATGGACCAATCAGCTTCTTGAAAATAGGCCACACCCCTAGTTCCAAAATGACAGCTTTCCGACCCTTTTATTGTAATTCTGACACCAGATTATGAAAGAACAGGCCAAATAACCCTTGTCCATGTAACCCTAACTCTAAAAATAACCCTAACCATGATTTTGAAACAAATTTGAAAACTTTTGAAAATCAGATTTGCCCATAACCTCGTGGGAAAAGAAGTGAAGCACGCCGCCCAGCATAGTGACATCCCTGCACTCCAGTCATGTTAGACATGGTAGATCTCATAATTCATGGTGCATCACCCCTCTTTACTGCCTATGTAACCCTCACATTACCTGCAATAAGTACTGTACGTAGCAAGTACATATAGTACCGTACAATAGATTTAATAACAAATACTTTTTTTTGTACCATTGAGATATATTATGACCTTGGCACAGGGAGAAAGATCAATGACAGCACACGCTTGCCACACTGTGACATTTGTAATATGTAACAAAATACATGAATTTTTGCTGCATTCTGACAGTTTTCACATGTACAGTAATGGGATATAGTGTTTTCAAAGTTGACCATAGACAAAACATTTAACAATTGTATTTAAGCTTGCCATATGCCTAGGATTTCATTTCCTAAAGAATGACAAGATTGTCATTCAGTCAGAATAAGATTGATCATAAAGTTTGTTTACATTGCAGATGTAGCTATTCCTTTAGTCCAAATTAAGTCAGATTGCAAGCCTTTATGAAGCAGCTCGAGGTGTGCTGCTGTTGTTGCTTCCATGGTATCATCTATTCTGCACCTCTTGCCATTAAAATTGGGTCCAAAATGTGTCCTGTAACACTCACTGCATCTTTATTCTTTATTTACAGCTTCAGTCAACCTCTGATAGCCTTCAGAGCCAGCTTGAAGATGCAGAGAGGAAACTGTCAGAAAGAGAAAAAGAACATTCATCTGATCTAGAGGGTGCCCTCATCAGACTGGAAGAGGAACAACAGAGGTACAAAAAATGCTACACAGGAATTATTTCAAGTGTCTAATTTACATGAAGGAGGCCCACTTAGGCTTTTACTTATAAAAAAACTAGAAAGTTATCAGAAGCTTTACTTAAATTTGAAAATCTCATTTTTTACATGAAAATAGGAAAGTTTGTTGGTGTGAGACATTGTTCATATAAAGATGAAGGGGAAAGCCACATTTGTATTCCCTGCATTTCCTTTGTATGTCAAGTTGTTTTTCTTCTCGGCATGTGTGGGAAAATATGTTAACTGGTAACGACATGATCCTGTCTTAAATGGAGAACTGGAACATTCCAGCCTAGGATTAAGTCACAATTTGGGTGAAGAACATTTAGGTAGAAAATGAAAGGTAAAGCCAGGGAAACCGTCGTAAATATTTCATATATTTCAAGCATAATTTGATATTTTGTTTCAGGAGTGCCAGTCTTGCTCAAGTCAACTCGATGCTCAGGGAACAGCTTGACCAGGCCACAGAAGCAAATCAAGCCCTCAATGAAAATGTCCAGAAATTGACGGAGGAACTGACAAGGACGAAAGATGAATATGAGGATAGAGAAAACGAATGGAGAGAGGAAGAAAAGGTAAAAGATAAATGTTTGGGTCCTGAACGACCCACCCTGAATAATTTCTACCGGAGACTATCCCTATCTCCTATCCCAAACAACTCAGAATTTTCCTGATGGGGAGTTTGAGGGGGGAAGTTGCCCAGTGAGTTGCAGGAAGGGGTGAGGGAATCATTGGGGTTGGAATTGTCTACAGAGAGGGAGCCCGGAGGTGAGTTGTCTGATCAGGACTCTTCTAAAACCTGTCTCTATTTGCACTATACAGGTTCTTAACATTATGTCAGTGTATTTTTGATTGCCTTGCTTGCTGTAACAACTCATGTACAGAAAGGGCGGGGCTGAATGAAGCAAGCTCATGGCACCGTGGACCTAGATTCAGTGAACACTTGGTGGTTTCGCTGATCAGTAAACAAAGAGACATGACACATTGTCATTGTCAAAAGCTTCTGTACACTTCCCATAACTTGTTTATGACCATGCTTTTCTATGTTCCTACTGCCCTCACAGTGTCAGGAACAGAGCAACATTTGCATTCTTTAAGAAAAAGGTTTCCAAGCTGCATTTGAAGTAACTTTGGCCAGTTGGGGTGGGAGGGGAAGGGGGCACGGTTTTGCAGGTCAGTATCTGAGAACTTTGGAAAAGGAAATGGTTGCATACCTTCCCATCCTCCAGCACTCATATTAAATGTGTTCACTTTGTAAGTAGTATTACAGGTAGTTCATGTTTAAAATAAGGCCACACACACGTGGGTAGAAGAACGTTGATAAAAAAGATAACTATTTTCCAAAAAATTTAAATGTTCCATAAGAGGGACAAAAGTTGCTGAAATTTCTTTTTATTGCTTTACAGTCTTTCAATGACTATTTTAACAATGAACACAACCGTCTGTTATCTTTGTGGAGGACTGTGGTAGATTTCCGTCGATCTTTCGGAGAGATGAAGACTGCCACAGAAAGGTATACTTAACTTTCTTCATCTTGTAATTTTCTTTACAGTCAATTTGTGCTTTCATCCAAACAAAAAAAAAGTCAGATAGACATGGTGACTTATGCAACGGTCAAAGTTAACCTTGACTTTTACTATCACAGAATCTTTTAATATTAAACATAGAGACCTTATACTAGAAAAACTAGGTGTTTTCCATCTGTGTTCTGTTTTCAAGCAACTGTTTTTTGATCTTACTTACCTAAAATAATTTTTGTATGGGTTTTGGTATTCAGCTCCTGTCTATAGCTGTTTTTGTGATGGATTTTTGCATTTTATTTGTTGCCAAAAATATGGGATTGAAACTAGTCCTTAGAGAGGGTAGGGGAGTTTTCAACAGACTGTGAGAAAAAAGTTTTCTTGTGAGAAAACATGAGCTTAAAGCCAAGAAGTCAATGTAGGTGAAGTGCATGCATGAACCTCATTTTATGTACAGCATGAGTTTCTCCGAAGCTTAGGCCTTTGGTAGAATGCATTTTGTTTAACAATGATGAAAATCTTTGTACTTCTTTTTGAGCTATACAGTATAGAATATTTTGTTTATAACATTAATGGTTGATGCAGCATTTCATGAAACATAATTTTCTAACAGGGACTTGGCCCAAATCCGTGGAGACATGACCAGAACAGGTCGCAACGTCCATTCTGCTTGTGCCAGTGTGGACACCAAATTAAGAGCTTCTGACCCCTCTTACCAGTTGGAACAAGAGAAACTCGAGAGAATGCAGTTACAGACACAGCTTAGAGAGAAGGTGAAAGATTTGTTTGAGGTGGAGGGACGATTCAATGCAGAAAGAGATGATCTTCAGGCAAGGTGAGTAATGGGAGACTGTGTCACTGGGGTTCTAAATTGGCTGTAGCTGCAAGGAGCATTCTGGGGTATCCCCCTCCCTCACACACAGACATACATAATTTGTGTGAGTCACCTTTCTAAATTTTCTTTTTCATGGCCATCATTTCAGTTACTAATGCTAATAGTCTAGGTGTACCTCCAGACATAAACTTTGTCAGTAAAAGTCAAAGCAGCTGGCTGTGGAAGGGGTGGGGGGGGGGGGATTTCAAAGGTTAACCATCGGGCAAACGAGTTAGTAAAAGTAAAAACCCTGCCATCTGTGCTTCTGTTTTGGGTAGTTTATGGTCCAAAATTGAATTTTGATGCTGATGTTATGTTTTGCTGTCAAAAATCACTCAAAAGTGAAAACTGCAGCTGGAATTCACGAAGACAGGGAATAGTATGACTGCTGCATGAATGAATGATTACTAATATAGCAATTCAGTGATACCAGGATCACACTTGCATCTTATTGTGAAAATGGTTAATTTTCTGCTTTTGATGTAATGTTACTATTTGCAATGCTGTCAAACTTTTAGCATGTAACATTAGCACTCAATAAATGCATTCCACTGGAAAAATACTGAATGTATTCATACCCTTTCAGTATCAATTTATAGCATCTACCTGTCTGAAACTAACGTACTAGTAAGGATGGCAAATATCCATAATTTGTCACCACACCTGACTAGGTGTGGTTTGCTGTCAAGAATACATAATGTCTGCAATATAGTAACATTAGCACACACTTTTTCAAAATTTTTATCCAAAACATTATTGAACACACCATATTTATATCTAATTTCTCAGAAATCTTGTTCCCGCTGAACTTGTAAGGCAAATGAAAACACAAATTTACTTCCTGTGCATACTAGGGTATGCCTAATGTTTGAAACCTGTGTCAATGTTGCTAATGTTACTACTGACAACATTGTAATAAGAACCTAATGCTAACCTAGTTAAATTTCATTTGAACAAAGGAAATGCACAAGTAGTTATCTCCTTTTCATTTTTTATTGAAAATTGGAGCCTGACGCATCAAACCAAGGAAGCTTTAATCATCATTGGAAATTTTTTTTCTCCATTGTGGGAACAAATTGGGTCATTTATTGTGAAACATGTCATATCTGGAACAAGAATTGAAAATTTAGTATTATTCGGGTTGCAAGTGTGTTGAAGTCAGGGGAGTGTGTGAAATGCAGGCTGTGGTGAGCTGAGGTGAAGGACAAACTTTCAGTCAACTGTGGTCTGGTGTTTGCATTAGGCAGCGGGATTGCGTGATCACCACACTCTTCTCAACAGTCCTGCAAGTATTAAAATTATGTGCAGGACTTTCCTGCACCTGTTGGGAAAACCTGTTGAGGAAAAAATAACATTTTATGTTGCATCTTATTGAGATTCTCCCACTTTGAACCAAAATCTTTCTAAGAATAGTTTGGAGGGGGGGATTTCCCCCTCATATTCTGAGACCTAGTGCCAATATTGCTGTGGTCTGATGAATAGTAATAGTCTAGCCCTTCACTTACACCGATACATAGACATTTTTCTCTCATTTAAAAGCAATTATTGTATAAATACTTTCTAAATTACGTTTGTCCAGAAGTGCATTTTCTGAGACTTAGTCACAATTTTCATCTTTCATCTTTTCCAGAATCAACGATTTGACAAATGAAAATGAACAACTTCAGGTTCAAATTGCTCAAGTAGAAAACCAACTCAGAAGCACTGGGTCTGCTCAGCTCAGCAAAACTGAGGTATCTCAGGATTATGCTGATGGTGAACCAGAGGCCATTCAAGGAATGCGTGAAGAATGTGAATCCTTGCATGCCGCCCTCAGGGATATCGCACAAGCAGTGATTCAGGATGCAGAGGGGTCTGTCACTGAGAGTGATGTTCCACTGGAAGAGGCAGGCTCAGAGCTTGGGTTTGCATCACCCTTTGCCAAGTCGACACCACTTAGGTGAGTGCAGAGTATCTTTGGTGTGTATGCAATAGAAAGCTTCACATTACAACTAGCAACAATGCCCTGTATTTCTTTTACATTCGAAACTCTGTTTTTGTATGAAAATTATATGGTAAAATAATTTGTAGTTTACTTTTTTTTAAGTTTGGTGAAGGCAGAGGTTAATTTATCATAATCATCAACTGAAGACTAGCCAAATGTTGCTCATTTTTGCTGACCACCACAAGCTGAATAAAACTACTTTCTTCCAACTGATCAGTCCTATGACCAGTAGCCCACAGCTTCACTACTTTTTTGGATCATATTTATATGTAATAATGGACAAACCAGGACCATTTGGAACAAGTTAAATTACAACAGAAATTTTATATTATATTTAGGCAATAAATAAAGCTAAATGCCTGAATGGAAAAAGTGCCTAATGGGTCTGCATGTCGATTAATAATGATGTCATATTTATAAAGGTTTGACTTGTATGGTAGCCTACTTTGAAATCATGCATGTTTGGCACATTCTTTTGGAGGGGGGAGGGGGGTTAGCAATACATGACTTACAGATCATGGGAGATGAGTTGTAAATTAACCATATGTTAATCATTATTTCAAATAACCCAGACTACCTATTCAACGTATTCTGAAGTCTTTTAGTCTGTTTTAGTTCCATACTTGTAGTTTTGTCCATGACTCTCAAACATCTTTCCAATCTAAGGGCAAATTGCGATGGGTGCTGTAGATAGTATTGACTTCTCAATCATAATGCTTTGTACTTTTCCATAGTGTACGTGGTGCAGATTTTATGTCTATGAATTGCATGCTGTATTTACTCAATTAAATGCCCCAAGGGTGTGAAATTTTTTAGGGAGGGGGGGCATCTATGAGGGTGGAACTGTTAGTTCAAATGTTTACCAAATAAAAGCTTTTTGAGGCATTGTGTAAGTGGCTTTGGTCCCAAGGATGTAAATTTACCCATGACTATCAATCTTTACTATGTATCCTTCAATATGTCACAAAATTAAAGAAATAACAAAAAGAGAGAGAAAGAAAAGAAACAGATCCTACATTGTTGACTAGCCCCAAATAAATTATTTGATGACGAGATCATATGGAAAGTGTTTATTAAGGAAGGGGAGTTAAATAGAGTATAAATAGTGGTTCCACTCAGTTTGTTGAAACATCAGGTGTGTCTTTTATGATTTTTCATAATTATAACATGAACAATGCAAATGCGAGTGAGCCTAGGAGTTTTCTTGCTCAAGTCAACAGTCAAGTGAGAAAATTATTGTCACATGATGAAAATGAGCCTTACATGAATATTCATGTATTCAGATCGGGGTGACCCCATTTGCCCTAATAATCATTTCATCACCATTCTTCACCTTACCATCATGGTGCAGTTATGAAATAATCATAATGCTGCTGCTTTAACTTAAGAAAAATCTTTAAAGGCAAGTTAAAACAATCAGAAAATGACAACAGGTTTGCTGTACACTTCCCATATAGCAAAAGGCACAGATTATGAAGTGATTGGTGGCATTCTTTTAAAGTTGTTTCCATGGTACTTTCTCCCATTGATGTCCATCATCAGTAAATTATAAAGTTTTCCTCTTTTTTTTTTTTGTGGAAATGATGTAACTTAGAAAATGGATTAGCCACATATTATATGTCATTTATGGGCCTTCTTAATCTTAATCACTGAATGCATTCATCATTTTATAGTTCATTGACCTTTCTCATTGTTACCATTATTGTAACCTCATCATAACCTTTCTCTCTTTTCTTCCTTCTCATCATTCCACCTTGTATCATAACTTATCCATCCTAATCCCTGGCAAACACAGACCCAAATCTCCATCCCGATCCCGTTTTTCACACCGTTCCCCTTCCCCACGCAGGCCTGGTTCCCCAGTGAGATCCTCCCCTAGTAGGATGAGGTCCCCGGCCTTTGCTGATTCCACCTTCTCTGCTGTCCAGGCAGCTCTACAGAAGAGGCAGCTACAGGTCCAGGTAGGTACCATACTGGAAAATTATGATTGGTTCTTAAAAGAAAGTTTTAAGCCAAGGAACATACTGTATGTTATGCCTGTTGGTAAAATTTTTTATTAGATATCCACATTCACTCCTTGAGATAAATTACGCATATTTAGCACATTTTGGATTCAAGTGAACTTTAAGCAAGCAGGCGTGATATCGTTTCACATTGATAAGCAGTATGTTGTTTCCTTGATCTTCTATCTGTTGTTGTAATTTTGAATAAGTATGTTTACTCATAGGGTATGTAAACTTAAGTAAATTTGCAATGCCCCCATGCATTCACATTATAAGGCATCAGATTATGAAGGAGACAATTGGCTGTAAATTTTGCATCAAAAAAAGCACCCCTTTTCAATGTGATGTTACTCCTCAAAGTTCACTTTGGGGAGAAAATGTAGTAAATATGGCCAGCTACTGACAATTTTGTTAAGTTGCATTTAAAAGTAACAAAGTTTCAGGACACAGTATTACTTCAGAAATGCATTGCATGATGGGGAATATATGATGTCACCTGGACAAATTGATTCAACATACTTAGCTGTTATACACTACTTTTTTTGTAATGTTTGCACTGCTTTATGGAATACATATTAACTTTGTAAGCTGTGCCCTGCTTATGGCACACCTCTGTACTAGATTTATACAGTGTAAAGATATCCAAACATTCCTATGGTATCAGATCCAAAGGAGAACAATAAAGTCAATTTTAAAAGAGAATAATGATAGGCCACGTTGCCTTCTTTACATTCTGTGGTTGTGAGGAAATCGAAGTCTTTTATGACAAATGTAGACAAACCTTCACAAAGAGATATCTTGAGTTATAAAAGGAGTATTTGCTGTGGGGGAGGGTGTGGGTGGGGGGAGGAGGAGGCCATGTTACATAGGACACTTATGAAATCTTTTCAGAAAAAAGTTTTGTTGCCTTGCGGCTTGCAGTAGTCTAGATTTTGATACTTTATAGGTAACGTACCATGTGTCTGGGTAGCAAGCACAGCCAGAGTAGGATGAATGACCTTTACTCTAGTAGTTTTTATCAACAAAAATTTATCTGACTCTGCTTCATGTAGGAACTGAAAATCAAGCTGTCGTCATCTAAGGATGAGATAACAAACCTGAAAAAGAAACTTGAGGAGGGGGAGAACGAGAAGCGTCAGCTAGAGAGAGATACCCAGAGTCTAAAGGAGAGTCTGAACACAGCCCAGAGGCACGCAGATGATGCAACCAGAGACAGGGACAGAATAAGAAACTCTTTGGAGGCGTCAGGCAGGTGAGAGGAGATGGTGGTCTTATCTTTGGCATAAAAGAAATTTCTTTTCAGACTAAGAGTGAAATTCTACAAAAGATCAGTCGGACTGAGGAAGAAATTTGTTTTACCAAAAGCTGATATTACCTTGCAGGGCTCGAACTAAGCTTGAAAAAGGGCACAGCCATAATGAGCAAATTGGCTGTCGGTCTATGTTATTTCATGGGACAGTGACTGAGGGGCACCACGGCCATCAGTAAGGGCCTGACAACCATGGCTGTCGGTGCTGCCGGTTATTTTGAGCCCTGACTTTGTATGATTTCATAATGAAAGGTTGTGTATATTTTTCCAAGAAGTAGGAGTTAGCAGGTTTTTAGTAGTTAGTAGTAGGTTGTTAGGTGCATTGGAAATTGCCATCGCTTCCACAGTGATCATTTCATTAAAAGGGAAATGCTGTCACCCCCTCATTGAATGAGCATACCCTATCATCATTCCATGTATGGTTCTATTTAATCATGTGACAATATTTTTGTTGAAGTACCACTCCCTGGTTTACCTTTAACATGCAATATTCATGTTCTGAAAACCATGAAAGATACTTGTGCAAGAAAATCAAGGATGTCGGAAGCATGTTTTAAAATAAAGTTGGTGTGTGACTACTAAATGCCTTTGTAGATATAGAGACATTGCAACTTAGATGAATTTCAGTGATGCTCTGTTTGTTATGGTCGAGGGGCAAATAATGTTTAGGCAACATGGGCATGTATATACATGGTATACATTGCATTGCATACTGTACATATATGGGTTTTTATTTGCCCTCCAGTTTATGGTTATGTAGGAGCAATTAGCTAACTCACATCACTCTGCTGGACCTTATAAAAGACAGCCTCCAAAGAATGCCAAGATTTTGCCTTTTGTGTTTTATTCTATCCAAAGAAAGGAAGACAGGAACTTTGAATGAAACTAGCTTGTACCTGATTCATTTTTGGTTTCGATGATAAGAGAAACCTATGCAGTCATGATGGCGTGTGTATGTATGTATGTATGTGCGTGTGTGTGTGTGTATGTATGTGTGTGTGTGTGTTTGTGACACTTTGCTCGTTAACACGATATCTCAAGAAGGGAAACTCGGACAGTTTTCAAACTTGGTACATAGATGCCCCATATTGAGAGGAAGAACCCTATTGTTTTTGGTAGGGGTCAAAGGTCACCTGGGGTCACCGGGGGTCAAACTCTGAAAACCTTGTTAACACAATATCTCGAGGTAGGAAGCTTGGATGAATTTCATACTTAGTGTGTAGATGTGTTATGGTAAGAGGAAGAACCCTATCATTTTTGGTGGAGGTGAAAGGTCATCTGGGGTCACCGGGGGTCAAACCCTGAAAACTTCGTTAACACGATATCTCAAGAAGGGAAACTCTGACAGTTTTCAAACTTGGTACATAGGTGCCCCATATTGAGAGGAAGAACCCTATTGTTTTTGGTAGGGGTCAAAGGTCACTGGGGGTCACCGGGGGTCAAACTCTGAAAACCTTGTTAACACAATATCTCAAGGTAGGAAGCTTGGATGAATTTCATACTTAGTGTGTAGATGCATTATGGTAAGAGGAAGAACCCTGTCATTTTTGGTGGAGGTGAAAGGTCATCTGGGGTCACCGGGGGTCAAACCCTGAAAACTTCGTTAACACGATATCTCAAGAAGGGAAACTCTGACAGTTTTCAAACTTGGTACATAGATGCCCCATATTGAGAGGAAGAACCTTATTGTTTTTGGTAGGGGTCAAAGGTCACTGGGGGTCAAACTCTGAAAACCTTGTTAACACAATATCTCGAGTTAGGAAGCTTGGATGAATTTCATAGTTTGTATGTAGATGCGTTATGGTATGAGAAAGAACCCTGTCATTTTTGGTGGAGGTGAAAGGTCATCTGGGGTCACCGGGGGTCAAACCCTGAAAACTTTGTTAACACAATATCTCAAGAAGGGAAGCTCTGGCAGTTCTCAAACTTGGTACATAGATGCCCCATATTAAGAGGAAGAACCCTATCATTTTTGGTGGGGGTCAAAGGTCACCTGGGGTCACCGGGGGTCAAACCTTGAAAACCTTGTTATCACAATATCTTGAGGTAGGAAGATTGGATGAATTTCATACTTTGTTTGTAGACGCATTATGGTAAGAGGAAGAACCCTATCATTTTTGGTGGGGTTCAAAGGTCATCTGGGGTCAACGTGGGTCAAACACTGAAAAGCTTGTTAACACGTATCTCCAGGTAGGAAGCCTGGGTAGATTTCATACTTACAGTACTATGTGGATGCGTTATGGTGAAAAGATGGACCCTATTGTTTTTGGTGAAGGTCAAAGGCCATCTGGGGTCACCAGAGGTAAAAAAGCAAAATTTCCCAAGAATTCCCAAGAGTTTTATATGGGTTCAGCAGAGGTCAAAGAGCAAAATTTTCCAAGATTTTCCAAGATCGTCATCTGAGGTCACCAGAGGTCAAACTGAAAATTTCCCAAGAATTCCTAAAATTAAATAGGAACACAGAACTGTATTTTTCCAACATGTTAAGATAGCATTTGACCATTGACTGAAAGATATGGGACATCATGGCATTATTTGGAATAGAACATATATCATCGAAACCTCAATGCATTTTTGCATTCTGGTTTAACAATATATTCTCATCTAAAATTCACCTAAAAGTAGATGCAGAAATCCAAAAGAATTTCAGTGCAATCCATTATTTGAATTTTTTCTTACTAGTGAAAAAAATGCCCTTGAAAATGTCAGACGGTCTTTGAACGAACAGATTGAGGCTCTGAACATGGAAAATGAACGCTTGCAAGCAGCCAACGCCGACCTGCAGCGTGAGAGAGATAACTTGGAAGACACTTTCCAGGACAAAGAGAAAGACATGGATAGGCAGAGAAATGAGATTGACAGAAGGTAAGAGGATGAGGAGGAACTGTAGTGGGGAAGGTGGGGGGGGGGGGGTTGCTGTGGTGGAAGAATTAGTTGTGATGGTATTCTGCTAGGTCATGTAGAGTTGTTGCATCTTGCATACTGTATTCATATGAGGCTTTCCAAGGTCAAGAAGTTGCATCGTTACAGTGTTCATGCTGGAAAATGATACCAGTGGGATTTCCCTATCACCAGAAATTTGAAAGAGCTCATATTTTAAGGAGTTCCAAATTTTGTACAAAATAGTATCTTGTTATTAAATGACAAGGAACCTCCCATCAAAGAATGGTTTCTCAACAGGATTCCAGTGGAAGCAACAAGAGTCTAACAATCACTTTATCTTAACTCAGACACTGTTCTAGAGGAAAAATTTGATAGAGGTTTTGTTTGGATGAAGTACATCATTCCTTCCCCAATTACCTTAAATTTTTCAGTGACCCACCTATAACATACCCCCATCCTCTTCTTAAAAAAAAAGAATTTTCAGACCATTCCCTGTGTTGTGATAACAGTAACAATCCACTCATCAAACTGTGAAGGGCCAGTATTAGTGAAGTTTTTGTGTAGTTGTAATATCATATCACACTTATTAACTAAAACGTAATCAATGTAAACTTAAAAGGAGATTTAACATTATATATCATGCAGTGAACATTTGTAGAACATATATCAAAGAGTTCCATAGTGTGGACATCATTCTTGGCAATGTTTTGCATTTAGTGGAAAGTTTGGTGCTTATTTGCTACTATTGTAAGTAGTGGCACCATGTTCTGATCATCATAGCTGTTCTTTTCTGTATTTCAAAATTGTCTGCATATCTTTATGACCATGTTTTCTGCTAGTTGATACAATTTTGTCTCAATTTTCCTGAAGCCATAAACTTCTGGAGCAGATGGAAGGCAAGAACTCAACCCTGAAAGAAGAGGTGGTCACTCTGAAGGAGGCTCTCAATAAGGCCAACTTAGAGAAGGATGTCTTGGAGCAGGAGAAAGCAGAAATTGGTAAGAAATACTTTTTTTCCTGAAGTGTCAGTGATGGAATTATATGGATTGTGTCACAGACCTTGAAGAAAAGGAACTATTGAAGAGAGGGAAGTATGAGTTGAATGTAAAAATAATTTTGGGCTAATACAGTATGGTGCCACCTTCTGCTGAGTGTGTTAGAGTTAGATGAGGTTTTAAGGCTCAGTTTCTAACCAGGTGGTTGAAGGCAGGCTGGCCACAGCCTTTTTTCCAGTTGTTGCTCTCTTTCTTGTTTTCCCTGTGTGTGAAAAATCTTTTAAAATACAATAATGTAAATTTAGACAGAGTCAGAAGTGTTTAAAAATGGTGACTTTTCTTTGTAGCTCGTTGTAACGGTACCTGTGAGAGCCATGATTGCTCTTATTTTTGCTTGTCAGTAGTATTGTCCTGAATGTGGTACCTGTGGAACAAAAGTAGAAATCTCGTAGGCTGCAAAGAATCTGAAAAGTTTCCAGGAAGTTAAATTTGGCTGAGACCCATTGTTTGAGAATTACAGATGAAAATGACAACTCTATATCAGACCAGTAGGGACAATGTACTGACCAGTTTGACAGTACTAGAGAATGGATTTGTATTTGCACTCAGAGATTTTGCAAGTTAGGAATTCTAATTGAAATTTTTGCACTTGTGCTCAACAAAAATGGCATTAACTCGTACTCTTGGCCATGTGTGGTAAAAAATCGGGAAGCGGGGAAGCTCTTTCCTGTGAAATTTTGGTATTTAGAGGGAAATATGGGGGCTGTATTATGGAAATTTACCAAAAAAACTGTCGTTCGAAATGCAACCTTCTTCGTAGCAAATACACATTTTTTCCAGCCTTGTTCATGGAATTGTACAGTTACTAAATATCAGTTTAATGTTAATGATCAATGTTACAATCGCAGATGTAATCTCTTTTCTTTGTTTAGATGAAACTTTAACCAGAGCAGAAGCCCAGAAGGCTGAATTAGAAGCAGAGCTTGCCAAGGTCAATGCTGAAGAGGCTGCTTTGAGGGATGCTATTCTGAAGATGCAAGCCCTAAATGAAGGACTGGGCCAGGATAAAATTGACCTCAGCAAGATTATTGCTCAGGTGAGTCTTACATCTGAGCTGTTCTTGGCATCTGAGCTGTTCTTGGGGGCGAAAACCATGTTCCTAGGTCACCAACCCATTGTGTGCTTTACTGCTTGAGTGAAAACAATCACTTAACTTCACGGTGCATGTTATATGCCCTGAACATTGTTTTCTTTCCAAAGCATTTTTACATAAGTAGATGTAACCTTTAGCCAACCTGGGGAACTTTGTGAGAAAGGAGGATATTTGTGGCAGGACTTCACCCAGGATTTGTAATCAGGGAGTCAACATTTAGTGACCTCAGAGAGGGGTCTAACGTGCCGAACTATTTTCTGTTTTGACCTATGGCATATAAATGGAAAGAGGCACAAACTTTGGCTTATTTTTGAACCCACACTGAAATAAGGTTGTAGTAGACATGCTGCCTTTCTAATTTGCTAAAAGGAAAAGTAATATGAAGCCCTGTCTTCATGATCATAGATTTGTTCAAAACTTCATCATACATTTGTGTGACAATGTTCATGAACAAATGTAGGATCGTGTAGACGGGCTTTTAGGGATGGAGGGTCTGGGAGGATGTCTGAATGATGACATGGCAGTTTTCTGGTTATAACCTTGATTAATTGTATGCAAGTATAAAGTTGCTTTTTTCCAGTGGCATTACTTAAACTTGAATCCTTGCATTGTACTCAAATTTTTCACTCATGCACCAAATTTCAAAAAAAAAAACATATTTTGCACTTAAAGTGCCCATGCTGATGCTGTTTCCTCACACTGTCATCTTCATCCATTGTAAAGATGTAAATGACCTTGTCAAAATAATTGTTTACAGCTTGAAGATGAGAAGACAGCTCTTCTCAGGGAGAAGAATGAGACTGAGATGGAAAAAGGCAATTTGCAGGAGGAGCTGATGCGAGTGGAGACAGAGAAGATGGACGTTGATGCTGAGAAACTGGGATTGAACCACAGCCTGACTCAGCTGGAGGATAATAAGAACAAGCTGGAGGATACCCTCAACTCACTGAACAGGGAAAAGGGAGATCTCCAGGAGATGGTATCTCAGGTAAGGGCAGGTTGTGAGAGTGGGTAGGGAAACTCAGTGGAGAAAGGGTTGATCTCCAGGAGATGGTATCCAAGATAAAGATGGATGGTTAGAATGGGGGGGGGGGGGTGGTTGTGGTTGGACAAAGCATAGAAAGATGAGATCTCTATGAGAGGTATTTCAGGTAAGGACAGGCAGTTAGAGTGGGTGGGAGGGAGGGGCAGTTCAGTAGAGAAAGAGGAGATCTCCAGGAGATGGTATCTCAGGTAGAGATGGATGGTTAGAATGGGGGGGGGGTGGTGGTTGCAGTTGGACAACTCAGTAGAGAAAGATGAGATCTCTAGGAGAGGTATTCCAGGTACGGTCGGACTGTTAGAGTAGGTGGGGAGGATGATATGCTAGTTAAAGACAGACTGTTAGAGTGGGAGGGGGTTGAACAACTCAGCAAAGAAAACGATCTCTAGGAGATGGTATCTCAGGTGAAGAAAGACTGTTAGAGGAGAGGAAAGGGGGAGGGGCAGCTCAGATTAGGCTACTCTCTTCACAGAGAAAATACAGAACATTTATTTGCCATTGTCAATGTCTTGGAGCTTGGTAAATCAGTGTAAAATAATTTTTTTTTACCTCCCTGGAATGTTATGGTGACTGAGATTAAAATGTGGAAGGAAAGAAAATCAGTATCACTGATGGTTTATCAAATACAGTGCCATTGCCTCTATTGTCCTTACACACGAAGTGCCATAAAGATTATTTTGATTATTTTTCTGATTGATTGTGTTGAAATCATCATACGGTGTGGGGGGGGGGGGATATTCTGCCAAAACATTTGAAGTGAGTCTGTGGAAAATTAAAGTTTGTGCCATAGGAACACTGGCTTTTATTTTGTGTAACAAAGTATTTATCCAATGTATGAAACCACATTTTCCCTTTTAAAGGGTGTGGTTTTAACCCTTTGATGTTCCTTCCACAGCTCACCAGACAGAAATCTGCCCTAGCTGAAGAATTACTGCAGACCAGGAAGGACGTAGAGAAAGTGACGGATGTGGCTGGGAGGATAGCTAAGGAGAAGGAGGAGCTGACTAGAGAGAAGGCTGAGCTGGTGGTACAGTTGACAGCTGCTGAAAGAGAAAACAGGGCCCAATCTGAGGTATGTACTTAAATTCCCATATGACATGAAATGAGGAACTAATGTTCAAGTCTTTCAAACAGGGTTCCCACGCGGTCGGGAATTTGGGAAAAGGCCGGGAAAATCAAAAGGGGGTATTCCAGGCCTGGATAGTTCTTGAATTTGCCTACCAGGTCTGGAAATTTTCTTCGTCATGTTGTTCACTATTTTTCTTGCCCTAAATTATTGCAGTGGTCAAGGAAGGAAGTGAATGAAGGCTGAACTGGTTCTATAAAATTAGAGATTATGCCGTAGATTCCTGACGTTAATTTCACTTTGCAAATATCACGATCATGCGCTATCTCTGCTGCACGTTCCAAGCCATTTATTAACCAAAACTGCCACCGCCTGTCACTCAGTGTTACTTTGGAACACGAGACTTAGCTAGGCTTAATATATCTCAGTATGTAAACCTGTTAGGATAGGATAGCAGCCAAAGCAAGTAACTCTGAAGAAAAAAGTATGGTACGGGAAAATTATGCAAGAAAATTTTTAGAAACCATTAAACAGGGCTTAGCATTTTACACATGTGTTGAAACTATTTTATGAAATGAATACCATCTGGATAATTTCTGGCTGGCATTCACTTTTACGTTTGAGTTGGCTACCCTGAGACTGAAACATCTGCAGTATTGTGTACTAGTATAGTATCTTGAATTGAAATTTTAAAGGACTCGGAGGGATTGTAGGCACAGATTTTGGACAACATTTCCAGGGTTAAAGAAACTTACAAATTATTTATCATGATCAATTTTAAAAGATATTACAATAATTATTGATAACCTCACTTCTTTCTAGCATGTGGCAGTTAGGTTTATGGGGTGAATGGTTTGAATTTTTGTCTCATACCAGCAAAGCTGTTGTGAGTAATTGTGATCACAGACCTGTTTATATTGATCTCTATCGGTCTGTCTGTTGACATTTGCAAAAGTGGCTGTTATTCACACATCTTTCAAGGGATCTCGATGAACTTGCACATAATGTCCCTAGGGTGGTGGGCCATTTAAGGTGTTCAGAAAATTTTGGTCTAAGGTCCCATGGGGGCTGTATGGCCCATTTTATGAAATTCTACACAATGCTTCTCTTGCAGATATTCTCTTTTGCAATGTTGATAGTTTGTCATAATGATACTCCGTAAGCGGTACCGTACGTGCAGGGTGTTCAGAAATTTGGGGCCTAAGGCCAAAGATGGGACGTAGGGTCCATTTTGTGAAATATAGCAAAGTGATTAACTTTTTGCCTTTTAATGTTAAAGAGAGTTGATGGGATGTTGTAATGTTATAATGGTGTTATAATGATCTGTGTGGTATTCCAGAATTTTGGTCCAGGTCCCATGTGGGCCCTATGACCCCATTTTATGAAAAGCTGCAAAGGGCTTCTTCAACAACAGATTCTCTTGTACAGTGTTGATGGTCTGTCATAATGATACTCGGTTAGTGGTATCTTCAGGTTGTACAGACATTTTGGGTCCAAGGTCCAAGATGTGCCCTGGCATCCATTATGTGAAATATTGCAAAATGGTTGACCCTAATTTCTTCAGAGTTAAACAGTTGACCACCTGTCATAATGATGCTTGATTAGTGACCTGTTTATTTTTTCTGGATGTTTGGGTCCAAGGTCCCATGTGGGCCTAAGGCCCTTTCTATGAAATCCACATTGTGGCTTGCTGAGGACAACAGAATAAGAAGTGGAGGTATCACAACAGATTGTCACACACGATGGTCAAAACGTCATTTTAAGTGGTTGGGGTTATTTTCGTAGCTAGATATAAGACCAAAGTTAGTACCGAGTAAATAAATTTAGGCCTAGCATATGCCCAGGCCTATGTCTCGTTGTGGGTGTGTATATTTGTCACCTATAGTATGGACCACAGGTGATAATTTGGGTATGGGAAAGGTCTGGAAAAGGTCTGGAATTTCATTCACCAAAAAGTGTGGGAACCCTGTTCAAACTCCCACTCCTCCTCCCCTTTTAATGATCAAAATTAAACCAGGATATGGCAGCAATGTACAAACTGGGTGTCTCCTATTGTAACTTGGGATAAATAAGGTAACACCATTTCTGATGGGGAAGGATAAAGATGATTGTGTTAATTTTCAGAATGGGAGGCTACAAAATTTGAAATAAACTCTGAGATAATGAAACTGTCTATCATAAAATGAAAACAATTTCTATAGGCCATTTTTCTTTAGAATTATGTTTGAATTTGATTTGAGAATTTGATCGAAGTTTTGTGAGTTTCAAGATGTAAGATCGTCTTTTCGTTGTTATTTGAAATAGAAGTTCGTTTTAACAGCCGTGAGAAGTTTGAGTACAGTGCCCCCTAAACTATGCTGAATATTTGTTTTCTTTGGTGGAATAATGTTGAATGATTGTTCTATTAAAACGTGCATTAAAAAGCAAAATCGGCTCCTTACTTTTAAAGAGCCATGATTCTCGCCATTCAAATAGTTGTATTTTCTCCACACAGATAATTGCCTCCCTGAACACTGATAAAGAAAGTTTAGAGTCTGGTCTGTATGAGCTCCAACAAGCTGCAGCAAAGATAGAGAATAAGAAAGAACAACTAGAGAGTGATGTTCAGGAAATGTCTCTTGGCAAGGAAGGCCTTACAGGTAAGTCTCACTGTGGTTAATGAATGTTATATTTGGGGGATAGGGGTGAGGGAGAGGGGAGACAGGCACAAATATCAATTTTCCAAATGTTTTGGAAAAAATTCTTCCTAAAAGTATGCTTGGTGCTATTTTGGTACCTTTATTGGTTTTGTTGTCTAGTTATTGTTTTGGAGGGGAGGAGGGCAAGTTTGGTAACATTTGGCAGTTTTTCATCCTCCAAAATAGTCTCTTGTATCAATTTTGACTGCTGAGAGGTGGGCCACCAATTGCCTCTGTGTATTTTGCACTTCAGGAGGGGGAGGGGAGAGATTGTGAGGGATGACTTTTCTTTAGTACCCAAGAAGAGCAGGCATAGCTTTGACAATTAATCATTAGTCAAAGCACGATCTTAAACCTTTAAAGAGCTTGAGTTACATTTATATCAAATTAATATGGTCTATGCAGATTACGGATATTTTCTTTGATGTTGCTTCTCTTTCATAGTTGAGCTGAACAGACTCAGAAAAGAATTGGAGCTTGAGATGGGCCGCCATGCACAGGATGTAGAGAACTTGAAGCAAACGATGGCTCAGATGGAGAGAGATTCTCAGTTAGCCTTGAAGAAGAAAGAACAGGCCCATGAAGAGGATGTAGAGAGATTAACAAGAGAAAAGGTTTGTTTTGAATGTTTTTTGTCAGGGTACCATTTGTGTCATTTCATGAATCCATGGGATGCTGGAATTTATTCTATCATTCATTTTTTCCATATTAGGAAACACTTAGGTCATGGTCGCATTCCATGATTTCAAAGAGGAAATGTGTGAAACCATAGATGGACTCTTACATGAGGAATGAATCCATCTGAGGAAAACTCCTAGAAGAGATCAAAGAAGTTGGATTTTAGTAAAGCAGAAAGGAGGGAAAAGTTTAAGCTGCTTGTCACAAACTGCAATTTTATAAATTATTTGGTTGGAAAGATATCTCCCTTGTTTTGTCTTACAGGAGATTTGTCATTTTCAGGCTCCAGCTGTGCAGAATACAAAATCTACCGAGTAGCAATATGTTTTTTTTTTTTAAGAAAAAAAAACCTGTTTCATTATAACTGTATTATGTAAAAAGTCCATTCCTTCAGTATGACTGTTTTCAATGCCAAGCATATGTGAGGCATCCTGGTGTATCACATAGTATGTAAGCCATATTGAATTTTCAGTGCCAGTGAAAGGGTAGAATTAAATCTTTCTTTTGTACCAAATTCCCCTCCTTGGTACTTGAAAGGTTGGACTGAAATGTCTTAATTAATTTTAATGAATTGACATAAGAAGAAACTCACACTAATATGCTGTAGGTCATTGCCATACAAGCAGACATGATATGTGACCTGTGGTGCATGAAATATTTCAATTTGTCTGTAATGTACCAGGCCCTATCTGAAAGTTATTCACTTAATGATGGTTTTACAGGAGAGTATGCAGATAGAACTAGAAGCAGAGAAGGAGTCCTTGCTACAGAAGGCAGCTGACGATAGGGAAGAGTTAGCTAATCAGCATGAGAAGGAACTGGAGGAGCTCACGGAGGAACTCAGCAGCTTGCAACGGGAAAGGGATGAGAGTTTGTTGGTAGCAGAGAACGATAAACAACAGGTGAGGAAGTGACCCTAGAAAGGGTTTCTGGATGGTGGGGTAGTTCAAAAGTCAAACCCAGCCACCTTAACGATTAGGCATCAGTGAAAGCCCCTCCTCATTTGGTAGAAGAGGTTGTGTAACCACATGAGATTCAACTGTTCATGTCTTGTCATGGGATAGCACCACCTGTTTGTGTGCACCTCATTGGACTAAGGGGAAAGGTTTCTTCATTCATGTGTGTTGATGTGTTAGTTTTTGTGGCATTTGGTCTTGGATGATTCTCCATCCTTTAATATTAAAAATCAGAAAAAATTATTACATCTAGGATAAAACATGGATGTACATGTTTCCCCAATTATGTTCAGAAAAATTAACACTTTTTTTTTTTCGACCAGTAGAATGGTTTATTTCTTGTCACTGAAACAGAGTTTCATGTAAATCAGGGATTTTCATCCTGATGTACTCATAATATCTTTTTGAAACTTCCTAGCTGAATATGCACCACTGATTTCGTTGAAAAGGAGTGGACTGCATGTGATCAATAAAACCAAAAGGTGACGTTCATTCAAGCAGTGGGACAAACCTTTCATGCTTTGGAAGTATAGTCTTCCATGCTATGTAGCATCAGTACTGCAGTTCATAACCTAACCTGGTATATTAACATAAATTTAAATGATCTCGTACTGCATCGTTCTGCAGTTTTTCATGCTTCCAAATATGATTTGAGAGAACAGTACAGCAAAAAATTGTCCCATTGGGTGGTTCATTTTACGGATAGACAGTTTGATAAATCTTGTGTGCACAACAGTCTAACTTTTGTGGTAGGATACAATTCTTTCCTTAACAGTTTTATTAGGGAAGTACCATTAGATGGAATCTTCCTGGTTGTATAAATTGTGTCATATTTGAGAAAGGAATATTTTTCTCTGCCTTGAGGTACACAAGGGTCATGTATACTCCAGAGATATTCCTACGAGAAAAATGAAGAACCCCTGACCTGTGTCATAGTGAGAGAAAGAAATCCTTGGTGAAAGTTATGTTTTTTGGTGGTAAGATGCAGGCATTTCTTCTGTTTTCTTTTCAGTCCTTATCAATGGCTGAAGCTGAGAAGAATCAGTTGTTGGAGAAACTAAACAGTGCTCAGAGAGATCTTGCCAACTCATCCATGGAGATGGACAGAATGAAACGAGAAAACTTTAGCAAAGCAGAACAAGATAAGGTAAATTGCAGTTTAATTACAAAGATTTTGTTCTGAGAATGACAGATTACCTGTCTGTATCTATGAGTAACTGTGTGATAGTTTTGGTGGGAAACATGCATTTATCAATTGAACGGCTGACCCTCTAACCCCAGGCATAGTAAGCCATTGCACATTTTATGTGCATACATTGATGCACCCCTCAGTTGCTTTAGTGACTTGATGTTGGACGTAAAGTGACGCACCACTACCGAGTCACAAAAGTTACAAGCAGTTTGTATTTTGATAGACATGTGAGTCACTGACTTGTCTGACAGTATTCATACATGACTGTACTGAGTGTAACAGCTGATTCGCATGACTCACTTAGGGGTAACAGGTGACTGACATCTGAAGGGACTCACTCCTTAACTTCTTGGATGACTGACAATAATGGTATAGTGATGTCCATGAGAGTCACTGACCTATCTGACAATATTCAAACACCACTGTGCTGAGTGTAACAGCTGACTCACATGACTCACATGGGGTTAACAAGTGACTTACAAATGAAGTGACTCACTCCCTTAGCTTCTTGGATGACTGACATTAATGGTACAGAGATGTACATGAGACTCACATTGTCTTTGTCAATGACCCAAGTTTGGCTATCCATGCCTGGGGTTAACTGGGCGAGTCCTCCATTTGATAATTGTTTTAGATCAATATACTGAATAGATGATTCTGCAGTTTAACTTGGGTGATTGTTTACTGTTGGTCTTATCATCAGAAATTCATTTATGTTGTTTCTCTTTACCTGAAAAGACAAAAAAAAAATCCTGAATTGACATTTCTGCTTCTGCCTGCTATTGTAGGCCTGATTCAGCTTGCACAATTATGCTACAGTACGTGCTGATTTTCTGTGGTACTCTGAGGTACGATTTTCTGGATGAATGTTGGTTAAGACAAGTATTCCCATTTGAATATGCATAGAAAAACTATGCTAAGCCACCATCTTTAAACATCATTGCACAGTTCATCCCAGACCATGTCATCACTACATGATTTCTCACATCAGCAGGGTGGACAGGTTTTCCTTTTGTTCTTTGCTAAGAAAAACCCAGTGTCCCCAGGCGTGAGAGCCAAAAGCCTTTCCAAAAAACCAAACAAAAACTTTGTTTACTTTGCCAAAAGGCTGTCGGCTTAATTATGGTAATAAAACATAAAACAGAGAGGCATAAGCCCAAAACACAGTACTATGCACAGCCACGGAGCACATTGTAATGTGTGACCTTCCTGGTAGAGCACAACTTCATTGGTACCCACACACAGTACACCACTACAAAGTAGGGGTAGCCAGAGCTAAAATAATGCTCATTAATATGAAGTACAACATCTCTGGGGCTCTATGAAAATCCTTGACTGTTGCCAGTAAGAGAAGTAGCCCAATGTAGTATGTGAAAACCAAAGAAAGCTGTTACGCGAGCTAGATTTCTCTCCTGTAGTAACATTAGAAGTTACACGCTGTATTTGTAGAAGTCAGAGTTGAATCGCACAGTATGACACTGACAGTGATCTTGTGAGTAGATCATCACTTTTTACTTTTCTTTTATCCTTTCTTTTGTAACAGGAAGCCTTACAAGGAGCACAAGATGAGATTAAGGACTTGAGATCTAAATTTGAAGAAGCAAAGTAAGCATGTTTATTGTTGTGACTTCAAACTCTGAAATCCTGACACTGAATCGTTCAACTTTCAACAAAGTTTACACACTAGTTCTTGGTGGAAAGCAGTTTGAAAATTGATTCAATTGTTCAAGTTGATTGTTGTTGAAAAAAAAGTTGGACACTGTTCTATTTTGGGCATCTATGATAATGAGATTTGCAGCTGTGTTATTTCTTGAAAGTTGCCTCATTTGTTGCTTCTCGTAAGTGTTTGATCTATCAGATCAAGAGAGGCAAGATTTGGAGATCTGATATAACAAGAAAAAATCTGAGGTGTTAATGAAATACAAAAACTGAGTAAAGAAACACTGGTTCAAAATTTTTCCTCCCTGTCGATTTTTCAGTGATGCTCATGAGAACCAGGTGAAAGATCTCAACGGACAGTTGAAGGAACTTCAAAAGGCCAAAGAAGGGGTGCAGCGTGAGGTCAATGAGCTTAAAACTCAACTCAAGATGGTTGAAGAGGCGAGGGATAATGTCCGGAGAGATCTTATAGAAGCCCATAGGAAGATAAGAGAAGGTAATGATAATAGCTAAATGTCAGTTTAAATGTTCAAGTCCCAAATAAGGCCAAAATCTTGGCTATTTGGCTATGATACATGTGGATTTCCATAGCTTGGGGGGGGGGGGGCGGGTTAGGAGGGTGGTGAAGGGCGAAGGGTGTGTGTGTGAGGTTACATGTAACAGACCTATGATACGGTTGTCTCATAGCTGAGTGGTTGGTCACATTCAGTCTTGTGTCCCTTTTTGGCCAGTAACTCCACCAGGGAGTAGTTGTTTGGTTTTCACCCCACAGCATTGGGTGTTGAAATTTAGAAGATGAAGCAAAATTCTGATGGAGCCAGTTCAGATTTCATGTTAACTGTGATTTTTTTAAATCAGTGCTTTTCACTTTTAGATTGCAAACCCTTGTGGGTGGAATGTAGGCTATCTGAAAAAATAATAGCCTTACAGATAACTGGAAACATAGAACAAATCATATTTTAAGCAAGGTTTGGACTACTACATATTTGTCAAGATGATCTTAATCAGTGCATCACTAAAAGTGTGTTCCAACACAAGATTGAGTGGGTTGCAGGCTGACAGTATCATCTGTTTGTTATTTACTGGCTAGGATAATGGCCAGTACCTGTCCAGTACTTCTGTCTTCAACTTTTGAAGGGTTCAGTGAAAATTCCTTGTTTTTTTTTCATCAAACCCAATATGAAGCATTTTCATTCTCAGAATACATTTACTTAATATACACATGAACTCATAATGAGAATTACATTGTTTCTTCTTAACATTAACAGTTTGTTAAAAACATTCTCCAGATAATACTCACACAGATCTTATACAGAAATGGAATGGTAGTATGTCTGTTTGTCATGATTGCCAGAGGAAAACCATTTATAATGCCAAATTTCTGGAAGTTTTCGCTGCATTTCAAAATTGGGATGAAAATGTAGGTCTGCATAAATAAACAGTATGAAAACCCGTTTTAAATAATGTATTTCTTCGTTGAATAGGTGATGAAGTTAGGGAAAAGCTGAGGAAGGAGAATTTGGACACTAAACGGCAGCTAAATGATGCAGCTAGGGAAAAGGAAGCCATCAACCAGGCTAATGAAGAGCTGAGAGATAAAATCAAGAAGAATGAAGCAGAAAGAATCCAGCTGAATAGGGGTGTGGATGATAAGAGCAAGAAAATAGCTGGTGAATATTCATGATAATCAAGACAGGGGTCAGTTTGTCAAGGGGAGTGGGTAGGAGAAATGTGGTTTCCATTTTAGAGGCCCTTTCATGCAAATTTTTTTTAAGCTAGGTACAATAGTGATCATGATAGAGATGTTGATGAAACTATTTGTAAGTCAGGTTTGTACATGGTACTTGTTTACATTTTGATTAGGCATCACAAACCCATATTAGGGATGGGATGTGCATTTAGGTGGGGACGGGGTTGAGTTTGTATATCTTTAAGTATTCACATGTGCATATATTTGGAAAAAAATGCAAAACTTCTTTGTCATTATTGATAATGTCATCATTCTTGTGTTAAGCTCTTGAAGAGGCCAAAGCTGTAGTACAGAAGGAAGCAGGTGAACTAAGGAGCAGTTTACGAGAAGTTGAGAAATCCCGACTGGAGGCTAGAAGAGATCTCCAGGAACTGAGAAGACAGGTCGGTTTTAAAGAATTTCTTGGTGAATTGAAGTTTAGGCAGTGCTGCTTTACTTTGTATTAGGTCTTGATAAGAACAGACTTGTAACCCATGTAAACAGTGTGATATTGTATGCATTTCTCTTCTTGGTCTTGATATGGTCCACATTACTAGGGACCTGGGGATGTGTTTGGTTTGCCATCAGAGTATCCTGCATACTTGGGATGTTCAAGATGCGCATATTAGCATAACCAAAATAAGAAATCTGATTAACTTGTGACCACCAAATGAACAAGTGAACAGAGAAAAGTTGATTTGTAACCAGCACCCCTACCAGTCACCATGAGGACTTGCCTGTGATTTGCCTGCAACAAAGCATCACCACTAGCTGTAAACTTAACTAAACCAACAATACACCTTTTAGCAAATGTCAGTGCCTTGTCATCCCACAGATACATTCACCATAGGTTATCCGTAAAACTTTGGTCCCCCACTTTTCCCCTTTGACACACTTTCGCTAGGCCAGATATCTATGGTGGTCATCCCCTCCCTCCCACCCCACCCACTTTCATGTGTAAATGAACCAAATGTGGTATGAATACAGCAAGCAACAAAGATGTTTACCAAATATGGTGTGTTTACACTTTACAGGAGCATTGTCAGGGATATGTAGTGACCCTCAGGGCTGGAAAATTAATTTTCCAGAAAGCAAGTGAAATTTCCACAATCTTTTTTTATGTGCAGAAGAGCTGACTTTCCCTCCAATTGCCCAAATTTCCCTTCACATAACAAATTGAAATGGCAAGGAGCTTCATAGATTGTTGATCTCTTCCACCCAGGCTAGCCATAACACTTGTCACCAACAGGAACTGTACTTCTATAACTGGTTATTGGTAATTACTGGTATATATTAAAAATGAGTCATAATTTCGAATTTTCAAAAATTTATGGCAGTCCAGAGAAGTTTCTAGACAGTCCAAATGTGATAAATAAATTTGCATTTCTTTTTTCTTGTTGGACAGGTGAAAGCACTTGAGGGTGAACAGGCTAAGAAGATTCAAGAAATTGGTGAGCTTCAGGAGAGACTTGTGCGGGATGCAGAAAAGGAGGAGGAGAACAAGAAGGAGATCCAGTCTTTGAAACAAAAGGTAAGAGGAGATTCTAGGGTTGATAAAGGTTTGTATGTAAGTGTGAAAAAGGTTTAATATTTACAATCGTTTCCATGTATTCTACTAAAGCAGGGCTCACCTAAAATATCTCCTTTGCAATTTGCTTTTAGTTAGCAGTGATAGATGACCATGGAGCAATTTATGTGACAAGTTCAGGTACCCCAGGTTGAATTGATGAGACTGGTCTAGTGAAATTTGTTTTACAATCCTCCTTCCCCCACCCCTCAATGGACATTCGTTTATTGAAAAATTTATGAAGTTGTAAGTTAGGATAACTTCTTTTTCTATTGTGAACATATTTTGTGGATCACAATGGTCATCAAGAGGGGGTCTTCAAAGTTAAATTATCAAAACTGATTAAAATGGTATGGTATGACCAACTGGTCTGTGGGACTCTAAAATATAGCATGTCGATTTGAAGGGTTTGAAACATCATTCCTTAAAGCTGAGCATGTTCTGATTGAAAATTGTCCAAAGTTAGCCTCAGTAATGTATTATTTTTTCTGTTCCTTCAGAAGAGTAAAAGGGAGTAAGTCACTCCAACATTACATTAGTACATCAGTTAAATCATTAAAATCTTGCCTTGTTTCCCTTAGAATTGTCATCCTTGATATTTCAGAGTAAAAATATTATTTATCTAAACGTTTTTTCATCAATTTTACAATCCAGTTACAAAAATTTGTCACAAAAATAGAACATAACCTATAAGTATGGATTAGGATAGGTCATCCTAAATTCAAATTCATATTTGCCCCTTATTGGAGTCAAACATGACAACAATATTTCCACTTTTATTTCATGGATTTCTTCAAAAGATTCTTGAGACAGAAGCAGAGAGGGAAGAATCCCGTAAAGCTCTTAAAAGTGTTAGGAGAGACAAGATGGAGATGGAGGAGGAATTTAGGATAAAAGTGAAAGATTATACGATGTCCCTGGATGAAGGCAAAAATATGGAAAGAAAGATAATGGACAGGCTGAGGAACACAGAAAATGCTCTGGAGAACACCAAGGGGGAACTGCAGGAACTCAAACTGAAGTTAAGTGCATCAGAGGGACGTGTTAATGGACTGGAGGCTCAATTGGCTCAGATTGAAGGTAGGCTTTGGGGAGTTACTTGACTCTGTGTTAGGGGTGTGACTCCTGGCTGGGGATCAAGTAGTGACTCCACTTTTCTAAAAGTCCCATACTGGGGAATTTTTAATACCATCAAAGTCATGCTCAAAAACCATATTTTGGAGATTAAATTTGTGCTCCTTTGAAAGTTTTAATGAAATATTTTAACAAAGCTAGCTTTTTTTTCTTTATTCAATCACTAGTTTAATCTTTAGTCAACAAGTATGATTCTCTGACATCAGCAATTCATAGCATTTGCCATTGAAAAGCCTGTGCTGTCGGCCTGTTGGTGTATTCCCACTCATCAGTAGGTTAGCACTTGACACGGAAACAGCTGCTGTATATGTGCCTGCATACAATCTAACCGTTGCAAGAAGCTTTAGGTACAAGTATTATGCTGGTATCTCATTAAAAAAACTGGGTCACCAAAAAAGTTTACAAGTGCTCTTATGTCGGTCACAACCCACATAAGAAAGCCCAGTATATATCACAGGGAAAACTAGCTACTGGGAAAGTTTAAGAACTTTATGTAGTTTATGCTTTATCAACCAATTTATTTCTTGCATGACACAGGAGCAAAACAAGAGGTTGAATTCAAACTGAACAGTATTCATTCTTCACTGAGACGCACTCTGGGTATAGGAGCAGCGGACCTCACATCAGAAAGTCCAGCGGTCAGTAAGAGGTCAAGAAGTCCCACAAGGAGAAGAGCAAGGTCACCTCACAAAGGTAAGGTCACTTTTAAAGACAAGGGCATAAATATGCTATTGAGGTTTTCAGGAATTTCTTGAGGATAAGTCCTCCTTTGGATTTTGGTAAGGGCCAAATATTTTCAAAACATAAGATAAATCTTGCAGTCTCCTCATATTTCCTTTGAAAATACTATGTATACTACATTGAAGGCCTTGGCAGAGTGAAATTTCCAAAAAGGGTGGTTAATTAGAATTGAATTTTCAGCTCAAATTTTTACCATACACTTAAGTTGCTATATGTATATCCCATTAATGGCACTTAAGTACTATTCAGATGAGGTGAAATTAAATATTTTCTCCAGACTTTCAAGAAGCAAAAGAAAGCACCAATGAAATGCATGAATAAAACAGTTTAAAAGTTTGTTTGCCTGGTTTGGTCCTGTCAGCCGTAGAGAATGTGGGGTATGATGTAGTGAGTGAGGAATCATATGCAATGCACTGATAAAAGAAGTAGGGGAGTTACAGATTTACAGATAGGGACTGCTGGGAACGAATTTTTACCTGGTGAAAACGTTTGTTTATTGAGTCATACATATGAAAAGATTTCGGGGGGGGGGGGGGCATTTATTAGAGAGGGGACATTTAGTAGAGTAGATACAGTATTTTTGGTAATGTTTTCAGAAAATGTATGTAATCAGTGGTAACCAGGGAGTTAGTATTGTCACCTGAATAAAGAGAGTCATCCACGAATTAGGATTGTGGGTTTGCTAGGTTAAATTGGGGGCAGCATTTGCCCTTTAATTTTGTTGGTTAATGCTAAGCATTCTGTGGCCCCTAACCATCTGCATGATGTATGATCAGTTCTCATTTTATTTTTGTAGCATTAAATAAACAAAAATGATTTGAATACTCACATATCTTTTTCAGGATTTGATAACACTTATGCAACCACCACTGATGGTCGTGGCAGTCCAATCCCTCGAACTGGATCACCAGAATTTGCAGAGCGCCCTCTTAGCCCTGACAGGAGCTTTTCACCACCCAAGATGGACCAGACAGTTTCAGAAATTGATCCAGAGACAATACGCATCGCCCTTCGTGATTTTGCTCAGAAACTCAAGAGCATCGAAAAAGAAAGAGTAAGTGATTAATATTGGACCCTTTATTAGTTTTCAGTACAGGTATCAGCTGGTATACATCATTTTTGTCCTGTATCAGCATTGGTAAAATTACCTTAAATGCCGATACTTCCTTAACGATTATTCTCAGTCTATACTTCATAAATATGTTATTTTCCTATGTCTGACTGTATGGGTGTTTCATGTGATGTCAGCACGTTTTAATGTGGCATGCTGGCGGTCAAAGCTTATGCCCAGAGGGTGTGTCGTAATAAGCACGCACAATTGAATCTTGGATACTACAGTTGTGATACAAGGACCCTGGCTGACGAAATGTCCGACAAATAGAGAGACTTGCAATGCAGTGATGTCAGGGAAAAACCTCAATAGTTCTCAATATTTGACCAGATGAAAATGAAATAACAGTTTGTGATTTTGTGCAGTAGCCTGTGGTTAGTGTACAGTACGCTCATTCCTCAAATATTGGCTATCGGATCAGTATCGGTAGATAATGAGAACTGAAATATTTAATAACAGTGATATTGGTTAGTTGGTATATCGGTGCAACACTATAAGTGATACTCTCATAAATGATTGCTATGGACAGTTATGTTTTAATGTAGACATTTCCTACAGGGTAGCCAATGAAATTGAATAACTGACTCGGAAAACGTCAGACAAGTTTGTGGAAACTTAAATTATGAGTTACATAACAGACAGTATTAACTGAGGGAAAATTCATGAAAAATAGTTCTCATTTTACTATCTCTGAGTAATTTGTGATTCTGTATAAGTTCACTGAAATCACTGCATCACACAATTTAATGTGTGTTGGACAAATTGGATGTCAAGTATTTACTGTCTGAAGGTCCTATGTGCCTGTATGTGAAGTGTGTAAGCATGGGTGCACTGGAAGACCCAAGGTAGGTGAACATGTTATGGCAAATGTTTGGTAGAATGTACACAGTTGGACACATGGTGAGATCAGGAATTCAATACGCATTGAAATTATTGACAGTTGGTTTAACCAACTTTTAAAGTTGAGTCCTTTTGTCATGCAGGATGATGCACATGCTAGGCTGATGCATTCACAGCAAGAAATGGCAGAGTTAGAGGCTAGCCGAGCTCAAATCGAGGACAGACTTCAGCAAGTCCAAAAGTCCTTAGGTGAAGCAGAGGAAGGGAAAAGGGGGGCTGATGGTAGACTGAGCAGTGCACAGACAGCCCTCATGCTTCAGGAAGAAACCCTCCGGCGCAATGAACGTGAACGAAAGGGGCTTTTGGAGAAGATCCACATGATGGAGAGGTCCCTGCAGACGTCGGAATCGGAGAAGAGAGGATTGCAAGACAAGGTGGCTAAGATGCAGCAGAGGGAACAGAAGTTGGATGGAGAGAAGAAACAATTGAAGGAGATGTTGGAAGGGGCAGATAATAGAGGCACTCAGCTGGAGTTGAAGAAACGGGCAGTGGAGGGAGATTACCAGAGGTTGCAGCTGAATATGAATGACAAAGTAACAGAAAACCAGGTAAGTGGGGTAGGATGAGAGTACCAGGGCTATTTAGATGGGGTCAGGATGTGAGAGGGGCAGAGAAAGTTATTGGGATACAATAATCAGTAGTACTGCTATTTTCATAAGTTTTTTATCTTTGTGGAATGACCAGGGGCAAGGAATCATTGGGGGAAAAAACCCCATGACCCCTCCTCCTTTTTAGATCCTATTGCAGTAAGATTAAGTGAAGATGAAGGGATCACATGATATGCTTTAAGGAGGATTTTAAGAGGTTAGCACAGATTGAAATTACCATCATAATCTTGGCCTACTGTCCTCAAGAGCCCCTCCCCCTCCCTTCTATCATTTACACAGGTTGTTGTGGGGTGGTACTCTGGACAAGTGTAATTCATTTCATACTCTCCTTCACTGAGGCATTAGGCAGACAGCCTCATTGTCAAAAAAACTAAGATTGGTATAACTCACATTTTGTCTTCACTGTTTTGTTCTGGACGACAGGTCCTACAAGAGCGCATTGAGGGCCTGATGAGGCAGATTCAAGACTTGGAGAGTAAGAATACATCTATGCAGCTGACCGTTGACCGTCTCTCTGGAGCCCTTGCCAAGAGTGAGAGCGATGAAAACCAATTGAAAGACAAAATACAAAATCTCTCAATTAATCTCAATGACAGTACCATGGAGGTTAATCAAATGGAGGAGAGAATAAGGCAATTACAACAGAACCTGGCTAGCAGTGAGCAGGATCGGAGAGTATTACAGGAGAGACTAGATGCCGCCAGGTATGGGGACAATAACCTTCATCTTTTGACTGCCTCTCAGGCTTATTGCAGGGGTTCTCTGGCATTTTGGGTAAAAGTCTACTTTTGCAAGAGTTTATGATTTATAGCAGTTGTTGCAGCCAGACATGATGTCTTTTGCTTCCTTACCAAAATTTTCAGCTCCTCAAATCTTTCAAGCATTTCATGGGCCACAAGTGACCTGCAAGCCACCACTTAAAAACCCTTGGGCCTCTCAGCTATAAGGCCAGGGATGCCTGGTTGAGTTGTACCTAAGACATTAAAAGTCAAAATTGCTTTTGAAATGGTGTCTTGTCCTTGGTGTGTCACACAAGCCAGCTGTGAAGAAGTGAACCAATTTGCCATCCCCTCCCCCCTTCCAACTCTTTCATGGAGAACTGTGACAAATGTTGGTTTTAATATTCATTGAAAAAGTAAATATAGGTCACAAAAGTAAATTATGTCACACCACTGTGCAGGGGTCGAAATTCCCACTGTTCCGCTGTTCCGAGAACAGTGCTTTTAGTGCCGGAACAGTAACTTTTCAAAAGCCACTGTTCCGTGGAACAGTGTTTTTCCACAGGAAGGAAAGTGCATATAAATATACGCACATGCTGATCTCTGTAAAGTAATGATGCCGTGAATATAAAAAATCCCCGTTAATTTTGGCATAAGTATGAAATGCAATCTCGTTCCACCGTTATCAATTAAAGTCTGTTACACTTGCATGTGTTATTCCCTGTGCTGCAAGGTACAATACTGTGTAAACGCACATACTGAAGTTTTACTACCAAATGCAGAAAAACGTTTAGTACAGTTATGTCATTTATTGCCCTGCAAGTGAAGGTCATCTTGCATCACCCCTTGTCTTGCGTGGTATGTTCCAAATGACCTCTTAACTGTTCATTGATATTCCCCTGCATTTTATTGTGTTTTTAGGGGGTTTTGTATTAATATTCCCTCCAAGCTAGCAACTAAGCACGGAAACTTGAAACGACTAAAAGCAATTCTGACTGCAGATATCTCGCAACCAAAATCAATGGGTCCCAAGTGTTTGCTTTTCCTTGCAAGATCTTCCCATTGACTTACTATGTGGAATGATACTTGAATCAAGGTTATGGCGAAGGATACTGTACGACTAGAACGATTTCACGTAAATTTGCTGCGAGAAAATAACAACAGTATGTGCACTCATATGTTGGAGTATCCACTCATTGCTATGCTATAGCAGTAAACCGCAATGCAAAGGATGAATCAAGCAAAAATATTCCTTTTTTGCTCTCACTCAAATACGACTTGCCTTGCTGTGCCTTCTGCATCAATTTTGAGTCCTACAGTAGGTTTTTGGACACTGTAATGCTAGGTCTCGGGAAAATGCAAGGTTATTGGCGATAAATTTGTGCTTAAAAATACAGTAAGAACCAAAAGAAAATCAGGATATCCCACTGGCTAATCCCCTCTGCAGGTAAACATTCACCCTCCCCAAGTTACGGTCAAGTCGTGCAGTCATACCACTCGAATACAGTTAACAGCAGTTTGCACCTTTGCAGTTTGCACGTGTGCACGAACTGTACGTTTGCCGAGGTACTGTGCTCCGGAACAGTAAAATCTGATCCGGAACAGTAATTTTGGAAAAAGAGCTGTTCCGTGGAACAGCAGCAAAAAAATTAAATTTCGACCCCTGCTGTGTCAGTTTTTCATCACTACAATAACTGATCTTTGTGTTCAGAAGTAAGTACACACTAGCGCTTGTGTTTTCACTGTTATCTTCTCCACTTATTTAGGAACCTGAGCACAAGTAAATAATTTGAGATATATGAGAACTCTAATATGACACTCATTTATTTTAGAACTGTGCTATTGGGTTATTTTTTGTTCTTGGCAAGATTTGTGGTGGAAGATTGCATTTCATAGTGACTAAACTGTCAAACATATGAAGAATTTTTGATTATGTAAAAGGTATGCAACAATGGTAGGAAATAGGCATGGTCTCAGTCGATATTTTTCATGTATAAAGGTTTGAACATTTTGGGGTGCATTTGAGAACTTTGAAGAGTTATGTTTAAATTCATCCCATTTCCAGGCAATCTGGTACAGATGCCAAGAAACAGAACCATCACCTAATGGAGAAAGCGCAACAGCTGCAGAATGAAGTATCAGAAGCAGAACTGAGACGTAGTGAACTAGATCAACAACTCAGAACATCACATGAGGTTAGACACTGTAGATGTGTTCTAAAGTGTAGTCAGTAGGGGGGGGGGGGGTAGGGAGACTAGGGTGGGGAAAATGTGGAGCAGAAGTAGCTAAACTATTTAAGGGGGGGGGAGTTTATTGAGAAGCTATTGCACAGCAAACTTGTTTTTGAGTTTTGGATGATGTAGATGTGGGCAGATAAATGTGACAACTTGCTGAAAATATTAATTGGGTACAGTGAAATGCTGTTTAGTGGAAAAAGAGAATACTAATACATAAAGGACAGGTGAAGAAAAGGTTATGGGTAAGTTGAGGGGGAGGGGGGGGTGAGATGTATTTGTTGAATGCTTTTGACCATTGAAAAATGCTTGAAAAATATTTCTTTTTGTTCTTTGGAAAAGTGCATGAAGGATGTTATGCTTATCAAATCTTGATTACTATTTTTAGCTTTTGAAGCAGAGGCAAACAGCAGAGGACAAGGCGTTGGAACAAGTCCACCGACTGCAGTCGGAGAAACGCACTCTTCAGGAGCACATAGGAACCCTGCAGAGAGCGTATGCTAATTTAGAGGCAGATAAGAGGGAGCTGGAGAGAAACTCAGGTAGACTTGAAAAGGACAAGAATGCCCTGAAGAAAACACTGGACAAGGTAGGTAGCATAAGTCAGATCAACATGGTGAAGGACAGATAAATTGGGTGATGGTGGGGAGAGGGGGGGGGGGGGGAAAGGGAGATTAACTACAAATCAATCTTACCTCTGTCTTGATTTGATAGTTGCTTTAAAACCTGGAAGATATGTAATGTCCCATGAAATGAGTAATTTGGCTGAAAGGATTTTTAATGGTGGAACTGTTTATTGATTGAACTGTCCACCTCTGAAGTCCTGTTAGTAAACCTTTTTTGATTTTGAACATGTTTAAAGAAAAACGTTTGTCAACAACCGTGGACTTTAGAGCAAGAGATGATTAGTGTTGGCTGTATATACATATGTGTCTGCAGATTCTGTCTGTTTGCAGTGTTGGAGGAAACATAGCTCAATCAGTACTGTGAGAACATTGAAAGTAAACAAATCTGAAGATATTTTTGTGTGTTTTTATTCTTACTTTTGAGGGTGACCCATGTTCATGGTTTATGTGTATCATAATTCATTTCAAGGTTGAAAGGGAAAAGATAAAAACAGAGGAAATGGCACTCAGGACGGCTACTGATAAGGGCATGCTGGACCAGTCAGTGTCAACCCTGGAGCAAGAGAATACTGAGTTGCAACGACAGATACAAACCCTGCAGGCTGCCCTTGCTGAGACAGAACAGCAGCATGCACAAAGGTGAGGGAGACAGCAAGAGGGAATTTCTAAAAATGGAAATTACTGCAATTAGAAGTTATAGATAAAAGATGAGAATCAATTCCTTGCTACCTCAGTGTAGCAATGGTATCACAAGGCATGTGGTGTTATGTGTTCAGATGTTTGACATTGCATGAAATGACTTTGTAAACTTTGCAAAGGATGAGATTTGAACAGGGCAAGAGTCTGTCCATTTTAAAGAAAAAGTGGTCAGGTGGAATGTTTTAAATAATACTTCATTGTTATTGACCTGAACAGAGAATTCAGGATTGGTTGTACACCAGGTAGTGACCGTCGCTTTTTTTATTCCAACCACATTACAAGATCAGGTGGAGCTTTAATCCCATCCCCTTTCCTGTATCCGTTAAGCTTCCTCTCTTTGAGATCAAATTTGATACCATGGTGAATCGTTGATACACTAAGCTTACGTCCTATTTTAAGTCAGCAAATATTTTAATACTTAGTGTATGAATTCTCTTCAAAGACTGCTTGAAACACTTGTTAACATTGTCACTGTTTAATTTTTCTGGGTAGTGTTTGGAAATTTTTTGCAAAATTCATTTTGATATTTCAGACTGATTGAACTCACAACAAGACACAGACAGGAAACTGAGGTGGAAATGGAGAGACTACGGACAGCCCAAGTTCAAGCAGAGAAGACCCTGGAAGCAAGAGAGAGGGCCCATCGTCAGCGAGTGAAAGGCCTTGAAGAACAGGTATGAAATTCTGGAGAAGAATCCAAAATATGAACTCTTTCCATCAGGTGTCAGGGTTGGGTCTGGTTATGTCAGAGTACCTCCATTTGGTCCATTTCTAATGTGTAGTGGAAGTAAATGTGTAGCAAACTCAGCTTTCCCAACATGATTGGCCATGAAATTAGGCAGGGGACTGAAGGAGGGGTCATGAATCTGTCCAGCATGTTTAAAGGAATTTCTTTTTTTATTTTCTGCTTGGAAAAATCAGTGAAAAAATGATCTTGATAGTGCACCTTGAAGACTTTCAAGGTCAGTATTGCTGCCATTTTGCCGTAATCCTTCTTGACACAATACTCATTCCCAGCCATCCTTAAAATCAGGCAAACCTGGAGAATAAGTTTTCGTTTTTCCAGTTAGGGAGAAGTTAGAGAATTTGAGAAAAATACCCCAGTCAGATATATTTTGTTCGATGCCAAAGCAGCATATCCAGTGTAGGAAGTTATGTCAAACTGGAAATAAGTCAAAATAATCACAAAATGCATAGTGAAATGCCAGGTAAAAATCTTGGAATTTTATTTACATGAAATGCAGGGAACTGTGTCATTAATAGTATTTTTTCTGTTTTTGTAAGGCAAGGCATGGAGGGAATGTATATTTCCCTGAACTGCTTGGGACAAATCCACTCCTTAACAGTTTGTCAGTTTTGTGTTTCTTTTACGAAGCCCACCACATACCTTATATTATTGTATAAAGTATGTGGTGGGCAATGGGCAGTTCACCCCCGCAGCAGCCAGACTATCCCTTTGAAAGACATTTAGGATGAAAAGTACCAGGTGTTACAAAAATCAATGAAAGTAACCCATGTAGGCCCCAAAATAGCCTCTGTAAACTGTTTCATGTTAGAAGTGTTTTTCCCTAGAACATTTGAAAAAGACTTCTATGGAAAAATATAAATAAATTTTTTACCCATACATTACTTCCATACCAGTGCTTATTAGGCCTGATCCAAACCACCTATTAGCAGGGTTTACACACTTGTGACATAATGAAACTCAAGACATTTTCATGAATATTTCAAGACTTAAAGGGAAACAATTGTACAGCTTTCTGAGCAAGTACAACATTTAGAACACATTTTTCCAAGCATTGTGATACCATTACCAACTAATATAACTCAATATCTTATTTAACACGAATTTTTCAAAAAAAATTTTGAAACTCACTAAACGCCACTGCGTAGGCAGTCATGATATTGTGAAATTACCCACAATGCAACGGAACTGTGATGTCACACCTGCACCTCGCCGCGGGTTTTACAACAACTGCTTGTGTAGTTTGTAAGCACACACCTACAGTATTCACGGTAACGTCAAAACTATCTTTAATTTTCAAAAAATGTAGCGGTTAAATTTGCCATTAAAATCCAGAAATCTGTACATTACTATCTAATATCATCATACAGCCTTCTTCTTACTTGTTACGTATGATTTTTAACCAGTTAAAAAGTTCGAGAAAATCCTTCACCCTACACTATAAGTGCAGCTCGAAATCCATATTGACTCTATATGGCGTATCACACACATGCATGGTACGGTACTGACCACTGCACTGCATCGCCGTAGTCCGAAGGGATTCGATCATACTTGTCAAAACGTTATAGATTTTTTTAAACTCTCAACAGCCAATCTGCCAACAAAAGTTGTAAAATTCAAAGTAAAATATTCAAACAATACACAGAAGTCTCTTACCAGACAAAATGCGTCTGACTGAAGCTTACTCAACCAAAAAGAAATGCTGTGCCTGTTACCGATAGCTCGAGGCAGCCATGATGGGAACACATCGCGGAGAATGGTTAGGCTTGCTTCCGGCAGACTCAAATACAACTCTCGACTGACATTTCAAGGTGTTGCTGAAAGAATGAGGCCAGTACTCCACCAAATTTGCAATAATCGATATCATACTTCACAGTGTCTACGCAAAATCCTCATTATATGCACTAAATCAGAAAATATCACAAGACTTTCGTCTCGAACGAATGCTTGGCCCTCGCAAACAGGTATAGGTGTTTTAAGGAGAATAGTGTTTCCATAAGTTAGACAAAAATTTCCCTCAGTGGATCAGAGTTTCCTTAAGTTTTCATGACTACTACCGAAGAGTTGAATCTCTTAATGTTCTTATGGTAACATAAGAGTAAAAACAGATAATCATCATTTACATATAGAAATCTTTATGAAGAACTATCCAAGCACCGCATGAACACAGCCCTTCAGCGTGATATCATGGGCTCGGAAAATGGAACCACTGAAACAGAGTATTCCTTGATAGCATCCTCTTGCAATACTACGAAAAATAAATGGGCAAGAACTATTTAGTATTTTCAGCTGTGGGGCATAAAAATCCCACAGAAGTTTTTGTTATACTTTCTATATTTTTTATGATTTAAAATACATAATTTTGAAATTTTGGACCACCACTCAGAAAAATTAAGAAGGCCTATTTAAATTTAGTTGAGCTGGCAACATTTTGCTCTGGAAATCGTGAGGTGCAGGTTGTACGTCAGCAATCAGCTGATATCTAGTCGTCTTCTTTCGAATATGTCTGCACACATGCCTGGCAAGGGAGGGAAATTTGAAATATATTATTCTTAATAAAGGTTTCATGTAAGGTCCACCAGGTAGAGATTATCTGTAGTATTTATATGTATACTACACATATGTAAAGGGTCAAATGGCCACTATAGTTCCCCTTTAAGAATACAGTATTACATAAATAAAAACGTTGCACTTGTTTAAGATCTGAAAATGTGTTATTCATATTAGCAGTATGTCTGCCCCTGACAATGCTCACTGTTGATCCAATTTCATAGTACATGTTCAGTCAATTTCTGCATTTATATAGATTTTTTGGTATTTTCTAATTTTCGGTACAACCATTTACATGTACCAGTGAAATCCATCATAATCTTGTTTACATTTAAAACATGTAACATGTAAAATGTCAACATTCCAAACCATAGGATATTTTTCCAGACTACTCATGGAAAGTAAACAAATTCCCTTTCAGGTTTTCTCATTTTCTTCCATAATGTGTGATTAGGCGTTACGTCTGTGCACATATTTTCTATAACTGACTATGTTTGATTCAGTCATATTTAGCACTGATTGAAGCTAGCTGTAAGGTAATAGGGTGTAAAAGGTCTGCATCCTGGTGGTTTTTGGATGGGGGGGGGGATAGCCTTCACTTAACCCACCCATGCATGGAAGCAGGGAAGATATAGTTACATTCGATCAATCCGGAAAAAGTCAGGTAATTTGAGAAATTCTGCCATGAAGTAGAAAAACTGTTTTTTTTTTTTCACTTTTTTATATCCTTTCGTGTTTCATGTTGCTAAGTTGTGTCCATTAGTTATCAGCTACAACGGCCTTTTCAGTATTATATAGTGATAATATTTCTCATGGAATTTGGGAAGTATTGTTTGGAAATAAAGGGAACTTCCATTTTGTAAAAATGATGGGTTGCCTCATGTTCAAATGTTGAACAGAAAGTGCCTCAACATTGTAATATTTTATTCTATGAGATGTGTGTTCTCTCCATCAGAGCAACATTCTTCGTGATCAGCTGGAGAAGGAGATGAAGAAGAGGCAGTCATACATCAGTCTAAGTTCGAAGACCACAGATGAAATACAGGACTTGAGACAGATGCTGAGTATGTTGTGATCAGATATATAGAGGGGGCTATAGTAGAATGACTGTGTTCATTTCATGAGCTGAATAAAGGTTGTTTACATTCAAATGAAAGATAGAGAACTGTTATACCATGATAAAGTAGGGGCTGCCTAAATATTGACAGGAATTAGAGATAAATCATTTTGCTCTCAGATGAAGACGTCATACACATACGTGGGAAAATTATGTACATGTTTGTGTAATTTACATTGTGTTATGTGGCACAAAAGGTATTACATTCAAGTCCCAACTAACTGCTGTGTATAGACAATTGTGGATTATTCTATTAGTCAGAGAGAGCCTTGTGAAAACCTGTTACTTTTGACAGGTCTGTGTGGATTTGGTCTGAGACAAAAATACAGAAACTTCCAGATTTTAAAAGCTCTAAAGATTTTGAAGATAAGAATTCTCCTAGACTGGCTAGACAGCACTGAAATGCAACTTCCAAATTTTTTTTCTCTCACTTCCTTTTTGAAAACATGCTAATCTGCCCTTTTGTTTTCGTACTGGAACAGGTGACTCACTTCATAATGTATCCAGGGACCCGTCCTTAGACCCCCTCCTTCTGGAGCATGAAACCAAGAAGCTAGATGACTCCTTCAATGCATCCATGAGGGGTAACTCCCCACCCACCAGTTTATCACCAAGGAGACCTACATCCAGTCGTCACCGTAGCTCATCTCCAATAAGACTTGGGACACCATCAAAAACTTCAACTCCTGCCTCACGTGAGTAACCTTCGTCACTTCTTTATTTATCATTTTGCCTTAAAATGAAAAGTTTCTGATGAGATAGAACAAAGATGTAATCAGGAGACATATTCATCACGAAGTATTTTCAGCGAAAACTGGTTAAATTGGGAAGAGTGTCCTTGCTGTTGTATTTGGAAAGAGACTTTCCCTATTTGTCTAAGCAAAGTTATTCACGTGTATTAATGTACTTCTAACTGTGCTCCTTGCTCTTTGCTCTATGTAGGCATTCAAAAGTTTAAAGGCAGTATGCCGTCACCCCAATCAGAGTGAGTGTACCCTGTCACTCGAGTTCATGATTGGCCTTTTTTGATCATGTGACAATATTTTTGTTGGTAAATTGTGAAATTCAAGGAGAATTTCTCCTTGCTTTACCTATTGTTTGTAATAGTTCAAAACATCTTCAGAGGTGCTTGTGATACAATAAGAGGAGATTTGCAAAGAGTTTGCTGATTTTACAAAGAAAATTTTGGGGCAACTGCCTATTGCAGGGCTGAAATTTAGCACTCGTCCGATCGTCCGTGACAGGTAAAATTTGCATCAGACAATCACTTTCTCTCTTTGAACTTGTCCGATGGACGAGTAGATTTTATTTGTAATTGAATAGTTCCCTACATCAGCAGGAAAGTATGTCATAAAAATCCCTTAAGAAGTGGCATTGAGACAATAGTATTGACTACCATTCATCATTGTACCATGCCAATAAATATGGAAAAAATGCTGAATTTAAAGTAAATGTTTGTTTTCTATGGCAGAGACAGGAAATAGAATTGTTCATCGCTTGTTCATCACTTTCATTCAGACAACCAAAAACTATTTTGGACAACCTAAATTTAGCTTCAGGTTGTCCGATGGGCAACCTGAAAATTTCCTTAAAAATCAGGCCTGTATTGCCTTGAATGATTTAGGATCCTGCCATGTGCAGGTCGTTTGTTCCAAGTATCAATGCAAGCTTACATTAAGACCAGACCTATAGAGTCAAGAAGATGGAAAATCTGCCCACATTGTTCACAGTGATTTGCTGAATGAACAGCAAAATTGTAATGTTTCCTTAATATAACTGTACTCTTTCAGTTTGAACTTTGAGGTTGGTTTATGTGATGATACAATTATGGTTGGGTTCAAAACACAATATCTGGATACTGGATACAGCTTGGCAACTGTGTGAATACCCCCTGCCCCAAATATCATCTCCCACTCCTTACCCCCAAAGTCGGTCACTTCAAATTGCTTTATAGATACCTTACATTTCAAGGATTAAATTACATCAGATGATGCAGATGTTTTTGTATTTCTTTACATTTTCAGACGTACAATCCAGCCGCAGTGCTCGAAGGCCAAATTCATCGCATAGATCCAGTTTACGGAAATAACGAACTCTCGTCAAGGGATCGCCACCGTCAAATAATTACATTCCACTCATGCTCAGATGGAAGTTGAAACACTTATACTTCACTGACATTCCAGTTTGCTGTGCAGTTTGAAGGAACGATTAACAACAGTTGCGTTGGCTTGGGATTAAGAAGAAACGACACTCAAGAATTGCCTTAGTACAGAGAATGTGTAGTGATCAGTCAGCTAGATATATGTTTGTCAAAAGGTTCTACAAAAACCTGGAAGTATTATTTGTAATGTTGCCTAGAAACCAGGCTTTAGTTCCCCTTGTAATTTTGCTGTGTCTTTGCATTGCTTCATGTTGGATGTGCAGAAAATTCGCAAGGAAAGCCGGGAAGTCTCATTTACCATTTTCTAGACTTTTGAAATGTGAATGTTGCACAGAGTCCACTCTGGAGAAAGAAAGACCTGCAAAGAGCAGTGAAGCTAATGTAAAATAAGAAATCAAGTGTCCAGTTCTTATCTGAACATTCTAAAATTAAACTAAAGCAACAAATTCTAACCGCAAAAAAGGAGTTTTATTGCCTTATAGTGATAAAACAGGCCAAAGGTGGACATGAAGGAATGAACATTGATTCTGCACCCTTTTTTTATCAATTTGCAGGCATTATTACCCAAGGGTATACCTTTACTCCCATGCTAAAATCTGAATTGTCACTGTACTTTGGATATTAAAAATAGATGTAACCAAGTGAGTGCTTCTTGGAGTTGTGTAGGTTCTAGAGCCATATAAATTGGGTTCTGAAAACCATTTATGAACCTCATAAAGTTTGCTTGCACTCAAGGTCCACACTTTCCCCACCATGTCCTAAAATGACATACAGCATTTGATATCTTAGTAGTAGAATGGCCTTTGAATTACAGAAAGGAGCACTGATCTTTATAATATGCCCATAGCTTAGAGGCTGCAGGAGGAGGGGGAAGGGGAGTTTGGGGGATGGGGTCAGTGAGCTATTCCCCACCCAAATATTTATGGTGCCGTTCATATTTTTCACAGCAGTGATTTCAGTGACAGACACTTATGATGGAACCATACACGAACTTTGCCCCCCACCCTCCCCTTCCCCCAAAGATGAGTAGCTGGATACAAGCCTGATTTAATCCCCATTTCAACTGGCCATTTTCCTTCTAATGGCAGTTCTGTGTTGCTACCTCTGTTATTGAACAAGTTCACATTAGACTTGTGTTCTGGGAATCACTACATAGTGATTTTAAAAAGTTCATTCAAAAGTATTAATAATAACTTTTCGTGAATTTAATTAAAATGAAGATAGCAATATCCATAGATATAAAATGCAATTTTCATTTTTAGATGTATTAATTCATTTGCATAATTTTATGACTTGTCGTGGCAACATGGATTCATGCTTGGAATCGTTAGCAAGTTGATGCAGGCTGAAGTGGTGACTGTTTGCAACGAGTATTAAGGCAACGTGCGTAGATTAAACTTGAAAGACCTGTAGAATAGCCAATTGTAAAGCCTTTAGTAGTACGTCATTCGTGTTGTCCGTCAATGTATGTAGTCAACAAAAGTGCATTGTGGGTATTGTTGCAAACTCCTTTGTAGACATTTGATCAAAAGTCTGTACATGATTGCATCCTTTAAATATGTCTATACAAAAAATTGTTTTTGATTTGGAATTTATGATCAAGGAAATGTATATATTGAATCTCTCCTTGAATGTTGTTTTATTTATATGAAATGGAAATGAAATTCTCTGGAATTTTAAACTTAATTAAGCTTTATTTGTAAAACAATCAGCATCAAATTTCGTTTTTAATTTTGCCCGCGTCTCAGTTAAAGAAAGTGTATTTTAGACTCTTTTCATTTTGTCAATTATGCAATCACATTGTCGTGATTGTAAAAAGAGAAAAATTATGCTGGAAACAGATGGATAAGTTTCAAAGAAATCTTAATTCAGAGGAATTGCTCAGTGACAGTATGGCAAAGATATTCACTCACAGATTTGAAGGGTTAGCAAAACATAAAAGTTGGGAGAAATTTGGCAATTTGGGCTCTTGAGTACCCAAAACAGGATAAAGTATTAAAAAACTCTTCATGAAGAAATTTAAATAATGCATCATTTTATTTATTTTTCAGTTAAGAGTGGGCTTTTGATATGCATTGGTTAAATTATAACAGTATATACTAAAGATGCATCTGACTGATATGTCACAGCAAATATAGTGACATGTTTTGCTCATTTCTTTGAAAAAGTTATCTTGTAGGTTGCCTACCTTTCGATAACTAAAATTATTACTTTCACTACAATTTTCAAAATGTACTGGTGAACTGCTGTAGAATGAAAATAGTTGTTGGTAGGTAAACAGAACAAGACATATTCTAAGGAGTCAGTTTTGGTTAGAAGTCAGACTTAAGTGGTTTTCTACATTAAGTAATGTTACACATTCCTTGGTTATTTTATGTTTTAAGTAGCTGAAGAGAAAGTCACTATGAAGACATGTATGTAGTTTATGGTAGTCCATTGTAATTGATGGTAGTTTCTTGTAGTTGATGGTAGTTTATATAATAGTCCTATCACCTAACAGACAATAACAGTGTGGGACAGGGTTGCTCTATCACCTTGACTAAACAAAGTGGCTTATCTTGTGCCTTATGTTGCCAAAAGAATAGAGAGCATTTATTCCATATTTTCACATTTTTGTTTGGTTTTTATACTCGTCTGAATGTTAAAAATTGATGGCATTTTCAGAACAGTTTATTTTTGTGATAGTTTTCATTTTGTCAAATTTGGTCCACTTGAATCGTCTTATGTTGAATTAGGTCAGATACTTCTCATTCCTTTCAAGACAGTATACTTAGTCTTTTTTGTGTAAGTTCCGTTCTTTGGACTATTTTTAAGATTTCTCTCAAAACTTTATCCGTACTGGGCATACCCTTTCTTATATAATGTACAGGTTAACTTTATATTTTTCCAAACTACCTGGTAAAAGCTAGATTTCTTGTATGGGACATATTTGTCCTGTATGTTTTCATGAAAATAGCTGACATCAACAAACAAAAAGGCTGGATGTACAAATTTTGAGACCTCATCCGTAATAACTCGGTTTTTACTTCTTCTTTCCTTCAGAATTGGAAGGCGTTTAAAACATAAGTGGTGTCACTGTGTAAAATAACCTTAGCTTTCTAAACAGAGGTACACGGTACAACCTCTGCAGATAATTGGAAAAGAAGGACTGGGACTTTAAATTATTACATAGAAACTCACTTCCTTTAGGCAGAGCTTATATCTTTCCTATAGCAGTGTTTTGTTGCTTATGTTATGCCACTTTTATCATAATTTTTTGTTTTGCTTTAATTTCTCAACCATTTCTCTGCACCTTGAGCCATTCACAAGCCATATTTTTGTTGAAACATTCAAGTATTTAATTGTAAAGATTTTTTAAGAAACATTCAGAGTAATGCTTGGAAGTAAATGTCAGTTCCACCTTTCCATAACAAGAGTTCTTTCTTTTCACATTCCAATAGGGACTTAGCTAGAAGGTGAGGGACTTATTCTTCTCTGCTTCACTAAAAATAGGGAAAGAGACCCTGTATAAGTGGGAAGCTGGAATGTTACCATGTTTTCTCACTTGAAAATAATTTTACCCCTAGGCTCCTCACTTGACATGCTGTAGGCTGGCAAGCTATCAAGGTGACAGTTTACAAAACAGCTGTAGTCACAGACAAATTATGCAGTTTTGCTGTTTGTGAATAAACATATTTGCAATTTCCTTGCACAAAGTAACTTGTATGGCACAAATGCTTCTCAAATCTTTCGTGACATTAGCATATGTAAACCAGCACGGCCAGACTGTTACATAATTATTTGGTAAAAAATGAATTCCTAGTTGCCTCCTGGTAGCCAAGCAGAAGAGTTTTCCACCAGTTGTGCTCCCTCTCTTTCAAGTTCTTGGTTTGGTCCCTTTATTCCAAAGGATCCCATCTGTCACCCCTAGGTAGGTAGCATACTGAATGTTTAAAATTTGCATAAAAAACCTTTACTTTCCTTTATTGGAGAATACAAAATCTCTACTTTGTTGTCGAGTTTGTTTACAAGTTGCATGGACAGCATTTCAAAAATGCAAAGTAGGAAGTTCGTCTTTGTCAAAAAAAAAAATGGACTTATGGATGATTTCATCAAATGGTTGGTATAATTTAAGGATAAATGTCAAAAATGATTTATTTTGATGTTTTCGTGACAAAATGCTAACCTTTTGAAAAGAGGCATGCAGATTTATTCCTGATATGGAACATTTTACGTTTGTTGTAAATGTTATTACTTTTGTATTTGCAAAGAATTTGAGCTCCTTACAAATCTCCCTTAAATTTCAAATCTGTCGGTATGATTTTTGCTTGGTAAATATTACTGGATGTAGCTCACATTGTGGTCACTTTGATTTGTTGTGGAAACCAGTCTTGTAGAGAGAGATCAGTACATTAACAAAAAAATTTGAAGAAAGTGAAATTATATTTAAAAGGAATTTTGTCTGGTTAGATAGTGTGTAACTTTTGTTTTGTGGAGTTTTCCTGTGGATTTCTTTCTGTTGTGTGACTGATGCTGAAACATGCCCCTAAATGTCAACTGTCCTGCTTGAATTTGTCTGTTATGGAAGAATCATTGATGCTAGCAATGGAATCATTTATTTCAATAAGAATAGAAACAAATATTTTATGGAATTATCCATGTCACAGAGGGGGTGGGTGTGAATATTCATGTCATGTCACTAGGCTTGCTTTCCAAGCAGTATGTGCCTATCCCTCAGTCACATGTCTCATATTTTCTAGGAATTTTTAGTAGTACCATCTTTTATTGCATGCTGATATAACCGCTTGCTGTGTCTGTATGATTGAAATAATGTATGTTGTATGAATTTTACAGAATAAATTAAAACGTTCATTACAAGATGTGTCTTTCCGTCATTCCTTGCTTCACGAAAATAATAACCATGCACATTTTGCGCTTGCCGTTCGCTATTTCGAAGGACCGCCATTCCGAATAATAACATAGGGACCATTGTTCCGAAGAGTTGTTATTACGGAGGGCTGTTATTGCGAAACGAGAATGAAGAGTCGCCATTCCGAGCACAGCATTAGGATCAATATTGTGAAGGGTCGTTCCGAATTGAACATGATAGGGTCGCTATTCGAATAGTAGCCCAGATTCTCTTTTCGGAATTACAACCCTTGTTCTCGTTTCGGAATAACGACCGCCAGATACAACGCCCTATATCTATCATGTTATATTCGGAGACGGAATAACGGTCTAAAGGGCAGGGCACACTACAGCGATTTTCAATCCAAAATCCGATCCGAATTTTTCTAAATCGGACCAACAGTTTTTTCTTTTTTTTTTATTCATGCATTGTTCAAGGGATGGTCACGCTATATCAATAACTGGTCCTAGTTTGTCTCATGTTAAACTGTTCTGCTACCGTTATGTAACTTAGAGCTCAACAGAGCGGTATTGTTCGAAAATCAATCCGATTTTTGCACGCACGTCCGATAAACGCTGTCTGCCGATGTGACGTCACGAAATGATTTGTTTACATTTCATTTTCGTAGTCCTCTGATGCAAATCATATATGTTGGCAAATTTTTGGCTCTTTCCGACCAGGGATGGAGAAGATTTTAACTAAAACTCACAAAAATCGGACCGTAATCCTATCCGAAATCGCTCTAGTGTGGCCTGCGCTTTAATGTTATATTTGGAATAACCACCCTTCAGAATATCGATCCACCCCCCTCCCCATTTTGCCAAATGTGGAAAAACTGGATCTGTCTATATACCTTACAATATACGAATTCCATTATCACTTTTAATCATGTGATCATTGGCATACCTAGGATTATGACGTAGGACATAGGCGGGATTACGGGGGGGGGCAAGCGGGGGCACTTCCCCCTCCCACTTTTTCCAGAGCTTAAAAAAATAAAAATAATTAAAAACTGAGCGGAAGTATCTCGACCAGAGAAATTTGAAGAAAATTTTCAATAGCCTATTATGATTAAATTTTGCAATGTTAAATGAAGGAAAATATTAAAGGCAAAAACCATAAAATGCTATGAAAATCTTCGCGCATACCTCCAGAGAAAACTGACTGATACAATTGAAAATTTTGTCAGAAACCGTAAAATTTCTTTCCGCCTACCACACTATTGTGACTTGACGCTCTGAAATAAGGGTCACTGAGAGTACTTATGTACGTCATAAAATACACCATGGTCCTTCCAAACAAAAGTCCCAAACCCTAACCATGTATAGGAAAAAAAAATCGGCGTGCTTCGCATGAGCCTTATATAAATCGATGTCTCATTAGTACTGCTGTACATTTGTGCGTAGGAAAACTTTGGCGGAATTGCCTCGTTATTACTTCCTGTAGGACAGCTTGACTAAATTACCATTTCCAAAACCCTCGCTACACCTCTCGCTGTTTACTTTCCTCACCAACCACCACCATCCTCAGCAAATTGACTGACGTTTACTTCCTTAAATTTGCGATCATCCTATGAAAACTATTTTTTAGCATTTCAAATAACACCTGGGGAGCAGGCTTTTCTCAAGAAATGGTCCAGAACGGCCGCAAAAGCCTTCAAATTTAAGAAAGATTTCTCGGGGAGGACCTCATTCCCCAGCATCCGGCTCGCGCCTTCGGTGATCGCGGTTAAAGGCTTCGCCGGTCACAAGTTCCCAAGAAGCAGCCTCCAATAAAAATTACTTCCCTGACACTTTAACTGCAGATGTCCTTGACAATGTCCATGTAAAAACTACCCACAAAAGATTTCATTGACCTCTTTAAGTATCACATAGTTTACAACCTTCAAAACCACAACCTATTTTTCACAATAATAAAAACGTTGAGGGGCACTTGTTCCAGACCATCGACAAAACGAAACATGAAAGAAAGCCTCCATAGAGCAGGATATAGATTTCCATATCCTGCTCTATGCAGGCGCGGTTTTACGGGGGGGCTTTGGGGGCTCAAGCCCCCCCCAAAGTTCACTCAAGCCCCCCCAAAATTTTCAGAGGTTGTGTTATGCTATGTGTGCGTGTACTGAGAAAAACAAAATTACCCAATACACTTGTGCACATCTTGGTCCAGTAGATTTAGTTTGTCAAGGGAAACTGTCGTCTGTGTCACATATTAGGTTCACGATTTCATACAATGGAAGTTGGGTCAGATAAGTAACATAAGTAACATAAGTAACATCTATGATAGTATGTACGTACATGTAAATCAAGTTAACGGATTAATCATCTGTTGGAAGTTCAAAACGAGTCATTTCGTCGCTGATCTCGTCAAGCTATATTAGCAGTCTTTTAAAGTCAAATCTACAGGCCGAATCGTTACTCCCATTAATGTGAACAGGTCCAGTTGCTCGTATCTCTCATTCATAAACACCTTTATTGATTTCCTGCATTCTGATTGGCTGAAAACCATTCGAGACCAGTCTCGAATCGCATTCGAGACTGGTCTTTGCCAGTTTAGGAGAATTACTTTTTCAAGGTGAATTGAATATCACTGTTACTACTGCATTGTGCACTATGCTTTGTCCATGATGTGTTACCATAGCAACATAAACCATAACATCTGAGTAAGAAAACCAGTTACTGTAAACTACTGTAGTATTACACTGTTATGCCTAGCACCCCTGTAGCTATAACCATTCCAAAGCATAATGCTCATTTCATCCCATGAATGAATGCTAGCAAAACTATATTCATCTTCTTGGATACTGGCAGTGGTATGGCTAAAAGGGCGTATATAACCTTACAGTATATGCCATGGGTACATTTTGTTAACGGTCTGCCTGGTACAAATATTCCACTCCTTATTTTCCTAAGTTGGACTGCATGGTAAAGAAAAGTGAATTTGGTCTCTGTGCTGCTAATGCCAGCATGGGGCCTGTGTTATAACTATGACAGGCAGAGCAACGGTAAACAGGTTTTACTGTGTCACTGTCAGGTTTTTACGTTTCAACCAATTCCGCTAACACTAACAGACATAACAGCCCAGCACGGTCTTCATTTCTAGTTCTACGCCGAGCTAGGCTTCTTATGAACTAATGTTGTAAATAGTTTAAGCTAGTCCTAACGTTAGGCCTGCATAATCTGTATTCAAAACTTGAACACATTTTCAAAGTTACCAACACTATAATCCTTTTCCAAAAATGCTTCAGACATTTAAAACCACTGTCTTACTTATGGATCTTGAACGATCTTGTGCGTTAACTACTTGCAGTCAAATGTCCCAATGCATGTCGTTGAATGCTGCACTGCAATGCACACAATATATAAAGGCCCAGTCACATTATTGCGGGCAGGCACTGCGTGCAACTTGCGGGTGCCAATTTTTGCTGCCCGCAGCTCCCCGCAGATGGCACGGACCTGGCAGTATCTCGCCCGGATCTTGCCCGGACTTGCCCGCAGGTGCGCACGGAAGTCAGAGTTGCCCGCAGCCAAGTTTTGAACATGCTCAAAACTTGGTCCGGGTAAGATGCGTGAGTTTGCCCGCAGAGGGCTACGCAGAACACCAGCAGGAGGCCCGTAGAGGCCGCAAGTCACAGGTAGTTAACACGCTTGAAGAAAGTAGGTTGGCCGTGGACCTGTCGCAATTTCGTGCCAGAGCGTGTCGGATGAGGGCATGGCGCGTGTGTTTTGCTGGCAAGGAACGGTGTTGGTACGGCCATCCTACGTGTAGCCCGTCCTTTCTGCGGGCATGGAGCGAGGTATACAAGGAAAAGTGAGGGCATGTTGAGGGCAATTTACTGCTTTCCTGCTGGTAATCTGAGGGCTGGCTGCGGGCAAGTTGCTGGCGTTCTGCGACTTCCTCTGCCATGTAGATAGTCCCCTCAGAGGAATTCCTTCAGTTATCAGTCTGGTTTCGAAGAGAGAGGACCTCTCTGCAGGATGGCTAACATGGCACGTATTCAGTATCAACTGGGCATCATTCAGGTACAACTCGGCCTCACGCAGGTACAAGTGCAGCTACATCGCATCAGAAGGAGGGATCAGAGGAGGTGAAGAAGATGGTGGACCGGGGGTGGTTGCGTCCCGAGAGACGCAGACGATTTGGCTTGTACGACCAGCTCATTGTGGAGTTACAGCGGGAGGGCGAGGGATTATTTGTGAATTTCATGCGGATGCCCCCAGAAATGTTCGACGAACTTTTGCTGAGAGTGGGTACCCCGCATAACCAAGCAAACATCGTTCCGAGATCCCTAGGAGCCTGGACTGAAACTGGCACTTACACTGAGACATTTGGCGCCCGGTGCAAACTACCACAGCATGTTCAGGCTATTCAGGGGTTTGTGGCCGGCTCTACGAAGATACCGAAGAGCTCGCTCGGCCCTTGCTGCCCTTGGTGCGCTTCTTGGATGACTCCAAAGTTGACTGACGTGGCATCTTGACACTATGAAATATGGCTTAGAAGTGATGACCTTTCCACCCGACCTGCGTTTATATGCCCGTTAGCGGCACGCGCAACCCTCGCGCCATGCAGGCAACTCTAACGCAGGTGTCACGTAGCTGGCACGCAGTGCCAGTATGTGGCCCGAAGCTAACACGGACCAGTCTGTAAGCTCTCACGCGCCTGGCACGCATGTCACACGTAGCACACGCAAGACCCACTCAAGTACCACGCATCCAGCAAGCAAGTTCCACGCGAAACCCACCCAAATTTTGGCCTGCCCGCAGAAATTTTGCTGCGTGCATCAAAATCCATGCACGCAACAAGCCCGTGTGGCCTGCCCGCAATAATGTGACTGGGCCTTTACATTCATAAACACCTTTATTGATTTCCTACATTCTGATTGGCTGAAAACCATTCGAGACCAGTCTCGAATCGCATTCGAGACTGGCCTTTGCCAGTTTAGGAGAATTACTTTTTCAAGGTGAACTGAATATCACTGTTACTACTGCATTGTGCACTATGCTTTGTCCATGGTGTGTTACCATAGCAACATAAACCATAACATCTGAGTAAGAAAACCAGTTACTGTAAACTACTGTAGTATTATACTGTTATGCCTAGCATCCCTGTAGCTATAACCATTCCAAAGCATAATGCTCATTTCATCCCATGAATGAATGCTAGCAAAACTATATTCATCTTCTTGGATGCTGGCAGTGGTATGGCTAAAAGAGCGTATATAACCTTACAGTATATGCCAAGGGTACCCTCGCATTTATCCCCTAATTAGAATTCACAAAGTTATGAACATTTTCCAGTCATATAGTCAAAAAATTACCCAAAGAACGCACCATTTTGCATCTTAGCAACCTTAAATTAGCAAAAATTTCTCAGAGGAAGGGGACACCTCTCCCTTTAGACCCATCCCCCACGACGACGATCACTCAACCCATGTCCCCTATCAAAATAACCTTGCGCCGCCCCTGGTTATGGTACTGTTTTTATTATCATCGGTTTCAGCGTGCGCGTGGCCGATTTACATATTTGAGAGAACATTTTATGATTCTTCCGTTTCAAGCCCCCCTAAGCCCCCCCAAAAGTCTCGATCTAGAACCGCGCCTGGCTCTATGGAAAGGAAAGGCACCTGGGGAAAGTAGGAAAAATGTTAAAGCAATAAAAATACTGCATTTAAAACTAAAGAAAAACAATAGGCTATAATTAAATGTCTGAATCGCTGTCTCAACGCTGTTTTCTTTTGCGCGCTTCGCGCGCAACCGTTTTAAATATTGTTTCCGAGTTTCGAGGTTACTTCTTGTACAAAATTCTGCTTGTCATAGCTTCGTACAAACTCTTAATTCTATTATCATTAAAACCACCAAATGCCCCTATGGCCTTAAGCAGCGTAGGGAAGTTCCCCCAGATATTTTCAAAGCAAAATTTTTATCACCATCGATTTGTGTAAATTTACCGACACTTTAAAGATTATTTAGATGCAAGTTTTCAGGCACGGAAAGTGCTATTTCCGGTACCTTTATAAGGGACAGGCGTTTAGCCAAGGGTGGTGGGGGGGGGGAGCCCTCTCCTTGAGGATACTTTTCTTTCTTCTGTTCTTAGCATTTCTATTGCTCATATCGCTAAAAAGTATGAAAACAGCTATTTTTTCTGCGCGCTTCGCGCGCACCCATTCTGAATACTAGGAGTCCAATTCTTAAAATTGTTCCAAAGCCCCGGGAAACCCTCAAAATAATCCATTCTCCCCTACTTCTTCAAGCCCTTAGCATTATCGATCCCATCTGACTGTTAGTCACATGGAGTAAGAATATAATTGAAAAAATCAAATTGTGATTTTTGTGGTATGTTAATTGCCCACCTTATGCCATTTGAAGTTGAAGCTAAAATGCATCATTTGAATGCCTACAATTTTGTACATACTCCAGAGCTCCCGGGGGCCCCACCGGGACTCTGACCCTGGACCCCACGCCGTAAACGGGGAGCGCTTCGCGCTCCAGCGGCGCCTTCTGCGTCGTTTGACAGTCTACCGGGCTTTGCCCCCCACATTCAGGCACCAAATCCCGCCCCTGACGTAGGAAAATCCTCATGTAACTGAGAGCATCTCCCAAACCAACATTTTGCCCGCTACGCGTGCGACCTTAACATATGCGCGACGAGGGTCGTAAGTTGACCGGATACTATATATGATCCAATGCTGCCCTCGATAGTCGGTCAGATACCCCAGCCTGTGACGAAGCATTTGTGACTAAATTTTTAAATTAAAGTAGAATAACTCTTTGATTTACCCTAAATATTTATAGTGTATGTTTGGAAATGGAAACGTCATGAAAGTAGGTCTAATGGAAATCAGAAGAGGTTTGTGAGAGATTTAGCCGATTTTCCAAGCTAACATTGGGGCAACTAATTACTGCTTGTTCCCTTTAAAAGGCCGTCCCACCTTTCCGATTTGTGACTACCGTTGTGACAGTCGGTTTCAAAAAGCTAGTCGGTCCCAAAATGGTTTTTCTTTCAAATGGGAATTGTTAGGGGTTGGAAATTCCCCTACAATCTGACAATAGCCATGTCTCAGGACGAGATGTTTCGGGGCCGACATGTCTCAGGGGTCGAGATGTCCGGACCGAGTTGTCTGAGGAGCCGAGTTGTCCGTACGCCCTTCACATGTCTACCCGATACACATAGCATGTCCAGTTTAAACTGATCTGTGTTACAGAAACTGTAACACGTGTTACGAGAACTGTTATATATCACCTGGTCTCTGTCTTTCTTGCGGTTTTCTACTTCTCGTTTTTCAGTTTAATCACGCTAGCCTTGACACATGCAATATGTACAGTGTAGTTTCGAATATCAGTATATTGCGGGCCGCAGCTGCTACTTTAAGTATCAAGTCACTCCTTGGTATACCGCCTCGCTTCTGCAACGGGCTTACGTGGGGTGGACGCTGTTCCAGCAAGCCCTGTATCTTCCCTCAGTCCCTAGAAAACCGTTTGAAATATGACAATTGACTTAATAGTAGTCGTATTACCTTTAGGGAAACAACTCGCAGTTCAGTTGAATTTTTTTTACCTATTTTTCTGCAGTAGGCTCCCTTAAACTGCCTCCCCCTGAGCGGACGGCGTGTTTTTTCCTAGGGCGAATGGGGAGGTGGGGGGGGGGAGGAGGGACAACTTTCTACCCAAGCCATATCCTTGACCCTAAGCTAAGCATTATTTTTCACTTTTCATGATTTCTGTTGAAATTTCTAGAAATCGTCCCCATACGTCCTGGGAAAAATTCGGCGAGCAGATCGCATGCTAAAGTGTTTTATTATTTGTACGACAGTCGGCCTAAGGACAGGCTTTGGAAAGTATTTACACTTTTCTTTAAATTTTGGCTTTTATCGTCTAGAAAAGGGTTAGGGTTACCAGGCCAAGGTGAAAGGAAAACGGTCTTTCATCATACGGAATCAAATTGAGAAACAAATACTTCAAAATTTCGTTTTCGAAAAAGTGCGTCACCCCTTTGATGCCCACGAATTTGATCATAGGCCTGGTGGAAGGGGGAGGGGGAAGATTTCCCCCATTTTTTTTCATACCAAAGGTGTGCATGGACCGCCCTAAACTGGGACCAAACCGAAATCATCCGAAACCGAAGTCGATTTTGATGTGGTCTTGGTGATCTCGGAATCCATGTAAATCCCCCGATTATTTCTCAGTATTTTCTTTTCTTTTTTACTTACATACCATGAAGAAGATCTTATCACCTTCAGGCCCTTATACTTGTTTCATGAGAGCTTGCTTCGGGTTTTTCGGTTTGGTCCCGGGTGGTGTAAGAGCTTCATCGGTTTGGGCGATTTGGCTAGCCCCTAAACCGATTCCGGTTTGGACCCGGATGTTTGAGTGCGATGCTTGGTCGGTTTCGAGTGGTCCTGGTTGTGTCCCGAAACCGACGACTGGGCCGGGTTATAGACATAAAAAACCAGACCGACGCACACCTTCATTTCAGACTTTAAAATAAATAATGAAAATGAAGGAATGAAATTGAGACCATAGAAATTGTGAGAGCGTGAGAGCATTTATGAATAACGTTTTCAATGTAAAATAAAGAAAATCATTAAAATGATAAGTCTTAAAATCCAAAAAGTAATTTTCTTCGGGGCGCTTCGCGCACATGCATCATGAATACAATTACCACAGTGGTATTACTCAACGGTGGGAGAGAAAAGGGGCAATTCTTGTCGGAAACTTTTAGTAACTCAGTTAAAAGTATTTAAGTATTTAAGACATTGGCTCCCTTCCCCCACTTTTGTGACCTGAAGTCCTGATATGACGGTCACTATAACCAGGGAGTTGTTATTTATAACAACTGCCTGCTATAACAAAAGTCCTACCAGATGTAGGCTACATCATGAAATGCACCATGCTCCTTGCTGACATGGTGCAGAAACTCAACAGTACGTGCCCTAAGTTTTATTAAAGTTTCGCTCATGCGTGCCCAATATCAGTATTTGTCTCATTCATTACCGCTCTCTCTACGACAAATTGAGCGGAATTGTTTCGTTATAATTTTTGTAGGATAGCTTCAGTGGAGATGTTGTTTCCAAACCCTTGTAACTCCTCCCACGTGCACCGTCCACTTTCCCTACCAACTACTAACTTCCTCATTAACTTGACTGATAGTTACGGTAGCTATCTAAAATTTGCAACCATCATATATCAATATCATCAGTCAGTTATACTGTAACCTAAATATTTTCGAAACTGCATTATTTTTCAACAGTAGAATAGCGAAATTGAGGGAGACACTTTCCCCCATACTATCAAAAAAAAATAATTGAAAGTAAAAGAAAGAAAGGATGGATGAAGAAATTAGAGAATATTCATGAAAAGTATAATTTTGCGATTAAAAAAGGGAAAGAAGAATGCACTTAAATGTTTAAAACGTTGCTTTCTTCGGCGCGCTTCGCGCGCACCTGTTGTAAATAATTGTCGCGTTATTACTTCTGGTAAAATATCTTAGGTGTTCCATTGTTACGTGCAAACTATCATTATTGGGCTCACCATTACACCCCCTGCATCATAAACATGACCCATTATTTCGAGGAAGCCTGCTATAAAAAGAAATGATCAAATTGTGATTTTTGCAATCTGTTCAGGGCATCCCATGCCATTTGAAGATAGCCAAACTTGATTCATTCTAATGGTCTTAATCCTGTTAATACCTCAGAGCTTCCGGGGTTCAGTTGCCCCTAGCCCCCATCAGGTTTGTTGTCCCTGGACCCATGATGGGACTTACTACTGGTCCCTAGACCACTAGGCATTTGGGAATCCCCGTCTGGGCATTTTGCCCGTGCCTCTCGTGACTTTTTCAGTTTATTCTCCATTTGCCGTAAAGAGATACAAGATACAAACTATTAATACGCAAACAAATAATAACTGTGTGGGAAATACATCAAAGTTATAAGAGGAACGAAAAGAAAGGAAAAAATAATGGAAAGCAGAGGAAGCAATCACACATAACACTAAACACAGACTTGGTATTTTATGCCACAAGTACAGACACCAGCCACTAATGGTAACACAACTTGAATTAAGACCAAAACATCAACTTAAAAATGTATCCATAATTATATCTTTTAAAAGTTAATCAGATTAAAAACGGTTTTTCTTTTTTTTTTTTTTGGTTTGACTTTTTTTTGAGGATTTGAAGGTCGTCTCCTAAAACTTTGTCTAATAAAGTAAATACACTGAAAAACATATTGAAATCCATTCCCCGTCCCATCCCAACCCCCAGCGTTTCACCAAAATTAACACTTTCTCTCATGAACAACACATTCAAATTTACTTATAACCACTGTTTAACTTGTATTACCGAAACCTAAATTTACAGAAAATATTACGACTAAACAGTTTAGTAAATAGGGCTCACATTCTAGTTTAGGTTTGAATATCCTACAATTTTTACACTGTGAGTATTTCAAATTACTTCAGAAATCCAATCCAGTGGCGCCGACACGGCGGGGGCATGGGGGGCGCGTGCCCCCCAATGAAAATTTTTTGAAAATTTTAAAATGAGCCAAAAGGCGATTAAGCTATAGATTTCTGTAAGGGGTAGGGTGAGATGTGCTTCAACCGAGTGATAGATCTATTAATTCATTTTCTATCATAAATGTTTCTCAAACTATCAGAGTTTTCGCAAATCCTTCGCAAACTATCAAAAATTTCGCGCGCTCCGCGCGCTTCAAACCTTACCACTGTATTGTTATTATCAATATCTTCTGATAGCAACTCCCGGAGAAGCACAGCAGCAAAAGTTGAAAGCTGTTCACGAATTTACACGTAAAAGACTGGCTTTTTGAGTGGCATGTAGGATTGTTGGGCAAGTGTCTCGATGCAGATTCTGAATGCAGGTTTTGTCATGGAAATCTCATTTAATGAAAAATTTCGCGGGGTTTGGGCACATGCTTTACGGTTTGCACTCCATCTCATGACCATTATTAACATAATAATAAATGGAGCGATAATCACAACATCTGTAGGGGTCTTGCATCAATATGCGATCTTTCAATTTAAGTTGTTGTAGCATGATTTGGAAAGTTGAAATTACGTATTTGCCGTTATGTATTTTCCAAAAAACTTTACCGAGCGCTCTGCGCGCAGCCATTATCGGTATAGATGGCAGACACGTAGCCAAGGGGGGTAAAGGGGGCAGCCGCCCCCTTGAGCATATTTTTGGTATTTTTTATTTTTTTTTTACAATATTGCTAGTGTTTCCCCTATTTATAAGCGGTAAAATAGGCTTGGGAAGTGCCATTTCCAGCGATATGGGAGGCACTTTGCCATTTCCAGCGATCTGGGAGGCACTTTGGGCCAAAATTTTCTTGCGCTTTGCGCCAACCCATGGTGGCGCAAAGCGCTGAGAGTCTATCTATGGGCTTCACCCCTTGACAAGTTCCTGGCTACGCCCTTGATAGATGGTGATTTTTAATAAACTTACGACAAAAATGCTTTCAGAAAACGCCTTGTTAGTCCTTCACCCCTTTTGCTATACCTATCAGGGAGGTCTAATATCACCTTCCTGCACCAATAGTCTCCCTGCCGCCCGTTCTCCATTGCTGGAAGCTGTTCATCTGGATTTTCGTTCAGAATTAGTAAAAATACGATAGTTATAAAGTGCTCTACTCTATGTTATCATTTGGATGTCAAGTAATAAGCATTATGTCATTGCTCCATTTTATGTACTTTATTCAGAGCTTCCGGAAGGCCCTATACAGGTATCTGCCAGCCTTGGATTCGTTTTTATAATGCACAATGAAGGGGAGGAAAAATTTCGTTATAGTCCAACAATGTTTCTGTGGACTCCATGCACGTATTTTTAAAAACTTTGCCAATAGAAGGCGGTAAAGTAGCCAAAAGGGAGTCTTCAGGAGGTTTGTTTACAACGTATTCTTCTCTTAGACAACATGCTCTCCTTTTTCACCTAACCAAAAATTAGAATTCACTAGATTATGAACATTTTCCAGCTATATATGATCAGCTCCAAAAATATTCCAAAAGGTAGCATCATTTATCTAAATACCTTAAATAAGCAAAAATTTCTCAAAGGGGAGGGGGACACCCCCTCCCCTTAACCCCTCCCCAGGACGCACCTTTATATAGTGACAAAGTAAAGATCCTCACTGCTGTATTCAAACGCAGGACACATAAAAAAGGAATATTTAAGCGTTGCCACTCAGTTGGAAAAAACATCCAGCCAGTCGGAAAATTTAGAAATCACTACACTGTGGACATTTTCCAGTCATACAGGTATGTGATCAGCTCCAAAAATATCATAAAGATAGCACCATTTTGCATCTAAGCAACTTTAAATAAACAAAAATTTCTCAAAGGGGAGGGGGACACTCCCTCCCCAGGACGGCACTCTAATGCAGTGACACCTGACAAAGGAAGGATCCCCACTGTGTGTACGAAAGCAGGGGGCACACGAAAAAACGCATTTTGCGCAGACTTGGGAGGTTACCTGAAGTGCCATTACGACATCATCTGTTGCGCCCCCTCCCCAATCACCAAAGCCTGACGGCGCCACTGATGCAATCCTGTTCTTAGCCAACATATAATTTAAACGCTGGTTTAATGTTGTTTTAAGCCTAAGCCAATTACTTGAAACGTCACTACTCTATCCATACAACATTCCGAATTTATCCAAGGCTTGTATTTGTTCAAGAATCCAGGGCGAGCTGGAGACTGCATTCATGCATAGTTCTTAGAAACTTGTAAACTAAACCCGCCAGCTTATGAACACTACCACCAGCTGCTATTACACACCAAAATGAGATCTTCTCAATTCAAAAGTTTTGAAAATGCCAAGACGCCCCAGCTCCAATTACAGCCTTTATATATCAACCTTTACCACTTTATTAGTCGATCAGGGTGCTAAAACTGTGCACAATGTTCCCAGAAGTAAATTTTTGCGGTGCTCTTATTTGCTCGCATTATTTTTGTGCACTTTCAAGAAAGCACTGTCTTACTGGGAAATATATTCCAGGGTTTTTGTTTCAAGATCTATATTCAAGGGCTCTAGGACTACTGCGGCCGAGCGAGTCCTCTCCATTAATGAAATTGCCAAACCGATTATCTGTCAGTCTGTTAGTCGATTTCATGTTCGAAATCTGTTGAGACTGCCATTTACATAATTATGAGAATAATTAATGTAGCTTCATCTCACAGGCTAATGTCCGTTTATTAAATACCGGAGCCTTAAAACTTGCAAGGGAAATTAACTTTGTTCTCCTTGGTCCTCGCCGAAGTGGAGCCAAACACCACACCATGCAGGGATCATAAAGCCTGGTGATACCTTCATAAGGTGTATAAGTAATTTCTTCTAATACTGTATACCAGAACTTTCTGCGCGCTTCGCACGTTCACCAGGGGTGGTCTAATCGGCCAATAGTCACCCTTTTATTATTTATTGCTGATGAAAATGCAGGAAATATATTTGCCATAATTAAAATTTTAAAGCAGACCAAATCCACTAAATCACATGCAAAGGTTCTTTTTTTCAATTATTAGTATTTTTTCGGCGAGGCGCCGCATCCGCTGTCGTAGACTACCGGTACGTGACCTTCGGTGCTCTGTGAGGGCTTCCTTTCAGTAGTAAGTAGTTGCCTTATCATTAATTCCTGTTGTGCAACATGTGAGAAATTATCGTTCTATAGCCCAATTTAAACCTTTTAACTATCAGTCTTTCCCGCACACTCACATCCCCATCATTTAATCGTTCGTCCGAGTTAATTAGGCTAGCAAAATGGTAAAATTGTGATGTAATTAATTTTATTGTCTGCTTGGTGCTCCTCCAATGCCATTTGGAGATGTTAAATGCTTCGTTCTAATGAAAACAAAACTGTAAATTCCCACAACCTCCAGGTGCTTCGCCTCTTGGGCACCCACGGGGGTTTGTCCCTATGGACCAAACTTCCACAGGAGAGCGCTTCACGTCACCACGAAGCCTCTGGCGCCGGGCAGTCCTAATGTTGGTATGCCCCTTTAGCGGACCGTTTTGTTGGCCCCACTTCGAAGTCTGACGAAGCCACTAACCAGCTCCCCTTAACAATTAGGTGTATACTTCCAAACCTTCTTACAAAATTCATATGAAAGGCTTCAGTGCGATTCATTTTCTGAAAATCCCATATCTCACATTCATATAAACGAACTGGAGGGAAATTGATCGAACCAAGAGCGTCAACAGCTTCTCAAAGGGGGGGGGGGGGCAAGTGGGGGGGGGGGGCAAGTGACCAGCTTGACCAGAACTTGTTCAAGCGCGAGTGGTGAAACCCTAGAAGGGAGTGATGTTGGGCTCACTTAAAGTCCCTGGAAAAATTTGGAGACCAGATGATCTGTGGTGTAATCTGAGGCATTTCCCACGATTTTAACCCATTAAATGGCTGTTTCAACTACTTTCGAGTTTAATGGAATCAGCTATATTGTAAGCTGTAAAATCAAACATGTTCCTAAAGGTCTAGAAAAAAAGTGGAGGGGGGTAATCCCCTCCAGTTTTAAAAGTAGGGGGACATGCCTGTACGCTCCCTTCCCCGTCCCAACTATATTTACGCCCATGGATGGAACAATTTAATTTGGATATCAGGAGGGATACTAACGTTGTAAGATTTTACTAGGATGAATAGGGCAAAGCTACGACTTTTTATGCTAACCCTAAACTTGACTCTAACACCTGAGCGTTATTCTTCATTTTTCATTATTTCCATCGAAACTTCTGAATATCGTCCGTTCCATCCTGGGAACGAAGTCCCCCATCCCAGTGCCGTCAAGGTTTCCAAGATCAGCACAGTGGGTTGAACCATTCAACTTCAGAGTCTGGGCCCTTTGGGGCATTTTCTAAAATAATATTTGCACGTTTTAAGACAAAGCAACCTTCAAACCGAAAATTATTTGGGCTGTGGTCCCTCCCCACCACCCCTGGTTCCGCGGGCCCTGCAGCCTGCATAGTTGACACTGCATTTTTTCATATCATTGCTAGCCTTGGGCGTCAATCTTTACTCGAATGTGGGGGGGGGGGGGGCATGGCCACTTCTGTCAAAAATTTCAACTGTGTAAAAACCTTAGGTCAATGGGTGTTATTCCCAGATGGGGGGGGGGACGTGTCCCCCTGTCCCCCAGGATTGACGGCCATGTTGCTAGCGTATGTGAAGTTATAAGCCTTGGTCAATATGGGTGGGTATAATTTCGGGTGGTCGACGTCCGGCATTACTTGACGCCGGCTGTTGATTTGCCTATTTGAAGATCTGGGAGGTCTCGGTGAAAAATCTTACAAATTAGGATAAGAGAAAAGAGCAATCACGAATAAACCCATCCGCTTTCGTATACGCGATATTACCATGGGGAAAATCTGCTGTTATATCTCAAAATGTAAGCAGTAGCTGATACTCATAGTCAAATTTGCAGACGCCCATATTATATTCCGCACGATGTGTGTAGACTTGGGAGTTTTAGTAGTCTTTTGGTCCCACTATACGTGCGCCCGACCAGTTCGCCCCAACACGCCAGTTCACCCCAAGTGTTCAAGTTGATCAGTTCACCCCCTAAGACCTACCACTTCACCCAAAGTGCAGACTAGTTCAGGGCCGTAGCCTGAGCGAAATCTCGAGGGGGAGGGGGGGGGGCAGTTGATGACACTTACTAAGCGGATCACTAAGTGGCGTACCTACAAATAGTTGACAACTGGGAGGATCCTTCCTTTTTTGACCTGTGCATGCGTGCCATTCTGGGTGAGGGGGCTGAGGGGAAAATACTTGTAAGTCCTGGCTTAGGTATAACATTTTGCTATCGTTTGCAAAGCCTTGAACTAATTATATTTTTACAAATTGTCCTTTTTAGTGATTTCTTCCTACTTTGGCTGGGCGTAAGTCAAAAGGTGCTCTCTAAAAGAAGATGACACTATATATGAAACTGTATACTCGTTGAGAAATTTTTGTCTTTGTGAGGTGGCTTGGATGAAAAATGGTGCTTTCTTTGGTAAAGCTTCTTAAAACGTAGACCTGATTATATATTTAGGAACCCCCATTAATTAGTGATTTTTCTTCTATTTTGGAAGGCCCGGCGGTGTAAGGATGATACTTCAGTGAAAGATGGCACCTCTACCCTTTGAGAAATTTTTCTTGTTCCAGATTTCCTAGATCTAAAATAGTGATATCTTTGGGAAAGCTTTGGAGTCATAATATGATCTGAAATGTTAATTATGTGTTTAATTTTTCAACTGTAATATGGCATCCGTGCAAGGCTGGCACGCGGTGGGTACGCGGTGCGGGTTCCCGGCCCCTAGCGTTCTTAGTACGCCACTGGGTGAACCACAATCGGTTGGCACGTAGCCGTAGTGCAGGCCTGCAAAAAAGTGTTCGGTCGAAATGTCTCCCAGATGAGGGTAGGGATTAACACATTTTAGACCTTAAACGTTGCATCTAAATATTCTTTACTTCTAGATTTCATTTTTTAATTAGAAACAAGCTCAGATTTCAAGAAGAAAAGTTTGATTTGATTTTTATTTATGTTAAAATAAAGCATTCACCCCAATTTGAATGAGTGTATACCGGGTATCCTATTTCATGAATGACTTTTGAGGATCATGTTACAACATATTTCTCACTGAGTTGAAACTCACGTAGGCTATAGAGTAACTCCTTGGATAACTTGAATATGCAATACTTATGTCATAACATATCAAGAACGATACTTGAAATGAAATAACAGGACATTTTTGAGATTTACCGTAGCTGTTGTCTCAAAATAAGTTTGCGGCGACTGCTTATGCCCTTTAGATTAAAAGTTTCTTTACCAGCTCATTTGAGTTTTTGCTGAATTATTAAAGGTAGGCTAATCATAAGCTATTTTATCAAGTTAGCCAGCGTACATGCTGGTGTACTCAAGCGATGTATCTTGTAGGAGGGTTTATATGTCAGGAGATGCCCGCCTAAGAATGCATCCATGGCGGGGGTCCGGGGACCTCCCCGGGAAAATTTGGGAAGAAATTGGACCCTTATATGCAATTTCCAGGTTTGGGGGCCGGGCCCTTAAATCATAATTTGGACAGTGAAATTTTCAGAATTTTAGTATTTCTTCTCAACTAGGCCAATTTAGTCATTTTCGTTTTGGTAATTTCGGGGGGGGGGGGGCAGTTCCCCTTGGCCCCCGTAGGCTAAGGTCCTGTAGTTCGCCCCTAATATGATAGTAGACTGGACCAAGTTGTTGATCATGTAATCTTTAAAAATACACTGGAGATTGATTTAGAGGCTAAAATTCATTGCGAATGGCAGTCGGTCAACGTTGGAAAATTTCATTTTATGGCACCTCATTAGCTCATTTCGTCCTTTGCTCTCGTACAGGCTGCCGGCTGCAAAGGCCCCTTTCGATCTTGCTGTGTCAGGGGCGCAAATCTCTGTTTGAGGTTGGGGGCCAGAATGCATATGATTTACGCGTGGACATGAAACTGTGCACGCGTAGCGTGTACCGCGAGCGCGAAGTGTGAAGGTCAAAATGGGTGGGGTCCAGGGGCCCGCCGTAGGGCGCCTGGTGGGGTCCAGCGGGCGAAGCCCCCGGAAGCTCCTGGCTTTCAGTATTTCAGACGCCTCAGGAAAACGGGTTCGAACGGAAATTTTCCAGTGTAATGCTCCGGGGTTTAGTACATTTCGACTTGTAAAAAGGGCTAGTTTGAGCACAAAGTTAATATTACTGATTTGCTTCACTGGATTAAAGGTTTGCAAGAACTGAGACGTGTTTTAAGTGTAACAAAAAAGTAGAGACAAAGTTTAATAATTATCCGAGACGACCACAAATTGGCTTACTTAACTGATAATCAACTCTAAATGGTTCTTTTTAAAGAACAGACTTAGAGAACAGATATTCCACTTACAACGGCACCCGTGACTATCCTGTGACTAGTTTTTGTCAGCTTGTGCTTTCGTCTAGAAATTGTCAGCCATGCATAATGGCTCAGCCTTTGATGTAAATAAACTACATACGGTTTCGATCCATTGACATCTAATACGATATCCGTTGTATAACTGTATTTGTTGTCACCAAAGGAATGTCAAAAGTTAAATCAGTTTTATCAATAAAAATTAACAGCCGTGTTCAAGGGGTATTAATTAGTCAAAGAGCTTTTGGCCATATATTATCCTGGATGATAAAAATTACCAAGTACTTACCGAAAATATTTGAGCATTGTTATTAGCATTTGGGGGCCAAATTACGGTTTCGCCCCTCACTTTTGCACTTTGGGTCCCTGTGCTGTGTCATACGGCCGTTCAGCCGCTTTAATACTGAACTTTTTCATACACGGTAATACTGAACTTTTATCATACAACGAAACTGTCAAGAATATCAAGGTTTTTTGTGCACTTAATACATTTTCCACATGGCTAAAAAATTGTTAGGCCTAGACCTAACAGTTAATGGAATTTTTGCATTTTTGCTCCTTCCGCAACCGCGGCCGATCATTTTTTCGTTTCTAGCGAATCTCTTTCTTAATTGGAATTCCCGTTCAAGGTTCATAACAAATATGAACTTTTCATTTTTCATGGTGATGGTCATATCCTCCTTTTTGGTAACTGGATTTGGGAATGGTCACCCTAATTTAGGTCAATATTTGCATGCTAACGCGCGTTACAGGCGCGGATACAAGGGGGGCTTCCTTGGGCTCAGCCCCCCCCCCTTTTTCGCCACATCAACAATAACAAATACGCGAAAATTAGCATATTGTTGATCTAGGAAAATACTCAAGGCTCTCCCCTTTTCGAAATGTCTGATCCGCACCTGCGTTACCATCATCGATTTCGGTATGTCTGTCTTGCACAACGTTAACGTAGTACGCGGTATGGCAACCGGCTAGGCAGCTAGCTACCGGATTCAGATAGATTACGTAATCATAATACCGACAGTGCATTCACATGTAGGCCTAGCGGTTTGCGTACGTGCAAACATTTGGAGTAAGTCTTACTTTATGTTCTCAAAATGTGTACCGTGCAACGTCTTCTAGTTTTCAGATCTAGTGGTCTGTTTCCCGAAGCAACTTTTCTAAGTCGCAACAATTTGTCAATCTGCACGAAGGTAGGAAAATCTTCATCATTGGTTGAGCGATTCTTATGCAATTTAATGTTGTGTAAACCCGTATAGTACCCATTCCGCGAATACACTTGAGATCTCATACAATGCAGTTAGTGACTTACAAAGTTGAAATTTGAAGGCCTTGAAGGCAGTTGTTTTTACGTCGATAAGCGATCACGAATGTGGGACAGCCTATGGCTTAAAAATTACAGCTTCACGTCGGCTGGTTAAACAACTCAACAATTTTGATCAAATTTGATTTCTTTTTTGAAAAGCCAGTTCATGATGGAGAACCATAACGGCCTAGGCCTAACATTAGACCTAGATCGCTCCGAGTCTAAGAACCCATCTTCGACCCAGCGGGGGATTGAAAGCTGAACCAGCCACTTCATCAACTTCATTCCTTCAAATGCCACTGCTTTCTTTCACTCTGCCACAGTACTGAGCACCGGTTCAAAGGCATAATATTACTAAGCATGTATTAAGTACTAGTAGCTAGGCTACTATTATTAATCTTAAGTTTAAAGTCAGGTGAAACGGTGACAGCATGAGCACTGGTATTGGTAGGGGTTGCCCTTTGATGACGATTCTTCCATTACCTTTGCTTGTGAGTTGTGAAACAGGACTTCTAGGCTGACCCCCCCTCCCCCCACAGGCCACAGGCATTCCTAATGTATACAGGGTAGGCTATGGTGCTTGGTGGGCCCAAAATTGAGGAACATAAGGATTTAATTACAGATGTTTTTTTTTTCAGGAAAATCATTCAGTACTCACAAAGATGCTTTTTTTGGTTGTGCTGTATCGCTTAAATGTTATATTGCTGGAATTCATTATTCCATGTGAAAAACAATACAAAATTAGCCATAATTCAACCCATTGCATTTTGGTTTAAGCAGGTTGTGAATCAACTGTATAGACTCTTTTCTCAATAGGAATTACAAAGGATTATGGGATAGAATGTTGGTGTGCATCCATAGAGCAGGATATATCCTACTCTGTGTGTGCATCATTTTTTGCCACAGCAAAATTCCATTGACAACAACATCACCTACCAAAACTCTGTCCCACAATCCATTGCAATTGCTATTTGGAAAAGGGTCTTTATTGGAGCACCCTTTGTTTTGGCCACTGCAGATGTCAGTAGACTCTTAATGATTGTTTTTACATAGTTTTCTCCAAATGACCTTGTTGTTTATCCCAATAAAGATGTAAGAAGGCAATTTTTTTGCTAAAAAAAAATTGAGCAAAGGAAAAATCTTTAATTTTGCACATAAGATCAAATTTTGCGTGATGGAAGCCATGGGGAGAACGGCATTGACATGAAGCAAAAAATTGTCAACATAAACAGATCTGGGCTACTTCTGTCTTCTAAAAAGTGGCAAAGAACATGCCATTTCAGTCAAAAAGTTTGAAACAGTGGTAACAGGTGGTCCCAGACATCAAACAGAGGTACTGTATAGTCTGAAGTTGTTTTGGGGGTGTTCCATTTTAGTTAAGAATTTCACTTTTATTGCCCAGGAAAGTTATAAAAACCTTCCAAAATGTCATTCAGTTGATTTTAAAATACTTGAAACCAATTTCAAAGTGTAGGATACTGTATGTAATTCTGATCACATAAGGTTAACTTGCATCACATTACTGGTTTGGATTTTGGGGCCATGTGCCTATACTGTACATACCCTATTTTATGTGGTTACTGTACATAACATCAGGACTGCCTTCGATCATATATGCCTTTGCCTACAATTAAGCTAGGCTAATGAACTTAGGTCACTAGTACTGAAGACTGAATAATGTGAATGGAATGGATAACTGCTGAAGGAGGCTGCTTGAGGGATATAGCCCAGGGTTCTGCATCCAATTAATTTGAATGGGTGATAACACTGTAACACATTCTTGTCTTTTACAAATCTGTATTTGTCAGTGAAAGCAATGTACAGTATTGATGAAGAATCATGCAGGTTTCTCTGAATACATGGTGCAATATGGTTGTGTTAAGTGGTCATAGTATCAATATTTTAAAATACAAAAGAAGGTATAGCTCCCCCATACCCCACACTGGAAAGATCAAGAGTGACAAAAATATGCTGATTCTACATTTGCTGTCCTTCCCCCAACCCCACCTTAATAAAATGGTGGGCTTATGCTATGTACACAAAGGTTTCAAATGTCAGATATTTTTGACTTAATCATCTATCATCTGTCACTATCTAGTGTTTCAGTGGATACCAACTGGCATGGTTTAATCACTCTAAACCAACAAGAAGAACACTGTTTCAGCATTCCAGTACTATCCTTACACCAGTCTCTTCATCAAGAGTTGATGGGCTTTACCTTCTGAAAAGGACACTTGCAAGCAGACAAAAGGATGCTAAGACTGGTAGAAAAGGAGTAAGTCTTTTACCCATGATCATGATTTTTTCATTTTTTTTGTTTGAGGTTCAAAAGTACAGTGCTTAGTTGTACAAAACAATTAGCTTTTGTGGAAGGAGAAAAATTAATCTTGAAATTCTTAAGTCCATTTTCTGTGGTAGTAATGTAGAGTGGATCGATACTCAATGAAATCTCTCTGAGGGCTGTCCACACACTTTGGCTTTCATCCTCTGGCCAATACATGTAGTGTACTGAAGAAGACCATATGACATTAATATCCCTTTTTTCCATCCCTTTTTAGGTTTTACAACTTATTTACATGTATTAAAAAAAGAAAAAAAAAGTAAACTTGTCTTGCTCAATATCTACTGTATCAATATATTTTACTTAATTGGAACTTCATAAAGGATTTTGTATTTTACCAGACCACAGGTTGCCATTTGAAAAGCCCTGGGAGGGGTGTGCCCCAAATTTTGTGGTTTTGGGGTACCCATTTGTAAATAGCCATTTCTGGTCAGTGTCTAATAGGGATGGGGGGGGGGGTGGGGGGAGGCGGAAGGAACTATAAGAGATTTGACTGTGTGAGATGGAATAAGTGGCTGACAGGCTTATGATTGCTTACATACAGTAGAGTGTGGGACAGAAATTTTAGAGTCTGGCTGCATGGGTATCAAAAGGTAGGGGAAAGGAGGGGGGCATGTCCCCCTCCCCACGTTTTGTGGAACCCTAGTAAAGGCATGTAAGGCATATGCTCATTTCTATAGTTAGAATGGCTGATCCAATGAAAACAAACTTGAAAATCGTGAATTGTGAAAACTGCCATTTTCAACCATAAACATCTGAAATGAAAGGTGATTGAATGAATGCAATGTATGTCTACTAAGACGAAAAGTGGGAAATTACCTCTGATCACACCTCAAAGCATGTTTGAATTCAAAATCCCCCTCCATGCTCTAAACAAGGGCTTTATGTTTGCATTAGCTTTGTTCAAGGTCATTGCCCTCCCCACTACCCCACCTTTGAGAAGCTGTTGATGCTCTTGCCTGAAATTTTGAATAAGCAGTAGGCAAGGCATCAACAGAAAAAATTCATGTGAAAGAGGCATTTTGTCTAGACAAAAGTGGAGATAATCCCTTGACGCCTTTTTTTATTATATTTTATTATATCCAAAAAGAGTCACACAACCTGACAATAAGGATCTTCGGATCTGATATGACAGTGTACCATCTTGGCCCACATACTGTAATTGAACCATGTCACTGTGACAAGGGTGCATTACAGTAAGTGTGTTATATTTTTTGTATTGTATTTTCATTTACAAGTTGTTTTTCTTCCATATATTCCTCAGAGGTTAAGGTAATGTACATCCTAGAAACTGTATATGATCCAGTGCTGTTATTTTTTCCTAGGAATGTTTTATAGACTAACATACCTGTACATTGTGAAAGTAACTCCATTAATTAGCTTGAGAGGTCTGAGGTATAAATTCTAATCAATAAGAAATACCACTTTTTTATTATAAGTACAGTACTATCAACAAAATAGTGTTGGGCAACATTGACTTTTTTACCATCGCGATAACAGAACAAAATTTATCGCAATAATTCGATATCCATGATAATTTTCATGAAGACAATTTTCCTTGAAGTTCGCTTCCATGCTCATGTATGTTAGAATATTCAATGATGAACTTTCATCCATTGTTCACCAGTTCAATTTAAAAAAAGAATGTCTTCAATAACCAGAAAGCCAAAAGGCTTAGTGATTCCTTGCCATATTGATATATTGTAACAAACATGAATCACCCACATGACAAGCATGAGATCCCTCACAGTTATCCCACTTGAAATATCATGTTAATATGGTCAAACGCTTTTGAAATCTTGCGACCCAAAATGACCTACATGCTAAATATTAACACTCCACAGGCCAAATATGTGATCCCTCATAGTTATCCTCCTTGAAATATGTTTACTAGCTCTTGACCTTTTGTGACCTTAAATAACCTTTGACCTGCATGAAAAGAAGTAGGGATCATCTACTCAATATGAAAAATCCACATGTCAAGTGTGAGATCCCTCACAGTTATCCTTGGTTATCCTCTGGTGACCCAAAGGACCTTTGACCTGCACCAAAAATAATAGAGATGATCTACTCAATATGGGCAATTCACAAGCTAAGTACGAGATCCCTCACAGTTACCCTTCTGGGGATATCGTGTTTACAATGTTTTGACCTTTTGACCTCTGATGACCCCACATAACCTTTGACCTCCACCAAAAATAATAGGGATCATCTACTCAATATGGGAAATCTAAATGCTAAGTATGAGATCCCTCACAGTTGCCCTTCTTGAGATATAACATTTACACCGTTTTGACTTTTTGACCTCTGGTGACCCCAAATGACCATTGACCTCCACCAAAAAAGGGATTATCTACTCAATATGGGCAATCCACATGCTAAGTATGAGATCCCTCACAGTTACCCTTCTTGACATATAGTGTTTACAAGGTTTTGACCTTTTGACCTCTGGTGACTCCAAATGACCTTTGACCTCCACACAAAAAATAGGGATTATCTACTCAATATTGGCAATCCACACGCTAAATATGAGATCCCTCACAGTTACCCTTCTTGAGATATCATGTTTACAAGGTTTTAACCTTTTGACCACTAGTGATCCCAAATGACCTTCAACCTCCACCAAAAACAATAGGGATCATCTACTCAATACAGACAGTCCACATGGTAAGTATGAGATCCCTCACAGTTATCCTTCTGGAGATGTCATGCTTACAAGGTTTTGACATTTTGACCTCTGATGACCCCAAATGACCTTTGACCTCCACTAAAAATAATAGGAATTATCTACTGAATATGGGCAATCCACATGCTAAGTATGAGATCCCTCACAGTTATCCTCCTTGAGATATAGTGTTAACAATGTTTTGACCTTTTGACCACTGGTGACCCAAAATGACCTTTGACCTCCACCAAAAACAATAGGGATCATCTACTCAATATAGGCAATCCACATGCTACGTATGAGAGCTCTCACAGCTACCCTTCTTGAGATATCATGTTTACAAGGCTTTGACATTTTGACCTCTGATGACCCCAAATGACCTTTGACCTCCACCAAAAACAATACAGATCATCTACTCAATATGGATAATCCACATGCTAAGTATGAGATCCCTCACAGCTACCCTTCTTGAGATATAATGTTTACAAGGCTTTGACGTTTTGACCTCTGATGACCCCAAATGACCTTTGACCTCCACCAAAAATAATAGGGATCATCTACTCAATATGGACAACCCACATGCTAAGTATGAGATTCCTCACAGCTACCCTTCTTGAGATATAATGTTTCCAAGGCTTTGACGTTTTGACCTCTGATGACCCCAAATGACCTTTGACCTCCACCAAAAATAATAGGAGTGATCTAATCAGTATGGGTAATCCACATGCTACATATGAGATCCCTCACAGTTATCCTTCTTGAGATATAGTGTTTACAATGTTTTGACTTTTTGACCACTGGTGACCCCAAATGACCTTTGACCTCCACCAAAAACAATAGGGATCATCTACTCAATATAGAAAATCCACATGCTAAGTATGAGATCCCTCACAGCTACCCTTCTTGAGATATCATGTTTACCAGGCTTTGACGTTTTGACCTCTGATGACCCCAGATGACCTCTGACCTCTACCAAAAATACTACGAATCATCTTATCAGTGTGGGCAATCTACATGCAACATATGAGATCCCTCACAGTTATCCTTCTTGAGATAGTGTTTACAATGTTTTGACCTTTTGACCTCTTGTGACCCCAAATGACCTTTGACCTCCACCAAAAACAATAGGGATCATCTACTCAATATGGGCAATGAAAATGGTAAGTATGAGATCCCTCACATTTATCCTTCTGGAGATACCATGTTTACAAGCAATTTCCAGGATATTTACTATTTGACCTCTTGTGACCGCAAATGACCTTTGAACTCCACCGAAAAGAATAGGGATCATCTACTTAATATGGGCAACCTTCCTGCCAAGTATGAGATCCCTCAGAGTTACCCATCTTGAGATATCGTGTTTACAAGGTTTTGACCTTTTGACCTCCTGTGACCCCAAATGACCTTTGACCTCCATCAAAAACAATAGGGATCATCTACTAAATATGACCAACCCACACACCAAGTATGAGCTCAGTCACAGTTACCCTTCTTGAGATATCGTGTTTACAAGCAAAGTGTCACACACACACACACCCACACATACACACACACACACACACACGACATCACCATCGCATAGATTCCTTCTGCCTTTGGCAAGGAATCAAAAAAACATTTTGGAAACAGCAATGAGAAGAAATAAAGCACTACAAGGCAAATTTTTTCATTTTTTTTTCAAGAATTTATCGTCATCTTTGAATTCTTGTTATCATATCGATAATGATAATTTTCAATATATCACCCAACACTACAACAAAGCATTAATCCTTTTCCCATAATTACCCAAAGCATTTCTTTTCTTTCTCTACAGCCCATAACATGGAAATCTTTGTTGATCACTTTTGGCTTAGGAGGCACCCTATTGGCTGGATTCAAGTATGCTCAGAAACAAAAAGAACTTGGTAATGGACTTATTCAAGTTATTAAGTATAATAAATATTACCAGAAGGACCTTAATGGTACACTTAGATCCTGTCAAGGGTATCAATAACATGGTGGAGAGGTGGCTTGGTGGTATGATACGGTTCAAAATTAGGTAATTAAAATGGGTTGCTAGGTGTCTTACACAGGTGTTATCCAATTTTGGCCTCATTTGCATCGAGCTACTCTGCACAGCTGTTGGGTAGTAGTGCAGAGCAATTGTTGTTTAAAACGTGAAAGTAAAGTTGAATAAAATGGGTTGATGAGATAGTCATTATTGACCGTTTCAGACTCACACCGTCCATCATTCACATTCAGTTGGTCCTCTTTGCTGACACTTAATACTCCCTAAATTCCTAAATATATTGTTATATGACATACTAGCTTGTCCAGTAATCAATAAATTGGAAATTTCTTCATCCCAAATGGTTCAGACTTTCCAAGTTTTTTGTGTAACCACTTTTCCAACCTCTGTGACTACTTCACCACTTCTCACTAGGCAGCTGCTGTGCCCAAGGTCATTCAACTATGATGTTAAGGTACTAGCTTTTCAGCTCTTTTCAACAGCCTACCCTCATGAATTTATAATCTGAATATGCTGGTGAACTGCAGGGATATTGCCAGTTTGGGCCGGGGTGGGGGGGGGGGGGGAGTGCTGAGCTTTCTTTACATAAACAATTTTTTGCCCCCTAAAAATGTTTAGCGATCAATAAATTACAGTTGCCTTAACATATCTCCCCCAACCCTCCCCTTAAAAAGGTCTCTCCCTTGTCATTGAGAAATATTTCTTCCTTCCCCTTGAAAAGTATCTTTCCCCTCCCTCGAAAAATATCTTTAGCCCCTGAAAAACTTACTTGTTTTTGAGCCTACCTCTCTGTATAACCTTTCTGCTGTACAAGGGTCATCTGGCACCTTACTTATCTGCATATATTTTATTGACCAATCAGTGTGGCACATGTATGTTTGGATCCTGTGTAGTCTGGCTTAACTATCTTCAAGATTACAGGAAACAATAACAAGTTCAATGGATGTCACAGTGAATTTATATTGGATAATGAGGCTCTTTTTCGTTCATGAAGATATCACTTTTCGTTACTTTCAGAAATGGAAAAGGAGAGAAACAAAGCTGTAGGCAAAGCTGCAATAGGTGGACCTTTCTCACTGGTGGATCATGATGGCAATCCAAAGACAAACAAAGATTATCTTGGCAAATGGGTGCTCTTATATTTTGGGTTCACACATTGTCCAGATATTTGTCCAGATGAATTAGAAAAAATGATTTCAGCTGTCAAGAAAGTCAGTAAGTGTTGTAAAGAACAATTTTTGCTCATTGGTAAATAACTGAATCACAAGCAGTGAGATGTATGTAGGCACCATGTCAAAATGTCCAACTTACAGCACCCTATGCCAAGCTGCAGCCATGTTCTGTTATCAAATGCATTACAGTAGCAGGATAATTTAATTCTGACCTTTCAATGTGGGTGGCAACAAGTATGCAGCTTTGCTGGGGCAGGTATTGTTATGGTATTGTTATGGTGCCTTCAGCCTATATTCTAGAATGAACTTGGACATCCATTTAGTATGTCATGTTGTATTGGTAGAAGTACCCTTCCCTTTCCACATGGACATGGTTTGCCATGTGGTTAACCTTATTGGATGCCTGACTGATTACTATTCTAGTCAAGGGGTGGACACTAAATTGATGTGGGGTCGTATCGAAAAGTAGTATCCAACTCACTGGCTGCATCCTGAGGCTATCCCTATGCCCCCACAAAAAAAACTTTCCACTCACCTACCCCACCTTCACCCCCCCCCCCCTACAAAAAAAAAAAAGAAATGTCTGCACACTTGTGATTTCAAATACAGACTTTTAGGATGGATCCATGCAGGTTCTTTTCTAGACCTGAATGGCTATCTGAACTTGACACTTTCAAATTAAAAAGTGTAGGTTCTGAACAGCTGGCTTAAAGTGTTTTCTTCTTTCAAAGGAAAAAGTGTAGAGATAGTAAAAATTCTCTGATTCGCTGTTGAAAAAAGTGCACACAGTCATTGTGGACTATTCACAAATCATTCATGTACATTTGTTTTTATCTTTTAGGAAGCAGATTTCCACATTTTCATAACTTTCTTTTGTGTTTCTTCCTCTCCCCCCCCCCTTGTTTTTAGATGCCAGCAAAAATCTTATGGAAGTTGTACCCCTGTTTATTTCCATTGACCCTGAGAGGGACACACCAGAAGTGATGAAGAATTATGTCAATGGTAAGTAAATTTAATTTATGAAATCAAACCTTTGATTTAAACGGTGTCCCAGAAGCAAACAGTGTAAAGTCCCTTTATCCACTAAGCTTGGGCAGGTTACCAACTCCACTTCAGTCCAGGGATGCCGTAGAAGTATTAACTGTCCTTCAAAATGCATGTTTATACACAATTTGCTGAGGAAGTTATAGAAAAAATTCATAATTTATGCACTAAATTTCACACATACACAACATAATTGAATGAATAACTTGGTCAGTGTTCATATAAAAACACAGTTATTTGGGTGTTAATACCAACAAATTTGTATTTGGCATGTTTGTACCATACTGAAGGCCAAATTTGGCTGATAACCTCACAGAAAATCTGGCAACCCTGCTTTAGCCCCTCTTCATTGCTGGGAGTTGTGACTATTGAGAAATTAATTTCAAAACTGTCCTATTTGTACAAAAATTGTATTTTTGTGTTCTCAGAGGTTTGTATCTGTGTTCTTTAAAAGTGTTAATTAAGTAGTGTTACAAAAAAAATCTCTTTTTAATGGTTTACTTTATTCAGTGACTAGTTTTCCCTCAGTTGACTGTTACGATTCTCCAACATGGACAATCTGGCACTTAAAGCAATTTACAAGCCTGAAGCACTTTGTACTGCAACATATTCATGGATTAGTCTACCATTTCCAGAAAGGTCTTGCTGAAAATTGTGCACTGATGGCTGGAAGTGGTGTAGGTACATGAAATTGAATTGGCCTCATCTGCAAAGAGGTGGCTTCCCCATCAAGCTAGCCATCAGGCTCGAGATCTGCCAACACTGTTTCCCCTAGATTGTTATTTTACACGTAATCCCCTTTACTGTTGTATAAATTACTTAAACCTTTCTTTCTGTTGGGAAACCTTAAGTTAAAACAAAGATGTGTTGCACGATCTCCTGTGAGAATGAGAAACCACCTCTCTTCTTACGAAGACAAGTAATATTGAATATTTTGGGGTAATCGAGGATGACAAGGGAAACTGTGTGGACCATAATAGTGATCTTTGCAAGTCTCTGATCAAGTTGCCTGGTGTTTTTGTTATCTAAGGGGTACCCTTCTAAATTATTCATTTATTTACTTGGAAGTTGAGGTATGCTATTGAAGCGTATGACTATGGTTCCACCAGAAAGTATATTTGAAGACCACCTTATACCCGTCGCAATAGTCGTATTTTAAGCAGTTTAACTTCTCATGAGAACTAACATTTTTGGCTATTGCATGTACTCTTTTGTTATCATTAATCATAAGAATATGTTACCCTAAGCCATTTCTGATGCTGTATGTTACCACAATGTTTCAAATGATGGCAATATTTCCCAAAGCTATAACTTTTATCATGTAATTTATCATCATTCCCATCAAGGTTAATTACTCCTTATAAATAAGTACTGTTTTAATCTGTGGCAGTTTCTGCCTTCTTAAATTACAAATGCAAAAAACACTTAGGTCTTTTCAAAACAAAGCCCAAGATGTATCTTTTGAACATGTTGAATGTGTGATTAAGCATTTCTTTTCTTAGTTACTGTGCTTTCTGTCATGTTTTCAATTTTTCATTTTGTCTCGCTTTCTTTTTGTTCCTCTTTCTTTTCGTTCTTCTCTTGCTCCTCTTTCTGTCCACTTTGATGTTTGTGCTATTCTACTTGAGCCATCAAGGTCTTTTGCGTTTAAAATTTGTTTCTGTTTTGTAGTGCTGTGATAACAGTTTTCCTCTATTTCTTGAGCCCATCTTCATCTGTTTTCATCTTCATCTGTTTCAGTTTGCTCTCACAGCAATGTCATTTGAGAAGTAAATTTGAATTTAATTGAATGCATGTATTGATTCAAGGAAAATATTGTGTTTGCGGTACTAAAAATTTTCAAATCTGTAAAATCTTGATTTATACACATGGAATGCCAAACAAATTCAAATAGATTGGTGGGTAACTTTATTTTCAAGAAATTTTTAGGTTCCCATAGAAATTCACTGCTTTGTGTCTCATGAATAATTTGTTGTTGCAAACATTCACATTTTCAAATAATACAACATTCAAAACTCTTTTACAATATTTCAGATAAAAGCTCATGCTAGAGTTTCTTTGTGAGCCTAAATGATAAAAAAAATACTGTATGTTAAAGTCTATCTTCTTTGTCTGCCATGTTAATGCACTGGAAACACAATATTTCCTTTACAGAAGTGTAACATCACTGTAATTATTGAAATGAAAGCAAATAAGACAACAACAGGTTTGAATAGGTTTTCTAGCCTGTTGTTTTCAACTTTCTATGCCATTTGCCCAACATAGTTATAGATTTGGCATATGGTAGTGTGATATCTCATAGACCTTATGCATGTGACATCACACAACAGAAAGTGCACCCCCTCCTTTCCAATGGAGGCAAGCGCATATCATTGCAACTTACCCCAACAAATGCAGACAGCTGATTTGCATATCTTTCGGATATGTGGATAATCTTCTATGGGCATGTGCAAAGTCTATGTTGTGCGTGCAGTGTGCTTCACTGTTTTGTCGGCAAAATGACATCGCATGACGTTAGTGCATAAGGTCTATTGTAACAACAGGAATGATGATAATATGTACACCTATGAACTACCTGTACTGCCTTCCTTCTACATTAGATTTTAAACAATTGTCATTGAACTATATTAACAAAAGTTAAAAATTAAGGCAGTGCATTTCATTAAAAGATTGAAGTTTTTACATAAACATTAATGAAATGCATTGTCTTAAGTTTTAACTTCTGTTAATGTAGTTCAATGCTGGATAAAAAATTCCAATGGAGATTTTTAACTGTAGTATTCAGTGGTGTGTATAGGATTTCAGAAATACGTAAGGATGAGGATTGGAGAAAACTTTTCATTTTCACCAAATAACACCCCTTTCCCTCATTTTCTGTCAGTTCCTTGCAGATATTCATGAGTCCTTTCCTTCACCCATGTATATTTAAATTGGCAAATTAAAACTGGGTATTGGTTTCCGTTTAAGGAAGTTGTCCAACTCAGGAAGTTCTCTGACTCAATGAAGTTGTCTGCTTTGATGCTCCGCAGAGCAAGCCACCCCTCCCAGCATTTAGGAAAGTGGTTCAAGGCTGAGGATACACTCATTCCCAGGGACGGGGATATTCATGGCAGGCCTGGGAGCAGGGATGTGAAACTTCTGTGCACCCCACTGGAAACTTGACAAGCATCAGATGTAATTGTTGAGACTTCTCCAAGCATAGGTTATTACCATATGAATAACCCTGATTATTAAATAACCTGCATTGTAAGTGTGAGTGTTAGTCTTTCCCAAAATATATCTTTTCTTTCACTTTAATTTTATCTAAAATTTGAATACTTTCTTTTGGCAAATTGCAGAATTTTTTGAAGGTCTGATTGGACTAACAGGAACACAACAACAAATAAATGAAGTAGCCAGGAATTTCAGGGTTTACTACAGCCAGGGTCCTCGAGATGAAGATAATGACTACATTGTGAGTTAAAGTACATTTTAGTTTGTATAAAATTTGAGGATGTATGCTGGACAGACATATTTAGGCATTCATTGCATTGAGAAAAAAAGAGGTTGTTCCTGTTGTGGAGTGGGTTTTTTCTACATTTTCACATGCTTGAATACTTCAAGTGTAACAGAAAAGATAGTAGTGCTTACTACTATGTGTTTGTTAGCTGTTTTTTTTTTTTTTTGTCCTTTTCAGTGGTTTGTTCATTGGACAAGTTTGGTTTATGGTCACCATACCTTTGTAGTTTTACAGGCTATTAAATTTCATTTGTCTTTGTGCTTGTAAATGCTCTCTATTGTGAAGAGTTTTTGAGCATGTTGCAATACAAATGTCTTGTTGAAAAAAATGTTTCATACACACAGTGATAAGCTTAAAATGCAAACTGCTTCTGGGCTGAATGGGCAGTGACCTTTGCTTAGTGGGAGAAGAGTTTTGAAGTAGGTGGGAAGAGGGGCAGGGGATTGGGGGGGAATACTTGGGGTATCCATAGCATGTCAACTGCATTTTTCTTTCATACTTAGGGAATAAATGGGTTTTGGTAAGTGAGGGGAGGGGACAAGGAATCTTACTGAGTAGGGAGTGCAAATTCCATGTCTACCCCATCCCCCTTGGCACTGCTACTGCCATGGCTACTTGGTCAGGGTGATAAATATAAAGGCATGAATGAAGTAAAGGCTAAGGGAGCATTGCTGCTTCTAGATCTAAGTGGAGAGGTATTGAACAAAGTGGGTTATTTTAAGGTGGTGTTGTCCAAGGGGATGCTGGGTTACTCCCCTTTGGACAGGATTCCATTGCTATGGTCATTTTTTAACCCCCATGAAAGAAGGGTAGGCCAGTTGGTTGTATGCATACTCCCTATCCCTTCCTACTGTGGACACTGCAATTGAAAGGCAGATCCTATGCATTTATCCTTGCAAGACTGACAGAAATTTACCTCAGAAATGCGAGGTTATGTTGGGTTAGTTGATTATGTTGGTGATGACTGAATGGATTCAAACAGTACAACAAGAGTTTGGAACAGTGTTGCAACATGTTTCCTTGAAAGAAACAGAAATTATATTTGAACCTTAAAAGTATAGTTTTTTGTTTTTGTTCCACATTTTGTGCATCTCTTGAATGCCAGTTTGAAGATGTACTACAGCTTAAGATATACCTTCAGAAAACAAAGCTTTAGTACTGATACCAATACAATCACATAATTTTTTGCTTTTCATCAGGTGGACCATACCATTATCATGTATCTCTTGAATCCAGAGGGAGAGTTTATAGATTACTATGGCCAGAATAAAACTGATGAAGAGGTTGCTGGTGGGATTGCCTCTCACATGAGAAAGTATAAGAAGTTGAAAGCAATTTGATGAGAAAAAACGGATAGCTCTATTTGATATACCAAAGGTCAATACAAGCAGACTGTAGTAAGCTTTTTCAGCCTGTGTGTAACAGTAACTGATGTGATTCTCTTGAATTGCTTTAGGGTGTTGTTATAAGACAATGCATGCTGCTGTAGACAATGTGGATTACTCATTCCTTCATGGCAACTTGTTCAGCTGTAGATGGGCTTCTTTTGATCTGTTGTACAAATGAAGCACTTTTTCAGGCCTCGGTTTTAAGAACATTTTATGGTTGTCCATTGGACAACCTGTCTGTCTTTTTTGGTTGTTCAAAAGAAAATTTAGTAGTCCACAAAGAAATCTGCAGTAAGCTTAGAAGCAGTCTGTTAACTTGTTGCATGAACTTTGGTTGTCCAATAGACAACCAACCCACCATTGTTGGTTGTCCATCACAAATTTTGTTTGTCACGGGCAACCAGACAACTGTTAAAATTGAGCCCTGTTTTTGGATGGTGTATGGTATCGAAACTAGACATGGCTTTTAGATCTCTGTCAACATACTAGAAAGATGTATAACAAGTGTTTTGAGTTAGTCCATAGGCATGCATGAGGTGTGTATACACACATACATGCCTATGAGTGGGGGTTGAGTTGCGAGGGGGCGACAGTATGCCATTTTTAGGGCAAAATGCATGTAATGATTGTTTGCTGATTCGAGGGCAGATACCTTTCTGCTCCTTTTTAGTAAAATTTCCTCTGCTATGCCTATTTATGAGCAAATACTTATTGGTTAGTCTGCATGGTGCATTCAGTGTGCTTCATTGTTTTCCCTTTAAAATGACGTCACCTGACGTCAGTGCATAAGGTCTATAAGGTAAGATGAGCCGTGTTGTGGAAGAAACTATGACACACTGTGGGAGTACCAGGGTTCTGAAAGTGGGGCAGGGTCAGAAGAAATTTCTTTGAGGCCATACCCTGCCTTTGTGTGATACCAATGTGGGCTTGGGCTTTTTCAGCAATTGTGGAGGCATTGATTTTAAAACTGCTTATTCTGTACCTTGTGTATTCAGTTGGTGCTAGACTGTCACTGGTACCAAGACTAACATTTTTAGGCTGGCCTATCTTAATGTTATGAAACCTGCATTTAAGTACAACCAGCTATCATCAGCATACACGATGATCAGTTGGCTGTGTCAAGCAGCTTGTTACATCACTTAACGCTTGATTTGCTGATAGCAGATGTTTTTCTCCTTCACGTTCTGTTAGTTTTGATGTTTTATGAGTTCTGAATGTGAACAGTCTCAAAACAGATCTAAGGGGACCTACCTTGCTCTTGGCAACCAACAATCATTTGAATGCCAAAATGTTTTTGCCAGCAGTCAGACTTTGGTGTGTCTAACATGCCCAGATATGATGGCTGCCTGTGAGAACAATGCTCAACCTTTCCCCAACCCCTCCCCCACCCTGCAACAAATGCTGACCCCAAGCCTGATTCTATAATCTGTTAAGCTATGTTTAGTCAAGTCAGTTTCCTTCTGCAGTCTGAATGAGGGTGTAAAAACTGTCAGGTATAAGTAAGTGACTAATAATTTCCAAAACTTCAAAGGAAGATTGGCTTCACTATGTAATTATGGTACTGTGCCTCCTTATCAGAGTTGTCACCATTTCAAGTCACTGTGTTTTTCAGCAGGTTGAATTCTCCAGAATTTGTCTTTTCAGGTAGTTACTTGATAACAACTCTATTCTTACTTGATGATATTATAGCAATCTTTTGTATATTGGGATGGGGAATTTATTCCCCATTAGTTACCCTATTTAAGGGTAAATGTATAAAAGTGGGTGGTGGAAGCTGTGGTGCTAAGTTGAAGGAAGTCAGTCTAGTTGTTAGTCAGTTTGCAGGAATTCAAAATAAAACAAATATGTGGGTAAAAGGGGCACAGTGATGGGAGTGGCCTGTACCCCTACCATAGCAATTTCAGAAACCCTGTGTCTTCCAGTGCCCACTTAGTCGTCGTTGGAAGGGTGTGGTTACAGTGGTGTCTTCTCTTGTGATCCCATTTTGAATGTTGTAGTGCCACCTAGCTTTCTGATGTTCGAGACACATTTTATCTTTGGTTCCCTGAGTATTTTAGCTAGTGTCAATGTTAATTCAACTGGCTCCCAAGAACTGAAACCCCAGTAAATATTTTGTCATCAGATACACAATAGTCTAGGGTACAGCAGTTAAGAAGGACTGATGTTGTCCACCAAATTTCTCTTTGCAAATCTTTTTGACATTGAATCTATGTTGGTAAAGATGTCAGTCCTGTGTTGTTTGGACTTCAGTGTCTGTCCAGTGTGAAACAGCCTCAGCAAAAGGACTTCAACATTTTTAATTGCCAGTCTTATGTCTCAAAGCATAAATGGCTTGTTTCTGAAGAAATGTCTGATCTTGGACCAAGCTCTGAAAATTATTGCTCAACGACAATCCAACTAATTACACTAACATCCAACGTTAGTTCAACAGCCAAATGTTTACTGGGAAGTTGAGCTGGTGATATCTGACTGTTAAATGCTAGTGTGTCAAAAATGACCAATAAATGTTATTATGATGCAGTCTTCATGCTTCAAGTTTCATGTTTATTTCTACCAATATCACATACTTTTCACAAAAGTAGATTATTTTCCAACATAAGTATGAGTCAATAATACATTAAATGGAAGTAGAAACAGATCCTTAAGAAAGTAATGATAAAGTAACTGTGGTTGTAGTTATCAGAGATGATACAGATTACTAAAGTCTGATAGGGTAGAGGAACCAGAATAAGCAGATCAATTTCAAATCTGATCTCTTCTAAGACAAAAAAAGATAATTAGCATAACATCAAACAGCAGGAACAAAAGGAATTGAATAACTACAGGTTGAAAATAGGTGAAATCGGTGAACAAAAATGCACGTATATATACTCAAATCTATCGCTCTGTAAAAGCAGAGATGTAACCAAGTCACTCTTCTCTCAGCAAGTCAAGTCAACTGGAGCTATTTTAGGGACTTGAGTCAAGTCATTGACTTGAGTCTCTGTGTTATTTCAATAAGGGAAAATTACCCAGAATTTTTCAAGTCAGGTAGTGTTGGCAGGATGTGATTTGAGTCACGACTTGAACACAAGTCTGTGTAAAAGTCGTATATACATACATTACAAAATACATTGTTAACACACATGTATGCAACTACAAAAACATTTCCTTATGAAGAGTAAGATTATTGGCCCAATATTTTTGAGGACACTTGGTAAATTTGATTAATGAAGTTTGAATATAACAATTGAGCAGTGTTTTAAAACGATGCAAGGATTTTGAATCCCTTACATTGACTTGGAAGGGAGTTCTAGCAGAGAATTCCATATTTACCATTGGTTGAGTTTTGTCTTGGAGTAATTTACATGTAGAGAGTCTTTTGAGCTAGTACTGTTTTTATGGAAGTCGCAGTTGTATGCAAAAAACGAATCAAAGCTTTCTTGTAAAAGTCTGTGATGAAACTCATACATTAAGATCCCAACTTGATAGCTATAAAGATTGAAAATATTTGAAATTTTTGAGTCCTTAAACAAAGGAGAGCAACGAGTATTGCATTGGACACTATGGATATTTCGAATAATCTTCTTTTGCAAGATATGTTCATTATTTAAGTAAGTCTTGTGAGCATGTCCCTAAAGTAATAAGCTGAAATTCAGATGAGGAAGGATTAGAACATTATAAATCAATATGAGTGCGCTTTTGGGAAGAAAGTTCTTGGTTTTATAGATCAGGCGCATAGCCAAGGGGGGGGGGGTGAAGGGGGCAGCCACCCCCTCCTTCTGCATAGTTTTTGTATTTTTAATGATTTTTTATGGAATTGCTAGTAACTCAAAATAACAAAATCTTTAGATGCAACACTTACAAGGCCTGGGAAGTGCTATTTCCAGCAATGTGGGATGTATTTACGGCCAAAATTTTCTTGTACGCTTCCCACCATCCTATGGTGGCATTATGCTTAGATAATTTACGTACAGACTTCACCCCCTCCTTGGCAAATTTTTGGCTATGCGCCTGTTATAGATAATACCATTTGCATGTGCAATTGTTTTATTAACATAAGAAATGTGTTCTTTCTAATCCAGCTGTGTACTATCAAGGAAGATGTGTCTGCATGTGTCTGAGATAAAATATCAGAAAGTGACAATAAAGGTTATGGGTTATTATTAACCCCAAATCAAATGAATTTTGTTTGAATTTTATCACACTTTCAGTGCAGTTCCGAATTGGAGATGATATTGCAGTTGATGACGTGAGCCATATTGATATAGAGCCATTTCACATGTATTTAGGCCTAGGCACTAGACTTGCCATAGTTGGGAAATTAACTTTCTCAACTTTATTTAACCATATTTTTGTGGCCCTTATTTCCTTTAGGTCTTCATTTATTATGTATGCCATAGACACAGTGCCTTTACTGTGCCAACTGAGTGATTCCAGCCTGTGGATTGGTTAATCTGGTGTTTGATAAATCTGTTATTGATAAATTGAAAATCTGGATCATAAATCTCATCTTTAGTACTATGAAGGACACTTTGTTTCATTGGCAAGTATGTGTCTTTATCCATGTGGCAGATTTGGAAGAGGGCCAAATAGGCCATGATCTATAAGGCCCAGCACTTGCAGGAATCATACACCTAAAAAGGTGTATATTTAACACATTATTTACAATGATTATCAGTGCAATCCTTAACTCACATGTTTTCAAATCAATTTGTAACAAAACATGTTTTTTTCCATATGTGAACACTATTACTGTATTTATCATGGAATATATTTATGAGTTGGGAAAATGCTTTCACGCAATGCATCATGGGATGGGCCAAAGGTCAAGTGAACCACTTACCTTGGCGAACAAGTTGTCATGGTACAGCTGACCTTGTGACCCCTCCAGAAGTACTGAATTACCCAACTGGCTTATTCTGTGAATTAGTAACAATATTAGCATAACTTAAAGGTAAGGAACATTTAAAATGTAACAAATAATTACAAATTATTCAGGCCCAACATTTCTTCTAGCCAAGGGCCCTGTGCACCCTAAATCCACCCCCCTCCCCACACGTACACACCTGGCCCCCATCAATCTGATCCAGTGTTAAGGCTGAGATGAAGGAGCTCAATCATTGAGGGCAAAGCCCTCATATAACAGATAAGCTTAGCACTGAAAGTGCATCAAGGTGACTCCCTGCTGGAAAGTTTGTTGATGAAAAGCCTTATAATAAGAAATTTTCCATGTTTGTTCTGGTGGCTATCATAATCCACAATTTGGATGATGATAATATATGTGAACATAAAAAAAAAAAAGAAAAAAAGAGGACATTGAATTGGAAAATGATGATGCACATATGTGGGCAAGAAAAAAATACAGACTGGGGTGTGGGCCAGTTGAGCTCCCATCAGCATGCCTGTTAAACCCATGCATAAAGGAGTGTAAGAACACTGAAGGTACATCTATGGCAGGGAACTCTGGTCTTCTGGAAATTTAGGAAGAGAGAAAGTCATTTCATGTGGTTTTTCTGATGGGCCACACAATTCATTACCAGCCCACTTGCTTGGATTAATTTTGTGTCAGCTCCATTTCAAAGAAGAAGTGTGTATGGCATGGAGTAAAGAACAAATTATAAACCGATAACATTCTTAAAATACCCCAAGAAATATGGTATGCTTTACCAAGAAGCATGCTGTTAACTGAAGACATATTGTTTAAAGTATCAAAAATTCACTTGAAACAAATTAGATGTACCTATAGTACAAATTTCTTCTTATTTTCCTTACAAATATCTTTCATAATGTTTTGAAGCAAAAATATTTCATATTAAAGGCAATTAACTAAGTTATTCTGCATGAATTGGACATTTCAGTGTAAACAAAAATAATGTCACATGATTAAACAGAGCCAATCATAAATTAGGATACCAGGTACGCTACTTCAAGTTGGGGTGACTGTATTTTCCCATTAAGTAGGTGGCAAATTTCCTTTTTGTACTTTACAAATATAATGTTACTGTGGGTGATATTGATCTCAATTGTTAAGTGACAGCAGATTATCCGTATCATTATTGTAAAGTTCACTCTTTGAAACTATACAGTGTCAGTTAAAAAATACTTGTGGAGGAGACGCCAGGGGATTTCCAGGGTGGGTGATCTACTCCAGGGAAATCTCCTTCCTGATAATTAAAATATTAACAGTGGCCAGAAAAGTTCCTAGCTGTTATCACAGAAATCCTTTAAATACCAATTTCAATACACGAGCTGTCTCAACACCACTGTGGCCATGACGATGCACTAGAGGATCTTTCAAACTGGAAGGGGAGGGGAGGGGGGTTTCAGGGGGTTCCACATGCATTTGATTCAGAGAACCTCCTCAAAATGCAGAGCAGTGCAATATGCACTCTAAGTATTGGGGTCTGCGAATTCATTACCCAAGTAAAGGCTGTACCATCATGTTCAGTCATGGATTCATTTTTTTAATTCCAATTATTTAAGTGTTTTGTTTCTTTGCCTACAACTGTACGGTACTGTATACATACTCTTACTGTTTCTCATTGTATTATAATTGTTTTATTCTTTGCAAGGGTATGGTCTCATGCAGGGAAGATCATGATCAACTCTCTTCTACAATCTTGGACAAAACTGTTGGGACGCTTTGTCATAATATTCTTGAATCTCCATTCCCAGGTTTACATGAAGCCCCCGCTCCCCCTTCCAAAGTTGCGCAGAGAGAATGACTGTATGCCGTGAAAATGGTCAACTTTGTGAAGGGGAGCGGGGGTGTCCCAACGAGTTTTGTCCAAGATTGTCTGAGTTTTAAGTGAGCGATTTACGAGGACAAATTCAATAGAAAAATGGTTAATTTTTCGAGCAGCTGTATTCAGTACACTTTTTCGGAGGCTTATAGGCCTGAGGATTTTAGCCAAATGAAAGTATAATTTAAAATTGTTTTAATGTGTTGTTTTGATTATTTGTTTATACTGATTTATTGTTGGTTGGCGAGATCATAATGGATAGACTGATTCAGGTATTCGCAGGGAATGTCAGGCAGAAATGTTTACGTTCCGTAACGACGTCTATGACAGCCATATGCGTTGCATTTTTTAGCAAATTTAAAGGAGGATGACAACTCTTCTTAAGTTGTAAGACGGAAAACAAAACAATTTCTTTCATGGATAGATCGAAGAGTCTCACTGCTATTGCAAACTAGTGGTAAGAAGGCAAGATTTTAACTGAAAGAGCGCCACGATCTACCATGAAATGTTAAAAGCAGAACTGCAAGCCAAGCTTTTTATTACAGCGATGGTAGATCGTTATAATTAGGGCTGGTTTTAGACATATTTTGAAGCGAATTTGATGCCTATGACAACATTTTTTCATGTTACATGAAGCTGATGACGTATCTATATGCCTTCTTTTAGCCGACTCAATTTCTTTACATTTTGCTTTCAAATTTGCTCTCAAAACAAATGGTAGACCGTTTGGTTAACTTAGCCTTCACCCCCGGTCTCGTGAAATTAGCATGATGTATGGCATATTTTCTGTATAGTTTCAGCTACTCAAATGAAAGTTACTGCGTTATAAAGGTGAAATGAATATATATTAAAGAACTTTTTAACTTATTTCTGCTAAATTACCTTAATATAAAGTAACAGGCAGGATACAACACGTACTTCTGTCGAATGTTCTTTTTATTTGGTACCTGTTCAGACAGTGTGAGCCCAAAATACGTGACTATTGAAAATGTCTTCCTGAACGAGAGGACGCTTTGAACTTATTTAGCTACCTTCCCAATGTTTTTAGCTTCAATAATATTATATTAACAAGAACTTTAATATGGACTCAGAATATGCTGATTATTCTCTGTTACTGTTCTCTTATACCTAAAGAAAAGACACCTACCCTTTTGCGAATCAACGCAGCGCAAAGAAACACTTTCTACCGTGGGCCGCGAGCAGTTCTAACTTCTCGAATTTCTCAGACAATCTTGGACAAAACTGTTGGGACGCTTTGTCATAATATTCTTGAATCTCCGTTCCCAGGTTTACATGAAGCCCCCGCTCCCCCTTCCAAAGTTGCGCAGAGAGAATGACTGTATGCCGTGAAAATGGTCAACTTTGTGAAGGGGAGCGGGGGTGTCCCAACGAGTTTTGTCCAAGATTGTAGCTTAACCAAGTTTATCCCTTTGAATGTGTCAATAAAAGGTATTCAATGTGTTCAGGGAGATATGACTGTGATATATCAAGTTGAATCTATTCTATAGGGGTATCAATTTTTATAAGGTTTTCAAGCTTTCAGTGGATACCCCCAGTCTGTCACTTTTCTTTATGTATGTACTTATTATATCTATATGCTTATGCAAATGATCAAAATAAATTTGCTTGGAACTAAAACTGATATGTAGTCAGTCAAGATCAATGGCAACTCCTGAGCTCTCTGCAGCTGGGGTATAATTAAAGCAACTTTATTCTTTGGGGAGGGCTTTTTCATTGTCAGTGCATGGCTACACTAACCCCTGCTTTGAGTATTGAGAGGCATGAGCCTGTCCATGCATCTGCTTCAAACTAAAAAGCTTTACTGCCCATGCAATGTAGGCTGTCTTACAATGCATTGAAGAAAACAAATAACTAACTGAACTGCTGACACACTACACAGCAATGGTAAATTTCCAACTAAGCTCATGGGCTCACTATTGCATTATTCTATGGCACTAATCCCTGTAAAGTTTCAGCTTTTTGTTATCTCCTCATTGTGAAGAGCACAGAAAAACAACTACTTAACTACCACATGTGGTATGTGTAAAAACAACTTTCAAGCTACAGGTACTATGAGTACAATACACAACCATGAATTAGCATCACACCATGAAAGACAATTCAAATACAAAATTTAAAAGACAGTAGTCTCCACATCAGTCCATGATCATTAATGGGTGCGATAATAAAGACAATCTCTGGTTCAGCTTCATCTCTTTTGCTCGGCCAGATGCAGAAATTATAAAATATTCAAACATTCCCTCTTTGGACCAAATAAAGAATAAAACTAAATTTTCCAAAATATGTTTTCAAATAGGTACTGAGTGCAGGCACTTTTTTGGAGTCCTGGGGTGGGGTTAGAGGCACATCCGAAATATCAGAACGCAATTTTCAAGGTTAATCTGAGCAAAAGGAATTTCGGTGAAATGTTGCAATCACCAGAGACTGTACAAAAACCTTAAAGGAATATAGTATTTAATTGAGAAATTACAATTTCAACTGTGGCAATTAAGTTGGACAAAAATTAATGCCATATAGTAGAAAAGCAAATTTTAGGAAAACTAAAAAATCATTCATCTGCTGTTTTAAACACAATCTATAGAATAACAAACCTTACAAAGTAATTTTGATTTCTAAAGTTTATTGTAAGAAATTAGAGTTGATTATGTGCTCAAAATGTAATTCTGACAGAGCGGAGGGGGAATTGCTCCTTCCCTCTCCCTCTTCATCTGCAGTTACTGAATTCCCTCTAATGCTGCTGATTTGCAAAACGTATTTGTAACATTCTGACAGGAGACATGATCCCCTTTTACAGGTAGAGGCATTCAATTAATTGACACTGAAAGGCCTGCAGGAGCAGTGAATCAGCTAGGATATTATAAATGGGTTAAGCAAGCAACATTTAATTTAGATAGTGAAGTGTTACAGTGCTTTTTCAGACCTCATACAGTAATGTGTAATTCAGCATTTAAGTAATAACAAAACCAATTTCTGCATGACCAAATAATTTTGAGAAAACAATATTATTAGACCACCATATTTGAAGTTTCTTATTTTTCTGAAAGTTAAAGGGCATTTAAAGGGGGTAGGTTGACCCAACATTACTGTAAGTGTGCAAAATTTAGCTTTATTTTTTATCTTAGTTACAAATGTATCCAAAAGTTGAAGTTAATTTAAAAAGGATCTGCAATCACATGCCTATGAGATGGGCGAGGGTGAACCATGCATGCCCCCAACCTTCTGGGAGATTTCAAAATTCTGGCAAAATTTGTAGAGATCGGGACAAAATTGGTAGAAATTTGGGCAAAATTTGCAAAAATTCGGGCAAAGTTTGTGTGAAAAGGTACAGAGGTTCGAGCAAAAATTCTTGTGCTCCCCAACCAAATCAAAGTGTTCCCATATGATTATGACTGCAAGGAAAACAACAATATCAATAGCTTCAATATTTTTGGAGTCAGGTATGCCCATTAATTGCCTCCAACTTTTACAAGAGTCGCAACCCTTACAATTGCGTCACAACTGTAGCATGCTTATAATACATTCAGCCTTGCAACCAATGACTACGTACCAGAGCACACAGTCAGGAGCGCATACATGAATTCACGGGGGGCCGGGGGGGGGGTTGCAATCTATTTTTGGACCAACTACATTCCTTGGAGACCAACTCCTTCTGACATATAGTTGTATGTAGGACCCACATTTTCAAGGACCTAATTTTTTTTTTTTTGCCTTTTTGCACTTCATACGTTGTTCATGTTTGGTCCACTGTTACAAAGGTACACTGAACTGGATTTGCGACCAACTTTTGATTTTCACTGGGGGTACGTGTCACACCCCCGTATTTACACCCCTGCACACAATACACATCACAGAATTTTCAGTGGTATGAAATGTTAATTTGAGAATGTCAGTTAATTGCACACTCATGGAATACAGACAAAATAGACCAAGAAGGCAATTTTTTTATAAATATGAAAAACTTAAAGCAGAATGCATGGTGAATCTTCTTGTGTATTCATGCAGGGTTAGGCTGAAAATTCCCCAGGAGTCTGGACTCAGAGGGACCCATACTCATGATAATTACATAGCCCATATCTGGCTGTGCATGTTGTTATAATATTTTATATGAATCACCCAGACGAAAATAATTCCTGGCTTTTAAGCAGAAGTCAGGAAAACCCTGGTTTTCTTGGATTTCCCATCTTTGTTCCTGCCTCAAGTAGCCAGGAAAAGGCAAGATTTTGAAAATACTGTTTCTTGGTTTTCCTGCCTCAATGATTCGACTCTTGGCAGGAAAAGTGCATGAGGAGATATGTTCCTTGCCTTGACAGGAAAAGCAAGGATTTTGAATGTCTAGCCTTTACCTGGCTCATCAAGTCCACATTAGGCAGGAAAAGTGAGGGTAACTGTCTCCTTGCTTGGCAGGAAAAGCCAGGATTTTAAAAGTTCAGCCTTTTTTTGATTTGCTCTTTTATGCTCTTGACACTGAAATTATAACAATTAAATTAACATCAAAAAACTAATACTAAATAATCTCAATTAGAAGTGAAATAAATTAAACCAGGGGAGCCAGTATTTCTCCCAGTAACCTTCTCATAAATTCTCTTGTGCAATATATTTTTGCAAAGTAATATACTCTTTATTTTTTTTTAAAGGAACTATTGACTGTGGGGATATAGCCTTGGCCTTCTTCCAATCAAAAATATATAAAGTAAAAATTAAATTTACTCCACCAGCAAAATTTTCTCCAAGCAAAACAACTTTTCCTGGCTTCATCCTTCCTCACTTAGTCCATGATACAAATAAGGTAAAAAGTGCTTTCATGAGAGTACACAAACTCCATACAGCTAGGGGAAGAATTTGCAACATACTCCACCAATCATGCTTGAGTAAAATTTTAAATTGAGAAACTTTGAGCATGTTTATTTCAAAAGTCTCAAAATGTTCATCCAAATTTTATCTAAAATAAGAGACAGTGTAAGAACTATGAACAATACAGCAGACAGATCGTGGCTAAAAGCAAATGAACTAGGATGCACAAAGGTGCCATATAGCTTAAACTTTTCACACGTTCATATTTTGTGCATTTATAGCAACAACTACTTGCCCAAAGTTGGCAGCGATAGCATTAATATTTAGGGGGGCATGAGCAAATCAAAATCTGATAAAGTTTTTGAAAAATGCGGGAAATAATGTAGTCGTCGTCCTAGAAAGGGTGTGAGGGACGTGCAGCATTTAGTGTCCTTACACATGCAATCTGATGTTAAATTTGTTATCCTTGGCACATCTAGATTATACTCAGAACAAAAATTGATGCATATAAAAATGACAATTGCCATACATAAACATTGCTTTGTAGCCAGGCCCTACTAAATTCAAATGTTCATGGTATAGTATGACTTTTTCAGTTAAAAGATGCAGGTATGTACTGAGGAAGTGGCCCTTAATTCCACTCATATCAATGGAAATTTATTTAACATGTTAACATGTTTTGTTTTGAGACACTCTTTAATACAGGGGTGGCAAACCATTTTTCCTATGTAGGGCCATTTTGATGTTCACTATCCGCTTGCAGGTCATGTGACCTGCAGATAGCGAGGGTGAACGAAGCTCTCCCCATAAGGTCCTGGGGAACCAAGAGGGCCCTTTGCCTGGGTGCAGGAAAAAACCACTGACCACTGAGGCAAAGCTGCCAAGAAGCTCTGGAGTCTGCCATGTGCAAATTAGAATGAAGTATTTATCCCCTATCTTTAAATATGGCATATTGGATGGGAACTGGTTATAAACTGACCAACAGTATCAAAATTTAACCATCTGACATATGAGGTATAGTAATCAATGAGCACTGTCCTAACAAAAATGAATGCAAAGCATTTGTGAAGGGATGTAAGTCTTCTCCTTTAAATTCATAACACTACATCGCATCAGAGGGTCTAGAGTTCTGACCCACATAACCATGCATCCAAAGGAGTTAACACCAGTGCCCACAAAAATATGTTTGGTTACTGCAGGTATACATGTGGCAGTTTGCTTCTGTCCAATATTGCCATCCACATGTCTTTCATGCAAAGCTCATTATTTTTGCACTTACAATGTATATTGTGCTACAAGGGCGTAGGAAGTGGGAGGGGGGCTTGGGGGGCTTAACCCCCAGTAAAAAATGTGGGGGGCTGAAGTATGCTTCTGCTCCCCAAGATCCAAGGGCAAAAACCAATTGGCTCTTCTGTAAGAAATGTCAAAAATTTGCAGTAATTTTCCTTAAAGTTTGTCCAAAATGTTGCACCATATTGCATCTGAGGACCCTCAAATACCCAAAAATTTTCCAAAGGGGAGGGGGACACCCCTCCCCACAGACCCCTTCCCCAGGACAGTGATCCGAAACAAGGTTCAGCCCCCCAGTCTCAAAAAGCTTCCTACGCCTATGCTGTGCTATCTCCAAAGATTTAAGTACACACTGAGAAACAGAAAAAAAAGGGAAGCAAAATTATAACAAGTGAGAATTAACAGAGTGATTTTTAAAGAGCTGTGATGGTTTTGTCTGGGAGTGACCCATAGAACAGCTAGGGCCTTACTATAGGGCTTTACTAGGTTGACTGAAAAATGAACTGCCAGCAACTACCAAGGTACTGAAAAACAGAAAGACAATGTCAAATTTATCCCTATGAGGACAATGACACAGTGTCCCTATGTAACACTGGCCCCTTTGCTTGAATAGGATGTGCTGTACATAAATTAGTGCTGGATTAACTGGATGCTACAGTGATCTTCCAGTGAAAATGGCTCCTGCATTGACATCAGTTTGACTCCATATAGCAATATAGAAATCTTTATGGCTTCTTATTCAGTGCATCGTATGTATCAGTTGGTGTTCATTGGGTATCCAAAGGAAATTTTTGCCAAAAATGCACCCCTGAGGTTGCCAGAAACAGCACTATATGACACATAAGTGGTTTCTAAACATTCTATATGTGTTACATCCCCTGATATATAAGAAAACCACCCACTTAAATTTTTTTATTTTTGTAGATCCAGCAAATAGCTGCCTATGTTCCCAACGTAATTATATAATTACTCTTTTATGAGAACAATGCAGGCCCGTAGCCTGAGGGGGCGGGGGAAGCCCCTGGAAAATTTTTTTGCCTCCCAGAAGATCAAAATGACCACTGACTTCATGCACTTTATTATGTTTTGCCCCCTGAAAAATATTTCCCCCTCCCCTCGAAGCTTTTGTGATTCTGCATCTTTTGAATTTTGAAACATATGCTGTCAATAGAGCAGACGTCGACAGAGAAGTTTGATACCCCCACACTAAAAATGTACTTTGGGGTGGTTAAGTCTTCAACTTTCTGAAAGGGGTGAAAGAAGAAATGTTTATTTGGTAAAATCACTGAAGCTTTATAACCAAAGATGATCATGAAAGTTGCTTATTAGGCTTAAAAAGTCATACGTGACAGGTGTGTGTGAGGATTACTGTAAAATGTGAGAACTTTTGAATTCAAACCTCAGTATCGGTGTCTGATCACACATGATTTTGCTATAATAAAAGTTCTGGAGGCGTACCTATAATGAGTGTTCAATTTAATATATACTAGAGCAATGCATAGGAGAATTCAGAGGGGCAAAAGCCGTGTTTTGCAAGACTTTTTAACAGAGTTGAGAGAATGATTTACACCAGGGGTGAGGAACATCTGGCCTGTGAAACCAAATTTGGTCCGGCCAGGAGGGCAAGTTCATGAACGTAATTTCGCACTTGAAATTCAATTTATAATCTACCATATCCAGCATAGATACCTGCGAGACTGGTAGTGCTACAACTCACAGGTTGCAGAATTAGCATGCGTGTAACGCATGTCTTTACACATGCATGAACCAAGCTAGCTCATCTACCTATTGGGTGCAAAATTTATTTTGTTCTCACCATGCAGTCCCGGTGGACTGCATAAGTAAAACCCACCTCCTCCCTCCTGAATGGGTTTGAAACTAAACAGTAAATAACTAATTCATTTGCAATGTTATGCGATGACTATACATCGAAGTGCCTTCAAGGCTTCAAAAGAATATTTTTTCGGTGCACTTCCTGCTCTTTTTCTCAGTAATGCTTGACTGTCATTATACTTTGTACATCATGAATGGGCCTGCAGTGAGTGCAAGCTAAGATATTTACAAATGATTTTGTGGTATTTGCAATCTGATCAGCTTCACGCATCATAAGGTGATTGACAAAGTGTGTAACAGTAATTTGCAGACTTTTGAGAGCTTTTGGGGATGTTGATTATGATCCATGACTAAAAGCAGTTTTATTCAGGTGTCACACAGACAGATCATGTGTTTGTCTGTAAAAAGTAATGGGTCTGTATTAAATCTACTCACATAACATGTTTCCCATAGCAGATCTTTTCGTTCCCTTGGCCACGTTGACTATATGCTGCTGGCCCGAAAGCTATCGATATGACTGTCAAACTGCCCAGTATAATCAAAAGGTTCACCACCTCTGTTTAATTAAACTGCCGTTTTAGTTGTTTAAAATGAACACCTGACAGTCAATCAAAACTGTAGTAATACTTCTGACTAGTGGCCTCAGTTGTAATTAGGGGATGAACTGTAGTTTGGAGTTAACAAATTCCCTTTCCCCTTTGCAAAATTTTTTGGGGAGCTGTACTTAGATCCAAAATAGTGCTATCATTTTATCGTTTTTGAGGTCGTTTTTTCAAGTTCAAAATTTTTATAATTTTAAGAAAGATATCAAGAAAACTAACACTCTGTGGCTTCTTGAAGCTGAAACATTGTGACATGATGAAACAAATAGCAAGATATTTATGCAAGTAGTGTTTTATACAAGTGAATCAAGCAGCATTAGTTACCTGTTCCAATACTCTGCCAGTGGCATCACCAAGGGGAGAAAGGGGGCCAGGGAGCATGTACCCACCTCAGATTGGCTGTGCCCCATGTGCCCCTGCCCCCCAAATGAAATTTTGGGTATGAAAAATATTATGCACAAACACATCGTTCACAGTGCACATGTTGATATGAACAGAAGGACCTACTGTTATTTTTAAAAATTACTCAAACATAAGACTATAAAATTGTATGAAATATATCCTCAAAACTGCAATTTTGAGGTATGCTTAGCACACATCTATTTGTTAAAACTGTATGAAGGAGCTACCTTATTGGGAGGTGTAATCCACAGCTATTGTTTCATCCTTTATTTCCAAAAGCTAAGCCTGAGACAACTGCTCCATCAAGTCCTCTCCCTTCAATACAATTCCCACATGGATTATCTTTTAGTCAGATCTTATGTTTGAAAACTGTAAAAAATTGTGATTTTCATTGCCTTTTTCAATGCATATCCAATAAATATGAGGATAATTAAACAGCTGCTTTACTCTCATAGGCTTACATGTGCTTATTTTAGATACTGGGGCCTTCAGCTTTGCATGGCGAAACTTTGCTCTCAGTGTATCCCTGTATCCTTGCCGAGGAGAAGTAAAGCACCACACCAGGGATCATATCGTGATACCTCCGAAAGAAGTAAAAGGACTTGCACAAAATTTTCATAGATGCTCAAAACCCAAATTTTCTGGCCACTTCCGTGATGTGTGCACCAACGATGGTCTCAGCAGGAGCTATACCCACCCTTTTCCATTTATTGCTGAAGAAAATCAAAAATTGGTCATAATTATAATTTTGAAGTTCTCAAAGCCCACTGAACTGCATTCAAGCGGGTTTCTCCACATTTTTCCTGCTAGCCCTGGATCAGCCGTCAGATGTGTATACCTATGGTTACTCCAATTTGAAGGCTTCCTCAGTGGCATACCTGGAAGGTAGTTATCTCAACATTTAAACTCCTATTGAGCAGCCATTAAGTGGATTAATTTTTAAGCTGGGCAAACATTGATATGATCAATCCTCTGTCCCCATTCACACCCCCATCATGAAATTGTTAGAGTGCGAATAAGGCTAATACAATTTGGTCAAATGGTGATTTCTATTTTTGTGGCCAAGTGCACTGCAATGACATTTTAGAGATGGTCAAATGCTTCATTCTAATTTGGTCACATTTTTATAAATACCCCAGAGCCTCTGCATGGGCTGCAACCCTGGATCACCAATGGAATGTAGTCCTTGGACCCCACCACGATTGAGCCCCCTGTGGTCTGGGGCTGTAGAATAAGCCCCCAGTCTTTCCTGCCTGTCGTAAGAGGCGACTAAAGGGAAGGACTTGCACCGTATTTGAGCTGTACTTGGAACCAGACTTGAACTTGAACCGTATTTGAAACCCTATTTAAACTTTACCTTTTTATCTAGTTGACACTATATAACAACATTCGTGATGGTGTGCTGTTAAATCTCATCTAACTAACCCACTAGGGTTGACCCTACAGTGGGCCCCTGGGGCCTAATTAAAGCCTACAGGGGAGCGCTGTGCCTCGCTGTGAGTCACTAAGATGTCAGTGATACCCAGTCCTCCATTTTAGTGTGCCCCTCCAGCAGATCGCTTGGACATCCCAGTGCCTCCCACCGAAAAGTCTGGCCATGTCACTGTACTCTGCCCTTATGAAGAAGCCATTGGCTGTTATGGTTGTACTTGTTTAAAGTATTAGCACAACGCGCATGACTGAATGCCTGAGATGGTATCTAAAGAACAATTAATATATGGGCATCTCTGTAATACATGTAACAGGCTAAACAGTAATTGGCCATACTCCTTCTGTACTATCCTGTGCGGACCATTGATTGCCGGGGGGGCTGTCAACTCTCACGCATGAATTCAGAGTGAGAGCCATGCATTTCAGGGCAATCTCATGCTCTCATGATGAAGCATCAGTTTCTCATGCAATGTCTCAATATGGTGTAAAAAATTCCACTCGTAACACAAACGATGTGTCAGGTGTCGGTTAGAAATGCTACCTCAGTCCCTTCTCCAACTGATCATAGTCTGCAGTAAGTGGACAGTAATGCAGTACACAGTATAATTAATCTTGCCATCATCGATCTACCGGTACTCACAAAGCTTTCATAGTCTGCCGTGGCTTTGTTGCATAGTTCAAAGAGAGTACATCACATACCCTTGTTTACGAGTCACTTTAAACATATTATGTTGTGGAGGTAATGTTTTTGTTCATCAGTGCACTATTGGATAGTACATTGCTAATAAATAGTAACATAAATGTAGTCCCAGGAACAAATTATCCCCACATTTATAGTTATATTTTCCATTGGGTTTCGTTCTGCGCACGCCTCCATAATCAGGATATATTTATATTCGATTTTAGGCTGTCAGCAATACATACCGGTAGGCCTCAGAATTTTTTCAATTTTTCGTAGGCCTATTTAGGCCTCATAAAAAACTTAATTTTCACCGGCCGGGCTGATTTTGGATGCCAGGTGAATTTTTTTTTCTATTATTTATTAATGAATAAAAACCTCCTGGGCCGACGTTCATTAGGCAAAATTTGCCTTTGCTGGAATCAGTCATACCTACCGCAGTTTTTAGGGGAAATCTGCGGTTCCCAATTAAAGTACCCATGCAACCACTGGTTCAGCAGAATTGTTAAAAGCTTTGATGACTATTCTGGTACAACAGTAGCCCAGCACTGTGGGGTTAACATTACAACAAACAACAAATCCTGCCCTGTAATTAGTACTGGCAAAACGGCATCAAATTACTTATGGTCATTAAAGGTTAGATCACCTTTCAGTTTTATCTGAGATAAAATGCCATCAAATTTCAAACTGACAAATGCTTGAATGAGCACCTAATTGGTATTGATAACAACTCTTGACAAGTTTTGGCACAGGAAGATTTTGCAAAATGTATTGCTTCCATGTGCATTTTTTTAAAGAAAATCTGATCTCTTACATCATTTCTAATGGTTCTTGCATAAATATATTGCCTCAAATCACTTTGACCAAATCCCACAATCAAACACTCCTCCAGTACTTGTGACTGACTATAGGCTGACTACTTAAAAGGTCCATACAGGTATCATACATGATACAAAGTATACTGATTGGAGTGTTTATAATCAGAACTGTATGTTGTTTCTATGGACCTCACCCAGATCCCCACCAGGTTATTGCTCAGGGCCCCAAATTTGTGTGATAACCATCAGAAACCTAATGCCGGGTTGTTGACAGATTTTTAAAATTTCATATGCTGAAGTCAGATTTTGACGAGAATACTCTGGATACACGATGTATAGAATAAAATAGGGCCCAGAAAGAACACACTGAAAATTGAATTCATTAGAAAATCTGCCCGCTGAAAGTGGACGTCATGACTTGGCCGAGAGCGTCACGACTTAGCCAATTTTTTAAGAATAGAAAACCACAAACAACAAAATGTCCTTGAAATTTCTACCTGGTCTTCACAGCCCAACAAAAGACAGGGAGTGTCGATTTCCTTAGAAGTAAAGGCGGTCACTGGCCAGATTGCATAGTTAATTGCGGGCGGAATTTAATTGTTAAGTTCAAAATTGTGCGCCAACGAAAGCTTTGGGTGCAGGGGGCCCTCTAAAGGGCCCCTCTGGGGTGAAACCCCACTGGGGTCCAGGGGCATCATCTGCTACAAAAGATGGTGATTATTTGGTTCTTTCTGAATTGTGTACTGAGCGTAATTTTTTGAGTGAGTCTTGAGCATCGTGATTTTACTTGGACCTCACTGATCTTTTGCTCAATTCCTTGCCTGCGCATGGCACGCCGATTATTGAACCAAACTGAATTATTGCACGCCTATTTCATCGTAAAATAGGTAAATAAATTAAAACCGCGCGGAAGAAGTTCCGGGAGACTGACAAACTATGCAATCCGGGTGACTGGATCATGTATTTTGCAAAAATGTGGCTTTTTTGTCAGTTGTTTAGCAACGAATGATTTCAAGGACAGAATAAGTTAATTTGTCCGACTTTCAAGGGAGCGAATTCTCTAATGTGTAACAAAAAATAAAAAACAAAAAAGGACAGGGGCGAGGGATGTTTTCAGATGTCATGTTTTTTTATGTGGCCTTATCAGTTATGTGAACAAAATGTCTCCTTAAAAATTTCCAGGAACATGAAACATCTGCAAACTGGCAATTCTGGGCATGCAGTAATGAGGCACAGGAAATGCCTTTCCCTGCAATCTAGGTGTATTCTTGGCAAAAAGTCCCCCTGGTGAATCTTACTCTCATCAGTCACTGAGGGAGGGGGGGGTCATCCAAAACTCCCAGATTACAGTTGATTTTCCCCTTCCCCCAACAAGATTTCTTTGAGCTGCACATGCTTACTAGACCCCTCATCAGGCAAGCGGTTTGAAACAATTAACCTTCTGCACTCTGTTGAGAACAGCCTCCTACACCTATTTCAAATGTACAGAAGGTAAACATACGATTGGGCTAGGCAGTAAGCAGATACAGTACTTACTATCTATCCTATAACCTTTGCCCTAAATGTGCCTATACATGGCTTAAAATTAGCGTATGGTCCTTCGCTCAACACTAACCTTGGTGTGACTCCCAATAATGTGTACGTAACTGTTCCCAAGGAAACTTAGCGATGATTTTTCTTCTTTTTTTCTTTTTTTTTTTTGCAAAAACCAGTTCTCGGTACGGGTCATCCACATATAATTCAAATAATCAAACCACATGCAATGACGTTACTGTATAAACGGATCAACAATTGAGTCGTAAGGTAACTCGGACGAACGAAGGTACATTCGATGATACATTCTCGAGCATGCGTTCTTTGGACGTAGTGACGTAAGTTTCCCGTTTGTTGGTCCAAAATTCATAAAAACAGAAATAACAACATTCACTGGCGGGAAATTTTAAAATAAGATATTTAAATATATTTCAAAACTAAGTTCACTAGTGCTGGGAGGAAAAATGAACTTTTCTGCGTAATAACAGTTGGTGTAATTTGAGCTGAAAATCTTCACTATATGGCGTATATGCATCAGATAGTTGTGAGAGTCCTATTATATAAGGAATAATTAACAGCCTACTTCGCGAGTTTCGGACGGTAGTGTTCACACATGGTCCTATCCTGATTGCACTGGGGGCGGATAGGGTATCGCCGGCCTCCAGAGGTGTGAGGGGGGAGTGTTGTCATCTACAAAGCATGCTGAGCATCACTGTAGGTAGAAGGGAGCTATATGGATGCCTGATTGACGGTGCCTGCAAGAGTGGGGTAACAACACCGGCCAGAATTCCTGAATGCCTGGCTTCATTCTCTTGCTGATTTTTACAATAATTGTGAAAAGAAATAGCGCCCTCTTTACAAAACTTTTAATAACCATGTTCCTTAAAAGACCACGAGCGCCACCAACTTTTGTTTGGTCAAGTTTATGCTACCAGTGTAACATTGTTTCACAATGGCGCACTTGTGTCACTGCATACTCAATGATCTGACCAAATTTTCAAGTTTTGGCAGGGAGCAATGGACGGCCTAGGGAAGCAAGAATTAATGGTTGTCTCCAAAAATGAGTTTTATTTTTCTTCAGCTTGCTTCCTAGGTTACTTACATATGCCTAACAACTTTGTACTAATTGTTTTTGAGGTAAGAAGAAAATAAAAACTGTTTTGGTCAAGTTCCACAGGATCAAGAAACCTGGCACTGCGGTGCCATGCAGGTTCATTTTTGTTCATGCTTGAGCTTCTTTCTTGTCATTTTTCTAACAACTCTACAATAATTTTAGTATGAGGTTGTCTTTGTTTCAATACAGTCCTTTCTTCAGGTCATATTTTACAAATGGAAAGAACAGTCATTCCCAGTATATTTTTAAGTCTCCTAAATCTTCAAAATTTGTTATTTCACTCACAAATATCTTTCATTATGTTTCTGTATAAATCATTGAATATTGAAGATAAATTAAGGGGTAATTCGCTTGAATGTGAATAAAAAATATCGTCAAAATATCGAGTAAATACAATCAGTGACTGCACTTTCATTGGAACAATTGAAACGGTAGCTACACTCTGCTTGGTTGGTCGGTCTACAGAGGTACAGCTGGGCTGGATATCATGTGGGCATGCTTGCATGCACACAGAATTTTTTCAAGGGGGGAGGGCAGATCGAAGTACTGCAATATTTTCAGACCTCCATCTAACATCATGTTTAAAGTGCAAATGGATTGTTCCATACAGTTCCATACAAAGGCATCATGTCTGATGTACCTCATGGATCCCGACCAACAAATCAGATGACAGTCTGAAGACAGGGAAATTTGCGGCTTAAAACATAAAAGTTCTACAACAAATTAAAAGATAATGAAGACATCAGTTCACAGAACCTTTAAAGTCATATGTCTATTAGTGGAAGGATGAACAACCAGTACTCGTTAAATTCAAAAGATTTAAATAAGAGACAAATAGGTAATTTCGATTGAAATATTCAATCTGTAATAGACTGAGTGAGAATAAGTCTTATTGGTTTTAATGGTTTCTGTCCAAATTTGACATTTGTCACTAGTCTAACTCTTTTAGACTGATTTTCAATCTAAGAAAGATAGTACTGTGGGGTTTTTAGAGAAAAAATTGGAATTTGTTTTTTTTTTTTTAAAAAAAAAAACATGAAAACTTGGAGGTTTTATTGAAGGATCTCTCCTCATAAAGACAGACACTCATTGCACCAAAGTACAATTTTGCTTTGGGAAAGCAGAATTCTCAATTGTTGATTGCTTTTTGATATCATGTTCAAAAGATATGCAGACTAATTGTAGTAGTTCACATTACACCACATGCACAGAGTTCTATAATTACACATTAGAACATTTACTGACTAACTGTTTGTCTGATAACTTGTTCCCAAGTAGCAAAATTTGGCGGTCCACCGTCCACCGGTGGCCAAAGGGCCGACGGAGGGCCATCGGAGGTCTGCTGGCTGGACAAAAACTTGCATGACGTCATACAGACTTTTAACCAATCGGCATCGCCGCCATCGGCGGACCGCTGGTGAGCCACCGGACATTTCTACTGGCCGCGGACCGCCGGAATGGCCGTCAGCGGTCCGTCGTCGGGCCGACCAAATTTTGCTACCAGGGTTGGTCTTTATTGATCATGCTTATTCCATAAGCCATGATGGCTCCTGGTCCTATGGCATATGCCAGTAATATTGACGTCATTGAGGGAACAATGAAGCACACTTTACACATGACAGAGTTCACACATATGTTCGTAGTAGACAGGCAGAAATGCATCTGCGTGCTTTTGTATATCTGAACGTCATCCCGCACTGAAGGACGCCATTAGCTCAGGGGGCATGCAAAACCCAAACGAAAAATTAGGAAAGTGCATAACACATCTATTGCAAATGAAGTCATTAATTTAGCACCTGTAAAAATCAAAACAAATTTGGTCCAATGTCACAACATAATTTGTCGCAAAATTGTGTCTTTTGAAAAAGAATTCGGTCAAAACATTTGTTATTATACCCATCAACATGAAATCTCTAGCGAGTCGGCAGAGCATATTTCATTACTCAATTGTTTTTTAATTGCAGGTCTGTTTCTAGGTTTTCGGACGGAAAGTAGGCGACGTACAATGCAGACGCGAAGAAACGCATTGGTATATGATTACACCATTTTTCGGCGTGTGCCGGTACACAAATCAGCTGTCTGCATAGACCATTTTCCAAATAGCAGTTACAATGGATTGTGGGAGAGAGTTTTTGGTTCACATCATATTTTTGCCACAGTAAATTGCCATTGACAAAAATGGTGCACACTAAAACTCTGTCCCATAATCCTTTGTAATTGCTATTTGGAAAAAAGGTCTCCATGATTTGCAGGTTGCAATCAGTGGTACCATCTTGCCTCCATCGCAGACGCACTTTCCGTTCTTGTGACGTCATATGCAGAAGGCTGTAGACTTCCGGGTTCTTACTTGTGGTTGACTAAATACTTCCACTTTTTGAGAGAATAAGCGATTTTACATGGATATAAAAGACCTAAGAACTTTCCGAAGCTTGTCAGAATGCATCATTTTAGGACTCGCATAAATTCGGAGAGAGACTTTTTCTAATTTGTTAGAGTTATTAGGTAAAATGGAGTTTAAAATTCTAAACTGAGGGAAAATAGAAAATTTCTGTAAAATTTGAGCGTTCAAATTAGGAGATTTGATTTTGGTAAGTGGAAAAGTACGGGCGACTTCCATGTTATGTTCGTACTCGAATTGCACCAACGTTACTCAGCTACACTGTACACATATCTAAAGTTACATCCCGCTCGACTTTGTCGTGCTTTGTTGCACACAACACAGTAAACATTGAACTGCAGGCGTAACGTTACTCAAGTACTGCAGTCTACAAGCCCAGGCTAGTACTACATGCAAGCAGCCTGTCAGTCACTTAGCCTAGGCTAGATTAGTTATTGCTGTGCCTGTAGCCAACACGATGAAAGATGCCGCACGCACAAAAACAGTTACCATATCCATCTGATGAAAGGGATGACAGAATTTTGGCAGAAAAGAAGGAAAAACACATTAAACGGAGAAGTAAGATTTTAAGCGACGAAGAGGGACCTGTCTCAAGTAGTGCCTCTCTGCCTGCTGCAGTCGACTCTAGCCCCTTACCCTCTCCTGGAGCCTTACAAAGTCCAAGGAAGAATCAAAATAGAAACTCTTACTTAGGAACAGACGATGATGACGAATTCACTGGTAAAGCTGTCAAGAAGAATTGTGCGGTAAGTTTTAGTAAAGCTACTGTCTGGCATGAGAAATTTTTTCAGAAGCTGCTGAACTAACGTTACTGTAAAGCCTAAGTTAGGCCCTAAGATGCGCACACTAACCAGGCCTAGGCTAGGCCAATAAGGCTACTGTATGAAAGTTAGAACAAAAATACAGTAGGCCTAACGTTACAGTTATGATAGAAATCGAGAATGCCTACGAATTAGTGCGGAATGATAATTACTAATACTACTGGCTAGCCTATGGTGTCTGTTGGATCTGTTTGTGTTACATTGTGAGTGTGACATGGGCCTAGGCCTACAGTAGGCTAGGCCTAAGTTAGGTCTATAAATGCAATGTAGGCCTGCCTTCTTGATCTTGATTTGAATCCACGCAAATCGCCCCGAAGGGCTGTTGACGTGCGGTCCTTCTTCGCAGGAATTAGATGTGGGTCTCCAGTAACAGCTTGAAGGATAGTACACTTGGGGCAGATTTAAGCTCTGGTGGAAGTTTATTCCACAGGGGGATGGTGCGGGGATAGAGCGAATACTTATAACAGTCTTTATGTGTAGAGGGGGCTGAATAGTTCATGACATAAGAAGCATGTGTCCTATAGGTTGTGCTGCCAGTTTGGAGATGAGAGACATTGCTAGGTGTGAGTCCATGGTTTTCCTTGAAAAGAGTAATAAGACAAGCTTTAGGCCTACAGTATGTAGTTCCAAACTTTCCCACTTAAGATCCTTAAGCATAGAATTAACACTGCTGGTGTGGCTGTAATCATTTTTAACAAATCTTACTGCATGGCGTTGGACTTTTTCAATGCATTCAGTATGAGTAATGTGATATGGATCCCAGATAGAGCTAGCATACTCTAGTTTTGGTCTAACAAGGGTCTTGTAGGCAACTTCTTTGGTGGATGGTGAACAGTTCCACAAATTTCTCTTCAAGAGTCCAAGAACTTTATTTGCGCTACTAACAGTTTGAGTAATGTGTTTTGACCAAGAAAGATCATTGGACAGTTCAACACCTAGGTAAGGATGGTGTTTTACTTCTTGTAGGGTGGAGTTGCCCATATAATTGAAACAGATTGGCCTCCTCTTGTGGGTCATACGCATTGTAAAGCACTTGGATTTGTTAAATTTCATTTGCCAAAGGCACTCCCAATCACAGAGAGCCAATATAAAATGCCTTATTATGCCGAACTGTAATATAAATATCAGGCTAAATAGCCAGGGCTCAAAAAATTCTATGAGTTGGGTGCCCAGGGCTTCCTATAGGCCTAGGCCTAACTGTAATATAAATATCAGGCTAAACAGCCAGGGCAAAAAAAATCCTATGAGTTGGGTGCCCAGGACTTCCTATTCAAGTGTGCAGGCTTCTTAAGTTCATGACTAAAAAGCCTATCAGGTTACTATGATGGGCATAACACTAATGGCACTGAGAACCTTTTTACAATATGCCACACACGTAAAGTTACACAGAGAAGGATACTGTATGTGAGCCCTGCCCAGCACTGACACTGGTCACTGTAGAAAATAACTTTGCCTGCTCTAAGCAAAGATCTAACTTGAAAAAAACTGAAGGAGATGTAATACAGTACATGTCGATATCACATTATGCTTCTAGTAAAACCCAACAGAAATGACCCCTACGTATGCAGAATTTTGGAATAAGTAATGGGGGGTTATCTTGACTTCCTCACAAACACACTGTGAGAAAAGTATATTGACTTGTAACTGTGTGCTTTCCTGGCTAATTGCCGTATCAGCCCTGTGCAAAGTAAATGGGGAAATTTTCGTAGTTTTAGTTGAAGCAGACAAAGGTACAGCAGGATGATGGTTTATATGATGAAAACATTTACATTTACAGCATGGCTTATAGGCCTACAGTATTAACACTCAGTGAATCTTCAAAGAGCTGCATAGTTCAGGGTATTTTCCAGAAAACTGGGCAATTTGCAGAAGCCAAAGCAGTAAAAAAATATATACTTAACGTATATGTACAGTATGTGAAACAAAGCTTGAAAATGTACAAAAGATTCTCCAGATAATAGGCCTATTTTGCAGGGATCATACTTTCCAAAAAACCAAACCATTGGTCAGTATGAGTTAATGGTGGGTTTAGAATGCTGGAACTTACTAAAGTATGAGATTTTGAGAAAGAAATCAAGGATGAGTCCAGCATTTTCAACATTGAACAATAATAAGGGATCTTTCAGCAAGTACAGTAAGCCTACTGAGCAGGCCACAAAATTCATGATGGCCATCGCGGCCATGACAGCCGTCAGGGTTTCCATCAAGAGAGGAAAGGGGGATTTTTACCCTCCTTTCCGGAAGGAGGAAGGTAGAATCCCCTCGTTTTCATTTCCATAAAAATATAAAAAATTGTCAATATCTTGGTTTCTTACTTAAGAAGAGGACACTTTTGCAGCAATGTTTGATTTTACATAAATAAATGGCCTTCAAAACACTTCAAATTACACCTTATAGGGACCTTGATGCAAGCTTCTGTCTCTGTCTCTCAAGCTTGGAAATTTTATAGTTAGTGTGTGGATGGGTTATGGTAAGAAGATGAATGCCATTGTTTTGGTGGAGGTCAAAAGTCATCTGGGGTCACAGAGGGTCAAACACTGAAAGCCTCTTTAACACAATATTTCAAGATGGGCTTGTCTACAATAAAGGGGTATAAAAGTGTTACAAAGGTGGTGAAATTTGAAGTCCTCTAAGAATAAATTTTTGTTGTGTTATTTTGTTTGATTGGTAGTCTCAATTTTTTCCTGAGAGCAGGAAGATAGTTCTTTTCACCTATCACCACTTTTTAAGTGGTAAGTGTTACTGGTTACGCATGTAACGGGGACAGACATGGAAACTCTTTGCTCCAGAAATCTTTAAGGAGGACAATATGTATAAATAAACCCTGTATTTAATAGAATGATAAAGAACAAACACTTTTTCACTGAAATTGCATTACCATTAGTTAAACATGGACTAGTATGGAGATCAATGGTTACGTTGGTAACAAGGACGGACATGTCCGTCCTCGTTACCAACGTAACCAAACTATGTTCGAGAAAATTAAGCACTTTAAATACTTGAATGCATTGTGACACAAGTTTTGCTCTTTCCTGAAGTGTAAACTGATGACATGTGAAACATTCATCAAAAACCAATGTCCCCATGTGCCTATGTTATACTACCGACAAGGACATGGTTACGTTGGTAACATCTGGACGGACATCGCCTTGAAGGCTCTCATACCCTTGTTGTAAGCAAAAAGATGGAGGTAAGCACACAAACCAGTGACAAATATGGCCATCTGCAAACAGATGCAGTTTTATCAAATTCTCTGGTAATTTGTGTCCTACAGGCCTGTTAATATGATAGTTACCAACGTAACCATTAGGGGACAGACATGTTACCAACGTAACCACCATGTGCTCCGCAATTGACTATGATGCATTTACTGCTGGATTATTTTATTTGTGGTACTGCACATGATCAAGGTTAAGTGTTACATCATAACCTTAGCTCTGGAAATCTTTTCTTTCAGTTAAAATATCAACTATTAAGATTTAATATCCAGATGGACGGACAAATCTCAAAATTTTACTCCAAATTGCTGATAAAATTTTGCGGTGTTTGTGCACCTAAAAATATTCATTTATCATTTACCATTTATTTTGTACATTACATTTATGAATGAAGACAAAGAACCTGCATCAGTCACATCTGCAAAGGTCCCACTCACATCTTAAATTTATTCCACATCCTATGTAACACTTATAGGTGGTAAAAAAGGCCAAAATAGCCCCAAATTTTGCCCAAAACATCCTTTATATAAGTTGGACATTGATAAAATTGTCTTTATTATCTCTCTATAGTCCTCCAAGTATGGTGAACTGTAAAATCACCAAACCATTGTGACATCTTTCAAAATATCATCAAAGCAAAAAACACACACTGAATATTTTCCTTTACTGTAGACAAGCCCAGATAGGAAGCTTGGATAGATTTTATACTTAGTTATAGATCCACCAAAGTAAGAAGGTGTGCCCTATCATTTTTTGTGGAGGTCAAAGGTCATATGGGGTCACCGGGGGTCAAACACTGAAAACCTTATTAACACAATATCTCAAGGTAAGAAGCTTGGATAGATTTCATACTTTGAAAGTGGATGCGTTATGGAGAGAAGGTGAATGCTATTGCATTTGGTGGAGGTCAAAGGTTATCTGGGGTCACCAGCAGTCAACCACTGAAAACTTGTTGTTAACACAATATCACAAGGTAGAAAGCTTGGATAGATTTCATAGTATGTGGATGGGTTATGGTGGGAAGATGAATGCTATTGTTTTGGGTTCATGTCAAAGGTCATCTGGGGTCATCACGGTCAAACACTGAAAACCTTTTTAACATAATATCTCAAGGTACTGTAGGAAGCTTGGATAGGTTTCATACTTACATGTAGTATATAGATCCATCATAGTGAGAAGGTGTGTCCTATTGTTTTTGGTGGAGGTCAAAGGTCATATGGGGTCACAAGGGGTCAAACACTGAAAAGTTGTTGTTAACACAATATCTCCAGTTAGGAAGCTTGGATAGATTTCATACTTGATGTTGTATGGTGAGAAGATTGATCCTGTTGTTTTTGGTGGAAGTAAAGGTCATCTGGGGTCACTGGGGGCCATTTGGAGGTTATCAGAGGTCATTTTGAGGTCAAGTTGTAGACTTATAGGAAACTTGGTATATGAAGTCAACATTTACTGCCAAGAACTTTGAAGAAAGATTTGCATCACCCCATGTATGAGTTTTACATGGGGGTAAGCAAAACTCTCTGTTGGTGACTAATCTTTGATTGACATCAGTTCAAAAGATGCAGAGCAGCTCATATTACACAGCATGCACAGAGAATGTTTTGATTACACATGGCGTCTTTTATGCTCACTTGGATGTGGTCTTGAGCAGTGAACTATTTTTGTATCTGCGCAAGGAAAAGCAGTAGAGACAATTATGGGCGGGGCTTACCACCAAGTAAAGGTCATACTTGGGGTGATGCAAATCCCTCTTTAAAGGTCATGTAACAGTCACCAGAGCATAGGCAAACTTCACATTAGCTAATATTTTGTTTGTAAGCTCATGGCTCAGTGTCATTACATTCAGCTAGGAACCATAGTGCCCATTGGGCTCTTGTTCCTTTAAGGTGGTCAAAAACCAACTAGACCAATTTCTGTTGCCTGAATATGTAATGTGGCAGGCTGGCAGCAGCTTCATCAGTAATGAGCAGTCATTTGTGGAATGGGTTTATTCGTAAGGCTTCTAGCAGAGCAACAAGGAAAAGCATTGTTTAAAATACAGTATTTATCAAAACCTCCAGGAGAAGAGGGGAGCTGTGGCCAAGATTTAGAAAAAGACTATTCCAGATTGGCCATCAATCAGGACAAATTTTTACTAGTAAAATCTCCATGACACATATTATCCCACCAAATTCAGAGAAAATGCAGTAAAAAAAACTCAAAGCACCTGGTTGTTACGATCTCAGAACTTCTTGACTGATCAATCTAGTCAAAGTAAAAGTAGCTTATATCAGCCACAGCCCATTGGTGTAAGCCTGGTCCTTGGTTTAAGTTCTGTGCAGGCATCTTATTAGGTGTTGAAATTACCATTAAGCACCAGAGGCTGTTGCATTCATGCCCTTTCACTTTGCCTTGATGCCCCTCAGAAATTCTCAGTACCAAAGGCCTCAATGGCCTTGATGTCAGGGGTGACACTAGCAGAGTGGCCATGGCCCCCCGGTAAGAAAATTTTCAGGTTTTGTTGGGGGGCCTAAATAGGTACATGATAAAATATGTAGTTGGGACGACAGTAAGTCACCAGATGATCTCCTTGATTTGGCTCTTAGGAAGGGCAGATTCTTCAATAAAACCCCTGTTTTATAATTTTCATCAATAAAAACCAAAATTTTTCATATGTATTGCCTTCAATAAAAATCCCAAGTTTTCAAAATTTTGGTAGTAGGAGCCAAAACTTTTAGGCGCCCTTGGCGTGCCGAAAATTTTGCTTTTGGCATTCTTTTGGCAACCCTTCCCTTTTATCGGGGTTTCAGGTTGTTGGTCCCTCATCGGGGAACTTGCCCCCCCATTGGGCAGATCCTGGCCCCACCTCTGCCTGATGCCCTCATTTATCATTCTGTATAGTATTGTGTAGTTTCCAAGTTTTGGCCTTCATTTCCCTTTTGCTTCACCTTGGTGCCCCGACAGGTGTATGCCAACTGAACAGCTGGCCTAGCCCTTCTTTCTTATTTTAAACCCTGCTGTACAGTATACCATATATATGCAGACCTTGTGCAGAATAGGAAGTACTGTGACGTACACATGACGGGGACCTTACTTTCTGTTTGTAACATTATGCAAAGGTACTGTACCTGCTTCTCTTTACAAATTTATGCTGTACACGCTGTGAAGTTTACAGTCTTATAAAATTGTTTTAGTTGTGGCAGTCACCATGTGGCTAGATGGATGAAGTTCCTGTAACTTTCCAATACAAGTGAAGCTTGTGGGCTTTCACATATTCCATTGGACTTTGGTTTTTTTGGACTGTAGGGATGGGCAAAACTCTTCCCAACTTGGGCTAATCATTTTTAAAGGGACAAACAATGGACAGCAGAAACTATGCACCCCTGAAATCAGGATAAGCAAAAATTTACTTTTGGAAGTACATGTGATATAGACACTGAGACAGTAAACCAACTGTTTGGATTAGGCTTTCAGAGTAAACTGATTATTATATCAATACCGGTTTTAACCAGTTTAGATTCAGTATGATTATTGCATGAGAAAATTGAAAAATCGGAAAAATTGAAATAAACGTAATAATCAAAGTACAGTAATCGTTAAATAATTGAAAAAATCATGGAGAGAGGGTATATTAATCATCTCTTAGACTAAAACACTAAAGATTTTGTGACAGTTTGTAAGGCTAGACTGGGTCCCAATTTGGTGCTCATGTACAGGTCATATGCAGTACACACTGTTTGGCGACACTGCATTCGGCACAATGGGTTACTTTTAACAAGTAAAGTATGTGGAGAAAAAACCGATTATAATGGAATTTTGATTATTAGGTGTCCGATTATATCGATTGTCTTTTCTGGAAATATCGTGAAAGCCTACTTTGGATTAAGTGGTACTGTAATATGAGACATACTGTACTGGCAAGTGTTTGATGGTGTGTGCCAAAATGGCAGCCTGGTTGTGTGGTCCCCATGGGCTAGAAATGGGTCTTTTGAATGTTATATTTATCATTATGAAAAGCACCTTGAACATTCCACAGAATGGATTTGTGCACTTTATAAATTCAAGGTGTTGTTGTTCGTCATGATTATTATTACTAATGTAGCATTCAGGTAAAACTATTGTTCAAGTCTTTGTGTAGGTCTCAAAATGTATTAAACTAGCAGATGAAGTCATTACATGTTGGACCTACAGTAAAGTGAACGTGAAGAAATCAGGCATAACGTCATCAGAATGTGGGAAGAAAAGGCCCTGCTTGTTTTGAAGGTAGCAGTGAAACCTTCCACAATTTCTTTAAAAAATCCTTACAATGGAAAGAATTTCCTGCCAACTTCCCATTTTCCTAGGAAGGAGCCTCCCAGCATTCCAATTTTTTTCACCCATGGATGGTATCCAGGGTTCCAGCTAGACCAGAAGTCTTTCGAGCCAAAAGTGTAGCCAGTAGCACATTTCAGAAGCCAATTTTGAATTTGCCAAATGGGCATTGTAACTTTATACAGTAGCTGTTCCATATTGGAAAAGGTGTACAGTTATTGCAAATTGTATCAGATGTGTGTTCGTAACCATTTTGGTTATCTGAGGATGCTTTTATAGACAATATGTAATTGAGACATGTATACACTGTATTTTGTACACTGTACAGTATACCCTTTATGAAGAGAAGCTGTAGCATTTGTGATCAAATCATGGATTTCAGAACCAAAGTCTCTTATTTTAAACAAATGTCTGTAAGTATGCACATTTTACAAAAATCTCACTGTAAGAGCAGTAAGACTATTAAAGGTTTAAAACATTCACTTAAAGGCAAGTGGTATGGATAAATGTTTTTATAGAGATTCTGAGTGTTTTGCTGCTGTGAACTCTGAGAAAACCATGTTTCAGACATTGTACACTGCACTTGGGAGTGGCTTGTAATGAATATACTGCACATGAATGACACACAAATATCGTAGCTAAGATACATGTTCTGTGCTTTTCGTTTGAATATCGGTGTGCAGCGTAAAGCTGTAAACAGGACTTTGCATTTTTAACATTTCTGGACACAGTATTTTGGCATATACTGAAGCATTTTATAGAACGTTTCAGCATGTTTTGTGGAATTTACGCCCTGATTGAATTACCAACTTTCAGTGGGCAGAGGGCTGAAATTTTTGCCCAGCACGTGCACAGTATTTTTTCTTGAGCATCACTCTGCGAAGTTTACTGTATTTCACATCTTAGTCCCTGGAGTTCAAATTAACGAAACCCTGGTAATGTAGGTACAGTATGCACACATGTGTAAGGTGTACACTTACAGAGTAAGAATACAAAGGCAGTTTACCAATTGACAAAGATTTGTCGAGCCTGCCATGTACATTAAGTACCCTGTTTTCACTGTTCAAGCGAGATGTATTTGAAGATATATTTTTTTGTTGATCATGAATTAACAACAACAAACTGTTTTCTTCTTGAATTATTCCTGACACAATTGTTATAAATTAACCTTTCTTTTTGTCATTTTTACCAAATGTGCTGAAAAAAATCATGGGCGCCAAGTTTCTTGCCAATTTTTCTTTGAAGGCCCCAGTTCATTTCTTTTTTCGCCATTGGCGACATGGGCGAATGGTATCTGGAACCCTGCTATCTCCTCATGTTGATGCTGCAGTTTTTTCATTTTTCAAGTTGCCCATGGGGAATACGAAATTTGTAAAATCCCTATGCCTCTTCTCATTTTCATTACAAAGTATGAGATTATGAAGGAAAATATCAGTTGTCAAATAACAAGCAAACTAAAACAGTCAACGCTGATGAATGCGGGGATATTATGTCACATGCATGTTTGAGTACACTGTTTTGCTCCAATTTTGATAATTTCACTTGCTTATTTCTTCAGAACCACAACATAAAGTTGAATGCAAATTCTGCCAGAAATACCCGTAATGTGGTTTGGAATATCAAACCTAAGTGTTTTTGCCTAAATCTATTTTTAAGGGAAAAAACAACTTTCTGCCTTCAGCTTTCTCCTAGAAAAACAGACTCTTCAAATTTTACCATAAATTTGAGCTTATTGTTTTTGTATGGAACACTGTCTTAACTGCACATTGGATGAAGTGAGCTGCAAAATCCCAAAAGGTTAAAATGTTCAGAAGATGTCTTTCAAAGCTAATGCTACACACATTAAGAGCCACAGTATACCGATCCTGATGCATTCATGCTATTGTCTTGATCAACAAGTTTATTCAGGGACGGCCTTCCTGCCAAAGGAAATCGAAAGTGTGCAGTCTTTCAGACTTCAAAACAAGGAAGTACCTTACAGTACCGCAGCATATCAACTGACCGCTCTGTTGATTATGTGGCAAAAAATGTCAAAACATACATTTTGAGAGTGCTAAATCTTAAAAGATCAAGATGTTTTAAAACCAGAAATAGAATTCATGCAGCAAAATAGCAAAAAGCACTCTGTTAAAGTAAATTACTGGAAGGGAGCTTTTTGAACCCAGTTGAGGTGTTGGCCAAGTTTCTCTGTTACTCTGGAAACTTTGTTCCATGAAATTGACCTCCAAAAGAGAATGCCTTTATTGTAACCAGTCATTTTTTCCAGCTGAAAGTTGGAGAAGCTTGAAGGGTCTTGTCAGCAGCTTTGTAACCGCACCCTTTAAAGTCAGTGGGTTTTTTTCACTGAGTTAGTCAGGTATTTTGGGCTGCAGTTATTGAGAGGGACACATTTGAAATTGAAGATGTATTATTCCCTTTTTATATGCTTTTTGATTGATAGGCAGTAAATTTGAATTATAAAGGTCTGTTGAGTCCAGAGGCAGATAAAACAAGTCTATTAAACAACTCTGTTTAAATGTGACTGAGGTTGGTTGAAGCCATCTCTTAAAAACTGCAGTTAAAGTGAAATCTTGCCAGGGGCCATCTACAGACAAATCTACTAAGGTGTGTATAAAAGGTAGTACTCCCATTATAAAATTACTAAGGCTTGTTGCTGTCCTGGAGACTAAAATGGACTTTCATGGTTTGTGACAACAGATGAACAGTCTCTTAAGGTACAGTAGAGGTGACGAGTAATCTTGCAGGTTCTGATGTTAGGTGCTGTAGAGACAATTAAGATCAACACATAATGAACTGGCCAAGGATTTTAACATGGTAGGCTAGGCAGTTTACTGGACTTTACAGTACTTCAGTGTCGAGACTCATGGCTGGGAGTGCAGTGAATAGTGAACTCCACTGTCCTTGGAATCAGGATCCCAGGCTTATTTTTAATCCTGCCAAACTATGCACAAAAATCATACTTTGGAGCTTACATACATTTCTGTTAATTCAGAGGTTTAATGAAATACATTACAATACTAGTGGCTCTTGGATCTTTTTCATAGATTCTTTAGCAAGTCTTGTCTTCAGATGGCCACTACAATTCTGTGACATTGTCAGTTACGTGCCTCGGCCATTGAGAAGCTGTAAGCTACTGTAACTGGTGTATTAAAGGGAAAATGCAGTCACTCAATCAGAATTAGTATATCCCATTATCCTAATTCATGAGAGGCTTTAGGGCTGTGAACATTTAGCAAAATTACTAAACGTTTAATCCCAAAATTTTGCGATCATTTAGCGATTAATCACAAGTCCCTATGATCAAAATAGAGAATTTAAACATGCTCTTGAACATGATGAATATGTAAAATGTGTAAGGGACGTCCAGGGGACATAGTTTCCATGGACCTTAAACACGGATCCTCATAGAAGCTCATCTTTGATGCCGTATGTTAATGTGTGGCCCATTTGTATATATATTTCACTTTTTCAAAAAGAGTTTAAGTGAACATCTAACTCTCTGTAATGATTGCAGATTTTTATTTCGTACAGAAAAACGGGTTGTGCGATTAATCGCTGGTAGCGTTGTACTAGATGTTTATTAAACATGCGATTGTTTAGCGATTAATCGCTAAACGGTCACAGTCCTAAGAGGCTTAGAAGTTTTGATCATGTAACAACATTTTTCTTACTGAATTGTTAAATTCATGCAGAATAACTCCTTTCTTTTACCTTCTGATTGTAATAGTTATGATTAAAAACATCTTCAGAGGTAAAGGCAAATAACAGAAGATTTGCAAGAGTTTGCTGATTTTTCAAAGCAATTTTGGGGTGACTGCCAATTGCTTTTAATTTAGTTCATTGGTAGGCTTATTCAGTAGTTAATAGCTGCTGAGATTTACATTCCTGTGTCACTTATGGTGTCATTGTAGGAGCCGTGACTCAATCTTAAGACACAACTTACAGGGCTGTGTACCTGCCTCCAAAAATATTGGAGTTTCCCCTATGCAAGCTTGAAACCCAATATCCCTTTGATGAAGCTGGGTTTTATAAACCACTGATTTACTTTCCTGTACAGAAGATCTAGTGATGAATCCAAAAGTATCAAGCTTGCAATTTTTTAAATTAGTGAACTTCAAACCATTAAGAGGAAGCATCCTATGCATGGAAAAGTATATATTACTGTCAGTAGTTACTGAGGTGAATGGCCTGATATCCAGCTTAATTCAATTGTGGAAGGGCTATGATAATTTGGTAAAGACCACACAAATTTATTAATGGTGTGGAAATTATTTTTTGGCATTTCGTATTTGCATTAAATGAAATATCTTCTTGCTCTTTGGATGCTGTATGTTTTGGTGGAGAAATACACTTTTTCAAACTGTATTGTCTGTGCAGTCAGTGCTTTTAAGTTTAATAATATTAATTGCAAAGCACACAATGAAGAAATATAGCAGGGAGGGGGTTACTAGCACTAACTGCAAGGGAATGATGGCATATGGTATACGTTTTGGAGTAGATTGCAGACATACTGTACTTTAGTCTATGGTTTTTTTCCTTCGGGGGTAAACCACCCTTAGGAGGATTCAAAAAGGGAAGGGAAATGACAGAGCCTCTTCCAGGAACCCCCTCCTCCCTGCACATATTTTTCTGGCTATGTCACTGGAGAAAGACCTGTCTCCCCAAGATTCTAAAGGTTTTGGCTCAACTGAGAGATGCTTAGAAGCTGATCTAAGGCTGGAATGCATTTGGCTGTACAACTTCAGCAGATGTATGGTGGGACTTGGTTGTTTATTGCACAGGAAGTAAGGAGCAAAATGTTATATCAAAATTTTCAAACACTGGGAACCAGTGCAGTTCACACAGAATGGGGGATAGGTGCATGGATGGCTAAGTGCTAGTAAGGAGACAGGCAGCAGTATTTTGCTTCACTTAAAGCCTAAGAACAGACCTTTAATTTTTTTTTTTTTTTGAGGGAATTTAATGATCATATGGGATGTGTTTACATAATATTCTCTGCCACCGTATTCACTCCATGAATCTATCTAATCTATGAACACATAATTCGTAAAATTTTCTCATTTGCTGGGAGTTAAGTTCTGTACGAAATGTCAGTTTAATAGTTTAAAATTCAGACCCCTATCTCAGAATTTGTGATAAAATTCTTTCCTTGTCAAACTTATTAAAGGTACAGTATTGATTGATGTGACACTCATAAAACATATAAAGCTCACAAAAAGCTTGTTTTAAGACTGGACAGTTAGGATACGAAACCATAAACATACAAGTGACTCATAACTTTTGGATTCCTATTCGAGTTTCATATGCCTGCATAATTTTCTTGATATCTCACGGTTGAGAGAATTTTCAAGGCCAATTAATTTCTGGTCTTGTGTGACCATAGGACCAATTAAAATTTAACCTGAAGGCTAACTCACCTGTCCATTACTACCGTGCAGTCACAGTTGTACACTTTATATTTTGAAATTTTAAATCTACCTTTCCTGGTCAGGTGTTTCTGATCACAACTTTTGTGTGTCCAAAATTAAAAGTAAACATCGATTCTTAGTCATGACAGATAAGTTGGTGTCATTGTCCAGAATGACCATCATTTGGAATACTCTGAGGTTTCTTTGTTGATTATAAACACTGGTCCAATGTACCAGTGAATAAGAGTTGAGAAGGGGAATTGTCACCCCCCAGTGGCTGAACACTGATGACATGGTGGAGTTGGAATTTTAGAGGTGTTAAAAAGGAAAAATGACTTAATTTTTATCATGTCAATTAACTTGACACTCATTGACAATGTGTGGTCTCACCAGGGAGTTCTCAGGGATCCTCACATTGACCATAGAATCTATGATATCACATGCAATAATAGTTACTGACTTAGTGACTTTCTATCCAAAGAGGATGAGAGTGTTAACAATCTTTGTACAGAATTAATGTTCCAAAATTTTCCAGTTTTTCTGTCTCTTGCACTATAAGTTTTATCCCACTGTCTTCCCTTGTATTACCATCTCATTCCCCCTCCGCCACCTCCTCCAAAATCCTCTTCCGAAAGCTTCCTCCTTCTCAGAAATTCATCCACAGAGAATCAACTTCAAAGAAAGTTATCTGCTTTGCAGCTAATCCATTAGCATGGAGCTAATCCTGTATAATAACATGATGATGGCATATCAATCCTGGTTATTAGAGAGAGGTGACTCTACAGTGGTAGTAGAAAAGACTTTGGTAAGTTTAGGATGATGTTGGAAATTTGGAATAGAGGAGAAAGTGCCTATATAAATGAGGTACTGTACAGACTACAGAACTGCCAGTGGAGTGTTTTGTAAACATGCATGTGCAACATATCACAGAGAGAATGAGTTTGTAATAAACAAGTAGGCCTATTTAAAGATCAACATTCCTGACATAACAGATCCAAGTGGTTCACAGATAGTCACATGGATGTACAAAAGTGCACTAACTTTCTCCAGCTAATAGAAGAAGATGAACTTTAATGTAGCCAAGTATTACAAATGTTATACCAGGGAGGTGCTATTTGACAAATAGCAACTCCCTGGTTATACAGTTGTGTTTTTATGCATACTTTGAATGACATCTGTATTGGGGTATTATGGGAACCTTCATCTGGTGTCACCCGTGTCATATCCTATCTTGGTCTTCGTCATGCTCTAGGTCAGGGATTATCCAGTGTTTCCTGCAAAGGGCCACTTTTACTTGAGATTTACCTCAAAATTAATTGCATGTGGCCAAGACATCATGAAATCAGCTAGTTTTGATATTAAAATTTTGGTCCCATGAATCTTCTGTGGGCCATTTTAGTAAACATTGTGGGCCTCAAATGGCCTGCAGGCTGCCAGTTGAAAACCTATGGTCTAGGTGGACCTCAGAGTCAGTGGGAAAAGGTATTCAAGGGAAAACAGGGCCCAAAACTTTTGATTATGCCTGTCTCCTCCCTCCCTCTTAAATACTGTATTGCAGTCTCACATTCATACCCTCATGATGTAACCACTCAAATGCCCTTTTAGACATAAGCAGTACCCTTCCAAATCTGAGCAGATAGCTATGCAGGACTGGAAAAATGTTTATTATCTGTGAAGCAAGTCAAATTTTCCACAAGTTTTACTGTACATGTTTTCATGTACAAATTCCCCTCGAAATATCATTATCTTTGTTAGGAGCTTGCCATACTGTATCCCAGTGTTTTCCAACTATGTGGTTGCGCACGTGGCCCAGTGAAAAGGTATATGATTATTTCCTGATGTTTCGTAGATTTTGATTTCGAGGTTAGTGGACAGTGCCCTTGTTTGTACATAAATCTATGTTGGGTAGGGAAAATTGATACAGTAGTTGTTCCTTTGAGAAATTGCATCATAAAGTCAAGTCAGCATAAATGAAGTTGGCTTTGAGGAAAGAAATTTAGCAGCTGTGCTAGGAGAGGATGATGTAACAGTAACGTGCAGTACACAGAGACAGTACCAGCAAAATATCATACCTCACTCTCTGTAGAGAGCAATTTACATTCCTTTTTGTAAGTCCTATTCTTAGTCCTGCACATGTATGCTCAGTTAAGATAAGAAGTCAAAGAAAGACTGGTACATCATAGGTTGTTATCTACTGGTACTTGTTTGGGAAGGTCAGTTATTAGTGTATTCAAGGCAACATTTTGAGAAAAGGAAATGATGCTAGAAAAGTGTCGCCAGTTTTGTCTTCTGTTAGTTTTCAGCAGGCCTATGTCAAACTAAACAGTGATGATTATTGTTCCTGCAGGGTTTTCTTGAAATCCAGGATTAAGAGCCATTGAGTGTGTTCCCACTTGAGTACGAGCAGGAGGTCAGATCTGGATCTGACCCTGTGCAGGGGATCAATTTGCAACTGGGGAAGCTCTTGTTCCCAGGATCAGATCTCGAGAGCTCCAGACCATGCGCTGGCGATCAAAAAGACAAGTGGGAACACTATGGGAGATCAAGGTGACCTGAGATAAAAGCAAACGAATGATATACTTCTACACACTGTACTATTGTACACAGCTTTCACACGGTCTCATATCCCCGCTACTCAAACTTATGTAAACAAACATGGCGTGCACACATAATTTCAGTGATGCAACTTCCTGCCGCTTGAACCAGAGGAGGCGATCAGATCTCGCACAGGGGATCAAATGGGAATTAACACTCTTGCGGTTGGCCACAAAATTTTCCAGTTGACTGAGCTTGGGGGATTAGCATCGGGGTACAGTATCAAGTGGGAACACGACCATTGTGTATGTGTAGAAATTCGTTGTGGTATCTTTCAGATTTAAAGCATTCTTACTCTTTGCAGTGTGGTTCATCTCTACTGATGTGCAGACAAATAATAGTAATATGAAATAGAAAGTTATTTAGCCAAGTTCACTACAATGATGAGGAAACTTATTTTTGAAGGACACTTGACCATTTGTTTACATAAAATTTTTGGAAATCTAAAGCCGTTTTCCAGCGGATTAGTCTCCAGAAAGTGGATGGCAGTGAGAAAAAGTTTCAAAACCAAGCTCATAGTTTGAGTTTTATGGACTTTTTGGTTTCGATGAAAAGAGAAACCTATGCAGTCATGATGGCGTGTGTATGTATGTGTGTATGTGCGTGTGTGTGTATGTGTGTATGTGCGTGTGTATGTATGTGTGTGTGTTTGTGACACTTTGCTCGTTAACATGATATCTCAAGAAGGGAAACTCTGACAGTTTTCAAACTTGGTACATAGATGCCCCATATTGAGAGGAAGAACCCTATTGTTTTTGGTGGGGGTCAAAGGTCACTTGGGGTCACCGGGGGTTAAAACCTGAAAACCTTGTTAACACAATATCTCGAGGTAGGAAGCTTGGATGAGTTTCATACTTTGTATGTAGATGCGTTACGGTAAGAGGAAGAACCCTATCATTTTTGGTGCAGGTCAAAGGTCATCTGGGGTCACCGGGGGTCAAACCCTAAAAACTTCGTTAACACGATATCTCAAGAAGGGAACCTCTGACAGTTCTCAAACTTAGTACATAGATGCCCCATATTGAGAGGAAGAACCCTATTGTTTTTGGTGGAGGTCAAAGGTCACCTGGGGTCACCAGGGGTCAAAACCTGAAAACATTGTTAACACAATATCTTGAGGTAGGAAGCTTGGATGAATTTCATACGTAGTATGTAGATGCGTTATGGTAAGAGAAAGAACCCTATCATTTTTGGTGGAGGTCAAAGGTCATCTGGGGTCACTGGGAGTCAAACCCTGAAAACTTTGTTAACATGATATCTCAAGAAGGGAAGCTCTTACAGTTCTCAAACTTGGTACATAGATGCCCCATATTAAGAGGAAGAATGCTTTCACTTTTGGTGGAGGTCAAAGGTCACCTGGGGTCACCGGGGGTCAAACTCTGAAAACCATGTTAACATGATATCTCAAGAAAGAAAGCTCTGACAGTTCTCAAATGTTGTACATGGATGCCCCATATTGAGAGGAAGCACCCTATTGTTTTTGGTGGAGGTCAAAGGTCACCTGGGGTCACTGGGAGTCAAACCCTGAAAACTTTGTTAACATGATATCTCAAGAAGGGAAGCTCTTACAGTTCTCAAACTTGGTACATAGATGCCCCATATTAAGAGGAAGAACCCTTTCACTTTTGGTGGAGGTCAAAGGTCACCTGGGGTCACCGGGGGTCAAACTCTGAAAACCATGTTAACATGATATCTCAAGAAAGAAAGCTCTGACAGTTCTCAAATGTTGTACATGGATGCCCCATATTGAGAGGAAGCACCCTATTGTTTTTGGTGGAGGTCAAAGGTCACCTGGGGTCACCTGGGGTCAAACCCTGAAAACATTGTTAACACAATATCTTGAGGTAGGAAGCTTGGATGAGTTTCATACTTTGTATGTAGATGCGTCACGGTAAGAGGAAGAACCCTATCATTTTTGGTGGAGGTCAAAGGTCATCTGGGGTCACCGGGGTTCAAAGCCTGAAAACTTTGTTAACACGATATCTCAAGAAGGGAACCTCTGACAGTTCTCAAACTTAGTACATAGATGCTCCATACTGAGAGGAAGAACCCTATTGTTTTTGGTGGAGGTCAAAGGTCACCTGGGGTCACCGGGGGTCAAACCCTGAAAACATTGTTAACACAATATCTTGAGGTAGGAAGCTTGGGTGAATTTCATACTTTGTATGTAGATGCATTATGGTAAGAGGAAGAACCCTTTCACTTTTGGTGGAGGTCAAAGGTCATCTGGGGTCACCGGGGGTCAAACTCTGAAATCTTTGTTAACACGATATCTCAAGAAGGGAAGCTCTGACAGTTCTCAAACGTGGTACATGGATCCCCCATATATTGAGAGGAAGAACCCTAATGTTTTGGTGGAGGTCAAAGGTCACCTGGGGTCACCGGGGGTCAAACCCTGAAACATTGTTAACACAATATCTTGAGGTAGGAAGCTTGGATGAATTTCGTACTTATTATGTAGATGCGTTATGGTGAGAGGAAGAACCCTATCATTTTTGTTGGAGGTCAAAGGTCATCTGGGGTCACTGGGGGTCAAACTCTGAAAACCTTGTTAACACGATATCTCGAGGTAGGAAGCTTGGATAAATTTCATACCTTGTATTTTGATGCCTTATAGTAAGAGGAAGAACTCTATCATTTTTGGTGGGGATCAAAAGTCATCTGGGGTCACCAGGGGGTCAAACCCTGAGACAGAGCTCCCAACCAGCACAGACTTTCCATATTCAGTACGGAAAATCATTGTAAATATGGGAATACGGATTTTTCCTTGATAATCCAAATTTTGAATGAGTAAATAGGTCCTTTCACGAACTTTATTATTCTTTAGCCAACATATCAAAAGACTGAGAATAGACTACAGTATTTCACTTTTCTGTACAGTACTGTAGTGTATTTATTTGAGCCCAGTAATCTATGCTGTTATGTTATTGGTTAAATTTTTGTCAACAAGTTGATGTTAAACCAATCAGTAGATAGTTTGCAGCAGATCCATGACATTCCATAAGCTACCATATCATTGGTTGATCAGTTGTAAACAGATCCACTTTCAACCAATCAAAAACTGTGTTAAAAGCTAGTTTCTGAGTGCAGTGACAGACTCCTGCCAAGGTCTGTTGAGCTGGCTGAGTAGCCCAACGTTAATGTTAGATTTGACTGTAACTGAATTGGAAAAATAGCACCAAGAAATCGAATAATAAAAATTACAGCAGGAATATCACAGTATGTTGTAATATGGCTCCTCTTCAGAGTAGCAGAGTAGTATGAGTAACTTTAGTGGAAAATTTACCAGGCAGATCAAGTTTTAACGTAGGCCTAGGCCTAACAGTTAGGGCCTAGCCTAGGCCTAAGTGTTGTTACAGAACCAACAACAAACATTAGCCTACACACACAATAACATTAGACTCAGTACATAAATCTAATGCAGAGTTCCAGGTTTATGGGCTAGGCCTAGACAGTCCTAGTCCTGTGACTAAGTCCTAGCCTAACTGCCACAGTACAGGCTAGCCTAATTGTAGTACAGTATGTATGGGCTGATATTACTTATTAGAGGTAGGCCTAGGTTACTGTAATAGCTATGGCCTAGGCTAGGGCTAGTCAAAGCAGTTATTGCCTGTCAAATGTTGGTACCCATCATCAAAGTTTGTAGTATTTACAGAGAGATTTCTGTGACCAGCTGTGCATAGGCCTAGGCTAGGTTTATACTTATAGCTAGGCCTAGGCTAGACCTAGGCTAACGTTACTTAGGGAGTTGCCAAGTATTTAGCATAGCCTCTAGGCTATACTGTAACGTTAGGCCTTGGGAATACTTGGGATATTTTGCATTTTGTTCTTTGGTGACCCTGATGACTATCTTGGGAATTCTTGGGAAATTTTGCTTTTTGACCTCTCGTAACCCCAGATGATGATCTTGGGAATTCTTGGGAAATTTTGACCAGTGACTGAAAGATATGGGACATCATGGCATTATTTGGAATAGAAAATATACCATCGAAACCTCAATGCATTTTTGCATTCTGGTTATAACATTGACGCCCCGTGGGCTAGGGTTGTAGAATGTGCCCAGGGTTTTTACCACCTGTCACAAGAGGCAACTAAAGGGAGGGACTTGCAACGTATTTGAGCTGTATTTGAAACCAAACTTGAAACTGAACCATAGCTGAAACTGTATTTACACTTTACCTTTTTATCTAGTTGACACTATATAACACATTCGTATTGGGTGTGTCGTTAAATCTCATCTAACTAACAAACCTTATAACATTGACAGAGCACCCTATGCATAGTGTTACTGCCACCATAGATCTATATACACATTTAGGCTTACCAATATGGCTGCTTCCTATGTCTTGTGTATATACTTTGGACTCGTGCAAGTGGTTCAGTATCTACAGATTATGCGATAAACTTGGAAAATTTTCTGAAAATTGCCAAGTTTTGGTCAAATTCAATGAACAGAATGAAGGACTGTGATATTGTTCTTTCATTCATGTTTGTAGTTGAAATGTTGCAGATTCATCGTCAAATTACACAAACTTCAGTAGTGTGGCGGCCATCTTGGTAAGCTTAAATTTTGTGAACAGTGGTGACACTATTGGTCTTGTGATCCTCTGTCTATATTTATGGAATGTCTGTGGTCTAGATTTTGAAGTAAATGAACCTAGCTGAGCTTATGTTGACAGGAAACCTGTTGAATGTAGAAGTTTCTTCCCAGAATTTGTCATTGAATGAGTGATAACTTTTTGTATTTTCTAGGCGTTTAACAAGATTCTGCACTTGAATAGAACTGTATATTGCTCCCTAAAATTTTGACTATAATATCCAGCTATTTTTTGGAAACAATGGCCATTTCTGCTGCATCACTTCTGATTCTCCATACTTCATGTGGGTAGTCACACACCATACTTTCAGAAGTCTCAGCTGTACAGGAAGCAACTTTGCAAATCGCTGATCACATCTTGGTGTGGAGAAAATAGCTATTGAATTGTAATCAAAACTAATTACAACCACACTGGTGGCAGTAAATTTCAAACTTTTGTGTGATATTTTGACAACTCCAGAAAGGTAGCCAGTGTGAAAATTGTTTTACTTTTCATTGCTTGGAATGACAAATATTCAGGCTATGGGGCATATTTCACACTTAAACTGTCTGTAGTGTGAGAATGACACATTTGTGTGCTTCCATTCCTCATCTTATCAGATGTAATTTTTAATAGGCAGTAAATAGGCAGTAAATCATGATAAAATTGACTTCAAATCATTGTTGTGACCTAAGCAAGGTATTGAAAGTATGATAAAAATTGCATCAGCATTAAAGAATGACGTAAATTTAGTGTCAGTCAACTTTTAATTTCTTTACTGTACCTTTTTCTGTTTGACTCTCAATCAAATGCTCAATTGGACAAGTCATTCTTTGTAAGCAGGTCTGTATACTTGTCTGTCAGTGTTGTGTAAGATAAAATGTTTAACTTTCGACCATTAAGATGAAGCAAATTTCACAAGCAATGTTGGAATCTTTTGTCAGTGAGAGATTACAATACTTGATCTTTTTTTCTGCTGTCATTTAGTGTCATTATTTTAGAAGTTACATCAGGTTGACTCCTTTGCTTACCTCACCTTTTCCACAAATGGACAGACCCCATCATTCTACTGTAGAATATGACTGGCAGTGCCTTAGACCATCATTAGGTGGTGCCCTTCCCATGTTTAAAGGATGCATCCTCAAAGTTGCCCTTGTATCAGTGCCAGGGGAGTGGTCTCGTCAAATTGTCTTTTATTTGGAACCTTTTCTATGAGTTTTTTAGATACCATCTTCAATTGTGGAGCAGTTTAGAACCTGATGATCGACCTCCAGGAGTTTGATCAATCATCATATTGCTGTGAACAATGGAACCCTAAAACTTTTTTTTCAGATTTACCATGTATTGCTTTTTCTGTCACTTAATAGCATCTGTATTTACCATATGTATGCTCTGCTGTACTGTACTGTGCAAACTCAAATCATATCAAGGAGCTTCATGATCATACAATTATCAGGTATTAGCAGTAAAGGTATTACTCTAGTTTGGGCCACTATGTAAATCAATAAGCAAATTTATTGGTAAGTCATCGCTATTTATTATTCATTTAATATCATTTAGCGATCACAAATTTGTGAGAAAGCCGTAACTCCTTGCATATAATAACCTCTTCTCATTGAATGGGTGTACCTCGACATTTTAAAGCTAAGTTGGAATTGCTTAAATATTGAACATCAGTACAGATGGGCAGATGGGAAAAACAATTTAGATTGCTTTTGGATGAAAAACCACCTTACCTTTGACCTAACCAGGGATCAGCTTCTCATTGCTATGCCTAATCCCCCCCCCCCCCTGTCATGCTTCAAGTGCCAGCTCAATGCTGGATTTCAGCAGTCATTCATTTGCCTGTATTATTTAACAAAAAATTTGTGAGGGACTTGACCAAAAGTAAAATGTTTTATAAAAGAAGAAAACATATGGCAAATAGGACAACTTTAAAATTTCTTTTTGAACATTTGCCACTTTCCATTAACCAAAAAAGTTAGTCAGGTTGCCAGATGGACTACCATAAATTTTTTGTAAAATCAAGGCCTGCATCATCCATACTGTGTCCACTTATGTTACAGTATTGTAATGGGTAATTAAGATCTCAGCAGTTATTTTAATATATGCTAGAGAAAACTAAATTTGATATTTTGTTTGGAAGCAGTGGTAAGTGGTAAGACTACCCTTACAGTATGATGGGCTGTAAAATATGCTGTTGCTATTTGGCACAATGTCAAAAGCTACTCATTCCATGCTGCTTGAGTTGTTAAATTATTATTCAGAGGTCCCCAGGAATTGATCCAGGGAAGTGAAATTGTTACAAACAGAACTTAATCATGCTATAGGGAGAATATTGTACTGTAATTTAAACAGGACTGTTTTCGCTTTTGATGGACAGTGTTTAGAAAAATGAAAACAAAAATCAGAGCATGTGACTCTGCAATTAGCACAGTTGAAGTATGTATTGTATTTTGTTGAGCAGGTTACCCAACTCTGTGTCAGTCATGACCCCTTGCAAGAGGTCAAGTAGCTTGCTTTCTCTGCTTTTGTTGAAGTCTCCAACTCCTGAAGGATTTTCAGTACCATTAAAACATCCACAAAAATCAGTATATACAGTATTTCATGTATTAAAACATAGTTTGAGTTTATGTTCACGTTAAAGTTTCATAGAACCTTTGTAGCAAACTTACTTGCTATTTTAGCACCACAGCTTTTCATGCGATCACTACTTTCCCTTCAGTTGACTGCTAAGACTTTCTGACATGGACACTTCAGCACCTCAGACATTGAAAGCGCTCGTAGCATAGGCCTATAAGCATAAGCTTGAACATAAACTTAGGGGCTTAAGTCCGCCCTCTACATACTAAACATCCTCGTGATGGAAGTCACCTGGAAGGATGAAAAATGAATGCTATACCCGCAAATGTTTAGAAGTATCACATTTAGAGCAAGTGGGTGTACTTTGTTATTACTGTGTATGTATTTGCCACTAAGAAAAGCAGTAGTATTTGTGCTTGCTAAATGTACCAATTCATAATGGAATTACATTTTAGATGTATTTTTGTGCAAGACTGGAGTGCATACAGTGAGCCTGGAAGATTTATTTTAAGACTGACAATTTCATGATCGCTTTACATCTTTCTTTGAACAGTATATCGGTTCTTTCACGGTTGCCCACCTCTCGCCTCCAAGTCGAGCAGAATTTGTCAGACTGCAGCTACAGACATTACAGGTATTGTAATACATGTTATTTGCATAAGAATGGGCTGTTATTTGCATATGAATGGGTTGATAGGAAGGGAGAGTCAGGGGAAAAGAGAGAAAGAGGTGTGGCAGACATTGGAAGGAGAGTGTGTCTGCCAAAAGGTGACATGTACGTATACAGTTGTCCATAATTCCATTGTATTTGATGTTTCATTAATGTTTTGCTGCATTGTTACTACAAAAGTTGCAATCCTTTAACATAACTTTCTGAGGATGGGATTACTTAAAGGGAATAAGCAGTCACCCCGAACTCAGACAGATGAAATGAATGTTACAAAATAATCATGTCTTATCTCTAAGTATCTTATATATTTGTATCACAACTTGAATGCGGCAAATCTCAAGGTAAATAAAGGAGTTGTTTTTGCATAAATTGAAAAATTCAGTTACAAAATTGTTTCACATGGTATGAAAAGAATCATTCATTAATTAGAATACCCTGGTATACTAATTCAATTGAGAGTGACTGCAATTTCCCGTTAATGGTATTTATGGTGACTTTGCTTGCAGCAGTAGTAGGAACTGGTTATGCTGGGAAGCTACATTGAACGGATTGGTATAGCCTAAATATTTTCTATTTTTAATGCAGTCTTACCTGGTATGTATCACCTCCAACAGCTAATTCAATTACACTCCTCCCTCTCCCCCCTCTCCTGTACCTTTCGCTGGAAGTGTTTATACCTAGTTCCACCAACAAAAGAAGAAATATCAGTTCTTAGCCTCACTAATTCTGTTCTTTATTCCCTTAAACACAGTATAATAATATAAATATTTCACCTATACACAGTGTGTTAGTCCCTTTGAAAAAGGGTTCAAATATTTCAGTATTCATGTGTTAAGTGTATAGGACCATTTGGATTTGGGGGGCATAAGTTTTATTGCCCGAATCTGTAGGCCTTTTAAGCCACATTTCACAACAGATATTTACCGATTTTGCCTGAATTTTTAGGTTTTCCAAAATATTTGGGGGACACAGTGCCCCACTTCCCACTCCCATGCCTCACCTCAAATGCCTATGAGCACTCACTAATGTGGCAAGTACAGTAGTCATTTTCACTATATGCAGACATCACATCATATACATGCTCTATACTCCAGATGTACATACCTTGTGTGCAGTGTTTGTATATTGGCTACCAAAGTACAAGTTCACAATTTTCCTTGGGCAAAACCAAAATGTTATTCTATTTCAACAGCTGTCAGTCATTCAAGAAAAACACTTTCATTAGCTGTGGACACTTCATGATAATTGCTTTCACATTTCACCTCAGAAATAACAACATCAACAATGACTTGAGAGTGTATCGCTTGACCTACACAAAATGTGATCACAAAGGTGCAAACACTCTTGCCAATAACAGATGAATTAGCTATGTTTTTGCAAAGTATTCTTCCTGTGTATAATCTAGCTCATGGAGGAAAGTTCAGAACTTGTTATGTCAGAGGTGCCAACCTCAATTGGCAAAAAGGTTTAAAAAGGCTATTGCATTGATTATCAACATGTTTAGGAATATCCCCATGTCTATAATAGCAAATTCGTGTCTACATTTTGATTGACATAAGTTCTAACATTAGCCTATACTCTGATTGAACATTGAACAGTGAGGACTTGTGCTGATCACTCGTTATAGCAGACAGTTGTTACACAGTAGTGTGTGGGTATAACCTTGAGCAATTAGAACATAGTAGGGAGGATTTTTACAGTCTGGGGTGAAATTTGTTGGGTACGTAACACTCCAAATGAAAACAGTGGTGGAAATTACTGGAGGGATTTGGCAGAGCAGGTAGGTTGGGGTGAGGGGATGGGACACAGTCATAATCATAATGGCCAAACTTTGAGACCCCTTACTTTATTTTAAACTGTCTGGACATGTCCCAATTAATCACCCACACAATTTGATGTGTTACAGAAACTGTATGCACATTGTTTAGGAGTGATTACAACCAGAGTTCCTGTGTATGGTATAAAGTGCATCAGCTGTACACTGTCATTGTACTATACAAGTACTGTATGTCAATGCATGCTTTCACTATTGGGCTGAATCTATGGCATACTACAATACAAGCCATCCAGGTGGCAGACAACTTGCTTTTAATCTTTAAGGCAACAAAACACATCCGGTTATTATAATTGTTGATGTCTTTGTTGTTTATTGTGCAATGATTATCTGGAATTAAGGAAACAGACATAAAAGAGGACTAGCCACAGGCAACACAGCTAGGCTTATAGTGTATCTTTGTCTTTCCTTCCTAACTTTATGTGTTGCAGTGTTAAAGTCAACTTGAATGAAATATGTGGGCAGCAGAGCTGAGGTTCAAGTTCACGTATCCCATAAATACAGTAGTGATCATTTACACTCTCCATGATGAGATGCCATGCAGTGGTACTTTGAGCCCATGTTTTGAGGTGGTGTAGTGTGTGACTATGTTTAGAATGTTAAAATGGCACTCAGGTTATATGAAATGGGAGGCCTTATTTGATGTAAACTTTCTTCAGGGTGGTACAAAAAAGCTGGATTATAGCACCGTTTCAATTGACGTGTTCTACATGTTACTGCACAGGGTTTCAATTGGGGTACTGGGGTAATATGGGCCATGTGATGTAGCAGGGGGAGCCCTTTTAAGGAACAAGCATCCCACAAGTCTTGATCATCCCCCATTGAAAACTAGAGTGCAAAACTATTTACTTCCTTATTTGAACCCTTCAAGGCTCCCCCACCCTATGAAATGATGCTGTAGATCCCCCCTGCTGTGTCCCCACTAAAAATTTTCTAGCTTTGCCACTGTGTGGGTCTATGGTTTAAATTTCCAACCTGATATCTCCTGTTCACCTTTCTTCCCCCCTTCCCTTCCTCTAGCTATCCGTGTGTGCATGTTCAATATGTGATAACACATTAAATCATTGTTTCCAGTGTTTTATGTTCAAAGGATGGCAGAAAGGCACAAATATGCATCCCTTCAATTTTGTTCTCAATTGCCATGCACTGTCCTTGTGTGTATTGTGATGGGGTGACAACTGGTCTATGCATGCCCATGACTTAACTAAATGTAAACTTATTTGGTTGAGGACTACTTGTTTTGATTTGCGAGGTGGGTTTCCTCAAGTTACCATGTTTTTAGGATGCCCTTTGTGATGAGTCAAAGTAGTTGATTTTCAGTTTTACATTGTCATCTAGACAGGTGCCATTAGTCTTGCAACCAGAGTTGTAGCTACGATGGGCGGGGCAGGACGGTGCCACCATTTTGTAGTGCCCAGAACTAACAGTCGTTAAGCCTTGCACTGCCCGGTACAAACTTCCCTACAGACTAGTAAAAGTGATGGTTTCAACTGGTTTTGGAGAAAGTTGGAAGGAAAAACAACCTTTCTGCAGTATTTTCGCAGTTTAATTGACATGGTACCTCAATAAAGGGCCAGTCAATCAAGAATACACCCACTCTTTTCAACAATTATGTGTTTCACTAGATACATCACTCCGGTTGGACTCTTTTGTTTGGAGCCCGGCCACCACCAAAATTGGTCTACAGGTAGCTGCAACCCTGCTTTCAACTTGCATTTATTCACGTAGCTGCCATAGCAAACCTGCAGGGATTGCAGTTTTAATATAATAGTTCATCAATCAATTGTAAATATTGAACTTGTATAATTTTCCAGTTTTAGAAGTGAGTAAATTCAACCATCCAACAGCCTCACAGCTGTATGTGACTTTCAGTCTTGCTTTCCTTTTTACTGGCTCTAGGTTACACAATAGCATTGTAGCAGTTTACCCTGCATCCTGTAACCATCTTCTCAGGGTTTGTTATTAATTGACCACTCGCATACAGTATACATCTGCTGGCAATTATTAAATCCTTGCATATGCAGCAGATCTATCAAGAGAGTTGTTCTGTTATGTAACTTGTGTAGCCGTAGAAATTTACTCAGGAGAATATTCAATAATTAAAAAAGAATGGGGTTCATTTTTGCTGCAGTACCTACATTTCCCCTTTCCCGTCCTGGCCTACAAGCTCACACGTTTCTGTCCATATGTCACCCTTCACATTATCATACAAGAGGGAACCTGTCACATGCAACCAAGTACTGTAAGTGAAGGCTGTTTGGTACTGTAGTGCTTCCATGGTACAATTACAGTGACCAGGTACTGTGACTAAAATCTCACACATTGCCAATCTGAGACCTGACATATAAAGCAGGGCTCTTTTTTCATCTTAATGTTTTAATCATCAGCATTTCAACTCAAATAATGATTTCATATTTCTGACATATGTATAAATTTAATAGATGAATTAAGTACTTGGCAACATTACAGGAAGATGGTCATGAAGAAGAGTCATCAGGCTTCCCCTGCATTTGCCATCGTAATGAACATCATAAAAGAAATTGCCTTAAGGCCAGTATACCCTTCAGTGAAAGAAGATTGTTTGCCTCCAACTTAGTGACTCATATTGTTGGGTAATTCTTGATCCCTGGTAAATTCAAAATGTGCTGGTCGACACCTGTCATACAATTTGTACCAGGAGCTTCACAGCATATAACTGCACAGTATATAAATATCCTGTTTTTCGTGGACTTTTGCTGTCATCATATTACGAAGTCATGAATATGACTTTGTTGTGATGTAGACGACATACAGTCTGTTCAAATGAATGTTTGTTGCAGAATACTTAGACTTTCTTGAAGTCGTTTGCTTTGAAGTTAATGAATACAGTAAGGTAGAAATCATGATCTGGTTATTTTGAAATGGTAGTTTTAATTTGTAATTTTAGGGAATTCCACAGAAAGCTTTAAACAGCATTCAGGTACAATTCAGTGTTATTTTCTCTCTTAAAAACTTTGTGTAGATTCCTTGTACAGTAATGCTTCCATGGTATGTCAAACTTAGAAAATTCAGTTTAAAGATCCTTGTTTCTTTCCCTCTTTGGACTTCTGAAGAGTCGTCTTTAGAGTGTCTTGACAAATGTGTAACCTGTTAATGACTCTGGTTAATAAACTGGTTATATCAAATCAACTCAACACAGTACATGAAGCAGAAGACTGATATTGCACCAGTGATGCCACCCCCACCCCCACCCCCCGTGACACTGTATGGGCAGTATGCTTGTGCAGGTTACCCTACTCTACTTCAGAGTCATGATTCCTGGCAGGGAGTCAAGAAGTGTTTTCATTTTCCTTGGAATTGTGACTCCCAAGTTATTTGCTGTAATATAAAAAATATGCACAAATACAGTATAGTATTTTGGAGTTCACAGTGTACATTCATTCACAAGGTTTCAGATCTCTTGGCAACTATAGCGATTCTTTGACATTGTCAGTTAGGCTCCACAGATGTTTAAGCCTGTGGTATAAGCCTAGTGGGGCCTTGCATTGCTCATTGAAGAGCTAGAAGTCGGCAGTTTAAACCACTGAGGTATATGTTGCCGCATCAGTTATGACGTCATTGTAGGAGTTGCTGATTTTTCAAAGAAAATTTTTGGGGCCACTGCCTACTGCCTTTAAAGTCCACTGTCTACTGCCTTTAAAATATTTAAGTCTGAAGCCGTATTAAGTCACTGAAGAAAGAGTGAAGGTAACAGAATCCACATGTATTCTGCAAAATAGTGACATAGCTTTTAATGACTCATACAGTATGTCCCATATATTAGGTAGACTGTAAACAATTGAAGTCCCTTTTATTTTGCTGGCATTGCAACCTTCATGTCTTTGACAATGGTTTGAAAAAATGTTCATTTTTATGTTACTTCTCTAATTGTTTCTTTCTTTATACAGAGCCAAAGATGAACAACTATCGAGTCACAATTTTCAGTCTGAACCTTCCACACTCAAAGTCATGTGTGCCATATCATTTAAAGGTCAAAAGCAGTCACCCCAAACTTATTTTGAAACAATAGCTAAATGTCACAGATTTCTTCTTATTTCTCTTCCTAGTATCTTTCATAATATTTTAGGACATAAATACTGCATATTCAAGCTAAACCAAGCAGTTGCTCCTTGTAAATTTTACAATTGGGTGAGAAAAATACTGTCACATGATTCTCAAGAGCCATTCAGGAAATAGGATAGTCTACTATACAATTATGTATTGGGGTGACTGCATTCTCCCTTTAAACTTACTCTTTTACTTGCATTATTTATGTCACATACATAAACTTACCCTTTGCCACATCTTGTTTGCCATAATCTTGCACACTGCGCTCAACTCGGAGCAGTTTTGACACTGCACCCCCAATGCCTGCCCCTTCTGTTGGGTGGGCTGCTACCCAAGATGGCAGACATTGGGACATGGAAGGCCTCGATTTTAAGAAAATTTTATGGTCCTCCATTGGACAACCTGTCTGCCTTTTTTGGTTGCCCAAAAAGAAAATTAGTAGTCCACAAAGAAATTTGCAGTAACCCTAGAAGTTGTCTGTTAACTTGTTTTATAAATTTTGGTGGTCATGGGCGACTGGAAGACTGTTAAAATCGAGTCCTGCGTGGTGTCAAAACTTTTCGGAGTTGCATGCAGCATGTGAGACAAATGCAACTGCTGTAACAGGGTTCGTACAGGTCCTTAAAAACCTGAAAAGTCCTTAAATTTTGATGCTTCAAAATTCAGGACTGAAAAGTACTTAAATTTCACCAAAAATGGTCTGTGGTCCTGAAAAGTCATGAATTTTCTTGTGTTTTTAACAAAAAATATATCTTTTTTGCGATCGCAAAAATGGAATTGAACTTTCTGCACGAAACTTTACAGAATTTGGCAAAAATTATCAATCTCTTGATACATATAAATTTTATGACAGAAAATGGAGTATTGTTGTCCCAGACCATGTTAAATGAATGTTTGCATTTATCAAAGACATATTCAGACGTTTTTCTTTCCGAAATGGTGGCAAATTCACCTTCAAATCATCAAAAAAATTTTAAAATTACGATCAGAAAAAAGTAAGAACTTTACGGAAATCGGGAAAATTTTGCCGGTATAGGCTCCAATTTTGCCTATACTGTAGTGTGTTAGGCTAGGTCGCTTGTGTGTGACAAGTATCCTGTGGGTACATGATCGTAACCAGGTATGTTAAGCACTTCTTTTCAACATAATTTCCACTGGATATGGTGACTTTGACCAAGAAAGGCACTTTTCTGCCCAAAATGTAAAATTTATCAATATTATTACGTAGCTCACACCAGGATCTGGTGTGAGCTACTGTAGGCTATTGTGATAACATCACTCTATCTAGATCTATCTGTTCACAATTGTGTAGAATGCCAATCCTCCCACATCCTTTCATGGATCTGTTTGAAACTTGGGCACAATGTTCCTTAGATGGTGGACCATTTAGGGTGATCAGTAATCTGTGGTCCAAGGTCCCATGTGGGCCCTATGGCTCATTTTATGAAATTCTTTAAAATGCTCCTCCTCCAACAGATTCTCCTGTGCAATGTTGATGGTTTGTCATAATGTTTTTCTGTTAGAGGAGATACCTCTGGGGTGTTTAGGAATTTTGGGTCCAAGACCCAGGATGGGCCCTAAGGTCCATTTTGTGAAATACTGCAAAGTGATTTACTTTTTTTGCATTTAATGTTTAAACAGAGTTGACAGCCTGTCCTTAATGATAGTTGGTTAGTGACCTGTTCATGGTAGTCTTGAATTTTGGTCCAAGGTCCTATGTGGGCCCCAGTGGCCTATTTTATGAAATTCTGCAAAATGCTTTCCTGCCTACAAATTGTCTTGTAGTATGTTGATAATATGTCATAATGATGCTCTGTTACTGATTCTTTTAGGGTACATACAGAAATTTTGGGTCCAAGGCCCAAGATGTACCCAAGGGTCCATTTTGTGAAAGATTGCAAAATGATCATCCGCTCCTCCAATTACAGTAATGTTAGAGCTGACATCCTGTCATAATGATGCTTGGTTAGTGATCTGTTTATGTTTTTTTTTGGGGGGGGGGAGGGCGTCTAAGTTCTCATGTGGGCCTTATGGACCTTTTTATAAAATTATGCAAATTGCTTACGCAGATTCTCTTGTACAATGTTGATAGTTTGACATAATTATATTTGGATAGTAGTACCATCAGGGTATTCAGGAAAAAGGGGTCCAGGGCGAGATGAACCAAGCACCCATTCATTTAGAAGTCAATTGCTTATGCTTGAAACGGTATTTTCCGAAGTTTTGAAAGTTGAAAAGGGAATTTTGTAATTTATGAAGCTTAAAATCAGTGGCCCTATTGATGAGCTGTAAAAAACAAATGTTCCATACTGTTCATAAAGTTGCAAGATAGACTCAAATGATATAAGAGATGGTTGTCCCTATTTAATACTATACTTTTAAATTCTTTCTGGTAAACATTAGTTTGAGAAGTCCTTAAAAAGTTCAATAAAAAGTCCTGAAAAGTCATGAAAAAGTCATGAAAAAATAATGTAAGAAAAGAGTGGGAACCCTGTGTAAGATATAGCAAAGGTAAGTATTGTTTCTTGTGAATACTCAAACCAAGAAGATGGTGGGGGGGGGGGGGGGAATATTTGAGTTTTTTACAATAGTCCAGAAGGGTTGCTGTCCTCCCCTCAGGTCATGTTCCCCACTCTACCCACCTCTGAAAAATTTACAAAAAAGGGGTTTTAGACTGTTAAATCTTTGAATTTACAGGCATGATGTCTAGGTATTCGAGTTCACAGCATTACCAAAGATAGCAAAATTTTGTATCTAAATCACCTTTCCAATAAACAGAAATTTTGATGGAATTTTTAGTCATTACAGTCTATACCCGTTCCCTTCCCAAGGAAAAACATGAAGAAAATGTCCTGTGTATATAGTACAAAGTATTTCAGTTGTCATGGAAGCTGTCATCCAGTTCACTTGCAACTAGTCACAAAGGGTCCCTGATAATCTTTACAATTGCAAATTATGTAGAGTGGTTTGAACAGTTCTTTGCCTTTTTCTGTATGTATAGAAAATTACTCTAACAGTCATGTACAGTTGGGGAAAAAAGTTTAAGTATGTAACGGGCATGACCTCTCTCAGTATGGCAAAAGCACAGATTTCCTCTCTGCATGAACTTCTGCCTTTATTGTATAGTGGGAAATTTTCACAGGGGTTAAGTTTTCGCACTTTTCATGATCAAGTATCCAATCGCGAATTTAAGACCTGCAAAAGTACTTTTGTTAGTTTGTACAAGACTATATTGGTTGCCTGCAACAGCGAATTCTTTACTCTGCAAATATGTGAACAAGGTACAGATTCCCCAAAAATTAGCCGCACAGAAATTTTCTGCTATACAGTAATTCAATTTTTATAGAAAATGATCAACTTAGTATGACTGCTTGTTTCTGTAGTGAAGCTTGTATGGACATAGCAGTGGATGTTCACACATCTTGGAAAATCCTGAAGGAGAGGAAGGATCCAGAGGGGTTCACCTCAAACTGTCAGTAACCGATGGTTTCAATGTCGAAGTCAGTCTGAATAAGGTTGCCAAACACTCACATGGCCACCTGTGGCAACATGCAACAATACTGTATTCAGACCTGATCCCCTGATCCCCCCAAAGAACCTGGCTAAAAATAAAGAAAAACCCACTGGAAATACAGTATATTTGAAACATTACATCATACTGTAATAGAATCAGATAACTTAAAATAATTTTCATTGTTTCTTCGATTTTCATAGACACCAAAGAGATCTCGGGATGTCTCACTCTTCATCTCGTTGTCTGGTATAAAGGTCTGCGATCCTGAAGATGATGGGGTAAGTACATCACAGGCCCTCTTCTTTATACCTGCTGCCTGCTGCAAAGAGAACATCAGATAGAGGGGGACTTCATAGGGAGGGACCATAGAGGGCGCTTTGTGCTGTAAGTCTCAGCATTTGTACAGTCATTGAAAATCCTGGAATTTAAAATTTCACAGAATTGATACAGGGCGAAAATGTGGTATATCAGCTGATGCCGATTACACTAATCAATATACAAATCCAAAGCCATGGAATTTTGTCAGATATTACAAATTATTATATACTAATCAATATTTTGTCATTTTACCTGCTCAAATTTGTCAGAGTTGAAAGCAACTTGTGACAATCCATCCATGTGTATCATTTCTGAGATCTTAATTGAGTTTTTGTACCCATACAGTAGTTAATAATGGTTCTTTTGAATTTAAATAATACAGTTATGCTTTCAGATGTTTTCAGCTGGCACATTTCCCATCAGTTTCATTGTTGTTTAAAAGCCTAGCACTTCAACCTTGAGGAATGCCAGATACTGCTTATTTTTGCTATTATTTCGTGTACTTAAATTGCCATAATTTGATAACACCTATATATTAACAAGAAGTATGAGTGGCTTACTGTTAAACTGCCTGAAATCAACTTTATGCTTGGAATACTACTTAATTATTGGCTCATTAATCAAATTTCTTTTTTTATCATTTTTGACTGAAGAGGACGGATTAGATTCCTGACAGTAGCTAGTCTGAATAGACAAAAACTCCCAACCCAAAGGTCAATGGAAATTGATTAACTGTCAGGCATATAATACTAATCACTTAAATTCATGGTCACACACAGATGAAAGCTTGGCAAGCATAAGAATTTTATATCCATCTGAGCTTTTAAATTTAAGCTTGAGTAGTTAAAGTATATTTAATACAGGTGTTATACTGTCCAACAATTGCTACACTCTAGTGGTCTGTGAACTGACCTTCATAATGTGTATTACAGTGTGTATTTTTGGTGTAACTTTACCGTAGTATTGGATGGCTTATAATGGTATTCAACATATTCAACATTGGTGCCTGCCAATATAACCCTTTTTCGTCCTGAATCAGTATCCATAAAATTTACCTGAAAAGCCAATATACCCTAACCATACGACTACACAACAACATACAACTATACGACACAAAAATGGTACATTTTTTCACTTTTTGGTTTCGATGATAAGAGAAACCTATGCAACTGTGCTGGCGTGTGTATGTATGTATGTATGTGTGTGTATGTGTGTGTGTATGTGTGTATGTGTGTTTGTGACACTTGCTCGTTAACACGATATCTCAAGAAGAAAAACTCTGACACTTCTCAAACTTGGTACATAGGTGCCCCATATTGAGAGGAAGAACCCTATTGTTTTTGGTGGGGGTCGAAGGTCATCTGGGGTCACCAGGGGTCAAACTCTGAAAACCTTGTTAACACAATATCTCAAGTTAGAAAACTTGGACGAATTTCATACGTAGTAGGTAGATGCGTTATGGGAAGAGGAAGAACCCTATTGATTTTGGTGGAGGTCAAAGGTCATTTGGGGTCACCAGGGGTCAAACTCTGAAAACCTTGTTAACACGATATCTCCATGTAGGAAGCTTGGATAAATTTCATACTTAGTATGTAGATGTGTTATAGAAAGAGGAAGAACCCTATCGATTTTAGTTCAGGTCAAAGGTCATTTGGGGTCATCGGGGGTCAAACGCTGAAAACCTTGTTAACACAATATCTCGATGTAGGAAGCTTGGATAAATTTCATACTTAGTATGTAGATGCCTTATGGTAAGGCAGAGAATCCTATTTCTTTTGGTGGAGGTCAAAAGTCATCTGGGGTCACCAGGGGTCAAATGCTGAAAACCTTGTTAACACTGTATCTCGATGTAGGAAGCTTGGGTAAAATTCATACTTAGTATGTAGATGTGTTATATAAATGGGAAGAACTTTATGGATTTTAGTGGAGGTCAAAGGTCATTGGGGGTCATCGGGGGTCAAAATCTGAAAAACTTGTTAACACAATATCTCAAGGTAGAAAGCTTGGATGAATGTCATACTTAGTATGCAGATGCATTATGGGAAGAGGAAGAACCCTATTGTTTTTGGTGGAGGTCAAAGGTCATCTGGGGTCACTGGGGGTCGAACACTGAAAACCTTGTTAGCACAATATCTCAAGGTAGAAAGCTTGGATAAATTTCATACTTAGTATGTAGATGTATTATGGGAAGAGGAAGAACCCTGTTGTTTTGGTGGAGGTCAAAGGTCATTTGGGGTCACTGGGGTCAAACTGAAGACCTTGTTAACACGCTATCTTGATGTAGGAAGCATGGATAAATTTTGTGCATAGTATGTAGATGAGTTATGGAAGGCAAAGAATGCTATTGTTTTTGGTGGAGGTCAAAGGTCATCTGGAGTCACCGGGGGGTGAAACCCTGAAAACCCTGGTAACATGATATCTTGACATAGGAAGTTGGATGAATTTCATACTTAGTATGTAGATGCCTACTGGTGAGAGGAAGAACCCTATCACTTTTGGTGGAGGTCAAAGGTCATTTGGGGTCATCAGGGGTCTGGCCTAAAAAAAGTTTGCAGTCACTTCATAGTACTGTAATGTCATGATACTGTAGGTGTGTATGAATCATCGAAACCACAATGCATTTTTGCATTCTGGTTTGAGTATTTTTTAATACAATTTCCAATATTTTACCCCATCAAAATATAACAACTCACTGAAAATCTGGCAACCCTGCTTTGAAGGATAGTTATGTCATCCAGCCAAGCCTACAGTATAGTAGCAATTTACTTTCAGTTACAGTAGGTAACTCAGGCATTGTTCATTACAGTTTTATCAAAGAAAGCTGTTATTAGAGTCAACTTGTATGTTTGCTGTTGTGGACAGGACTTTACTTCCTGTTGTGGTGTACTAACTTCCCTTCCATATCTCCATCTTATTTTCCGTTAGCCTCCTCCATGTATGAACATCAACACACCGAGTTACGTATAGGTCCTACCACAATGCAGAGTTCACTAGTCTAACAATGCAGACTCCAAGGAGATCATACTTTAATGATCAACTATCACAAAGATGTGATGTACTGTATACATTTGACATCACAAATTCACAATATGAAGTACAGTAGACTTTTATTAATCTCAAATACTAAAAGAGTTGCTGCTGCTTTGTATTTAAGGGAGAGGGCAGTTGCCCCAAGTTTATTTTCAAAAATTTGCTAAATTGTACAGATCTCCTCTTATTTCTCTCACAATTGCTTTTCATAATGTTCCTGTGTAAAATCATTGAATATTGAAGGTTAACCAAGGAATTATTCTGCATAAATTTAAGAAATAAGAAACAAAAATATTGTCACATGATTGAAAGGAGCCATTCCTGAACTAGTGTGACGGGGTACACTAGTTGAAATTGGGGGGACTGCAGCTTCCCTTTAAAGCTCAACTAGCATTAAATAAAAGGAAATAGAAAATCCTAAATGTCCTAAGGTAGGGCCCAATGTTTTCCATTTTGTAAATTATGCCAAATTGCACTTTCTTCTGCTACATAAACTAATTATACAGTATAATCATACAGTAAGTGACAAAATCTGTTTTCTTCTGCTTTCTTAATTTAGGCATCTTCAAAAGTTCATATTGTTCCTCAAAAGCTGCATAAAACCTCAAACTTTCCTTTCTTAAAGGATATGCCAGAATACAATGCTGTACTGCACAATACTATGGTGGTAATACAAAAAATACTTGCTCGATCCACCGCGGTTATAGAGTGTTGTGGAGGGACCGTTTCGTCATTATTATGCTATTCTGTGATTTACTTTTACATAATAGAGAGGGTGAATTATGTTTTTCCATGATGTTTTGTTCAAACAATTTATTAAAGCCACTCAGATAACTTATAACAATTATTTTGACAGTAATTTCCTGATTAATTTTTGCAACTTTTTTCAAAACTTCTTTTTCAGTTTTCTTATGCCAATTCTGTGTTTTCCTCGGAAAACTTTGAGTCCTATCCTAAAGTAGCACCCAGAGTGAGATGTAGGGGGTTAATGGAACTTTGGAAGCAATCACACACATCCTCATAGAATTTGCATACTACAGTGGCTACAGTAGGACCTACCTACTGTAGGCTACGTTTATTAATATCAAAAATTGTTTGGCGTTTACAGTTTGTTCTCTTAATTTTTTTTTTTTTTTTGCTGAAATCTTAAAAGTAAAGTTCAGTGTGATTTTGAGGCTACTGATTTGAGAAAATGCCAAGATCTTCTGGAGACTTGGCCCTCAATGACCCCTGATGTAATACAGTATACCACAGCATTGATTCTGGACCTCATAGAATGCAGGGCTTCACATATGCCAAGTTTGTCCTCAAAAGTTGCTACTCACATACTTGTTCAAAATGAAAAAGAATTTTGGACACTGTTGTTAAGTGTTGTAACATGTGACGCTCACCCATTAAACCATTACCTTGTAAACTGCCAATTGAGGTTTTAGTCAGTCCGTAATATTTGTTAATCAGAATGATCTGTGGTAAAATTTGGAGTGCTCAGTAAAAATTGTTTCCTAGCTATCACTGAAAAAAAGGTGACAACTTCCCTTGTTGAAAACTAGCTATGTTCATGATAGTGACATATACAGTACTTTGGATACATCCACATAGTGATGTGTCAGGGATTTGTCAGTTAATCAGATCAATGATTTCCTGCATAGGAATTTGACTTTAACATTGCTCTATAGCAGTGTTTCTGAACTATTTTAGGTCATTGACCCCTTGGACACTGGTCTGTCTCTTTCTTGACCCTTACTTCTGCTCACATAAACTGTATTGTTAAGAATTAGGTTTATACTTTTTCGATTCTAAGCAGGAAATCGAATCCAAGTCTGGTATGTAAAAGTCCTTTCATAACCACAACCCTTTCGTTTATAAAATGTCTAACAAGATGGGTCTGTAGCCACAGTGGGGTTGGGGGTCAGGGGAAGGTTGGGGGAAGGAGGAATTTCTATAGGGGAAATTGTTAAGTTGGACATAAATAACACCCTTACTGGTCTCTAATGTATGATTACATTGCTGGACACCAAGGGGGTTATATGCAGAGAAAGGATAGAACCTCCAAGTTTTCACAGTAATTGGTTTTTTGCATACCCTACCTGCTTGCTATGCTTTGTATACATGTATCAAAGGGAAGAAGTGGACATCCATGTACTATACCATACCAAGAATAAAGATGTACTGCATAGGAGAAAGTCTAAGTGTGGTATGTTTAAGAAGTGATTCTTAAAAGCAGCTTAACTGCTGTGTTAGTTTAATGGCTACTGTTTACTAGTGTTTGCACCGGGTACCCGGGTACCTGACTGACGATGTCAGGATCCGGTTTCTGAAATTGCTACCCGGATCGAAAGTTTCACTAACATAGATTGCACGTGTGACAGAACACCTAACATGTTACTTTTTCCTGGCAAAATTTACTCCGCAAACGCCTAAGAACACTTGTCATGCCCATATGTAAGATACGTTGGTGTTATATTATATCAATGTGCAAAGCAAAATTTCTCATTATGACTTTACAGCAAACTTGTAGCCTAACAGAAGTTATATTTTCGGGTACCCGACCGACCATCGACTTTGGATACCCGGTTCCTAATTGTGGACCCGGTGCAAACACTACTGTTTACCCTTTGCGAAGAGATGTGGTATGGGATTGTTGATGCTTACTGACAAGTAAACAGTTATACTCAGTAGTGTATTTATCCATTGGAAGCCTTTCTTAAAGGGAATGAGTGGTCACCCCAAATTTATTTTGAAAGAGGAAATACAGTCACCCCATTTAGAAATAGTATACTCCATCATACTAATTCATGAGTGGTTCTTTTTAGTCATGAGACGGTATTTTTGTTACTAAATTGTTAAATCCATGGAGAATATTAGTCCTTGCTTTACCTTGCGTTTGAAATATTTAAGCTCAAAAATGTCTTCAGAAGCAGAAATTCTTGTAAGGCAAATTAGACAAGATTTGCAAGATTTTGCAGAATTTTCAAAGTAAATTTGGGGTGACTGCATACATCCCTTTGAAAATTTATTCTTATTTAGATCTTACTTTACATGTATCTTTTATGATGTGTCCGAACAAAAATATTTTATATTAAAGGTAGACTTAAAGTAGTGGTTTTCCATTAATTGAACATTTCAGTAACAAAACTAGCATCACATGGTTAAACAGAGCCATTCATGAATTGGGATGCCAGGCTACAGTAATTCAGGTTGGGGTGACTGCATTTCTCCTTTAAGCTTCAAAGAGTGCTGTGCCTCTACTCTGTCTTTTCCCCTTCCCACTCTGGAAATTAATTGCAGATGTGATCTAGGGTATGAAAAAGAGTAAGCCTTGTGATTTGCCTTTTTTCAGAGCTGGTTAGTTCTCCCTCTCCCCTCCTCCCCTCTTCCCTCCTCCCCTCTCCCCTCCTCCCAGAGTGCTAGTTCATTGTCTAATAAATCCAGTGAGCTCCAACAACTTTTGAAGGTGCACTGATAGGTGTAGTGCATAGTCCATTGTTTGGGCAAGATTCTCTGTGTCAGCAGGTTGATTTTAATGTTGCAGCAAAAAGGCTGAATTTAAATGCATTTCTATTGCACTTGCTAAATGCTGCCATTGAAAAAAAATACATTATCTCAAATGTTGGCTTTAGTATGTTTTTACTTTACAGCTTTCCTTTTTTGCAAAATCTCCATAATTTTAATATTCTAGTGGTATACATGATGAGGACAGTATGCAGTGTCTCGACTGTACAATGACATCGCAGTTTCTCCATCACACCAGGGAATCATGACTTAGCTAGTAGAACAGCAGTACTTATCATCGCAAAATGCCTGTAGGGCAGTATTTGTACTAAACCAACTTCGGAGAAGTATTTGATATCATGTATATGTTAGTCCACCCTTACATACACATGATTGTATTGTGAAGGTCATACTATTAACTTGGTATTTTCGTGCCCTTAGGCCAAAAATAGTTTTGACACTTTAAAAAGTAAGTAGCATTTAAATTTCTTGAGTTGGGCTAAAAATATTATTTAAACTTGTACAAACACATTGACTGCACATCATGCACAGCCTTGGTTGGAAGAAACTTGTCTTTGAAGATTTAAAATTGTGTCGATGCGTTTTCCTTGGTTGTTATCTTTTCAAGGTCAAAGGGAATCAATGTAGTGTTGTGTGAATGTTTTGCCCGTGTTTTGCCCATTTAATTTTTAACATAAAAAAGTATTTTTGCTGGTAGATATGTTCAGAGTATTACAGTACCTCAAATTAACCTTAAACTCACCTCATTGGCTATATATTAAATCAGTTACTTGGAGAACTTACTGTGCAGTTTGTTTTATAGGCTAGGTTGGTTTTTCACTCTCCTGTACAAGTGGGGAAGGGGGAGGGGGGTAGAGCAAGAATTGCTATCATTGATCCTTTCCACAAATACACACCACCCACACACAGATAATAGACCTACCATACAGTATTGCTGCAAACCGTACAGTATTAAAAGCGGAATTGGTTGTTTCTGAGCCGGTCTTTATAGCAAATTTTTTCTCAAAGTTTATGTGCCCCTTCCTCAGACACATTTTGGCAGTTTAATTTGTTTCCAGCATGTTTTATCATACTTAATATTATGAATATTCAAATGAATTTTTAAATGGATCCATGTTCTCTGATATGGAAATGCTTGACATTCTGGCTTGTGTTGTATATTTCCAGGATACTGTCTCTTTTAAAACTAATTATATGGATGCACCTTCGGATACATACTCTGCGACTGGAAGTGCATCATTTTTTAGATCAAGTGGTGATTGTGCAGTGTATGACTTATTATATTACAGTACTTGAAAGTTATGAATATTTATGGTATGGGTGTAAAGTGAAATTCAGATGCTTGCATGTTCAGTGACCTGGAAAATGGGAAACAGGAAATAAGAGTAGGGGAACGAAAATTTAACACCTGGCTGTGAAAGCGACAATTCATTAGATTTGATTTCCAAGGGTTTCCTATCATGATCTGTAAGGATAGGCCGGTTAGTAACAAGGTGGAAACTTGAGTTGGCTGTTTCTGTATTATTCTATTAATGCAATTATGAGCGAGTGCCGGTGCAAGTATTCTCATCAAGTATCAAGGTTGCTTGTATGTGTGAAACAGATCACCTTTCTTCATTTAGGTGTATACTGAAGGCTTTGTTGGTCTTTTCAAAGCCAGCAGACCATTGAGGTGGATATTCTGCACTAGTCCCTTGATTCTGTATACATACACAGGATCTTAGTTATACTGTGAACGTTTGGTTTCGTTATATTTTGCATCAAAAGAATTTTACGTTGTTCAGTGGACTGTAACTACAGTGTTTGTGAAAATTTCACTGCATGGAACTGAAATATTGACAAACATGTCACCATCTAAGAAACAAGGTATGTAGATGATTGCCATTGTTCTAGCATTCAGATTTTGGGGATATTAACAGACTTTACAGGGAATAATTTATCTAGTATCGCATCGGATTTTACAAGATGGACAAATTGCTACACAAATGCAAAATTGTGTAGAAGATTTGGTACATGTATACAACATTAGGGTTTTAATGATTTTGTGATAGAGAAGCCGAGAAACCTCAAAATTGCTATGCAAATTGTGAACACTAAATTATTCCCTGCTTTACTATGATTTTTACTGATGTCACAGCATAGTATCCACATGGCTGTCTGTTTGTGGGGCATTTTTACTGTTGAGCAGTCATGTAAGGTTCCTGGACACCCCACTCCTGGACATTTTCCATCTAGATGATTTCCCTGCAGACATCTAACAGACAACTACCATTCAGATGATGCTCCTCCCAGATAATTCCTCCCTGGACAATTACCACCCAGACAATTCCCCACCCTCAACAATAACGAATCATCATGTGCTGGAAGTTGTCAAAGGGGCTAGTCAGAATGGTTAGTAGTTGTCTAGTGTGGGAATTTTTATGTGCTAGTTTTGCAGGGGAAGTCACCTGGAGAGACTCTGAGCAGGGGAAAATTCTGTGGGTGGAATTGTTTTGGTGGGGGGTAGTGTTGGGCGATATATCAAAAATTATCGTTATCGCGATAGTTTCTTTTTATCGCGATACAGTAACAAGAATTACAAAATGACGAACCGTAGAGGTGTTACCCTTGAAAAGTGTCTGTAGTTATTATATGCAGCTTTTGTCAAGTCTATATTATAAGGCACCAATGCAGTTGACAGAAGTGAAAATTAAAAAGATGAGAACATTAAGTTGTTAACTTATGGAAGATAAAAAGATTTTAAATTGATGCAGTTAGGGTGACCATTTCCACATTCCCACAAAGTGAAAGGAGGCAGTTCTTCAGCCTATGTCACTCTTGCACACTAGCCTTGTGCACACAGATATTGCAGTACATGTACATGCCCAACAGGGCACACATTGTATGCTTAAAGGCAATAGGCAGTCACCCCAAAATTTGCTTTGAAATGTCAGCAAACTCTTGCAAATCTCCTCATAATGCATTACAAGCACCTCTGAAGACGTTTTGAACATTATTACAAACAATAGGTAAAGCAAGGAGAATTTTACAATTCACTAACAAAAACATTGTCACATGATCAAAATATGCCATTCATGAACTAGAATGACGTGGCATACTAACTCTGTTGGGCTGACTGCATTTTCCCTTTAATAGGTAATCAGACTGACTACAAGCAACATTATAATGATCGTCTGCAAAGGTTACTGATCATTACCACTCATATTTTGAGACACTTCGCAATTTTCTTTTAAATTCTCTGTTTTCTCATGCCAAAATATTGTATTTGATACCAATGAAAATATTCGTGATTGATTTGTTTTCTTCTGAAATTTGCAAGATTTGTCATAAGATTGTAACCTTGCAGACCTTCAAAAAGGAGGACAAATCAGTGTCCATTGTCAAGTATAACACTGGACAGAGGACAGACTGCCCACAAGCTGGACAGTCTGGCAGAAAGCCAGATGTTGTATGGCCACCCTACTAACAGTATCCACTGTATAACATTGGGCTTTTTTGCCTTAGAGATCTCCTGGAACAGAACTAAAGACCATTTTCACCTTGCAGTATTTTCAAAGTTTCTGCTGTATTTCAAAGTGAAAAATAGGCAACCATCACTAAAGGGGAAGCAGTTGTAATCTGTTAGGCCTCTCTCATTTCATTTTATGAATTTTGCTGCCGTGTGATACTCAGAGCTCAAAAGTTTCATTCCAAAACATCATTTTATGCAATTGGTTTTACAAGAAAGCCTGTCTTTGATAAGAAAACAAGAAAAAAAGTCTACAAGCAGTTGTAAGAATGAATCCCTCTGTAACATGTTTCTGTGTACAACATTGGATAATCTGCCTGTCTCTATTATAAGTCCAGCTGTTGGCAAAATTCTCCCGTCCAACTATACAAAAGAAGTTATTATCAGATAAGCCTGGATTTTCTTGTAATAGGACTTTGTAATATGTTTATTGGAATGGGTTTCATTTAAGTTGTGTGCTTCTGCTGTACCTTTTGTGAGGTGAATGTAGCCATTATGGGAAGATTACGCCCATAGTGCTTTCGGTAACCTTGACTATTGTTACCAACTTGTTTGAAGGGGTGTTATTGCCTTTTAATTCTATTTAAAGGATACCTATCCAATTTAAGGGAAATCTATTCATCTTATTTTGCCCAAAGAAAAGAACCAATAGGCCTATCTGTTTACATGCTGTGCATTTCTATGATAGTGTACTTCATTGCTACTATATTGCTCCCCACAGGTGTAGTTTTGTGACGTCAACAAGAGGACATGTTATGCACAAAACAGAACAAAATTAGAATTAGAATACCATTTATGGCTGTGCACAGCATGGCAGTAGAACTGTTTGGCACAGAAAGAGCATTGTAGTTTTGTGATATCATATAAACTCAGAGGTATGCACTAAGCACAAAACCTGACATAAAGGAAACCAGAGAGTACTTACTAATGAATTTGTACAAAAGTGTTAGAGTTAGAGTTAGATGAGGTTTTACGGCTGCAGTTTCTAACCAATTGGTTTAAGGCGGGCTGGCCACGGTCTTTTTGCCAGTTGTGCCTCACTGGCTTGTTTTCCCTACTCCATTGCTTATGCTGAGCACCAAGCACAATGGCAGTAGGTTCCATTTTTAAAGTCTTTGGTATGACCCGTCCAGGAGTCGAACCAGTACAAAAGCGAACAAAAATGCATATCCATTAGTACAAAAGTGAACAAAAATGTATATCAATTAATAAATTGGCTTTATCTTCTTTTTTCTTTTGCTCAGTTTTTGTGCACTTCAGAGTTATATCCTAAGGCTGTGCAGAGGGTGATCGGTAGGGTTGGGCGATGTATGATATGTATCGCCAGAAGTCCATATTGCAATATGCGATATGAAATACCCTTATCATGATATGACGATACAGAAAAAAAATAACACTTTGTGGGGACTGAAATTTCAATAATTTAAATTTTAAAGATGAAATAGTGTTTATAATTCCAGTATTCATTCATCGATTTCATCCTGATTTAGAAAATTAGCTGTAAAACTTTTTGTTGATTCTATTTTTAGTAACCAGCCATGGCAACCAACTTTGTAAGAAACTGGTAGTGATACACTTAAACATAAAGCTCATAACTTCATTGCAAATATCATCACATGCTTTTTGCAGCCCTTTATCAAAATACAAAAATGTTTGCTCCCTGACAAACTGATCAGCCTCTGCACAGCTTTTCATAACAATATCACAGTTGAATAAATTCCTGACGGTGAGTTGGGATAAAAATATGAGTTCACTATAAAATTGGTGGCAGTGATGGTATAAGGTAGTATGGAATCAACAGAGGATGCCTCCCCCTCTTAAATGCCTTCACTCATGTTTAAGAAGATTGAAAGGTTCAGGTCACAGCTGGAACTTGTAAATTTTACCATAAAGGGAAACAGGTCAATATGTTCTAAAGGAATTACAAACGATTGCATTTTCATGATATTTTGTTCAGTTGCTGGTCAGGGATGTACTGTGGGAATAGGAGGTTAATTATCAGAGCTCATAGACTTCCAACCAGGGGCTAGTTTGGGGGATTGCCATCATTCACAAGGACAGAGTTATTACCTACTTAGAGCAAGTCTCCTATGATGTCACAGGATGTGCTCTCTTTTCCCAGATGTTATGTTTTCCTTTACAACCTCTGTATTTCGTAGGACTAAGTACCATTCAGAAAATGATTTTAGCAATAAATGGACAGAATGCTACAAGTTCCTAATCTGTGTTCCAAACACACTCTATTCTTGTATTGAAAAAGAAAATGACAGAAAATGCATAATGAAAAAGAGATCCCAGAAAAATTACAAAGTGAACCTGAAAAGTGCAAAACAAAGTAACTCTAAGTTAGGGTTTTGAAAAATGGCAGCTCCCTTTAGAATAGTGTCATTAGAATGGGAATAGGGCTACAAGCAAACAAGATCTTAAGGTGCAGTCTTATGCATTGGACTTAGAAATTTTCTGCTCATTTCATTCATGTTTAAACGTTAAAGTGAAATTTGATTATCATCCTCTTTTTAGTATAGTAATGAAGAAACCTTTGCTTGAAAATATTTAGTACTGGGCAAGTGAACAAGTGGCTGCAAGACATTGAACTTGTGACATAAGACTTGCATGACATAAATTGCTGGTTTGATACCCAATCAGTTTGTTGTATAATGGCTATATGGGCAAGAAGAATTCATGTAGGGGCCTGAAAAGGTAACTTGTCACTGAGATGCTGTTGATCTGGACCCTACAATGTTAGAAAACACCTTAGAGCTAGTTACTAAACAGGGGTAACAATGTGTACAGTGGTACTGTAGAATATTTAATAAGCTACAGTACTTGCTATCATAAGTGTAGGAGGCAGGGCAGGGGGACACATGCCCCCCCAATTCGGGCAAAATAGTGGATCTATTTGGGCAAATGAGACAGCCAAGAAAATAAATTGTGCCCTTTGCAAGTGACACAGCGGTACCAGAATTCGGGCAACTTCATCTAAAATTCTAAATTTTTGCAAAAATTTTCTTGACCCCCCAGAAATATCGACCCCCAGACGCCAATACCTGCTATGAGTAGCATGTGTATATGAATTGAGGCAAAACATCATTAGTAATTTCTACAGCACTGTACTGTGGGTGTCCAAAGTACTTTAACAGTGTGATATACTTTATAGCACAGTAGCTATGACAGTTTTGACAGCCTGTGTTTCCTGTATGAAATTTAGGTTAATCCTGTACATTGCACAATATAAGGTCTATATTTAATCAAAGTTGAACCAAAATATATTCCAATAGCTTGTATTAGATGTTTTGACAGTTGCCGAGAACTGAAAGGGAAAGTAATTTCCACCAAAAGAACTTGACCTTATGAACAAGGTGTGTTTCACATCACATGGTGATTTTCATTGCCAGCATATGCAATATTTGTTACACAAAATACCTTGAGAAAAACAGTCTAAAAATTGCACTTCTGTTTTTCGCCTTTTTCATTTAAACAAAACTATTCTTAATGGTGGTTGGTAGCTTTTCCACTTCATGCAATGTTTGTATGTATCCTTGAAGTTACTGAAAATACACTGTTTCATTGTTGTTCGTTGACGAAAGTTTAATGTTACGTTGCACACATTACTTTCATTATCATACAGGAAGACCCAAGGGATTAGAAAGGGGGGGGCGGAGGTGTTTGCCCTCAAGTCTTCCTAATTGGCAGACAATCATTACATGGATTTTGCCTTGAAGAAATGGTCTTTTTGTCCTATAATGGACAAGTTTTGTGGGAGTTTACCACCCCCCCCAACTCATATACAGGGTAGCTGTCATATATATACTTCTGTGTGACTTAAAAGTTGAGAATTTACCCTGAACAGCGTGGTTTAGTGGTTTAAAAGGCAAATGAGTTCAACTCAAAGGAAATAAATGGAAAAATGCCGTTGCACAGGATATTATTCAGGATTCCCCTCCCCCCCCCCCCCCAAAAAATGAGGGTTTATTGATTTTTGTTTGAAGCAGCAAAGGCCACAAACATAAATCTCCTTGCTTGTTACACAGTTGTGATTTGAATAATTTTGTGTGTAGTTCTGTGTTCAATACCTGTAGTATGGGGATGATAGGTAGAACCTCTTCATCTCTTTCCCTTCCCCAAAGTTGCCCTGTACCCCTTGCCCAAAGTTTCTCTGTACCCATCCCAAGCAATTTTCCAAAAGTTTAGCACATGCAGGTTGATATGCTTTTGGTTCCCCCATAATTTCTTGTCCCCATCCCTCCCCTTCCCCCTTCACTCACAGAACCCTTGTACCATTGCATGGGACATTGAAAAGGGATCTTACGGAGAGTCAGCATTATTTAAATGGTTTACGTAGGTTGAATGGAAGATGAATATTCCAAAAGAAGTGTGTAATCACTGCATTGGCCTGTAAATATAAGGTTATTGACTGGTGATAACCTGTTGTGTCTAGATTTGCAAAGATTCTTTTCAAACTCATTTCCACGTAAAATTCTAATATTTTACACCCACAGCAGTTTTCACTCCTGGTCCAAAACATCGTTTGTTCAGTACTGTGTCTTTGTTTATTGCGGTTTAGTTGTGCACACAACTGTAAATGCAGTTCTTAGTATTTCCATTTAAGTGCATGTAGTGCTACTACCTAGAACTGTGAATGGCTTGTTTGAGCTATAAGTTAAACCGCTCTCTTTTGTAAGTTTTGAAAATATCAATACTTAACATTTATGAGACAAACTTTGTGAGTTCATGACACTCCTCATATTAAATCTGTCTTCAACATCATGCACTTAAGGCACTGGCTTGCCCCCAGTGCCATAAACAATAGACTAAATAGCACTGATCACTTTCTTTGATGCCTCCCACACCCTCCCTAGAATGTCCTTTTAAAAATCTGCCTTCTCTCTTACTGTATGATGGCAATTTTTTGCATTTCTTGATTTTTTTAGCTAGTTTTACCAAATTTTCATAGGTAATGTCTGCATGTTCAGCTACTGTATGAAGTAGTGTTCTCCACTGTTGGGATACATGCCTTTGTAGCAGAAATTCCATAACTACTAGAAGTATTAAAAGAGAGGTAATAGTATTAACTGTACATTTTAAGGAGTCTGTTTTGCTCCTCCTTACCTCCTTTTACTCATTATATATTGCTTAATGTTCTTTATATGGAATTCAAGTAAGTTTATTAAGTATACAGTATTGCCAAAAATGGGCCTTTAAAGAAGGGCCTAACTCAAATTAAGTTTTGATATGTTAGAGGGGTACTAGTTCTAAGCATTCTGGTCTCAATATATTAGCCGTTTAAGTTAGCACATTTTCAACACAAAGTGAACTTGAAGCAAGCACATATGACATCAAAGCCTCACATTAATAACTTGTCTTTTGTTTTTCTTTAAACTGTACAACTAATTTTCTCCTCCACAATCCCATGTTATGGGAATATGATTGCATGAGAGGCATAAGAATTTTGCCAACTTCACATCAGACATGGGAAGGTCCTATCCCTTTTACAGTAACTCTAAGGTCAGCACATCAGACCGAAAAAACAAAGGAAACAAAGCATTTCTCATCAATGTGAGGAAGTGATATAACACTAGCTTGCCTCAAGCTAACTTTGGGTCACAAATGTAGGAATTTCATGTGCTGATATCTCGAGTACTAAATATCCGATTTGAATGGAAGTTTCACCAAATTGCAACATACTGTATGAAAATTAATTTTTTTTCTAAAACCCTTCCTTTAAGTTAAATTTTAAAAGTGGAGAGTTCTGAGCAAGTTTGAATGTTGTCTAGTAACTTATTCTACAGGAATCAGGTATAGTAATGAAAGTTTCTTCACATGCAGGCTTTCAAGCATAGTTTCAGGAAACAGTTGAACAAAGATTTGCAAGAGGAACAAAATGAATGAATAAGATTCATTTTCCAACCTCTAAAATATATATTCTTGTAGTTCTACACTTAAGGTACACTTTAAAGCAGGGATCTCCAAACTTTTTTGCTTGGTGGCCCCAATTTTAGACTCTGGAATCTTGGTGGGAGTTGGTGGCCCTCAGATTGATGGGATGGTGAAAGGAGTTTGATTTTACTTGGTTATGCAGTGTTAATAAAGCAGATCACTGGTTCTTAGATTAGAATCACTCCCATTGCTTATTTTTAATGAGAAATTTGACAATTATTTTTCGCTCCTGAATCCTTTTTGCGACCCTCCGAAATATTTTCGCAACCCTCAAAAGGGTCGCGACCCCTAGTTTGCTGACCCTTGCTTTAAAGGGATTTCACAGGGACTAAATTCAGTGACTTCAAAACCTGCAAAAAAAATTTCTGTACCAGGAGGTGAAAACCCTGTCTCATTAGCATTTAGCATTTGTAATCGTAAGCTGTGTTCCCACTTGATCCCCAGATATCCCCCCAAGCTCAGTCAACTCAAATTTTGTGGCCAACTGCTAGAGTGTTCCCATTTGAACTCCTGAGGGAGATATGATCCCCTCCTCCAGTTCAAGCGACAGGAAGTTGCATCATTGAAATTATATCTGTAGGCCATTTTTTTTACACAAGGTTGTATGGTACAGAATATGAGACTACTTGCAAACTGTGCTACAAGAGTACAGTCTGCGGAAGTATGTCATTCGTTTGCTTTGATCTCAGGTCACCTTGATCACCAGCTGTGTTCCCACTTGTTTTTAGGACCGCCTGCACGCAGTCTGATCCTCCCCGAATGGGCGATGAAGCTCTCCAGATCTGATCCGAGAACGAGAGCATTCCCACTTGCAAATTGATCTCCTGCTCAGGATCTGATCTCCTGTTCGTACTCAAATGGGAACACCCGCAAAAGTAACCAATCTGTAAAATGAGATACCTTGAGTTAGGAATAGAGTATTGCTACAGGGTTTGGAAAATATTTTTGTTTTTTGTTTTGTTTTGGAGACCCTTTTAAAATGCCACTGGAATGTATGCCTTAATTTTACAGCTCATTGGGAGCCAGCGGATTTTCTTGAAAAATGGAGTGGTATGGCATTTCTCCTACAGTTGGAAATTAGGCAGTGTTTTGCATCTTCTGGAATTTCTGTGTAGTTGATTTATAGGAAGGCCGAGTAGAAGGGAATTAAGGAAGTCAAGCCTTGATGTTACAAAGGCACGAACTAGTATCTCAGAAATCTTATTATCAAAGTACCTTCTCAGTCAGCCGACTTTCAGTACAAATAATTTCTTTAGCATACTACAGTATACTTGTACACATAGGTTACTCTATAGATGCATCTGCAATCCTGGTACTACCACTACCACTGACAACTGTTTTCAAATTATTAAATATCTTCCAGCCATTGCATAATTTTTGGATGATTTCTTGTCTTGTCCGACAGGTTGTACTTATGGCACATGCCCTGAAGCGTATTTCCTATGCCACCTGTGACCCGGACTACAAGCAATTTGCATTTCTTGCCAGGAATCCTAAAGGACCTGTTGGTATCCAGTATTGCCATGTTTTCGTCACACCAGAAAAATATGAGGTGAGGTTGTAATTTTTCCCTTTTGAAAATGTTTTTGCAAATTGTTTAATATTGAAATGTTGTTCGGTAATCCTGTTCTGCTTGGTATTTCCTTGAGTAACTCATAAAAGAATAATTTATGAAGTTAATAGCCATTTAATGATCTTAGTTCTAAACAGTGGTCAAAGGTCATTCACATTGACTTTTCATTGTGTAAAACAACCAATGAAAATCCATGTATAGTTGTCAGAACACCTGTGTTACAAATATAGGAACAGTCGTATCAAATTACAGGTTGATTTTATAAACAGTTCTAAATATAGCTGAAATATTTTATTCTCTGATTTTGTGGTTGTGAAATTATTTTTGTCGGCTTTTTCTGGGAGTACTTGATGTTTTGAAGAATACTTCCTTCACAACATTTCTTTCAATCTATTGATATCTGTTTGGTCTGTCCATTGCAAGTGTTGTGTTATGATAAAACATATGAAATGAAATGATAAAATAGTGATCTGTCTCCATATATGTAAGGTGACTTGATGTCCACACACTTATACAGCATTTGAAAGTTGGTTGATACAGAGGTTTTGCAAATAAGTATATGTTACAGTAAATTTGGGATTCCTAAGCCACAAAGGGGACATTAGCTGCAGCAATTGGGAAATAAAATGGGTTTGGAAGGAAGTCCCTCTTACCCTGTGTAATCACCCTCACCCCTCTCAAAAAGGGAAGTTAAGTTGGAGCACAATGTAAATTGCTACCTTAAAGCAAGTAACATGCTTAATGTATCCTTAATAACAAATTATCAGGGGAAGGATATTTGCATTTCAATTTTGGAAGGGGGAAAGGGGGGGGGGAGGGGGAGATGAGAGTGGAAGGGACTGTTATTAATTCAGGTTTCCCTCTGCCTAATATGCAGTATTCATGGAAATTTTATTTCCTTTCCCTGGCCTGCTATTAAGTGTCATGGATTTCGAAAAGAAAAAAAATGAAAGAACACAAAAAAGACAGTCATGGAATTTTGTAAACACTAAATTTTAGTAAAAATGAATGTACACTGCATATTTAAACCCTTAATTTTTACACCTAAGAAGATGTGTATAGCCCTGGAATTTTTTCACAGTTTGGGTGCAGAAGACTACTGTCTTGGAATTTTATTGTCCTTGAGTGGCTGGAACTCTCGTAATTTCTTCACACAAACAAAAGTAATTTCCTATATTAATTGTAATGTCCTTTATATGGATGACAACTTTTGCAATTTAGGAAGTTCACAGGAATTGTGTAGAATATCCAGTCGTACTTGTTCAGTGAACTTCCGGAAGCAAGACGGGGGGCAAATGGCACGCACAGTATTTCTTTGTTGTTTATCACCGTTCAACAAACGTGCAGTAGTCAGCCATCAAAAGTACAACAATTGAACGTATTGACGTTGTATTCGAGCATTGCTTGTGGTTTGAATAAAATATTTGACATGCTAAATATAGACTAGACATACATATCTGTCTTTATGAGTTCACTCAGTGGTAGTACTTAAATGGGTTAGTTCGTACTTCCTTCTTCAATGTAACTAACTTTCAATCATTTGAAATCATCGGGAAAAGAAGGAAGGTGAGTTTTCTCTACTTTACAGTATGTATTCCCACCATGAAAGTAATCTTGTTTTGACTTTTTCAGTATAAGACTTTATAGAAGCTTTGGTTTGAATTTTACTGTAATACCAACAATACTTTAAGGTTTATACAGCCTGCGGACTTTGTATTGTAAGGTTACTTAGAACTTAGCCAGTGTGAATCTGATTTGTGTTTGGTTTCTGTGAAAATACCTGTGTATGACTGTGTTAAGTGGTATATACCTTTGTACTGTAGCCTAAGCTTAAGCCATTGCTGCACTTGTATGAGATTATTATTAGTGAATAGGCCTTCAACTATAGAAATGTATGAGAAACTGCTTTAAAGGATCAAGAGACCCAATATGATGAAATCTGATAAAACTTTTTTGTTGAAAATGTACACGTTTGAATATCCTGGATCTGTTTTACTACTGTATGTAGATGTGTCTGAAACTACTATTTTAAATCAAATCAAGACTTGCTATCTTGTTTGTAAACTTTTATTTGGAAATTGGTCAAATTCCTGAGATAGTGCATAAAATTATGATATTGTGTTTGCTTAGATTAGTATGGAAGATAAGACAACTGGTGATTTGGAAGTATGCCCATGTAGTAGATGAATAAAAGCATATAGGTAACTAGTTATAGTTGGCATATATTTTACAGTGTATCAAAAAGAGGGTTTAATTACCAAAATGCAGCTGTAGACAGTATCAGAAAGCATTGTTAACTATGGATTTATAAAGTGGTTTAGGGCTGGAGAAGAGAGTGGGTAAGCAGTGTAGCCAGCATTTTGTTGGTGATGGGGGAGGGGGGGTACCTCTCAAGAGGTGGAAGGGAGATATAAAGTAATAGTATGGTATATCTACTTTTTGGGCCCTCCCTGTTGAACAAGATGTTACTTATGACCATAATATGGTGCACAATGATGTGCCCTTCAGTGAATGTTTTGTTAGCTATGGGCTGCTCTATGTTAACATTTATGTGAAATGCAATAATTGATAAATTTGATGCTATATAAACTAAGGTCCCATCAAACCCACTCCCAGGCCCAGCCCCATCCCCGCTATCTGGCTTTGTCTCTTTCATTGTGGCAATTTGAAAACCATATGAAATGTAAAACCAAGATTGCAGTGATTCTTTAGGATTTTTTAGCCCATTTCATGCATTGGACATCTATCTTATATTTCTGTTGGAAGTGAGTAATTGTACTTAATAATTGGTTGCAAATTCTGAAAAATTCAGCTTTTCATTTTCATACTGTTTCACTTTTTTCATCAAGGAAGCTCACTGTAAGTGCATTTGTACAGCTGGAGCCATCAGCATTAGGAATTTAACTTATCTATTTCAATTCCAGGGAGCAGATAGGAGTTAAGTTTGTCAAGTTTTAATCACCCTGTCTGATCAAAAGCCTTGACTGGTAGTTCTTGAATAAGATTTTTTAGGGAAAACCCTCAGCATCTGAAACTTTTAAAGAGCACATGTAATCATGGTTGCATGTCAGAACTTGACATAACCCACATCACCAATGGCACAAAGCCATCTTGCCTTTACTGTTTGCTGTGGTGTACCTCAAGAAAATGTCAAGGAAATAGTTAAAGTTGGTGTCAGTACCCTTTTTTCAGATTCAGTTTTGCTGTGCCCTTTTTGAAGCTCTTGTCGAAGCCCTGCATATCACTGCAGGCATGGTGATGGTGACAATAGATGAAATTTATGAAAATCAAAATAATGAATTTTGCTTTTTGTAAAGCTGAGCAATTGTTCCTCTTTGACTTTTTTCTGCAAAGGCCTTCAGATACATACAGTATAGGGCCCTCAGATTGAAAAAAAATTCTCACTGTGATGTGTGAGATTTTAAAGGGAGAAAGCACTCGTCCCAAGTTTATTTTCAAAAATCTGCTAAATTTTACAGATTTTCTCTGATTTTGCTCACAAGTATCTTTCATCATGTTTCTGTATAAAACATTGAATATTAATTTACATGTATGGAAGGAGTAATATTCTGCATGAATTTAACAAATACTGTACATATAAGTAACAAAAATGTTGTCACATTATTGATAGGAACCATTCTTGAATTAGAATGACGGGTACACTACTATAATCTAGATGGGGGCGGGGGGGGGGTGCACTTTCCCTTTAAGTATCTACAGCATAAGTTAATATTTGTGGCCACTTTTACACATCACCTCACTTTGATATTATTAAAATAATTGGAAAGGTCACATGATTAATTAATTGAAGAGGTCACATGATTAAAGTAGTGTCTGTATGCTCTCACCATCTCTTTGACTCTTGATACAATTTTTCTCTCCTTGGACCTAAATTCAGTTCCTGTTTTACATTTGAGTTAGTTTATGGAGATTAGATCCTATTTGAACACTGCTTGAATTCTGTCTGGGGATCAAGAAGGGAACTGTTTTATTTGGGTTAGACTCAAGGGAGGAATGTTGCATGCAGTGGCAATGTCTTCCCTAAAGTGTACTTAAGATATTAAACAACAATATTACATCAGTATTAAAGGGAATATTTAAGCAATTGTCTCAGTGTTGTTCTGAAGTGTCACATACATCAGACAAATCTCATCTTATTTCCGATACAAGTATCCTTCAGAATGTTTCAGAATAGAAATACAGTATTCAGTTTTGATGGGAAATAGTACATCAGTAGTTCAGGAAATTTTAATCCTTTTAAGCCATGATTTATACAGTATAAAATGACAGGCTATTCCAATTGTGAATCTAATATCACAGTAGCTGAGTAACTTTATTTTAAAAAAACATAGTTTTCACAAAAAGAAATTCACTGTTTTGAATTAAGTTCATGCTCAATTTGTTCACCAAAACCAAAACAATATTTGAATGATGCAACATTGGGAACTCTTGTAATGCATAATATTTGTGGGAAGTTACACCATTGCCAGAGTTGGTTATTGGGGTAGAATGTAAAATTTTCAGTCTGTGCAGTCTTGATGCAAAGTAAACAAAATTTTTCCCTTTAAAGGTAAATAAAGTAGGTTTTCTTCATGAATTGAACAATTCAGGAACAAAAATGTATGATACATTATATGATCTATAAAAGGAACCATCCATGATGAAGGAAACTGGGGTACATCCTGTTTCAGACTGGGCTAGCTACACGTGTTTTGCCCTTTAAGTTTGACCAGCGATTTCTGTCAATATGTGACAGGAAGCAGTCCTTCCTGAAAACTTTTGCTGCTGTAATCATGATGTCTGGTTGAAGCATTGAAATGATATAAAAGGGGCAGTTGGAAGCTAAACTAATTTTGAAAATTCGGGGGCACTGCTTTGTGGTCCCTGAGAAACTATAGTGCAGTCACCTGGGTGGTACTTCCTTGTGTCATTAACCAATCAAAATGCAATTGGTTGGTTTAAATTTAAGGTCTAGTCTAGGTCTAGTTGTTTCAGTTCCTATTAGTTGTTTTGATGCAATTCAGCCAATTCTGCTTTGATCCACGTCCGATAGCATATGTGTACCCTGTCCGTTGTTATTACATACCTGTTTGCATGCTGCTTGTACATTATATTAGAGGCGGTTTGAGCTAGGTTTGTAGTCTGAGCCTTCTGTGGCAACTAAATTAGTACAACCTTTCTTCACAGCATGACACTGAAACTGAAGAAGAAACCTTTTTATATGGGGGGCTTATGGCACTTTTATAGCATGTCCTTGCCGGTTTCGAGCCTACATTATTTTTAATTTCTTGCCAGTGGACTCTTTAGAGTCTGAGGGAAATCAGCAGGGAAGCCAGGCTTGGAACGGTGAATCAAAATATTTTATGTTGTGGTGTGACCTTTGACCTTAAAGGAATTGAGCCCAAGAGGAAGTAGGCTGTGAGGAAGATACAGTTTCATGTCTTTTGCAGTATTTTCAGGAAATGTTTTGTAGGACAATTCGCTAGAGTGGGGTACACATATAATGTGTATTTAAAGGAGCTGTTGTACCATTGGCCAAAATATGTACGAACCAATGGTGTATCTTTATCAACAATTGGTGAGTTCACTTTGACTGACATACTGTAAATTCAAATGTGGCTTAATCAAATCTGATTGGTCAAGAACGGTTTGTTCAGATCAGGTGTATTGACAGCTACAGTAGGTCATATTGCAGAAACATTAATCACACATATACAGTACTGTAGTAGGCTTGTCCTCTGTAGAATATGTGGCCTTGAGCAGTTCAAAGTCGACCAGTACAGTACAAACTACGGTATCTTTGTCTAAAAGGTCCAGTAGACAGATTATTACTATAATTTGTGAAATTTATGATTTTTGGTTCCTTGCGTTAGCAAAAGGAACCTATGTAGTCAGCTTGGCGTGTGTGTGTGTGTATGTGTGTGCGTGGGTGTGTGTGTGTGTGTGACACTTGCTTCGGTACGCTGTAACTCAACAAGGGAAAGTTGGACTAAACTGAAACTTGGTATATGGATCTGTCATAGTGAGAAGGTGTGCCCTATTGTTTTTGGTGGAGGTCAAAGGTCATGTGGGGTCACCAGGGGCCAAAGACCGAAAACCTTGTTTGCACGATATCTCAAGGTAGGAAGCTTGGATAAATTTCATACTTGGTATGTAGATGCATTATGGAGAGAAGATGAATGCTGTAGCTTTTGGTGGAGGTCAAAGGTCATCTGGGGTCACCAGCAGTCAAACACTGAAAACTTGTTGTTAAAACAATATCTCAAGGTAGGAAGCTTGGATAGATTTCATACTTGGTATGTGGATGACTTATGGTGAGAAGATGAATCCTGTCTTTTTTGGTGGAGGTCAAAGGTCATTTGGGGTCACTGAGAGTCAAATACTGAAAACCTTGTTAACGCAATATCTCAAGGAAAAAATCTTGGATAGATTTCATACTTGGTATATAGATCCACCATAGTGAGAAGCTGTGCCATACAGTTTTGGGTGGAGGTCAAAGGTCATCTGGGGTCACCAAGGGTCAAAAACTGATAACCTTGTTGTTAGCACAATATCTCAAGGTAGGAAGCTTGGATAAATTTCATACTTAGTGGATGCCTTTAGGTGGGGAAAATTTTGGTGGAGACCAAAGGTCATCTGGGGTCACTGGAGGTCAAATCTGCAAACCTTTTCAACTCTATATCTCAGTGTAGGAGGCTTGAATAGATTTTTGCTTTGAGGTGTTGCATTAAATCTAGCAGAAAACCCATATGAGATTTGTTGGATGTCAGAGTTGAAATCACCAGATGCCAAAAAGCAAATTCCCAAGAATTCCTAAAGTCAAAAAATATAAGCACAAAACTGTATCATTGCCTGAAAGATGTGGGACATCTTTCAGAGATGCCAAGTATTTCAATTTTAATTGAAATTATAGTACTATGATTTTAATCCATAATCCTGCCATTATGAAAACATGCATCAAGTACTACTTTTTAATATTGCAGAAGATTCTCTGCCCACAAAGCAGAGGACTGTTGTGAAAGTTCACTAGACAGACAACATTTGTCCTTAGATTAGGACATGTGAGCTTGCAGGAATTGGAAATTAGAATTGATTAATTAAATGCTACTATGGGTTGTTAGTTTTATAAAGAGAACCAAGTTACTGATCATTTGGATCAGATACCATTGAGCGTGCATGAATTGTGATTGCTTAATTGAATAAAACAAATTGTAACTGTATACTGTCTGTGTTGATATCCCCTGAAGTGCCTGTAGGCTGTATTTCTTCAGAACAATTTATTTATGCTTGAATGTGTTAACACAAGATGTGCATTGTCTACAGAGCAGATTTTGTGAATCAACAGAAATACTGGTTCATTCAGTAGTTGGCTCAGTTTCATTACATTCAGCAAGGAACCACAGTGCCCATTGGGCTCTTGTTTTTAATTGGAGGAAGGGTAAGAAGTAAACTTGGTTGGGAGAATTTTGACTGTCTAGGAGGAGACAATTGGTCATGTGCACCTTTTACCATGTACATACTGTGTGGGAATCAGCATACCACACATAATGCACTCTCTTATCCAACTCAAGGTATGTGATGTCTGTTTGTTATTATAAAGGTTGGCATGGTAACCAAAAATTTTTGCCATGGTAACCCATATTGAGATTTGAGTATATCCATGGAGCAATTGGTCTAACAGAATGCATGGGAGTGAAGTAGTATACTGTAAATAGTGAAGTGCCAGAATGTAGTGGGTGCTTGAAAACAGGTACAATAAACTTTTTGAGCAAGTTATACACATATAAAATCTCAAGAGAATTTTGCAGATGTGAATATAACCCCACAACCAGTTGCTACAATGTTTCATAGCAAAATCTATGCAGTACCCTGTATTTGCAGATTCAGTGACATCTCATTGTACTGTATGAATACTTGCATGCTGCACTACCAGGAACATACAGTAGCAAGGATTTGGTCTTGGGCAGTAAGGGGGAGGGGAATAACTTTCAGGAATAGTTAGATAACTATTTGCAGTCATTGAGTGTAATGAGTACAAAAAAAAGACAGTTTTAAAGATATTAATGTTGAACTTTATTTTATAATTCAAAAGTTATCTGTCAATGAAGAGGGATATTTCATTATATTTTTTCAAGATGAAACAGCTGGTGATTTGGGGCACTTTTTTGTCTTTGCTGTTGGGTCATGGGGGGGTTGAACCCCCTATGGCTATGCTCTTGGCAGTGCCATTGTATAGGAAGGCAAAGGATGGAAGATAAGTCGGGGTGAATATTGTTTTATGGGGGTAGTTGGGGTGGTACTGTACCTTCTTCCAACCACTCCACAGTGGAAGTTAATCCAGAGCTTTAGGTTAAACACCAGTGTGGTTGTAATGTAATAAATATCAGGAAAAACTTTAGGTAACCCTTACTTCCTATCAGTTACAAAATAGACTTAATGTACGTTACCTATGATAGGGTTGCTCAACCTTTCGTAATCTGAGGCCCACTTTTGAGTGTTGAAATTAGCTGAAGTCCACCTTTCAATATTACCTAAACATAAAGTTACACTTATACAGGTATTTATAACTTAACCATGAGACAAGTTTCAACACTAATTAGCAATTTGTACTACTAAAATTTCAAAAGTATTAGATGAGGTAAACTATATTAAACTATATCAAAAACTATATTAAAAAATACTGAAAGAAAGAAAGACTCGCTAGACTTGCTCACTTTTTCTGGCCAACTTTCTGACCCACCAGTCATACAACCCCCTGCAGCTTACCAGTGCAAAGATTCCAACCACGCAGGTTTGACTGGGACTGTCTCGGTTTGGACTATGCCATACCCCTGTGTCCCAGTTCTCCCACTATTTGTCCTGGTTTCAAAAAAAGAAAAAAAAAATGCTGCTGTAATAGGGACAGTGGAGTTACTGGGACAGTACCGATACTCTTAAGTACAGAATGTGGCGCATTGACGGGGGGGGGGGGTTGATTCGATCCCAAATGCGAGCTTCTATCTGAAAATTACATGCTAGTTATTGTTTTTATTGTTCCAAATTGATCAATTATTCTGAGTTGAGCACCAAGCAAGAGCTTCATACTGTCACACATGGAAGTTTTGTACATGATACCTTGTAGTAAGTAAATTTTCAGTGGTAGCACCTGATGAGGAGGTAGTGGTTGCCATAGCCTCCCCATTGGTGAAATTTCCCACTTTCGTCAGGGAGCCATGATAAAATATTTAATCCCCAACGGTAACCTGTGAGTTGCCTTGACAATTTACTTGAATTTGCACTCAAGGAAGGCAGATTCTTCAATAAAACCCTAGTTATTATCTTGTTTCAATATAAACCACAATTTCTCAAAATTTTGACAGTGAAAACTCACAGGAATTTTCATAATTTTGTCAATTTTCAAATTCTCTCTAATAGCTTTTTGCCAATTTTTTTCCTCCAGCAACCCATACTTTTGTTGGGACTGCTGTCCAAACCTCCCCCCAATTAGAAGTTCAGCTCCCCTACCCTTTGCAACTTATGGACAGATCATGTAATTATTGCAGATTCCATGTATATAAAGCTCATTGCATGTAATATGCTTGTTTGTTGTTTGTGATGATGTTCTCCGATCTTGTCCACGTAAAACATTTCCAAGTCAGTTATTATGCAATCTACCCGGTAGATTGTGCAATACACATGAATGTCCAGGAGTCAGTGGTCCAAGGGTTGGAATTTTCCTGATTTGAAGAGTCCAAGGGTTGGAATGTCTTCTAGCATGTGGGCCCAGCCTTCCAGTTGAGATTTTGAGAAACACTGACCTATGTTAATGTTTTAGAGTGAAGTGCAATATACTGTAAACCGAAGGTGAAGATTTTATTGACACAATGATATAATCAGCTCTTCCAAGAAAGTCATTCTATACCTTTGATCTCATGACATACTGTATGAGATATGATATTTATAGCTTATATTTACTACTTGTGAAAGAAGTAGCTTATAAGCCTGTTTATTACTTGTAGGGATTAAAAGTTTTTGCTCTTCAATCATTTTTTAACAGGTTGAAGAAATCAATGCAATTGTGAGTAAAGCTTTCAAAGTCGCCTACGCCAGTATCCGTAGCAAGAGGCAGTTTGCAAAACTGGTTGATGAATTGAACAGGGAACAAGAGGAGTACCAGCTTCAGGTTAAAAAATACATTGATGCCAGAAATGACCAAAGGATCAGACCAGAAGATCTTGCTGAAAAACAGCCTCTGATCTCCCCAGACAGAGTACGGGGTGTAGGTGTCGGCCAGAGTAGAGTCTGGGTAGGTATTGAATGTTGAATCATTAATTAGATTTTTGGCTGGTGCAGTTGCACAGGGGACCTGGTGCTAAGAGAAAGGGGTGGGCAGGGAAATAGTCCGAATTAAAAAAAGGAACCCACTTATTGGAGAGCAGTCTGTAGGTCAGCAAAATGGCTTGGACTGGTGGTAAATTTTAAAGGTATGTGGACATGTAAGTCTATTTCGCTCCTCCTTACCTCCTATTTGCATATGTACCATTATTGCCTGCAATAACCGTCTGGCAAAAAACTAATAGAACCGCGGTATCCCCTAACGGTAGAGGGCGCCTAAAACCCTAAATCGTCCTTCTGCATTTTTGTCTTACTGTACCTGCGTATGCTATGTAAGAAGCATTAAAAAGGTAAAAAGAAGTCACAATTCCTATAGAAATCCATCAAATGCACTTTACAAGACAGTAATTGTTTTTGCACATACATCATGAATAAACATGAGCTGTGCATGCATATCTGTGATGTGGAAGGAGGGACTCATGAGATATGTGTGATATCCTTTGTTTAACCTTCATTCCAAGGCCAGTTGTAATGTTGGCATACCCCGAGGGGTTTGTTTTGAAAGTAGCTTTTGACTACTTTGAAAATGTCCACATTAAACTCACCAAACTAGAAATTAGCTGGTAAGTTATTAACTGATAATTTAAAAAAGATTAACAAAAGAAGTGCAGACCCTGTGTAATACTGTATGTACAACAGTTTCTGCAAAGCTAAATGGGAAATCTTCAGAAATGGCCAAACTTTGAAGAGGTGTATCCTGAAAACCCTAAAAGATATTCAAATAATTCCAGTGGATTTTTCATCAAGGAATCTTACTAAGATCATCTTAGCCTGTCATTGTAACACAGACAGCTGTTTTGGTAACATGTCCACAGGCGTTCAAGTAGGTGATACCATCAGCTATGAACGACCACACAAGAGAAGCACGATTGGTTGATTAGATGTTCCAAACATGGAAAAATGGCCACCCATGCCCAAATATGTTGATCTTGGTTAATGAAGACTCTATTCAGGATAGGGGTGTACCCTCCCCTTTGGCAGATTTTTGAATATTGGAGGGCCCAGTATGGTGTGACATGTGCAAATTTTAAGGAAAATAACTGCCAACTTTTTTACATTTTTGAACAGAGAAAACAAGGGTTTTGTCCTTGAATTATGGGGGTGGGGGTGGGGTGGAGAGCAGAATCATACTTCCTTCCCGCCACACTTCAGACTAAGGGCCTTCAGCACCCTCCCCCCTTTCCGTTTGGTATGCATATGAATCTTCATTAGGATTATCAAAATATCCTGATTCTGGAGTACAGTCTCATTACAGTGTTCTCCACTAGATGTTTTGTCCAGGGGCTCCGCCCGTACAAAATCTGCCACACTTCTTTAGCGCCCAGTCAAAACTTTGCCGCCCACACAGAAAATTGACCCAGTCAAGAAGTTGGCTGTACACTCAATCACAAACACCACAACTTAGTCATTTGCATGCCTTTTATATTTGATTTCAAATACTCATGACAAGAAATGTGTAATGAAACATTGGAGATGCAAACCCAGCTCACTTGCACCTGAGCTCTTATATCATTCAATATGCACTTACTGCATTTCTTTCATATGTTTCCACAGTAGGAATCCGTTACCATCAAACTCATACACTAAACGAAACCATTCAATTGAACTGTCTCCTAGGTTTCCCGTTTTTCCCGAAATTTCCTTTAAAGTGAACTACTTCATTATTGAATACGTCCAAGTGGAAACTGGAGCTTCAGATCTGCAAGTAAATTCAAAGATACTTTGAAAATGCAATTTGCAAAAAAAACGACCACAACATGCCCAGATTTTGAACACATAGGGAAGGCTAAGAACAGGGCCGTAGATTGCACCATTTGCTATCTAAGCCCTCCTAAATTGTCAAAGTTTTCCCAAAGGGGAGGGGGACCCCTCCCCTTAGACCCCTCCCCCAGGACGGCGATCACAAGAGCCCCCAGACAGAAAACAGACCAGTGGAGAACCCTGCATTATGATGGGAATCTGGGCCTTGTGGTGCAGTTTGTTGTAGGGCACTAAGTAACCACATTACCACAAATGTGGTGGATGTCTGCTGTGGCTTACAACATGCAAGTTACAGCTTCATGTTGTTAGAAGTATGATAGGGAGTAGGCGTAGGGTCATCTAGAGGGAATTATATGATTGCCAGTTGTTTGGGGGAAAATGGGGCTGTCCAAAAGTAGTAGTAGGTGAGTACGTAGGGCTCATAGGTTCACAAACCAGGTAAGTTTTGTTGATTTTGAAGGCTCGTAAAATTGCCTGGGCCAGCTTTCCACCAGGTTTAGATTTGTTAAATAATCTGTATGGCCATGTTGAAGTGATGATAATTAGCTGAAACTTAGGAAGGATAGTTTTGTGGGAGTGGGCTTGTCAGAGAAGAATGTTCTATTAAGATGTGGAAGGTGGTTTCTTCCAATGGCTGAGGGTATGGCCAGTTGAAAGTTGTGTCCTTTGTATAGAAGCTATTAAAGAAAACTGTTGCAAAGATTGCCTGGGACAGAAATATATGCTCCCTGTATATAAAGTAGCAAAAATCCATACTTATGAGAGAAAAATGTGCACACTCTCTGACAGTATTTAAGGTTAACCACCTTATGCCTAAATCGGAAAGACTTATCACTCCACTAGGAAGGAAACCTTAATGACAATTGCTTTGAGGGTAGAGGAAATTCCCTTCTCACAAAGTGGAAGCATCATTTCCTCCTAATAACCATTATTTTTCTTTTAATTTACTTAATTTCTTTCCCTCTTTTGTTGTTTTGTCTTCAAGGCAAAGCAGGTTGCCGGAAGAGTCAGTCACAAGCAACCCCATCTCCGCGGTGGGACGGAGATCGTTGATGAAGGGAAGGAAAAGGAAGAGGGCAATAACTCGATGTGCAGTTGCAGGTAATAGGTCCTTGGCTTCAACATTAGACATTCTAAAGACTGGAAAAAAGTTGCTGTGCTCGACCTTACACTGCTGTCTAGTAACAGATCCTTGCTGAAGTGGTCATGATTTTCTCCATCCCACAGAGATTAAGAGAATTTTGTTGTTTGTGTTGGCATTTGTAGCTGTCTTCACAATTTGGAATAATTGTGGCATAGTATGCTTTTTTTTTTTATTTTTGCTTTGGATATTTGTCAAAAGTCTCCATTGTGGATTATTTCAAAGCTATGGATTGAGTTGAATCATGCCTTCTTATGGTGAAGTTGGAAGGGATTGCATTCATAGTGTTGTACTAGGGTAAGTTTTTCTTGTGTGCTTTGTTGTCAGAATCTGTGAATCTACTTCACTCCGCCTTACTCCTCTCTACATATGTAACCCTTGCTTACCCATATTAAGTATGTGGCAAGAATTGACAGCACTTTGGCAAAGGGGGCCCTTACCTGAGGGCACCCTCTGTCATCCTACTTGACTTACCAAGTCATGAAGACTTCATGCAGTTTGTGCCCTAGCTGGTTTTCTTCTGTGACTTGGAAGGTTTCCCCAGAATTTGTGTTTCCTTTTAGGATTGGCTAGCAATTGTCCTTTGTTTTGAAGGTCCCTACAAAGTTTGAAAGAATAAACTGTTGTTTTTGCTTGCTTGGTTTAGTTGGTTGCATATATGTATGTAAATACAAGGTAAGTAGCAGGGTAGAGATTCCCAAACCATAGAGTTTTGGAGATAAACTGTTCAGATCCTCTAACCTTAGATCACATGGGTTTGTAACTGACGGTGACTGCTCTATGTCCCAAGTCTCTTCTTTCCCACATTACTATGTTCCAGCACCTGCAGCGTTAGAGTAAGGAATAACCTGCCCCATCATATTCGAACTGCTACTTCTGTGAGCTTTTTGAAAACAAGACTTAAAACGTACTTGTTCTGATTTTGCAATTCATTAGCTAACTTTTGTTAAGCGCTTTGTGATTGTTTTATGTAAGGCGCTATATAAATCTATTGTATTATTATTATTATTTATTATTATTAGTATGAGGGGACAGGGTAGGGTCAAGGTCAGGGGAAGGGATAGGGTTAATACAGATAGAAGCCATTTATCCTGATATCCTTGTGAAATGAAAAATAAAAAATGTGGATCCACTAAAGGCCACATGACTGCATGTGTGTAATAGTATTGGAAGGTAGGGGTGTCAAAACATAGAGATGTTGGAAAGAAGAGGTGTAACCATCTTGCTGTGCCTCAATACCATTCGTATACCCTCTACAGATGAGATGTGACAGGCATTGTAAAACTCAGACATGCTCTGACATCATGTGAAACAACTCTGGATTTATACTATAAAGAAGTCTGTCATATTACTTGCCTACTATGACAATTCTTGTCCGTAGATTTTTGTTACAAAAATGTTTCACCCCTGCCATTATGACAAAAAGTTTAGAAAATCTTTTGTAATGGTGTCATGCCAGAAGTTGGAATATATGTTCAAAGGGTTGTATTTTCAACATTTTCTTCTATCTTCTAATATGAAAAAACAATACAGTGCTTAAAAAAGTTGTGGTTTCAAGTATATTTGTAGTCTGTAGTCAAAACTAGTTAGGATGTTGAAGTTTCAGCTGATTTATTAAAGTAATGATTTTTTTGTTAGCTTTTTTCAATTTTTTTTATTTTTTTATTTATTTATTTTTTTTTTGCTTATGTGGGTGCCACTCAGATTCCCTTTCCAGTATTTATTTATTTGTTTTGTTCTATTAATTTATTTTTTTTTTCTTGTATATTTTTATTTGGTGCAGGTCTTAAAAAATACTGGATTGATTTTCATGGTAAATTTAAGGGAATAAACAGTCCCCTCAAATATGTGTTGAAATGTCGGCCAAATTTTACTTACATCCTCTTATTTGGCTTACAAGTCCCTTTTGTTATGTTTCTGAACCTAAATATTGAATATGAAGGTAAAGACAGTGTGTATGACATGAAAAATCAGGTACAAAAATATTTTCACTTGATTAAACAAGAGCCATTCATGATATAGACTACCAGGGTATACTTATTCAACTGGGGCGACTGCATTTCCTTTAAATCATGTACAAATCTTGTTTATCCAGGGTTATGCCAGCCATCCCCCTCTGGTGGGTTTTAACCCCCCCCTCCCCCCCCCCTACCAAAAAAAAAGAAATAAACTGTCAAATTATCTTAATAAGTTTCTTCAAAATTCAAAGTTTTGCCAATATGGCACCATATTCCATGTAAGCTTTCCTTCATAAGTAAAACTTTTGCAAAGGGGAAATTGTTCCTTCTCTGAAACTACTATGTAGGATAGTCCATCCCCTTCCCCTCCCCCCCCCCCCCAAAAAAAAAGAAATGAAAAAAATCAAGGTATGTTGTATTGATCTTTTAATAATATCTTGCATTTCTTAAAGGGAAAATGCAGTCACTCTGATTTGAATTAGTGTACCTGGCTATCGTATTTCACGAATGGCTCTTGAGAATGATGTGACAATATTTTTCTCACTGAATTGTGAAATTCACAAAGAGTAACTCCTTGGTTTACCTTGAGTATGCAATGTTTATGTTCTGACAAATCATGACAGATACTTGAAGCAAAATAAGAGCATAGTTGTGAGATGCAGCTGTTGTTTCAAAATAAATTTGGGGTGACTGCTCATGCCCTTTAAACTTTGTGATAATAGTTGGAGTTGCTGTGGAAATGGTGTTTACAGAACAGAAACTTTCATTTTGAAGAAAATACTTGCAAAGTGCCCAAATTTTGTCTTCAAAAAAGTGTGAGCATTCTTTGTATTACTTACACTCTCTAATTCTTGTCTTTCCTTGATATACCCACATCTACTATTAAATCTACAAATTGAATTTTTAGCAGAGCCTCTCTGAAATGTTCTTTTTTTGCTTGTAATGACACACTTTTGTTTTTATGATTCCATTTCCAGTTCCAAATCAGTCGCACCTGTAGGTAACCCTACCAGCTCAAACGGGGGCGCCAAACCATCAGCTCCACCATTATCTGTTGGGGAAACTCAGGGTCATCAGGAACTGGTAAGTGACTTACAACAAGTCTATAAGAGATATTACCAAGAAAGTCTTCAGGAAGTAGTACAGCTGTCAATACTGGTTCTGAGAAAAGAATGAAAGGGACATTTAAGGAGTGAAACCTGCAGTGGAGGGGGTGGTGGGGTATCCTAGGGGTTGGTAGAGGGGAAGGGGTTACAGGTATTATGTGTAAGTGGGTAGTATTGTAACTTTGCATATTACAGTGGTTAGTCCATGAATCACAGAAACTCAAATTTCCAGGGATACAAAATTTATTTTCCCCATTTAGATTGCAGACCTTCTGTTGTGACCGTCCAGCCTTGACTGCCCTCCCCTCCCCCCCCCCCCCAACAGATCACAAATCACAGAAACTTCAGTGCAGGAATAGCATGTTTGGCACTTCTGGAATGCAGACCTCTCATATCCCCCTCCTGCTTTCCCTCCCCCTCCCAAATTATGAGATCTTAATCTTCCCACAAAACTGTTGCATTCATCTACCCAGTATTTCATATGAAGTAGCCCACCTGAAATTGAGTTTTAAATCATGTTTGAACACACAAAGTAGAATTTTCTAAAAAATTTCTGAGATGAATCTCCTAAGCTCAAATCTGTGTTTAAATTACCACCATCTGTATGGCAGTGTTCACTTTTCTAGCTTTGTATTCTGTAAGAAAAGTCCTGCAGTGCAAGGCTATCTTCCACTGCAGGCAGAAGCCTGAAACTACTCCCAAACGGAGTGAAGACCCAGAAGGGGCATAGGACTTGCAACTGAAGAAGCTCTTAAACAGCCTAGCAATAGTGCAAGGAAGCCAGTTAGACCTTAGTAAGATTCCAGAATGCTTAGTAGGCAACTATGGAATGATAACTAACTCACAATTAATGAAAAAGCACTAAGAACCTTTCTTTTATACTATACTATTTATATACCAGGAAAATTTAGTTGCATAGTTTGTGAATGGGATGTTTTATGGTTGAAAGGCGTTGTATTGAATGTGATGAAAGTAGATACAATAGCCCTCATGCATTAGCATCACGAGACATCATATTCGAGGGTAAACAGTGAAGCACACCGCATGCACAATGTTGACTTCACACGTGTGCGTAGTAGACTTATGCACGCCAACTAGTACACAGATCAGCTGTCAGCATTTGTTGGTGTAAGTTGTAATGATATGCATTTGCCTCCATTATGGTGCTCACTTTCTGTTTTGTCACGTCATATGCATAAGGTCTGTAGGGTGACAGGTGTATTAGTCATAATCCAAAATCTGTTTCGCAATGTTGTCATTATGGAGCCAGTGGAATAAGGGCAACATGTTGCAGGCATTCTAATAGGTAGAGAGGGCACTATCCAACTAAACATTGCCAGGGTTTTTCTGGGGTAGATAGGACTGTGGATTTACCATGGGTCATCACTACTTAAGTAAGAAACTGTATGCTAACACTAGCAATGTTTTTTGAATACCAATAATTAGCCAACTAGACCTGGTAAAACAACTGCAGACCTTTTAAGTAAACAATTCAGTTTGGTATTACTTTCATGAACAGCAGAGAAACATCACATGAGAATGATGTGATACAGAAATTGCAGGAGACTCTGAAGCTGCTTATTCACAAGCTGTCAAGAGCAACCTAGTAAAACACATATGTAGAGAAAGTCATATTTAGGTCAGTTAGTTACCTAGACTGCCATTGTAGTTCACAGGTCATTTCTTATTCCCTATTGCAATCTTATTCCCTTGTTGTGACAAATATTTTAAAACAAAGAGGTGTCAGGTTAGATTTTGGAGAATTTCAATAAAGATGTACTTTAATACAGAAGGTTGTAGCCAGTAAGTTATGACTGGTCTTGGTTGGGTCTCCAATCCCAGTGTTCAATATCCTCCCTGTTGTGCCTGTCGTATCCCTTGGCAGATCTGTAAAGTCAAGCAAAACATAAACTGGTTAGCATGCAGTTGTTGCTAGGATGATATGCACAAGTGCTGGGATTTATTAATGTTGGAAGCTGACGGTAGACAGCTGTATTTGGCTACTGCTGTTGGTTAGTTATTATACGTAATGACCTACACCTAAGTCTACACCAAGACCGACCGTGAATGCTGTGGCTAGTGAGTCAGCCAACCCTAGTAACATCGGTCCCAAAGTTGAAGTAGGCTGTTGAGTAGAGGCAATCGAATATGAGTGAGTCAGGCTTTGCCAGTGAGTTGAATTGACCGCGGTAAGTTTGGTGATCTGGCAGAAGTGAAATGCTGCCGGTGATGCATTGCCCGAGGTTGCAGTGCCGGTATAAGCTGCACCCCAATAAGCTGACCGTGGCAGTTGTAAATGCTGCAACCGTTGAAGTGAATTGCCTACCAGAAATTACTGCAATCTGTGACGCAGCAGGGCTAAGCCCAGGCCCTTATTCCCATGCCCCTTGCGGCGCTAACAGTGCAATTCCTGCAATGCTAAGTACCCTACGGTACCTGTTGTACTCTCTGCAAGATTATGTCGTCTCATCTTTGCTGGTAAGGTGTGGAGAAATCAATATTCAGGAATGAGGTCGCTACAAGATCCCTCTTTGGAACAGTGTGTTTCAAATTGAAAAAAATAAACTAAAATTTGAAAATGAGAAGCACAACCCCCCTGCCACCCCATGTCAAATCAATGAAATTTTTTGTCATTCTTGTCAATAAATTTTGGTTTCGGAAGATTGTGCTTGGTATGTCATCATTCTTGTCAAGAAATGTGTTCTTGCCCTGTATACATGGATAGTTAGGTCACAGTTAAATAATTAGTTCTAATAACTTAATATTCTGAACCCATGAAAGAGAGATGCTAAAACGAAATGGTACCCCATCCAGCACAACAGCTCAAAAAGTGAAAGTACATTGACAAAGATGTTATTTTATTTTATTTTTAGAGTAGGTTGTGCAACTTTTGATTAAGGCAAAGTTTTAGTCAGACACTGTTGTTGAAACGTTTCTCATTGCGAGTGTTGTGTGTATAAAGCGGGCTAAATTGTTACAGCAAAAATATGTATGGTGTCACACACCCCTCTGTGCTATTAACTTTGCCAGATGGTAATCATAATTGGGGGCAAAAAATGAATACTGATGTAAATGGGAAGGAAGTATCAGAGGGGAGTTAGGGTTAGGGGTTAAGCTGTAGTGGTTTCATTTTCTCACTTCCCCCTTCCACTCACTCACCCCAACCCCACCCTACCTCTAGTGCCAGTGGAAGGTATCTTAGATTAGTTACGGCTGGAACATATAACTCAAATTTTGGCATTTTCTAAGGTAATTTTTGATGTTTTAACACAAAAGCACCTTCAAACTGAAAATTTTTCCCACCCCCACCCCTGTTCTGACATCCCTACCCCATCCCATATGCAGTTCCTATAGACGAATCCGGAGAGCAAGTGATGGTCTGATTTCAGTCTGCCATACCTGGGGTCTATCACCTTTAATCTTTCAATTTCCTTGCTTACCTGTATGATGGATGGGTGGACATTAAATTGTATCTTGATTCGTTCAATTTCACTGAATATGTGGGTTTGAAATTCATGTAGAAAATAAATGAAGACAATTTAAGGCTGGTGGACCCCATTAATGGCTGCCTACAGTCACTAAACACAAGCGCTGATCGGATTCGTCTATAGTGTATCTGTGTTGTATGTGGTCATTAAATTTAATATATATCCCTATGTTATTCCTTCAACAGATGGCAAAACAAACACAGAGGGCAAAGCAGTTTCCTCCAGCACCATACTATGAAGCAGAGGTGGGGAATGATTGGGATACCATGCCAGTGGTACCCCCGTCAGGAATTGCTGTTGTGCCAGAAACTGAGAGTGACCAGTCATGTCATATTTTGCTGCAGAATGACCTCTCTCCACCAGCCCTTCCCCCAAGTCCTTCCTCTCCCCCAACTCCCCCTACAAATGGGAGACACATGGGACAGATCCTCTTGCAAGACTCAAGTGTTCCCCCTCCTTTTACCTACAACCCTAGGGATGATGGGAGGGATGAAAGTCGCAGCAGGAAGAATTCCCGGGAGGAACTGGATGAGGACAGGTATCAGTTTGGTGATGACGCGGACATGGAGGACACGGTATGTTTGTTGAATGATGGAGATGAAGACGACGAAGATTTTAAGTACCAAATGAAGTGTGCAGAACAATTTATTAATGCCTTCGGAGACATAGAGTCCACCGATGATGAACTAGAGTATCCCTGGAGGAGGCATATGTCATCAGAAGATGATGAGGATGAAAGACAAGAACCTGTGACTCCAAGTGAAAACATTTCAGAGGCAGAAAAAGCTGAGATGGAGAAACGGGCAAAGATCAAAGCAAATTATGCAGTCCCTCGTCCACCAACAAGGGCAGTGTTTGCATGTGACCCTTATCATCCTGAAGAGGAAAAACTAAGCAAGGCTCAGCCAATGCCTGAGTCAGGGTCAAAAGTGACATCAGACCCTTCAGAAGAAGGGCCTCCATACCAAAGACTTGGTTACTCTCCTCCAAAACCAGTTTCCCGTCAGAAAAAGAACACTCGTAATTCAGTTATCAAAGACTCTGAAAACATGGAAAAGGAGAGATCCAAGAGGCATAAAAACTCATTGGAAGGTGAAAACGGGGAAATTAACACTGATTCTCACAGTGATCAGAGACATTTAGGTGTGGATCACCCTCATAGTAAGGGGCTGAGTAAGAGCTCGGAAGAACTTAGCACAAGGTCAAAGGTCAATGGAGAGCATGTCAAAACTAAGTTGGCGGCCAGTTCAAATTCAAGTCTGCATTTGCCATCCTCAGAGAATAAGGAAAATTTGCCAGATTCAAATAACAGCAGCAATGAGAGGAGGAAGAGGGCGCCGGGCCATGTCAACCACAAGGTTGAGATTGAAATAGGTCAATTTAAGGTCAAGAAAACAGCCACTGCGGAGAGAGGTTCTGTCCCACCCCTTCCTCCAAGGTTTGCAAAATTTATCACCATTTAGGTTTAATTGCTTCAATTAATTTATGAAATTTCATTTTGAAAGTAACTACCATATTTACTCTATAAAATGCCCTGGTGAAATTTGGCATTTATTAGCAATGAATTGTCAATTCAAATTCTCATACCATACACTCCAGGTTACCATATACTACATATGCATGCACATTAGGTCCGCTCATTTATAGTACTAACTAAATTGACTTCTTACAACTTCAAGGGGTTATTGCATCCCCCCAGACATATTTGGGCATTGCCCTATAGTTCTTAATGAATCTGGTGCAGTCAGTTGTGTTTCCATAGGCTCACACCATGGAGCTCCATTCTCACACAGTCTATTTTGATATGGCCATGAGCAATTTCATCTCATTGAGGCTACTAGTGTAGCATTATCTAGTAGGTGTAGTAGACAGGTGTTTTATGTTTATATTGGGGGAGGAGCTAGAAGTAAACTTACTGGGGAGAATATTTTCTGTTGGGGGTGGGGGGATTAGATTACATTGTTGCCTTCAAAAGTAGGATCGTGAACAATGCACTGGAGTCTGAAGTTGGGAAATTACGGTCAGGTACCCGACAGTTTATGTGGTACAAATTTTCTGCCTGGTGAAAAGTTGATTTATATTGAGCAGTGCATAGAATATGAAAAATTTTAGAGGTGGTTTTAAATAGTGTAAATATGATAGATGTAACTTAATGCATGCCTTTCCTTCAAGGAAGTAGAAATGTATTTTTCCAAGAAACTTGCAAATTCTTTAATAAAACATACTGTCTCCTTTTTTTTCAGGTCATCCTCTCTTCACCAATCAGGGCCTAGAGCTCATGAGCAGCAGGAGTCAAGAAGGGCAGTAGACAACAAAATAATCAGAGCACCTTGGTTTAAAGCTGGCATTCCAAAGTGAGTATTGCTTGAAGTGATGAGAAGCTGACTGTAGATTGGCTCACAGTGGAATCAGCAGAATTTAAGAAATGTCCATGGTTTAGAGGAGGCCAAGTTCCCACTTTCCCAGACTGATGCCTCTTCCCTTTGCCCATAATTTTTTCTCATTCTCTGGACTGAGCACCATATTATGTGTGTGTGTGTGTGGGGGGGGGGGGTAATACCCCTTTTTAAAAGGAATTTTTAAAGCCTGAAAATATGAAGATCCAATCAAAGTTCTTGTTCTACATAGTCATAATTTTTTGACCTCATGGGGGTCAAGTTGCAGTATGTAATTTGCCTGGGGGAGGGAAGTGTCTTGCACACAAGTAATACCTCCCCAAAACTGCAGTATTATCAAGTAAATTTTGCCAGAAAGGCAACCTTAGTTTTAGGGGGTAACATACTGTTTTTCCACAAAATGTGGACTTTGTTTGAGTACTATGTCACAAGTAGGACTAAAAGCATAGTCTATATGACTATGAGAACAAGGAGTACTATACATCTGTCATTATAGCATGAATACATAAAAGCTTTTACAAATTGCGGTGAATTTCTCTCTTCCTGGGAGAAAAGACATTTCTACCTAAACCGAAGAATTTGAATGTAAGATCCATTCTCTTGGGGATGTGTACATTTGCTAAAGCATTGGATGTGGTCACTACCAATGTACTGTAAATACGTACATCAGTCTTACAAAAAATAATTACCCATTGCTTAACATATGCATTTTCAAAGGAGGGGGTCGCTAAGGTCATCTCTGGTAGTACTTGCAGTAACGTTTTTTTTTCAAGAACTTCAGTATGTACTTTAGAAGTTACCTTAGTTCAGACTTATCATGAGACCAATGTACTTACGCTTTGGCGAATTTGCTTGTACTGGTAGATGTGAGGAATGGATTCGTACTCATTCTTGCTCGCACAGATTTTGGAAGTTAAGGGTTGCTGCTAATGCAGTTTTGTTCTCATGAAAAAGATGTGTACTCACAACGAGAGACAATGCATTTTGTCATTCGTCATTCTCGTGACATTGCACTGATACTACAAGTCTGCCATAGTTTGTTTCAATTGGGATTTCTTTGATTGTTTGCCTACCACCCCACCCTTACCCCCACCCACCCCAACCTCCAAACAGCTCCAACTACATATCCAGTCATGATCTGTGTCTGTCATGGGTGGTCACAACTTCTTTTAGTTGACAAAAGTGTTTCCACTTCAAATTGACGCAAGTTGGCAAGTTGCCACAGGTCGTCAATGGGAAAGAGGGTGTAAACAAAAACACTTAAGAGGTTTCTGTAACAACTTTTGCAGGAAAGTGGAAGCATAAAAACAGTAGGAAAGTGAAAGGGTAAAAACTTGTTACCCAGGTCTGTTAGGTTCCAATTACACAAACTTGCTGCATGTTAACCTATGTCACCCCTCATTACCTGTGACTACGTAGAATAAGCTGTGTGATCACCTACAGGTTGACACATATTTATTATGGTCCTTCAGGGAACTTAAAACATGCCCTAATTTTCAACATCTGTCTCCTGAAAGGGCTTCTGTTATTGCTGCAGTATTTAAATATTCGCTGGTGTATTCAAGTTTAAGCTTCAAAGTTTAAGAGTTTCTTGCTCCTGGATGCCTCTATGAGCACAAGCATACTATGAACTAGACAGATGTACCCACAGTGTTTAAACAGCTTCATATGGCCTATTCTGCATGTGCTCAGTGAACACGCATTCAAATGCAATGTAAACATTTGAATGCATTTTCACTCATGTTTACCTTACCTTGCATTGCAATCTGTTTTGCTTTGGTTGTCATGGACACTAGTGTTGCTTGACAATGTGCCCTCCTTACCTAGTACATGCAGCATGCAAATCTGTTGTGATGTATGCCAGAATGGGCGTTGTTTGTTCGGCCCCTCTTTAACGCTTCCCAAACACTGTTCACCCAATCAAAGAGGACTGCATCCAGTCTTTGAGGCAAACTTCATTACCATAATATGACTTATTCATGTATTTTCTCATGCTGTTGCTTTTATTGAGTGAGCAGGCTTCTTTCATGAGTGTATGTACTTTGCCGGGTAGTTGTAAAACTGAAATCCCGGACTGAGACCTTCGAATTCCAACTGTTGCGTAACCACCAGTGCAGTGGATACTACTAGGGAGCACATACTACTTACTGAAACTGTGGGTGGCATAGACTACTGCATGATTTAAATGGAACCAGATGTTGCATTGTTTGGAATACTCACTAACAATCAACCAGTCTTAGGGTCACATATTTCTATGATTATCCAAAGAATTTGTTAGGGTGTTCACTTGTGCAGGCATTAGGGATATAACCGAACAAGGAATATGCCGTACAGCCTGCCACATAGGCAAGTCATGATGTTGCATTTAGTCTCCATCCATTTGTTAGTGCTTCCTGCCTTTCCGTATTTTTATTCTAAAATGTAAATGCAAGGAGGTCAATAGACAGAGCTATGCTCAAAGAGGAAAACTAACCCCCTCCCCCGACTTTTCATCGACCAATACTGTTGGCATTTATCTAGAGAATGTTCTGTTGCAGTTGAGACCATGGTTAGGTCACCCCTTTCTGTGTGTGCTTCAAAGTGAGTATGTCTTTTACATTGACATGCTCTGCCTTGTTTAGCATATGATGTCTATGAGAGGCACAACAGCAGTCACCAAGGGCATGAGGGTATTTTGCTTCCAATGCTGTCTTGTCCCTTGTCCAAGTCCCTTGCCCGGAATCATAGTCACCCAGTCCCATGCGATCTGTCATTTGGCATGAATCCAGATCCCTTTGTAATATGAAGGCAAAAGTATTACAGGGACTTCAAGTTCTCTAAAACTTCCTTGATCACCGAGATTTGAAGACTGAAGTAAACAATTTGTGCTGAAATAATATCCGGAGCCATTTTTCATTTTGTTTATTTCTTTTATCACAACATGTAGACATTAAAAGAGCACTTATACTAGAACAGATATGAGGTGACAGGAAGGCCACTAAGAACATGCGAGGTTGTAATGGAATGCAAAAAGAACAGTTGAAAAAAGGAGATAAGACAACCCCTCCTTTCCAGCAACTTGCTGAAAAGAAAATACAAGATAAAAATACCCACTGGCATTGCTAGCCCATCCATCGCCTTCTTCACCAATACCTGTGATCAAGATAATGTATTAAATCTAGTTCAAAGAGTTAGATAAGGTTTTACGGCTCAGTTTCTAATCGGTTGTTTTAAGTCAGGCCAGCCACTGCCTTTTCTCCAGTTGTGGCTCGCTGGCATCTAGTTCAAAAGAAACCAGCCAAAGTGAGTAGGCCACCATGTATGATAATGTATTTAGCCATGCTTCTCTCTTCCCTTTCACAACAGAGACATTGCGTTTGAAATCTTACGACATCAGGACAAGGGTGCATTCATTGTTCGGGAGAGTAAGAGTCACTCAGGTTGCTTTGCAATATCCATCAAAGTGGATACTAATTTCAACGATTCCAGGATCGCCAACTATCTGGTGGTTAGAACAAAAAACGGAGGATACACGATAAAGGTAAGTGTCACGTAAATACATCTATGGTTACAATAATATGATTATGTAACTACCTAAAAGGTATTGTGTACACAAGTTTTTAACCCAGTTATCCCCCTGCAATTAATCTCCCTCCTCCTCCCCCTCCCCACATGAGTTTATTCCTGTGAGAACCCTATTTCCTGATAATGAAGTTAACCGTGTACCATATTTTGAGTAATATCCATATTAGCTTGGAAGTACTATCGCTGAGATAGTTCTTCCATAGACCTTTTTCCAAATAGCAGTTGCAAAGGATTGTGGGATAGAGTTTTGATGTGCATCATTTTTGTCAATGGCATTTCACTGTGACCAAAAACAATGCGTACCAAAACTGTATTTGACAATCCTTTGAAATTGCTATTTGGGAAAGGGTCTTTGCAGAGGTGGAACTTCCATGGTTGGTCATTGTGGGCAAAATAATCATGTCTCATAAAGTCTGAAGTTTTATTGGTAAAATCCATCCCTAAGAAAAGTTTCTTGTGACAGACATGACCTTGAATCAAGCTGACCCTTTAGTAGTGCCCTTGCTCGGACATTTTTGTCCTAGTTTGACAGTTGGTAAGGCTTGAAATTGTAGTGTCATTATCCCCAGATTTGTTTTTTCTGTTCCTCACCAAGAAATCCATATCAACAATTTAGATCAAATTTGGTCTCTTTTTACTGAAAAGGGTAGTTGAACAGATGGGAAGTTGGTACATTGCAGTGTTGGCTCTAGTTCTCAGAATTGGGAGGGTGAGGAATGGGTGGAGGAATGGGGAGAGTCCTCCCTCATTCCTCCCCCCTCAAAAATATTTTATGCAGGTTTTTGGTTCAAAGAGGGAAATCTCAATAAGTTGCAACACCAAAAGTCAACTATTTCCCAACCAATTTTCTCAGCAGGTGCAGGATATTCCTGCACACAGTTTAAAAACTTGCAGGATTGCAGAGAAAATTGTGGGAATCACACCATCCTGCTGCCTGATGCGAACACTGGTACATTGGTCTCTGACGAAAAATCCAGCTTAGGTTAACCTGTCTGGGAATCAAACTCAAATACCACTGCCTTAATCCACTTGCCCATAACACTAGATTAGGGAGGATTTAGATGATCTCTTTACATAATGTTGAAATGAGGAGAATTTGCCTAAAAACATTGTTTCGGCAACCTTGTGTGACAATGACCCAGCAAACATCCTAGGCACCAGTCCGCTATCCATGAAGTCCTACCACTCCCCTAAAATGTTACCATTTTATATGTACTACGCCTGTTTGAAAGCTGAAATGTTTTACAGTGTAGTGTAAAGTGTGTAGTGATGCTCATATTTTGTTTGTTCTGATTTTTGAAGACGTCTCGCAAGCCTCTCTGATTAGTTTGCACAACTCAAAGAGTGGGTCATGTCTGATAGATTGCTAACCACTGCCATAAATATTAGGGATGCCACTGAAATTCTCTTATGCATTTCTCTGCATCCCGTTGCATCGCATTTTAATCCGTTGGCAGCGAAACGCCCATTGTACAGCGCTCCGAGAGTTCCCTCACGATGAACAATAGCCATTCCGTAATACCAACGCGCTGCTCTGTGCCGCTCTTTGTTGCCGCATTTTGCTGGGTAATCCACCCGAAACACAAAGCAAATGCCGATGCATTGCAGGGACGGTGTTAGGACTTATTCATCACAGACAGAATTAGGCTTACATTCTGTCTAGTCACTCACGATCGGAAAATGCCATCTTTCTTTAGTTACAAACTTCAAGCTGTTTTTTTTTTCTATGCCAGTTCCCTGGTGAAAGTATACAATGGCTTAGCATTTTGCATGTGTTTCAGATCATTTGTCACATTTACTTGTTTTTTAATCGTATACTAATTTTTATCGGCAGAACTCAATAAAATAGTTTGCGGTCTTAACATTTTAGCTTTGTGAATATTCCACAGCCATTAATTTACGTACACTTCGCCACAAACGGCCTTCACTCGGCCTAAGCTGCAGCCTATCGTGTATATACTTTTATGAAAAACATGTACCACGCAACTTTTTATGTTTACATCGAAAAAATGCGTCAGCTTAATTGACCCAATCGAAATTTAGACAGAAAATGCAGCCAACACGTACGCAATGCATTGACCCTTAGCCACGGTTGATAACAAGCTGTATGTCGGCAGTCTTGAATTTTACTTACCACTGTCACATAGGGCTTATTATATTTTATATAACACCTTATTAATTTCTCTACATCTGATTGGAAGATTGGTGGTCACATGCCATGCGTGATTCGGCACTATCCTCAAGATTGTGGTGCACGACCGTTGGTTAGTATATACTAACCCACGATTGTTGGTTAGTATATACTAACCCACGGCAATGAGTCAGCGATGCATTGAGCGCGCTACGTACACGCTGTGCCGCGTCTTAAAAAATCACTGCAGCATTGGGGATCGTACATTGTTTCAACGACGTCAAGTGATCGCGCGTCTCGTTGGTTTTGAAGGGCAAGATCGCGCGTCTCTTTGGTTCTGAAGGACAAGCGTCCATTGTGTCACAGAAGTCTCTGTGGTAATGCCGTGCGCGTAAGCTGTAAATACGCTTATTGCGTATGTGTGTTTTGCCCTTCAGTGCCTGAGAATCCAACGCGCTTGACGTCACAAAGAATCCGTCTTTATTAGGTACATAAACGCGCAGTTAGAAAACGACAGACCACGGAGCCACTACACGGACAAACACGAATCCATAGTGACCACCAAACACAAATTTAACCAACGACTAGATCAGAATTATAAGGTGTTATATAAAACAAATAATGAATGTTTTTCATTCGTGCGATAGTATGAATAATTTCATTCGTTGAAAGCTTTAACGTTCTATTCAACTCGGCTTCGCCTCGTTGAATAGAACGTTCAATCTTTCAACTCATGAAATTATTCATACTATCGCACTCATAAACATTCATTATTTGTATAATATATGAGGGATGGAATCATGCTAGCTCTTTTCTGTATTTTATCAAGCCGTCTAGGTAGTAACTTTGTTTCAAGCCCACGATACACTTAAAAAAATTTGTGCATCTCTTCATCAGGCAAATTATTTTACCGTTCGGTAAAAACTTCAAACGGCATGCCCGTCAGTCGAATCTGATCTTCGGTTGTGTTTATAAGTTGGTTTCATAATTTGAATTGTTTGCATTGGAAACTGGGTACGCTTGTGCAAGATTTCTGACGTTGTTATTGAAGCAAGGAAATTGGTGAATAAATTTTTACCTCGTGGGGACTTTTTTGTGGCTTCTAATTTCAAGTCCTTAGAGTAGGGAGGGGGTTGCTTATTTCGAAGGCCGGTTGACCAGCCGACATGGGCACAATATGGAGTAATGCCCAGCATGCCTTGCTGTTGAAATGTTTTATTTTGTGGGAAAATCCTTTCAATAAAAGACGGGGTTGGAGGTGGGGTGGGAGTTGGTGTAATTGGGTCAGGAGTGGCTCTACACCCTGTGTCACATGTAGGACGGTCCTCCCCCACTATCCCTTTTGTGCCATGCTTCCCACATCAGTCTTCAATATGTGAGAGATGCTCTAAGAATAATTTGTTTCATTCGTAAAATATTTTCCTTTGTAAAATTATTTGTAGAGAGGGAACAAAAGGGAGATTTTGTCAGCCCTCGAACAATATCTGGGCCAAAGCACAATTTTTCGTCCCCTCACATTTTTGTTAAAAAGGGGCTCAATTCCCCCTCCCTCGATCCCCAGGCTTCTTCCGTCTCTCTACCAAAGGGAAGTCTGCCTCCCACATTGAATGGCTCAAAAGTTTTTTTCAGTGTCACTGACATCATACTGTGCATCCCCAGTCTAAAATGACTATCGGGCAGAGGCATAGGCTTAAGTCTGTGGGTAGGACCCCACCCTCTCCCAGCAGAATAGTCAGTTCAAGTCGAAAAATATAGCTCTACACAAGGTTAATCTCATGATCGTTGGTACTTTCGAAATTTTCACGGCCGCATAGTTTGTCCTAGGGGCAAGCTGTTCGGGGAACGTGTGCGTTTTCTTGGAGAATACTTTGAAAGAAATTTGGTCGTTCTTATTACCTAAAAGCTCATAGTAACATACATAGAAAATTTAGGATACTTTTGTTGCACGTTTTCAAGGCATGTGTTTTTAAAAAAAAAAAAAAAAAAATGGAGCAGCGAGAAAAAAAAGACAGCAGCGAGTGTGGCCTCAAACATGCGACGTACCGCCAGGTAGCACTTTTGTGGTATTTTGAACTCTGGGCATTTATAGGCCTGTGTGTTCAGTAGCGAGCTTACTCGGCCGTTATCATTTAGGGGAAAAATGCGGTATACCCCACCTTTGACAAAATGCTTAAAAACGGGCGAAACATTAGGTTAAGGTGTAAGATATTCAAAGATGAGAAACAGTAAGTAGAAACTAGCAAAGGCCGCACATAGTCTTCGCACTTTCTCAGTCAGTAGTAACTTGCATCTGGGTGTTTGATATCGTAGCCTAGTCTATGGTGGTGCAAGTTCCTACAATCGGATCGAGGAGTGTTCCTTTTCAATTTCCAATTTTACCGGCCATTTCCTTCAGAATATACTTGGTATGAGATGGCTATAGTTTCGGTGTGGTTAAGTAAATATTGCTAATGTCAAAAAATACAGTAGAAACGTGTTTTTGGCCACATTGAATCCCGCGCTTCTTAGCGTGTCTGTAAGATATGGCTAACGTAACAAAGTCGTAGGCAAAGGCCTAAATTATCACAGTGGCATATTTGTCCTGTGCTCATTTTCAGTGCTTTCAATTGCTACGATCATTTTGATTTCGCGACCAAATAACCTAAGCAAATGGATAAACAAGTTCATCACCATAACATCTACTGTACGATGGAATTGTATCATCTCTCAAAACTTTCGCAAAGCTTTTCTTTGTGGGAAAAATCGATATCGTGGGCATTGAGCACCTCCTTAATCCGCTAATAGCGATGCATCGCTATGCTGTGATTACGTACACAATGGTGTTCGTTTCTCTGCATAGGCCAGCTGTACACCTAAGCTGGATGCATTTGCAACGCCAATGCCTCGCTGACGGGATCCATTGTATTTGCGCTGGTATGGGTCCGAAACGCATCTCAACGCATAAGAGAATTTCAGTGGCATCCCTTAGAAACTTCTTTGTGACAGATTTTGTTTAAATGGAAAGATGCAACAAATTTAACTGTACAATTGTCAATTCATAAGATGCTTGGTCAAAAGCAATGTATTCTAACTGGTGTAGTGTTCCCCACCAACCTAGAAATCATAGCAGACCTGACAATGATATTACCCTTCTTTCCGTTACGGCAAAGTCAGAAAATTTGAAGAAAATTCTTCAGATCAGTTCAAGTCACAAAATTTGAAATAATCAGCATCTAGAGTACTACTACTAGGTCAGTGTGTTCTGTTTTGTCTAATATCCAAACAGCATATACTAGATTTGGTGAAATAGTACAATTAAATTAATGTGGAATTTTGAAAATTAATCCGGGAGAACTCATGATAAATATCACTGTAACTTGCTTGTTGGAATGCTGTGAACCTTCTTGAACCATTTCGTCCTTGTCCGTGTTTACGTGCATGAATTTCTACGGGATCTAAAGTTTGTTCAACTTGCATTGTTATCAAACACTGCTTCAGTCTTTTTTTGAGAGTGTCTGTTCCTTTGTGGTGGGTGTAAGCCACCTGTTGCAGTGGGATTATCTCTGTAACAGGCTTTTGAGATATCTGATGGTTATTTTTGAAGGATATCTCATTGCGACAAAGCCGAGTGTGTACATGGTGGTTAATAAGATAAAGTAAGTAAACATTAAGTGTAAATATCACCTCACACTTTGACAGCTCTGTACTTTTCAAAGCCTACAAATTCTATACTAAATTCTATCATACAAGAAGCAGGAAAGTTTAACAGTTATCTTATAGTGTTGAGAAAGGGCAGTAGGGCTGCATACTACTGAAGCCTCAAATGGAAGTTTAATATTTTAAAGGTTGAAAAAAAGTTGTGTTTGAGGTTACAGAGCGACCACAGTAGGCTGTGTATCTCAAAATATAGTAATATACCATAGGATTCTATAAAGTATGGAGGGCAAAATTTTTCCTTCTGCCAGCTCAACCTCCTTCCCCTTGTTAGGTACCGCCAGCCCACTACAAATCAAAATGCACACAAAGAACCCCTTTCCCGGTCAGCTCCCTACTTCATCACAACTTATGAAGTGTAGTATCAGATGAATTTTGCAGGCTTTGATAAATTTTCGTTTCATTTTTACCAGTCCATCAGGCTAGCTGTTCTCTAAATCTCCTTTCTTGCATATCTACTTTTCCAGTTCAAATCTGCCTGATGGCATTTGAACTCACATGTAGAGAAAACATTTGTGGCTTACTTGCCAGTCAAGTTACAATGTGGAACATTGCGCTTGCCTAATGGATTTTCTTCTTGCCGCGAACTGTCAGGCTGGAGATTTGTCAAGCCCTGGCATAGAAGTCATACATATCCAATGAATTTTTTGAATGCTTTTTCATGACAACCACTGCTTTAAATGTGTTACAACTAGATTGCCTAATTCAGTATTGTTATCAGGTGACAGAGTGATTTAAATTCCCTGCCCAGTACCAGTGTGTTTCACAATGAATGGGTTCAAATCCCTCAAGGTATGTGGGTTTCTCTACAGGTTCTCTGACCCCCCCCCCCCTCCTCTTGTCTAAGGCTTGCCATCAAAATTATTTATCCAGAAGACAGTATTTTGCTTCTCAGACTGAACCCTCCTCAGGTGGACCAGTCAACCAGCTGACTCTGCTTTTGCTTGGTGTAGTGGAAATGTTAGAGTGCCATCGTCTACACACTCAACTACCTTTCATGTCTGGATCTATTGCTGAGGGGGGGGGGAGAGAAGTAAGGGTAGGGGATTTACCTACTTCTTATACCCTCTCCTTCCCTGTCCTCTAGTGGCTATGTATTTTGTGTGGTTAGTTAATGTTAATAAATTGTAACCAAATGTGCCTTTTTCTGTTTCTCTTCAGGGTTTTGGACGAGACTTTCCTGATCTTCCAAGGCTAGTGCATTACTATTCTCTTCACCAAGAACAGCTCCCTTGTAAACTTGTTTTCTCTGGTACCAACCCCCTCTACAAACAGGGGGGAAAGCAGGGGGACGATTCAGACGGGGAAGAAGACCCTGATTACAAGAAGCTGACGGATTTCAGCTCTATGCTCTTGTAAAAACACTTTATGTGCTGTTGAATGAATTTCCATAGCTGCTGACATTTGATACAGAACTATCACAGCATTATATAAAAGAATTCATCATAACATCAGTTGCCATAACAATTGCAGTATACCTTATGCATTGATGTCACGCAGCATCATTTTGGAGGCAAAACATAGAAGCACATTGCAGGCACAATGCAGACTTTGCACACACATGTACTAGTAGACTTGCAGGCATATCCGGTTGGTTCACAGATGAGCTGTCTGCATTTGTTGGTGTAATTTGTGATGGTACATGCTTACCTCTAAACGAGGGAGCACTTTCTGCTCTGTGACGTCATATGCATAAGGTCCACTGAACTATATGCTAGGAAGGATCATTCCACAGTAGTGTTTTGAAGCCATCATGGAGGCTCACGTGATGTACGTTAGCTTACTCAAGTCGATTCCACCACAGTAGAAACCCGTATCTAGAATTGAAAACGCAGAGGAAATGATGTACGCTAATGCACAGTAGCGGGCCTTAGCGTCTCTTTTGCCTCTTGGACGCTACTTTGCACGCTATCACGTTAGCATGCACCCTATTGCACCGTTATAGAGTTGCCTCAGCAACTTCATGAAAAGGCCTACATCACAATAGTCATATAACACACAGAACACCAAACGCTTACCGCGTAGGAGGATTCGAGGCACATCATTGGCCAAAATGCAAGCGTGCATGTGCACGCGCGCGTGTTTGCTTCCCTCATGCGCCTTTTTGTTTTGGGGTCAAAAGGACATATTTGACGCGATGTACAGAACATCTGTGCACATGAATGAACAGTAAGTAACAAGCGCGCCTACTCTGTGTACTGTTCAGTGACACAGGTGCTATCGTGAAATTTACACAGTCATCGCCTCTCGATGCACCGCTGGAAATGGGGCTGCATGCTCTGTCCTTCGAATAGGCAGGACCACTCCTTAAATCAAGAAAAGTTTTAGAAAACAACCTTTTGATCACACAATCATAGTTTAAAGATTCCCTGCTCAGTTAATTACCACAAAAAGACTAGATTTGTAATGAGTATAGTAACAAAGGATTGCTTTAGCGTGTGCATCAATGATTCTGCGTTACATTACTTTCACTTCTAGATACGCATTTCTAGGGCAGTGGAATTCACTTGAGTAAGTAAACCTACATCACATGACCCCCCAAGTAGGCTTCAATTTCGGGGCATATTCCGCATTGACGTGCATCCTCCAATTATATAGCACAGTGATAAGGTCTATACCAACTTTTTAAGTAAGCTCATATTCCATAAAGAGGGTGCTATAATGTAAGCCCTTGGCATGGCTGACTCCAAAGTTTAGAAGCTGAGTAACTGTGGCTATTAGAGTTGTGATTCTGATTTGAGTCACGACTCTTTATGATGTCATAACAAATGTAATCCCTTGGCTTGGGTGACTCCAAAGTTTAGGAGCTGAGTAACTGTCGCTGTTAGAGTTGGGATTTTGATTTGAGTCATGACTCTTTATGTCATAACAAATGTAAGCCCTTGGCTTGGGTGACTCCAAAGTTTAGGAGCTGAGTAACTGTGCTGTTAGAGTTGGGATTTTGATTTGAGTCATGACTCTTTACGTCATAACAAATGACATTGTTTACAACTTGTACCACTTTTACCATAGAACAGGTGCTGTCATACTTAAATGATTGTACACCAAATAATTTAAAAATGTTTTATTTGCTCTGAGTAAGGAAAGGGCATTTTGTGAACAGACTGGCATTTAACTTGTCAAAATTCTGTACCAGAAAGAGTATAAAAAAGTAATTGGAACACATAAATTTTTCACTCAGTGTAGAAAAATAATGTGGAGTCATCATATATTTCAATCCTTTTGCAGTCCTTACTTAAATATATACCAGGACTTGTGACTCTGAACTAGAGCTGAATGACTTGCACAAGCCTCTAGACAGGTTGTCTACTTGATTATTAACATGGAATCTGAACTCTAGAGCTGAATATTTGCAAAAGCCTCTAGGCAGGTTGTCTACTTGAGTATTGACCAGGAATTGTGACTCTGAACTAGAACCGAATAACTTGCACAAGACTCTAGGCACGTTGTCTACTGGAGTATTGTCAAGGAATCTGAACTCTAGAGCTGAATAACTTGCACAAGCCTCTAGGCAGGTTGTCTTCCTGAGTATTTATCAGGAGTGATGACTCTGAACTAGAACTGAGTGTTAGAGTTAGAGTTAGATGAGGTTTTACGGCTCAGTTTCTAACCAATTGGTTTAAGTCGGGCCGGCCACAGCCTTTTTTTCAGTTGTGGCTCATTGGCTTGTTTTCCCTACTCCATTGCTTATGCTGAGCACCAAGCACAATGGCAGTGGGTTCCATTTTTAAAGTCGTCGATATGACTCTGCCATGAGTTGAACCCCAGACCTTCCGGCTGCAAGTCAGATGCTCTAACCACTTGACCTTGCAGTCGGTCAGTCGGTCAGAACTAGAGCTGAGTAACTCACACAAGGGTATTGGGCAGGTAGTTACTCATGAGTATAAACCAGGAGTTGTGATGATGGACTAGATCTGAATTACTGGCACAAGCCTGCAAGGCAGGTCCTCACTTAAATATTAACCAGGAATCATGACTCTGAACTAGAGCTGAATAACTCACTTTAGCCTGGGAGGCAGGTCATTCATCTCTTCAGATTGTGTCTTTTAGAATCTATTGAAAATTCCCATGTTACATTGTGTGCCAGATCTCTTCATATTTATCAAGCCTTGAAAGACAGAAAGCTATTAGCACTCTTCGTGTGTGGGCAATACATTGTGATATCCAATGTTGCAATTAAGATTGTACAATAGGAGAGACAAATTAAAAAAAGAAAAGTTATCGTTTGTTTAAACTAAAGTTTGTACAAAATAGAGAGAGAAAATATTTGGTTTGCTGGTATCTTAAAGGCTTTAGAAATGTCAACTCTATCAAAAAATAATATTTATATTTTGTATAATATCATTCCCTTGTAAATATATCCTGGTTGCAATCGGATTTATATGTACAGTTGAGTTGTGTAGCTTGTTATGAACAGGAAGACTTGTTCATATTTTAAGTACTGTTAGATGACATTTTTCTTTCCCTTTCCCCATATTATGGTCGAAGCATGTTACCATGGTAACTATCCCCTTCCCCTTTTTACGTTCTTAACATGTTGGCATAGTAACAGATCCTGGGAAGAAGACAGAGTAGGCTGTGTTACATGTCTCCTAATGCAAGTGATTATTATAATTGTTGTATACTTGACAATCAGTAATGGTTATGGAATTGTTTGAGGAAGGATATGTATCAAAAAAACAAAAAATATTGAAATATTGTTTGAATATGCATGAGGAGGCAAGGAGAAGAATGTGTGACACAAACAGTTGTATTGTTAGCAATTCATTACATATGTATAAATGAATTTAAGCCATCCCTCAGTCATTTGGATTAAAGTTCATTTTAGATTAGTTCATTGGTTGTTTGATGCCATTAGTGAGGTGCTATTTTTGTCACCCAGCAAAAGTTCACGAGCAACATGACCTTGATGTTCAGTGTATCCTAGACTTCTGTAACTGAACATTTCTGAAGGTTTTTACAAATTTTTTAATAACCAGTGTCAGTGTGGATACGAATTTTGTAACAAAACAATTGTCTTCCGGGATTTTTGCCTTTTTAAAAATACTATTTGACTGAGAATGGTTGCCTTATTTTGATGGAAGGTTTTTCTTAGTTATAAAACCTCATTGCCTTTTTTTTTGAAAGGGGGGGGGGCGATGGGCTCTTTGGGGAAACTGTTTATCGTGTCTTAAATTTGAACCATCTTTTATCAGAAAGTTCTGAAGAAGTGTTATGCAACTCAAAATTTTTTGTAAGAAAAAGTTTTTACCAACATTATGTAAAAGAACATTTTTCAAAGCACAAAATTTGCAAGCACAGAGGTACTAATTTTGCATTGCTTTTAAAAACTTTTAGTACATATCATTAAATGTGTTCAGATGGGGAATGGGGTGGGGGATAATTGTTCCCATGTACTTTCAAGGGAAAGACATGGCAAATACTCTTGCTAAGGTTGTCACTGATCTTTATGTCACCAGTGTAAAAATCCTGTCATTTACATAGGCCTATGTGATATTCAGGGTCAAGAAAACCCTGTATTACCAGAGAAAATTGTCAGAGCATTTCCAAAACTCTTCCTGAGAAGTAGGAAAGTGCCCAAACTCTGAGTTTGGGAGGGGGTGAGGGTGGCTGCAGCCCCTGAAATATCACATTATATGATATTTGTGATCCATTATCACATGCTCCAGAGATTGCAAGGTGTGATTTGGGTAGAATTAACATTACTACTGATGCTTTGTAATTCCAGGTACCAATGAGGAATTTTTGCAACTGTGAATTAAAGCAAGCCTGTCCTCAGGCCAATATTCTTGGTCACCCTGTCCTTGTGTTTGTCAAGCTCATGCAATTGTCAAAAAATCTCATGATGTGTGACTCGTGTGTTTTGGTCCAAAATTGTCAAAAAATTTGGTCTGGAAACACTTTAGCCCTGGTCCCATGTATGAGTATCAAATTGTAGTATGACTACAAAAGATGCTTGACATGATAAAAAAATGTTGTGGCATAGTAAGGGGATTTGGTCAGTGGAGGGGGTGGTTGGGGGTTGGGGAGGGTGTTTTGGGGCACTTTGTAGTAGTTTGATGTCCTTTGCCTTGATACTATCTGATTGAATTATCATTGTATGTTGGCACATAGTGCGAAGCTTTTGCCTAAGAAAACCTTCCCATTCCTTAAAAAGTTGCAGAATTTATGAAACAAAAAGTAAGGAAAAGTGTCATGAAAGGCCCTTTGAAATAGCTATTTGTAATGGTTTCAAGTGCAGATGAAAACTGCTATTTGAGCATTTTATTGTTTCAGATAGATATACAGGGATGAGCTTTTTCTGCGAATATATTATATTATATATTACATCATGTTTTTTGAAAAAAGTCAATAATAGGCAATGGGTAAAAGCACACAGTGAAAAGCTGACAAGGGTGCCAGCAGCCCTGTCCTTTTGAGGGACCCCACCCCTTCCCCAGACTTCCAGGGACCTCAGCCACTGGAAAAATTATGTAACATGACAAGGTTTACTTAAGTAATAATACCTTATGTTAAAAAAAGTAATTTAAGGTGAATAGTAAAATTGGGAGAGGAAAATATGCAATGAAATCGTGTTGTCTGAATTTGAATAAAGGAATGATGAACCATATTGATATTTTTTCTTTATCTATCCAGTTGTCATGATCGGGAAGGGAACATCTCCCCTCCTTCCCCAACCTCACTCATTACACCTGTTGGTGTTGGTCGTGATAATATGCACTTACCGATGTCTGTGTTCTGTGACTTCATATGAATAAGGTCAATAGATCTGTACTTGATATTGGTGTGCCTCCCTTGAACAATCTGCCTGCAGATGCAATTTTTTTCCCCACGAGGTATTGGGCAAATCATGCCAATGGACCAATCAGCTTCTTGGAAATAGGCCACACCCTAGTTCCAAAATGACTGCTTTTCGACCCTTTTATTGTAATTCTGACACCGGATTATGAAAGAAAAGGCCAAATAACACTAGTTTACGCTACCCAAACCCTAACTGTAACCCTAACCATGATTTTGAAACAAAGTTGAAAAATTTTGAAAATCATATTTGCCCAAAACCTCTTGGGGAAAAAACTGAGGCTGCCTGCAGCATTGCATTGTTTTGCTGCATGTGCTAAACAAATGCACAAATACACTTTTATACAGGAGTTCACAACCCTTAATCTGAAACTGCAGTGCCCCTTTTTATTGTTGGAATGACCTGCTTGGGCAGCTATAAGAAATTTTGTGGGGGATGGGCAAAAGCAAGCCCGTATTTCGGGGGGTTTGGACGACCCCCGGCGTTATCAATGTTCCGTACTGGGAAAGTACAATAGGACTGTGGTTATGTTTATGTGTTACAGTGATGCCCCATGAAGTTTTCAAAAGCTCTTCAGAAACCATCTTAGGCATTCAGTCATGTGCTGTGCTATCTTTAAAAATAAATACGACCATAACAGCCAATTGCTACTCCATAAGGGAAGAGTTAGAGGCAGCGGAAACAGGCAATGCCGCTTGATCCATTTGTATGAGTTCCACCCTTAAATATTTTGTTTCTTCTTTCATTATGTCACAATTCGTTTCACCTTTGCCAAGAAGCAATTTTAATACAACTGAAACGGCAGTTTAAAACAGAGGTTTAGAACTTTTTGCTTATAAGAGGCCATTTGACAGTGCTAAGACCGCTCGCGGGCCAACAGCGTCGTCAACGTGGCCAAAGGAACGAAAAACTCTTCTCCTATGAGAAGCATTTTACGTGTAGACCACATCCCCGTTACAGCTTTTCGTAGACAGAAACCCATGCTTATTTAGCCACGCGACGTGACACCAGAGTAAAATTGCTTTTAGTCGTGGATGATAACACGGCTATTTGGGTTGTGTACCTACAGACCACCGAAAGCTCTGAAGTGTCTACAAACTTACGGGGATTTAACGCCAGCATTACCCTTACACTCTGTAAATGACAATGTGATGTGCAAAGCTAATCAGATTACAAAATTCACAACATGATCATTTGTTTTCAATATCTTAGCTCGCAGTAATTAAAGGTCCATTTGTGATGTCTGAAGTATATAATAGCAAACAAGCAACTTAGAAAAAGCGTGCGAAGCGCTCCGAAAAATATCGTTTGGAAGGCACTTTATATAATGATCTTTAATCTTCGCATTACATTGCAAAGTTATTCACTTCTTCAATTTTAAACCCACTCAAGTGAGGGGGGAGGGGGGTAATCCATGGAAGCCACCGGGAATGATACGGCGCGAACGAAGTAATTTTCGGATAGTTTTCCATAGGTAGATGAGTTTGGTTCATGTTAAAGACATGCTTTTCAATAATGCATGCTATATTGTGCAGCATATGAGGTGTAACTACACCACAGGCGGAATCACGCAATGTTTTTAGCCTACGCCGGATAAATGGTAGATAAAATTGTTGTAAATTGAATTTCAAATGTTACTGAAATTACTTTCATGAATTGTCTCGCAGGCTGGACCAAATGGTCTCGCGGGCCGGAGGTTCCCCACCTCTTTTTTAAAACATTCTCGCAACTCGGTTAAAAGTTCTTGCAAAACACGACTTGGGTCCTACCGAGTTCTCCTGTGCACTTGTTTCTACGGCATTAAATTGAACACTGACTGGGTATGCCTTCAGAACTTTGAGCCAAATCATGCTTGATCAGACACCGGATACAACTTCGAATTAAAAAAATATCTTGAATTCACATTAGTCCTCACACACCCCGGACAAGCAAGGCTTTTGGAGACTAAGGTGGTAAAGGCGTCAGCAATTTTACCAAATAAATGTTTCCCTGTTCACCCTTTTCGGGAAGTTAAAAGTTTTGACACATGAAAAACAATGAAACAACTGTCATGGAGCAACTTACAACTTACGTTTCCTGCAATGGTTTTAGGAGACATTGTTCGCAAAAGAAATTTCTTAGTGCTCTACGTGCCAACTGATTATGGCTGCCCCTATTAGACAGTGTGACATTTTATCATTTTCTTTATCACTAACTAGAATCCCCCCCATTGAAGGAGCTGCATACAAGCCTGAAAATAATTGAAACCATGACGACTCGAGTAGTAGTATTTCACATGTGGTTGAATGACCCAGTAAACCTACCTTGAATCTCGAAATTATAACGAAATACGTAGCCTACTTGAAAATTGCGTATTAGTATATAAAACTTCATAAATAATATATGGCATTTGTGAGATAGAAGGGATTATTCGTCCAAATTTAGAAATAGTTTTTTATTTATGCCATGTCGAATAACGTCATTTTTTGAAAGATTGTAGACCATGCTTTGCTAACTTTTGGGGCACTTGCCCCCCTCCCGTGCCCCTATGGCGATCCACTAATAATGACCCGAGGACCAGCTTTCACCATTCACTGAAAAGAAGTTCCACTTATATATATGACATAATCGTACATACAGGCGTAGGAGGCGGGGTGCTGGGGGCTGGGGGATACAGCCCCCAACCAAATATTTTTGTGAAAATTCGGGCAATATGCTGAGAATTTTTCTGGCACCTACTGAAAGAAAAATTATGCAATGATGTAGCGAAAGGTGATCAATAGTTTAAAAAACTTCCTTGGTAGTTAAAATAAAATTCTGATTTGACTTGCACCAGCACCTATATGTTCGGTATTAATTCACCAGTGTGTTTTTTAATGGTTAAACTTACATTATGATTATCAGTAGTGTATTTAGGGGGACATTGGGCCATTCCCTCCCCTCACTGTGCCGGTTTTGTTTTTTAGTACCTAAAATACGTACATTTTTAACACTGACAAATTTTACACCAAAGGTAGCATCTCTGACACCAGATTGCATGTAAGGACACCCAATTTTTTAAAAATTTTCAGAGGGGGAGGGGGACACCCCCACCCGTTAGACCCCACCCAGGCCGGCGATCACACAACATAATGCATGCCCCTCACCCGCATAGAGAGAAATCCAAAAAATTATAATCAATATGGAAGGGTAGTAACACGGCAAGTGATTTTAAGTAATTGGCATGATGTGTGATTACCGATGCATGCCCATTTAACAAGCTGAACGCTCGTGGAGCGCAGAGATATTTTTGGTTATATTTTTCGGGCAAGTCGTACAGCCCCCCCCCCCCCCACACACACACACAAATCAACTTGGGTTTCTACGCCAATGACCGTACAAGACAAGTTACACTAACCAACTCGTACTACTATTTTTTCCGTGACGGATGAGAGAAACATAGAAATAAAGACTTATTTAATTTTACTTTTATTTTGAGGCCAACTTTTTGGCTCACCAGCCGGCACTACAAGGACTTTGGGTGTATTGTTTTTCACCATTAATTGGAATTTCTAAAAGAAAGGGATCAACATATCCGTAGCCGAGATAAGTACTCGAACACATATAGTGGACATATCAGGCCCAGTGAGGGTGTTAACCCTTTGGATAGCAGAACTCCTTCGGGAGTAATGTTTGGTTTCGCCCCTTGGCTCTTCGCCAGAGAGTCGAGGGGACTTTTGCAAAAGTACTTAACAGTACACGGTGGTGCACGGGAATCTCCACGTGACACTTCTTGGTCTTGTCTGTCTCTTGAGTGCTTCCTCGACTTGCACTCAGTCATTAATCCTCAAAATGTAATTTTTGTACCAATGAAAAGTAAGCCCTTGGAATCCCCTTGGCAAACTTGACAATAACCGCAAAGTACCAATCAAACTAAAAAGCTCCACATCCCCAAACTGTTTACAATTTAACATTATTATTTTCTGCAAAGTCATCGATTGTATCGTTGTAAAAGCAACAAATTCAACAAATTTTTCTACCGTTGTTAAATCTTAATTTTTCATGTCAACACAGAAACCACGAAAACGAGTGATGGAGTCAATTTATTCAATTAAAAATCATCTCCTGACGTGTTCGACCGCAAATCTACCCTTAATTAGGAGAGATCCCGCCAAATTTGTCACCACCAGTAGGAACAATCAAACACACTACACAGCCGGACATTGCGATCAAAACACTGTCGCCAACAAAAAGTCTGAAGATTTGATAAATGTTGGCATTTCCCTTCGCTATTTTATAAAGAAATATAACAAATTGTAGTCCAACAAAGTAACGCCAAGATGAGAAACGTTTGTACGCAAATATTCAAAGGTGAAAAAGCCCGCTTTAATTGCAATGTTGCGAGGCAACGGGCGATAGTCGTGAGCATTGACTGACGAAAAAGAGCCTCGATTTAAAACTACTTAAAAAGTTTGCACGGTTCGTCAAATGTACTGCTGGTGCAAAGAGCACTTGAGCATAAAGCTTTACTTCATAATTCATTGTTAAAGTCATTAGATATTTTGGCCGGTATATAAACCATTAATTCCAGGTCTGCTAATGTAGCCCTGATGGCATCAATAATCTGATTACAAGATGTCGTCCTACTTCGCTTAGAGCTTGCTTTTAAAAATTCGCCATCTTGGTTCCAGCTCAAACTGCATTTGCTGGTTACCGTATGTGTTGTACTCGACTGCTAAATCTTTATGAAGTTGAATTCCTAGATTGGTCTTGAGGATCAGTAAAACAAATAATTGGCATGAGGCCTTTATTCTGTGATATCGGTATATAGAGGGTTTCACCGACGTCACGTGATCGCGCATCTCTATGGTTTTGAACGGCAAGCGTCCATTGCGTCACATAGTGTCTATGGTTGTGCCTTGCGCGTGTGCTGTAAACACAATTCCTGCGCGTGTTTTGCCCTTCAGTGCCAGGTAACCCCCAATCGCGTGACGTCACATGAAAATCCTTTATAGGTAACAATGGTAACGTCATGGTATTGGAAGTTAAGGGGTAATAAGGGGGGTACGGTGAAGACATGATTGGGGAAATGAAAAGCGAAAAAACCAACGGCGTCGAGGCGCCACAGAAACGAGGGGGTTGGTTGGCCCATGGGTCAGCCTTAGGGTCCCTGGTGAGGAGTCCAGGGCAAATACCCCTTTAGGGGACCTGGGAACGGAGCCCGGAAGCTTTAAGGATTTTCAAAATTACTAGCATTGAAATGAAGCGAAAAATGTTTGATATAAACTAAGCAGACCATCATACTTACGACTCGACCAATTTTTATTATATCTTCACTTCTTCTTAAACTGGTGAATATGATGATGTTCCCCGTTCAATAGTGAGCCACATTGTCCAGACATCATGCTTATTTTCGTCGCAATTGCACACTACACTAGTTGGTCCGGGGCAAAGTCAAGGTGATCGTCGTGATTTCATGGTTTTCAAACTAAGGTGTGGAGGCATCGCCCTCCCACACCCGATGACGTGGGGTTCAGGGCAGCGCCCCGTGGGGTCGGAAGCTCTAGAGTATTTAGAAGTAGTGACAAAATTAGGAGTATTAGAATGAAACAATAAATATCTTCAAATAATATTGTATAAAAGTCTCGATGATCACTATTTTATTTTTAGAGTCTGAACTCAGACTTAGTGCGCAACAAATCTCACAGTAAAAATTATGCTGGATACCTCTAGCCCCTCTTACAGTTTAAAACAAAGAATATCTGTCTTGTGCTCCTGGTGGCGCAACTAAATTATTTTTTGTGCGGAGGCAAAGACCTAAAATTTTTCGAAATGATTAGTAATTTGGCTACTTATCCCGTTGTAACAGGGTCGTCAATATACATTACTTTGAAAGTTTTTTGGGGAGGAGTGGCTTGAAACCTAAGTGCTAACCTAGGGGAGGGGTCTAACGGGTAGAGACCACTGTCCCTTTGCAAAATAGAAAATATTGGCGCTTAGATGTAAAACGGTGTTGAATTTTTCAATACTTTAGGGTACTATGAACCTTTCAAAACAATTTTTTTTGTTAGCCTATTGTGAAAATAATGTGATTTCGATTTTGTGAGTTACGGTATACATATTTATAAGCACGATCTGGGTTATACTGTCCCAAATTAATGAAATGCTGTTTTTATGGATAGCTGATACATAAAAAGGGACCATGAACGTCTTCAGAAAAAACCCAGGGGCAAGCCGCGAAGGAACGTCCCGGTAAGATGTGGTCTACGACTTCTTTCATCTCTAGCGCCGAAGGCTCTAGAAAACCTCAGACCCTTTTCAGTGGCCACGCAAGTGGCTCTTTTCAGCAAATTGTAAAACTTCAAGAAACTGTTCATGGGACAGTGAATTCATCAATTCCGAAGGAGGTAGTGATTGGAATTTATGCTTATAGTTCGGTCTCATCCTGCTTCTTCTGCTCCTCCCAAAATTCCTACCTCTTTTCATCAGTTCATGATTTATTCCTTCCTTATTTTAGTCGCTTTTTATTTTCCCCTAAACTCTTCTTGCATCTGTCTGTCTTTCCTTGTAATTCCTTCCCGACCCCCCACCTTTCACTGATCCGTCTCCTTTCCCCCTCCCCAATCCTTTCCGTCCTCCCCTTGCAAAGTCAGCCTGTTTTCATCCCCCTTTCCTTTTCCACTGAGACTTCCCAGCCCTTCACATTCAGAGATTCTTTTCCTTTCCCTTTCTCGTTCTAGAGCCTTGCCTTCTACAGCACTCGTCCGATAAATATTTTTCTCCTTTTGAAGTCCATTTCCGTCTCCCCTCCTTCTTTCGACTCTTCAAATACCTGTTTCTTATAATTTCCTTATTTTCCTTTTTCTCCCTTTCTTTTCTTGTCTCCCTTTTTCTTTCCCGGTTTTCTCTTCCTCTCTTTTTCCCCTTTCGTCCTCTCTAGTTTCGTTTTCCGCCGTCCCGATTTTCTCCAGTTTTTCTCGGGGGTGGGGCCCGGAGACGGCATTTCCCTCCTCTCTGTCTACGGTTACTGCATTACACAACACCGACATGAGGTTCTCTCACCGTAGACCCTTTTCCAAACAGCAATTACACAGAATTATGGGATGGAGATTTGGTGTGCGTCCTCTTTGTCAATGGCATTTTACTGTGGCGAAAAACGACGCACACCAAAATTCTGTCCCACAATCGTTTGTACCTGCTATTTGGAAAAGGATGATGACAAGCTCCTCAGATGTAAGATTGTTGTTCATTATTCCGAAATAATAATGAAGTTTGGTTTTCCGAAGGGTCGTTCTTCCGAATATCATATTAGGGTCATTATATAACAACCCTTCTTCTCGTTTCGGAATATGGACCCTTCAGAATAACGACCTTTCGGAAAAACGGTCCTTCGGAGTACGTAAAGGCTCTTCGGAATAATCGGAATAACGACCCTTCGAAAAATCGATCCTACCCCGAAACTTAGTGACCCCAATCGCACGTTTTATCAAGAGAGGCCTTGTTCCTGAATAGCCTTGTAGCCCGGCCTGTAACCAGCTTGTCTACATGGGAGGTTAGCTTTTGAGTTTGAACGAAACTCGGGATAGAAATTGCAACATTGAGTAAACCCGTAACTGTAAACGCTGTCCGGTGAGCGAGTTTTTTTTTTTCGTAGGATGAAAATGGAAGAATCATGCCAATGGACCAATCAGCTTCTTGGAAATTGGCCACCCCTAATTCCAAAATAACAGCTTTTCGACTAATTTTATGTAATTCTGACGCCGGATTATGAAAGAACAGGTCAAATATCCCTTGTCCACGTAACCCTAACCTTAATTCTAACCCCAACCATGAATTTGAAACAAATTTAAAAATTTGTGAAAAACCAATTTTTCCATTTTCATCCTACGAAAAAAAGCTAGCGTCCGGTGAGGTGTTTTCTAAGTGGAGTTCACAGTGAGAATGTTTTGAAGAATCAAGGACGATTGCGTACTAAACGGTGGAGCAGTTTGCCATTTTTAAAGTATTTTTGGTTCAAAAGGGTCTTTACGGAACACTCTATCCGGGAGGGATCGTCCGAGGCCAACCAGACTTGTAATATAAGTTATGTAAGTAAATGTATTGGTTCAAATATTCCTTTTGTTGTGTTAGTATGGGCCTTTTGCCATATCGAGAGTACAAATTTTACATTGTCACCAAATGCTTCGTACTTTGATGAAATCAGGCCGAAAGGCAGGCAAAATTTTGAAGCGTGAGAGGTATTTCTCGGTGGATAAAATTTGTTAACCTAAGGAAACTGCATTTTATTGCCTTCAGATCTCTAGCGAGCACCCGATTTATTCCCTCCCTTTGACCCAGGGCGAAAGCTATATTAACGAGCGTTTTAATTTGCATAATTATTCACATTTACTTCTATTATGCATAAGTTCTAGACACAAAACCATCTATGAGAGGAGCTCGACTGAGTTGGATACATGGGCGTCCGGACGGGACTTGCCCCCCCCCCCCGGAAAATCAAAAACTTGAAAAAACTAGAAAGAAAAGTAACATCTACATTTTTTTGTGACATCGCTAGAAAATTTCCAGAACATGAGCTTTCAAAATAGAAAATGATTAGATGCAACTCACAAGACCTGGGAAGTGCCATTTTCAGCGATTTGGGAGACATTTCAGCCAAAAAATTTCATGGCGCTTCGCGCCAAACTATGATGGCGCTACGATTAGATAGATTGCCTACAGATTTCGCGCCCCTGGCAAATTCTTGGCTACACCCCTGTAAAAGGCGCCAAGATTTAGCAATTAAGCTCTTTTCTGTGAGTAAAAATTTCCTCCGATTTGATCAATTAAAAGTTTTCGCCCCTTATTTTTGTTTTTCTGCGGATGCCCATGGTTGGATACGCCTGAAATACTAACTGGCGTTCGCCATCTTGTTGGCAAGATTGTTAACTGTTCACACAAACCCGAACCCAAGTTAAGGGAAAGAAGCGATTGATAGGGATGACTTAGAAGGGAACGACGATTGTGGGGGATAAATTGCTCCCGTTGTTCATTCGTTTCTCCTAACGCTTTGTTGTGTTTCCAGTCAAAAAGTTACATAAGGCTATAATGTCACTTGGTCTTATGCAATCACTTCCGAATGATTCGGAATACTTTTACCATGGTCAATCAGCAATGTACCGCTTCCAGAAATCTTATTTGCATAACACTTGTTACATCCAGACGACGTAACTGTTTTGCTGAAGCTGTTCAAGATGACAGCTCTTGTTTGTGCTACCACGGCAGCACAGGTTTTCTCCGTAAGTCTCGTGTCACTTTGGGAACACGGTAACTGCTTTGAGTAGTTGAGGATATTCGCCTGCAGTGGGAGATAACCTACAAAACTTTTCTTCAAAAACACTCCTCTGCTTATTTTATCCAGACAAATAGCCTGGTTTGGATTTAATATTGTGCGAAGCGTCTTGACGTCACGGTCAAGTTATTTTGTCCCATAAACAAATCTTCTTACAGACGCTATTGATGGGCCTATCTATTGCATAAGGCTCTCAGTGTTTAAAGGGAGGAATATTTTCAGGAATTTTTTGGTTAATTTAGAAGAATATTTTCTGCAAGAACCTATATATCATTGTAAAGAGCAAACATGGGGAATTTGAACGAACATTTTAATTTTGTTAACTAATCTCATTATGTATATAAATATGCAAATTAGATGACGTCATACAGTTTTTTTCTTTCCATGGAATACCCCTACAGATCACCATTATTTTGTAATTTGTGGTAAAGGAGATTGTTTGGCTTAGTTTTCTTTTTCATTTGATACCAAATTTGAGGAAATTGGATACAAAATCAGGAAAATATGCCCATTTTACTCTTTGTTATACAGCCCACACTGAACTGCACATACTGACCTACACACAGTGCACAGTGCTCAGTACAACTTTGTATCTATCAATAGCACTGCATGGACCCTACCCTTACCATCTATTCATATATTTCTTGCTATGGCTTATGCATGGAATCTTATAACGGACATTTTGGTGATTGAATGAAAAAGATCGGATCTCCGTCAGTCAGTAGTTGAGTTATGATTTTTCGTATTGGGTCGGGTTTTGGGGGATTGAAATGTAGATTGTTCACCAAAAATGACTCATTTTTGAAAATTATACTTTAAGTATCGCTTAATTCCCTATGCCTGGCGTCTAATCACCTCTCATGGTGTTTCTTTAGGTTCTAAGGTACTCAGAAAATAAGATGGGATTTGGGTACGTGACCTTTTCCTGAGTGTCTGAACTGATATTTTTTTTAAATTAAGACGTCATTTTAGCATTTTTTCGAATTTTCGGAGCATTTTTTAATGTAAACATCTATTTTTCGATGTTTTGTGAAAAAATTTCAATATACAACCCCCCCCCCCCAAAAAAAATGGTAGCATTCGATAGATCTATTTTTTTTTGGGGGGGGGGGGGCTTCATTTTTTGTTAAATGAAGTCTGGTGGATGTTGCATGACAAAGTTATGATTTTTTAAAAATGCTGCTTCGATTTGGGTGACTCATGTCACCCATGCAGCTTACGAAAAAGCGCTATAGGCCTATGAAAAGCATTTTAAAGTAAACTAAAGTGTTATTGATGATGAATTTAACAATTCAGGAACAAAAAATTGCCACATGGTTAAAACAAGCATATACTATTTTCAATGGGGGCATGCTAATTCAAATGGGGTGAGTGTGGTGACTACATTTCTTCATTTAATATATATGACCAGAGATGGTGGCCCAGGGAAAAATGACATTTGTGAGATGGAGGGAATGTTGTTGTACTTTTTATTATGACTTAAACTTTCTTACCATTTTCCTTTTCCATGAATAAAAACCATCCTTTGTAAGTTTCAGGGAGCAATCCCCCCCCCCCCCATCCCTTGCCTCTTTGACGAGATTCCTACAACATATATGCTCGATACTAGAAAGGTTCGTGTTAAAGATTAATTTTTTTAATATAAGTTTGAAATTACTGCTTGCCGTGTATAGCACAACTAGAAAATACAATTGTTGTGATAATATGTTTGGATTTCAAAACGAGAGTTCACACTCTTTAAATTTCAGCGCAAACAATGCTCGCCAGTATTTCATGGTCAAACTGACAATGAAGCGTCCCTAGAATAATATTTCTGGGAAATGTTTTCTAATCAGCAAGTTCTGTTTTCGCTACAAAAGTGGATTTCATGAAAACTACAAATACTACTCGTGTGCTACACAATCAGAAAAAGAGGTAATTATATTCTTTTTAACTCCACAGCCCAAAACAAGTCGCTCTGGAGGTAAAAATGACAATTACTTGTCAATAAAGGAATCCCCAAACACGGCATGCTATCATCTGTATAGCTCATTTTTGGCTACTAATCATGTCCTTGAAATTTGCAAAGTTCTTGAGAACTCGAGATAAATTTTGTCACAGCTGTATCAGTTCATCTTTCACATCAACGATTGAGTAAAAGGAGGGAAAATTCTCCACAAATCGTAACTCTCTGCCGAACCTCGTCAGATTCAGGCCTTCAAAAACAAAAACAAAACAAAAATAAAAGAGTGAAGATGAGGAGACAATTTCATTCAAGTGAAAACAACAGAAATTAGGAGGGAAATGTAGTGAACTTTTGCAATATGGAATGAAGTACGGATAAGAATTACTACAATGTTTTTAAAAAAGGCTACCGCTTTTGACATACTTCCCCTTCCAGATGATAGCCGGTCTCATTACTTTTATTACGCACCAAATCCGTACGTTTTGTTTTGTAAGGTGACACATTTGTGTCTCAAGACATGTATATATGCATGATACCATGTCTCCAGGTTAGGTTAGGGTTAAAGAAGTCAGGAAAGGTGTAGGGTTAGAAGGCTCGAGACTTCTTATTTGCCTGATATCATGTTACGGATTGGGTGTATTACAGATTGAGTAGTTGCATATGTGACAGGCTGTACGAAATATTCCTTGTTCAGTGACTTCAATCATATCCCTAACATTGTTTGGGAAGCCTTAGAGAGGCTGGGCAAACAGAGTCCTCTCCGCTTGGTAATTATAGCAGTTTTTTCAAAGCCCCATGCTACGTCCGTGGCGAAGCGATATTTTGGGCCCGAGGCTTGAACTGCTATTGGGATCCCTTTGCAAGCAGCGACAATAGGACAATATCAAACAAGGTCAGGAGGGCCTTGCTGTGTCCTAGCAATGACCTCGGAACACAAAACCACGTTGAAGAGCAGATTTGGATTCCTTTATAGTGATGTTTCCTTCATTTTCCGAATTTTGCGACCTTCTTGTATGAAGAAGGCAAAATAGTATTCGCAAATACCACTTCCCCAATTTCCCTAACCTGCGTGCGTGGGGTCCTCCTCTCGGCCCCTATCGTGTATACCACGCCACTGTCAGATCTCAAATGAGAACATGAAATGGAAGGATTGGGTTCAACATCACAAATTGGCAGGCCTGTAACTAGGTTGTCTTATACGAATGAAACTGGAGGTAGAATTGGAACATTTGAATAATTTATAAATGTGAACGCCACCTTTGTTGTATGGGTCTAGTTAAGGGGTATAATTGAGTTATAATTGATATTTGTTGAATAATCAAAGAAGTTGTGGTTCTAACTGGAGTAACATGTGCATATCTGAAGAAAAATGTACATCCAAAAGTTGATCTGAAAGGAAATCTCTACTTGGAAGTCCGAACGGATGACGCCCGACACCCCCTCCCCACGCTGGTTACGGGCCTGGTCTACATCTACAAATGGTCAGAATCTTTTGAAAATTATTTTCTCTTTCACAAGGCTTCGTTCACACAAGAACCACAACAACTTTGAAAAAAATGAGTGTACAGCAGGCTTCCTTTCTCAGATCGAAGTTCACTTGATTCGATGCCCCTTTCGCTTACGTAGCAGGCTGTAAGGTGTATTCCTTCTTCAGTCATATTAGGAAGCCTTAAAGAGAGGCTGAGCGAACAGGGTCCGTTCTGCGGGGTACTGTCCATTCCAATAAACCTTTGTAATCGAAGGGATTAAAGTCAGCTTGGAATTTTATCTCTAGCTCGTGGAGTGGACTCAATTTTCGTTCAGCTCTTGCTGCAGGGAAAGTCAAGGAAAGCCGCTAAGCAGACTATGTTATCTCCCAGTTATAGCATCCGACTTGCAGCCGGAAGGTCTAGGGTTCAAATCCTGGCCGGGTCATACCAAAGACTTTAAAAATGGAACCTACTGCCTTTGTGCTTGGTGCTCAGCATAAACAATGGAGTATGGAAAACAAGCCAGTGAGCCACAACTGGAAAAAAGGCCGTGGTCGTCTCGACTTGAACCAGTTGGTTGGAAACTGGGACGTAAACCTCATCTAACCTAACCTAACCCAGTTATCATTAGGTTTACCTTGTGTTTTGTCGAAGATGAAAAAATGTGGCATCAGTTTATCATCTTAATCGATTGTGTGGGATATATTGAGCATGCAGTAAGCTTTTCAACAGCATCAAGATACGATTTAGAGAAGACTATAGTAAAAATGACGCAGACCTGGCGCGGATCCAGAGGGGAGTTTTCCGGCTTTAGCCCCCCCCCCTTTTCTTGCATCAGTTTCTTTTATAAGACGGTTCCAAAGCTATACTACAACGTTTATGTATACTAGCCTAATTTTGATTGCTAGACGCCAGGAAATACCATTTAATCATGGAAGTACTAGTACCTTCATAATTTAAGTGCCTAATTCAAAATTTTCCCCAGACCCCCCAAAAGAATCCATTGAGGCTTTGTACATTTGACGCTCGTAGCCTCGAACTTTGCGCCCTCACAGAATTAAGCCCCCCCCCCCCCTTTTTTTTGTAAAATCCTGAGTCCACCCCTTCAGACTAAAGGTAAAATTTGGCCAAGCAGCAGAACAAAATAACGGTAAAAGACACCATTTAGTGAGTAAGCACCCACACTGCGGGTGGCATAGGGGTAAGAAGCAGGATAGCTGGAGGATGGGGGCTGAAGTCCTCGTCAAAATATCGGTAGCTTAAGTGTGCTTTCAACCCGTCCCCCACTTTTCAAAACAAAAAAAACCCCTTACATTTGTCCCCTTTGTTAAAGTTAGCAAACTTTTTGCAATAAACTATCAAAACTTACAGAAAATGTACTTCAAAAGAGTACAAAATGTAGTATCAAGTGCATCGAAGGGACCTCATATATTCAAAAGTTTTTCCCAAGGGGAAGAGACACCACTTCCTTTCCCTTCCCCAGTGCGGCGGTGGAAAACGTTCAGTCCCACCCCACCCCCAGCGAGAACAGCTGCCTACGCATATGGTGGTGGGGTAGCAACTTAAGTCTGGCTCAGTAGACAATTTGGGGTAGGCAGCTGGTTATTTTCCGTTATACTGTTTCCAATTTACGTAAAATGGCTTAATACTTAAAAGAAAATGCAGTCACCCCAAATTGAATTAGTAGTATACCGGGTATACTAATTCACGAATGGCTCTCATAACCATGTGACAACAATTTTATAAATATTAATATATGCAAAACAACCCCTTTGTTTAACTTGAGAAATGCCACTTTTATGTTCTGAAAAATTATTAAAGATATTTGCAAAAGAAATAAGGGGAGATCTGTAGCATTAAGTTCATGTTTCAAAGTAAGTTTGAGACAAACTACTTATTCCCTTTAAACGCTGAAATGCACCGTATGCAAAAGACGTTATAGGACCATAGAAAACTAAGTGCACCGTCAGCTAGGTAAACCTGTACCAGGGAGCTGTTAGGCTCCCTGCCTGTACTGAATGAAGTACACGATACATTCATTGTTTGTCCTCTAACATGACGTGTACAGATGGTGACGTCAATGCAAAGGGTATGTCGCGGATTTTTGGTTGCCAACGAATATCAAAAGCAACTAATGAAAAATATAATTTTCTAGAAAAAGAATTGGGGATACACTGTTGGCTAGTGTAAAGGAATTTTTGCAAAAATGGCGTTGCATACTAATCATAGTGGTTGTTTATACAATTCAATCTTATCACACTATGTCCGAAGCGTTGTTAATTACATTTCTACATCGCAATTGAATAAGTTCATTGTCCGATTTACATTCAATAGAAATCATCATTCAGTTGCAGTAGCCAAGGAGATTTGCAGTTGAAGTGTTATATTAACAAGCTCGCCGGACGGGTGATGCGCGGGTCTTGATGACGTATAGGCCTATACCATTGACGTCGCGATGGCAATGTTAGTGTTGGCAACCATTTGCGCCTGTTTCGTCCGGGAAGACCTGTTTCTTTTCACAAATACAAATAGGCCTAAGAGTAATGAAGCACATTGGATGCTTTTAAAAGCGTTATCTACCGGTACTATGACGCCATCTTGAGTATCGTATACTGAAAACAGATAACTGAAGAAGGAGCATATGTACAAGTAATGATTCCATAGAGAGGGTGAAGGGTTGTTTGCATTAGCCTACACTTTTAATTAAGTAATCTCGCCTTTTTCCCCATCGTGACTCAATGTGTGCTTGAATTGTTACAAGAGAAAGATAATGCAATTGGTTGCAATAAGGAACATGTGTTTCCATTTCAAAATTTTAGAGCACTGTTCGATGAGGCTTGGCGAAGCTATCAAATAGTTAAAGTTGTGACGAACTAGCCTTACCGAATATTTCCTGAATTAACTGTTTTTTGACAGGGGTGGGATTAGCCTGCGTAGCGCCTCTGTGGCTACCGCCCCCTTAGGCTGCCGCCCTTGGTTTTTCGCAGCGATGAGCCTAACGAAAACTTCGTCCGCTCCGGGGGGTAGGGTGGGATTTGATGTATGAAAGAGGAGACGAGCCCTGGCAAAATACCCAACGACGTCCAAGGCATCGCAGGAATGGGAAGCGTTCCCTGAATCCGTGAGGTCCATGGGTCCGCCGTAAAGCCCTTGGTAGAATCCGGGGCAACCCACCGTTGGCAGAGAAATTAGAGGAAAGCGCCCTGGAAGCTCCGGAGGGGATATATATATATATATAATATATAATATATATATATATATATATATATATATATATATATATATATATATATATATATATATATATATATATACAAAATTAACACCATTAGAACGAATCATTTAATCTTCTTAAAATGAATTCGAATCAAACATACCACAAAAATTACAATTTGACCATGTTGTAATAGCCTAACTCGCACTAACATCAAGTCAATTATACAAAAAACACACTCCTCTGCGCCCCTTCTGTGGCGCAATGGCAACATTTGTCCGGGTACGTTCCACCTTTAGATTCATAGTATGCCAGCTCCACGTTTATGTTGTCATGAATAGCGCAACTGAACTTGGGCCCTGGTTAATTTTAAAAGCGCCGATCATAGTTTCAGCGAGAAAAAAGAAATATTTTGCCATACAAATTTACTTCCGATAAAAGGTAATCGTCAAACAAAAAACCCCTTCTTTTCACTAATATTTCAACAAAAGCTTTGGACCTTTATCAGTATCAATATCACTCAAACTGAAAAATAAAAACATGCAGAAAACAAATTTTTCTTTGATCTTTATCAAAAAAGCGCATGTGATATTCTCTATTGGTGAAAATTTTTAAAAAATCGGTAACAATTGAAAAGGAGCAGCCCTGGTTCAAATTCCAATTGAACCCAGTTGAACTGGTTCAACTGGTTCCAGTTGGTTTTGCCCAAATTTCCATATTAAACCAACTGGGTTGAACTGGGTTACACAACTTTCAACTGGGATAACTACTTCAACCCAGTTGAATTTGCCCAAATTCCATATTAGATCATCTGGATTTAAATGGGTTTCAACTAGGTTCTAACTGGAATCTAACTGGATCCAGTTGAACCCAGTTTAACTGGGTTCAACTGGAATTTGAAACGGGGAGGTCAGGATCAAATAACACGGTGAGTAGCGTGAGGACAAACAATTTTTGGCCTGCTAGGGGCCACTTTTCCAAAGACCCTTCGACTCTCTAGCGAAGAGTCGAAGGGCGAAAATAAACTTTTCTCCCAAAGGTCTGCACCCCAAAGGAGCTTCGTCCCGGAGGGGACAACAAGACGCAATGTGACGAACCTTTTGACCTTTATACCTATGCATCATGGGTCTGCCATGCGTGGCTCTATTCTCAACTGGTTGAAAAGAACAGATACTACATATGACCTAAGCCAAAAGGTGAGCACAATGCAGACGGCAGAGTTTGTAAAGGTCTATGGAACAATAAACCCACTCAAGATGTTCTACAGGAGGTAATTTCGATACAACTAAAAATCACTATACTAATAACTCATCAGAAAGAGGGCAGAAAAATGCATTTTTTAAGATATTTTATGGCACTGTTTTCCTTTTTTATTTAAAAAATATTTTCTAATCCCCCAGTTACATTTTGATTCTTTTTTTGTAATTAATATTTTTATTATTATTATTTCCTTTTTTATTAAAATTTGCTTGGGGTGTGGAAGAGACTCCACTGTACACAAGTCACCATACGATCACGAGTCGCAACGTGTAACTGTAAAGGTCTATAAATATGAAAACGTCAAACCTACTAGTTTGATAAAAAAAAAGAGAAAAGACAAAAATAGCCACAGTTCTCATTACAATCCATAAATTATGATCACTTTACAAAATAATTTGTATTTAAAAACCACGGGGTGGATTAACATGAGTTAAAATATGCAAATCCGTGAAGAGGAATTCCTAATTCACAATGTATATCAACTTTGAAAAGAGAAACAATCTTGCCGTAACGCAAAAACAGTTCTATTACAACCGGTATGAATGCATCACAATAAAACAACAATCACCAGACCCCAGGGTGTACTAACGGAAGGGCGGTGCAGTGCGGTCCACCCTAGGTTCAACTCTGTCAGTGGGGCGTGAGGCGTGAGACGTGAAACGTTCTTGGCTGAATAATAGGAATCATTCCATCAAATAATACGAATTTGTGAATATGAAACCAGTTCCAAGCTTTTTCAAACAGCCAAGGTAGGGCCGGAGCCAGGCAAAGCACTGAAGGGGGCGAGATAAATTCCAGGGGCCTGAAATATATTTTAGGAAGAGAGATATGCTAAAACGCATTAAGACATTAAAGCATTATTTTTAAATTTTCTATGGGGCGACAATATTTGTTGGATACACCGCCCTGCCTTCCCGCCGATATGGGCGTTAACCAAGATAGCACCATTTTGCATCTAAACCACATTACATTAACAAAATTCTCAAAAGAGAATAATGCCTGATATCCCTTGCATGGGTTGTGAGTGAAAAGTTCATCCCAAGTGGCAACTACTCTAGGTTTGTACTCCCGGCGGACGTGTACTACTCCACCTGTATTGAACGCACTCGTAATACCAACGTGTATGTACGTGAAAATAGGCATACGTATTCGACATCTGACACGCAGGTAAAATCTAGATAAGCTACTGGTTACTCCGGTCGCTACAAATTTGCAAGTTACACAGTTATAGGAGAGACGAGATATTGATAAAGATTACAATTAGATTTCTTACCCATTAGTCCACAAGAATCTTATCATATGTGTCACTCATATTATTTGGTTGCCTGCTCAAGAACTTAAGTATATACTGGTCTGCGATTGGTCCAGTCTGCGATAACAACTAATTCAACAAGAAATACCATTGGTTAGAAAATTATTAGCTAGATGAAGAATGCTGACTGTTACACTAATATTGGAACTGACACGTTTTGTTGCAGACAGAGTGTTTGTTATCGAATAGAAGCGAATGTGTTTTGTTGTTGACTCTTTGTTTTAGAGTGTTTTTCCTTTAACGGTTTAAGGATGATAGCGCAGTACTTGGAAAGGAGTTAACTCTTGCAACAAAATATTAAAATGTGATGCCATAGAAATACTACGGCTGTTAACTGTCTCAGCCTATGCAAGGCTCTCGATTCGATTTGCTAAACCATAGCCTGTGTACTTGGATACCTGTACAGCTAACAGCATTGCTCTTGAATATAGAATTCTAAACCCAGACAGCTTCCTTGGAAGATTGCTAGAATTTGTGGATATCTCTTTTTTACAATAATAAGAAATATGACAACAGGAGTCAGATATTCACTTGCTTCGATTTAAGTAACAGTCAGTAGTCGTTGTATTCAATCGAATACATTCAAAATATAATTCTTTTCTAAAAGAAACTAAAGGAAATAAGAACACAGACAATGGTCTGGTTCAAGTGGTTGGTTTGTCTTGCCATGTCAATGGTTATATTTGCTTTGACGGAAGAAAAATCGCCACCGCTGGGTTGGCAATCGTTACCGTATGAAACTGCTACTGGAGGGGAAACAGTTCTAGATGATTTAGAACACCGTGACACATTAACGATAGAGACGGCTTCGCGCAATCGTTACAAGTGTTCCTCGGCGTATTCTTGTTTCAAGGAATGTGTGGATTCTCCGCCAGCTCATTCGAACGAGAGCTCATTCGAATCAGCAGAAACAATTGAAAAACTTTGCTTCTGCGATACGCGATGTAAAATGTACGGCGATTGCTGTTACGATTACGATAACTTTTGTTTTAATGCATCGACTGACGAAAACGTGCAGATCGATTTTTCCGTCAAGAAATTCTACTATTCTCCTCAAAACTACCCAGAGGAAGACGGTATACCGTATACCGTTGACTTTCAAAGCTTTGAATGTATCGAAGTGGATCAGTACCCTTTGTCGGCTTTTTGGGCAAGAACGAGATGCCAGGATGATTGGTTGGACCCTTACGTGGAAAATTTGTGTACCTCTCCTGACCCAGACGATATGTTAACACAGTTGCCGGTAATAGATTCCAATAAAATCGTGTATCGTAACGCGTTTTGTGCCGAGTGCAACCATGTCTGGACATACAAGTTCTTGCTGTTGGATTCGGTGTGTAAGCTATCAATACCGAAGCACATCGTTAACAATCGGCAACTCTTTGCTGCGTTTTTAAGGCGCAACTGCGTCACATACTTCCGCAGTGGGTTTTCGGAGCCACCAAGAGCGTGCTTAAAAACAAAAAATACTTGCCCGGCACCGATTTATGCAGATCATGAATTTGAAATGGTAAGAGAATCTTGTAATAGCGAAATTCAGTATCCTGTAGTGGATTACATTAACTTGAGAAACCCCGTCACCTACAAAAACACCGGATGCGCCATGTGTAACGGTTTACCGCCTAGAAGTCATAGGTGTATGATGATTTTCCCTCAGAACATGTTAAGAAACCTTCCCGGTTCTAATTCTAACGGTGTTGTTGAACACGTCGATTTTTGTGGGAAGCTCTTCATGTCTAAAAGTGACGACTTAGAATCTACGGACGAGTTACATCACGTGATTACGAATTACAATTCCGACATGACGCGCACTGTAGTCGTGAACGAAGACGATAGGTATATTGTCCCTATCGTTCACGAGTGTCCTTACGGTGCCGTATTTGATCCTTTTTGGGGAGAGTGCAGACAAATTCACTGTCAGCAAGGGTACGTCCTTGAGGACAACCAATGTGTTTTAAGTATGGACGTAAAAGCGATCATCAATGAATTTACTGAGTTTGTCTCTGACGTCATCAGTAGCAAAAACGCCACCCCAAACATCAAACTCATCATCACCGTAAATGTAAGTATGGACGGCAAACCTATCTTTGAATTTTTCAAAAATCACTCGGTACTTCACCGAATTATTCAATTTTTCAACTCTAGCGAATTTGACTTCTGGAGCCGATTTGAGAACTCAACGTATGCGTTCTTCCCTGTGCGTCCACGTTGGATGAATAATACAGAGGTGGATGCCACTTATAACGCTTCTGGAAACGGTGAGGTGCATATTGTGGTTACGTACATCCCAACTTTTCCTTCATTTGATTTGTCACGTGGTGAATATAATTTGAAAGAACTGCTGGACAACTTGGGTCAAGAAAATTGCGTCGAAGTTGCAGCAGATTATGAAGTGTATGTCGACGACAAGGAAGTCGATACCAATGGTTTGGATTTCAAATCGTTTATCGATATTGTCTCCGCAAAGTTTCTCAAGCTTTGGACCGTTTACGAAAATTGCGAGGATACGTTTAGCATCCGTCCGTCTTCGGAACTGCTGATCGTCAACGGATCTGATCCCGACTGTCTGAACATCACGATCCCCGGTCAATCAGAGTGGCATGACTGCAATGATACTCTCTTCTTCTCATACGATCCGGATCAACCCTGGGATCAGCAAGAGTTTTACGTGATGATTTGTGATCCTGCGTCCGTGTTGCCTCCGGAGTGCCCGCGGATTAAGTACAATTCGACGGAATACACTATCTATCCTAACAACACGGCAATTGTTGACGACGGACGAATGTACTATCCTGGTCAATATGAGATATCCGATGACCATCTTGTTGTGTGTTCAAACTTTTCTAGTGAAATAAGTGAAATTTATGTGTTTTTCTTTGGGTTCTCTGTGGGTCAGATCTATATGTCTTTAATTTTGGGACTGATTTCGGATATTTGTCTTATCCTTACTATTGTGACGTATTTAATCTTCCGGGAGCTTCGGACCCTCCCGGGACTTAATTTATTGGGCCTCATGATCGCAAACGTGTGTTGCAATACTAGCTTACACATGACAGTGAACGATAAGGTCGGGCAAAATATCTGCGTAGCGAGCGCTATTTTAATGCATTTCTTCACCCTTGCTAATTTGTGTTGGATGACCAGCATCGCATTTGACGCTTACCTTACCTTTGGTGGGCATAACAGGCGTATTTTCATTCGTTTTAAATCCACGTGCCCTAGAAAAAAACGGCATGTCCTATATTCGGCATTTGCGTGGGGAGTCCCCGGTTTGGTGGTGGGGCTGGGGATCCTCTTCAATTTTTGTGATTGTGGTCCCTTCCCTATGTGGTACGGCCGTTACATCTCCTGCTGGATAAATGATCCCTACGGGTTCATCTACCTGTTCACAATTCCCGCTTCCATCATCCTTCTCTCCAACTATATTTTATTTATCGTGGCTATCCATGGAATCAAATCGTCCAAATTCAACAGCGCCACCAAATACAATTCTGCAAATGCAAAGAAAGACATCGCTGTGTACATTAAATTATTGACCACAACTGGCTTTGGGTGGGTTTTGGGGTATGTCGCAGCGCTGAGCACATGTGGAGCCCTGTGGACCTTCTTTTTGGTCCTAGTAGGCCTGCAGGGCGTATTCATATTCCTCGCCTTCTTCTGTAACAAAAGGGTATTGATGTTATACGTTAGCCTTGTTAAGGGAACGCGCAAAGGGAGACACACCCGCGCATCTTCGTCGACCGGTGTAGACTCTCCCCGATCATCAATAAACAAACTTCCCGCGTCCGTCTCAGAGGAGGTCAGGTTCAAAACATTTGGCAAGTCCAAGTTTGGGTTGGAAGTGAATAGTATTTTAGAAAGAAAAGAAAGCCATGTAGGAGAAAACAGAGGAATTGGTAGCGACCAAGACTTTGATTATATCACTGGGGAGGGCATTATTTATGAATCGGAGGAAGAGAAAATTGAGAAGGAAAGTATGAAAGGAGAGTATGAAAACTTTGAAGAGGTTTTCCTTTAAAATGTCATATTAAACAAAACCTTAAAACCAGATTAATCTATATTTTTACATACGAAGGGTTTTGTTCCATTTCATAATTTAATATGAATTGCTATATGTAATTAACTTTTGTGTTGACTTTGGGAATCACGCTATTTCTCTTAATAACTTAATTCTAGATGGCCGATGTTCGATTTGGTTAGAATCTTGACAATAAGGTTGTCAAGCCCAAAGCTAAGAATTCTGGCCTGAGGGTGGGGAGAGAGCAGGGTTGGGCCTCGGCAAGCAATTTACATTGGAGCTGGTGGAGTGTTTTGTCAATCGGTACACGGAAGGAGGGGGATGGGGCACGTGCAGACCCGTAGTCAAGGGGGGCGAAGCCCCCTTGGAAAATCCCCCCCCAAGGTCAAAAATTACTATTGTTGTAATGCATTTTAGTATTTTTCGCCCCCTCTAGAAAATTTCTCGCCCTCCTAGAAGCTTTTTCGCCCCCTTCAGCACCTTCTCTGGCTACGGGTCTGGGCACGTGACGTCTGGCTACGGGCCTGAAGGTTTTGAAGAATATAAAGTACGAAAAAAAAATTTCAAAATAGTGACCAGAAAGAATCATTAATTCAAATTCATAGTGTACAATATCTAAAAATGAAATTTTATTTAAGTTTACCTCATGAATTTAAACAGGAATTTGCAACATTAATCCCTGATTCAAAAGACTACGTTTCTCTGTTTAATTGACTTTTCACATTTTGCTTTAAACCAGGACTGGCTGTATTGGGGATCGGAGTTTGTTTATTTAATTTATTAATTCTGCTACTGAACCTAGATGCAGGCATAGGGTTAGCCTTTTTTGCATGTTTGTAAAGGAACTGGCATAGTTTTGTCCCCATTTTAAGGTTCAGAGAATTTCAGTTAACTTCAAACTTAAACTGATATGAACTTTAAAATTTATGCTGTCATGATTTTAATCCTGAAGATTTTTGTGCAGACACTCACCTCTCTCCCCTATACCAGCGTTACTGACGGGATGTATGCCCTTGGTTGGGAATGTCCACTGCTAGGTGAAAGATAGGTCTATATGTTGCAAGGGGGCAATTGGTCATTCACCTTACGGGCCATATTGAAATGGTATTCTACATAAAGCTGATGGGCTATCTACTATGGAGGGATTTCATGTGACGTCACACGACTGGGATAGCCCTTCACTGAAGGCAAAACACACGCGTAGTAAGCATATTTACAGCACACGGGCACGCACGGCCTAACCATAGATACTACTGTGACGCAATGGAGGCTTGCTCTTCAAAATCAAAGAGACGCGCGATCACGTGACGTCGGTGAAACACCTCTCTATATGGATGCAGGCAAAAAACTAGATGCGAAAGAAGACAAAACCCTAGGGTCAGATTTACAAATATCCTAAGCTAAAGGAATCTGTAGAGACCCTGTGTGGAAATTCCTTACATTGAAAATACTAACTCTTCAAAGTAGGCGCGAAGCTAAGACCGGTGCAATAGAAAAGTTGACCTAATGTTAGCACTAACAGCCGGTTCATACTTCAGTACAGCACTTTAAAGCTATGAAAACGGAACACTTTTCAACTTTTGTTATGTTTTGGAATAGCTCGGAAAAGCAAGGGATAACCATATATGGTTCTTTTAGCTTCACTTTAAATTTGGAAGTATGCACCGGCCTTAACTGAACCCTTTCACACTAAGCTCGATATGACGCGACTCGACGCGACTAAATAAAATTGAAATTGATAAACCAGTTCAGATTTTATCGCTTGTAACTGAGGTACATTTTCATGTGACGAATCACTGCCATTTTGTTAGATATCATGACAAGTCGGACATTAAAAAATTGCTAACAGATGAAGAAAAGTCTGCAGTTTGAAAGCAAAAAGACGATATCGTTGGGCGGTTTTTTATCGTGTCTAATCGCCTCGCGTCGCTTCACTCATAGGCGCCATTTTTATATCACTTAATTTCATTGCGCCATGCTTATTATGAAAAGGACCTTAACGTAACTGTGATCTGAACTTGGGAATAATGTTGCTCAGACTATTGGCAGGGACACAGAATTTCGTGACTCATGAAACGGAGAGAGGAAAAGTTGTGAAATTTTCTACATGATCTTTTACATGATTCTCTGTCGGGCCATACATCTTTACCATTCGTTTAGTTTTAAAACATAAATATAAACTTGTAAATTATTGTATTTATTCTGGAGAGACAAAACGGTAGACTTAGTTAAGCTTCTCTCCAGTTACGCATTGCATTCTGTAACTCCTTATGAGTGCACGAGCGCTGGTCGCTGTTTAAAATACTGTAGTTGGAAACCATGTACGTGTATTTGAATTTGAAGCATATGTACACTACAGAACGTATTTTTGTTTTGTTTTTTCTTTATCACGTCAACCAGCGACTTCAGCAGGTATGTACGTAAGGATCATTAGTATCTTTATCACCATTTCCACAAATGTACAATGCCTACGCAGGAAGAGCGGGTAAAAGACCTATGTGCGCTTTTCCAAAATATAATAATGACGGTGATTTTTGCCCCAAATGTCATCATCTTTCTGATTTTTCAAAGTTAGCTCCTAAAGGGGGTGGGGGTAGGGGCTCCGAAGAGAGAGTACATTTTGTACTTTGCTGAAAAATCCTTAAATATGGACGGACCCTTGGAAAGAGCACCGTGGTTTGTGGGGGTATTGAAACAGTGGGGGATCTAGGAACTTTCCTAGAGAAGTGTTGCTTAAGAGGGGCGCCGCCAGAAGACCACGGTCGGGCTCACTATCACCGTAGTTGGAGATGCGGTCAGAAATGTGACATACCAAAAGATTTACATTGCAAGAAATTTCTCCTAAGAAAACCATAATTTTGTCTCTATAGTCTCGGCGTCTGATGTAAAAGTCAGACTGTTGTGGATAGGAATAAACCAATGAAAGTTCATGGGTGCGACCGCCTAGTCGCCTTGTACATCCGCCACTGCATCTAAAGGAACAACAGGGACTTGGGGGGTAAAACCACTAAATTATATAAATATTTCTAGATAATTTCTATTAACTTCTCTTTCACTGTATGTAAAATAATTTAGAGCAGCGGTCCTCCATTTCAAATGTTTTCAAATACAAACCCGATTTAAAAAAAAAGTCCATAGCGGTAATTAATGTTTTGTTTTCAAGTGGATAATCCAAGCTTATTCCACGGAAACATATATAATTGACCAGTACATCTAGAATGATGTTCGGAAAACCTGAATTTTGTCCAAAAATTTCTGAACCTCTGTCAAAATCTTCGACCATCGTCTATTTAGCTTTCCATACGATAAACGTGTTGTGGTTCTCGTAATAAGAATAAACTGATGTTGTCTATTGCGTCAATCTTTCCACCATTTCTCTCAACCGCGGTCTCGACAGCAGGTAGTCAGGTGCGAAACTAATCCCTTTAGCTAGCAGATAACTTGGCTAAAAGTTACAGGTGGAACCGTCAACCCCATTTTCACATCGCTTCTCTCTTAATTCTTACGCAACGCTCTGCTGAGAGTGTTTGTATTAATTATTAACGCTGAACAATGACAAATTTGATTGAAGTTTGACAATTGTTTCAATTACCTTTTTTGTATTTTTTTTTTCATTTTTTCTACCTATTTTCCTGGTGTTAGATCGACTTTCTTCATTGACATTTTAAAGCAACGAGAAAGATAGCTTTAAATACATCTTTGACAGGTGTCTGTTTGTATAGATATCGTCACAACGGCTCATACATTCAAGAAGGGTGTTTCGGTTATTTACCTATTGTTGGAATGAATGTTGTAATGTTCTTCGCATAAGCCTTTATCTTTCACAAAAAACCATTTTCATTTGGTGATGGCACAGATAAGCGTATTAAAATACTTTCAATAAAGAAGAGGGAGGGGGATCAACACTTCGGCCCTCACTGCATAGTCTATATCTAAGGTTTGTTCAAAGATAGCGTTTATTACCCGAAAATAGCCAATATTCTGCCCGCCTCGAACGATGTGATGGACAATTGCTGCACTTTCCACTTCTAATGAAAAAATAAAAATTAGTTTCTTATCGTTACTTGTACCTTTTAAATGTCATACATATGCATTTTTAATGGACGAAGAAAGCTTTCTTTATCTGTTATTAAAAACTGCATTATATATATATATATATATATATATATATATATATATATATATCTGCATTATACTATATATCAAAGGCGGCATTTACTAAAGATACTAATTATCGAAGATAGGCTACTAATTTTCAATGCAATGTCCCAAAAGGCTTATTGTCAAAGATAGTTATTTTAAAGATACTGATTACGATAGACTCTAATTACTAAAGATACTAATAATGTAATAGTTATCAAAGCAATTTCCGAAGATGCTTATTATCAAAGATAATAATTCAGGCCTTGAAGGGCAGTTGTTTTACGACGCTAAGTGACCACAAATGTGGGAAAAGCCTATGGCTTATGAATTAAAATGTCATCATGTGGGGTGGCTAACCACCTCAACAATTTAGATAAAGTTTGGTTTCCTTTGAAAAGCCAGCTCAGATGGGAAGACCGTAGTTTGTTCTTGGATGGAAACCCAAAACCTCCCGGTTGTCAAGCTTCATTGCTTCAAATGCCACCGCTTTTATCCACTCGGCCACATCACTGGTTAGATACTCATTATGAAAGACTCTAACTACCAAAGATGCAATAACCAAAGTAGAAATTATCAAGATATTCCAAAAAATTCTTAATTTCTAGCCAATACTTTATTTCCATCCAAACTGTGTGTTTTTTTTTTTAGATGACACATCTCTCTTTTACCATTTACAAAACCGTTCTATTTACCATCTACATGGTTACAATGCATACTTTAATGAAAGGACCATTCCGGCTACGAAAATATTGAAGTTTAAACAAATAATGGGAACTTTCTCTAGTAGTCTATATATAAAAAGAATGTCGTAGCCAGAAAAAAATCCATGGGGTGCAGGGTGGCCCAACTATTTGTTGGGGCTTCAAATAAGAAAGGGGTTTACTTTTCCCTTTGTAATTTTCCAGTAGGGCGGATGGGGCGAGACATGGGGAGCTGGCACCCTAGCCCCAGTTCTACGCCAATGTGTATTGGAAGAAAGTATTTGCATGTCAAGAACATGTTATCGTGGAAAACATTCTATTAACTTCAGAACTAATGAGCACTAATTTCATAGAGGTGTAGGTCATATGACAGTTAAATGCTGCGAAATATATGATCATGTGACGTCATGCAGGCAAATTCATGTAAAACAAAACATGTGTATCAACGTTTCCATAATATCCTGCAACTTGTTAATGAAATGTGTAGACGCTTTGCTTGTTACTTCCATGTACATATATGGGTTAAACATAACACTTTACTATTCAAAACTTTCACTGCGTGGTGTCCAGGTACAAGGTGAAGTAACAAATGTCAATTTCATCAAAAAGGGAAAGATTTGGAAGAAATCTGCCTTAAAAAGCGGGGTTGTTCCATGACGAAAATGTCTTATCTTCAAATTAAGAAGCAATACATACCTCAAGATTAACATCCCTTTGGTAAATATTGTATCGAGCTCAAACAAGATATTGCTTTAAGGTGTTATGATTTTGTGATAACAAATTAATCTCTTCCATATGTCTCGAGTTTCCGGGAAAATATTTCTTAGACACATAGGCAGATTGGCCGCTGTGGCGATGTGACGATCGCCGCCCGGGCCACTTGAATTTACTGCCGTTTTGGACGATTTGCTGAACGACCGGGTCGATCACGGCCACTTAACTAACTTTTTGCCTGGCCGCCTCAAACACCTATTTCGCTCTTGGTTAAATAGATAATATTTGAATGTTTAGCTGGTCGATTACTTAATTATTTTGAAACTGGACAGGGAAAGAAATTGAAAGGTCGGCCGGAGCGCAAGAGCGAATAGATGAGTTGGGAAATTTCGGGCTACAATGCATGCTGGGAAGGAAAGTGTACCACAACAGAGACTGCATGCCCCGTGTGCAAGACAGATATTTTGTGTAATCACGCACAATTTTCCAGTGTTATACTATGGCTCTCTAGACATCAATCACGGATCAAAGAGAATTTTCTTTACAGGAAAAGTTCTTTTCGAAGTAAATCTCCTTAATTAGGACCAAAAGGGTTGGGTAGTATGACGGTAACTTGTGAAAGACAAAAAACAGTTTCTCAAAGCCTTCGTGTCCGTGCGCAGTTATCCTTGGCCTTGATCTGTGGTAGTGCAATGGTACAGCAAAATCTAATTTCCCAACTCGTCTATTGACGTGTTTAGAGCCCACGGCTGGTCCCTGACTTAGGTATTTGCTAGTACGTGCTGTAGATCTATTATTAAGTAAGAGAGGGGTCTGTGACGGCAAAATCGGCTGACATTTTGAGGAGAAGGCTGATGTATTAAAGTTTGCTTTATCTTGGCCTCTTGACTTTAAATACTCGGAGGCAGTTGGCCACTCCCCTTTCCTTTACCCCACTGCACGCAGCAAGAAGTCAGATGAACTCCCGCGACTGGGGTTCAAGCACCTACTCTATCAAACAATGTGCACTTGAGAATAGTTTAATCTTTTCTATTAAGAGACATTTTTCATTGACTGGGCCTTGATAGTTCCTCTTCTAAATTTGTTTGACTTAAAGGAAAATGCAGTCACCCCGATTTGGATTAGAAAACCCGTATATCCTGTTTCATGAATGGCCTTGAGAATCACGTGAAAATATTTTCTCACTGAATTGTGAAATTCATTCAGAGTAAGTCCTTGGTTTACCTTGAAATATTTATGTCATGACATACCATGACAGATACTTGAAGTGAAATAAGAGGATATTTGTGAGATTTAGCTATTGTTTCAAAGTAAGTTTGGGCGACTGCTTACGCCCTTTTATCTTCTAAATAAGTTTATTCCCTTCATAGGCCTTTTTATTCCTCAGACCATGGGCGTCCGCAGAAAAAAATTCAGGGGGGGGGGCAAAAATTTCTAGGGGTGGGCAAAAGGTCCGCGACACCATGAGTTTGCGCGAAGCGCAAGAAAATTTCGCCCAAAATGCCTCCCAGATCGCTGGAAATGCCATTTTTAAAGCCTATTTACCACATATAAACAGGGAAAACACGTTTTGTTCGGTTTTTTCCTTTATTTTTATACGTTTTTTCAAATTTTTGATTTTCCGGGGGGGGGGGGGGCAAGTGCCCCCCCTTGACCATGCCTGCGGACGCCCATGCCTCAGACAAAGATTTTAAAGGTCGTGTGACATGAAGTTAACATAGTTGGATATTTGATGTAAAAGCATTAAAAATCCAGAAAATAGCAGCAATTTCCATTAAAATCCATCAAATTTTGACCATTTTACAGGGAAATTTCTATTTCACACTTGTATCATGAATAAACATGAGCTAAATATGCCCAATATGTGACATCGAAAGAGGGACATACCATATATGGCACATGTTAGCCATTGTTTTTTCCAACCTTAATTTCGGCCCGACTTGAACCAATAGGTTGGAAACTGGGCCGTAAAACTCCATCTAACTAACTAACTAACCAACCTTAATTTCAAGGACACTGGTGGCATTGTTATTCCCTGAGGGGTTTATTATAAAACTTAAAATTTTGTCCTTGAAAAATGTTGATATCACTCACCAAACTGTAATCTATATGATCAGTAATTAAGAGATAATTTATATAGGGTTAACAAAAGAAATCATAACACTGTGCAACACTGTGCAACACTCCACATCATTACTTTTGCATAGGCAATTAGTTTCTTCAGAAACTATCAAACTTTGAAGACGTATATTTTGAGAACGGTAAAAGATATTGAAATAATTCCAACGGATCTTTGATTGGAGGACTTAATTCTTAAAGTGGCAAGTGAAACAGCTCTTTTTGGTAGCATGTCACACGACCTTTAACATTGCTTTGAAGTCAGGGCCGTAGCTAGGGTCATATGTTGGGGGGGGGGGGTGTAAAGGTCCCAAATTCCGACTGGATGGATATTTTTCCAACTGAATGGTGGCGCGTAAATTGCACCATTTTTTATGCGCCCTGCGTATACATACAGCAGTGGGGATCCTTCCTTTGTCACTACATCAAGGTGCCGTCGTGGAGGAGGGGTCTAAGGGAAGGGGTTGACCCCTCCCCTTTGAGAAATTTTTGTTAATTTAAGGTTGCTTAGATGCAAAATGGAACTATCTTTGGGATATTCTTGGAGCTGATCATATATGGCTAAAAATGTCCATAATTAAATGAATTCTAATTTTTCCGACTGGTTTGATTCTTTTTCCAAATGAGTGGCGGCCCGTAAATTGCATTTTCGTTTTTATGTGCGTTACTTTTGTATGATAAAGCAGTGGGGATCCTTCCTTTGTCACTTCATAAAGGTGCCGTCCTGGGGGAGGGGCCTGAGGGGTTCCCCCTTCCCTTTGAGAAATTTTGTGTTAAGGTAAGGTTGCTTAGATGCAAAATGGTGCTATCTTGGGATACTTTTGGAACTGATCATATATGGCTGGAAAATGTCTATAATTTAGTGAATACTAAGATTTGGTTAGGTGAAAGTAGAAAGTATGTTGTCCAAGAGAAGAATACGTTGTCAACAAACCTCCTGCAGCCCCCTCCCCCCTTTGACTACTTTAATGCCTTCTGTTCTGGCATCTAATGCTAGCATAGGCTATACCTGTATAGGTCTCCTGGAAGCTATGGATCAATTATATAAAATGGGGCAATGACATAATGCTTATTACCTGGCATCTAAATAATAATATATCTATAATAATAAAATCTGGGGGTATACTTCAATGAAAAAAATGAAAAACCTGCACACAGGCTTAGCCAGGGGTGGTGCTTTAATTTGCCGACATGAGGGAGAAGCGCCCTGACTGGGGGCCAGCTACTCTAAGTCCCGACAGATGCAATGGGTCGCCGAACTCAAAATATAAGGCGCGCGAAGCGCGCCGAAAAATTTGGGGTTATATTGAATTTTCATTAAGGAAAGTTGAAAGAGTTTGGGCTTTAACTGAAGAATCTGGACAAAAACCAAGAAATTTGTTCGGGTGACTGCATGGTCGTCGTCGAGGATTACATTCTTCATCTTACCCATTAAGGATCTCCTACGAAACTGAAAGATCTTTTCTTACAAAATATGTTTGCCACGATGGCGAGGCTGAACAAAGAATCTTCCAAAAGTTAAGAGAAAGAGGAAAGAACTTCGCAACGATGCATTTTCGTGTTTCTCTAGAATCATGCCGACACGGAAGAACAACATTTGTGGAAACGTTGAAATCCAATTTGTTTGAAACGGGGGCGTTACCGCTAGACAGAACTATAGATGAAAGCGCGCGTAGCGCGAGAAAATTTTTTGAAGTTATAGAAAGAATCGTTACAGAACTTAATGGCTACGGGCCTGATAAATAGACGTTTGGAATATTTTCTGAGTATATCTATGTCTTCACCAACATTATTCTATATAAAATTTTGCGCAATTTTGTGGGGCTCGGAAAAATTTGGGGAGGGGGCTGAAGCGCCCTAGCTCCCATAGAACTGTGTCTGGTATAATTACCTTAATAATGTTCATGAGAATGATTGTAAATCGTGACGCATGCACGTCACGATTTAATTTTCATTAAATAAGATTTCCATAATAAAACCTGCATTCAGAATCTGCATCGAGATACTTTCAATTGCCCAACAAACCAACATGCCACTCAAAAAGCCAGTCTTTTACCTGGTAATTTGTAAACAGCTTTCAACTTCTGCTGTTGTGCTTCTCAAAAAATTGCTATCGGAAGATATTGATAATAAGAACAACACTGAGGTAAGGTTTGAAGCGCGCAAAAATTTTGAGAGTTTGAGAAGAATTTGCCAAAAAAGGACAGCTTTGCGGAATTGATTTTACATGAGGAAAATAACGTTTAGTATTATTCTCACTTGGTCTAGTTGGAAAATATATACAAAGTTGACACAGGCTCAGTCGGAAAAATGTGCTAGACTGAGATATCAGAAATTCCAACCGTTGGAATTTCTGATATCTCAGTCTAGCACATTTTCCATTTCAGATTTCCGACTATCGTCGCTCTGACGAACTTTGGGGGGGGGGGGAGTGTGAGACACCCCCACACCCCCCGGTCGCGACGGCCCTGTCTGAAGTTATCTGAAGGTGTCTCCAAGTGTGAAAATCTTTGTCACCTTTCTAGTTTAAACGACTAGCTGTAAATGCATGTGTGATCTAAGATATAGTACCACATTTTGGCAAGGAAGGTGAAGTCTAACGTTTGTTTATGAAGTTTGAGAAGCTTCCGGATTGTTCCTAACATACTAAGCAGTTTTTTTCATGACAAGTTCATTATGTTGTACTGAGACCTTTCTGAAAGTGAGGGCTAACGTAGAGAAATAAAATATTTCTTTTCCTTGGTAATGGCAATAGTAACGGCAGTGGGCGAAATTGTCCCAAGAACTGTTTCAGATCTAGAAGAAGACTAGAACTATTGTCGACACTTCCTAATCCCGTATAAAACTTTCAAGAGAAAGAAAATAGGGAGCTTACTGTCGGCAAACCACACTGTGCCAAAAAAAGGGGGAGTGCTTGAACGCCATCCTTAACATGCTCCATTGTTTGACAGATGAATGACTAAACTCCATTATGCACACACCAAGTACAGGATCAAACCCGTGGCCTTCAACCCTCCGCTCCCTACCTCAATGGACTCAGTCTCTTGTGACTTTTTCAACCGTAGCGGTGGCCTTAGTGTCGGCGGCCGAAATCTGAGAGAACACAATAAACTAACTTAAAGGGTTCGATGAACATAAAGTATAGTGCAGTAAAAAACATCAGAACGTACACTATTGTCTGCTTGTCAAACAAAAAAACCAAATGGGGTTAGTACTGCCTACACAGTATTAGACTATATTGAGGTGTAGATTACAAGTGAAAAATACTGCCATGGTGCAGTTTTCATATTATGTAAGGTTGTATATATCTGCTGTATATATCTGTAGCCCAGAGGTCTTATAGACGGGAAAGGCCACCTCCAACTGGACTTAAGGACAGGTAAGAATTTCAGTACATTAGTCGGATAAAAGTAAGACGGTATAACTTTCATATTTTCTAGAATGATATCAAGCTGTTTTCTGTCCAAACCTTGATGCCGAGGTAGTGTTACAATCACATTTAGCTGAGTGTTTAAAATAATGATAGGCCTACTTTAAGGCCTACTTTTTCTAAGATCCCAACAATCGATGTCGAAGGGCGAAACACAAACAAACGACTCCAAAATGGAGTTATAATTCCCCAGAACTTGACTAGGGACACCAAACTGTATGGGGACCATCCCACCCAATTTTCAGACCTTTCTAAGAAATGCCGTCTATCATATCCGACTGGCAACTCCCTGGTCATACTGGTGATTACTCTCTGTTGTGACGTCTCTTTATTCCGACGTCTCCATATTCCTACCAGGTAATACATGAAGGCCAGTGTTAGGATAAGGGTTAGGTTACAGGAGTAGGTTAGTGTTTGTGATCGCCCGTCTGGGGGAGGTCTAAATAGAGGGGGATCCCCTCCCCTTTGAAAAATTTTTGAAAAACTAGGTGTCCTTACATGCAATCCGATGCCACATATGCTACCTTTAACTTGGTTTGTATTGAAAATTTTACGTTTATTAGGTACTAAAAAATGGGCATCAGTGAGGAGGGCATGGCCCAATGGCCCCCGAAATACACCACTGATAATCATAATAGAAGTTTAACCATTAAAACACACTGGTGAATTAATACCAAATGTATAGGTGCTGGTGCAATTCAAATCAGAACTTCATTTTAATTACCAAGGAAGTTTTGAAGTCGGTGAAATTCGGAAATTAATAATTGACTTCAAAATTAAACTTATAAATAATTTTAACTAATCTGGGTATTAGGGTAAATTAAGTTTCCTGCAAGTTTTTTCTCAAAAATGTATGTTTTACTAAAAAATATCCCGAACTCAATGTGAATTCCCGAAATTTACCGTTCTAGGGAAATTTCGCTGAAAGTTGAAATACTGACTTTTTATAACATCAGTATTGACCTTGATAGATGTGCTATTGATGGTTTTTTTTCTTGTAAGATAATCAGATTAGTAGGGTATGATGCGGGCACGATTGTGTTTTCATGACATCAGATAAGCAGACGATAGGGCCTACTTTATTAAAGCCTGTACAAATCTGTTTTATATGTACTGAGCACTATCGCGAATTTTGGAGGGGCCAAAATGACATTTGGCCCCCACAAAAGCATAGAAGGGGCCATGGCCCTGCCCCCCCCAATTCCTACGCCACTGTACAGGACAAAATGTGGACTATCGGCCGATACCGATACCTATGAATTCCGATAATAAGTCCAACTAAGAGAACGGTATGTTAAAGACAGACAGTCATCACCCCAAAGTATATTTTTAGTGTGGGGGTATCAAAATTCTCAGTTGGTGACTGCTCTTTGATTGACATCAAAGTTTGAAAATTTGAAAGATGCAGAATAACTCACATTCCACACAAGGCAGGGGGACTGCTTTTATTACATTTTACTGCCTTGTATGCTCACCAGGACATGACCTTAAGCAATAAAACAGGTTTATTCCTGCACACGGAGGAGCTTCATATAGTTGTGGGAAGAGCTAGAAGTTGCATAGTTGGGAGAATTGGAACTGTCTGGGATGATGAAAATTCCCCTTTAAATAACGCTGTTTTCTTCGGCGCGCTTCGCGCTCAACGGTTAAAAATATTGTTTCGTGATTACTTCATGCAAAACATCTTGCGTGTTTCATAGCTTCGTACGAACTATTCTATTATCGCTGTAACCACCTAGAAGTCGAACCAACTTTATCCTAAAATGACCTGTTATGCTTTTACTAAAATGTTCAAAATGTGTTTTGGGGGGTCTGTTTAGTGCACATCCGATGAGTTTCAAGATAGCCAAATATTTTATTCAAATGGTTGTAATTTTTAAATACCTCAGGGATTCGGAGGCTCCTGGACACACGTCAACAAGGGAACACTTCGGGCTCCCGTAGCGCCTTCTGCACGGTTTGGCATTACGCCGGGTCTGCCCCCCACTCTCAGACATCAAGTCTCTCCCCCGCCTTTTGGTAAATCACTAGGAGTAACATTTCAAAAGACTGGTTCCGAAATAGTAGAAAATATATTCATATTCACGAACTAACCTAAAGATACACCGCACCTTTCTGAAAAGTGACACCTGGCAGGCTGGCAGGATAAGTTAAAATAAATCTTTTTCTCCTTGACCACTGGTAATGTTATACCAACGGCTGAAATCATCCTATGGGCTCTCTCAGATCAGGGAACTCTTACAGCTCCCTGCTCAGATGTAGCGTTCGACAAGAACCATGGCCTTCACTGCCTAATCCCCTCTATACAGAGGAATTTCTAGAACTGGACAATGCGGAGCTTAAGTGGCGGCAAAATACCTAGTTTGAAAGAAAGGATAAGCGTTGGACCTCGATCCAAGCTTTCACAGATCCCACAGCTCCCTCTTCAGACCAGGGGGAGCTGTATACCTGTATACACGCCTAAGTAACTTGCTTGTGTGAAGGCTACGTTGTGCGTACAGTATGTGTACCAAAGCCGTGTACCTTATCTAGCTAGCTTCATTGTTTGTTTTCTAACATGACGTCAGCGCGACGTTAAGGCATAATGTCTAGGCAGTGATGTAATTAAGGGACTGGGAGGGGCACCGCGTCCCTCCCTACACGGGCCATGGGACGCAAAATGAAGGCAGACGAAAAAAGGAAAGTAGAGAAAATGATAGGAAAACAAAGAATAAGAAAAAATGGAAAAAGAAGGAAAAGGATAATGAAAGCTTCTGTACTTTTCGCGCCTCTCCCCCTCCGGTGAATTGTTAACTCGTGACGGTAAGAGGACTTAAAAGAAATTTGAGCGACATGATGCGATCAAGTTCTTTTGTTGCAAGAATGACACCGCCAGCTGGGCCTTAAATAAGAGTTTGCTTAATTCCCACAGGGGATGATCGAGGAGACAGGTAGTCCGGGCCCCTGGCTCTTGGGGCTCACGTCTAGTCACCTGATCTCCTTGCAAACAACAGCTGTGACGCCACTGTCTATAGGGAATATGTACCCTCACCAACATGATATTGAAACATCTCATAATCTTTAAAATTTGCTCTTATTTCTCTTACGAGTATCTTCCACGGTGTTTTTGAACGTAGATTCCGAATACGAAGGAGTTTCTTAGCATGCAGGGGCGGATCTAGGGGGGGGGGCCGACCCGGCCCCGGCCCTCCCTTTTTGAAAATGCAAAAAAAAAAAAAAAAAAAAATGAAAGGGAAAAAAGAGAGAAAAAACGGAAAGGAGAAGAGATAGAGAGAAGGACAGAGAGTGGAGTGATAGAGAATGAAGCTGCAATTAGCAACCTCGAAGCATGGGAGTCATAGCGCACAGCAGATCAGTTTGAACGTCGCTTGGGACAGTTCACACGCATGCTGTCTTACTACACATGATTGGATACAATCAATAAGTTACAATACCGATACGATACCATCAGCCAATCGAAAAATACCTTACGAGACAGTGCGCATCAGTTGAGATGGGCTGCTATCAAGCCTGGCAAGTGCCATTTCCGGGCATCTGGGATGTATTAAAACCTCAAGTTTTCTTGGAACGCTCCGCGCCAACCTATGGTGGCGCTCCGCTAAGATAGTAAACGCAGTGGCGTACACAGAGGGAGGCCATTGGGCCATGCCCTCCCCTCACTGATGCCGATTTATTTTTTTTAGTTCCTAAAAATACGTAAATTTTTTAACACAAACTTTACTTCAAAAAGTAGCATTTTTGGCACCAGATTGCATGTAATGACACGTGATTTTTCAAAAATTTTCAAAGGGGAGGGGGACACCCCCTCCCCTTAGACCCCTCCCCCAGGCCGGCGATCAACATACAACATACTGCATGCCCCCTATGAGAGTAATCCTGGGTACGCCACTAAGTAAAACGGGATTCAAACTTGGACAAAAAAAAAAGTCCCACCAGCTAAGCTAATCCGTCCTCACAGAAATGTGTAATAAAATAAAATCAAACTTTACATCTTGTTCACAAAAATTGCACTTCTTGATGGCTGCTATCAAGCTTGGCAAGTGCCATTTCCGGCGATCTGGCATGTATTAAAATCTCAAATTTTCTTGGTACGCTCCGCGCCAACCCATGGTGGCGCTCCGCTTAGACAGTAAACAGAGCCATCCTAATATACGGCTCTGATAGTAAACGGGAGCCCCCACAAAAATCTTCAGCCCCCAGATCCCCAAAACAAAAAATCCTAGCTGCGCCACTGCGAGAGAATTAAGATGGAAAATCATGCGAGTTACAAGCCCAATTAGAAGTGTCTTTTCCGGCTATCTAAGATGTGTTTTTACCCAAATTTTGGGGTATGCTACGCATAGGCGGCGGAAGCGGGGAAACGGGGGAGGACACGATTGGCCTGCAGTGCAGTTTTGATACTATGTAAGGCCCACAATAATACCATGATTACACTGCCTGGACGTAGCCCCAAGACAATGATAGGGCTGCCAAGTCTCGTGCATTTTGGGTCATTTTCACTTTCTCACTGAGTCCAAGCAGAACAAGAAAATAGGCAGAGGGGAACATGCACGTGATAATACGTACATTTACACCCACATGTCAATGCAAGGTACCTGGGTCCTGGCATCAAGTCGAACTAAGATATGGGTCACAAAATTTCTCAAGGAAGTCCGTCAATATTCACCAAATTAGAACATGAACTACAAAAGATCTGATTAGACGCCTTGAACAGGATGCATTGTAGTAAGGCACTGTACCTATGATAACTGTCTTCTGTTAATAACTTGTGGAAAAATTAATGTGTTGAGAGTTGAGACATGAAATTATATGAAGCAGAAAATGCAAAAATAAGACATGGGAAGTGCTATTTCCGGCGATCTGGGAGGTCTATTTTGTCAAAAATTTTCTTGTACGCTCCGCGCCAACTGATGGTGGCGCTCCGCTTAGATGGTATAGTGCCATCAATCACAGGTCGAACAACTTCGGCCCCCCCTTTTCAAAAATCCTGGATCCGCCCCTGGCATGGTTTAAAAGAGTCATTCATTAATTGGGATACCAGGGTATATCGATCCAGTTTGGGGGGACTGCATTTTCCCTTTAGCTCTAATGATCACTCATTACATGATTTTCTCCTCAAACTAAATGTATATGAAGCAGGACTGTGTCCGAGTCCATCTAACCCAAAGTACAAGTCAATTTCGAATCCAGTGACCTAATTTCGGGCCATGTTAGTCCAGTGCGTGTCCGGCCTATTTGATAATGCAACCTACCATAAATGTGGTTAATGTTCTTAACTGCAGCGGCTTAATTATAGGCCATTATTAGGGGTCAATTTCATAGTCTGTCCCACCCAGTTATTTACTTGACAATAGATAACCATTCGTACGCAACACTAGCAATAACAATGAATCTCCAATTTATCATCGCGTAATTTTCATTTTTTTTTTCTGGACAAGACTGGAATCGGTCACAAGTTCAAGTCAAACTGCAGCCTAGTCCGGGCCAGTTCCTATTCCAGGACTTTCCATTCCCGTGCCAATTTCGAGTCCAGTTAAACACGGACTCGAATCCGGATGTGGATCCCCATCCGGACACGCATGTTAGACTCTTAGTCATAAATGGACAAGCCCAAGTAAAATTTTCAGTCGAATTTCAGTTTGAATTAAAACTGGGATCCGGTATAACAAATGAGGATTGGATGTTTGCACTCACGTGACAATTATGTTCAATTGAAGAGTTGTGAAACTAATGTACAGCTTCTTGCATTAAAGTATGTTTCAAAATAAACCGTTGGAATGACTGTATTATTTATATGCCCTTTAACCGCTATTTTGGTGTGAGTATCTTTGCCCCAAGGAACCGTCTTCGTTTTGCCACGTTCTTAAAAATATTATAAATGCTTCGTTAAATTAAACGAAACCAGAGGGTAGAGACTGCTGCGCAGGCTTTTTTTATTTTTCAAAGGTTTCAAAAGTTTGGATATGGCCCGTTGTTTGCACAAGAAACTTGAGACGTGTGAGAGAAGAGGGCGCGCTAACGATTATTTTCAGAAGCATTGCAGCATACGTCTGTTCTAAGAAAATGTCATGACTCTTTGGCAACATGCGCGTAAGAGGAGGTACAATCTCCATGACCAGTTATACGAGACGGTTTTGTTGCTCATAATAGGATTTTTGCGATGTACCGTGCACCATTGGTCGAAAAGAAACATGCATACCCGATGGACCACGGAAATCAATAATATTTTGAAGAAACCACAGCGTCAAATCTAGAAAATAAGTATTTTCTATTCGTTCTGCTCTGTACAAGATAAAAAACAACGAAAAGTCATTAAGCCCACCCTTATACCGATAAGAGTATTAAAAATGTTTAGCCGGCCATGGACAATTATCGTTGCATCACCTTTTAAAAACCCTTCAGCTTATAAAACTTCTCAAAGCTTTCCTTGAAATGATACCTCCATGCAACGCCACCTTCATGCAATTATAAGCATTTATGTGAAAGTATATTCTTTTACGACTCTCAAAAATTCTCTGAATTAGCGATTATTGCATAAATCATGAAAATTCCACATTTCACTCATTCCAGATTGAAACTTGGACAAGCTATGTCGCCGTGACGATGGACAGTTTTCTTCATCGGGTTGCCCAACTGGGCAGAAAGAAGCCATTCTCTTTACACGATTCTAACTACTTGGAGACTTCTCTCGAGCGGAATTTGTCCACCTTTAATTTATTTTTTCTCTCACTTGGAGAGACCCTAGGATTTGGTATCTTTCTCGTAAACGGATACATATCAAAAGAGGTAGCTGGTCCGGCAGCTTTCATTTCTTTCATTTTAGCGGGGTTGCTCGCTTTCATACCGGGTGCTTGCTACGCCGAGTTCGCATCAAAACTACCCCGTATGGGTTCGGCATATGATTATATCTATGTTACCATCGGTGAGTTTATCGCCTTCCTTGTAGGTTGGAATCTTATTCTAGAATTCCTCCTGAGAGCGGCATCGATGGCACAGATGAGTAGCTACACTTTAGATCAACTCCTTGACAACCAAGTTGAAAGGTTTACCATCGATACTTTGCAAGGTGGCACTGCTTGGAAATATCATTATATCGTCAGTTACCCGGATGTTCTGGCATTTTTGTGCGTTATAGCTGCTCTTACTGTTGTACATTTTGGTTCAAAACTTACCGTCAGAATTGTTACAGCTTTCCTCATTTTTAAATTGGTCGTGGTGTGTTTTGCTGTTTATCTCGGAATCGTAAGCGTCGGTGGGAATAAGGGTGGTTTCCAGGCCGGCTGGTTCCCATATGATCTTAAAGGAGTTATCGCTGGTGTTCTGCCGTGTTTTTTCGCCATGACAGCGTTCAATACTTTAGGAACGATGGGAGAAGAAGCCAAAAATCCTCCGAAGAGTGTGCCTCTCTCGGCAATGACGTATATTGTAGGCAGCGTTGTGACGTACGTTCTGAATGCTATTTCACTGAATCTGGTTGTTGCTAAGGACAATATAAAAACGGGGGAAGCGTACTTCGAAACTTTTAGTGTTTCGGGCCACAGAGAGCTTCAATGGGGAAAATACGTAGTTGGTATAGGAGCAGTTTGCACTACCTTTTCATCAACGGTCGTAAATATATTTTGTATCCCAAGAATTCTTCTGGCAATTTGTAGAGACGGCCTTTTCTTCCCCGTTGTTGATCAAAGAACGATAGGGGGCAGACTTGCGATTCGACAGACGGTTATGTTTGGAACAGTCGTTTCGCTTGTAACTATGTTTATTAAGGTAAACGCTTTTTCTCAATTTCAATCGGCGGGAATTTTGTGCACATATATTCTTGTTGGCGTTGGAATCATTTTATTACGATACACACCGTGTACAGCGAGCATCGAACGAAAGGCAAAATTAAGCACGGACGACCTACCAGAATTATTCCGGGAAGGGGTAGGGGAGGGGGAAGATGAGGATGAGGTGGGAGAAGTTGATGACACAATGCTTAACGATGGAGATGAAGTTTCTCAATCGCAGGAAGAAAATAAAAGTGACGATGACGATTACGAAAATTCGACGACAACTTCTTGGATTGACCCTTCCGAACTGATATCGATATCCGAGTATCCAGATAGTCGTGAAGCTCGGTTGGAGTCCGAGCTCGTCCGATTATTGCCGACGGATGACGAAGATGATTCCGAAGAAAGAAGGTCAAAGAAGAGACCCCAAAACATCGGACCATGCATACCCGGCACACTTAAGGAACGAGCACACGACTTTTTTCAGCCGCTTGGGCGGTTTGAACCAGGGGCAGTAGTTGCTACTTGTCTGATGGCGTCGATTGCATTTCAAGTGGGCGCAATTGTTGTGGCAGTTAATACAGGGAGAAGTTTTCTGGAGAAGTCCAAATTCTGGTTGCTGGTCCAGACGTTTCTGTTTGCTCTTTCCTTAATGTCAATTGTTCCTATTTATCTCCATCACAAAAGGAAGAGACAGAAAAAGACATTTGAGGTAAGTTTAAACTGTTTGCGTACTTCACGACCAACGGTTTGCGAGTGCATCTTATTTATCGAGGTTGGCCTACCTGCGAAAATGAGAAACTCGCAAGGTGGGAGACTGTTCACTGTAAATGATCTCAATCGCTCACAAGATTTAAAACTTAAAAATTCCTGCACCTTCTCAAGCGGTACCTGTTGGTGGTCAGTCGATCGGCAATTCGCTCACGAAGTGTATGGGGTGATCGCAAGGAGTATAGCAATTCGGCCCAAGCTGGAAGTCGTTGTAGAGAGCGTTTGCGATCTCTCACATTTGCGATGAAAATCGATCATTTTGGTGCTGCCGGAATACCCTAAACGCATAGTAGGTGTTGTCAAGGGCCGCAAGGTTTTGGATCCCTGAAAGTTTGAAACATAACATTGGGGAAGAGTCCGTGGGGCCGTTACCCTAGGGTAGGTCCCCTTGAGTTATTAGTGCATAAAGGGAGGCCTTTCAGGTGGTTAATCTGGCAATGCTCTCATACTGGAACCAACAGCGACCACTGATTTCCTTTCCGATAAGCGCGCCAGAATGTGTAGTCGAAAACCTGTATGATCGCAAGGTCAAACGTAGCTTGCGGAGCAGACTCTGTAGCAGCCTTCCAAAAGATGGCGCTCTATCAGAAATCATAATACACCCACTGTATATATTCTACATTGTATTGCACTAAACTTCGTCTGTGTACTGTTCATTAACATTAGGCAAATATTAAGAATTGTACTTATAGCTGATAAAACTCAACAATAGCCTGCTTACAGCAGGCTAGGTCAAACGTCGAGTGATCAGTTTGATAGCTATAAGTCACTAAAGTAGATGATCACCGACACACGCAACAAAATGCGCTCTCATAAGCGTACGGAACCACCTTCATTTATAGGAGGCATGAAAACTTCTGCCCGAAATTTTAAGCACGCATACTTATAAAAAATAGCATACACTTTGCCACAAAATTAATTTTCTTCTGCCCGATTGAAGTGGGGCCACAGTCCCCAGCTCCTCCCCCCACCCCCGTCTCGTATACCTTTGTGCGCTGCCAAGCACTCGGAAACTGACGGTGGCAAGGTAGGCAGGAAGGTCAGGAATGTGTGAGCGAATCCCTCCAAATGCAAATTTTGATTTTAGACAAGTGGTTTGAAAAAGAAAGCGATGCCCCGTCGCCACTTCCGACGTGCGATATCGCCAACTGCGTAGACAAGCAGGACATACGCCTACGGTGAAAAGGGCTGACAGTCGCTTTGCTTAACATTCGATGTTTCGAATTTTCGTTACCCAACGCTGACTTTGCAGGATAAATTAAAATTATTCTGGTATTTAAGTAATGAAAAAAGGGGATGGGGTATTGTGTGACGACGTTCACTGGGCACCAAGGGGCTGTAACTCAAAAAAAGTTTCAGAGCCTCTGTGACAGACTCCCGATAGTCGTCCCAGGGGCGACTTGTGGTGGGTCACCAGTTACCCACATTGAAGGAGGTGCCAATATTTGCAAGTCTTAATTTGACCTTCTCCATTGAATGATATATCAGGTTTACAATGCAGTGAGATTCCAATGGTCTCAAGTAGGATGTAGACATGAGCATCAACCCAAAGTGGAAAGTGGGACGCACACATCAACGAATGAAAATGGATGAAAATATAGGACTTCGCGGGGATTTTGTCCCCAACATTTGAAAGTGGGACCGGTCCCCTGTCCCCCACAATTGACGCTCACGGGTGAGGTAATGCATTCTGAGAGATAACTTTTTACTAACTCTCGAAAGACATACCACTGGCGCGTTTTAAGGGGGCATACCCCCTCACCTCCGTGGCCAGTGGGGGAAAATCACTCACTTGGGGGATTTAAGGTGAAGGGAAGGGAGAGAGAGATTTAAGAGACAGAGAGGGAATGAAGAGACAGGGGAAGCATCCCAAACTTAGAATTATCCAACCGAATGATACGGTACTATTCTGTCGTTAAGTCGCACTGGGCAAGGAAAGTTCCTTCCCTCCACCTGTGGACATCCAGCCCGTGACGCAAGTACTATTAATTTTCTTTCGCACTTCGCGCGTGTTTCGGTATCCGATAATGGCAGTCTATAAAATCAGTCTAGGTAGGATACATGATGAAACAAAGCACAACTGCGGTGACAAATTTGTCAAGATGGTGGAGAGTGCAATTTTCTGCATCATGGCGTGTTTAGGATGCCAAATATCTTCCATACGGGTGTTTCGTGCTTGAAAGTCTTCTCGGTGAATCTATTCTCCTTTTTTTGTTCGTTTCTTTACTGGCGGCATCTAATTTGCGCGTAACCTTGAGTCTGATTTCAAGTCCGCCCAAAAATATTACTAAAGAGGGAGAAAAATAAAATTTTCTAAACACACTCTTCAAAGTCTAGTTAGACGTAAAATTGTAGTAGCAAGTTTGTTTTAGAAATACAATAGGCCCTACGATTTCTTGCAATCTTGGGATATGGGGATGCCAGATTTTCTCTCGGTAGTCGGTGATGACAGCCTTTTAGGTTACGTAGGTAAGAGAATGATATAAGCAGAACTGTAGTGAGAAATTCTTGTCAGTGGCTTTGAAATGCGATTTCCTACAATCTGGGGGTGGGGGGAGTGGGGTTGTGGGATGCTCTCATACTGGCGACCCACGCATGACACTATAGACACAATGCAGTGAGTTACTAAGTGCGGTTGCTTGCAATCTGGGGCGATTGGAATGCCATATTTTGTGACCTCATTCCTATTTCATATATATATATATATATATATATATATATATATATATATATATATATATATATATATATATATATATATATATATATATATATATATATATATATATATATAAATATATATATATATTTTATATATATATATATATATATATATATATATATATATATATATATATTATATATATATATATATATATATATATATATATATATCTTGAATGAAGAAGCCGGAAACCAACGATTATTCTCGAAATATGCCAGTAGGATCCAGCAACGGATTCACAGACCACACCAAAAAAATATTAATATGATTGAAAAGGAAAATGGTGGTGGGAGTCAACTAACGGCAAAAAGATGGAAAATACAGCAACCAAGTAGGAAGCTTTCGGTATTTTATTCAACCTTCCTCAGCCTTATAATGATCAAGCGTACAAACACTTCAAATAGGAGTAAAAGTAAGAGAGGTATTAAAAGGTTAAAGTTTGAAAAATACAAAATAAATCGGTGGAATAAAACATTCTTGACGTCTGGCACCATCGAAGGTTACACAATGGAACAAAATAACAGGCCAGAGGAGTGAAAGCAGTCGTTAAAAGGTAGATAAAAGGATTAGAAGATAGGCTGAAAGGGAAGGAGGGCAAGCAATTAGCGTAAGTAGCTAATCCTCTTCATAGAATTAAATTCCTTCCTTTTGTTGAGCCCAAAAGGCAGGCGCGGTTTTACGGGGGGGCTTTGGGGGCTCAAGCCCTCCCAAATTCGCTCAAGCCCCCCAAAAAATTTTCAGAGGTTGTGTTATGCTATATTTGCGTGTACTGAGAAAAACAAAATTGCAAAATACACTTGTGCACATCTTGGTCCAGTTGATTTAATTTGTCAAGGGAAACTGTCGTCTGTCTCGAAATCACATAATAGGTTCACAATCTCATACAATGGAAGTTGGGTCAGATAAGTAACATCTATGATAGTATGTACGTACATGTAAATCAAGTTAACGGATTAATCATCTGTTGGAAGTTCAAAACGAGTCATTTCGTCGCTGATCTCGTCAAGCTATACTAGCAGTCCTTTTAAGCCAAATCTACAGGCCGAATCGTTCTTTCCATTAATGTGAACAGGTACAGTTGCTTGTATTTCTCAGTAACGTTTGCTACATTCTTCCAAATAAAAAAAAAATATATGCCTGTATATACGTTACATCTATGTCATGGTCAGGGGCAGTGCCACTCGGGGGGAAGGGAGGCCTATATCTGATCCATATAGTTAATCCAGAGCTTCCAAGAGGCCATATTCCGGTTTCTATCAGCTTCAGATACGATTTTATAATGCACAAATGAAGCAAGGCAAATTTTCTTAATAGTTCGAGAATATTTCTGTGGACTACACGCACGTATTTTTGCGTAAAACTTTCCCCGACTAGAAGGCAGTAATGTGTCCAAAATGGGACTTCAGGAGGTTTGTTGATACATACCCGTAGACAAAAAAGGCTCCTATTTCACCTAACCAAAAATATTAAGAATGTTTTGAAGCCATATGATTGGGTCCAAAAATATCCCAAAGACAACACCATTTTTTGCATCTAAGCAACCTTCAAGTAACCAAAATTTCTCAAAAAACCCCTCTTTAGACCTGTCCCCTAGAATAGCCCCCTTTTACCCAACCAAAAATTAGAATTCACGAAGTTATGAACATTTTCCAGCCATATATCAGTCAAAACTGTCCCGAAGACCGTACCATTTTGCATCTTAGCAACCTTAAAGTAATTTCTCACAGGAGAGGGGAACACCCCTCCCTTCAGACCTCTCCCCTAGGACCTCCCTCTTTCCCCCAACCAAAAATTAGAATTCACAAAATTATGAACATTTTTAAGTAATATACAGTATATCAGTCAAAAAATAACCCAAAGACCGCACCATTTTGCATCTTAGCAACCTTAAATTAGCAAAAATTTCTCAAAGGGAGGAGAACACCCTTCCCCTTAGACCTCTCCCCTAAGAAAGCCCTCTTTCCCCCAACCAAAACTTGGAATTCACAAAGTTATGAACATTTTCCAGTCATATAGTCAAAAATTACCCAAAGAACGCACCATTTTGCATCTTAGCAACCTTAAATTAGCAAAAATTTCTCAGAGGAAAGGGACACCCCTACCCTTAGACCTCTCCCCCAGGACGGCGATCACTCAACCCACGGTCCCCTATCAAAATAACCTTCGCCGTCCCTGGTTATGGTATTGTTTTTTATTATCATTAGTTTCAGCGTGCGCGTGGCCGATTTTATTTCATTTATTTGTTTTTAACACCATACAGGTATACAAGCATAATATATATATAATATTTACATCAATTTTGAATAAATCTCATACGATGTGAAGGAAGTAGAACAAAAAACCCTCACGGGCTTGACGAAGTGCTCTACTCCCTAAGGCGATAGCAAAAAAGAAAAGAAAAGAAAAAACAAAAGCTAAACAAGATACTTCACTAACCCCCCCCCCCCCCGCACCATCATTGCTTTATACATGGCTACGAGTTACGGGTCTGCTTTCGCACAATAAAGTAAAGCAAGGCTCCTGAAAGTTGAAAGTCAATAAGTACTTAGATATAGTTTGCTTAGGTTATACCTGAACGATCTGAAGCTTGGACTATCAATTACAGTCTTGGGTAGGGTATTCCAAAGATTAATAGCACGATGCCGAAGGCTCAGTTGAGAATGAGATGTGGGATAAGCAGTATGCAGAAGAAGCTGAGGATTACGTGTATTATATCCGTGAACATTAGTACTGGTTGTGAAAAAGTTGGAGAAGGCGGGTGGTAACATGTTGTGGGTGAAGCGATACGTGAACGAAGCTATTCCTAGATTGATAATATCGTTAAGTTTTAATAAGTTCAACATTTTGAAAAGAGGATCAGTGTGATCACGTGGACCAGAGTGACAAATATGTCGAACAGCCCTTTTCTGTAAAAGAACAAGACTATTCAAGTTACACTTTTTGGTACTAGACCATACGCTACTGCAATATGTGAAATGCGGATAAACTAAAGTACAAGGTACGAAGGACACTTCTGGGAAGGATGTATTTAAGCCTACCGATAATACCGACTCCTTTTGCAACATGGGAGGATAAATAATGAATGTGTTCATGCCAGGTTAGTTTGGAGTCAATAATTACTCCTAAGAATTTAATTTTATTAACTAAGTCAAGTTTGTCACCGTTTATATAAATGTTGAAATTGTGATGATTGTTACACTTATAGTTATTAAAAACCATAAACTTTGTTTTACTGATATTTACGGATAGCTTATTTACCGAAAACCAATTACAGTAATTTTTAAGTTCAGTACAAACAGATTTTCCAAGCGATCAGGGTCGTCATCAGAGAAGAAAATATTTGTATCATCAGCAAATAAAATGAGTGAAGACCTTTGAGAAACAGCTGTTATGTCATTTACATATATAATAAATATATATATATATTTACATATTTGAGAGATTATACATATTTGATAATATTTATATTATCATATTTGATATTATACATATTTGAGAGAAAATTTTATGATTCTTCCGTTTCAAGTCCCCCTAAGCCCCCCTAAAAGTCTCGGTCTAGAACCGCGCCTGCCAAAAGGGTGGATAGAACAAAGTTGAGCCATCCAAAATGCTTCCCGTTTGTTTAACAAATAATCAACGTTACCGGTGCTACGAATTTTTTCAATAATAACAAAACGAATTTTTCTGAGAATATGTGGCTTGGAATTAAAATGAACGGCTAACTCACACCTTGCTTTATTATTGACCATGTCGGATTTATGATTACGAAAACGAACCTTGAAAGGAGTTGATGTGGAACCTACATATTGCACATTACATTCTAGGCAAGTAGCAAGATAAATAACATTGCAACTAGAACAAGTAAGATTGTCTCTAATAGGGTATTTTTTACCAGTTCTCGAGCTAGAAAAATAAACGCATTCATCTAAAAAGTTTGTACACAGGTCACAACGACCTCTAACACATTTAAAACATCCAGATTGAGAATTAATATCATCATTAACATTACTACTTACAGAAAGTTTCGTAATCTGAAGGTGATCTTTCAATGATTTACACTTACGAAAAGCTGGAAAGATTGAATCCTCTGGGAAAACCTCTTTCATTAAAGGGGAACTATATAATAAATGTAGATTCTTACGTATGACGTAACCGATATTGGGCAAGGCAGGGTTAAAATCTAAAATAAGCGGAATTTTACGATGGGGGATCCTTTCCTTAACAGTCTTGTTCAAAAGTTGAGTCCTAGGTACATTGTCTACTTTATCAAATTGTTCTTGAACAAAATCAGGATGATATCCTCTGTTAACTAGATACTCCTTAAACTCAGAGAAACGCTTCTTTAAAAAATCAGGCTTAGAGCAAATACGTTTAAGCCGTGAAGCTATGCTAAATGGAATGCTGGATTTACAATGAAATGGGTGAGCACTGTCAGTTCGGAGGTAAAGGTGGCCGTCTGTAGGTTTTGAGAACACATCGGTGTGTATTTGTCCCTCCTCCAAATGAACTAGAACATCAAGGAACTCTAATTTGGTGTCCGAAGATCGAACAACAAACTCAATAGACGGATAGATTGAATTAATAAAATTAGTAAATGTACCCAGTGCCTCATACCCATGAGTCCAAATTTCAAAAATATCGTCCCGATATCTCCACCAATTATTAGGTACGAAGGGGCCACGGGAGGTAGCTACTTTATCAATATAAGTCATATATATATATATATATATATATATATATATATATATATATATATATATATATATATATATATATATATATATATATATATATATATATATATATATTGCCTTCATTTTCATTGCTTCTTTTTTTTCAGGTGCCTTATGTACCAACATTACCGCTTATCAGCATATTTATAGATATCGCATTTCTCTTTCAACTTTCTGCTACTACATGGATCAGAACACTCATTTGGTTGGCCTTTGGTAAGTCCATGGACATTAATTATCTGTAAATTAACCAAGCTTAGCCAGGATAGAACAAATTTAAGACGGAAATTCATCCCAACCCAAAGAGAGATCCTGAAGGATTAAAATTTTAGCTTATTTTCACCGGAAACCAGACAGAACCAAAGATTAAAGGGAACATTAAAGTATAAACTTTTAAAATTTTGTTCGTACAGTTTCCACTAGTCTTTTAAGCTCAGTTACCATTTTAACAGCCTATTTAGTCAAGGAGAAACAATTTGACATTTTCTTCAATTAATTTGAAAGTTTACAGGGCACGACTGTTTGTGATGTCCTGTATGTCACGAAGGACATAAATGATCCTTGACGTATGTTTCGTCATTTTAGGGGTAAATTAACAAAAAGTATTTCTAAGAAAATTCCTACCAACTGTGTCGCACTTCAGGCGTAAACCTGAAACTACTCCCAAAGGAGATACGAACCCTGTAGAGATACGGGACTTACATCAAGAAAGCCTTAGGGTCCTGTGATAGTGTAAGGTAGATCGAACTGTTTGGAACAGGTTCAACATAGCCAACTTTTACTAACTACATATAAAGCTTTATACAACTGCCGTCTGCTAACTACGCGTGGGTATTGTTGTCACATAAAATTTTTTCTTTCACCTTTTGGGAATGTTCGTATGTAAGAAAAAACTTTTCAAGCGTTCGAAAAGTTGTTTTCGTGCGTACGAAAAGATTTTTGAACCTTCTAAGAGTGTTTTTCGTACTTACGAAAAGAATTTTGGAACGTTCCAAAATTTGATTTGTTTTAATCAACTTGGCAACAATACGCATCCGTATAGCCAGGGGGATGGTAGGAACTCCCTGGTATAGCTAGCAATAAAGGTCTACCGTTTTTGTTTTCCAGGAGTAATGGCATATGCGACGTACGGATACCTCCACAGTTCGCTCAACTCAAATAAAAACTTGAACGCAGGCATAAGGTATGACGTCTCACCACACCGTCTGTTGTTTCGGAAGAAAAAATACGAAACAGTGAAAACGTATCAACAACTTAACAGAAGTTCGACGGCTTCTATGGAATAAAGCCATCCCCCCAAATGAGAATATCTAGAACGGAAGATATTTATTACCTTGAATGCAGTAATGTAGAAGTCGATGCGTTATTACAGCACACTAAGACTACGATGTGTAACACAGTCCAAAAGAATAAGAAAAGGACCCCTCTACTTTTGCGAGGAAAACTCTAATTATTAGTATAGGAAATAACCATAGAAAGTGACGTCTTGCCTTCTGGACTGAAGACACTCATCTAGCTCTCTGTACGGCAGCAAAGCAACGGCGCGTAATACAAACAGTACGGCGTTGCTTTTGCCACAGTTATTGGCAGAGAAACTACAAGTTTTCAAGTAAGGTGTATATCAAAAATCACACTTAAAGCATTATGACTTATCTCGATTGAGAAAACTACTCCTAATAATTACGAAAAATGTATAAATGACTTGACTCCCGAAGTCGAACGCACACTGTATTCTTATAGGTTAAGAGAGAAACCAATCATCTAGCTTTTTGCTGTACAGGGGAAGCGCCCTCCCTTTATGTGGCTTCACTGGTCAATTAAACACGCAGTAATACACTGTGTCAGCGTTCTCCCTTACTTCAATTTCTATGAAAGTAACCAACTAAAAATTCCTAAGTGTACAGAGGGACGCCCTCACAGCGGACAATTAACTATGGGTTTTTTCAGACTGGTGACTTTGACCTTGAGCAAACTGAACTTAGACCAAGGACTTAAATTTTCGACATAGGCCTAGATTCCAAGAGTACGATTATTTTCCGACACACGAAACCCTAATACTCTCACCTGAACCCAACACTTCTAACAGTGACCTTCGTGTAGACTTATCGGAACAAACGGGACTTCGTAATAGGGAACAGTCCCCAAAGAGTATAGATGAGCCCAATGGTGGAGGGCAAATTGGATAGTAAGGAAAGTGAGGCTTTCATGAGTAACTGATATAATACGGTACTTATTCAACCGTCAGCATCATATTCGAAGAAAAACTGTGAAAGAAATCACTTGGGCATTTGTAAAGTATGTAGAGTAAATGTGTGAAAAGACCATGGAATTTTAATATAGGCCTACCGTGAATTTAATTACAGTTTATCGTCAAAGACATTTTTCCGCTTCTTCAATTATTGTTTTTGTAACTTATCATACTTTTAATATCTCATTAAATTTTTCCGGGAACATCTTCTGCAACGTTTGGCCCGCGGCGAAGCCGTTGAAAGCATTTTATCTTCAAAATTGCCGCGATCATTGCACTGAAATAGCGTATAATCATGGTCAGTTGCGGCTCAAAAGAAAGTAGAGGGAGCCTGGCGGGCATTTTCCCCAGTGGTTCACCAGGGCATCCCCCTAACATAAAAATATGCATCTGACACACATATTGACCCTTATGACTTCCTCTGTCCTCCCGCTGTCGGGTCCCTACGTCCAACTTTCAAAACCCTAGTGCCCCAAAGATCATGGCAGTCTTCCACCGCTAAGTACTTTCCATCCGCATTGCATCTCTATGCCAGAACGCATTCATTGGTGGCGCCAAGAGGGAGAGGCTCCAAAGATATTACAAGCATAGATTCCAAACTTAAAATGGCGCGTTGACTCCCCATGGAGGCCAATATATCGGGGCGGAAGTGCTGATCACTGCTCAGTCGTTTTGGACACGAACAGGCAAATGAATGTCTTACAAAAGCATTAATACTTGTTATTTCGGAATGTTGTTGACTGAAGAAGTACTACGCTTCAATAAATTCCACTTGAACAAGAATAACTTATTTCTTCAACGCAGTATTCCACGTATTTACATTTGAACATGAACGCACAATGGCTGATTTAGCAAGTTCATGGACATTCATTGGTCAGTTTCTATGGTATCTTCAAGTGACGCACTTTTATATGCGCGTTTAATTACTTACCCGCTCACAACGGGAAAGCAACTAGCGCGTTTGTTTCCAGAGCGCACAGAACTGTGCGTCAGGTATTCCGGATAATACACAGAGAAATGTATTCTGCGGGTATAGAACGCGTTGTAAAAGTGCATGTACGCTAACCTGTTTTAACAATGAAATTTTCTGTGACGCGTTCTTATTTTATACGCAGATCGCGGAATAGAATGGCGCGCATGTCAAATTTACACTTCCGCCCCGATATATGCGTCTCCATGAGGAGTCACTGATCGTAACAGTGTAGGTATAGGAGTTTGGAATCTATGCTTATAATATCTTTGAGAGGCTCTGGAAAGGCTGCCCCCTATCAGGGAAGTTTTCCGATTTCGTCGGGGAGCCGTAATGTGTACAATAAATTATGTAGTTCCCGACGATGCCCAGTCGTCCCGACGATTGACTTGATTTTACTCAAAATTAGGTCAAATCCTCCAACAAATAGCCCGAATTTTCCAATGTTCCTTACTAAACCTAATTTTGCCACTTTCTTAAAAACAAACCAAAATTTACTTCAATATAGAATCCCAAAGTTTTGTTTTCGACAAGTAACCTTTCGGTATCAGATCCCCCTTGTCGTGACTTCGAGTTACTACCCCCTTCCAACCCCAACCCCCCCCCCCTGTCGAAGAAATCCTGGCGCCAACTTTTGCAATACGTGGTTTACTGACAATAAACAACAGTTCATACTTCAACATGTATCTCTACCATAAAACATGAAGTAAAACAGCTGCCACAAGTATCTGGCAGTTTTTGTTCTAACTTAGCGGCAGATTTTTCTTCGACAAGAACGTCTGTTAAGATTGCAGAAGGCGTATGCAGCTCCTAAATACCCCTTCCACTGTAACCACACCGGGGTTGGAGCAAGATGGGGACAGGGGCAAGACCGCAACCATGAGGGACGGGATAGGGTCCCCTAGAAAAACATTTCGCCCCTCAGGAAATTAAAAACTACCATTGCATTAATGCATTTACGTACATCTCCGCCCCTGATCTCTCCCCTGCCCCTTCAGTGCCTTGTCTGGCTACAAGCCTAGGCAGGGGAAGGCTGCCCCATTGGCGCCACTCCTAAACCTCACAAAAAATGCTCATAAAATGGAATTAATACCGGTACACTGTCCTCGTCTTTTACGGTAGATAACGTTCACATTCCCTCAGTTAACTAAGCTAAGTAGATCAAAGTTAAAAGAGTCGGACACGAAAAAAGTCAAAGGGATGTGTTTTGTACAAAGAAGATTAAAACAAAAAAATAAAATAAAACAAAGAAAAATAAAAGAAAAGAGGACACTCTTAATTCATGCAGTGACTGGCACCGTCCTAAATTACTGTTAAAGTGGTGATTATAGATCAGCTGAAACTAGAGGACAGATTCATCGTCCTGCACACGTGTCCTCAAATGTCATACCATCTTTAAAGTTGTGGAGGAACATGTCCATGGTATCAACCCCACCATGGTTGAGGTTGTCATCAGGATACTGTGGGATTTCTTTGTAGGAGATTGCCTGACCCAACTCCCCGTGGGCCCCTATGCCCTCACAGCACACCCCCTGCCAAAAACGTAAAAAAATGCATACCCCTGTTGGTCTCTGAACCCCAGGTCAGGGAACACTGCTCTCTTTCTCTACGTAATTAACCATGTAAAATCCGTTAATAACTGTTGTCAACCAGGGCCTGCTGCTTCTTTCCAAACAACAACTGGTGTAGTCTACAACAACTGATGGTGCAAGTCTATTACAGTCTAAAACAGAGAAGAGTGTGTAATGCAGGAGTCATTCAGATCTCTGCTTATATTTTCTTTTAAGACTTTGTCCTTTATTACAATAAAAAATGGAACAAACAAAGAAATAAAAAACAAACAAACAAACAAACCGAACTATTTATGGTACTTTAAATGGAATATTAATTACTTTTTGTATTTGTTTCAAGGAAGTGCTTCCTCGTACAACGTCAACATAACAGAACATATCTGAGGCAAATTTGGCATATCATCATGAGCAGCTTTGGCCGACACGGCCTTCCATACACACATATATACATATACACATTTGTTTATACAAACCTGTTTAATACTTTTACAAATGTTAGAGCAAAGCGGAATTCTATAAACCATTGCACTTATGTTGCTTAATATTCTCTTTAAATTAAGGTTGCTTGGCATTGCAAATAAAAGTAACAACTAAAGCAGTTTGAAGTAGTTTAAATAAAATGGCAATTCAGTTTAATGGCCATGATAACATTGCTAATTTCAATAAATACTTGTTCCCTTGTTCTTCCAAAATATTTAAAAAAAAACCAAATACACACAGAAATACAGGTAGTGCTTGTTGAATTGATTTCAAAGTAAACTCAATTGACAACTGTTGTAGTAAGTAGTCTATCCTGTCCCTCCAATCTTTCTTTCCTCTCAAAGGATGAGCAAATTTTCTCTCAGAGTATTACCATCGATCATGTCTAACCACTCTGTGGGTGATAACTGCACGTATTTACGGGTCTAATGATCACATACTTTTATAGAGCCTTCTGATAAGAAGACAATTGGTTAAAACATTACGAAATTCTTAATTTAAGCTAATCTACAGATTAAGTCTTAGTGCATTTGGCCCTTTTGTAACAAGACACGGCTGCCAAAGACTAACTTATAGAAGGGGAAGCGATTGGCGCTGCAGCTGGAAACTAAAAACATCTGTAATTTTTTTTTTTTTGAATTTTTTGTTTTGAATAATCAGCCCACTGAGATCTCGCATGCATTTCTCACTGACAAGTATATAACATACTATCTAACCTCATTTAGAGAAAAGTTACAGAAAAAAGAGGGCAGGCTCTCTTTTTCCACAAAACTGATACGTGGTGTATTGGGAAGTTTCAGGTACCCCTCAAAGATATTTGCAAATGCGCTGTGCAGAAAGTTTCTGTATGACCATATTAAAACTGGAAAAGAAGTAAAAAATAAACAGAGTATTAACATATTTAAGGGATAAGTCGTGATCTACCCTCACTTAGATCCTCTGGGATCAAAGTCCTCACACAATCTGTACCTTCCAAGTGATATAAGTGTGATGTAGGGAATAAGCAGTGGACCGGTATTCACATGAGTAGCATACGGAATACAAATACCGAAGGGATGTATGGCATAACTATTACCAGTACTTGATAAAATTATTGGTATTTCTTTTCATTATTTTCCTTATTTTGTATTTTTTTATTCCATACAAAAAGAATGGACAACAATGTATCTTTTTCTCTATCACAATTTCATAATTAAAGTATTGCACACCTGTGAAACTTACCTTACTTCCATTTTTTTTATCAAAAAAAAAACTGGAAAACATTCCACCTTATATATACCAAATTTTCATGCAATCAACACACAATAAGCCTTTCGCTGCAAGGAATTGTGGGATGCATGAAAAATTAACAAATCACGCTCACCATACATAGTATGCGAAATACACATAATTTGGCTATAAGACAATTTTTAGAACCAAGAAGGCATATAGCCAAGGGTCTGAGGGAAGGGGATCCCCCTAGATACAGTTTTGCCCCCTAGAAAATTACAAATGACTATTGCCTAGTGCATTTTAGCATATATTGCCCCCTAAAAATATTTTGCCCTCCTCCTCCATTTTGGTACTTTGTCTAGATATGGGCCTGTGTAGGCTGTGTAGGGCCTTCAAATGAAATGGATGTCTCAACACAAAAACCTTAGACAGTGTTAGTATTAAGGAATTTTTACTTTCAGGCCTAGTGCCTGAAAACATATCTAATCTGAGCCTGGTACTAACCCTTCCATGTGAGGTGATAGTGTCAATGATACTCTGTTCAGTAGATCTGAACTCATCCACAACCCCTTCCTGGTTGTAAAAACATGAAAGCGCTTTCTACTTCATCATTCATTCACCTTCTGTATAATTCCAGCACGAGAAACTGTCAGAGTTGGTTGGTGCAGAGACAGCAGAGGAAGGGGGGGGGGGGGAGGTTCTCAGTAAGTCTTCGCCTCACAAGGTAAGGAGAGACATTCTAATCATTCTTTTTAAGGTATAATTTATTTCTAAGATACAAGCTACTTACACCAAATAGTAACAATCTGTTCTAACCGGAAGCTCTTTGGTGGCAAAATTATGGTTTCTCCACTGTTTGGTTTGGGGGATGGTTTTCCCCCTGTCCCCAACTTGTGCCCTTACACAGAAATGCAAACTAATGATTAAAGCTCTGAAACTATCCTATAGCTGACATTCCTTAAGGAACAGACAAATAGTCCTCAAACTGAGAGAAGTAAGCAAGCTATCCTTCTAAGATGATGACTTCTTCTTTCAGTTCAATTTTTACACTTTCAAATATGTTTTGCACTATTTCAAATCAAAAGTGGATGAACACTCAGTCCTGATCCAATGACTCAAAAAACTTTTTGGTTGCAAGCTCATTTTCCTCACTGAAATCTTCGCTGTTTCTCCAAACAGCAAATGTCTCACAGGATATTACGTCTTCATCATACAAGACTTCACACATTGTTCGAAGGACACCTGTAAAGTTAAAACATGTTTTATGAAAATAGTACTTTTCATTCTAGGACATACAGAGGGCAGGGTTCACTAGATCTAAGGTTCACTAGACTAAAAATCCTAACTCTAAACTTAATCCTAATCCTAATCACAATTAAGCAAACCCTAATCCCACCCGAGGCAATACTTATCCTTTTCCTAAACCAATTCATCCTTCATCTAACCCGAATCATTACCCTAACTCTTACCCAAGTAGATTTTTGGTCAAGCAGATCTTCCTCTACTGAACCTTTGATCTAGTGAGCCTTCAGTCTACTGGATATCCACACCCCATACAGTTGTGGGATAACCAAACACCGACCGATCGAGCTAGAATCTCAATAAGAAAATATGAAGGTTAGGATTTCTCCCTATTTCCCATACTTTTAAATCAGCCATTTACTAAGAAGGAAGTTAAAAACTGAAATATTTCCCACAGATTGGTGAAATCCTGTCAAAGTTGGAAGTATCCCTCTCTCTTTTCACTATCTAGTGCACACTGTGATATTTACAAAGGTTTATATAATTCACATTTATCAAAAAAAAATCTGTTAAAGGATTCAACAGATTTACTTCCATATTAAATCTCCATTAATGACACATAATCCCCAGTGCCTCCCAGCATCATCAATTAAAGTTACCAAAGTCTATTCTATAGGTGTAAGTAGCAGGGCCTGGGGGGGGGGGGGGGGGGCTGGGGCTTTAGCTTTAGTCAAAAAAGGGAAAGGGGGAGGGGGGTAGATTATGCTTCTGCCCCTCTTTTCAAGGACAAAAAACAACTTTAATATTTTTACCCTCTGTGAAATACAGCAAATTTTTCAAATAAAATACAACTTTTTCAAGAAATGTACCTTAAAAAACTACACAAAATAAAGAATCAAGCTGCATGAGAGGATGTTCAAATATTCCAAAATTTTTTGAAGGGGAAGGAGGTTTCTCCTTCCCTCAGACCTCTCCTCCAGCTAAGGACAGTTTCCTGCAATTACAGTCTATTCTAGACTACCATGTTTGTCACTTCATAATAAAAATTAACATCAGACACCTTGCAGATTGACAAATTATAAAATTTCAATTCTCCTGCTATGACATAGGATAACAGGAGAATGAAATTTCTCTGCTAGAAGGATATGGTGATTTGACTCCTCATAGGATGGAGAAAATATGCATTTGGAGGATTAAATTGTCACCACCATGTGCCTTATATACAGAGTCATTTATTAGATGTTTATAAAATATGTAACAACTTTTAAGTATCATGTCTGAGAAAGAAAAGTAAACTAAATTTAAGGATGTTTTGCTCAGAGAAATTTATTAAGATAATAAGAAACATGCTTGATACTTTTAGAAGAATATGCAAGGATGACTATGACTAACCTCTTGGGTTGCCAACACTAGCGTAAAGAGCCTCAACCACTTGTAATGCTATCATTTCAAGATCCTTGTTTCTTCGGATGTACCTCTGAATCAGAACTGATCGCCTCTTTAGTAATTCACGTTGGCACTTTGTGTATGGACCATCATCCCCTGTAATAAGTAAAAATAAGAAACAGTCAAATACAAGTGGAACTTAACAAACTTCCACAAAATAACGACTGTATGGTGGTATGAATTAAGTGGCAAATCTGGTGCAGCAGTGGGCACTAAGGGTGGAAAGTAAAGCAGTCATCATAATAATGGTTGTATCATTATGCCTCGAATGGTTGGGGTCAATGTTACCCTGCCCTTTCCCCCTTAGCCCAGAGGCAAACAAGGTGGGGAGGAGGGGAGGCTGTAGCCCCTATTTGAACAGAATATTTGTTATTTATGGGCAAAATATATGCTATCTTGAGGGGCATAAATGCTTAAACTTTCGAGCAAAAATGCTCAGCCACCCCCCTCAGCGTAAGTGGTCCTATATGCTTATGCTTCGATTAACCACATACTTTTGAAATTTTTTGTTTCACAAACTGTATTAACTAGACATGGCAACATTTCCGCATGTAGCAATATTTGCCTCCTTTTCCCTTAACCCGTCTTTTGAGAGATTCTGAATTCTCGAATAAAAACCATACCTTCCACCATCGATGAGAGGCAAACAGCCAGTACCAATGCATGGATGAATTCTTTGGTCTTCCTTACATCTTCACCAACTGCATTCTGGGAAGGAAATAATTGTAAATTGTCTTCATATGGTCCATTTCAGAATAACGATATTCTCATAAATTATACATGAGTGCATAAATTATTCTTGGCTGCAGTTTACACAGTGGGCTGTTCCCTTCCAATTTTGCACACTCCACAACATTAAAAGTAATTTTTGATGAATTTTGATGACAATTTTGGCCATTTTGTAATTTTTTAAACATAATACATTTCACATCACATAGACAGGTATGACATTTTAATGCCAGTACACACTATTTAAACCGAGAATGGGTATAAAGCAAGTTCATCCCTCTATACTGTGACACTCCTGATAAAATCTTGCATTTTTACACCACTGCAGATCAAAAAGCAGTAAGCAGTGTTGTCATGCATACACAGCTCTACTAATTACACATGAATTGTACTGAATAGCACAACTTTCCTCAGAGGTTGGATAACAGCTCCTGAGTGGAAAAATTAAGGCCTACTTGCATAAATTTGTCAATCATGGGTCTTGTTGGCATTTTGTGACATGAAATTGTCTGTCCAAGGAATAAGATGGACTACTGAGTGAAATGAGGCATGAAGTGACTGAAAATTTAGCTTTAGCACCAGGTTCACATATTATGCATCCATAGGTGATGTTTCTCTTACCTCACACAGAGCTTGTTCATGTCTACAGTTGTCACTCAGTCACATTCCAGCAATGATTAATGAATTTGTTAGAATGCTTATTTACACATCACTTACATCAAATAGAAAAATGTGCCTAGTTTCAAAGGTATGAACATTTTCTGTATAACAGACACATGGTTTCCCTTTAAGCTGATAAGTCTTCTGACCATGTACTGTAAGATAAATACACTACTTACATCAATGAAGTTGAACACTTCTTTGTGTTGAAGATGGTTGCCTTTCAGCAGAAGCATCAACTCATTCTGAAATTTTGGAATTGAGTAATTTCCTGTCTGCTTCCCTCTTCCATTCTCATCTGCACTTTGACTGGTAACTGAGTTACTCTGTGTAACATGAAAAAGTTGACATTAAACAGTTTAACGTACAGACAGACTGATCTTTTGGGAAAGCTAGGATTAGAAAGTGTAACCAGATTATACTAAACTATTTGAACAATGAACTCGAATCAAACAATAGTTTATTTGTTTGGAACAGTAACTATTTACAAATAGTGGTATTCACACATATCCTGCAGTATGTATTCAAGCCCATTAGCTGGTGTTTCAGTCTCCTCAGTAAATACAGTTTCACCCAGGTACATGTCATGTGACCAGATTGTGCCACAGTTATCCCTTGCTTCACATTTGACTTTGTTCAGGGTTAGCACTGTGGAAATCACAGATAGAACACACTTGGCTGACCTTGTTGATTAAATAATTGGTTTGATATACTCAATATGGAGAGTGTGCTGTACATACTCTCTGTTAATATCATATCATTTTCTTGTCACATCCGCTGTTGAGTTAGGTGTGGTCAAAGTATTTACAATCCAGTAAGAAAGAAAGTCCACAAATTAACAACCTATTTGACTGAACTGCCGTACAAAATCTGCAGAAAGCCTAACAGATTCGAAAACATAATGTAGATAAAAAATACTTGATGTTTTTTTCCTTGCTTAATGGCAAATGAAATCCTGAAGAAAAACACAAAGAAGCACAACTCTCTACTTGTTTCCATACAAGAAAACAGCCTCTAACATTAAAACTGCACTGGTCAAGAGGCATTTACAAACTACCATCATTCATTTTACAGACTTTTCAAACGATCTTTAAGGTACATATGGGTAATTTCACTTCTATCAAGACTCTATGTAGCCAACCAAACAATCAGCTGACCACAAAATGGTACTTACATCCTCATATGTAAACAAACTGGCCACTAGTTGTCAGTGGTCATTGTCTATCACCACCCATCAAACACTCCCATTCTCTGTCTTACTGTACCGCTTCTCGTAGAATACTTTATTCATCCTCATCTGTCAAGAGATGCCTTAGTCAAGGTGCGTTAATAACTTGTTGAGGATAAAGCAATCAGGGTTCAAATTTATTTTTTTTTGGGGGGGGGAGGGGAAGGGGACATTCCCTTTTTGGGGTGGGGGAAGGGAAGGTTTTCTCTGTTTTTAAAAGGCACTATCTTCCAGGTTTTTGAAACAATTATTTAGAAGGGAGAAGGAAGCTATTTGTAACTTTTGGGGGCAATTTTGACTGCTGTGGGGACAACTATTATAGTTTGTTCCCCACCATCCCCCCTCCCCACCCAGTGTATTTCAAACTCTGATATATGTGCTGATAAACACATAATGGTCTGCTAATGGCACAGACTTTTTTGAAGCCAAAGGAGTCGTTTCAAGTACCAAAGACACTTTTTAAAAAGATTGCTACCTTTAATACTGGTACAACTCACCTCATTCCGTTGAGGTACCTGTTTGGGTGGTTTTCTTGCATTCCGTTCTTCCGGTGAAAGAGTAAAATCTAAATCCTCAAAATCAATGAAAAGTAACAGGACAAATAAATCAGGTAAATTCATACTGTAGCAAGCAGCCATTAAAAGTAACAATGAAATCACAGTATTTTTCTGCCCTTCACTTAGTGGAGTAAACATTCAACTCTAACGCAATTAGGTTCAGACATAGTAGCAACACCACCAGAACGTTTTTTACCCTGTCTGTCCACGTGACTTGATCAGACCTTCCTTTTCCTGATTCCATGTTTGGTTTTGTGGAAGTAATTTACCATATGATTATAGATATGTATTGTGTACTGATTCACTCTACACTGCAAAGGATCATCAACTTATTTATCAGACCATGTAGTTGTACAAGTTCCACAAATTATTTACACTTCATTGATTCTACACAGTAGATACTAGAAACAACATTTCCTTCAACTTTCTGAAGCAAATGAAATGTTGCATTTTGCAGTAATGAGTTGAAGAAAAGCTTTTGTCTGCACAATGCTGTAATATTTTTGGAAATGTAGGATAAAACAAGTTATCACTAATGTCACAAATAGATTTGTTGAGATACTTGTAAACCTTTTATCCAAATTTACCAGCTGATAAATAAATTAATTATTAGGACTTTAAAGCTTGCCATGTGATATAGCTTTCATTTACCTTATAAATGAACACTGAATAAGTGCTTAAAATATTTCAAAACAAAAGGTATATCTGCAAGGAAAGTAGCATGTGGAAAAATTTCAGCAAAATTACCTGCTTTCCCACAAAAGATTTAATACTCCATTTATCTGCTATGAAGAGACTCCAACTAAACTTAGATGTATCCCATAATTTTTTAACCTGATAGAGATTGTCCTGTTATAAAGAAAATAAAGCAGGGACTTAGAACACCATAATCATATTAAAATAATAAATATGAGACAATGCATGGCCGTCAAATTTCGTCTAACACTTCTCACTTCTGTCCCTCATATAAAGTCTCCCCTTCCCTTCTTTTCCCAGTGAGAATAGAATACACATATTTGCAACAACCATACATATTGAACTAACAATAAAAAAAAAAAAAAAATGAGTTTGGGATTATATGGAATAACATAAACTGCTATTTTCAGGCATCTACCTAATAACTCAGTTTTCCTTCTACCTGCCTTTGTCTTTAAAAATTGTATGCTTATCGTTACTGTCCCTCCTATACAACCATAGAAAGCACTGACAATTTGACAGTAAAAAAAGCAAAAAAAAAACAAAAAAAAAAAAATGGAAACCATATGTGTGCATACCTTTGTAAAGAAATCAAAGGTCTCCTATCATAGTAATGCATCTTTCACATTTATATTGAAAACATCATTGCTGTTAAGAATTACCATTAGTTTAAAGGGATTATAAGCAGTCATCCCAATTTACTTTGATATATAAGCTAAATCTAACAAATTTCCTCTTAATTTCCCTAACAATGATCTTTCAAGGTGATTCCAAACATAAATATTGAATCCTAAAGGCAACCTATAGGATTTTGCATGAATTTAACAATTCAACAACGACAATATTGTCATAAGATTAAAAAGAACCCATCATTAATTAGGATACCAGGGTATCTAGGCATCCTAATTGGGATGACTGCATTTTCCCTTTAATATGTCAGCATACACTCACCGTAAATTTAATGCATGCTTTCAATATTTCAGCTATGAACACAGCTGCCTTTTCATCGCCAGGAGTTGTCTGTATCACTTCTTTCAAGAACTCCAGACTCTTTGTCCCCCCTGATACCATGGCCCCTATAATTTCTCCAAGGCTGGACCAGTACTGAGATGTGAACTCTGCAATCTGCTCTGTGACAGCCAAATAATCATTCAGCCTTAAATGGACAGATGATTTATAAAAATGAGAGAATGTGGTGTAGAAATTGATTAGAAAATATTTATGATCTAGGGATTGCTGGTTCGGTTTTTTGTTCATTATATCACATCCTTAAATTGAGGGAGATGGATTACCGAAATTGCTTCCTCCACTCAACTATTAAATGGGGACATATGAGCCATCTTGTAAACTAGGCATCGTTTAGTTGTAGTTGTGTACTGGAGGAATATCCAGCCAACAGGTCATTGTTAACTGGGGGGGGGGGGGTAACATGTGCCGCACCTTTGATAACCTTGAATTTATCTAAAGAGTGGGGCCTTATTAAATTTCCATCACATAATAGAAGAAAAATCTGTCTTTGAGGTAATAATTAAACTTCTAAATTTCCAGGAAAATCCTGATTCAAAGGTTTATGTGAAACACTACTCACCCTTTACAAAACTGCTCTTCAGATATCGTACCAGAGCTAAGCAGTTCATGAAAAAGACGACCAATAGCTTCGGAACTTCCTTGATGGCCATCTACCACTCTTCCAATTGAAAGGCGAATGAACATGTGCTGGAGGTGAGGTGTCTGAAGCTTGGTGATGTGAGATTTGACTGCCTACATGGAAACAAATGATATACACTTGAGTTTGAACAGTGTTAATGAGGACGATTGTAAAGAAAATATTCACCAGGCAACTACAGTCAAGCCAACGTGTATTCAGTGAGAGCAGTACTCAGGTTTTTAAGTTGGCTTACCTCAAAAAGTGAAATAAATGTAAGATCAAAATTCTCAATAAAAGATGAAAGAAGAATTCTGTAGACCAAAAGTACAACTTCTGCAGCTTTTCATTCATCACTAGTATTCACCCATTTTGATTGACACCATTGTAATAACTCTTTAAGACTTCTTTCAATAATACTTACATACCATTTACACACTTCTTTGAAGTAAAACAGGGAGAATAAAGAAGAAAAAATAAGATAAAGTAGAACTTCAAGAAAAAAGAGGAAGTATGACAAAGGATAAAAAAGTAGTAGAAAGTAGGATAAGTAGGAGTAACTGGACAGCCTGCTGGTCTCATTAATACAATATATTTTCAAAAGTGGGGCCCCTTGCAAAAGCTTGTACCACAATTTGTTAAGTTGGACGTTGTAAAACATACTGACAAGTCTCCCTTCCTATACACTCTGCAATGAAATCCATAGGAATAATGTTGGTTTTCAAAACTCTTAAACCCCCTCCTTGTATGGAAATTATCACAAACACTTATTGGAGATGAAACAAATTCAGCTTCTTTAAGTTACAAGGAAGTGAGATTTAAGATAAAAATGGGAAATTGTTTTCAAGAACAGACTTACTTGAGAGTTGTTTAACTTCAGATATTGCCCTAGGATACTTTCTACTCTGGTCTCATACTCCTCTTCTGAAAGAGATGGCTCACTTTTCTGTGTAGAAGATACTGGGGTGAAAGAGAAAATGTATCAACAAATGTATCTATGAGGTAAACAAGGCTACTATATTCTAATTCGCACACCGAATAAAAATTTGAAATCCAAGATCTTTGATTCCAGACCCACTGCAGACTAGGATCACAGTTGTTGTCAGCTAGGCATTGCACATGGATTTCAGCCCATCTTCCAAATAGTGATCAGAGGTGACCCTCAAAACTGGCCTCTCATTTCCACATTTAAAAAGTATTTTCAGGATCAAGGTAACACCATACCAGTAGCATCTTAAAGGCTGCATAAATTAAGCACCTTAAGGTTTGCTAACAACAGCTGGAGTTAATTTGGACTTCTTTGTGCATGTACTCCATCTTAGGAACAGCTGGGACTTGAGAAAGAGCATGGAGTCAGGTATCACTTTCATCAAATCAAAGTGATTTGGTGTGGAGTTGGGGAATGGATCTAAACATATATATAATCCAAAAAGTTTTCTAAGTATCGTAAAAGTTTTTTCTTCCAGAATCACACCACACATTATTTTTCTTTTGGTGTACTTATACCCTTTCTGGACCATCACTGCCATTCGGCGACACCAGCAAAATACCATGGTTGCATTTTGGTGACAGCCACACCAGACATTTTTCTCTGGAGAAAATGAATATGTGCATAGCACCATCACTTTGGAGTCTACGTTCATTGTATAGAGCACACATTTAGCTGTTGCAAGATGTATGGTAAGGTGCATGTTGCTATAGACAAATATGTTCCAAGATAATGTGCACTGAAACTAAGCTAAGGCCTAACCAATAGGCCAACTGTACACTAGCGTATGCACAATATAGGCTGTAGCTATAAGAGGTTTTGGCGAAGGCTTGTTTCTGGCCCCAAGGTTTATGAAGGTAATCAGTATGCAAAATATTTTGGTATCAAATTAAAGATTATTAAATTCTAAACAAAACTTGTGTTTAACACTTTTTTGTAGGAAGGTGATTTCTATAGAAAACAAAGACTGAATTTCCATTCCCATATTCATTACCACACTGTACAAAATCGTTGGTCCTGGGTGAGGGTAGGGTACAGGTGCATGGTCCTGAAAGGGTTAAACTGATAAGGGAACTTTGACTAATTAAAATAAGGTGGGATGCTACAACTTCCTTTCTCTGTCTTCAGTTTTTATCTATTGCCATGGCTGATGAATTCATGTCTAGCTCCTAGTAATGTAGATCTGTTTGCCGGCCCGTATGAATACATGCAGTTTAAACTGTGTACTCCAATGCATTTTATAAGCAATGAAACCAATTTCAACTGACCAACACCTATGGTTAGTGAAAGCGTGAGATCAAAGACAAATTACTGTATTGTGTGCTAATTACTTTATCTACAAACATGAGATATCACTGTACAGTTACTTATTGATGTCAGTATCTTGTCCAGTATGTGATTTGTTCACATCTTTTCAAAGGTTAATTAATTTCCAAATACATGTAGGTAAATAATTCTAGACTAGCGCAGACCTTACAAGGTTATATTTGTCCATATAAGTTCCAATTGTGTAGTTCGTGTGTAACAGTTAATCCAGCTGACCAACCAGGTGGCCTTTGTCAGTGAGGTGTGTGATATAAAAACTAAGAGACTATTATTTGCTAGCAAAATTTGCTAATTATAGTTGTAAAAATTCTGCCTATAAGTAATAACTTGCAATAAATTCAAGGGTATTTTACACTTTTTCTCCACAAATATATCAGTTAATTAAATTTTACAACAAATGGCAACTGTTCAACTTCAGTACCAGTTATTTTGAAGTAAACACAGAAAATATTTGAAATGGGAAAAGGATTGCAATTTACCAGCTCCAAACACCATACAGCAATGGTTTGTCTCAAAGAAATAAGCACATGAGGGTGGGGGGGGGGGCTGGGGGTCTGCAATCCCTTACCCCTAGCAAAAAACTCAATTTCAGGCTAAAAAATCCTTTTAGGGAAAACTGCACCTAAACTTTCTTTGCAAGTAAGGGAATATGTAAAGGCAGGCAAACATCTAAATTCTTTGCTAATAGAGGAATATGTAAAGGCAAACATCTGAATTCCCATCCCCCCACCCCAGCCCATGTGTATTAAATGTCTTAATTAATTCCCATATACCTATGCTCAAAGAGTGTCATATTATTTTACTCACTTCCAGATACCTCTACAGGTGCTGTTGCTGAGGATACCTGCTGTTCCTTTGCTGCTGGTGCATTCTCTTGTTTTGTCTCTTTTCCTTTTGGTCCATTTTTTGAAAATGCCTGGACCATAGCTGATTCTTGCCCCCTAGTGACCTTTGCACCACTTTGCTCATTATACATAGTACATGGTGGGAGTGACTGGCACTTTGACTGGACTTGTGATGATTCCCAGGATCTGATTTAAAGGATGTGTACAAAAGTCATCAAAATTCCTGAAATCTTACCGTTCTAGCATTTAATCATAGTTTATAGTCATTTTAAAATATTGCTAGTAGTAACTATTAATTGGAATTCCTCTCAGTGGATACTATAACAGTAAATACTATATTTCCGTTACACCTCTTTGTCACAATCTCTCTTTGTTCTGACATCTCCACATTTCGACAATTCTACATGAAGGTCAGTGATACAATAAGGTTAGGTTCTAATCTAACCCCTATTCTCACACTGACCTCAATGTAACTTGTCTGAATATAGAGACGTCAGAACAGAGAGCAGTCCCCCTGTATTTCAGAGAGTAATGGAATAAACAGACTTTTGTCATATAAAGCAAAAGTGTATTTCATAAATCTAAAACAAATGCTGCAGTAGAACATTATGACTTCAAATAGGCTACATTCCCATTTAATCTTGAAGAGTCAGTTGCAAAGTGTCCAAAAATAAAAGTTTCCTCATGATTCAAGAATTCTGAAGATTTATGTTGCAAAACTTAAAATTAAAACACTAAATAGACTAACTTTCATCTTTACAGCACATTTAGTATGCTGAGATATAAAATTTTGAAATTTATTCACTTAATTTCAAATTGCAAGACTCATTTGTGATGCCACTCTGGTACTTCTCAGATTGTACATGCATTGCATCATATCTCCCTAAACCCTACTAAAACACTACTTCTGGAACCTAATCCTTGTGTCATTGTACTTTAAAGGGGATATGGCATCCCAAAACCAGGGAGTTGCTAGCAACTCCTTGCCCAAACATATTTAGGAATACCTCTAAGTTCTAAATATAGTTGGTGACTGCACTTTGATTGACATTCATTCAAACAATATAACTCCACTCTAGTTGGTCAACGATGACTTGTAAAGTCAGTTGTGTTTCCAATTAAGCTCACACACATGCAGTTGTTTTTCAATAAATGGCCTTGAGCAATTTAAACTCAGTGCTGGCTACAGTGGCTCTGTCCTAGAGGTTTACTACACTGGTATTCTATGTACAGTTAAAATGGAGGAGGGGTCAGAAGTAAACTATTTTACTCTCGGGGTGAGATTAGAGAGCCTTTGCGTTTAATAAACCAGCCTTCTTCTCACTAACTGCTCCACAAAAAATGGGTTCATTGTTCCAAGGCCAACTGAGCACTCTTATAATACTAAAAGAAAACAAATGCACAAAATTTAAATAGTGCAAGAACAACATTTCAAATTATTGCACAATTTACCACATTCAATACAGTAAGTTGCAACATTTCATATTTCTGCAACAGGAAAATCTTTGAAGATTGAAGTATTAAAATTCACAATGAAATCCAAAGATTCTCAACTCTCAACCTATGTAACTACATATTTTCAAATACAAGCCTTATGCCCTTTAACTATGTCTCTCTATTTTGCTTTAAAATTGTAGGGAGCAATTTATCTCTATTATGACAAACAAAGACATATTTCATAGAATAATTGTTTTACCTGTTTGGGGATTCTTTTCTACATGCATTCATCCTGGCTTCATCGCCATGTGAGGATCCCCCACTGGCAGCTGACAGAAGATGAGAAGATGGCAGAGAAGAGGGTCCATATTCTTCCGTTCTACCTCTTTGGGATATGGCTTCACCTTGCTTATTATTGCCATGACTCACCTGAAAAATAACATTTTGAATACAATTACCGCCAAACAAAAATAAGGAAATCAGGCCTATAACCAGGCTGTTTAAAAGGTGGGGTTGCTTCACTATTTGAGTGAAACTTGAGGCAGAATTTGTAAAATGGATAAATTTACAAAACTGAATGCCATCCTGAGAGTGCTTGAATGCTAATTGGTACAGCATTTTGTAAATTTTACATAAGCAAGGTGAGACTAGATCAGAAAACTAAGATTACTATTGGATGAATAACCCAACATATTATGACATGGTCAGTGATCAAACCCTGCCCCTCCTGGGAAACTTAGCTCATGTCCAAGAGCTTGCACGAGTGGAACAGTCTATTCAGGTGGGGAGTGGGGGAGGGGGGTTGCAGATCCCCACCCCACTCTGCTGATGGGCTGGACTTGAAGAGAACAATCATAGACATTTCATTGGCCAATACAAACAACTTTTGCTACTCCACCAAGTTATTCTCCACAAAGAAATTATGTAAAAGACTATCTAAATTCCACAAATCATTTTGCATGGGAAGAAAACTTGTCCAATGCTATTTTTGCAAACATTTGTTATTTCTTAATTTGCTACCATGGTTAACTATATCCAAAATTACTCAATTTGTTTTAATAGCAGATTTGTGAGTATATTTGTAGATATTTCAACAATCCACATCCTCTGTGCATAAGTAACAACAAGCCCAACTGACTGACACAGCACCTTGGTCAAATAAGCGTGCAATTAGGGACAAATCAATACAAGTTTGGTAGCTTGCAGTGTGTACCTCCAACCTTACTACAGAGTGTGACCCACAGGATGATTTAGTAATGGGCAAGACATTGTAATAACATTCATGCCACCAAATTATCCATTTCAGGGTGCTTCCTGAATCCCACCATTTATGCCAAATGATGGGCATTTACAGTCAGCTGGCTAAGAGATGAGTCATATCCTTTTGCACCTTAGTCAATCATTAAGCTGCCTGTCTATTGATCTATTATATATAATCGTACAGAAATTTCTTGCAAAAGGATGGGCAATTGTTCAAAGTGGACATACAAAATGTCAACAAATAACGTCTTCCAGCTCAATGTGTTTGCAGAAAATATTAATCTTCAGTGAGATGGAGTTAAAGAGAGCTGAAATTTGCAACCTTAAGTTAATGGCCAAGTATGAGTCATGTCAGCATTAATAGCGGTATAAATAAATACCTTCCCCTGAACTACTCCATTAGCCTCTGGAAGACACTGTGCTTTTTTAGTTCTGTGGTTCTGTCTATTCTCTTCTTTGTTTGGAAGGCATCTTTGGTCTAATGAAAAGAAGTATTTTACATATGACTGACACTCTATGTGATTGTTACCTCCTTGTGCACTTCATACATTACAAATATTTGCAAGTGATAGGGATGTTCAGATAATGTCATCATGTATGAACTAAACACCTGTTTAGAACTCTGAACTGATATGATGATTCCTTCTTTCAAAACCAGACTTAAACAAGCAAGAGAATATTTCATCAGCTATGTGTCCAAGCAGTGACATAGCCACACACAAAAAAAAAAAAATTGGCAACAGTGAGGGGAGGGAGCCCCCCAAATATGCCACTGGTTCCAAGCATAATTAACTAAGTTCTTAGCTGAGAAAACATTATTAAACAGTTAGAGCACACCAGCCTAAATTAAAGGAGCATTACTTAAAAGTCACTTTGCCTTGCTCAGCTAGTAAGTAGGACAGTAAAAGATAGAGGAACACTTTATGCTACCACAGACACATATTTTTAATTTTTTTTTAACAATTATAGCTTTCATATTGTTATACTTTTTACATTACAAACAAGTATGTAGACAAATATTCTATTCAGCGTCTTACGTAAAAGAAAGCTTGCAAAGCTCTCAAAGGTTTATTACCACCCCAAAATGTAGTTGGTAATGATGGTACAAAGCTTTCTCTACCTTTGAAAGGAGAGTTTCCTCCCTGAAGCCCACCACTATCTTCAACAATTGTTTTGGCTTTCTCAAGTCTGACTGCCCATTCTCTTTCTCATCTTTCAAACTTTTCTTCTAACCATGAATATCTTCTACTTTACCTGGACTTAAAGTTGTCTTCCTCTGACCAGCAGAGGTGGACAGTGATGGTGCTGGCCTTTCATCTTCTTTCAAAGTATTTTGTGATTCTTTTCTGAAACCAGATGTACCTCGTCTCTCCATGAATTGTCCATTTTCATTATCTAAACGACACTATAATGAATAACATGAATTATGAAAATATTTAAGAAATAATAAGCTCAAAACAAATTTAAATGGAAGAAATCAAAGTTTCAGTGTCTATGTGAACATGTTGATGTAGTCAGCATGCAGTTACAGTTAAAAAAGTTTGTTGCTACCTTCTTCCAATATTATCATATACAATAAATAATTACGTGGTCTTATGACGAATTCAATGGCTTTGAATCATACAAGTACACATACTGTATGTTTGCATGGTGCTGGTGAATTAAATACATATTTGAATTTACATCATCTTCACCCAGGGATCAAAATTCTCCTAACAGTGGGTCACCTGTTGTTCATTAAGATCTTAAAAAATCTCTCGTACAACATATAAAAGTTTCAGTTTATGAAAGGGGAGAGGGCAGCCTTTACCCTAGTCAGGTAGAATATCTGCAATTTTCAGACAAAATGTTTGTTATTTTTGGACAAACATGCATTAAAAATTTGGCAAAAATGAACTGAAAATAGTCCCATATGCTGTGCCTGAAAGGAATGTTGACAGAAGTTTGGACATTTTACATGTTCAAGTACAGGATATTCCGATGGAAGGTCTTTTGGCCTGGTATTACAGTATGGTCGAATTTGAAGAAGGAAACCTCTGTGATATTTCTTCTTGCCCTGTGGATTGGTGGGACTCCACTGACCTAGAAGTAGAAAAAAATTAAAAGTTGAGAACATCAACCTTTTGAAACACTTGGAGATTCTTGTGATTCAGTCACCAAAAGGGGTTGGGTGAGGAAAACTTCCCAGGCCAAACCAAGGATGATTTCTAACCCACCCCCAAAATGAAATTCCATCTGCAAATTATTTGAACTTGTCAGTGTGGGGTTCAGCCAATTGAAAAGTAGTTTTTACCTCAAACTTTCATGGTTGGAAAGTTACTTTGGTCCTTACAAAGGTATCAATTCATGAAATAATACAAAAGATTAATGAAACCATGGTTTTCTTACCCTCTGTATATTCTAGCTTCACTGTCTTTGATTTTAGTGTTTCTTCAGCCGAACTTTTGGTAACTTCCACCAAGGTTTTGTCTTGATTATTGGAGTCTTCAGAAACTTCTTCAACTGGGATCTTTGGTGTTTTGGTGACTGTTTTCATAATTTGAGAGGTATCTTCACTATTTTTGATAACAGTCTCCTGACTTGATCTTGCAGCTGGTTCAGATATATTTACTGTCTGCAGTAACAGGACAAAAATCACTGAAAAGTTTCATGAGAGTCGAGTAAGGCTTTCACGTTGCTTGTACCAAGAGGGACAATTTGGCTCATAGTCAAAGGGGTGCTGGGGAGTGGCACCTAAGAAAAACTTCAGGGCCCCCAGAAATTTTTCAGAAGAAAAATTCCTATTGCCAGTTTCATACATCATGGCATATTTTGCCCCCCTGAAGGTTTTCTCACCGCCTCCTGGAAGCTATTTTCCCCAACTTCAATGACTTATCTGTATAGTAGTTAGTTTTGAAACCTTTCAAATTTAGAAGGTCCTTTCAAATGGAAAAATCATAGATTTCTCTTGGATGAAAAAGCAACCTTTCTGAACTGGTGGGATATTGAACTCCAACCAATCCCAACAGCTCAGCCTCATTGTTTTACCACTGCTTAATTCAATCAGCTACTTCCACCATAGTTTTAAGACTACTAATGCATACCATTTCTTGATGAATGAAAAAGTCAAAAGACCAGACATACCAACTCAGTAGCAGGTACACTTCCTTGGGAAGTATCAGTCCTAATTCTCTTGAATGTGCTCAGCTGCATACCCTTGGAGTTCCAATTATTCTGACAAGAAATATTTAAATGAGAGGAACTTAAAGAGAATAATGCATGCATGGGAGAAAATGTGTATGAACACCAGAATTCTGGGGGATTGGGGGAGGGGCATGGGGGAGGGGTGGGGAGAAATGAAATCTGCAATAGTTTGAAAGGTATTTTCATGATCATTGTTTGGCTTGATAAAGAGATTGTGGCATTGGGTAGTGGCTTTTAGGTCTTCGGCATTAGGGTGTAACAATTTTAATGGTGATAAACTAAACTCATCATTAATTCTTTCCCAGTACCTCAGAGGCTCCCTTAATACAAGTGGCAGAACTAGTAATGTCACTCTGTAGTAGTAATGCACTTTACTATAGAAGTGTGCATGCAGTTCTTAGATATGCATTTACTTTTCCTGGGATATGACCCTAAACCTTAGGTTTGTGGGCAGTGGTGTCACCAGACTTTTCAAAGTGAGGGGTATGTGGGGGGAGCACAATGTTCCAGCGGAGGGGTACACCAGTAGCGTAACTGGGGTGCTTGAAGTGGGGGGGGGCAGGGATGAAAATAAGGTAAATGTACCAACAGCATATAGTCAAGGTACTGACTAACACTTAGTGTCAAAGGGTTATCACTTAACAAGTCACCCCCACACCTGTGACACCCCATTCACCCAGGGGTGGTGCCGAGATTTGCCCGACAGGGGGACAGACTCCCCAACAGGAGGGCCAGAGACCCGAAGCCTCGGGCAGCTCTGATCCCGTTGAGAGCTTGGTGAGGGAGAATTTGAAGAAAACCTGTGTATTTTACCATGTCATTGTGGGGCAAATTTTGGATAAAATTTGTATTTACTAGAAGAAAATAGTTCCGCGCAGATTTAATGTTTTTGCCGGACTCTAAGCTGTGAAAAAGCATGAGAATCACACGAAATTATTTTGGGTGAGCCTATACACTAAAAAGAATCTGTGCTTATTTAAAGCTTACATAGGTCAATTGTCCTGGCAGTTGGGCCCTATCGGGCACAACTCACATTTTACTTCCCTCCTCAAGTCACTAGCTGTACCGCAAGACAGATACCAGCAGACAAGAGAATATTAACAAAGTCTAGTGGAAATGAGATGAAATTCCCAACATTTCCATAATTCCATGTATTCTACTTACAAAGTTAATACTTGAAAAGGTGGAAAGGGTTTATAGCCTACTATATTTAGCTATAAGTAATGGAACTGAGGACCAGTGAATAAAGCGTGCCGAAAATTTTGGGTTTTATCTCAGAAATGAACCTTTTATGAAAGCCAAAATAAATTGACCACATGTGGTGACAGAATTTTCCCAACAGGGGACCGGGCTATGCCAGTGACCCCAAGTTCTGTCAGCTCCTTTACCAAGGGTGTGGTGAGAAGTAGATATGAAGGTACCTGGCTATCCCATGCCATTGCAGGGCATATTTTGCACAATATCACTTATTACTTCAAGAGCCGACTTGTGCACTGATAGTGTTCTTTTGAGTATGAATCATGAAATTGAAAAGCGCGTGAAGCATGCGAAAATTTTTAGTAGGCTTACACTAAAAACATAAGTAATTATTAACAACAATAAAGAAAAATAAAAACTGTAGGGGTTGTAGACCGTATCAGGGATAACAGTACATTGTGTCCAAAGCACCTGGACTGCCCGATGGAATAGCTAAACTCTGCTCTGTTAGTCGCTCACCAACTAACCCTACCACATGACACACACGAGAGAAGAGCAAATAGCTTTGCGATATGGGATGAAATTTACGACCTCTACTTAACCTGTGCGCTCTGCCTACATTTTAATTGGTAAGGGTGACAGGACTTATGCTATCTAGCTATGTGGAAAGGAACTATTGAAGAAACTAGAGTGACCCTACAGCGTGCATAGCGCTCCCAAAATTTTGGGTTCTTTTTAGAGGGTTGTCCTCCTGAGAGAAAAGACTGGTAAACCATCGAGGAGACTAGTCGTCATTCACACCGGGAGGATGTACCGACAAGATTAGCAAATGTACCGACAGACCATCCCAGGAAGCCAAGTGGGGGGGGGACCTCCCCCTTCAGTTACGCTAGTGGGGCACACCAACATGAAGGACTAAGCAATGCCAGAGGCACTGTGGTGCCATCAAACACTCTCCATACAGGCATTACGACCCAGGGGTCCAATGCAGAGCTCTTGATGGGTTGCAGGGACAATGCCCGGTGGAAGTCTAGGGGGTGAAGCCCCCAGAAGCTCTGGAGTATTTACAAAATTGTGACCATAAAAATGAAGCATTTAAGAACTTGCAAATAGCATTGGATGCACACTATGTACCCTGCAAAAATAAAAATTAGAATTTGACCATTTTTGGTATTCTAACTCAGACTGACAATTAAATGACTCTGGGGTGAAGGGGCGGGTTGGAGGGAATTGTGAGCAGAGACAACACATCACCTTAAGGTTTGCATTAGCCTGCTTTTCACAGAGCAATAATTTCACCCATACTGCCCAGTAGGAATTTATGTTGAGACAACTTGCTACCAGGTATGTCACTAAGGGGAAGCTCTCCCATTATAGCACTGAAGGTACATCTACAGCTGTGGATCAGGGAGCTTGCTAGGAAAATTTGGAAACTAGAAGCCCTTGTATGTGATCTAGTGGGTTTTAGGTGCGTTAAAATTATTATTATAACATGTATTTTCTGCATTTTCATCAGCAATAAATGAGAAAAGGGGTTTCTGGTGGGTGCTGAAACCACCCCAGGTGCATGCATACCCAAAACACACCGAAATTTCTGGTACTCAGTATCTAAGAAATTTTTGTGCGAGTACTTACGCTCCTCATGGAGGTATCACCAGTGCATGATCCCTGGTGTGGTGCTTGGCTTCACCTCAGCAAGGACCCAGGAGAGCAAAGTTCCCCTTGCAAATTTTAAGGAACCATTAAAATAAATGGACATTATTTACCTGAGACATGAAGCTATATAATAAACGTCACATGTTATTGGATGTGTGTTAAATAAAGGCACAAAAAATAGCCATCTTAACACTTTTCGATCATGAACTGGGCTAAAAGATAATGAATGTGGGAACTGTATTGAATGGAGAAGACTCACAACAATAGTACTCCCATAGTTCTTGAACAAAGATGTGGAATGATTCTGCTATATAGGCTATTTTCCAGTAAGGAAGTGCTTCACAAAGTTCGCAAAATTAAATGAGAGCAAAGCACACCACAAAAATGTAAAAAACTTTGAGAACGATTTTGTGCAATTTTAGCCCCCTGATGGACCGAAAAAGTGACAGTGGGACCTCATGTCCACATAGCTATATAAACAGTGTGTTTGTGCATAACATTTAATACCCAAATTCTCATTGGGGGAGGGAGGGGCACATGCCCCTGGGCCCCCTCCCCCTTTGGCAATGCCACTGACTGTGGGATGCTTCATGGGGTGACCTTCAGCCCTCGTGGCTATATGTCATTGCTGCATGTCCTCTCAATATACGACAAAATTTTACTCAACACCACCTCGCTCATTTCAATAAATAATTCTTTCATTTTCATGTATTCTTACAAAAGTGACAATTTTCACTTATTCCTAATTTCTGACCTGGCCATATTACCAGATCAAAAGTCCCGAAACCACAGAAATATTTATTTGCAATTATCATGATTTCCACATTTTTTTCCTAGTAAATGTTTGTCCATCTTTCACTTCCTATTATCACCCTGGGCCTGCTCACTTCACCAGTATCAACAATGTTACAAACGTGCACAAAATGAATAGAAGAGTTTACAAGGGACTATTTTGTTTTTATTGTAAAGCAGTTAATTGTCACCAGTTTCCACATTTAAAAAGAAAACAACTGAAAATAGCTCACCTTTCTCAGGTCACAGAGTTCACAGAGCATAAAGCTCACTTCAGCAGAAAATGTGTTGTCTCTGATCATCTGGTAAAAGGATGAGAAAATCTCATCAACACTGACCTAGGGATGGAGGTAATTAGGAGAAGACACTCAAATCTTTTGTTCAATTTGTCAGATACATTAAAACTTTTAAATGCTTACAGAATATGTTTTCTATTCTACAGCACTGGCAGCTCTGTAAAATTATTGCTGCTTTTCTCTCATAAAAGTTGATATCTTTTGAATTATTTCTGAATTTGTTACTTTTTGCTGTAACAAACATGAGAAACAGAATGAAATTATAACTAAACCAGAATGCAAAAGTGCATTGTGGTTTCGATGATTCATACATACCTACAGTATCATGGAATTACAGTAGTATAAAATGACTGCAAACTGTTTTAAGGCCGGACCCCCGATGACCCCAAATGACCTTTGACCTCCACCAAAAGTGATAGGGGTCTTCCTCTCACCAGTAGGCATCTACATACTAAGTATGAAATTTACCCAAGCTTCCTACGTCAAGGTATCATGTTAACAAGGTTTTCAGTGTTTGACCCCTGATGACCCCAAATGGCCTTTGACCTCCACCAAAAACAATAGGGTTCTTCCTCTTCCCATAATGCACCTACATACTACGTATGAGATTCATCCAAGCTTTCTACCTTGAAATATTGTGCTAACAAGGTTTTCAGTTTGACCCCCAGTGACCCCAGATGACCTTTGACCTCCACCAAAAACAACAGGATTCTCTGCCTTACCATAAGGCATCTACATACTAAGTATGAAATTTATCCAAGCTTCCTATGTCAAGATATCGTGTCAACAAGGTTTTCAGTGTTTGACCCCCGATGACCCCAAATGACCTTTGACCTCCACTAAAATCAAAAGCATTCTTCCTCTTTTTATAACACATCTACATACTACGTATGGAATGTATCCAAGCTTCCTACATGGAGATATCGTGTTAACAAGGTTTTCAGAGTTTGACCCCTGGTGACCCCAAATGACCTTTGACCTCCACCAAAAACAATAGGGTCCTTTCTCTTCCCATAATGCATCTAAATACTAAGTATAAAAGTTATCTAAGCTTCCTACAAGCTTCCTACCTTGAGATATCGTGTTAACAAGGTTTTCAGAGTTTAACCCCTGGTGACCCCAAATGACCTTTGACCTCCACCAAAAATGATAGCATTCTTCCTCTTCCCATAACACATCTACCTACTAAGTATGAAATTCATTCAAGCTTTCTACCTTGAGATATTGTGTTAACAAGTTTTTCAGAGTTGACCCCTGGTGATCCCAGATGACCTACGACCCCCACCACAAACAATAGGGTTCTTCCTCTCAATATGGGGCATCTATGTACCAAGTTTGAGAACTGTCAGAGTTTTCCTACTTGAGATATTGTGTTAACGAGCAAGTGTCACACACACACACACATACATACATACACATGCCAGCACAGTTGCACAGGTTTCTCTTACCATCGCAACCAAAAAACTAAATTACTTTGCAACATGACAAACAAAACCCATATTAGAATTTTGCTTAGCTTCATTTAAATCATTCATTAATTTGCAATAGTGTTCCATACGTGATTTAGTGGGTATATCCGGCCTTACAAAAAAAGGTGTGCCAATGTGTGTCTGTTACCACGTGTGAAAAACAAAAGAAATCATGCGTGTTCTCGGGTGACAACCTGCATACTGGAACCCTCTGGACACAGGTTTGACACAGTTTGACACACCTTTCCTGCCTTTAATTTCAAATCACAGGTTCCGTCTCAGAATTCTTTGTTAGCATTGGTTTTACTTGTGTATGTTTTACTTGTCCACACATTTTGCATGTAAAACCTCTGAAACCTGTGGTAAACCTGAGTCAAACCTGTGGCAAAGTGTGGCAACTGCCCAACCTGTGTCAAATGTCAAGGGAAAACACAGGTTTTCATGCAAAATACCTACATTGTATGGCATGAGATGCATGATGGACAAGTACTTTTGACATTTTTGCCTTTAGGAAGTTTCTTTCACAGAATAAAGCTTACATGTTTAATACAGATTTACATCTTAAGTGTTGGGAAACTGACTTACTTTTCCTTGATCACTGTCCAGATACTTTCCAACACCCTTCAAAAGTCTGTAGACACAGAATAATGGCATTTCTCCCTTCACAGCCAGCAAAGACTTCAAACATACCCAGATAGTTTCCAGTGTTAGTGCATCATGATTGTACAGGTCACTGATGAAGGTCGCAAAAGCAAGTAACTTTTCCCTTTCACACCTTAAAACCTGATTCTGTTGCATATTAAAGAATTATTATGAAATTATTTTGTTAAACCACTTGAGCCAACAATTATTATGACAACTGAGATAAATCTCAAATTTATCCATAAATATATTGATGTGATATGGTCCTGTCAATAATTAGGCAAGCCACTGGGAAGGGGAGTATCTTTAAGGGGCTACACATTCATAAGCACATGTGACTAACTTCAATTTCAAATGTTATAACAAGTTTGTTCAAAGAAAGGCATGCTTTCCCCAAAATTGTGTATTTTCTACCTGAATGAGGGCTGTAGCTCCCTGTCCCCATGCCTCATATGCCCATGAGGGCATTTCTGGGCACTGTACTCCCAAATTCCAATTTCAGGCCCTCCTACAAATTTCCAACACTAATCATGAAAATCGAAACAAGTTGTTTCATCTGTGACAATTGTATATACTCAGCTATCCATTCCAAGGTATTACTATTACTGTAGATCTGATGGGTTGGTGATAAGAGTATTATGATGGAGATCACTATATAAAAGGATTACAATGCATACTGGGAACGATTGCATGCTTGCAGTATGAACGACAGATGCTATGGCACCGCAACGTCAGTACACAAAACCTTTGCAGTACAGTCATAACTTTCAACACCAATCGTGGAGTTCATTGATTGGCCTGGAAGAAAATGTCATCTTCAAAGTAAATAACTTTAACTTGGCAAAAAAAAAGTAGAATGGGAGAGTATTTTATTGTATTTAAACAAATGAAAACACTCATTTAAAGCATGTGCATCACATATTAAAAAAAAAAAAAACAGAATCAGACTGTTGTTGCAGCAAAATTCTACGTTTGCATTGCTAGTCTTAATTAAAGACCCGACACAAGGAAGTAAAGAATGCTCAACTTCACACATGAAGTTTATCTATTTTGTCAGAGGGACATTATTTTCTCCCTTGCTTTACTTTGGGATAGATTGTTTATTGGTATTCCTACCTGATGATTCTGTAACCTCTCATTCTTCTGTAAGAGCTCAATCAAATATGACTGGCATCTCATCTGCATCAGGTCTTTAAACTTCAAAGTTTCACCAGAAGATAGTTTAACTTCAAGCTGTAGAGAAGAAAATTTAGGAAATGTGATTTATACCACTAAAAGGTTCTCAAATGCATTTCCTGATGGTATTTGATAGGTCTCCATAGGTGTACGAGGAGGGATGGGGCTGGAGGGGCTTCAGCTCCTTCCAGTCAGGCAGAAACAGTTACTTTTCTCTTTCCAAACAGGCAAACGGGCCAAACGGGCAAACAGGCATTAAAATTTTTTGGGAAGTGTTGCAGCCCCCCTCCCCTTGTAGGTTTCCTATATACAAGGGAAAATATTTCATTACATACATACCTTCCACACTTTGGAGAAATATTACAATTGAACCTTGGAGGAGTATTGCATTTGTAATTCATGATATCCTCAATGATATGATATCCTCAAGGTAACACACAAAGTGATGTACATATCGCGTACATGTCCCTTGAGGAAATGTTACATACCTTCACAGGCTTTGATAAGAAAGCCCAGGTGATCCACCTTGCTTCCTTTCAAGGAAGCTAATTGATTTGCTTGCTCAGCCGGCCACTTGACTGCCAAAGTTTGTATGCTTAACGCTATTAATAGCATGCAATGCCAATTTAACAATGACTGCAGTCAGATCTGGTGCTAGTGGTCACTGTGTCCTCCACTAAAGAAGTCAAGCGAATAATCTGCTAATTAGCCACGCCCAAGATTTTTGATCACAGAGATCATGTTCGGTGATTGACACGAAGAGGTTGGTCTTCACACTTTAACCGAGATGTTCACCTTATGAAAGTTGGCAAACTAGCTTTACAATTGACTGGCTTGTTTATCCTTGAAATTTTACATTAGCGAAATGTTTGAGTAGCCTTTCAAGTGGATCAAGAATTACTTGAAACTCTGTGACACAGAGGACAGCTAGAGCATAAAGAGTTATGAAATAATGTATAACCAGAATGCAAAAATGCATTGAGGTTTCGATGATACATGTTCTATTCCAGATAATGCCATGATGTCCCATATCTTTCAGTCACTGGTCAAGTGCTATCTTAACATGTTGGAAAATAATTTTAGGTTCATATTTGATCTTGGGAATTCCTGGGAAATTTTGCATTTTGACATCTGATGACTCAAGATGATGATCTTGGGAATTCTTGGGAAAATTTGCTTTTTGCCTTCTGGTGAACCCATGAGATTATCTTGGGAATTCTTAAAATTTTGCCACGATGCATATACATACTAAGTATGAAATTTATTCAAGCTTCCTATCTTGAGATATTGTGTTAAAAACATTTTCAGTGTTTGACCCCCCCGGTGACCCTACATGACCTTTGACCTCCACCAAACGTGATAGCATTCATCTTCCCACCATAACACATCCACATACTACCTATGAAATCTATCCAAGCTTCCTATCTTGAGATATCGTGTCAACATGGTTTTCAGAGTTTGACCTCCGGTGACCCCAGATGACCTTTGACCACCTTCAAAACTGATAGGCTTCTTCCTCTTACCATAACACATCTACATACTACGTATGAAATTTATCCAAGCTTCCGAACTTGAGATATCATGTTAACAAGGTTTTCAGCATGCAACCCACGGTGACCCCAGATGACCTTTGACCTCCACCCAAAACAATAAGGCTCTTCCTCTTACCATAACGCATCTACATACTAAGTATGAAATTTATCCAAGCTTCCCATCTTGAGATATTGTGTTAACAAGGTTTTCAGAATTTGACCTCTGGTGACCCCAGATGACCTTTGACCTCCACCAAAAATGATAGGGTTCTTCCTCTTACCATAATGCATCTACATACTAAGTATGAAATTTATCCAAGCTTCCTACCTTGAGATATCATGTTAACAAGGTTTTCAGCATTCGACCCCCAGTGACCCCAGATAACCTTTGACCTCCATCAAAAATGATAGGGTTCTTCCCCTTACCATAACGCATCTACATACTAAGTATGAAATTTATCCAAGCTTCCTATCTTGGGATATTGTGTTAACAAGGTTTTCAGAGTTTGACCTCCGGTGACCCCAGATGACCTTTGACCGCCACCAAAAATGATAGGGTTCTTCCTCTTACCATAACACATCTACATACTAAGTATGAAATTTATCCAAGCTTCCTACCTTGAGATATCGTGTTAACAAGGTTTTCAGAGTTTGACCTCCGGTGACCCCAGATGACCTTTGACCGCCACCAAAAATGATAGGGTTCTTCCTCTTACCATAACACATCTACATACTAAGTATGAAATTTATCCAAGCTTCCTACCTTGAGATATCATGTTAACAAGGTTTTCAGCATTCGACCCCCAGTGACCCCAGATAACCTTTGACCTCCATCAAAAACGATAGGGTTCTTCCCCTTACCATAACGCATCTACATACTAAGTATGAAATTTATCCAAGCTTCCTATCTTGAGATATCGTGTTAACAAGGTTTTCAGAGTTTGACCTCCGGTGACCCCAGATGACCTTTGACCGCCACCAAAAATAATAGGGTTCTTCCTCTTACCATAACACATCTACATACTAAGTATGAAATTTATCCAAGCTTCCTATCTTGAGATATCGTGTTAACAAGGTTTTCAGCATTCGACCCCCGGTGACCCCAGATGACCTTTGACCTCCATCAAAAACGATAGGGTTCTTCCTCTCACCATAACGCATCTACATACTAAGTATGAAATTTATCCAAGCTTCCTATCTTGAGATATCGTGTTAACAAGGTTTTCAGCATTCTACCCCCGGGGACCCCAGATGACCTTTGACCTCCATTAAAAACGATAGGGTCCTTCCTCTCACCATAACGCATCTACATACTAAGTATGAAATTTATCCAAGCTTCCTACCTTGAGATATCGTGTTAACAAGGTTTTCAGCATTCGACCCCCGGTGACCCCAGATGACCTTTGACCTCCATCAAAAACGATAGGGTTCTTCCTCTCACCATAAAGCATCTACATACTAAGTATGAAATTTATCCAAGCTTCCTATCTCGAGATATCGTGTTAACAAGGTTTTCGGAGTTTGACCCCCGGTGACCCCAGATGACCTTTGACCCCCACCAAAAACAATAGGGTTCTTCCTCTCAATATGGGGCATCTATGTACCAAGTTTGAGAACTGTCAGAGTTTCCCTTCTTGAGATATCGTGTTAACGAGCAAAGTGTCACAAACACACATACACACACACATACACACATACACACACACACACATACACACACACGCACATACACACATACATACACACATACGCCATCAGGAATGCATTGGTTTCTCTTATCATCGAAACCAAAAATGGGACAACATTACAAAGAAATATCATCAGATTTATACATTACGCTTTGCATTTTTACTCACATATACCTGAAAGCATTGAATGGTGGAAGCCATGAAGCCAATTTCTTTGAAAAGCAAATGAGGAGACAAGACAATTTTATCGTTTGTAATACAAAAAAGAACAAAATAACAACACTTACTCCAAGAATCAGTTTGAAAAAGTAGATGTAAACATGATTGCAGTCTGGTCTCACTGAGGATGCCTACAAAAATGAAAATCAAGATATATAAAAAATGGGATGAAAAAGATGAGTAACTGGGCAAAAAAATTTTTTTGGCGTGCCTAATATTAAACTTAACAGAATCATAGCTGTGCAAGCCAAGGGGGCTGGGAGCTGACAGCCCCAGTTCCCCCCCTCTATGCTTTGGTAAACCTATTCCCAGGGCAAATTTTTAAAAAAGTCAGGCAATTTTCTTGGGTAATTCAGATTTTTATCTGGCAAAAGTGGCTTTGCCCCACACCCTCCGCACCAAGAAAAAAAGTATCTGTATGAATATGCATATAGAGTGAAGGCAAGCACACTTTTACAATACTATTAAAGAACAATTCTTCATCCCCTCATAAACGATACCACAAAAGGACAAGGGGAAATGTTACTCAACGAGAGACTGGGAAACACAATTCACCCTCCCCCTCCTCCCCACTCCCACTCCAGGTTTCAAGTCACTGCCTCTTGGAGGCATAATTGCCCATAGACAATAAAGCTGTTCAGTATTAGGTGCTGAGGCTGTTGTTGAGATTGCAGAGTCGCAAAGTACACATTGTTTGGAGAACATATGAAACATTTAGGATGAAAAAATTTGGCTTCTTTAACAATTACCTTTTGGAACAAAATGTCAATTATATTTCCCATAGTGTCAGGTGACATATCTGGTGACTGGTCAAGCAGGTCTGTTACAAGATACTCAATGTTCATAGGAGTCATCTTCTTGAAGACAACTTCAAGGGAATTTTCCACCTCCTAACAAAAGATAAAAGTAAAAATGTTTTAAGAACCAGGGCACGTAAGACAGGAACTAAGTATCCAAAGTGTAATGCATACAACATGGCTTTGATAAACAAAATAACACACATGTAGCCAAATTAAATGGGCAGCTCAAAATTAAAAGTACTAGCTAGCTCTGACATAAAATGGCAGTAACCCATAAGCCCTTGTCAATCTGAATTATGCTCCTAAAACTGAAAATCACTGTACTCTGTAAGCTTCATAAAATACTGCCTCGAGTCCAAATTATTATTTACTTTGATAAATAACAGTATCTGTGCCAGCATAAGTGCCCTATCCAAGGAGTTTGCAACCTACAGTTTGGCCCACACACCTAACACAGCTCATGGCTTCCTCTTCTGTCTTAACCCACTAAGCACTTTTAACTGCTTAATCTGTGTCTCTTGACTTAATGGTATTATATTGTCTGCTTGCATTTCGTAGGTTTCTCATACAATAGAGAAAAATTTTCAAGAACATGTTGTCCACACTCCATACCAACAGTCCATTCCTAACTCAAAATATCTCTTTTTGAAGACTGCACTTTTATCAAGAAATCACTCCAGTTTTTCTCATGGTCACAGAATGTTAGGTAGCAAAGTGGGCAAACTGCCTCAGATTCATTCTGGAATTCTTTTATTAAGATTGAATACCTTGTTTGTCCTTGAAATTTGACACTGTTGGAATGTTTGGTAAATATTTTCAGTGTAGATCTAGGATAAAATTGTTTCATACCTATGACATAGTAAACAAATTTGACCTTAACTTAAAGACAGGCAGTCATCACCCCAAAGTATATTTTTAGTGTATGTATATCAAAATTCTCAGTTGGTGACTGCTCTTTGATTGACATCAAAGTTTGAAAATTTGAAAGATGCAGAGTAGCTCACATTCCACACAAGGCAGAGAGAGTACTTTTATTACATTTTATAGCCTTGTATGCTCACCAGGACATGGTCTTAAGCAATAAAACAGGTTTATTCTTGCACAAGGAAGAGCCTCATACAGTTATGGGAGGAGCTAGAAGATGCATAGTTGGGAGAATTGGAACTGCCTGGGATCATGAAAATTCCCCTTTAAGTATTCCTTACAGTGGTATCAACATACAGGACATACAATGTCCCCATGACATAAAAAGATTTCCCATCATGCATTGTGGGAGCTGAAAAAAAAGAATTTCTCAAAAAATTTGAATTTTTGAAATGTAACATGCTATAAAGATGGGGTTTTCACTGCCTAATACTAAAATTTTACTGCATTTTTCAAAAAAAAAAAAATAAATTTAGTCACCAGAATATTCTTTTAATATTTGTCCACAATTTTGAGTTGACATTTGTGTTCATAGCAATGCATATAGTTTAGGGAGCCTGTTCTCTGCTAGGGGAGATGAACATTCTTTTGGACTGCTGTTCGGGGGAGGGGTTAATTTTTGATATGTGATACTCCTTATATGATGAAATTAGGTGCAACATATTGTGCCAATTTAATGGAAAATCACTGAAAATTGTTGACATTTTTCACAGATTGAATAAAGGGTGTTAGTCTTTGAATAGTGAGAGGAAAAAAGCATACTTCCCCCTCCACATTTTTGACTGGGGGCTTTAGCCCCCCTCTCCCACTCCCATTTACACCTTTGATACTTCAAATCTGGATTATAGCCACCAGGGACTGGCTTTGCTAGTCCATAACAATGTTATTAGGGAATTCTCTAAGACTAACATTTTTGCCTTTTGTTTTACACACATACTGTAGGGTGTCTTTCTCAAAATATTATTGTGTGTGCATTGAGTGTTCAAACAGAATGCAAAAATGCATTGGGACCTCGTTTTCACATGTACACCTCTCTCCACCCAACATTCCAAGCAAGCATTCCATCATAAATTATGTTAAATAGGTCGGCATTCTATGGCTGCTGAAAAATGCACACCCAGCTCACATACTAATTAACACACTGAGCTCGCGCTACAGGCTGCACATACAGTAACTACAAGCTTTGCTGCAGTACTGGGTTATCCTCAGCTGGGACCTACAATACATCTCTTCTCACCAACCAGCTATTTGGAGACATTGCGGTATCTAGCAGAGAAGACAAACAGGTACCATAGGGAACTTAGCATTGCAGTTAATTACATTTTACCACAGTTATCCCTTTGCCTGCAGGCACGGACCCAGGGGGGCCTGCCCCCCCCCCTCGCCACAAAGGAAACGAAAGGAGAAAAAAAGAAGAAAAAAAAAAACAAGAAAAGGAGAAAGAAAAATTAAGAGCAAGAAATGAATAAAAATGTCTAAGAACGTATTCAAAGTATATATTTCTGTATTGGTTGGGTAGAGCTATACAAAGCTGGATTATCTCTTTAGATATCTTTCAAAGTGTTGGCGACGAAAGGAGAGCTACGATGTTCGAAAACAGGTAAATAGCTAAGTAATGATCCTTGACTTAAGATCTAAATAAGTTAACGTCGTGACATATGCAGTACGGGCCCGGCTAGCTGCACTGAAATTTAGTAACAATTTTGTGTTAAAGAGTGAAATTTTTTGTAATCTACAGAAATTGAGAGGCAAAGTTTTCGCCATACAGACCTTGCAGAAAATACAGAAGACAAGCTGTCAGGTGACCTGCTATTGTGCACAGTGGCACCAGCTGTTGCAGGTAAAGTACCGGCATGCATACCCTATTCGGTTTCAAAACTGTCTGAAAAGTTTTAAAATGAATTCAAAAGGCTTTTAACTTTTATTAAAGCTATAGACAGTGGCACTGGCACAGTGGGCAATGGGTGACGTGTGTCCCCTCCCCCATCGATTCTTGCAAATTTTTAAAATGGTCCCAAAAGTCGTTTAAGCTAAAGATTTCTGTGCAGGGTGTAGGGTGAGATGTATTTTGATGATTGGTTTATTTGTTCTAACCATGTTCTTTCACAAACTGTTCTCAAACTATCATATGTTTTGGAAATTCCTAACAAATTCCAAATTTTTGCACACTCCGCTAGTGTTTAAAAGCCTTGTGCCAGAGTTGTCCTTATTATCAATAGCTTCCGGTAACTACTCACGAGGGAACAAAGGAGCAAAAGTGCTTTTTAAGAATTCTCAGTCAGAAGATTCATGATTTCTGAAAAGCACAGGTTGGTGGGAAAGTGACAGTGTCCGAGGCACGTTCTGAATGCAGGTTTTGTCATGGACTAATATTTTATTCAAAATTTCGGCTAGCTTCGCGCGCATACGACAGGTTTACACCTGATTTCATATACCATTGACAAAGCTATGACGCAAGAAATTATTCCAGTGCAAACATTTTCTAAAAAGTACATCTCCTTCTCTGTAGGGCTTTCATTATTATGGGATCTTTGACTAATCTATTCTAGCACATGATTTGAAAGATTGAACGTACGTAATTGCCGTTGCTTATTTTCCAAACATTTTACTCCGACGTTCAATAACGACAAAAATCTTTTCTGAAACGAATTTTGCCTGTCCACCATCCCTCTTGCTATACCTAAAAAGAAGGTGATATATCATATCTCCTCCCATATGGATGTCAGGTAGTGAGAATCCTGTTGGTCCTCTTTTGTATACTGTAACTAATTCAGAGCTCCCAGGAGGCTCTATATACTGTTCTCTGTCAACCTTGGATATCCTTTTAAAATGTAAAGGAAATATTTTATTATAGTCCAAGAATGTTTCTGTGGACTCCATGCAGGTATAATTGCGTGTACAATTTTCCCATGGGTGTGGATCATGGGGGGACATGGGGACGCATCCCCCTCACTTTTCTGGAAGGGGGGACATCGTCAAAAAGTCCCACTTTTTTGACGATGGAACAGACTGTAATTATGCCTAGGAAAACGAAATTTTTAGAAGAAAAGTAACCTAAAAATGGGCACTGTGGTTCCTTGCTGAATGTAATGAAAATGAGCCAACTACTGAATGAACCAGTATTTCTGTAGATGCACAAAATCTGCTCTGTAGACAATGCACATCTTGTGTTAACACATTCAAGCATAAATAAATTGCTCTGAAGTAATACAGGCACTTCAAGGGATATCAACACAGACAGTATACAGTTACAATTTGTTTTATTCAATTAATCAATCACAATTCATGCACGCTCAATGGTATCTGATCCAAATGATAAGTAACTTAGTTCTCTTTATGAAACTAACAACCCACAGTAGCATTTAATTAATTAATCAATTCCAAATTCCAATTTCTGCAAGCTCACATGTCCTAATCTAAGGACAAATGTCTGTCTAGTGAACTTTCACAAGTCCTCTGCTTTGTGGGCAGAGAATCTTCTGCAATATTTAAAAAAGCGGTATTTGATGCAGGTTTTCATAATGGAAGAATTATGGATTAAAATCATAATACTATAATTTCAACTAAAATTGAGATACTTGGCATCTCTGAAAGATGTCCCACATCTTTTAGTCATTGGGTGAATGTGATCTTAATGTGCTGGAATGATACAGTTTTGTGCTTATATTTGACTTAAGGAATTCTTGGGAATTTGCTTTTTGGCATCTGGTGATTTCACCTCTGACATCCGACAAAACTCACATGGGTTTTCTGCTGGATTTAATGCAACACCTCAAAGCATAAATCTATTCAAGCTTCCTACACTGAGATATACAGTACAGTTGAAAAGGTTTGCAGCGTTTGACCTCCAGTGACCCTAGATGAAAATATTTTCCCCACCATAAGGCATCCACACACTAAGTATGAAATTAATCCAAGCTTCCTAACTTGAGATATTGTGCTAACAACAAGATTATCAGTTTTTGACCCTTGGTGACCCCAGATGACCTCTGACCTCCACCAAAAACTGTATGGCACAGCTTCTCACTATGGTGGATCTATATACCAAGTATGAAATCTATCCAAGATTCTTTCCTTGAGATATTGTGTTAACAAGGTTTTCAGTATTTGATCTCAGTGACCCCAAATGACCTTTGACCCCCACCAAAAATGACAGGATTTATCTTCTCACCATAAGTCATCCACATACCAAGTATGAAATCTATCCAAGCTTCCTACCTTGAGATACTGTGCTAACAACAAGTTTTCAGTGTTTGACCCCCTGGTGACCCCAGATGACCTTTGACCTCCACCAAAAGCTACAGCATTCATCTTCTCACCATAATGCATCCACATACCAAGTATGAAATTTATCCAAGCTTCCTACCTTGAGATATCGTGCAAACAAGGTTTTCGGTCTTTGACCCCTGGTGACCCCACATGACCTTTGACCTCCACCAAAAACAATACGGCACACCTTCTCACTATGACAGATCCATATACCAAGTTTCAGTTTAGTCCAACTTTCCCTTGTTGAGATACAGCATACTGAAGCAAGTGTCACACACACACACACCCACACACACACCCATACACACACACACACACGCCAAGCCGACTACATAGGTTCTTTTTGCTAACGCAAGGAACCAAAAAGTCCCCCCCCCCCCACTTTTGGAGATGGATCCACGCCCATGACTTCTCCTGGGTAATAAGGAGGTTTGAAGACAAAATATTAACCGTCTCTTACTCCCCTTTTTCACCCGAAGAAAAGTTAGAATTCACTAAATTGTGGACATTTTTTAAACATACAATCACTTTAGAATGACCCAAAGATACCACCATTTTGCATGTAGGCCCACTAAAATTAACAAAAATTTCTCAAAGGGGAGGTTAAACCCCTTCCTGGGATTGCACTTTCATGTACTAACAAGAAAAGGCTCTCCCACTCTTGTATATGGCGTATACAAAATCCCACTGCCTAGAAAGGCACGGTTTAGCAGTTATCTGCGGTTCCCCCAATCACCAACTCCCGCCGGCACCATCGGTCATAGATTTCTGAAGGGTATACCCTTCAGAAATCCATAAAGAAGGTGATATATCATTTCTCCTCCCATATGGATGTCAGATTGTGAGAGTCCTGTTGGTCCCCCTTTTCAGTGTACAATTAATGCAGAGCTCCCGGGAGGCTCTATACCGAAAATTTTCAGCGTGCTTCATGCCCAATTGTTTACACTTATGGAGAGAGGTACGTTTTTATTGAGTGATGGATTTATTTTTATCACTTTTTTACAAAAAATCATTTGAAATCTTTCACGATGTTTGCAAAGTCTTCTCAATATTTCTTGATTTTCACTTGATCTGTACACTTTTAGCCTCAAATTGCTACTTTTACTATGAATAAGGTCCCAAACGTATTCGCATTACTCATCGGTGGGGTTCTACCATAAGCCAATTATTCGTGTGCATAAATGTGATTTCAGAGGAGCCAATTGTAAGGATATAAAGTAACTGATATTCATTTTTTCACCCTCCTCTTCTTATGAGAACTAAAAACTTAGTATCGCACCCACCTTCTAATTGACAGACGCACATACAGCACAGGGAATTGACATAGTCATAGCAGTGGTTTTAAATGTAAATTCAAATTTTCGGCGTGCTTCGTGCGCAATTGTTCCATCTGACGTCCTATACCCGAATACTGTATGTAACAAAAATAAAACACTCATCATGGCAAAAATCATTTCAAGTTACCTACACAGGCTCATAATGTTGGCGTGTAAGTTTTAAGATAACTTAGATTCTCCGGAACTTCTACAGGTACTGCTTACTTATACTGAGCCATACACATCAAATTCCATGCAACATGAAAAGGTATAAATCTCACTGACATAAGAACTGGAGCCAATTTCACATACGTGAGGAGATTACCTTGTAACTGATCGATGATGAGACTCACTGCTTTTCATTTCTTTTGTTTCGAACTCACAATTTAGACTTCTTATCATTGACAACCTCATTCATTTCTACTGAGGGCCTAACAAATGAATTAAGCAGTACAATCATTTGATGCCGGGGAATTTGCCGACACCTAAATAAGAAATGCAGAGTAAAAATTCAAAACGACTGGTAATTGCTTCGTAAGAATAGGTGCTGGTGCTAGGAGTAATGTTAATGCCAAATGCGTTATGAGTCTATACTGTACTTTGCTGTTAACTTTTAATTAATTTCTCCACTATTGCGCATATGGTTTTATACATATCAGGGCTCGAAACAACGGGGGCCCGTGGGCCTGATGCTCCTAGAAATTTGCTCAGGCCCATAGCTTCTACAGGGAAAGGGGCCCGGTTGGCTCCTAAATATTTCAAGGCCAATTTTACAGTCTGCACATGAACCTCTCCATTCACATTCACGACGTTATATCTCGCACGGCCTAATATATTTCGTATACTGACAGTCAATAAAAACCTGCGAAACATGCATTATTTCTGAAATCACTTCACATTGCTCATAAATAGCCTGCTTTGTCACAACAAGGAACATCACTCACGCAGGCATACACCGATGTATGTCATAAGTCATGAGTAATGTAGGAGGAGCCTCACAAGGTTAATAACTGACGACAATCTCCTTTTCAACCTCCATACCTACAGCGTGGCATTTGCACCGCTTAATTTAAACTGTACTGTAATGCACTGGAAACATACGAGTACGCCATCGCTATAGTGCAAATGCTATGCAATACATGCAAGGACCATGCAATAGACCCTTTTCCAAATATCAATCCCAAAGGATTGTGGGATACAGTTTTGGTGTGTGCCGATCTTGACTACAGTAAAATGCCATTGACAAAAATGATGCATACAAAAGCTTTATCCCACAATCCCTTGTAGTTGTTATTTGGAAAAGGGTCTATGGTGGGAAGTACATTCTTCAATGATCGATTTAAAATGGAAAGGGTGGAATTAAACTCTCTGCACACTTGCATGAATTTTTTTCACCTGCAGCACACCGCATAGTGTATCCCACGAAATTTCGAAGTCTTTCGATTTTTGGAAGAATGTGAACTATTTACGGTATGCTAACTATTACAAAACTCGGTGAACGTAGTAAACTATTGTTACGGCAAAAGCCATGCTCACCACACATACAGTAGGTAAGCAGTCGAAAACCTTTCACAAGTAATGCAGTAACGTACAGTTCTAATATCGCAAGACGGCTTCAGGTCTCTGTTACTGTTACATACACACTCAAACTGTAGGCCTAGATCATTGACTGCACAATGAATGATGTCGGGTTTATCCAATCAGATGACAATAAAAGATGAGTGGCTGAGAGGATTGCAAAACATGCCGTACTATGGCTAGGCCACCTAGGCAAATGGTTAGCTTTCATGACTGATTGGTTGACGGGAATTTCAGTACCCTTCATTTTATTGGTCCCGAGGAATACCAATGAGAAGATTTTGAAATACCTTCAGTGTAAACTTTCTCTGTCATGAAAGTGTACACTGTATGCAACATGTATGGTTGTTAAGTACTGGTCTCAGAGGGTGTGCATGGACAGATTGGTTTCAGGCATTTCAGCCTCAACTTACATTAACTATACCCATACTACACAAGTTTCCAAGCACATAAAAAGCGCCTGTACACTTTAACAACCTTTTTTATTTGTTAGGTTTGGGCCCTTTGATTTCTCATTTGGCCCCTAGATTCCATGAGCTAGGGGCCCGGCTGGCCCTCAAAGTTTGAAGGCCTATTTCGACCCCTGTCATATTCAGCTTTTAACAAGGTATCAAAGCAGTACTTATGTATAAGCGACACTACGTGACGAAATGAGCAATTTAATTTTCATTTAAAGCGACTGGCAACGCTGAAGTGATAAGCATGTCCTCTTCAAGATGTAGCAGACGACATGTACCTATTGTGATCTCTTCTTAACACCTTTTAAGCTTATTGAATCTTTAATGAAAGGGAGAGGGATTAGGCCTATAGTGTTAACTAGTTTTATGAGTTTGACCTTCGTGGCATGATCGTCGTCTTCAAAGGGATTTTTGAAGTTTCTTCTCCTGTCCAAGTAGTAGCTCCATGGTATATAAATATCTCAGTCTCCACACTTTAACTTACTGTACACAGAACTAGCCCGTATGAGCTACAATATGCACCTAGCATGCATATCTAGCATGTAGGCGAACGACCACAGCCCTTTACTGAGGGCTTGGTTAGCCTATCGTTGGCTTGCCTAGCCCTAGGGTAGGCTACAAAGCAATAATAATCACGGCTATGGATCGATGTTGTCCGATCAGGGAGTTGTCAAATAGCAACTCCCTGGTCCGATCAACTATTTCCTATGTGCCAAAACTTGGAAAACACTTTACAGACCTGTCCCTCCATGCTGAGTGTTTGGTATTCTTTCATGCAAATCTGGTCTGGCTAGACTGCTAGCTCGATTTGATAATAAAACTGAAAACATTCTAGGCAACTTCGTTTCTCGTAAGTCGTATGTCGACGTGACGGTGTGAATTGACAGAGTAGGGGAACTTCGGATTGCGCAATTCTTTGTTTGGCAGGGATTTTCCAGCACTGAATTGTAATGTCCAATCAGATTTGCTAAAGTTACGCAATAGAAGCTGTTATTGTTTCCAACGAAAGATTTCATTACACAAGGCTCGATCAGCAAGGTGTAGGCAAAAGTAATCGGCAACTGCAGGCTGCAGCAATCTGCAAATGTCTACCGCATATCAGTTTGCAATGAATGATTATACCAAATTCATAAAACTTGAAGTAAACAGAAATCTCATTGTCTCAAAATTCAGCCGAGGAGGTGCGGGGACTTCAGATATACCGATATCTTCTTCAGTTTCTTCTCACAGGCAATTACGAGGCGGGAAGGGGAAAGACTAGGGGACAGGACCCCAATAATGTAACTGAGGGGGCGAGATACCCCACCCCATATGGGACAAGAGTCTCGGCATGTACATAACAGCTTGAAGTCTATTGAAAATCAATAACCGTTATTATATTTTTTATTTTTAAAAAATTCAACCCATTTTCAACAGTAATATATGAGGTGTAAATAAGTCAAAAAATATCGGCGCTCTTCTCTCGCCAATGTATACCCTTACCGTAAGCAGTATTATAATAGCCTAAATGGCACTACGGGGTCGGGGGGGGGGGGATGGGTCACCTCAGATAAATCCATGCCCCATTTTTCTCCATATAAATATAGTATTTATCCAAAAATGCACATGGCTTTATAGCTCCTTGTAAGAGAGTTTACGATAAGAGCATTAGACTTTGGATAATTACTACATTGCCTTTATAAAAGGCCTTTTTCAGTACCTTAGCATACATCCTTAGCAATTTAATTATCACGTGTCTCATTATTACTTTTAGACAGTAATTGTCCAAAAATTACATTTCAGAAGTTTATAGCGAAATAGGTAATAGAAAAATAGGAAAAGTAACCTTAAGGAGGGGACAGCTCCCCCCATACTAGGCTATCATGTCTGTCCCATATCCTAGTCAGCAATATCCGGCGGTCCACCGGTGGCCATTGACGGCTCACGATCGACCATGAATACGCGGCTGTCAAGTTCTCTAGAGGGCCGACGGTCATAGGCGTAGGAGGCGGGGGGGGGGGGGACGGGGGGATGCAGCCTTCCAACCAAAAATTTTTGTGAAAATTTGGGCAAAATGCTGAGAATTTTTCGGGCACCTACTGAAAGAAAAATTATGCAGTGATGTAGCTAAAGGGTATTAATAATTTAAAAAATCTTCCTTGGTAATTAATATAAAGTTCTGATTTGAATTGCACCAGCAAAATACGTAAATGTTTTAACACAAATTTTACTTCAAAGGTAACATATGTGGCACTAGATTGCATTTAAGGACACCTAATTTTTCAAAAATTTCCAAGGGGGAGGGGGAAACCCCCTCCCCTTAGCCCCTCCCCCAGGCCGGCGATCAACGACTTCCGCCAAAATTAAAACCAATAAAGAAGGTAGAAACACAGCAAGCTATTGTATGTAATTGGCATGCGGTGTGATAACCGATGCATACCTATAATATGTACATTACACTCTAAAAACACTTTGGTCAAATTGACCAATGACAGGGTCAACTATGCATCGAACCAAATATGGTCAAATGTTTTGACTAAACTATGGTCAACTTTGACCAAACGGAGGTCAAATTTGACCAATTAGTGGTCAAATCTGGTCAATTTGACCAAAGTGTTTTTAGAGTGTAACATGTCGAACGTGCCGTGGAGCGCGCGGAAATTTTGGGTTATCATATTTTCGGGCAAGTTCCAGCCCCCCCCCCCCAAATCAATTGGGCTCCTACATCCATGCCGACGGAGGGCCATCGGAGATCCGCTGGATGGACACAGCATTGCATGATTTGTAAAACTTTTTAACCAGTCAGCGTCACGCCCATCCGGCGGGTGACCACTGACGAACCACCGGACATGTGGATCATGGACCGCTGAAGTGAACGACAGTAATATATCCGTCTACCCTGATAGCAAGGTACCGGCGGACCGCCGGCGGATTTATGATGGCATATCGGGTACATGTCGGCAGCGGCATTGCTGTGGTGCACCGACGTTGGTCCTCCTTTGGTTGGAGGGTGGCAAATCGGCAGTGGCAAAGCCGTGTAATTCTGAAGATGGTCCGACGGTGGTAAGAGGGTGGCAAATCGGTAGCGGCAAACATGTGGCATGCCACTGTCGGACCACCGATGGTTTAAGCAGTGGCATACTGGGAGAGGCGAAGCGGTGGTAAGCCGTTGTCGGTCCCTTGGCGGCTAGACGACGGAATAATGGCAGCGGCAAAGTTACGGCACATTGCGGTCGGACCACCAGTGGCTGAACAGTGGCACACAGCCGAGGCAACGTTGTATCATGCCGATATTGATCGGCTGGTGGGTGAATAACGGCGAGCAGTGACACCGGCGAGGCTGTGGTAATCCTCTGGCGGTTCAGTGACCATCCCAACTTGCTGAGGCAACCGGTTTGCCTTAGCAAGCTGGGAAAAATAGTTCATAAAATACATAATTATATGTCTCCTTACACATACATAATAATAAAGTATGCACCAAATCGCATATTTTCGTACTAAAAAAACAAAGAAGCTTCACACCGTGGGAGGGGAGGGGAACCCCTCCCACACGATCCCCTCCCACACTTCCCCCCTCGCTTTGCCAAGTATGCAACCCCCCACCCCTGACCAGAAATCTCCGCCCCTGGCGTGAAGGGTGCGACTTTTTTCGGATAAGCCTACACTTAAAAGAGTCTGTTCTTATTTCAAGCATAGGTCAGTTGTCCGGGCAGTTGGGCCCTGTCGGACATAACTTATATTGTACCTCCCTACTCAAGTCACTAGCCGTACCGCACGACAGACGCGAGAGAACAGTGACACCTGACAAAGGAAGGATCCCCACTGTGTATACGAAAGCAAGGAGCACAAGAAAAAAAAAACATTTTGCGCAGACTTGGGAGGTTAACTGAAGTGCCATTACGACATCATCTGTTGTGCCCCCAATCACCAAAGCCTGGCGGCGCCACTGGTCATAAATACAGCGTCCTCTGCAGTACTTTGGTCGACATCCATCAAACGGACCGTAAATGAATAGTTTGTTTTAAGTTGTGATTTAAAGGTCGGAGTGGCTTCTTTAAGGTGACGTCCGTTGTCCATAGTTCATGCGACGTCGGACCAACGATCTGCATATGATTAGTTTATTGTGGGCAGTCATTGACGTCGAATGGACAATTCAATTGAGACGTACGTCTTTTACAGGCCGCTCATCAAACGTCTTAACAAGACCTAACCAACATAATACGAAAATCTCTACATGTCCAGCCGACGTCGTAACGTATTTTAATGGAGGAGTTTGTTGGTGACGTTCAATCGACGTCCAACCCACCACATATCTTGGTTTCCGACGTCTATCCGACCAGCTAGACCTAAATCCAACGTCGATCCGACTTCAACTTGATTGCTGGGACATACGTACGTACCCTTTTCAATCATCAAAAACGGTCCTTTGAGATACTTCAAAATATGACATAATGAAAGAGTCCTTCCATTGTCCCACTCAAACTTTAGGGAACAAAGCTGAAATTCATGTCATAATATTCCCTAACATTACCGTACCTGTTACAACATTACAACCTAAGACATGACGGCTCCTGGCAGTATAGCAGAACGAAGATTCTATCTGCTAGCCACGTACGTGTTTTCAAATTGTACATTCGGCAGACTTATATTCCTCCTGAGAGGCCGGGTTACGATACGTAATAGAAGGATACTTAGGAAAATGTTGCGGTGGTGCACCCGTGGTTGTCAGGGAGGGAGGGGTGGCACTAGCATTTACCCAACAAGGGGGTCAAGCTACCCGACAGGGGGATGGCAGCAGTGATTCGAATTGTCGAAAAAAGCGACGAGTTACGGGAAGAAGGCGAACTCAAAACTCCTGTTGTGCAGTTATAGCTTGAAATCATTTTCAACTATTATAAAACTTTGAGTGACACCCAGCGAAGGACGAGGAAAAGGAGGGGCTCGCACACAAGCATGCACATCATGAATAAACATTCCCTAGTGAGTAAGAAAATCTGTGATGAGAGGGGTCAAAACGTATTTTTTACGTTGTCAATTCTTTCTTCAACATTCCTTTCAAAGACTGTTTGTTACATTGCTATTTCTCGAGAAATTTATTTGAAGTTGGCAGAAGGCCTAAAAGTTTTGTAGAGGCAAAATATTTACATTCTAGCCCTCGGCGCGGATGACGTTTTTCGCTCAATCCATCTTTACCAATACACGGGTAGGGCGATACATCGTGTAGTCGACTTGAAAGAGAGCGCCTCCGCAGGTTAATGACCTTCCTGATCACACAGGTAATTGCATACTCGGCTGATGAGAAATAAACAACAAACATAATTGTCATGACAATGTCGCCAAGTCATTTTGCTTTAAGTCAAGTCACAAGTTAAGAAAAAGTGCGACTCGAGTCGGACTCGAGTCAAAATCAGTAAGTCGAGTCCACAACTCTGCCTCATATGTCTTATGCCACAGCCACATATCACAAAATAATGAACACTACAACGAATATAATCAGTTCAAAAGATTCGCCAAAGATAGCTGCACAATATTTGTTCTAAACCGTCCTATATAAACAAACTTTTCTCAAAAGTATCAGTTGTCACCACTCCTCTTGAACAACATGTATCTTCTTAAACTTGACCCAAAATGAGAACATTTAACTAAATTACACGAAATTCGACACTTTGCCAAACATAGAACCCATTTTGCATCAACGCCAACTTAAATGAACAAAACGTTCTCACAGGGGAGGAGGAAAACCCCTTCCTCTTTACCCCCAAAGATGGCACCTAGCTGTTCGAGGTAACAAAAGATCCCCGAATGCAAAGTATAGGTACCGTAGGCATATGTACTGGTTACCCCGACTCTGGGGTTCTACTCCTGGCCGGGTCATACCAAAGACTTTAAAAATGGAACCTATTGCCATATTGTGCGTGGTGCTCAGCATAAGCAATGGAGTAGGAAAAACAAGCCAGAGAGCCACAACTTGAAAAAAGGCCGTGGCCGGCCCGACTTAAACCAATTGGTTAAAAACTGAGCCGTAAAACCTCATCTAACTCTAACTCTATAGTTTTATCTGAGTGCAGACCCTAATCTTTCATTTAGTAGCAATGGAAAGACATCATTATTCCTTGTATTTCCTTTCCTAAACAAAAAGTTTGTGCTACAGAAAATTTAATAAACTATGCGCAAAAGGTTACATTATCTTCCTGTCAAATTCAGTGTGTAAAAATTCTGAAAAGTATACCAATGGGCAATTGTGTGTGTCGAATTACAATGAAACTTCTGTCATTTTGCATAAAGGCATCATCAAGATTAAAAAAAATTCTTAAAATAGGAGAGGGACACCCCCTGCCCGCATACTCCTCTCCAAATCTACAAATATTCACAACTGTCATGGGCCAGCATTCCAAAGTCAAAACATCTGTTTTTAATTCAGTTATATCGAGTTCACACAAGTTAACAGAGTAACATTCAGAAACTATTAGCTCCTACAAAGGGATTTTCAATTGCCTTTTTTATTTTCTCTCTGGGGGCATTAATGTTTACAAATCCTGTATGTTTGGACACAACCTACTAGACCCGAAAAGGGCCTTTCCCATTACCATTTGGGAGGAGTTTAGGGCACAAGTTTTCTTTTTTATTCAGTTATGCTCAGCAATAATGAAGAAAAAGTCAAACGCCTTCTGAAACGTACGGTAGTATACTGAAATCCGACAATAACCCAAGAACATCAAACACTTCTCAAAAGTGGGGGTGGGGTGACCTTCAACTTGGCTACTTCAAAAATGAATCGCAAAGCCCTAGAAATGAGGGGTCCTTTGTTTACTTAGGGTCCCTGAAAAACCGCAGAGGCAAGATGATCATGCAATGACCCAAGTCATTATTCCCTTATTGTTTTAGCTACAGGTCAACCTGCAAAATTAACATAATATCTTGTAAGAAACAAAATATATTCACCAAGCTGTCAATTGACATCATTATGGCACCCCTTGCGGCACGAGTTTCATGAAAAGGATCAAAGTTCTCTTTTTACTAAAACAAAACTCTTCTGCTGGGACCCTTGCAAACAACACCTCAGCTTTTTCTCAACATGTCTCTTCCAAGTCGTTCCTCTGTATTTTTCATTGACAACTGGCAAACAATTGCGTTCACGATTTAACAACCACAGGAGTATTACACTCCTAATTGAAATAAGCCGGCTTTCCAGTTACCTGTACATTTTAATCCCACGGTCACAATCTTTCCAAACTTACGGTCTCTGTAATAGAAGGCAACTAACTGTAATCCCTTTTGAAAAGAATACTTAGGGGAGCTTTGGAGATTGAATTGATGGTGTTACCATGTACGAACAAAGCCCCTTTTCAATCTTCAACTGCTGCTCAAAGGTAACTTGTCTAGTGTTTGTATTTTGTGCTAGTATTCGATCACTGTTTTCAGTAGTAACTCTCCTTCAAGAGTCCATTATAAAACGGAAAGTATCGTCTGAAATAGTATAGCTCTTTAGACCATTTGAAATTGTCGGTTCGGAGACGGGCATTACGGTGTTTTCTGTAGATCTAGCGACATGTTTTTTGTAGAATCCATACAAAAAGTCAGGTTTGCATTTGTCTTCTCGACTATGTAAAGAGTCTGACGGCTGAGAAGAGGCTACATTAAGTAATAGTGTTTCATCAAGAGATGTAAAGTAGCTTTGTTACTTTGGAGAGTAGAACCCCACAACTGGGGGTAACTTAGTTTGGTTTAGTCTCCCCCTGGCATCCAGCCGAATGGACTTAAATTAACAATGCGCACATGTGTGTGTGCGATGCGCAGGACTGCCCGCTTGGTAGCCAGACGTGAATTACTCCTTCCTCTATGTTGGCTGCATCTGTAATAGCAAGAGTATGCACGTCAAAAGAGGAGTACATATTCGACACCTGCTGTGAAGGTAATGTGTATAGGCCTACTAATACATTTTGACACATTGTAACATTACATGTATGTACATACTTTTCTGCACGAAATCCTCAGTGTTCGGGGTGCAGTTTGGAAAATGGGAGGGTAGAGAAGGTGGCAACGGTTATCAACAAATAAATGGTGCTGTGTCGGAGAGATGTGTCACGCTCGCATACACATGTGAGACTCAAATTCAACCGACGCTTAGAAATAGTACCGATTATCTTTCTTAAAACCTTGTCCCTGTTTGAAGCAGTAAAAGACTGCGTGTTCTTGCAAAGCAAATTGGCATTCAAGTTTGTCCTTGAGACACCAGCAAGAAACCAAAGTTAAAGTTGGCGCTATCTTCTTTTAAGGGCAACTACCTTTTATCACCGTGACCGGTGTCAATTTTAAAAACTAGAGAGCGCCCCCAGTTGCTTTAAATGGGAAAAACGAAAAGTTGCCAAAAGATTAGAGTCACGCTTTCATAGACGCTGGTCATCGAGAAACCCCACTGAGTCAAGTGTCTGAGTAGCCCAATGCGCGCAGGCTATTTAGTTCGCTTCTGCCCACATCTGAAAGGACGTTCCCTGTAAATAGATGAACGAGCCTGTCGTCATCGTGAACGACTCTGATCTTTAGCAAGCCTGCAGGGAGGGAGGAAGTGACACGGCCCCTGGACCACGGATGATGTGCCAAACCTTGAACAGAGGCCGAGTGATGGCGTATTCTACTGACTCACTGTAACATTTAAGACTGCGGGTTGATTATATAGAGTCACCCACAGTGCCATAGTAACGTTATTATTTGTATTTTTCGGTCGAAATTCCATGCCACGAGGGAGGATTAGGTGCTTGTAAATATCGTCTCTATTTGTGAATCAAACTTTGTGACTTCCCTCCGTGGTATTTCTCGAGAATTTAACCGAATAAATAATGTTTCATATAATTTCCTACATTTTCAGCAATTAATTTAGTTGGTGCTTGAGCAAAAAAACGAAACGTCATACCATTTTATCGAGTGCTAGCCAATCAGGTTACTTGTCTGTTTGTTTTTGTTGTTGGTATACTATTGGTCACAACATGTAGCTTTGTAGTCAGTGCGTAACCTTTTTGTATAAGTTGTCAATCAGGTGTGTCGATAAAGGGAATAATCCTTTGGGCCCTATTGTTGTTGTTGCAATAGCCGTATTCGCTTTCAATGGAGCTTTCAGAAACATCAAATACTATACTAAAGCGTTGAAGTGTTCATGACAGTTCTTACTGGACCATGTACATTCAGGACATGTGGCTTTTTGTTAGTTGTCGTATACCTTCGGGGTTGTAACTCAATTTGGGAAAAGGTTCCAGGGTCTAGCCTACAAGTGGGAGACTTTTCTTGTAAAAGTGAAGTATAACGCACTTGTGAAATCATCACTTACGTAACGTTATGCTGTCGATTTTTTCGTTTGGTGATAAAAATTCTACTGAGTGATACATACACAGGCACATAGCAAAGGGTACCTTTTTGGGGAGTTCAACCACACTTCCATGACTCAACTTGATAAAGAGCTAGTGCCCTAAAATCACATTTCATGGTTCTCCCCGTCTTTTACCGAGGCATTGTTCTTGGCGGCAGAAACCCACTGAGCTCCCTGTGGAGGGTCCTTGGGCCATATACGCCCATACACAGGGTTTTGCAATACTGCAGGGCCTCTGCAGCTGGAGTCTCTGGTTGGAATGATCTTCCACCCCGACAAAATCCTGGCTACGGTACACGCCTTCACATGCTGTATACTCCAAAACTTCAACTTGTACTAGCATCGCAGTACTGAATTTCAACAAACATCGGTTCTTATAAAATGTAAACAAAGTCAAAGGTTGCTTTCGTATCTGTTGACAACTGTCAATTGAGTTAAAAAGCTTGGTCAGTCTCGGTTGCTAAGCAATGATGGATTGTTTAGGCCTATCACTTGTTGTTCGAGTGTCTTTGAATGAAGAAAAGACAAGAACACTGACAATGTCCCGATTTTAAGGAGACCCACACATGATTGCGCTTGAAAGGCGATCCCTATTCAGCCTTTTTGGTTTCCCGAAATGGAAAACTTCGGAGCCGCTCTTGCCTACCTTGCAAAAACTTTATGGGGCGACCGCAAAAAGTCGGAACTGACTACCGTAATCAAGCGGAACACAAAGTTAGCACTGTCAGCGCGGGCCATTAGTCAACACCATAGGCGGCACCACAGGGGGCAGGGAGTGCGACCGCCCCTATCATTTGCAAGAAAAGGGAAAAGAGAACGAAAAGAAAAGATAAAAAGAAGGAAAGGAGAAAACGAAAGAGAAGAAAGGTGGAAGCGAAAGAGAAGGAAGAAGAGAAGAGGAGGGGTGGAGTAGGCTTATATCCGGTACAAATAATTAATCCTAGAGCTTCCGGGAGACCCTACTCCGGTATCTGTCAGCCTTTAGATACCCTTTATAATGCACAATGAAGCAAAGGAGAAGTTTCGTAATTGTTCAAGAATGCTTCTGAGGACTGCAAGCACGTATTTTTGCGTAAAACCTTTCCGAATAGAAGGCAGGAAAGAAGCCAAAAGGGGGCTTCAGGAGGTTTGTTGACAACATACCCTTCTCTTAGACAACGTAGGCTACTCTCCTCTTTCACCTAACCAAAAATTAGAATTCACTTATGGACATTTTCCAGCCATATATGATCAGTTTCAAAAATATCCCAAAGATAGCACCATTTTGCATCTAAGCAAACTTAGATTAACAAAGGTTTCTCAAAGGGGATGGGGACACCCCTTCCCTCAAAGCCCTCCCCCAGGACGGCACCTTTATGTAGTGACAAAGAAAGGTTCTCTCACTGCTGTATACAATCGCAGGGGCGCATAAAAAGGTACAATTTACGCAGACTTTGGGGTTCAATTCAGGTGGCATTAACAGGTCATCTGTGGTGTCACCCCATAACCAAATCCTGGCGGGGCCACTGCAGCCATATATAATCAGTTCCAAAAATATCCCAAAGATAGCACCATTTTGCATCTAAGTAACCTTAAATTAACAACTTGACTTACATCGCTACTTTGGTGTGTAGATGGAAAACAGTTGTACATATAACGAGGTCAAACATTACAAAAATGCCTTAAAAATGCGTTTTTCTGCGCGCCTCGGGCGCCTCCTTTTCTCCGTTTACTTCGTTCAGGACAGTGGTTCTCAAACGCGGCCCCTGAATTGATTTTAGGTTTTGAGAAAAATACTCAACAAGAACAAAACGTAGCAAAGTAAGAAATTACTTTATGTAATATAAAGTCACTAGGCTACTTGACACCTTCCAAGTTTGCTCTCCAGAAGGCCAGGTTGCCTACGTAACAAGCTGTCCGGTATATTCCTTGTTCAGTCATATCTAGAGAAGAGTAATTTAGCGTGCCTTGTTGTTGACAATCATGTTACGTACACGGTGGCATTACGAAGTGCTTTTGTGACAAAGCTTGTAGGAAAGTTACATCCGGGAAATTTAATTGCGACGTGAGGTGACTGTACAATTGAAAAAACGTATCGTGTTGAACGTTTGTTGATTGGTTACTGAAATTAAAATTTCTGTAATTTATATTTCTGCACTAACATATGTTTTCGACGTTTTATATGAACTAGCTCTTTCCACAGCTGTGTAAGATGAAATAGATTCATTTAATCAAAGCTTTTTGACTTTTGGGAATGTGGTCTCGAACTCAGTAGAGATCTACTTCTCTATCTGTCCACGACTGAGAATAACTGATCAAGAGCTTCCTCACATACTGGCCACTAACGAAGGATAAGTTCAGAACCGTGTTGTGACTTCATCCGTTTCAGAGTGCGGTTTTTCGGCAACCTACTTAGTTTGACTCCTTGGAATGCTAGAAAGTTTCTACTATACCTAAAACCGAGGCATGATAAACATCAAAATGAACATACTGGTGACTCACGCATGCTTGACACAGAATTGTAGACGGGTGGCGCCAGGTGGGGGAGGTGCAGGGGGCCATGACCCCTATTGTCGGGAAAACTCCATTTTCGTCGGAGAGCCTTAATTTAATGGGTACGATAAAGTATGTGATCCCCCGACGACGACCAGCCGCAGCAACAAACTCCTTGATTTGCCCTTAGTATGGCATATTGCCCATTAAACACCACTGTTTGTCATATTTTCTTTAATAGCAATCACAAAATTTTCGGAGCGCTTCGCGCGCCCAAATTTCGCGTGTACCATTCTTTCGGCAACGCATCCGATCTGTCGGGAGCTTGGCCTCCACCTCTGATAAAAAAGGCAAATTTTGGGTGGAGAGTGCAGTTTCCTGCAGTCATAGAGCCCCTCGAAATTAAAATTTTCTCACCTCAGCCCCAACCATGGTGGGACTGAGGTTGCTCCAGTTGGATGCTTCAGAAGTGCAGATTGTCCTTTTAAGGAACCTCCTTCTATAAAAACTTCGTATCTCTGCCTCTGTTTGCCGTAGATAAAGCCTGAGGTTCTCCCCCTGCGGCCCTCGGCCTCTTTCCAGCCTCTCCATTTGGCCCTTACCCTCAAAAAGTTTGAGAACCACTGGTTTAGGACGTCCAGCCTGGGTGAAAATACTGTTCCAAAGCCCCAGGAAACCCTCACCATCACTCATCCTCCCCTACACCGTAAAGTAGCTCTGTATCATCAATCTCGACCGGCTGTTAGTCGAAGGAAGGCTATAATTAAAAGTGTAAGGATAGGCTTCACTGTAGTTAAAAAAAGTGTTAAGTCGTGACGTCTGCTTAGTACCAATCCAGTGTCATTTAAAGAAGGTTAACTCGCTAAACACATCATTCTACTGCCCACAATTTCGTAAATAGCCCACAGCTTCCGGGGACTTCCCCTTTGACCTCCAACGTGGCGTTGCCCCTGGACCCCCACTTCCATGGAAAGTGCTTCGCGATCGCACATCGCCTGCAGCCCCATTTTGTCATTTCAACCGGTGTTCGCCCACAATTACAATTACAATACTCGTTTCTGTAAACCAACCAACGAACAAACGCATTTGAACTATTAGCAACCAGTGGCGTAGCTAGATATTCTTTGTGCGGGGGCAAAAGCAAAAAAAATCCGACAGATTATTATGATAGTTGTACGATTCGAAATTCTGGGGCCCTTTTTTTTTGCTTTCCGGGCAATTTGGAGGCCGACTCTTCATTTTCATGTTGACATATCAATGTGTGATTGTGCTTAGAAACATAAAAAGTGTTGTAAATGTTTCAAGTGAATTGTTTTTGTTTATTTCCGACAGAGACTAGAAATTTCCGACAGAGGCCTTCGGAGGCTTTGTGGGGGGGGGGGGGGAGCGACCGCCCCCCTGCTCCCCTCTCTAGCTACGCCACTGTTAGCAACCATTCCCACATCAAGTAGTAAACCAACGACTACGCCTCAAAAGAATTCCCGCGAATTTCCCCCATGTTGTCAACCGCTCTGTTGACCTCTTTTCTGAAACAGGAATTCTTATAGCCAACGTCTGTGGAACTAGGGAGCTGTTACGGTAGCAGCTCCCTGGTGGAACCATGTGGAACAAAGTAAAGCATGTTCAGATACCCATGAAACATCAAACGCCGACTGAAACATAGCACGGTAAAACTCCGCTTATCCGAACCGAACTCCGTTTATCCGAACTGGCCTCCTGATTTAACCAGAAAAATATTCAACACAAGTTAATATCCACCAACTTTTCAGTGATACCTCTCAAGATCTGTAGTTTCTCTTTAGCACATGCACAGATTCAGTGTGTACAAAACATTGGCCATTCAGGAGACCGTAGGCTCGCGTTTTGGGAATAAAATCTCTGGATTTTAGAAGTCCAAAAATTTATTTTTCATATCTTGGTTCACAAAAAATAGTAAACATGTACTTTGGGGGATATTGTCTGTAACTTTGCGAGCCATTTTTGAAATTATTCGGGAAATGTTTTGACCATGTTGACACTCTTTCTTATGGACCCAGTGAACAGTACTTAATTAAGGCAAAAACTTGAGACCTCGTTTATCCGAATTTTTCCGTTATCCTAACTGATACCCTCGGTCCACGGTGTGTTCGGATATGCGGGGTTTTACCGTACTGAAACGCGAGAATGACCCATGAGCCTCAACAGCTTCTCAAAAGTGCAGGGCCTACGCTAGAGGGGGGTGTGGGGGTGTTGGGGTGACATCCCCAAGATCCACGCAGTCGGCAAAATCCTGCACTAGTCGGCAAAGTCAAGGAAAGAGGGAAGTGCAAACGAAGAACAGTTAGAGGGAAGAAGAAACTGAGGAAAAAAAGAGAAAAATGAGGAGGGAGAAGAGGGAGAGAGAAAGACCGAGCGAACAGAGAAAACAACAGGGGAGGGAGGGACAAAGCAGGGCAAGAGAAAGGTGCAGGTGCAGACGGAAGATAGGAGATTGGAATGCATTTGTAGACAACGTTTATCACAATATTTTCAAAACCCGTAACCAACACTTTTTGAAACTTAAAACATTCTGTCGGCAAAAAAGCTACGCAGGGCTTTTCAGTATCATTGTATACTAAAGGAGTTCATCGTTCATGTGGTATTCTGGCATTGAATCGGTAAATTCTGCACCTAATCTGAAAAATTAAGGAAACATGAGGAAAAGAAGTGAAAGAAAGAGGACATTTTCTGTAATCAGAACCCGAAATTTTCGACGACCTACGCGCGCAGTAATGTCACTCCAGTTTCTTCAGTAATTCCATTCCACATAGCTAGATAGCGTAAGTCCTGTCAACCTTACCAAGTAACATGTAGGCAGGGTACACAGGTTATGTAGAGGTCGTAAATTTCATCCCATATCGCAAAGCCTAGTTGCTGTTCTCTGGTTGTGTCATGCGGTACGGTCAGTTGGTGGGCGACTCATGGAGCAAAGTCTGGCTATTTCATCGGGTAGTCCAGGTGGTTTCGACACAATGTAGGCCCCTGCGTTGTCACCGATACAGTCTACAACTCCTACAGATTTTATGTTTTTCTTTTTGATCTTAATGATAACATGTTTTTTTTTGTGTCAGCCAACCAAAAATTTTCGCGCCCTTTGCAATTTCACGATTCAGACTCAAAAGAACAGTATCAGTGCGCAACTCGGCTCTTGACATATTAAGTGATATAATGCAAAGTATACGGTACTCTGCAATTGCATGGGATAGTTAGGCTCCTTCATATCCCCTTCTCACCCCCTCGACATGCTGTCGGAACTTGGGGTCGCTGGCATGGCCCTACCTCATGTCGGGAAAATTCTGTCGCCACCCATGGTCGGTTTACTTATTTTAGCTTTCAAAAGGGTCATTTCTGCGATAAAACCCAAAATTTTCGGTGTGCTTTGCCCACTCTTCCTCAGTTTCGTTACTAATAGCTAAATATAGAACAAACCCTTTCCATCTTTTCAAGTAACTTAAGTAGAATTTATCGTTTTATGTAAATGCCGGGAATCTCATCTCATTTCGCTAAACTAAGTTAACGTTCTCTTGAGTCTGTCGTTCGGTACGGCTAGTGACTCGAAGAGGGAAGTACAATGTAGATAGGACCCAAGTGCCTGGACAGTTGACCTCAGTGGCGTACACGGGGGGGGGGGAGGACATGGGGCCATGTCCCCTCACGGATGCCATTTTGTTTTTCAACTCCTAAAAAAACGTATATGTTTTAACACAAGTTTTTCTTGAAAAGGTGGCATATATGGCACCAGATTCCATGTAAGGACACCTAATTTTTCAAAAAATTTCAAAGGGGGAGGGGGACACCCCCTCCACTTACACCCTCCCCCAGGCCGGCGATCACACAATATATTGCATGCCCCCCACCCTGAAAGAAATCCTGGGTACGCCATTGGTTGACCTATATAAGCTTTAAATAAGTACAGATTCTTTTTAGTGTAAGTCTACCCAAAATTTCGCCCGCTTAGCGCGCTTTGCAATATCACAGTTTAGATTTCGGGAAAAACCTTAAATCGGGCTGAACTATTTTCCTCTAGTATATACAAAATTTTATGCAATATATGCCCCGCAATGGCATGGTATAGTGCACAGGTTTTCTTCAAATCTCCCCTTACCAACCCCTCGACGGCATCGGGGCTGTCGAGACTTCGGATTGTTGCCCCCCCCTTGGGAAAATGCTAGCGCTACCCCTGCTGGACCACTACCGGTTGGACTATCGGTTCTCAGCTCTAACTGCATCGCTTTTCAACACTTTCAGTCGTCATTTGCTTCTTCTCAGTCGGCAAATACGGCACCACACCCCCATGGTAAATGCTCTGGCGACGCCCCTGCAAAAGTGGGGGCATGACCATGACCATGCGAATCCCTAGCAGCTTTCCCGTGCCCAATTAAGGGCCTTGGAAAATGTCGGAGACCATATGATCTTTTTGCAATCTGAGAAATTTTCTCACAATTTTAAAGGGGAATTTTCATGATCCCAGACAGTTCCAATTCTCCCAACGATGCATCTTCTAGCTCCTCCCATAACTGTATGTGGCTCTTCCTTGTGCAAGAATAAACCTGTTTTATTGCCTAAGGCCATGTCCTGGTGAGCATACAAGGCTATAAAATGTAATAACAGTACTCTCTCTGCCTTGTGTGGAATGTGAGCTACTCTGCATCTTTCAAATTTTCAAACTTTGATGTCAATCAAAGAGCAGTCACCAACTGAGAATTTTCATATACATACAGTAAAAATATACTTTGGGGTGATGAATGTCTGTCTTTAATGCATTCAAACTGTTTCCACCGTTTTTGAGTTGGTTTTCTTTGAATCCGGTAGGCCCATATTGCCAGCTATAAAAGCAAACATTTTCCTACTATTTACATAAGTGTTCTGGAAAAAGTGGGAGGGGGACAATCCCCTCCCCTCCACTTTCAAATGTGGGGACATGTCCCCCATCCCCCACATGATAACGCCCATGAAATGACCTAAACATACTTATTCTCCCATGGTTATAGCTACAGGTCGACCTGCAAACTTTCATGCTTGAAAGAAACAAAACTTTCATTCCCAGTCCTCAAATTAATTGTAACATCCCTCGCTACAGGAGCAAACCCTCCCCAGGTCATCGATATCAATTCCCGAAGAAGGGGAGTTTCAGGGGCATCAGACTGGGTTTCCAACATGTAATGTCATTCATTATTTACACAGTACGTGTCACAGTACTGAACATATTGCGGTGACATTTTTGAGTAAACTTCCGAGGTCATCTTACCTTCTTCCCCGGGGCATACTCAGGGAAGCCTGGCAAGAGGTTTCAACATTAAAATGTCAGGCGATGTCCAATTCGTATTCACCAAAGCACCCTGCGAACTTTGCAGTGAGCTTATTTGGTAACCATCCGAGGTCATTGAGCGTACTCACTCTAGAGGGAGGCACATGCAGGGGCGTCCGGAAGATCCCTCCCAGCACTTAAATCGTCTGGCAAGTTTAATTTCCCATTCACAATGGCACGCTGACCATTTTGCCGTAAGTTTCGATGGGTATCCTTCCGAGGTCATCTAGCTTACTTCCCCGGAGGTCATCACTGGCGTCTGACATACCCCTCACAACACTTACAACATCTGGCGATGGTCATTTCTCATTCACGATGAAACATATCGTGTCTCCCCTTTGAGAAATTTTTTAATATTAAAGTACCCTCAGATGCAATCTGGTGCAACATTTAGCATCATTTGAAGTCATTTTTTTTGTTCCATTACCAAAAAAAAAAAAAAAAATTCAGGAAAGAATAGGGGAGGGGCGAACGCACCGTTTTATCCGGCCCTGAACTGCCATAAGAAATATTATGCTAAGCAAATCAAAGGTTGTCAGTACATTAGTGTAGTTGTGTAGTCAGGTCTTTCTCGAGGGGAAGGCATTAGCCTATGCAGATTTTTCGGGGGTGTTGGTGTAACTCAGTCATACGAAAATGTCAAACAAATTACCAAAACTCATTCGCGTAATAACTAAACGTGGCCAATAGTTTCGGCTTCAGAAAGCCATGGGTTGAGCACTGGCATAATTAGAGGAAACGGTCCTCACTCCAGAACTCAGTGAAGCGACCAAAGTGCTATATCGGGATGAAATAATTTGATATAGAAATAGTCAATCTATATCTCATGGTGTATAGGAGTAAATTTTCAGGAAGCCAGTGTAGGGTCTAGTTTTATGTATAGGTGGTTGACTATAAGTAGTAGTAACCTTTAGCGATTGTGCCCCATCGGAACACTGGTCGTACTACAGTATGCGTTTGTAACATCTTCATTTAAAGTGTCGCAGCAACTTTACCAGATTTGAACGGTTTCTTTACTAGTTGTGTCTGAGTGTCTTTGATGGAATAAAGAAAAACAACAATAACAATAAAAAAAACCTCCCATTATAAAGAGACCCACATGATTGCGCACGAAAACCAAACCCCATTTGGCCGTTTGGGGTTTTAAAGTGGCGTGGGTGACTGGTACAGAGCTCCTGGATGGGGCATGGATTAAGTGCATAAGGCCTCGAGCTCTACACTCTAAAAAACATCTAGTCAATTGGGGCACGAACCGAAATCTTGTCAAAGATTTGTTTCAAAATTGACTAGAAATGGTTCAAAAATGAAACTATTCGTTTCATTTATAAGCCGAATCTTGTCAAAGATTTGACAAAATTCCGGTTCGTGCCCCTATTGATTAGATTCTATTCAAATTTGACTAGGACATTTTTAGAGTATAGGTTCAACACTATTTTTGACTAAAACCAACTTTTTCACCCCATTTCTTTCAAATTCTGTATGCGCAATGCTTATTGTACTTATTGGGCAATCCGGTGTATTCCAGTTTAGATCACCCTCTGCAAGTGTGCCAAGCCCGAAGCCATGAGGGAACCAGGGGCGGAGACCCTTGGAAAATTTGCCTCCTAGAGAAGAAAAAGTTATAATTGCCATAATGCATTTTAGTTTATCTCCCACCCCCCTCCCTTAAAACTTATTTCCCACCCCGGAAGGTACCTCGTTTTCTTTCAGTACTTTGGCTACAAGCCTAATGTGCGCGTTTTCCTCCATGTGTGTCACTCTCCCCCACCTCTGTGCTATTCTCCCCGCCTCCATGCCAACACCCCGATGATCTTTTCTGGAGGGAGGATCTGTACTGTTATACCTCCAGTTGAGTAGACTGTCCCCCATATCCTATGGAATAAATTACCCTACACTTAAAATGTGATCCGGAGTAAATCAATCCTAATATAATCTGTACCTAGGTGAACTGAAAGTTAATTTCCAAAACGTTTATGAAAATCTGGTGAAACTTTTACATCGGTATTTCCGTCACTTCATTTCACATGTTAATATTGATTCTTTTGGAATATGTCTTAAAATATTTGCATAAGGGTGGGACCCGCGCGTTAACTCTTTTCTCTCATTCACATCGGAAGGAGCCCCTTGCTCATATTTGTAGGGACAAAACTTAAGTTTTAAAAATCACTTACATGTGATGGCCTATAACGCCATAGTTGGGATAAAATGTGGGGCTTGATGAATATCAGTCATTCGTTAGTACTTCGTGGCTGAGGACTGCAGGTGTAGGATAATCTGTCACCATAAGTCGAATCTTTCAGTTGAAACTCTCCACTGCATTTGTTTCACAAGCCAAGTTTTAAGACATGCGGCAGCAAAATATTCAACCTATCTCCGTTGAAACTATAAACTGGGGAACGTGTTCTTGTCATTGACATGTTGCTTGTAGTGCAAGTTACACTTAAAATAGCTTAAGCTGGTGATGGTTTACGCTGAGCGCTGAGTAAATAACCCTGCTTGAGGAAGATGCACTCATTAAGCAGTTGAGTGGATGGCAGGGGAACGAGCTACCCAAGAGGGACAGATGATATAAACAACTAAACGTGCTATTTTCAATGGCAACCCCCAGAGCGCTTTTGAAACGGCCGCACACTACTGCCCATTTGAGACGGCATAAAAGTTATTAGTATTGTAGCTAGGAGATAAAACGTTTGTTCGACGCCATGAGTGCCGGGATTATTGGAGTGCAATGAACTTTTCGTTATTCAAGCGAAGCCTGTAAAGTAATATTTTCTTAACTTAGCCTGAGATTTGAATTGTTGCAAAAAGATCCCAGAGCATTGGCTCAGGGTTTTGAGAGGGGGTCGGGGTGGATGTATATGGTTTTACAGTGACCAATGTTGAGCCAGCATTTTGAGATCTGTTGTTTTCGCAAATGTAGAGAAGGGCGGAAGGCATGCGGTTTGGAAATATTTACAACTAAGTCCAAGTACACTTAGAATGGTGCTATTGTGACTAAAGTTATGCTGGACTGAAAATATCTTTAAAAATGATTTATTTTATAAAATTTTCTTATATGGCGCGAGTGTGAAATGGTCTCAAGATTAACTTGGGGACCAGGGACCTGGTGTACGCCTGGTAAGTATTATTTCTATCAATCCTGGAAGGCAGCATTTCCTGAAATCGATTTCGCTACTCGCTAACTGGTGGTGGCGCTCAAGTTAGTGTCAAAGTATCAGTCTGAACACTCAAAGTTGCTGCCTGATGAGAAAAAATCCTGCATACGCCCTTAAGGCTAAAAGACTCGTGTTAACTGGTCCACCCGAAGGAGCGTCAAAAGGCCCGAAGGGCCGAAAAAAAATGAATTGCAGACATACTAATCCCCGCGACCAGAGAGCACAGACCAACAACCAACACCAACACGCCCGACCAGGCAAAGGAGACCAGAAGACCGGGGAGAAACGCAAAGCCCCAAGCCAACCGCCACCAGGCCCGCCCCGAAGAAGCAAAGCACCCCACAGCTACCCCACGAAGAGCCCCATGGCTCACCGATGATCCTCACAGACCAGCGTTGGGCCATTCACGTTGATGGGTTTTCCGTTAATATCGTTGACGCAGTGACCCTTATTCAGGGTGTGGATGCTTCGGCAGGGACCCTTCTTCAGGGTTTGCCATTCTTCTCCAGGGTTGGTGTCTTCTTTGGTGGCTGGTCTTCGTTTCGATGGTGCGCCCTCACATTCTAGTTTAAGTTTTCCACATTTCCTTTGTTAGTCCTTCCAGTGGTGTCTGTCTATGGTAAAGTGGTCGAAGTTTAAGTTCTTTCCTAATAAATTTTCGAGTTTGTCGGTCTTTGCTTTTGAATTTTGCAAGAAATTTTCTGTGTAAGTCCTGAAATCTCTGTTTGATCGTTGGGAGTCCTGCTATGTCTATTACTCTTTTCGATGGTTGTTGTCTGTGTTAAGTGGTGGGCAATTCTGCATGCCCGTCGTTGACTGCGTTCTTAGTTCTCCATGAGAGAGTCCTTCATGTGTATGAGTGACGGTGCAGAGTATTCCATAACGGGGTCGAGTCATGGTTTTGTAGGTTCTTAGAGTCGTTTCTGGAGTGGCTGGTGGGTGTTCCTTAGTACCAGCTAGTCTGTAAAGTAGAGAGACTTGATTACGCATTACCGAGGCAGTTTCGTTATGGTGTCGAGTAAAGTCTAATTTGTGGTCTATGGTAATTCCTAAGAACTTAACTTTGGTTTGTACTGGTATAAGGTTGTTGTTTTATGTCACGTGTGGATTCCGTTCAAGAGAGCCGGATGTCCTAATGCAAAGTACTTGTGATTTGTCCGGGTTTAGTACTATGCGTCAGTCGTTATCCCAAGTTTGAATTTGATCTATGTACTGTTGAAGTTTCGCTTCTGCTTTGTCAGCTATGCTAGAGGTAGCCCAAATTGCAATGGCAAACTGAGATAAGTAAATCCGTCGTATTGGTTGTGGTTGTGGAGTGTCGGCAACGTACATGATGAAAACTATATATAGGGCTGATGGTGCTGCTCCACATAAGAAATGGAGTAAGGGAAAACAAGCCAGTGAGCCACAACTGGAAAAAAGGCCGTGGCCGGCTCGACTTGAACCAATCGGTTGAAAACTGGGCCGTTAAACCTCATCTAACTAACTAACTAACTAACTAACTAACTAACTAACTAACTAACTAACTAACTAACTAACTAACTAACTAACTAACTAACTAACTAACTAACTAACTAACTAACTAACTAACTAACTAACTAACTAACTAACTAACTAACTAACTAACTAACTAACTAACTAACTAACTAACTAACTAACTAACTAACTAACTAACTAACTAACTAACTAACTAACTAACTAACTAACTAACTAACTAACTAACTAACTAACTAACTAACTAACTAACTAATTAACTGACTGACTAACTAACTAACTAACTAACTTACTAACTAACAAACTAACTAACTAACTAACTTACTAACTAACTAACTAACTATCTAACTAACTAACTAACTATCTAACTAACTAACTAGTGGTGCTGCCCTGTGGAGTTCCTGTGGTGATATGTAATTGGCTGGAAAGTATGTCCTCGACTCTACACCGGGCCAGTGTGTCTTGTAAAAAGTTCGCTAGGCTGGTAAAAGTCGATGGTATCTTAAATTTTCTCATTTTGAGTAGAAGTCCGTTGTACCACATTCTGTCGAATGCTTTTTCGGCGTCAAAAAAGTAGACATGGTGTGTTGTCCTTTTCTTCTGAGGGAAGAAGTACTTTGTATAAGTATAAAGAATTGGTCCGTTGCATTCCTCTTTCTTAAGAAGCCTGCTTGCGAAGGCGGGAGAAGTTACCGTTACTCTAAGTAGGCAGAGAGTCTCTTGGCAATAAGTTTTTAAAAACTTATTGCCAAGAGATTCCAGGCATTTGCCTAGCACTGGAAGAAGGCTAATTGGCCTGTAATTCTTCAGCTCATTGTGAGGTTTGCCAGGTTTTGGAACTAAAATCGTGACGGCTTGTTCCCATAATTTGGTAATATAGCAAATTTGGAAGGAGGCAGTATAAAGCCTGCTGAGTTCCTGAAGGAAAATTTGAGGTGCGGCTTTTAAGTGCACGCGTGGTCTTCTCCCGGGATAGAGGCACGTCGTAGGCCTAAAATGTCAGTAATGTCACTTGAGGTGATAGTTTTATTGATGTCTGAGTCGGTGTCCTCCATTGGATCTATGTGCTGTTTAGGTGAGTATGTGCATAGGCTTATGAGGCGGGGGTCGGGGAGCTGCAGCCCTCCCAGAGCAGGGAAAATGCTTATTTCAGGGCACTCACCCTTGTATTTTCAGGGTTAGGGGGCAGTACAGTGGGTAGTGCGGGGAGCAGCGGCGTTTGCCAACAGGGCAAAATGCTTATTAGTTGCACAACGCATACTGTTGAATATATGGAGTAGAAAATGTAAGTTTATCATAAGCGATACTCAACGCACACAGCAGGGCACCAACCAGGCTTTTGCTTCACTTGTTCTTTCTTCGTTTTAACTTGTAGTGTTTCATCTTTATTTCTTCAGGGATGTGGTGAAATCAGGATGGGGTTAACAGGGGAGTGGTAGCCTGGTAGGGAGCAAAACACTCACTGATGTATGAACCCAATACAAGTATAAACCAAAACTCCCGAAATAATATCTTTCCTTATAGTTTGTGGGGGGGGGGGGACTCATCCATACCCGTCCTGAGTGTTATCGTGGTAAAAGGTGAAAATCAGCTCAATTTGCGAAATTTTCAGGGCAAAAACCCTCTGTGAAATGTCTTCCCGTACGCCTAGGAGTATGTGATCGGGTGTCCTTTGCGTATAAAGTTTGCCAGTCGGTAGATGTGGTTAAATTTGGGGTCCTGTGGTAATGTGTGTACGGTCTATAGAAGTAGTCCCTAAAGCAGTCTGCTTTGTCCTTGTCCGAAGTCATTAATTTGTCGTCGTAGTTGAGCGTTGGTATAGGTTTCCTAGCTGTCTTTCCCCCTAAAATCCGTTAAACCATACCTCCTAGAATTAACATATCATATACTTTTAGTAAGTCGATATGTAACACAATACATACCGCAGCCCACCGCTGTCATACAGTAGTTAATATTAGTGACAATAGGTCTACATTACTGACTTAAACCAATTGATGTTTTTCTCAACATCACCGCAGCTGCAGTTTGTGCAGTATACCCGAGGAGATGCCGGGAGGTAGACGTGTCAATTCCCCGATTTATATGAGGGAGACGGGGGGGGGGGGTAGGTCCCTCCTTCATAAGTTAAAAACTTTGCATTGATAGTTGAATGAAGAGAAACGTTTGAGATGGTATTAAAGAAGAAAATGGAAAAGAATAAAACAGAAGGTGGAGGCGCCAGAATTTAGGCAGTTTGTGGCAGACTTGGTACATGCTGAATCGATCTCACTAAATCTCGTTTTCCAAACCTCACATTTCCTTTGTTCTACCCAGGTATACCCTGTTACAAACCCCCATTGCCTCAGGCTATTTTCTATCGCCACACGAGAGCTCTTTTCCTTCCAGGATACAAACAATAACACAGCAGGGCCTACTCCTTAATTACGTGCAATCAAAGGTTACATTAAAATAGAAGTTGCACAGAAAGCCGTGCCTGTTGTATGTCCGTGTGCAATTGCAGGATAAAGAAAGTAAGACGCATTTTCTGAAAGTAGTAATTTGTGTCAATTGAATTATCTTTATACTTTTTAGTAGTATTGCATTACAATGTTACGACATTAACTATCCATCCCCAGGTATTTGCTGCAATGGAGACTGGAAAAAGGGCTGACAAAGTAAAGAGATAAACTTGTCATGTAAAGAAAACAAATAAAATACGTCAGTCATACATCCTAAAGAAATCTTTTGCTTAAATTTCCTTTGGATCTTTTTAAATTTCGATGGGTGACCGTTCGGCGTGCACACACTTCATGCTGGCGTCACTGCTTGTCGCTAGCTAATATACTTTGGAAACACTTGCAAAATCGGAGAGGGTGCACAATAGTCCGCACGCTGGCACGCCCCTTGACAGCCTGACGTTTTGATCATCCTAGAACCTATGCATAGGCTTGGGAAGCTGGGGACCAAGGGGACCGGTCCCACAATAATTTGACTTAGGGGGCAGAAATACCATTTAGTCCCCCTCAATTATTTAAGGGTGAGTGTCTCGGCATATAAAAATAACTTTACCATATTTTTATTTATTAGTTACAAATTTAACCAATTTTCAACAGTAATGAGGTGTAAATAAGTCAAATACTCTCTGTGCGCTTCGACTGCGAATGTATCCTTACAATTAACTATGACGTAAACAGTGGTGTTACTACGAGGTCTTGAGGGACAATGGGTCATGATATGATTTTCCTTGCCCCCTTGTCCGCAAATAAATATAGCACTTATCCAAAAATATACAGAGCTAAAGCGTCTTTGTTCTACTAGAAAAACTTACTAAAAGTGCAGTACTATAAATTACTACATTGCCTTTTTAAAGGCATTTTTTCAGTGCTCTTTGAGCACATCACACTTGTCTTGTTATTCTTTTGTTATATTATATTATTGTTCCAAAGCCGCATGCAGTCCATACCATTGTTGATCAGGGATGTAGTACTCGAGACCGGTCTCGGTCTCGAGACCGATTTTTCCCGGTCTCGGTCTCGACACCCTGTGGTCTCGGTCTTGGTCTCGGTCTCGGACCCTTGCGGTCTCGGAATTTTTTTCCGGTCTCGCTTTTTTCGGCAAAAAACTTGTCGTCTTTTTTTCATTTTTTTTAAAATAAATTCATTTATTTCAAACTTTTTTAAGTTCATTTACTTTCATTGCAAAAATAATTCATTGAGAAAAAACTCATTCGTCCAACGAGTTCATACACTGTATCTAATAGGGGCTGAACTTCTGTGAGCTAGTGAGTGGGTCTTTAACTTAACCTGGGGGATAAAAGTGCATTGGACTAGCACACAGGTAAGGTTACTCAGTATAATCAGAATAGTGGCAGTCTGATACTGAACTGCAAAATTGCGTGTTAACTGTGTGTGTGTGTGTTGAAATCCCCTTCTCAGTGTTTGTTCAGTGTTATCCATTTCTAGCTGTCCGAGATTGCCTGTTGGACTTTTTCATGACCATATTTATATGGAACGCGAATTACGCAAAGTTCGTCAATAACGGCGTAATCGTTGGTAACAGCGGCATTCATTGAGTTAATAACGGCGTGATTTTCAACAACAGCGTGGTAAATGTTGGTAATAACGGCCTGATTTTAAGAAACAACGTGGTATGTATTGGTAATAACGGCGTAACTTTAAGTAAAACGCTGTACGAGTGGTTAACAGCGGCATGATACGAAGTAACAACGGCGTAATCCTTTTCAATAACGAGCTAAATGTCGTTAACGACCTTTTCGCGTTCAAAAGGCTGATTGTAAGTAAACACGTGAAAGCGGTTAACAACGTGAAAGCAGTCAATGGCGCTGTTGCAGTCAAGGCAAATTCAATCAACGGCGATGTAAACGGAAGCAACAACACGATTCGCATCAACAACGCAAACTTCAATGGCGCTGTTACTTACCATATTGGCGACGGATATTTAAAGCACGTGGCTGATGTGGAGGCGAGGCGGAATGACTCCGTATCGGCCGGACCAATGCTTGACAGGATGAAAAATATGAAAAATAAAAAGGCGCTTAAAGTAAATTTGAAATGCTGGAATCCTAGTGAACGATTTTTTTTTCAATCCAGAGATACTGAGTCCAAGCAATGAAACAACTTGATAGATGAGGAAGGTTCCGAATATGTTTCCTAGGGAAATTGCGAAACTCAAAGTCCACGGTAAAGAATAAAGAAGCATATGCCATAGGCGGCAAAACGTTTAGCGCATGGTGTGGTCTCAAATGAAAGGGTGAAGTAAACTATACTGTTCATTCGCGGGAGTAAGAAGCTTTTCTTAGCTGGGTGCCAGGGGACGTAGGCTACGTTTCAGACCCCTGGCGAGAATGACCTGTAGGGGCGCTTCAAAATAAGAAGAGCCTGAGAATTTGGTCAAAGCATGCAATAATTCGGGGCTCTTCGAAGGGTGGGTATAGATACCTATGCCTCAATACGGTAAAAACCTAAAATTTAAGGGCGACGACGGGAGCCATTTGGGAGTTGAGCGATCCGTCGGGGAGCAGGGGCTGCGCCCTACATATGGTAGCATAGGCTATAGAAGAATAGGCCTAATACAATAATAAGTGGGATTTTTAAGATCTCGTTTCTCTCAGTCGCAATGAACTCCATATAATTTTAGTTAGTGGCATTGGCGCAGCTACGGTAAGACGACCAGACGTCCCCGATTTTCGGGGACAGTCCCCGATTCCAGCGTTCCGTGCCCGATTAAAAAGTGTCCCCGATTTATAAAAATGTCCCTGATTTTGAAATTTCCCAAAACATTAAAAATTAATGTTGCAAAATTAATATTTTGTTAAATGTGTAAGCCTACTATACCTTTCGCAAACTTCAGATGGAGGCTGAGACAGTGTTGTAACGAGTCATGACTCGAGTCACTAATTTTCAAAAGGGAAATGACTCGAGCAATTATATCATAATTTTACTCATTGAAAAATAATAATACAATGACTCGAGTCACTGGCTCGACTCGAGTCACATTGAAAGTAGTAAATGACTCGACTCGACTGCAAAATTGAGTGACTAGTTACAACACTGGGCTGAGATAATGGTCCGTAACGCCCATGCACAACGTACGTAGGCAAACAGTCACCTGCAATCACAGAAATTTCAAGTCAAGAGCACCAATGACTTTTTTTTCTGCTGTGATCACACATGCACTGTAGCCAATTGAACAGTAACGAAGTGCGGTAGCAGTGGTTCCATACAGGGCCTTGTTTAACATACATACTGGAGGGCCGTGGCCCCCCAGTCCCCTGCACTGCCCCCTAGTCAGCTCATTTGCCCCCCTTTGGTCCCTTTTTCTGGAATTCTTGAAACCAGTAGCGTACCAAAGGAAGGAGGGGAGGGGGTTCCAACGAGCTCTTGTATTTTTTAGTAAGCTGAAAATATTGTAGGCTTATATTTAAGCCACCAGAGGTAAGGAAGTGTGGCAAATTGCTCTTTACTGTAACGTACTGGTAACACATAACAGTCAGAAAATTGTAAAAAATTTACCATACTTTGTATATTGAGGGGCAGACATCACCATATTTTGACAATCTGCCAACAGTTTTAAGAAGACTGGTTTTCCATCCTAGAAAATACTGAAAATACCGTTCCTAGGAGCTTAATAGCAGAGCCTGAGGAGGGCGATTTCCGGTAATCTGGGGGAATTTATCCAAACTAATTTTCTGGAACGTTCCGCGCCAACCAATGGTGGCGCTCCGCTTAGATATTCTTCCCACAATCCTTAGCTCCCCAGTCCAAAATCCTGGGTGCATCACTGGTGGAAGTCACTGCCTAATGTTAAGCAGACGGGGAGGGAAGGGGGTACTATAAAATGACCTCACTCAGTGACTAAATAAAATAGGCTAAAAATAATGTATGAATTTTCTTATAAGCCATTGGAAGTCCCGTTTCTGGCAATCTTTTTTCTTCTTTGTAATGTATGCGCCGACTAATGGTCGCTTTCTGTTTAAGTTGCAGGCGCGTGTCCAGAGGGGGTCCAGACCCTCCTGCTCGCGCCGAACTTTTTTAACTTTATTTTTTGTAATGAAAAAAAAAAGACTTCAAATGATGCTAAATAGTGCACCAGATTGCATCTGAGGGTGCTTAAAATATTCAAAAATTTCTCAGGGGGAGGGGGACACTCTCCTCTCCTCTAGACCCCTTTCACAATACGGCCATTTTAACCAAAAATTAGTATCCAGTAAATTATGAACATTTCCAGTCACATAGGAACAGTTCAGAAACATCACCATTTTGCATCTAAGCTACCTTAAATTAACAAAAATTTCTCAGAGAGCCCCCTCCCCTATACCCCTTCCCCAGCTAGGCCGGCGATCAGGTCCTGCGGTTATCCCCAATGCAAAAATCCTGCCTACGCCAGTGCCTGGACCCCCCGCCGTGCGCGGGCACCTTCGGGCGAAAGGGCTTCCCCCTCAGGCCAGACCCCTGTCAGCTGCTGAAAATCCTGGACACGCGCCTGAGTTGGTCCCTTTTGCGGAATCCCCCCCCCCCCTCCCCTTCACTAAAAACTTCTTAAAAAAGGCCCTGCCAAGTAGGTTAGGGTAATTCGACTAAAAACATGGCCTAGTATCAGGCAAAAAAACGAAAATGTTACTTCAACAATCAGTTTCATATGGATTTTCTGCACGTGAAATTAGTTCATGGAAAATGCAAGTAAGTAATTTTATTCCAATTTACCCCCCCCCCCCCCACACACACACACACGCACACACAAAACATGAAAAAGTTTGCTAAAAAGTTATAGTACTGTACAGTATCACCATTTTACTTTTGTCCTTAGCAATCTTACGTGCATACAAATGTCTCAAGGGGAAAAGAACACCCTTTAACCACTCCCTCTCATCAAGCCCCCCCCCCCCCAAAAAAAAAAACATTTCCAATGAAAAGGTATTTCCACTGAAGGATAAAAAAAAGTTCCCCAATAAACCACCATAACTAAACCTCCAAGGTTAATTAAAAAAAGTCTACAATCTCGCACCATTTTGCATCTAGGCCCTTTAAAAAAGCAAAAAAAAATTAAAGGGGAGGGGGACACACCCTCCCCTTACACCCCTCCCCCAGGCCGGCGATCACACAACATACTGCATCCGGCCACTATCTAGTTGTGCCCCCTCGTCGAACTGTTGTGCCACCTTGTGCTCCCCCAGAATAAAAAAGTCTGGTGACGCCACTGATCGGAGGGGGGCATTATTTTGATCCTTTACCCGATCCCAGACGGATCTCGTTAGGCCATGCTGTATTTATTCAAGCAAAATTTTTCGTGCACACCTCTAGCTCTGAGTATGATAAGCCTTCTATCTGTACATGACTTTGTACAAGCTTCAATAAAATCCTCAAATGCACTGCGATAGAAAAAACACCCACTCTTCCAGCAGCTTAAGTACAAGCGCCATGAAACATTGAGCATGTAGCTGTCTTCCAGCTCTATGAACATTGAGCATGGAGCTGTCTTCTAGCTCCCTGCATAGGCTCATTGACTTAGCCTACTACCAATCGTGTTGTTGCTCCCATTTACATCGTCGTTAATTACATTTGCGTTGACTGAAACAGCGCCATTAACTGCTTTCACGTTGTTAACTCATATTACATGGTTACTTACAATCAGCCCGTTGAACGCGGAAAGGTCATTAAAGACATTTAGCTCGCTATTGATAAGGATTACGCCGTTGTTACCCTCTTGCTGTACGAGGCCACTTCGTAACACGCTGCTGTTAACTACTTTCACCGCCTTGTTACTTAAAGTTACACCATTGTTGCCGATATTAACCACGTTGTTTCTTAAAATCAGGCCGTTATTACCAACATTTACCACGCTGTTGTTGAAAATCACGCCGTTATTAACTCAATGTACGCCACTGTTACTAACGATTACACCGTTATTAACGAACTTTGCGTAATTCGCGTTCCATATATTTAACCAAATCTGGCTACTAATGATCATTTGGCTATTGAAAAATGGAATTAACTAATATACCAGTTCCATATATAAATATCTTAAGTTATCGACCAGTCTTCTTTCTTAGATGGGAAAAAAGTGCAACTGCAAAACATTTGGTCATCGTGATTAGACATGATACAACAGCTGTCTGGTGACTCTGAAGGCTTTGAGTCTAGGCCTAAATATTACATAATGTTAACTATATATTATATGCTAAGCCAGGGGTGGGGAACCTTTTTCCCTTGACGGGCCCTGTTGATAGTCATAATCCACTCGCGGGAGGCAGATAGTGAGGGCGCCAAAAGCTTTCCCCAAAGGGCGCAGGCCAAGGAGCCCCAAACAGGCCCTGGTGGGGTTAGGGAAAAAGCCCAGGTAAGGAACTAGTGCGATACCCCCAGAAGGGTAAATTTGTGTGCAAATTTGTAGGCAATAGAATGCTCATCCACTATCTTTTAATGGCATTGACTGTGCAAGGCTACTCAGACCAGGAGTATCGCAATATGATCATTTGTCTTCTTATTTATGCATGAAGCAACAGTGAACGAAAAGTGCGCGTGAAGCGCGCCGAAAAAAGCGCGCATTTTGGAACCAACTTCATTTTTCTTCACTTTAAATTGCAAAATTATCTACTTTTTAACGTTTAACTCACTCTTCGGAGGGACACTTCTAGTACCCCTCCCGAATCTACCGGAATAATGCAATGCCCTCTGAGTTACTTACTGTAATAGGTAGACCTATATATATGATACTGCAATTCTGTTCAATTCTATGTAGCCTACCACTAGGAGTAATAGGATTCTGCACCAGGTATGTCTAACGAAACAGTGGGCATGTTATGTTGTGCATACTAGGGTTTTAGTAGCAGTATTACGTGAAATATCCAGAAAGTGGTACGTGCAGGATAAATGATGGACACCTTGGGCTAAAGCAGGATAAACGATGGGAACCATAGGCTAAAAGATTATTATCAATTACTTTTTAAATGATTCTGAATTTGCATTTATGACTTGCCTTGCGGGCCTGGCAAAATTGTCTCACGAGCCACATACGGCCCGCTGCCGGAGGTTCCCCACCCCTGTGCTAAGCCTACATAGTTATCTGCAATCCTATCCTAGGCTCGAAAACAAAATGTCTGGTAATTGAACTACGAGTACTTTATGGTCATGTTTGGTCCGAAGGAAAGGTTGGCACTAGAGTTCTGTGGCTCATTTTCTGTAGGTTGGACAAACTCACCATGATGCATTAATTGGCACCAAGTTCATCAACACTGAACACTTGTAGCACTGACTGACTCCGATTTAAAGAGAAGGGCCGCATTAGAAAAATACGTGATTATGTTAAATTATTATGTTAACTATGTTTGGCATATTATAATATAAACAGGTGTACATATCATTGAGCGACGCACTCTTGGTACTATACATAGGTCGTATGTGGAGCATAAGGTAATAAAGTCAGGTAAAAACGTATTCAGAAAGTTGGACAGTTTGTTTTATTTTCCTCTACAATATGTACAGTCGGTCTCGGTCTTGGTCTCGGTCTCGGACCTTGTTGGTCTCGGTCTTGGTCTCGAATTTCTGTCCTGGTCTCGGTCTCGGTCTCGACACCTTCTGGTCTCTGTCTTGGTCTCGGATATGCTGGTCTCGACTACAACACTGTTGTGGATCTAGTCTCCCTTCCCAAGCATCATCAAACCCACCTGCTTTAGTCTGGTTCAGGCTATGATAAAACATATTTTCATTTCGTTCACATTGTGAAGCCATACAGTTGTTGTCCTACAGAATCGGGCTCTTCCTCTAAAATCAGAGTATCACATGCCTACACAGTTTACACAACATTCAGCGTTCCATTTCTACGTTGTACGTACACAGTGTTTGAACATTGTAGCTTTACAACAATGACGGCTGGTCGTCGTTTGTCGAGCGGAGAGTGAAAGAGATGCTACGTCACATTTAAAGAAAACATCTCGATCATTGGCTTAGAATTTTCTCGTATCGTTTTGTCGGGTGTTTTTTTTTTTTCGCTCTTCAAACAATTCAAACGATATTGTGACGATTGCCGATTGGTTTATCGTTTTGGTGTGACCACTCTGTTGAAACTGCACGGTAACTATCTCTCTGCTGAACTCGTTATCGTATCGGATCGTTATCGTTGCATGATGTGACCGAAGCCTAATGTAAAATTTGGCTATTGACTATTATTAGGAAACTATGCAAGGATTCGTTCTGGCGAAAACTGTTTTCCGAAAATTAGAGGTACAATTCCAACATCAGGCTTGCTTCAAGAACGAATAATGTGGCACACTTAAATTATGAGTAACAATAATTGTTGCCTGATATAGATGATCTGAAGTATGTTACTCCTTTTGCAAGCTTATTCAAAGATCATTAAGTGCTTATAAGCACTTAATTAACACATTCATAAGAATAAGGAATATAAAACGTGATGCTTATGTGTCCTTTAGAGCTTTTTTATACCCATACCCCTAGACGCAGATCCAGAGGGGGCTTTCCATTCTCCGCCCCCCTCTTCGGAACCATTTTCTTTTTTGAGACGTTCTCAAAGCCGCTGTACGATATGCATTATTATATTTGATCGCCAGATGCCAGGAAATACCATTGAAGTATCTTTATTTCAAACTTTTCCGTAGACCCCCTCTATCGAGGCTTCGTACATCTGACGCTCGTAGGTACAAACCATGCCCTCATGGAGTTTGCCCCATCCACCTCCTTGTGAAATCCTGGTTCCGCCCCTGACGCCCATTTTATTCATTCTCGATTGAAAGCTTTCGTCTGGATTGTCGTTCAAAATAAGTAAACACACCATTTGTGTAAAGTGCTTGGTGTGCTCCCCTGTAGTGTCATTTAGATGTCAGTCTGAAAAGCATCACGTGTGTGTCCCCATTGCTTAATTCTCCCAGAGCTTTCAGGAGGCCATATGCCGTCTCAGGTAGCCTAAGAGCCTAAAGGGGGTGCCATGCCACAGTCAAATTATCACTAAATAATGCTATAGATATGTAATCAGTTCAAAGCTTTACCAAAGATGATACAATTTTGCATCTACGCCATCTTACATAAAAACTTTCTTAAAGAGTAGGAGTTGAACATTCCAATATGAAAATACACACTTCCCTTACCCTCAACCAAAAATCAGAACAATTCACTCAATTACAAGAAGTTGGATACTTTACCAGAGATAGCCCCATTCTGCATCTCAGGTACAGCACAGGCCAACACTAGCGCTTTCAGTTATATCTAAAAGGAAATTTATGGTCATGGTATAATTTAATTTTGTTTGTACTCTCTGTTTCATGTCATGAACACTATACTTGTTCACATGAATGAAAATTCAACAGAAGGAACATAATTCTGTTCTGATATTATAGGTTCCCTTCTTGTATTTTTTGATTTTCTGTATAATGAAGATCATATACTTCCATCTATCTTGGTCACTTGTTTAGGTCCGTTTGATTGCATATGTTAATAGTTCCATGTCGAAACAAACGCTTTATGTGGGGATGAGCTGTACCATCAGAAATCGCTGTCTGGATGAGATTTGCAGTTTTATTCAATTTTGTGGGTTATTGGATCTTGCCTTTATGATAATAAACCGTAATACTCCATATTATCATTTTTGCACAGCCAATGAGGTATTTTAGAGGGCTATCTTTTCCATTGTATAATTTTCTAATCGTAAATTGGGGTCGTTTTGGTCCGCTTGATTGCATATGCATAGTGGCATGTCGAAACAGGTATTTTATGTGGGTATGAGCTGTACCGTCAGAGATCGCTCTCTGCATGAGATTCAGTTTTATTAGGCCTAGATTTTGTAGGTTATTTGTATCCTGCCTTTATGACACACTTACACACGCACTGTTTTGCGTATTAGCAACTTTACAAAGAACGTACAATTAGCTCAAAATGCTGATACACTGCGATACTCCACACAAGGGTGAAATTACGGCTAGCTAAATCAGAAGTCACTTTCAGTCAAAAAGTGTCCCTGGTTCCCTGTTTTTCGGTGCAACGAGGACTGAGAGTTAGATGAGGTTTTACGGCTCAGTTTCTAACCAATTGGTTTAAGTCGGGCCGGCCACGGCTTTTCTTTCCAGAGTTGTGGCTCACTGGCTTGTTTTCCCTACGCCATTGCTTATGCTGAGCACCAAGTACAATGGCAGTAGGTTCCATATTTAAAAGTCTTTGGTATGACCCGGCCAGGAGTCGAACCCCACCCCTCCCGGCAGCAAGTCAGATCCCCTAACCACTTGACCGTGCAGTCGGCCGGTGGTGCAGCAATGAGACATTTTGTGTTTACCAGGAGACAGTAACTAGCTACAATGATGTACGCATATTAGGGACTTCAAGGATGACGGGCGCTACTTTCAGTAAGAAGTGGCGCTGTAGCATTCTTTTTAGTAGAGACCCTATAGTGGGAGAGATTGGCCAACCATTGTTCTCAGATACGCATTCTGATTGGACGAAATGCATGGGCACCATTTTGGAGCCAAAGTACGAGCTTGCAAGATCATGTGTAGCATGCATATGTTGGCTACATTCGAGAAGTTGTGCAGGCTGTACTGTACGTACGGCCGAATGTACGCATGTAAGATAGACATGTTTTGTTTCCAAAATTGCGGCAAGGTTGTGCTGCATTTGGATGCACGAACAGACCAAAAACGGTTACAAGTTGTATAGATCCCCATTCTGTACAAAAAGAAGGCTTCGGTGGGCTGTAAAAGTTAGAAGGTTCAATTAGAATCCATCAAATAGCGATCGCTTATGCGACGTAACTTTGCAGTATACAACTCAGTAATACATGCAGGCCTAACGTTAGAGTAGGCTTAGCCTTAGAGTTAGATTACTGTACGACGTTCTGTACAAGGCCTAGCCTATACCGTATACGGCGGTTCCATCTCTATATTCCGACTGCTCGATATTCCAACACATAAACCCAAATACAACTCCTAATGAACCCTTTGGCCTAACCGGCTAGCCCTAATCCTAGTACTAATTAACCCTATTGGAGAGTTGTCGGAACATCCCCATAGAGACGTTGGAATACCAGAGCTGCAGTCCCCAGTCATAGGTGTAGGAGCAGTGGCATATTAAGGGGGGCCATTGACCCATACCCCAACCCCCTCGCTGATGTCGTTTTTTTACTTCCTAAGATACGTAAAGTTTTTAAGACAAATTTTACTGCAAATGGAAGCATATGTGGCACCAGATTGCATATAAGGACACCTAATTTTTCAAAAATTTTCAAAGGGGAGGGGGCACCCCATTGGGCCATGGTTCCCCACACTGATGCCCATGTTTTTTTTTAGTTCCTAACAATACGTCAATTTTTTAACACGAATTTTACTTCATAATGTAGCCTATATTTTGGAAATACACCCATTGACTTAAGATTTTTACACAGTAAATTTTTGACAGAAGTGGCCATGTCCCCCCCCCCACACTCGAGTAAAGATTGACGCCCATGCCTAGGTCTTTTCCTTAAAAAAGTCTCACTACGAAGTGCTCCCCTATATTTACCCCTTTCCCCCAGACCTCTCCTGAATCTTTCACTAAATAATGAAAAATCTTAAATGATTAGTTCAACTACTTGCTTGAACTTTCCATAAAAAGCACCATTTTGCATGTATGCCATCCTGCATTAACGTACAAGTAGTTTTCTTAGAAAGAAGGGATAGACCCAGCCCAGAATAGACCCACCCCTCCCCCTCTTCTATAAGCACAAAAATAAGACACACTAAAAAGAGATTTATTCAAATAAAATTACTTTTAAAAGTGTCAAAATAGCATACACCATTCTGCATTTTCGTCACTTTCTATTAGCAAAAGTTACTCAAAATGGAGGGTGTTATCCCTTCCCTCTAGACCCTTCCTAGGACGACTTTTCTTGCACCGGGTGGCAAACTAAAGGATCCGGCAGACAGTGTCAGCCAGAGTGAACCAATACGAATGATTGTCACAATTAAGAGAACAGAACGCTGTAACTCACTTTGTTTTACATTTTGAACGGAAACCTGTTCGCACACAGTGCATATGATATCTGGCCATAGTTAACATTTGGCTCCAAAATGGCGCCCATGAAATAAGTTGGCCAATCTCTCCCACTATAGGGTCTCTACTTTTTAGGGTCAACGGGCGCTGTTTACTGTAAAACGAGTGCCAAACAGCGCCTTTCGCCCGGTTGATTTCATCCTTGGCTCCACATTATCATTTTTGCACAGCCAATGAAGTATTTTAGAAATGATCAAACTGGTGAAGAGATATACCTTTAAAAAGGTAAAACATACGAAATCGCTTTCGACGAACCTTCAATAAGGGATTCTGTGTTACAAGTCCTACCTTTTAAAAGAAGAATTCTGGAATTTTAGAATTTGGCTGCATTCCATTTTCCCCCTTCATATCCGTTGGCGAATACCTCTATAATTGCCTTGAATCTGAAAAGTACTAGAACCAGTTTCTGAACCGGCTATGTAGGCTATAGCCTATGGCTAGGGTTATTTATTCATGGTGGGTTGGTTTCCCTTAAATTATTGTTCAAACATGCATTTCTATGCTTTAAAATGAATTTATGGGAATGAAAAAGGCAAGATATTGTTAATAATTGGCAGTGTTGTAATGACTCGAGTCACTGACTCGACTCGAGTCGGACTCGAGTCACGATTTTTGATTACTCGACTCGACTCGAGTCAGTCGGGTCAAATGATTCGACTCGACTCGAGTCACAAGTTTGAGGAAGTGCAAATGACTCGACTCGACTCGACTCGACTCAAGTCAGTATGTGGAAGAGACTCGACTCGACTCGAGTCACTATATGCTGAATGACTCGACTTGACTCGAGTCTTTTCTCACAATGACTCGAGTCAAACATGTTGGCAGCAAACAATTAAAAATATCCGACTTTCGCACTAGCCGATAATATACACAATACAGTTGTATACAGCGGTTGGAGAAATATGAGGGGGTATTTTATCTGCTTGATACACTGTAAAAAATTTCTGTAAATTTACAGTAAATTTTCTGTGAAATTTTCAATATAATTTCTGTATTTCTAATTTACATGAAATGTTCTTGTATTTTTACAGAAGTTTTACGTATTTCGGTTGGTTTATGAACTAAGTTTGTATTTTTTTAGGAATGGCAGTTTACAGTTATGTTCTGTAAAATTGTACAGAAAATATCTGTTGTTTTTATATTTACAAAAATATTCTTTAAGTTTAACAGACGTATTACGTATTTCCAGTAGTTTACCAAAATATATGTTTTGCAATTATGCAAATTAGAAGGATACCTAACTTGTTAAAAGATAACACTGTAAACACTCTGCAGGGTATAGGTTATTAGTGATATCACAATAAAGCAACGTGTAACCTTCAGATTAGTTCAAACTGACCTAAACTCCTTTTAGCTACTTAAGTGGGCGTGGCCAAAATTTTGACATAAAAATTGTAAATTTATGCTTAGGGCAGGCCTAAACTAATGAGATCTGTAGCAAAAAAAAAACACTTTTTTGGACAAAGGATAAGTAGTTAATCAATACAGGTAAAGAATATTGAGATGTATGAACTGTCTTTCTTTAAAAACTTTGTAGTAAGGTTATTCACTATAACCAACGTGTCACAGACGTGGTATATATAACATTGCGTACATTATAACTGTTAACAATGTCTTCAAAACTGATTCACTGTAAAAATTGATTAACACTTTTTTGGGACAGATAATAAACGCGTCTTGGCGTTTATGTAACAGAAAAAACAATAAAATACATAAGCAAATTGAACGTCTAAAACGCGAACTTTAACACATTGACGCCACTTTAACGCCATCTCGTAAACACGTTTATGCGTTTATTTCATGATTACTGTAAACATCAAGTTGTTTTTAATAAAGAAAAATTAACATATACATAAATCATGTAAACGTGTTTGCGGAGTGCACTTTAATTGACGTCATTATCCTTATCATGTGTTAATATTCGTTCAGTCATTTACTGTGTGTACCCATTCTGTTGTTCGTGTTCTAATTCTTAAACGCCATATATGTGTTAAAAAATGAAGACGTCTATTTTTACAGTGTTTTAAATTGCGCCCTTGGACTCTGGCTCTCTTGGTCCTGGGTAGGACTTTAAACTGCATCCGGTTGTGGAGATTGTTTAAGCGTGGGGATAATGAGGTTACCCTTTACCACAACTGCCTCCGGGGCACCCTTGGGCAAGGTGCACCTGTATTTGCCCTGTGTTTTTTACGTGTTGTTGCCTTCGGGCGTGGTGTTGCCCTCGGGCGTGGTGTTGCCTTCGGGCGTGTTGTTGCCTTTCGGCGTGGGGTCGCCTTCGGGCGTGGTCTTGCCTTCGGGCGTGTTGTGTTGCCTTCGGGCGTTGTTGCTTTCGGACGTTTGTTGTTGCCTTCGGGTGTGTGTTGCTGCATTCTGGCGTGTGTTGTTTTGCTGTTTGTAAATAGTCTTGTGTGGTGGGTGGGCTGGGGGTGTCGTATGTGTTGGCCACAGAAATTTTGTTTTGCTAGCTTGGTGTAAGATAACTTTGTAGATGATTGTAAGTAGTTCATGGTTGTGTTCTTGCCGGTCCGGATTTGGTTCTTCCTGTTTGATAGTGTCCGTTTCTATGCACTTAAAAAGTATACTCTGGCTCTCTTGCCCGAGACACGAGAGGACATCGGGAAAAGTAAAAGCATTTTCGAGTGCGACTTTAATGCATATTATTTTCATTATGTAATATGGTATGTTTGCTTTTTAACGTAGGTTATCTGTAATGTCAAATTACAGAGTTTTTCGGGAAACTATGCTGCCAGAAAACTTTTTTTTTACAATGGTTATAAATTACAGTCACTGTCTGTTTTTGTTGACATAGTTAATCTGTAATTTCAAATTACAGAGTTTTTCGGGAAACTCTGCTGCCAGAAAAACTGCTTTTTTACAGATTTTTTTTACAGTGTAGTTGTCTTGAATCTTGAGTAAGATAGATAATACACAGATCACCTGAAGTACGTGGAAGATATTTTTTCATTTATTGTAATATTTTCTAATAGAAGAAAAGGTCGGTTTGCTCCATGAATACTTTTATTGAAATCTGGTGGTGTGGCATCAGTGTTGTAACGAGTCACTCTTAGGTCGAGTCACAAGTCAAGTCAAGTCAACCGTGGTCGAGTCGCAAGTCAAGTCAAGTCATTCGCCACATTGCTCGAGTCAAGTCAAGTCAAGTCAAGCACATTTTCAAGTCAAGTCAAGTCAAGACAGAAGCCAAGTCAAGTCAAGTCAGACATTTTGGTCGAGTCAACTCGAGTCAGTTGGTGTGTCTACAAGTTAACGCAAGTCACACTATCACATAATCATAGCAAATTTATTACTGGTATTTTTCTTTGGTGTGACCTTGAGACAACTGGTTCCTTTCTGCCTGAAGTGTACTGTCACTGACTGCAATCTTTTTTCTATGGTATGCTACAGGTACATTATTTTCACATAACTTAAAAGTTATTTTTGCATGTAAAGTTACTTTACATGCAATTTGCCAGGAGTACCCTGCACACACTAAGGTACCACGCGTAGCTTGCGCCCAACACAGGAATGCTGAAACTACTCAAGCAAACAATGTTAATGTACATCTGCTGGCACAATCTCAGTTTCACTTTGCAACGTAGGCCTAACGTTAGATGTCGTCGTCCTAGAATCCACAGATGGCTACGCCATGGTGTAACATACACTTTAATCGAACGAAGTAGTCAAGGACGTAGCATGTATCACTATGCAACTCTCGAAAATAACTCTCTCCGTCAATAACGAATAAAAATGGCCACAACGACCGGGAGGATTTGATGTCTGAAAATGAGGCGCCGAAGGCCGGGACTTTGGAGCAATAATTTTATAAATGTGAGATTTAGAACTCAGAGCAGTTGCGCGCGAAGCGCGCTGAAAAAAATCGCAATTTAAGACTTTTAGCGATATGTGTAATAAAAAAAGTTAAGAAAAGTACCCTCAAGGAGAGGACTCTTGCACCCTCTTCCCTGAGCGCTTGTCCCATATTACGGTACCGGAATTGGCACTTTCTCGCCCCTTACAACTTGCATCTAAACAATATTCAAAAAGTCGGTAAATTTACACAGATCAATGGTGATCAAAATTTTGCTTTGAAAATTTCTGGGGGAGGGGAACTTCCCCTCCACTGCGTAAGGCCATGGGGAATTCAAGGGTTTCAAAGATAATGGAAGAGTATGTACGAAGCTATGAAAAGCCAGATGTTCTACAGGAAAAAACCCGGAATCCCAAAACAATATTTAAAGCGGGTGCGCGTGAAACGCTCCGAAGGAAACACTTTGAGATGTTTAATTGTAGCCTATTGCTTTTCTTTGATTTTAAATGCAGTATTGTTTATTACTTTAAAAAATTCCTACTTTCCCTAGGTGCCTGTTCTTTCCATAGAGCAGGAGACATGGCCCTATATCCTGCTCTATGGTTCTTTCTTTCATGTTTCATTTTTGTCGATGGTCTGGGACGATCCCCCTCAATCGTTTTTATTAGTATGCAAAATAAGGTAGTGTCGATTTTGAAGGTTATCAGTTATAGAGTATAATTATGATAATTTAAAAAACCAATGAAATGTTTTACGGGTAGTTTTTACATGGACATGGCAAAGGCCATCGGCAGTTTAAATTCCATACGGGGAAGTCATTTTCATTAGAGTCTACATCTTGGGAAGTTGTGGCCGGCGAAACCTTTAACCGCGAGGCCGAAGGTGCAAAGCCGAAGGCTGGAGACTGAGTATTTTTTTTTTAAATTTGACGGCTTTTGCGGCAATTCTGGACAATTCCTTGAACAAATTCTGCTTCCCCATCTGTAATTTGAAATGCTAATGAAATGCAGAAATAGCTTTCTAATGAGAATCGCAAATTTAAGACAGTGACCGTAAATCAATTTTCTGAGGATGCATGATGGCAGTTGGTGGGGAAAGTGGACAGAAAGAGGTGTAGCGAGGGTTCTGGAAATAGTAATTTACTCAAGCTGTCCTACAGGAAATAATAACGAGGTGATTCCATCAAAGTTTTCGTACGCAGCACTAACGACTAGTGAGACCAATTTATATCAGGCTCATACGAAGCACGCCGAAAAATTTATTGAGAATTGTGATTCCCTATACATGGGTAGTGTCTGGGATTTTGTTTGCAAGGACCAGGGTGCATTTAATGACGTACAGTACTTTCAGTGACTTATTTCAGAGCTTCAAGTCCCAATAGTGTGGCGCGTAGGAGACGCCCACGCTTTGAAAGGAATTTTACGGCGCCAGACAATATTTTCAATTGTATTAGCCAGTTTTCTCTGGGGGTGCGCGCGGAGCGCGCAGAGAAAAATCTCCCTAGCATTTTTATGGTATTTGATTTTAATGTTTTTCTTCATTTAACATTGCAAAATTTAATCATAATAGGCATAGGCGTAGAAAGCTTTTCGTGACTGGGAGGGGGGGGGGGGCTGAACATTTTTTCGGATCGCCGTCCTGGGGGAGGGGGTGTCCCATCCCCTATTGGAAATCCTTTGAGTATTTGAGGGTCCTCAGATGCAATTTGGTGCAACATTTTGGACAAACTTTAAGGAAAATTACTGCAATTTTTGACATTTCTTACAGAAGAGACAAATAAGGGGTTTTCGCCCTTGGACTTCGGGGGCGGAAGCATACTTCAGCCACCACATTTTTGACTGGGGGGCTAAGCTTCCAAGCCCCCCGCTTCCTACGCCCTTGATAATAGGCTATTGAAAACTCTCTAATAGTTTCTCTTGTCTTGATTCCTTCCCCTTTTTTGTTCATTATTTTTATTATTTTTTAAGCTCTGGAAAAAAGTGGGGGAGGGGGAGCAAGTTCCCCATTGTCCACCGTTATCTCGCCTATGACAGCGACAGATGGCTTTGCTTGATGGATGCATGTGCACGTACATCACATACAGGGCCGTAGCTAGGGTCATACGTTTGGGGGGGTGTGAAGGTCCCAAATTCCGACTGGATGGATATTTTTTCCAACTGAATGGTGGCGTGTAAATTGCACCATTTTTTATGCGCCCTGCATTTTACATACAGCAGTGGGGATCTTTCCTTTGTCACTCCATAAAGGTGCCGTCGTGGGAAGGGGTTTAAGGGGAGGGGTGACTCCTCCCCTTTGAGAAATTTTTGTTAATTTAAGGTTGCTAAGATGCAAAATGGAGCTATCTTTGGGATATTTTTGGAGCTGATCATATATGGCTAGAAAATGTCCATAATTAAGTGAATTTAAGTTTTTTCCTGGTTTTGATTTTTTCGAAATGAGTGGTGGCCCGTAAATTGCATCTTTGTTTTTAGGTGCGTTACGTTTTTATGATGCAGCTGGGGGGATCCTTTCTTTGTCACTTCATAAAAGTAGTGTCCTGGGGTTGGGGTCTATGGGGTGGGGGTGTCCCCCTCCCCTTTGAGAAATTTTTGTTAAGGTAAGGTTGCTTAGATGCAAAATGGTGCTATCTTGGGATACTGATCATATATGGCTGGAAAATGTCCATAATTTAGTGAATACTTAGATTTGGTTAGGTGAAAGTAGAAAGTATTTTGTCTAAGAGAAGAATAAGTTGTTAACAAACCTCCTGGACCCCCCCCCTTTTTTTGTTTACTTTAATGCCTTCTATTCCGGCATTTAAGGCTAGCATATACCTGTATAACCTAAATAATAATAGAGTATGACGCCAAGCACTTTACAACTATCGTATTTTTACTAATTTTGAACGAAAATCCAGACGAACAGCTTCCAACAATGGGGAATGGGCGGGAGGGAGAGTATAGGTGCAAAAAATGATATTAGACCTCCCAGACAGGTATAGCAAAAGGGATTTAGGACTAACAAGCGCGTTTTCAGAATGTACAACTAGTTTATGCTATAAAAGTCCACTGGTACGTTTGTGCTTATAATGTTCATAAGTGATACAACGTGGATTGTGAGGATTGCGCGCGAAGCGCGCCGAAATTTGAGGGTATACTTCAATGCCAAAATGAAAAACCTGCACGCAGGCTCAGCCAGTGGTGGTGCTTTGATCTGCCGACATGGGGGAAGCGCCCTGACTGGGGGCAGCTACTCTAAGTCCCGACAGATGCAATGGGTGGCCGAACTCAAAATATAAGGCGCGCGAAGCGCGCCGAAAAATTTGGGGTTATATTGAAAAAAAATTTCACATTTTTGTTTTCATTATGGAAAGTTGAAAAAGTTTGGGTTTTTATTGAAGAATCTGGACACAACCAAGAAATTTGTTCGGGTGACTGCATGGTCGTCGTCGTCGTCGGGGATTACATTCATTACAAGAATCATTACAGAACTTACTGGCTACGGGCCTGATAAATAGACGTTTGGAATATTTTCTGAGTACATCTATGTCTTCACCAATATTAGTCTATTTAAAATTTTGCGCAATTTTGTGGGGCTAGGAAAAATTTGGAGGGGGGGGGGACTAAGGCGCCCTAGCTCCCATAGATCGTGTCTGTCTGGTATAATTACCTTAATAATGTTCATGAGATTGATTGTAAATCTTGACGCATGCGCGCGAAGCGCGCCCAAATATTCATTAAATAAGATTTCCATAATGAAACCTGCATTCAGAATCTGAATCGAGATACTTTCAATTGCCCAACAAACCAACATACCACTCAAAAAGTCAGTCTTTACCTGGTAATTTGTAAACAGCTTTCAGCTTCTGCTGTTGTGCTTCTCCGAAAGTTGCTATCGGAAGATATTGATAATAAGAACAACACTGAGGTAAGGTTTGAAGTGCGCGGAGCGCGCGAAAATTTTGAGAATTTGAGAAGAATTTGCAAAAAAGGAAAGTTTTGATTTGATTTTACGTGAGGAAAATAACGTTTGGTATTATTCTCACTTGGTCTAGTTGGAAAATATACACAAACTTGACGTAGGCTCAGTCGGAAAAATGTGCTAGACTGAGATATCAGAAATTCCAACTGGCATTTCAGATTTTCCAACTATCGTCGCTCTGACGAACTTTGGGGGGGTGAGACACCCCCCCACACCCCCCCGGTCGCGACGGCCCTGATCACATACATGGCCCGGACTGCTATCGTCGGTACTGTGTACTGTGGATATCACCCTGACAACGCCACCTGATGAACAATGCTTTACACGGGGTTGCCAAATTACCACCAGTCCTAGTCCTCAGTAAAGGACTGTATGGTCGTTCGCTGGGAGCTCACTATACACAGTCCTTACAACGACCTCTGAAAATTTTGGACGTAAAATCCCCACGATTGTTCTTCTCCAGATGTTACAGGAGTATTTCAGTTGTTTTTGATTACTGAGATCTTTTTGAAAGAGCCAAAAAACTTGAAATGAAATTAGCAACTTTTTCGTGCCTTAATATTTACTGTGTGACTAAGGAACGTTGTTCACATCAGTATGCTAATAAGCTACATTCTTACGTCAGTATGGAATGTTTGCAGTGGCAGTTGTCATGTGTATGTATAGGAACTACAGTAGTAAAATGTTCTGTGTGATGTCACACTGTTACGCACTCGGCATCCTGATATCAACAAATATTTCGAACGCAACAACCTACAGTAAATTTTACGAAGTGGCAAAGTTATTGATTTTATTTCAAACAAGGTCCTTACAACTAGCCGGTTACAGCCCACGAGACCGAAGGTCGACGAGACCAAAGGTCTGCGAGACCGAAAATGAAATACGGTTCGCGAGACCGAAGGTCCGCGAGGCCGAAATTTAAAACCGCTCGCGAGACCGGAACTTTTAAGGATATACGTACGTGCACAGTTGTGTAACCAGAATTCAGCTGAGGGGGATCATGACTTTGTGAACGATGCTCCAGGAGAGGAAGGCGTCTATCGGGAGGATTCTCCCCTCCCCTTTGAGATGATTTTAAATAATTTCGTGTGCGGGTGAAGACTTTGGAAGTAAAATTTGGCTTTACTTATTCTTGTCAGGGGTTGGGCCATGACCCAATTAACCCCTCGCTACGTCACTATACGCGGCCATTATTTATTACGTACGTACGTATTATTATAAAAAACGTATTCGTACGTGATAATTATTACTATATGTAAACCTTTTCTCATTTTCGGTCTCGCGGACCTTTTCTTATTTTCGGTCTCGTGGACTTTTTGTTATTTTCGGTCTCGCGAACCTTTTCTCATTTTCGGTCAGTCGCGGACCTTCGGTCTCGTGAAATGCCCCCCTACACACATGCCTTTACTGAGGACTAAACCACTCCCATCAGTTTTGCACAATGTATTATTTGAATACTTCTTTTTTAGAGGCAGCAAAATTATTATAGAGAGCAAAAATGAACAGACTCACATTTTAATAATTTCATTTTGAAATATTCAGCCATAGACTCTTTTCCAAATAGCAATTACAAAGGATTATGGGATTGAATTTTGGTATGCGTCGTTTTTGTCAGTGGCATTTTGCTGTGACCAAAAGCAACGCACATCAAAACTCTATCCCACAATTCTTTCAGTTGTAATTGCTGTTTGGGAAAAGGTCTATGGATAAAAATCGAGTACAACGAAAGCTCCTGAAATCAGACCAAGAATCATGCAGATGGCAACCCTGTCTGTGCAAACACGTTGTTTTCCGATAGAAACTACTGAGGTTCGTGTTCGTAATGGTCCATGCCTGTAATGCTGTGTACATACATAGTATGGTATGACATGCTTCCGCAGCCGTGAGTGCGGACTGGTCGAACTATACCGCCGCCCGTTTGTTGTCAAGTGACAACTATACTATAGGTATGCGGTGCTGGTATTAATTTCACCATGGTGGTAGCTCCATGATTTCACACGTGCACAGTGTGTTGAGGCCACGTCTACCTCGCGATATGCACATAGTACAACCCAGAATTGGGTGCATTTACAACCGTCAGAGTCGCATCAAAGGACTCGAGTCGCAGAAGGAGACTCGAGTCATTTTCCCTGACTCAAGTCTTCAATTGGACCGAGTCATGATAGGCTCGAGTCCGAGTCAAGTCAAGTCATTTTAGGTGGTGACTCGAGTCAAGTCAAGTCATTTAGGGTTCCAGACTCGAGTCAAGTCAAGTCATTTTGGCTGATGACCAAGTCAAGTCAAATATGCGACTCGAGTCGACTCGAGTCCGAGTCAGTGACTTGACTTGTTACAACACTGTGTGGCATCAACATGAGCTTCTTATAGATTCCTGGATGCAAAAATAGAAACGATCTGTGATCCTTAAAAAGGGAAAGAAAAAACTTGATGACTAATTTAATTGAATTAGAGAGTGAAAGTAAGCTGTACAAAGTAAAAGAGTAAATAAATCTGTAATGGTAGAATTCATCATAACTTGACACTCCGTCGTTGATATATAGATGAAAGGAGGAGGAGGCACAATTCTCCCCCACCCCCACCGGTTTCAAAACCCGGAGTGACCAAGAAAGCATGCTGAGCAATTGTGTAAATAACTTGATTGTCTTATCTAGTACTGTATATATTCTGTATATAGGTCAATGTGCTCAACTGACTCGAGATGACTCGAGTAGACAGAGTGACTCGACTCGACTCGAGTGTGGTTGGGGACTCGACTCGACTCTACTCTACTCGAGTTCAGTTGATGACTCGACTCGACTCGACATGACAAGTGAAAGACTCTGACTCGACTAGTGGAAGGCTCGACTCGACTCGAGACTCGAACTTCAGTGACTCGATTACAACACTGATAATTGGTCAAGGTAGCCCTTACAAATAACGCACTGGCAGCTAGCTTCCAGTTCCATAACGCATTTGTAGTCCCCATTAGTAGTAAAATCCCTTATAAAGACAATTTAGGATACCTCCTCGTGTATAATACTGTAGAATTTTCTTTTAGTTATCCAAAATATAAAAATAACAATTTTGGATTTTAGTGAAGAAGGGACAAAGCCTCACGTTTAGGCATCGGTAAACTTGGTACAATACCACAATTTAGCGAACAGACAGACGACCGGGAGCAGGCTTGACCACGGAGCACTGCAGCATGGCTTGCAAAGGTATGCCTAATAAAAAAATTTTGTTAGCTTGACAGTTGTAAGCAAGTATAAAGTAAGATAACTGCTTCACTTTAGAAAACTTTCTCCTGGAGAAAAGACCACTTTTTACAATGAAGAACTTGGTAACGTTAAAGTGCATTGCTCTATCATCAAATACTTCCCACACAGCCCGGGCACCTTCATGCTTGACTAGGGAGATGATATCACCTCCCTGGCTTGACATATCACCATTAACGCCCAGATGCTCATGGGCGCTGTTAGTTCTGCTAACTCCAGCGCCGCCGTGACATGTGAAGGTTGATAAAACACGGAACCCGCTGGTTTTTCAGATAAAAATTCAATGGTTGTGTGCAACAGTGGACACGTATTAAGTACAGCAGTGTCAGAAAAGATAAAAACATATCGTGATCACACGTTCATAGCAATGTACTGGTATAGCCTAGTCATGGAAGAAGGTCGTGTAGAGGGTGTTTAATCAGAAATGTGGAAAATCAAGAAGAAACAATCTTATTTCTATTCACCTGTTTGATTCAAGAATTAACGAAGAAGAAACGAGGCGGTGTGCACTTGATCTATTTCCACTGATTAATATGTTAAGCCCATGTGTAACATTTACCTTTCATTTCCTGTTTGTCATGGCCCTTTTGGTAAGGCCCATGGGCTATTTACCGTTAGTGGCCAGGGGGAGTAGCTCCATGAGATACAGGCCTTGCAAATCTGTATGCAACAGGCTAGAGTTTCATTAATTCACCCATTCGTTCGTTCGCCCATTCGTTCATTCGTTTTTGCATTCGTTCATTCATTCACTTATTCATTCATTCATTCATTCATTCATTCATTCATTCATTCATTCATTCATTCATTCATTCATTCATTCATTCATTCATTCATTCATTCATTCATTCATTCATTCATTCATTCAATCATTCATTCATTCATTCACTTATTCATCCATCCATTCATTCATTCATTCATTCATCCATCCATTCATTCATTCATTCATTTTTTGAAAAGCACTAGATTCACTCACAGCGGGTAATAAATGCTCAATCTTACTAGGTTTGAATCCAAAAACAATCGATTATTTGTCAACGATGGTAGAAAAAAGGGAATATCTAGTGCATTTGACTTCGTTATGTCACGACAGTACACAACAAGAATGCAGTCTTTGGTTCCTACAGTTCTGTACCATTATGACTAAGTACGTTGGTAATATTTATTTCCTAGAAGTGAAGCAGTCACCTCAGGTAGAATCTCAAGCATCATTAGTGCTTCGTGTATGTTCTTTGAAAACCTGTCACGATATATTTTTTACTTTATTATGACTTTTGCATGCATACAAACTCCATGGTTATCCTAAGTTTGAATAATTTACCTCCTGAAACATTATGAAATACTTGCAGGTAAAATATGAGTTTTCATATTCATATGTGTCATCAATCCTTGATGTTTTATACCTTACAATCAACTATTTTATACATGTAGAAGGAAAGTGTTTCCATTTCCTTAAGACATATTATTCCTTTTATCCTTTTTCACTTTGTAAAATGATGTTCAATGGACACTGGCGTCTGCCTTTAATTATTGCATGGCTACAATTAGGGAGGTTTCACACGTGCAAAAGTCAACTAAGGCAACCGCGTTCTGGAGGACAAGCAGCACACGCGGACCCTTGGTCATGTACTAAAGCAATGCGGTGCGTGGCGCGGTGTCCTCCAGAACAACCAGCGCGTTTACTGAATTTGACCTTTTAACCTTTGGTGCTAGCTCTCTTTAGTACTCATATCTTAATATTTATATGCTCCAATCAAAAATGTAGCGTCAAAACTGTGCTTGTGATCAGCTATTGGTAGAAATTTACCTTTCGTTACAACGTTACTAGCTTGGTTCTCTGAACTAAATTTTAAGCGATTCTTGTTTGCTCCATGTAGCTGTATACGAAATACCTTTACCTAGTGAAAAATTGATTCCTCAGTATTATGTTGGCTATACTAACGCATTCTGAGGATGTTTTGATCTTTTGAACATTAACATGACTTTCTCCTTAGATGGAAATATTCTAAATAGGCTATTTCATTACTGTATATTTTCTGTGTAGCTAAAGGATTGCCAAATCTCATTGTGAAACTGCCCAGACTTTAATTTTCTTGACCTAGCGTAAAAATATGTTGCGCGTGAACTTAATACTGCACCTGATTTTATTTACTATCATGCACAATTGAAATGCATTCATAGGCAGGGATGCCACTCTTGAGGAATTATAGTTTTCTCTCAGAGCATTCAGAGATTCTTTCCTTGTTTATGTCAGCTGTAACTTTCAAACAAGACCAACTATGCTGATCTGTAAGTTGGTCAATAACATCGTAATCGAAACCACAGTGCATTAGAGCATTCGGTAGAGAATGAAGAATAACCAATAGTTTCTGCCAGACCTGACATGTTTTATCCCAAGAAAAACGATGGATCTTCTTGAACACGCCTAGCCTGTCAACATCTTTAAAGGTCTGGTGAAATGAAAATGACATAGTTGGATATTTGATGTAAAAAGCATTTTAAACATTCAGAAAATAGCCACGATTCCCATTAAAATCTATCAAATGTTGACCATTTTAAAGGGTAATTTCTGTTTCACACTTCTATCAAGAATAAACATGAGTTACATATGCAAATATGTGACATCAAAAGATGGACGTACTATATATGGCTAATGTTAGCCTTTGTGTTTTCAACCTTTATTTCAAGGACACTGTTAGCATTGTTATCCCACAAGCAGTTTATTATGAAATATGAAATTGTTTCCTTGAGAAATGTTGATATCACTCACCAAACTGTACATTATCTGATCAGTAATTAAGAGATCATTTATATAGGGTTAACAAAAGAAACCTTAACACTGTGCAACACTCCACGTTATTATTTTTGCATATGCAATGAGTTACTTCAGAAAACATCAAACTTTTAAGACGTATATTTTGAAAACGGTAAAAGATATTGAAATAATTCCAACGGATCTCTCCCTGGAGGACTTAATTCTTTAACTGCCAAGTGAAACAACTCTTTTTGGTGGCATGTCACCAGACCTTTTAGTGTTGAAAAATTGTCATCAGTGATAGTTTTTCTTAGACCCTAGTTGGACATTATTATGTGTTTAATGATTGAGCTTAACTCTTCCAGGAGTGCACGTGGGCTTTTTGGTGGGTCCCACTAGGGCTTGGGCTTGAATCATTGAAAACACGAGGACACGTCACACGTGTATCCCCACTTTCTGAAAGGCGGGGAACACATTATCAACTCTCCCAAGTTTGTGGCTAGCCCATGTACCTTGCAAGAAACAAAAATACACCTAATGCTTTAACACCAAAGTGAGCTTCGCGCCAAAATTGTCTGTACACAACGCTCCAACCAATGATAAAAAACACGTTCCTCGCCCTAGACGACCTAGCTCAGCCACTTGGATCAACTTTAAACTGGTTGTATTAGCCCACTTTAGTCCAGATGCCCAGTCCAGTCCATTTTGCCACAATCAAACTCTTTGCCCTATGAGATAGGATCTTCTACCTTCCCCAGTTTCACTGTATGCATTCGTTACTGGCCGAAAGTTTAATCGGGATTCCTTTAAATTGGTAATTATGGATGTGACCAAACAGTGCAAGACATCCTATATAGACATGTCCTATATCTCATTCAATATTCAAGTGTACGGTGTACTTTATCTTAAACAATTTATTATCAGATTACACTTCGTCATCCAGTAAAGCCTTTAGTCAGAAGGGTCATTCGGTCACAAGGGCTATTTCAATTGTTAAGGTTCATTCGTTATAAGGGTAGCTAACCACAATAATAAAAGGAATCTTTAATCCTAATGTTTGTTACTTATACCAAAAAACAGAGTGTTTGTTATTATTAATAAAAAGAGTTTCGTTATTCAAAGTAAAAATTCCTAACCCTAGCTAGGGGGGTATATCGAGGACTGTATTCAAGGGGGGGGGGATATGTCCCTACACTATCTAAGCGGAGCGTCACCATGAGTTAGCGCGGAACATAACGAGTTAAATTAACGCCCAGGTGCTCACGTGCGCTGCTAGTCTTGCTAACGTTGCTTCGTACTCCAGTGCCGTGGTGACAGGAGGAGATATAAAACACGGAACCCGCTGGTTTTTCAGATAAAAACTCAAAGATTGTGTGCAACAGTAGACACGCATTTAGTATAGCAGTGTCGGAAAAGATAAAAACACATCGTGATCGCATAGTGATCATAGCAATGTACTGGTATAGACTAGTCATGGAAGAAGGTCGTGTAGAGGATGTTTAATCAGAAACGTAGCAAATCAAAAAAAAAAAAAAAATCTAATTGCTATTCACCTTTTTGATTCAAGAATTTACGAAGAAGAAATGAGACGGTGGACACTAGATCTATTTCCACTGACTAATATGTTAAGCCCATGTGTAACATTTGTCTTTCACTTCCTGTCTATCGTGGCCCTTTGGTAAGGTCCACGGGCTATTTACAGATAGTGTCCAGTGGCTCCTTTAGCTAAAGGCCTTGCATATCTGTATTTAACAGGCTACAGTTTCACCCATTCTTCCATTCGTTCGTTTGTTCAATCATTGGTTGATTCCTTCATTCGACTGTAAAGGAAAGGAGTGTTGTCTAAGTGAAGGGGTAACAACTCCTCCCCTTGAAAAATTCTTGTTTTGGTAGGGTGGCTTAGATGAAAATGGTGGTATCTTTGGCAAATATTTCATTTAAGTACGTGATTAGAGATTATCATTATTTAGTGATATTTTGACTGTGGTATCGCACTTGTTATAAAAAAGTGTAACGACAAATGCATGCTACGAATGTTACCGTATAGATTTTCTACTGATGCAGGGTCTCTGCAGAAGTCGGAAATGTACTTTTTTTCGGAAATGTACTTTTTTCGGACAAGTGTTTTGGTCAGAATAATGTATCATTGACCCACTAATGGTTTTAAGATATGGAGTGTGTGCCGTGACGAATGCGCGAGAAGCAGACCAAACTTTGCATTAGAAATCATTTTCATAACAAAAATTGCGTCCAGACTTTGCACTAAGACGCTTTAATTTCCTATCAAAATGCATCCGCCAATGAAAGGGCGAGTCTAGTAATTCGTATTTTCAGTTTCATAAAATATGTCTTCCCCCGAATTCCACTATTTTGCATTCTCCTCCATAGTGACTCCTATGCACAAGAACAATCTATGTAATTGTAGAACCTTTATCATTGAATAATACGAATATGTTTGACGGTATTGATAGTGAAGGCAGCCATGTGGTGAGGCTGAAAGGGCGCGGAGGATTTTCGAGAATTTTGATAGTTTGAGAACGACTTGTAGATAAAAAAAATGATTAAAATAGATTCATCATTCAGTCAGAAACGCACCTCACCCTACCTCGTACAGAAATCTATAGCTTAAAAGCCTTTGTGGCTCATTTTAAAGCTTTCGGGAAATTTTTCGGAAATCAATAAGGCGCCACTGGTAAAAAATGGTAAAAGATAACCAGGCTAGATGAAATTTATGTAGAGTGCTATGGAAATTAAAGTAAGAAACATTCTTTGAGAAGAGATCCTTTACAAACATTACAAAAGCATTATTATGAAACTTACGATAATAAGATCAGGGAGTTGGTACAGCTGGAGATACATCGGAAAAACTTGTAATTTATGCTAATCCAGTTTGATCCACTTCAGCTCGTGAGAAGTATCCTATAATCAGCAACCACTGCATTTAACGTTATTTAACTCTTTGTGTGGTACCTAGGCAACCTCATCCTTACCAAATGTATCCTAACAAAGGGACTTGACAGGTAAAGCTTTGATGTCTAGTTGCCAACAGTCAGAGCAAAATAATGTACTTGAATACAAAACGACTGTTTATTGCCACCAAACAATCAGGTGCTCGCAGCAGAATACTACTGCTCTATGCAGAAGAAGGGGAGAAAACATGGAGAAAGAATTGAAATGAAGAAAGAAAAGAAAAAAGAAGGGCGAGAAAAGGGGGAGAGGGAAGCAAAGAATAAGAAAATGTCACATATATATATATATATATATATAAATATATATGTGTGTGTATGTATAAGACATTTTCTTATTCCAAATGTCACACACACACACACACATATATATATGTATGTATAAGACATTTTTTTATTCCAAATGTCACACATATATATATATATATATATATATATATATATATATATATATATATATATATATACATATATATAGGTCGATAAAGGTTGTAAAAAGTGCTAAAAGTTTGCGGAAAATTCCACGACGTTTCGAGTATAGACTCTTCATCAGGTGGCAAAGAAATGGAACTGAACAACAAAGAAGTAGAAACTTTCTACTTCTTTGTTGTCTACTTTTAGCACTTTTTACAACCTTTATCGACCTACATACTACTATAGTGCTCCGCAGCATCTCGACCCTATATATATATATATATATATATATATATATATATATATATATATATATATATATATATATATATATATATATATATGTATGTATAAGACATTTTCTTATTCTTTGCTTTTCTCTCCCCCTTTTCTCGCCCTTTTTTCTTTTCTTTCTTCACTTTTTCGCCCTTTTTCTCCCTTTTCTCGCCTTTTTTATTTTTCCTCATTTTTCATTGGGGGAGGGGCATGGCCTGCTGGCCCCCTGGATACGCCACTGACCCTAGCTTTAACCCATTCTGAATAATAAAGTTTTTCCCATTAGAAATAAAGAAACCTTTGTTCTGTTGTGAGTATTGACCTTTTTAAATTTTGATTAGCAAATATTTATCGTCATTGACTTGCAGACTATCTGAGTTAGCCTGTTACACCCTTTGTTGTAAAGAGAGAACCTTTATTTTTTTAGTATGAATAAAAGAACCTTTTGAGAAATGTACTTCAGTTATGAGTAACAACCCTTAGGCTAACGAATCTTATCTAAAGTGCGTAGACCACTTTCAGCCTCTCTTGCCATGGCAAAGGTTATCCTACCTCGAGGCCTGCGCGATCTTTCAGTTTTTTTCGTTTAGTTACCCCTCAACGTCAGAGACCAACTAGTAGAGAAAGTCACCCCAACAGAAAAAAAGGGGAAGGGCTGATCAGAGGTTGGAACAGTTCAGAATATCTAAGGGTGATATGTGTTTGAAGTCAATGAATGTACAAAGAAACTAGCTTCTGTGGAACCAAACGAATATTATTTATCTCATTAACTCATTAAATACTTTTCTTATAGAGACGTCAAGCACTGAAAAGGTTTCATTTTCTCAATACCTCAGTGAGGGCTATTAGCCAATATCATCTTGGTAAAGACTGTGCAAAGATTCCGGATGGGTATTCTGTCATATTCGAAGCATCATGCCACTGTTCCATAAACAAGTGCTTTCTACGACGCCATATTGGTTGAATTCTGAATGTGACCAACAGACCAACAGTGCTAATAAATGTGTATAGTATCCTCGACGCCGCACCTTCATTGCCAGTGAGAATGAGGGGTGATGTGCTCCCTTACGTAGAGGGGTATGGGGTTTGGCAGTGACGTCACGATCTTGACAGGTAGCAAATCAAAAATTCAGGAGAATTCCAGGGCAGAATATTACCTTACGAATTTAATACATCCTGGAAAATTTTGTTGAGGCACAGCTAGTATAGACCGTGTTGCTGAAGTGATGTATTCAGTTTGTGATATGTATATGGAAGGAATTAATTTAAGTACTCATCACGCAAAAGTAAAGAAAATTGAAGTTCTGACACTTTTTTGCATCACATCCTTCCTCGATGTAAAATGGCATTTTGAATGAAGTGAAAAGGCTGGAACCACCATCCTATTATACAAGCTGTCTTATCTTAACTGTTGGCTCTGCCGGGGGGGGGGGGCATGGCGAGGGGCATGACTTCGTATACCCAGGTCTAATGATGTTTACATGTTTAAAGGCAGCTATCCCTCGTCTCCTGCTGGCACAGGCTGGACGTGGTGTTTTCACCTCAAAATTGAGCAGCCCAGATATCGGTCACACAGGTCAGTCGGGATGATTTTCGATCTACTAGTAGATATTTACAGTAGGATTCTCTATACGTAATTGTCTGAGTCTGGGATAGTCGCAAAGCATCTGGCCAGGTTTCATTTAAAGTGGGCCACTTCAAGTACAAATTTTGTTACCTTTTTATTTATATGAGAAGCCGAGACTGGTATCTTCTATGTACAATACTCATTTGAGTTCTATAACCCAACCCCATGACCTTATCTCTCTTACAGAAGCTCTGGGGAATCATACCAATTTAAAAACAAGTCAAAGCAACAAACAAAATTGACAACATTTTGGTTAATTGTGTACTACAAGAGAAATCATACACACCCACATGAACAAAGTAACGAGAGAGTCCACATAGCTTTGTGTATGCATTGAATCTTACAAGATTCCCGTAGGTCAACTTAAGGCACGCTAGGACAACTCTGCGTCCTTAATCATGAAGTTCTTATGATGGTAAAAAAACTTAATTCCCAGTTATGAGATGGGGAATTTGTAATAAAATATTGAAAAATTGGGTTATTACAGAAGATTTGGAAATTTGAGGTTTTATTGTAAAATTCTGCCCTCCTTGAGAGCAAAAACAAGAAAACCGTTGGAGCGACTGATCGCAAGTCGAGGATAACATGCTTACCGTATTCATTACGGTTCCTCGATAAAATTGGAAATTTCCCTGATAAATAGGGACCAACCTTTACCGTCGGGGGGGGGGGGGGCAAGAGCAACATGAGTTAACTGATATAAAATAAATAAAACACTTTGGGTACGATTTTCCCTCTCACATTCTCATCAATATGTAAACATGGCATTATACAATGTTCTTTTCCAAATTATAACATGACGGACTGGCAGTAGTATAATTAACTGTATCTCACAGTTATTGTTAAGTCTTATGTCATTGAAGGGCTAACAGGGCCGAAATTTCAAGATCCTACATGACACTATGCTTGCTTAAAACATACTAAAAATGCTGAAAATTTCGTGGTCCCGATAGTAATAGTAAGGTCCTTAGAACCTTAAAATCGCACCTAAGAGCTCCTTTTTCCCGAAACCTCCCAGGGAGGTCTCCGGAGCCCCTCTGGAGACCATTTCATCCCCATTCTCCACAATGAATCTCCCATGGTCGGTTACGAATGTTTTGTTACTCTAGCTATAATATACAGAATACTCCCGATATCTGTAGGCGTACCGTAGAATTGTCCCTTTCGCTGTGCAACATTGCGCTTTTATATCAGAGCCCATGGTTACCATTAAAAACAGGCTAAAATCAACTGGCTTATGAATTAAGTAGCTATTTGAATCTTTTTTTCCTCCTTTAAATTGATTTTGATGAATAACCTTTCGTTTCAGATTCTCCTTATTATTTGGAGTCAAAATTTCTAAAGCATTAATTCCAAACTAAAGAGCATTTAGCAGAGTTGTAATCGAGTCACTAGATTCGTGACTCGAGTGACCAATTGTCAAACTTTTAAGTGACTCGAGTCGAATCATTGACTCGAGTCACTGTACTATTTCAATGGGGAAATTACTCCTGAATTCTCTCGAGTCACTATCATTTTGAGAAGAAGTGACTCGAGTCGTGACTTTATACAACACTGGCATTTAGAAGCAAATTACAAGTTCCAGAGAGTGTATTCCCACCAAAATGTATAGAAAGCATTTTGAAAATTTTTTTGGGTAGGCCTATGTTTAGCGCCAACCGATTGCAGCAATCCTAGTAAGGAGGAGGGGGTCCGAACCACGTATCAGCCTTGGAGGGTGCAATCCCACAGCCCCAAATCACTAGATAATACGATAATTTCTAAAGATACTATAACTTAAAAGCTAATTGCCAAAGAAAGCACACTTTTACATCTAAACCACCTTACATAAACAGATGATTTTTCGAACAGGAGAGTTGTGTCATTCCCCCCCCCCCCTTAGGCGACATCCCCTCCTCTAACATCCAGCCGAAAAAGGTTAAATTCGCTATAAGAAATGAAAATTTCTAACATACCCATAAATCTGTTAAAAGCTTTGTCAACCATTTTGCATGTAAACCACCAAAAGATAAAGGAAATTTCTAACAAATCAGGGGTACCATCCCTTCCCTTAGATTCTCTTACATGGCAACTCCACCCTTTACGCCCAGCCAAAAATAGCAAAAATTCACTAAAATAATGACAATTCCTAAACATTTAATCAGTTTGAAGCGTTGGACTATTGTGCGCCTAAGTCATCGAACATTAGTAGGGGTTATCACCCCTCCCGTTAAATCCATCCACCCATCTTTCAGGACATCACCTGCACGGAATGACTGAGGAAGGATACGCCACCGACGCCACCTGTCATAGGTACCACTGGCCTCTCCACTTAGGAAGTGTCATAAACTGCCCCCTTAGGATTAAGCCTAGGCTACGGCCCTGTCTAATTTATTCCGCTTATAAGGAATATCGTATCAGCAGGGCTTACCCGGTGATTCACTGTCAGCCTAAACAGTACGGTAAGCTATATCACAGAATGTCAAAAGTTATACATAGGCCTACTTAAAATCTCGCACATAATGTTAGAGAGTAAACTTTCTCAAATATACAATACATCCAAACCTGTAGGGAGCGTAGGAACTAGGAAGACTTAATGATGTACTGGTAATACAGTTTTTTTTCTAATTAGACATTAAGAACATTTAAAAAGAATCTCTTTCCCAGCTTTATGCTTGTCCCATTGTTCCATAAAAAGAAAGCCGAAGGAGATGATCTCCTGTAAATTGCTGAAAATACTTCAAAAGCCAGCGTGTCTGGGACATGAATGATGGATCACCCATTGATGCCTCTGGCGTCAATAGGCTAATATTTCTGACACCCCTACCCTATGCGAGCTGTGTCTTGGCCAATATTGTTATGATGACTTGTTATGATGATTTATTTTTTTTTCAGCACTCTTAGTACAAATTGGACCTTCAAAATTTCTGAGGTCTGGTATAGTGATCACATTTCTTGAATGTCATTCTTGCATTCCGTTTTTGAATCCAAGTTCTGCCTGCGCATTGGCTGCCACGAAGATTTTTTATGTAGTATATGTTCTTTTCAGCCAGTTTGGAAAAGGGCTTCACATGACACACCCATAATGTAGAGGTCTGCAGGTCGAGAGGTTGGTCAGTTTAGTCTACGTGTCCCTTCGGGGGATGTAGTTCCTTCTGGGAGCAGAACCCCTTCTGGTGTTACGTTTTTGTTTCACCCTACGGCATCAGTCAGAAGGGATTTTTGAAAAAGAATCGTTTGCCAGAAAGCTAAAGTTACATAGCAGAAAAATCTGAAAGGATACGTCTTACAGATATTTATAATGTAATGTGGTTTTCAGTTAGCTCCGCTTACGTGCTCCGGCAAACTTAGTGCCGATTTGACATCGTTGCCCTTTATGTCAAATTAGTACAGGAGCAGGAGCAGGAGCAGGTGGTGCTCCCTAGAAAATTTTTTTCGCCTTTTTTTTTGTAACTTTAAAACATTAAAGTTACTGTAATCTTGTTACATTTTAGCCTATCTCGCCCCCAAGGAATTATTTATTCCCCTCCACGCTATCTCATTCCCGTTTAGTACCTTGTCTTGCTACAGGCCTGAATTAGCACCTTTTATTCTTCAAAGTGTGTGACAACACATCAGTTCTTTGTTAATAGTTAATAGAACAAATGTTTTTCAAAATAAATTTAAATAAAAAGTAAGTTAAATGTTCCATAAGGGATGTAAATTAGCATGCACACATTTTGTTTAAAGGCTTAAAGTCAACAGAACAGGATGTTTTTAAGATCAAACAATGAATGATGACTGAATAATACTAGCCTTTATTTATTTACGCAGATAAACACGAAAAATTATAAAAATGCATTGCAATTGCAGCTAGGGAGACGGACCTGGCGCAAAAAAACCTTTCCCAGTTTCTATTCAATAATGCTACATGTTGCTTGTTTTCCTAACAAAATGGAATTATGAATAATGGACGGAAAACCAAAATTCTACAGTCCTTTACAAGGTTTGAAAATAGCATGCCTGCAAAACTAAGTGAGCGGGAAGGAAAAGGGTGCGGGTTCAATGTTACTCCCGAATAATTCAGTCTGTGTCCCCAGTTTCTCGAAAAGCAACTTTGAAAGGCACGAAACGAATCTTGGTGGCTAAAAGGGGGCTTCTAAGTTGTGCCACGGTCAAATTTCCAGGGAAAGAGGATGTGAAATGAGTGAGACTATTATTCACAAAAATATTACGTGTACAACCCTGTTGGCTTTGTTGATAATCATCCCCGAATAAAACAGCTTTACTTGTCACGTGACTAGACTTAGTATGTCTGCATACAATATCTGCGTACAAAGAGCCCTAACGAGAATGCACACGTTGCACACGTAATGAAGGACAATTAGTTCATTGAAAATGACTTAGAAACTTCAAGAAATAAAGAAAACGCGAAATTCATCCGCTTACTGTGCGTCCCGGGGTACTTTTACGAACGTTTCAGTTCCACTTGATTCAGTTTAAATGCACTGGATTAATTTTTTATTTGTTCAGGGACGAATGGACGCATTTTATGCCACCGTTGGTAATTAATTCACTCGTAACTGGAGGAAAGGCAGCTTCCTACATTTGTGATAATAAATGCGTGTTCACAGAACGGACTTGTAATGAGCAACTACAAAGATATTACAGTCAACAGAACTAGAAATCATATGTTCCTTTATATCTTCACAAAAATGCAGGTAACTTCTGTACGGCAATAGTTTACAGTCGTTAAGGAGTTTTTGCAACTTGATAAGCTGACAACGAAGTTTGAAGCAACTTACCTTTACAAATATTGAAAACACAGAATGAATGAAAGTCTTTTAATCGTTCACTTGGTATGCCCAATCCATTCTGTTCATCATTATTTCAACATGGAGGCAATCCATTCAGTTGCAAATCTCATCTTCTCCATATCTTGTGTTAAAGGGGAATTTTCATCATCCCAGACAGTTCCAATTCTCCCAACTATGCAACTTCTAGTTCCTCCCATAACTGTATGAAGCTCTTCCTTGTGCAGGAATAAACCTGTTTTATTGCTTAAGGCCATTTCCTGGTGAGCATACAAGGCTATAAAATGTAATAAAAGTACTCTCTCTGCCTTGTGTGGAATGTGAGCTACTCTGCATCTTTCAAATTTTCAAACTTTGATGTCAATCAAAGAGCAGTCACCAACTGAGAATTTTGATATACATACACTAAAAATATACTTTGGGGTGATGACTGTCTGTCTTTAAGGTAAGACAGTTGCCCCAAAATTTTCTTTGAAAAATCAACGAACTCTTGCAAATCTCGTCTTATTGCATTACAAGCAACTCTGAAGACGTTTTGGACATAAACTATTACAAACAATAGATAAAGCAAGGACAAATTCTCCTTAAATCTCACAATTCACTAACAAAAATATTGTCACATGATCAACATAGGCCATTCATGAATTAGAGTGACCGGGCATACTTACTCTGATTGGGGTGACTGCATTTTCCCTTTAAATATTACCAACAAACTGACACTAAAATAATGACAAAAGACCATTTTTAAGTCATTTGGCAACTAGAAAGCACTATTTAAAATGTGTCTCATCACTCTCTACATATCATGTGGGCTAATGATCTTTTCTAACACATGATATGCAAATATTGTACAAACAAGTTTAACTCATTTGATTTTTTACCTATGATGTCACCACAGAGTGTTGATGACGCTTACCGCTTTACAGAAAACAGAAGATTCGAGTTATGTATGAGGATTCGAGGGTAACAAGTTTCAAGCCTCAGTAATTGCTCAAGGCAATAATTAGAACTTCGGGCTGGCCGAGTGTAATTTGAGTTTATATGTTACGTAACATACTCTGAGAATAACTGAAAGAAACCCCCAAGGTCATTCACGAAAGTTTCTTGGCCACACTGAGCGGTGATCAGTTTTCTACGGTGGCCCGTTAGGGACCTGTAAAGTAAATATTTTGCCCATGTCTAATTCGTTATAACGGATTATTAATTCGTTATAACGGATTATTAATTCGTTATAAAGGATTATTAATTCGTTATAACGCATTATTAATTCGTTATAACGGATTATTAATTCGTTATAAAGGATTATTAATTCGTTATAACGGATTATTAATTCGTTATAACGAATTAATAATCCTTTATAACGAATTAATAATCCTTTATAACGAATAAGACATGGGCAAAATATTTACTTTACAGGTCCCTAACGGGCCACCGTAGTTTTCATTTCCTTGGTAGGACGGGAAACTTCTGTGTAATTGACCATACAGGGATTGACCGGTCTGGGCTATTCCTCTCGAAAGAGTGAAATCAGACTTTCACAACGGTTGTGACAGGGGTAGGGGGGATGTACATACTATCCCGAGCAGCCCCTCAATACCCCCAATTCAGCCGTTATCTCTATAGAGTCATATACTCTCTGTGTTGAAAGTGTGCTTTAAATTAATTACTGAGTATAAACAGGGGCGTATCCAGGAATTTTCAAAAGAGGGGGCGCAATGTTTGACTGATCGCTGTCCTGGGGTACGGGTAAAGTTTTGCTTTTGGAAGAGGGCTGAGATGCAAAATGGTGCCGGCCATATATGACACATTTTGAAGCATTTTCGTTTTTTGCCTCAACTTTTTTTCACGCATGACGGCCAATAGGGGAGGCGCGCGCCTGTTGCGCCCCCGTCTGGATCTACCACTGGTATAAATATGGTTGAAAGACTGTTGAACGCAATTCTTGTTGAATTGAACCTTGCCAGGGTTACAGAATTACTTAATTTCACCTCATCTTTTAGAGAGAAATTTACGGGGGTGTACACTTTGTATCGCTCGTTATTTACAGACAAAGCAGACACGGGTAACCTTTGACATGGTATCTCTTGTAGCGTTTGTTCGTTAAGCAGACGACAGTTGGAATGATTAAATAAGAATACTTAATACGTAAATGATTCAGTTTGAGCTAGACAGTCTACCAAACAGTATCTACGACCAGCATGCAGCGTACTAACTTGTTCTTGTTTCTAATTTTTGAGATGGTCTTGGGAGGCGTTGTCGCTGTTCCAGACCCTCAACGTGTCAAGATCACGCACGCCATGTGGGATGGAGTCGTAGCGTATATCGCTGTAGACAAACAAGCAGTTCAGGACAAGCTGGACGAATACCACAACATCGAAATTAACGGTCAGAGAGGTAAATATTTAGCATCTATGTTTATAGACGTAGGAAGCTGTTCGAGACTGGGGGCTGAACGTTGTTTCGGATCGTCGTGGTGGGGGAGGGGTCTAAGAAGAGGGGTGACCCCTCCCATTTGGAAAATTTTTGAATATTTGAGGGTCCTTAGATGCAATTTGGTGCATCATTTTGGAAAAATTTTAAGTTAAATAACTGCAAATTTTGACATTTCTTACAGAGGAATCAAATAAGGGTTTTCGTCCTTGGACTGAGAAGGGAGGGGGCGGAAGCATAGTTCCGCCCCACGTTTTTACTTGGGGGGCTTTAGCCCCCAGCCAACCGTTCCCTACGTCTATTTCTATGTAACGAAGCTACAACAAATAAGATCATTACAAACTCCCACATCATGTGATGATGTGATGAATATTTGTAAATTTGTACGATTAAACTTGCCTTATTCCCTGTTGAAGTTTAGGTCAAGCGTAGGAAGTATAAGCCTTCCTGTCGTTTCTTTTACTAAATAAAATTTAAGTCGTCATTATCGTATATACAAGGTGTTCATGAGGGGTAGAAATAATTGGGGGGCTAATATTTTTCCAGGGGGAAGAGATATACTAAGACATGGTAACGTAACAGTTGTTTTTGGTCTTAAAGTGTAGGCTACCTGAAGTCTAGAATTACAGGAATACATATTTTAGAGGTTGGTAATGAGTCTCATTTATCCAACTCCCATTTTCATAGCTTACTCTATTGCTGAGAATGAAAAATGTTGAAGTTTATTATTTAATTATAATTTAAGGTAGTCGGTTGCGCAATAATTTGTGATGTTCTTCTTACACAACTTACATTACCTGCCTTTGTTTCCTTTTGAAATTGTTTATATAACCTTGAAAAGTTGACTGTTTTCCTGCACAGCATGTTGAACTGAGAGGTCTTGTATAGTCAAGTCACCCAATAACAGTGAGAAAGTGATCCTATACTGGCACAAGGTGCAGCAGGTGCAGTGGATTTCAAAACAAAGAAAAATAAAGTGGGTGATTTGAGTAGTAAAAGAATGACATCACAAGTTTTTGTACAATCTGCCATTTTAATGTGAGTGAATAAACCTCAACATTTTATTTCTTGGCTTAGGGATATCCTATGACGATGGTATATGGCCCATTTAGATTTATTCTGCAAGCTCTATAACATAAAGGTTTCAAAGTTTAGACTTCAGGTACACTTTAAAGGAGGGAAGACAAGTTTTTCATTGGGCAGCACCCTCACCCCTCCCCCCCCCCAACAACTGGGTCTTCTGCATAATTGCGGTTATGCAAGGACAAAGTCAACTTTATAACTAACTTGTAAAGGGGAATCATTCTGCATTCTACAAGTTTTGACAAAAATATATTTGAAGCGTGTTTCAGTGATAATCAGACTTATCTTTCTCACGGTACCACAATTGTTAGGGTACTGAAGTGTCTTAAAATACTGCCAGAGTGCAAATTTTAACATGAAAATTACCATGATGTCTTGAATGGAAAAATTTCGGCAAATTCGCCTTCAATTTTCGCCGTTCACGCTCCATACCCGACTAACCTTACGACGAAAATAAAACACTCATTATGGCAAAAACCATTTCCGTGAACTTAATTAATGGTACATCTTGCGCTAATGCTAGCCTCCTAAGTTTTAAATAATCTCAGATTCACCCTGGACCTCCGTCACTAGGTCTCCCTTATGGTAACCTGTACCCAGCCATTAACATCAAATTTCATGAAATATGAAATGATATAATTCGAACCTATTTTCTTCATTCTTACTGTGTAATATTGGAAGAACTTCCCGGGGCTTCGCCCCCGGAAAGCATACGTGGGCCTAGCCCGTGGACCTCACCAGGGGCCCTAACCATGGCCGTACAGGGAAGGCGGTGATTTTTGCCCGACTCCAGACCTACTTTTACTGTCCAAATTCCGCCCGACTGAGACAATATCTGCCCGATTTAGTCATGTTTCTGACATTCTAGACCCCATGCGTGCAAACACGCTTAACATTCGTAGTGTAGTAATGCGCCTTCGGGGTACCTCAAATTACCCATGCATGGCTCCCTCGAATTTCTAGATCCCAGCCTGTAGGTGCGCTGTCTTGTATTTGAAACATTCGTGGTGTTTTTTTTTTCTTTTACGCAATTTAAAGTGTACCCCAGGTCTAGAGTTACAAGAATAATATATATTTTACAGGTTGGAAAATTATTCACATAATTTGAAATAGTGGATTGCCCAATAATTTGTGATATTCTTCTTGTACAACTCACATTACCTGTTTTGTTTCGTTTCGAAATTAAAATGTGTATGTGGTCTTGAAAAATTAACTGCTTTCTTGCACAGCATGTTGTACTGAGAGGCCTTGTATAGTCAAGTTACCCACATAACAGTATGACAGTGATCACATATTGGCACAAGGTGCAGCTGGTGCAGTGGCCTTCGAAAAAACAAGAAATACAAAGACGGTGATTTGAGTAGCACAAGAATGACATCACAAACTTTTGGGCAATCTACCATTTCAAATTGAGTAAATAAGCCCAATCTTGTCATATCTCAGCTCAAAAATATCTGTTACGATGGGAGTTGGACCATTTGGATTTATTTTTCAAGCTTTGTCACATATATGTTTGAAATTTTAGACCTTTTATACACTTTTTAAAAGTGAGTGTCATTTTCGTTCCCAGGTTTCAACAGTTTTTGCTCGAATTTTGTTTTGCCTGAAATATGGGTAGGCCTAGTTGTCTGTGCCTCCTCCCCACCTCGCGCGCTTATACATATGCATATGCATCCATTTGTGAAGTACCCCTGGTTAGGAAGAGTATGTAGTAGCTCTTAATATTATGAATTCCTTTTACCATTGCAAAAACTGTTAATGTCTGCTGTGAACCAGGCAAGTGTTAACTAGGCAAAACTGAACCATGCTCGATATCTATCGTTTTTGTTCCCCACAGCTCCCAAACTCTATATGCCGACTACACCCGTATTTGACGACATTCTCACCGCCGACCATCACGTCATTTATGTCGAGTTCGGCTTCATTGACTCCCTCGACCTGGGAGGAGAACCATCGATTTCATCTCACGGGTCAGAATCGGCGATCATTATTCCCTTTCTTGCCGACTCTCCTGACGGCGACCCCAAGTACGCCCTAGCCTTGGGTTCTGTCTATCAGAGAGATCGTGGAGCAGTTTCAAAACTCAATATTGCCTTCCCTTATATTGGCATTGACGAAATTTCCGTAACTGACACGGGAGTTGTTTGGAGAAACGGAAGCGACGAATTGAGGGCAACCTTTGTCAAATCGAATCCTTGCAGACCTGCTTCGAAGGTTAGTCAGCATGAATTTGAGGTTACTATCGACGAAGAACTGGACTTCAGCTTCGCTGAACCTGATCTGGAATACTGCAAACGTCACTCACTGGTAGATCACCAGGTTTGCGACACCTTGGAGAATCTCCCCTGCGGCTTGAAGCAAGCTGGCCCAAACGTTTGTCAGTTTTATCAGCCTCCATGGGAGAAGAGCTGTGAGACGAGCGTCGTTGATGTAACTGTAACCGGAGAATTCCGTAATCTACTCCTTCTGAATGATGACCCAGTAAACGTCGTCTCTTCGGAAGGCCTGTACGGGGAATATGAAGTCGGCCTTAAGTATCCCTGTATGGAGTAATGACTGAATGAAAGTGATGGTTGTATGGTTATCTTTGTGGTATTAGGGGTGTCTATATTCCTCTCCGTGTTCAGCGACGTATAATTACACCAGAATACGCAACAACCATCTGGCAACAACATATGTCGTCATTTTTGTAAGACAAGCTCTGTAAAAGAAACCATGTAACCCTTGTTGAGAATGTTAAGTGTGATGTCTCTCGGTGCGACTGGATTCAAAACAAACCATTATCAGGGCCCTGAAAGGAAATAATAGTGGTCCTGTGTGTGCAAAAGGATAGGTTTTCCCCTTTTAAATTCGTAAAGCATTACCCCACACTTGACAGTCTCAGTAGAAATTCGAAAACATAGCCGTAGCCCTCGAAGATTTCTAAACCTTAAATACTTGGGAATAAATACGGAAAATTCAGAAACTTCATGTTTCTGGCTATGAATTAAAGGTTCTCAGAACCTGGAAAATTGCATTTATTAAAGTTATATTTTTAGAATCTTCCCGGGGAGGTCTCCCATGACTGCCACCATGACAGTGCTGCTATGTGGATCACGCACTCTCACCAATTCCCCACCCCTCCTCCAGACTGCTGGAACCGCCCATGACCAGTTACGTATTATGTTTCCCTATACCTGATGCCCGTAAGCTAAAGCATTCTTTCATAGAATTTTCTTGGTCAGTGCTTTTATAAAAAAAATATATGAAGTGGCTTTAAGTCCTGTTTTCCCCTTCAATGTGATTTTGCTGCATAACTTTTTTAAACAAATTTACGTAATTTTCTTTAACGCTTAATTTCTAACACATGCAACTTCAAAGTAAAGAATAATGTTAAGATAAAACTAACGATGTCTGAAACTTGGCATTTCTGGAAATTTGGGAGGCATTTGTGACAATTTTTTGGTAATGTTACGCCACGCGCCATCTGGTTTTGGCGATCCTAGTGATATACTATGGGGGAGGACACGGTGGTCAGCCTCGCGTACCATGTCCAATCTTTGAAGGGTGCCGTACCATAGCAGAATTATACATCAGTTAATAATGAGAGTATCTGATCATGTTACTTTAAAGCCTTGCCAAAGAAAGCACAATTTTCCATCTAACGTAAACAAGAAGTTCTCAAAGAATAGGTTTTACCGGTACTCTTCCCCTTAGAGGACAGACATCCCCTTCCCTTACACCGAGCCAAAAGAGGAAAAATGACCACATAAAGACAGTTCCGAAACATGTCATCAGTTCAAAGCTTTATTTGAATCTAAAGTCACCTCGCAGAAAGAAGCATTTCTGAAATTAGGGGGGGGGGGGGGTTTCACTCCTCTCTTTCTTCCAAACCAATAATAAGACTAGCTCTCTAAATAGTAAGAATTTCTTAACGTAAAATCAGTTCAAGACTTTTCAAAAGATAGCACAACTTTACATCCAAGAAACCTCATGTACATAAACAATTTCTCAAAAGAGCAGGGGAATTACCCCTCCCTCCCCTTAACCCGTTCCTCAGGCCGGTTGCCCTGTAAGTGGCGACAGGTTGGGAGTTTCCCCACAGTGCAGCTCTGTAAATGCTAACCTTTTGAATGAACCTCTACTTAAAACATTTTCGAAAATGTAAGGGAATGAACACTTCATGGTAAAGACCTGTTAGGCTGACACTGTCCGGTCCCTTTTCTACCAACTGTTCATTCAGTTATTAAGATGAAGTTGCCAAAATGATGGTCATACCTCATAATGAATAAGCTCCCCTTAAATACTTTTGACTCCTCGGTAACAAAAATAGCTTAAAATAGACAGGCCCAAGTCATGCATAACACACAATACAGCTTAGGCTGATAAAGGTGAAGTAATTGATACACACTGTTTCCAGTTTGTAGAAGGATGCAAAACAGGAAGTTGTCTTTGCAAACCTGCCCTTAACGTTTTTCTATCAGTTGCGCAGTGTAAGGTATGTAAACCAGAAAGCCCAAAGGCTTAGAGATTCCTTGCCGAATGGGGATGCTTTGTTGCACTGAGGTTTATCCCTCAAATTTACATGTATTACAAGTATCCACACACCACCTGTCTTGAAATATTGTGTTTTTCAATGCGTTTGGTCTTTGACCTCTGATGACTTCAAATGACCTCTGACCTCCAATGGATTTTGGATCTTGAAAACTCTTGGGAAATTTTGCTTTTTGACCTCTGGTGACCCCAGATGACGATCTTCGGAATTCTTGGGAAGTTTTGCTTTTTGGCTTTAGTGACCCCAGATGATGATATTGCGAATTCTCGAGAAATTTTGCTTTCTGACCTTTAGTGACCCCAGATGACACTTGGGAATTCTTGCTTTATTATGTCTGGTGACCCCATGACAATCTTGGAAATTGTTGGGAAATTCTGCATTTTGACTTTTGTTGATTCCATATGACAATCTTGGGAATTGTTGGAAAATTTTTGCTTTTTGACCTCTGATGACCCCATATGACGATATTGGGAATTGTTGGGAAATTTTGCTTTTTGACCTCTGGTGACCCCATATGACGATGTTGGGAATTCTTGGGAAATTTTGTTTTTTGACCTCAGTGACCTCAGATGACCTTTGACCTCTACCAGAGAAAATTGGGTTTTTCTCCCAACATGACAAATCAATATACCATGTATGAAAAGTATCCTTCATTCCTACTTTGACATATCATGATTACAAGGTTTTCAGTCTTTGACCCCAGACATCTCAAATGACCTTTGACCATCACCAAAGACAATAGGGGTCTTCCTCTCCACATGAAAAATCTACATACCAAATAAGAAAAGTGTCTACCATTGCTATCTTGAGATAACATGATTACATAAGATTTACAATGTTTTCGCAGTTTTACCTCCGGTGACCTCCGATGACCTTTGACCTCTACAACAAATAAGGCTCTTCTTCTCAACATGGAAAATCTATATACCAAACATGAAAAGTGTCAGTCATTCCACTTTGATATATCGTGTTTACAAGCCATTGTGAGGTTTTCGCAGTTTAATCTCCGGTGACCTCAGATGACCTTTGACCTCTACCAAAAACAATAGGGTTTTTCCTCTTGACATGACAAATCTGTATACCCAAATATGAAAGTGTCCTCTACTCCTATCTTGAGAATTCGAGATTACAAAGTTTTCAGTCTTTTACTTCTGGTAACCTCAAATGAACTTTGACCTTTACCAAAAACAATAGGATTCTTCCTCTCAACATGACAAATCTATATACCAAATATGAAAGTGTCGGTCATTGCTATCTTGAGATATCGTGTTTACAAGCCGTTTTATGAGGTTTTTGCAGCTTAACCTCCAGTGACCTCAGATGACCTTTACCAAAAACAATAGCGTTCTTTCCCTTGACATGACAAATCTGTATACCAAATATGAAAAGTGTTGGTCATTGTTATCTTGAGATATCGTGTTTACAATATTTTCGGCTTTTGACCTCTGGTGACCTCAAATGACCTTTGACCTCCCCAAAATAATAGCGTTCTTTCTCTTAACATGATGAATCTATATACCAAATATGAAGTGTCGGTCATTGCTAACTGGAGATATCGTACGTGTTTACAAGCTAAGCGTCACAAACACGCACACACACCCACACCCACACACACGACATCACCATCGCATAGATTCCTTGCCTGCCTTCGGCAAGGAACCAAAAAAAATAGAAAAAAATACTATGGATAAGGGAATGTGATGGCAGTTGACGCTGTAGGTATTATTGTCTACTTCACATGGGTAATCATTCTGTTTGCCACCTGAGTGAGAGTCACGTGGTGGTAATAGCCGCCTTATGAGATGGGATTGATACCACGGATACCGGCAATATTTCAGGAGAACAATGGAAAGGTGATGATTGAATAACAGCTTTTAGCTTATTCTTCATATGGCAGTAGCATTTTCTTAGGGAACGTGGAAAACTTAGTGGATAAGGTGTCCGACTCGTAATCCAAGGATTGCTAGTTGAAGTCCTGCCTGGTTCATTACGTTGTATACTTGAGTAATATACTTTATCTCGAATATCGGTCTCCACCCAGGGATTTAATAGGTTACTGAGGTAAATTATTATAGGGCGCTGTCGAAGCTGCTGACAAACTGGAGGGATTGCAACCTCTGGGACAATTTATCGTAGAACAGGGGGTAATGTGTGCTGCACCTTTGACTAGGATTGAATCCTAGATATCGGCACAATGAAAATACAGCTATTACTATTACCACTATTACTCTTCAGGATAGTTGCTAGTCAAGTCTTCACTCGGAGGGGAGGGGGCAGGGAGCAAAGCCCCCAAAACTGTTCGTTCCCTACAAAATTTTAAGATAGCATTGCCAAAATACAGTGGCGTAGCTAGAGGGGGCAGGGGCGACCGCCCCCCACAAAGCCTCCGAAGGCCTCTGTCGAAAATTTCTAGTCTCTGTCGGAAATTTTTACCACCTTAATTAAAAATTCTTACAACGGAAATTAGTAGCTAAAATTATATTCTTAGGGGTTTACTTACAACACTTCTTATGTTTTTAAGCAGAATTACACATCGAAATGGTTACTGAAAAGGCCTGGAAGTGTCATTTAAGGCAATCTCGGAGATATTTTAATCTAATTTTTTCCGCGCGCTACACGCCAGATGATGGTGGCGCTACGCTTAGATAGTACATCATTACTTCAAGATAATAATCTGTCGGAAATTTTTTGCTTTTGCCCCCCACAAAAAATATCTAGCTACGCCACTGCCAAAATACATTTGTACATCTCGCCCCTCCCCTTGGAATACATTTTGCCTAATAGGAGCTATCTCACCCCCCTCACCCCCCCCCCTCAGTACCTTGTCTGGTTACTGGCCAGTTGCTATTCCAAGCGAAATAATGATAACATACTCGTTTAAGACACACGTTAATAAAAAAGGCGAGGAAAACTCAAGTTGGAATATATATTTTAGGAACTTTTATTCATTTCATGGCAAACTATAGACTGAAGTTTCTCACTCTGAATATCGACAAACAGACACCGTATATAGTAATAAGTATTGGAATAATTTGTGGTATACGCCCTCATCAAAGCGCAGAAGTATACTTCGACAAGAAATTAAATACTTTTCGGCTTATTTGGAACGATAGGAATGATTTCTCTCAGTTAACATCATGATTCCGTTTTCAAGAATGTAACGGTAATCTTTCAACATGCCACCACTTTTTCGAAAATGAAAATAATGTGTAAAAAAAGGATTTATGTTTAATTCAAGATTTTAATGTATAAGCGGGGTACTTAGTCTAAGCATTGTGGTGAAATTTACACTAAAATCCGATGTGTGGTTCTCGAAATATCAGCCACCTCTGAAGCTGTCACATTTTCAACCCAAAGTGAAATTGAGGTAAGCATATGTCACATCATAACCTTGCACTGATTAGCTCTCTTTTGTCTTTCCTTAAACTTTACAACCAGCCTCCTCTCCTATAATCTTATGCTATAGTAATGTGAATGTACTAGAAGCATGGAAATTTACAAACTTCAAATTCTAAATGAGAAGCTCATATCCCTGTCACCTTCAAGGCCAAAAACAACAGATTGAAGGGCAAACAAAACGAAGCATTGCTTATCAATGTAAGGAGTTGATATAACACCCGCTTGCTTTAAGCTCACTTTAGGTCACAGATATGGTAACTTCATTTGCTGATACTTCGAGAACTTAACGTCGGATCTGAATTAAATATTTACTAGAATGCCTTTTTCCCTCAGCTTAGAGCTGAGCAATTTTCCCCTCATTTTGATCTTACTAAATTTATCCCCTCATCTATACAGAAATCATCCAGCACATAGAGTTCTTTGGAACAAGGCGGAGTTCAGGCAAATTTGGTTGATGGAAAATGCTAAGAATGAGTTCTCTTTTACATGCCAAAAGTTATGTTTGCTTTAAAAACCATTAACACATACCCAAGCGGATTTACTTCAAAACATTTGCCATCCCATAGAGTCCGATCTCTTGTTTTGCCGCTAATGACTCGCAAAGAGGGTACATGCTCGGCGGTGTTTGTAGATAATACCTCCAGAGCTGAAGCAGGAACTGACAGAGGCTCCGCGAGGGTTGAACGAAGAAAAAACATGCTGTATTCAGTGATTCCGTTTTGATGACCCCCTTTAATAGACCTCAATATTTGGTCAACAACCTTACTATTTGCAAATATGAGAAACAGTCTCCTGCAATATTTGTTTAGGGACGGCATACCTGATATATGTATATATGTTTTTTTGGGGAAAACAGCAATATTCTTTGCTGATATTTGTGTGAATATAAGACGACCTTCCACTGACTTAGAGAGCGTAAAAACGTTTAAAACGGGCATATGAGGGAGGATTGGTCAACCTATCAGAGCAATCAATCAGTTGATCACACTATGGGTAGTGGTAGTGGTAGTGGTAGTGGTAGCGGTAGTGGTAGTAGAAGTAGAAGTAGTAGTAGTAGTAGAAGTAGTAGTAATAGTTATAGTAAAAGTAGTAGTAGTAGTAGTAATAGTAATAGTAGAAGTAGTAATAGTAGTAATAGTAGTAGTAGTAGAAGTAGTAGTAGTAACAGTAATAGTAGAAGTAGTAGAAGTAATAGAAGTAGTGGTAGTAGTAGTAGAAGTAGTAGTAGTAATAGTAATAGTAATAGTAGTAATAGTAGTAGTAGTAATAGTAGTAGTAGTAGAAGTAGTAGTAGTAGTAGTAGTAGTAGTAGTAGTAGTAGAAGTAGTAGTAGTAATAGTAATAGTAGTAATAGTAGTAGTAGTAATAGTAGTAGTAGTAGTAGAAGTAGTAGTAGTAATAGTAGTAGTAATAGTAGTAGTAGAAGTAGTAGTAATAGTAATAGAAGAAGTAGAAGTAGTAGTAGTGGTAGTAGTAGTAGAAGTAGTAGTAGTAATAGTAATAGTAGTAATAGTAGTAGTAGTAGTAATAGTAGTAGTAGTAGTAGTAGAAGTAGTAGTAGTAATAGTAGTAGTAATAGTAGTAGTAGTAGAAGTAGTAGTAATAGTAATAGAAGAAGTAGAAGTAGTAGTAGTGGTAGTAGTAGTAGAAGTAGTAGTAATAGTAATATTTGTAGTAGTAATAGTAATACTAGTAGTAGTAATACTAATAGTAATAGTAGTAGAAGTAGTAGTAGTAGTAGTTGAAGTAGTAGTAGAAGTAGTAGAAGGAGTAGAAGTAGTAGTAGTAGAAGTAGTAGTAGGAGTAGAAGTAGTAGTAGTAATTGTAATAATAGTAGTAGTAGAAGTAATAGTAATAGTAATAGTAGTAGAAGTAGTAGTAATAGTAATAGTAGTAGTAGTAGTAGTAGTAGTAGTAGTAGTAGTAGTAGTAGTAGTAGTAGTAGTAGTAGTAGTAGTAGTAGTAGTAATAGTAATAGTAATAGTAATAGTAGTAGTAGTAGTAGAAGTAGTAGAAGTAGCAGTAGAAGTAGTAGTAGTAGTAGAAGTAGTAGTAGTAGAAGTAGTAGTAATAGTAGAAGTAGTACTAATAGTAATAGTAATAGTAGGAGTAGTAGTAGTATCTCGATAGGTCTAAGTAAGTTCAGAGAATTTTGTGTGAAATACAAAAACCATTATTTGCGCCCTTAGGTTGCACATGTGGCAAAGTCCTGTCATTGTCAGGATCCTTATCAGAGGTTATTGTTCAAAAACTTAATTTGGAACCTCTGGCGGTCTTTTATCACGATATTTTATTTCCAATCGTAAAATTTGTGGTTAACATTGATTGTTGAGTGCACATCCAATGCTATTTGTGAAAGTTAAAAAGCCAAATCGAAAAGGACTGACTTTGAAGGTCCTTGCCATAACGTTTCTGATTTGATATTAGAACTAGGTAGGCGCGTAGCCAGAAATTTGTCAAGGGGAGGGGCGAAGTGGTAGATTTTGCGAGGGAGCGAAGCGACCGAGCCCGAGCGCGCTTGCGCGCGAGGGGGAGGGGGGTGCCCGCTCCCGCGGTGAGAAGCTTTTGTGTTTTTTAATGTGAAAATATGTGATTTGGTGCATACTTTATACGGTATTTTGTATGCATAAGGAGACATATTATTATGTATTTTACGAAATATTTTCTAGGAATAACTATATAGAAATCAAATACACACATATTGCTGGCAAATAATTTATCCTTCTACAAGTATGCCGAATCACATAACAGCTTGAAATAAGTGTAAGGTGATGGTTTTGTACATAGGCCTACCACTAGATACCATGTGTTCCTGATATCGTAGGCCTACAATTTGTCCCCTTACGGTATCGGTAGAGTTAGCAAGTATGCTGCCAGTGCTCCGCGCCAACCCATGGGTTGGCGCGGAGCGCCAGAAAATTTGGGTCCAAAATGCCTCCCAGGTCGCTGGAAATGGCACTTTCCAGGTCTATTTACCGCATATAAATAGGGGAAACACAAGTAATATTGTAAAAAAAAAACCATAAAAAATACCAAAATTTTGCTCGGGGGGCGGCTGCCCCCTTCGCCCCCCTTGGCTACGCTCCTGGAACTAGGCGACAACACTAAAAACTATTGACCCACCTCTAATGCCCTTTCTCTAGACATTCTGCATTCAGATGGTTTCTCAAGGACAGAAAACGGCTGCAAAGGTCCCTTACTATCATGTTTCTCCTTTTAGGATCTCTGACAATTTACACAAGATCGGCAATAATTTGCCACATCACCAACATTAAAAATTCTTAAGTATCCTAGCCAAGATGACCACCCCTTGAGGATTCACGTGTCATCTCAAAAAGTTTGGATCTGTAATCAGATGAAAATGCAATCCGATAACAGATATGCCCATTGCATTTAGACCAAACTTCTCGTAATTCCCATTTACGATTCAAAATTTCATCTTTAATATAAAATCCACACCTTAGTAGAGACTCGTGCCTTCCTCTGAAGAAGTTTGTCACTGAAAATCTGCGCAAGTGTTATACCATTATGTTCATCAACACTACTTTCGTTGCCTGTTCTTCTCTCTACTGGAACTCCATAGTCTCTGTTTTTTATACCAGGCCCTTCCTTTCAGTTACCGTTGTTACCAGAATTACTTAACTCTGCACCCAGATCACTAGTAACCCTAGTTCGTTTTTCTTTCTTGCATCTGTTCGCATACACCAAACTTGCAGTTCTCCAATATATTATTACACAGTAGGAAGTTCATTTGTAAGATAAGTACCACCCTTCCATCATCCAGGAAGAAAATCACTCACATTTGACAAATACCTTTGTCAAAGGATACGTCTCTCTCGTTCCAGTGATTTCTAAAACACATATATGTTTGTCAATATACTACTTTTGTCTAAGAAACTTGTGAATTAAGCTCTGAACAGACCCATTATCCGTCGATATTACCACATGTTTCCCATTGATAGTACCGAAGCACCGATGTTTTTGAGATAAACTATTTTGGTTATCACTTTTGTCTGTTTTTTTAAGTACCCCTTGTCCTGGCATTTCAAGGACTTCTTGGTCACAATCGCGATGGTCCAGAACAAAATACAAAACTGGTTTACCATTCGCCCCTTTTCCATTTTCTTGCTTATTGTGGCAACTGACGGAGATATGGCCATCCTCATGACACATGTAGCACCTACATCAGACTAAAGTTTTGACTTCAACTCATTTCCTTTACCATCATAACAGTGGTTATTAATTCCATCGTTATCCTTTTGTGAACGTTGCTTCCACATTTTCCAACCCCCTCGAGAATGACCATATTCATCAGCTTATACTTGTTGCTGGGCTGACGCTGGCTTCCTTCCTTTAAGCCATATTGCCATATACTGCTTGTTCAATTATTAAAACATCTTTAACTTCTGTTGAAACAGCTGCAGTTCCAGCCATTTTCATCCAATTTTCATCTGTCTACGATACCTACGAACCTTAACCAATATGCTTCAGCATTTATTTGATATTTGTCTAGGATTGCCTGATAAGTTAAGATGAGATGAGATGAGATTAGATAAGATAAACACCTTTATTATCTCCACTTGGGAAAACACACTTCGGTAAAATACAAGTAAAAGTCAAATAAGTAAGATCACAGACATAGTACAAGTGAAAATAAAATAAATACTTTCATAGTTAGAAGGCAAATGGTAAATACATAAAATAGAGAAACATAAAACAGGTAAGAAAGTCAGACTCGAATTAAAGGCAAATAAGACTGGAGTAAAGGAAGATAAAAATGAACTGTAGTTAACACAAATAAGGTTAAAGCAACAGTAAAACAAGAGCAGCCCTTCCCCTCCCATCGTTTAAACTTCGAGTTGTGAGACCGAATGTCCGAGCCTATGGATGAATTGCGATAGCGATTAGTATAAGAAGTCAGTGGTCTTAGCATGGGCGTCAATCCTGGGAGGGACGGGGGACACGTCCCCCTACATTTCGATGGGTGGGGACACAATATCAAATGTCCCCCCACATTTCGTAAAAAAGTAGTGTCGTGGCTCTGTTTGATTAGGGCCTACGTGTCTCAGCATTTTGCATTCATATCATCGTATATAAGAAGTTCAGTTCCATGAAAAGTGCCCGAGATTTCTCACTTAGATCCTGCATCTTTGTCGCGACAAGCAAAACTTGAGACTGAAACCACACGTAGGGCCAAAGCCTACAACTAGTTCAAGATGTCTGCCCTCTATTCAAAGAAGCGCGAAAATGAAACTCGAGTGATGCATATGACTGTGTGGCCACGTTAACTGGACCGTAGAATACGACATTAGAAAGGCAGGTAGTTTTTATTTACCTGTACCTGTAATATACTTGTTCTAATGGTGAACAGGCCTTGAATTCTTTAGCGATTTTGTGGGTACTGAATCTGACTCAACACCTGGAGGTGAAACAACTTGCTCGTCAGCAGCACCGACCTTTCCCGAATCTCTTGATTCACCACCCGACTCAGCTTTTCAAATAACTCCTAATTGCACCACTGCCCAAACAAACTCACAGGGATGGCGAAATATAAAGAGGGCACTTTCATGTCAACTGGTTTCAAGAACTGGAAAAAGGCCATCGTAAAATGCCAGAAGCATTAGAAGTCTGATGCACATCGAATTTTCCTAGTAAATCTGACTTCGCGAAAAAAATCACACGGTGTGGATGTTCAGCTGAGCAAACAGCGTCGTGAGTCCCAACTGTCGGCCCAGAATGCTTTGCTGAAGGCATTATTCTCTCTTCAGTATCTACAATCTTGGACAAAACTGTTGGAACACCTCCCACCGTTGTACGATGTACAATGCGATGTCGTGCCGATTTACGAAACCCCGTCCCCCAGTACAATGTTTTGTCCAAACGAAAGTGGTACATCTCGAATTGGCATTATTATCTCCAACATTGTACGGGGGAGCGGGAGTGCAGGGGTGCAGGTGTTCCAACGAGTTTGTCCAAAATTGTCTGAGTTTAAGAAAGTCTCAAGTTGGAGTTAAAGATAGGATATTTCTTGACTGTGAAAACAACTGGGGCCCTCATAACTGCCTATAACGTCATTTCCCAAATGGTGAGATCACTATGCATGAAAAGTAGACATTATTAGTTCGGGGTGCTGTTGCGGAATTCCACAAATCACAGCGAAGGGAGATCCTTCACGGTCCTTCACTGCGTCCAACCAAAGCAACAGTTTGCTTAAAGATTAGAGGCCATCGATGCTCTCAAAGGTACATTATCATCCTGGACGGAATCTATTCACAGGCCTAATTGCTTTCTACTTGGAAGGAACGAGCTTCACGTTAAAGACCACTATTCTATAGATCACGCTGTCTACAAGTGAAAGGGTTTGGCGAAAAACTAGTGAAGAATTGATATGCGATTACACCGCTTACGGAAAATACTAAAAGGGTGGAGCGGAAGGCAAATTATATATATATATATATATATATATATATATATAATATATATATATATATATATATATATATATATATATATATATACCGGCTTATTTAAGTTGATTCCTTTGCAGTGACTACTGTTTATCGTTGATGGATGATTATATTTTTATTATTATTTTGTGCATCTGCCATAATGATTTCATCTTAAGAGAATAATTATCATTACGTTTGAAAATATGAACTGAAGTTCTTAGTCTATCGCTCTAATTTCTCCGAAATCTTTTGGAAAATAAACTGCTAATTCTCAGACAATCTTGGACAAAACTGTTGGAACACCTCCCACCGTTGTACGGTGTACAATATGATGTCGTGCCGATTTACGAAACCCGTCCCCCAGTACAATGTTGTGTCCAAACGAACGTGGTACACCTCGAATTGACATTATTGTGTCCAAACGAAAGTGGTACATCTCGAATTGACATTATTATCTCCAACATTGTACGGGGGAGCGAGGGTGCAGGGGTGTTCCAACGAGTTTTGTCCAAGATTGTAGCTCAGCAGGGACTAGCAGTCCGAGGAAAAGAAACGACCAGCGGGAACTTTAATGCACTACTGCAGCTGAGGGCATCCGATAATGACTACCTTAAATCATGTCTTGAGAGAAAGACGTCGTATACTTCTGGGGTTCATCAGAACGAGATGCTGCAACTTATGAGCCATACGATATTGAGAAATTTATGCTACGATATCAAGAGAAGTAGTGGCTGCAGTGGTTGGGTAATTATTATTTTTAAATAAATACTGCAAAGAATACCACTATATCAGTTGTAAACATTTTCAGGCACTGTAAATAAGTAATTAATCAATTCTTTGCTAACACAAATGCGCACAGACATTATGTAAAGAAGTAACAATCGTTGTAAAGAAATATATCGACAAAAATTAGCCAGGTACACTTTATAATTATGTGTTACTTGTAAAATAACATTTCACTTCAGTAAAATAACCCTGGCGAAAGACAGATATTATATGTAAATTACTAAAACAAAGATTTCTAATTCATTAATAGAACTTAACAATTTTTGAACAAGTATGTGATTTGACAGACATGTCTGTTGAAAGAAAAAAATATTAAAGGTGCAGTTTGTTTTAAAAACTGGAAATTTTCGTTTTTTGGAATAACCAAACCATCATGTAAAATACCAGATACTTACGTTGAAAAAAGTAAACGTTGGTCAAATAAAAGAATATTTATGTTTAACACGAAATACAGAAAATGAATGCAAAATATGACTAAATTTCCAGACATTTTTAACAGTGTAAACATATCAAAACATTTATACACTGACACATTTCCAGTCGAAGTGTGACACATGGGTGGCATTGGCATCTCATTTTTCTGAAATTTACATCAGTAATTGAAAGTTCCACTCAGGGTAAAATTGTGGGTTACCCCAGCTGCATGCAACCATGCCTACAAACGATCCGAAGCTGTCCAAGGCACCAAGAGACAAACAGCGGCACGCTACATTTTTTTTTGTTATAAATTTACTCCTTAATTTACCAGGACCAGGCATTGTCAAAAAGCTCTGACTAGAAGCCGTGACTGAGCATGTCTTTCGCATTAGTGGAGAAGGGGCGGTAGCTTGAGCTCGTCCGGAGAAGCCCCTTGGCATTCCTAGGCTTCCTTGCGTATAGGAATGTATTGCACCTATCATGTTGGTGACATACGTCCTTAAAAATGGAATGCATGTCCATGGCCCTTATTTCACTGAGTCCATGATCTCTGACAGTGATCCAAGCTGCGGAGCGTGGTTTCAGCTATTTTGGCCGGGGACATGATGGAAATAACATCTTGAAGTAATTCCGTGGACTCCGTGTATTTCAAGTGGCAGATCAGTTATGATGGTATTAACTTTGGCAATGGCGCCAGCACGGGGGGGGGGGGGCATGGGGAGCGCGTGCCCCAATCGATTACAGAAATTTTTTTGAAAATTTTAAAATGATCCCAAAAGGCGTTTAAGCTATAGACTTCTGTAGGGGCAGGGTGAGGTGTTTTCGACCGAGTGATTGAAATATTGTAATCATTTTCTATCACAAATGGTGCTCAAACTATCAGAGTTTTCGCAAGTCCTTCGCAAACTATCAAAATTTTCGCACGATCCCCGCGCTTCAATCCTTACCTCAATATCGTTTTTATTATCAATATCTTCCGGTAGCAACTCCCGGAGAGGCACAGCAGCAAAACTTGAAAGCTGTTTACGAATTCTCAAGTAAAAGACTAGCTTATAGGTTTGTTGGGGAATTGAAAGTGTCTCGATGCAGAGCATGAATGCAGGTGTTGCCATGGAAATCTTATTCAATGAAAATTTCGGCGCGCTTCGCGCATTCTTTACAGTTTGCACTCCATCTCATGACCATTATTAAGGTACTAATACGTGCAACTATTCTGATCACAACACTTTTTTTGAAAAACAGAAGTACATCTCCAACCTCTATAGGGGCCTCGTGTTGATATGGGATCTTTCAATCTAATTTGTAACATAATGTAGAAGGTTGAAATTACGTATTTGCCGTTATACATTTTTCAAAAATTTTTACCGAGGGCTTTGCGCACAGCCATTGTGGTATAGATGGTGACTGTTAATACACTTACAACGAAAAATCATTCAGAAACCAGGCGCGTAGTCAAGTAGAGGGGGAGAAGGGAGCAGCCACCCCCTGCTTAAGGATATTTTTTTGTGTTTTTTTAATGATTTTTTTTATGATATTGCTAGAAAGTCAAAATACAAAAATGTTTAGATGCAACTTACAAGGCCTGGGAAGTGCCATTTCCAGCGATCTGGGATGCATTTTTGGCCAAAATTTTCTTGTACGCTTCTCGCTAACCTATGGTGGGGCTTCGCTTAGATAGTTTGCCTACAGACTTCGCCCCTTACTTGGCAAATTCCTTGCTACGCGCCTGTCTGAAACGTGCATGTTTGTCCTTCAGTCCTTCTGCTATACCCATCAGGGAGGTCTAATATCACCTCCCTGTACCTATACTCTCCCTCCCTGCCGTTCCTCATTGCTGGAAGCTGTTCGTCTGGATTTTCGTTTAAACTTAGTAAAAATACGATAGTTGTAAAGTGCTGGGCATCAAACTTTGTAGTATCATTTGGATGTCAGGTAATAAGCATTATATCAGTGCCCCATTTTATGTAATTTATCAAGAGTTTCCAGGGGTCCTATACCGGTGTCTGCCAGCCTTAGATACCCATTTATAATGCACAATGAAGCAAAGAAAAATTTTCGTATAGTCCAAGAATGTTTCTAGAGACTCCACGCACGTGTTATTGCATAAAAACTTTCCCCAAATAGAAGGCAGTAAAGTAGCCAAAAGGGGGCTTCAGGAAGTTTGTTAACAACATACCATTCTCATAGACAACATACTCTCCTCTTTCACCCAACCAAAAATTAGAATTCACTAAATTATGGACGTTTTCCATCCATATATGATCAGTTCCAAAAAATCCCAAAGATAGCACAATTTTGCATCTAAGCAAGTTTAAATAGACAAAAATTTCTCAAAGGGAAGGAGGCAACCCTCCTAAAATTTTGCATAAACGTTGCCATCTAACGTTAGATGGCAACGTTTATGCAAAATTTTATCACTAAGTTCATTTTTTCTAGGTAGCGTAGAATAGGTACCGGCAGGTAGTAGGTCTACTTGGCCTTTGCTTCTGAAGTGACGGATAATGAAGAGTCTTTATACATTCCTTTGATGCAAGTTCTAGCAAATCCCACAAAGATGACAAAGGTTCCTAGGTCGGCTTTGTTCTCATTACCACTTTACGTATTCTGATCATCTCGTCCATTATCACCGTTGATCAGCCTACTGTCTACTAGCCATTTGCTGTAGTGTATGTACTTCTTGGTCGACTCCCATCCTCTGTATATTGTAGTCTAAAACTGAAGATTGTAAAGGTTAGACCAAAAATTACTTGATTATTGGATTAACTTGGATAACACCTCTTGTTTATTTGGAGAATCAAAAGACTCACAGAGTAGAGAAACGAATTCCCCTCCTTAACATGGAAAGTACTGATTTAAAATGCTTTATGTTGTGAGAATCGTTTTTAGTGGTTAAATAAGATACATTTAGAGATGTTAAGCACAAAAATTGGAGCTAAAATGACTTCACACTTAACGGAAAAATGACCAAAAGCATCTAGAATGCTGTGACCGCCATTTGTCCTACTCCCATTTGATAACACGTCACCTGCTGCCTTTGTCTTGACTCCTATTTGATAACACATCACCTGCTGCCTTTCTGTGAGAAAATTTCCACAGAAAGGCAAAGGGGGTTATTTTGGAATATCTAGGATAGCAAGTACTGACTTGTAATTAGGGTGAAAATGCAAACTATCAACGACAAAAAAAGAAAAAAAAAGTAAAACGTGAAAAAGTAGATTGAAGTTATTTTAAATGGTTTTTGGAAATTTCTTTTTGTCTTTAGAACAAAACATTTGGGATAAGTAAATAGTGAAGCATACCAGACGGACGCTCGTTTCGTTCACAATTTTGGCACCAGGCAATGCAGATTTATACAGCTTACGTAAGTTGTTCATGGCCTTTACTGTAATACACCACTGTGTATACCGCAGGGAGTTTATTTACAGGGTTTTAATGCTACGGAAGTCTTTGTCCTATTTGTGCAGCAGGCAATGCAGATTTATACAGCTATACGTAAGTTGTTCATGGACTAGACTTTGCTATAATACACTGCTGTGTATACCATGGGGAGTTTATAGTTTATTTACAGTGTTTAAATGCTATGGAAGTCTTTGCCCTATTTGTGCTATCTCTGAGGAGGTAGCACAAATGGGCTGAGGTCACAGAATTATATATTTCATTCCAGGCCGCCAGGCATACGTCACTGCCATGATATCCTCGGCGCAGAAATTAGTTTGGGTTGCTGAAGCCCACCTCGCCCCTCCCCCTGGCCTAAAATGTGGTAAAGCGGTAGCATACTTCCACTTCGGCATACCCACACCTTTTTCAAGGACAGAAACCCTTGATTTGTTCCACAGTCTGTAAAAAATAAAACAATTGCAGTACTTTCAATCAAAATTTATACGGTATAAAATCTCTCATCAAATTGCTCGGACCCCCAACATTAACAAAAAGCAAGATACCATCTCCCCCAGCTAACCGAAACACTCGTTCCCCCACCCCCACCCTCTTCTAGCTGAGACATGCTGCGCACGTACGTGGACATCCTCAGACAGCACAGGGCGGAGCGCTTTAAAGTAAAAGACATTGTGATATTGACTCTCATCTAGAAGCCTTGGCCCTGCACTGACCTGATCCACATACTAAGCTTACAAAAACGTTCTCTATCAAAAGAGCGCACAGGGCTCAGGCGAGGATTCAGAGCCTATAGCCAGGAATTTTCCAAGTAGGAGGCGAGGTCTGCAGGCATGCTATCTAAGCGTAGCGCTACCACAGGTTGGCGCGAAGCGTAGAAGAAAATTTTGGCCGAGGATGCCTCCCAGCTCACTAGAAATGGCGCTTCCCAGGCCTTGAAAGTTGCATCTAAACATTTTCTATTTTAAGTTACTAGCGATATCATAAAAAATTATTAAAAAAGTAAAAAAATATATGCTCAAGGAGGGAGGCGGTTGCTCCCTCCCTCTCCCCCTTGGCTACGCACCTGATCCAGAGCAGTGGCGTAGCTAGAAATTTTGTGGGGGGGGGGAAGCAAAAAATTTCAGAAAGATTATTATCTGGGGACCGTTTTTTTTTTTTTTTTGCTTTCCGGGCAATTTGAGTCCGACTTTTGATTTTCACGTTAACATTTCGACGTGTAATTCTGCTTAAAAGATTAAAAACAGAACAAGTGTTGTAAGTGTTCCAAATGAATTGTTTTTAACTTATTTCCGACAGACTAGAAATTTCCGACAGAGGCCTTCGGAGGCTTTGTGGGGGGAGGGGGGGGCGACCTCCTCCCTTCCCCCCTCTAGCTACGCCACTGATCCAGAGGGGGCTTTACTGACTCCAGCCGCCCCCTTTCAAGTTCAGGTTGGCACCACTCTCTGTTATGTTTTTGTGACAGTCCCAACGCTGGTAATGAATATGTATGCTTATTTTGATTGCCAGATGCCATGAAATACCATTTAATTGTCTAAATTTCAAGTTTGTTTTTTTAGAGCCCCCTATATCGAGGCTTTGTACATTTCACGCTCGCACGTGTAACTTTGTCCTTTTGGAGATAGCCCCCTTTTCTGAAATCCTAGATCAGGTTAGGCCGGGTAATTAATCCCTCTGGAGGTTATGTTTCAGTCAGTCTGTTTTATATTATATCGGCTGTCTTCTTTCTTGTACTCACCCTTTAAACTGAATATACCCGCCCTGAAAGCAAAGAAGCACATACGAATGAACTGGGTCTTAATGCAACATCACAGCCTAGAACACACTCATCTTCTAACTCAAGCCGGGTTTTTCGATTGTGCTAAAAACTACATCTTAAACTTCGCGTGGCCAAAAAGTAGGACCATTAATCAAGTTCCTACCTTCGATCTAAAATACTTCCTGTCATCCCGTCTTCTCAGTATTCTTTCTTTTTTATCCCTAAGGAAACATCAATCTTGTATGAAAGTTATTTTGCATCTGTAACTGAGTAGCAACTTAAATTTAGATTAAAGTCCAGTCTAATATTCTCCTTGCCAGAAAGCGTTTCACCTGACGATAATTCAAATAGACTTTTATAGTAGCCTACTCGAAAGTAAGTACGTATGTAGGTCTAAAGTACGGCTGTTAAACTCAGCTCTGTAGGAAGCAGGAAGTATAAACATTCAACAGCTTGCAGTAAGCTAGCAGGTTTCCAGTCAAACGTGGACATTTCACACGGCACCTGAGTACACCTTCGTGTTTGCATTGCTCTCAAAGTAAACAAAATGTAAATTTCGACAGCACCTCTCATGTCGTCTTTCCGCATTCTTTATTTTTTAATGTGTACGCAGTTTACCTTCTGAAGATGAGTCATTTTTAGCTCAGCTGAGCTAAAGCTATCGTATGCGGCAAATGTCTGTCACTTTTCGACATCGTGTTTAAATGCTTAGCATTTCGCTATTTTTCATAGATTTGACTGAAATTAGGCTGACGTGTAGGTGAGGGTTATACTCTTAATGATGCAACCATTATTTTTGGTAAATATGAACGTTATTTGACCTCGGGAGAGGGTTTAATTTGAAAACTTAAAAATCCCGCCTTTTCTTTCAATTGTGCACTAAATGTGCTGAAACGTTTCATATAGATAGTTTGAATAGTGCTGAACAAATGTTGTATCTCTTAGTTGCTTTCGGTATCATTTGAGCGTGGACGTTGATCCATCTCCAAAGGTGGAGGGGGGACTTTTCAACACTTGTGAACCGCCGTCCTGGGGGAGGGGTCTAAGGAGAGGGGTCCCCCTCCCCCTTTGAAAACTTTTTCAACCACCAGGTATCCTTAGACGCAATCTGGTGCAATATCATGCATCTTTTGACGTCATATTTTTTCTCGTAAATCTTAGTTTCCAGGTAAGTAATCAAACATGTTTTACTTTCGGGCGACTACTGTTTTCTTTTAGAAAAAGGAAATTGGAAGATGTCTATGTAGCAAATGGTGTCATATTTGGGCGCAATATAGCTTTCAAAATGTAGTATCAATTCGTAATCTATGTTATATTATTTACACCCTTTAGGTAAAAAGTTTGCCCCTGTCACCGTCATGTCTCAATCCAAAATCAGAGATGTCTTTGGCCGGGGGAGGGGTTTAAGAGGAAAGCAAGGTGTTTATATGGCAAATGGTGCCAAATCTGGGTGCAATTTAGGTTTTATAATGTAGTGACAATTCGTAATCTATGTTATATTATTTATACCTTTTACGTAAAACTTTGGGACCCTGTCATCGTCATGTCTCAATCCAAAATCAGAGATCGTATTGGCTGATGCTCTGTAAGTATCGTCAACTTAACGTACGATCATGAAAAATCCCATGAAAATCATCATTTTTGGCGGTGTTCAACCTAATAAATAACCACGTTATTTTTTCATATGCGCTTAGATACTCCTCCGATCGAAAAACATTTGTTTTGTACTATCAAAATGTGCTTGAAAATATTGATTGGTCAGATCATTTAGCTCCAAGCCGCACCGGGTGCACAGAACGGTCACAATCCATTCCCTTCTTGCTACTCGTACTACGATCAAATCGCTCTATTTTTGTATCCTCACAGTTTTAGTTTTCATCATTTTGCAAAAGTGTGTGTGGGGGACCTTTTGGAAATGTCCCCCACTTCCAAAAAAGTGAGGGGGACACGTCCCCTCCCCCCTCCCCCCTCCCCCATGATCCACGCCCATGCATTTGAGGGCCCAAAACAGTACAGACTGTGTGTAAAAAAAATATACGTTCAAAAGAATACTATTCACATTTAGATTTACATGACGTCGAGACTACCAGTTGTTGTCGTTATCATTTGAGGGCCCAAAACAGTACTGTGGTACAAAGAAACTACGTACAAAAATGTACTTTACACACATACTGGTACAGGACGTCTCGTGCTTAATCGTGTGGAAGCGTTTACGCAATAGTCGGCAACGATGATGTTTAGCGGGAGTCCTTCTAATGAATGACCGATGTTGCTCGCCGGTACAATGAATGCCCGACCTGTGTGAATGATTGCCAGTGTTTTGTTATTGAGGCCTCACGATCCCATTAGAGTAATGTTCTTGAGCGTCAAATGTCCACCCTCAAAAAAGTAGTGCTATTAACTCCGGTTTAGACCAAATTTTGTCATGATAACCTGTCCATTGGGTAATAAAACTCCATGAATCTCAAAGAGAACATAAAAAAGTGTAGATGTTGATAATTTGGGGTGAACTGAAGGTGATTTAGACTGTTTTTTAAATTCATATCAAACAGTGACGTTTTCTGTTATGTTGAAGAGAGTTAGGGGTGGGTGTACCCTACCAAAACTTTAACTCCTTTTAGCTCAAAATCTAAACGGTCATGGTATAGAAATTTTGTAGTGCCATGATTGGCAAACTTCCCAGCTTTCATATGAGGGGTAGCTCGAAATAGCTGTGAACTTTGACAAGGCTGCAGGGGCCTCGAAACGGAGCTAATTTAGTGTGTAAGTCAATGGGAGAATTATTGGGGGTGTGAAGCCTTGACTGCGCAACCTGTGAATGAATGCCCGACCTGTGAATGATTGTCTGACCTGTGAACGATTGCCCGATTACGAAAGGTTTCATTTTGAGGCCAAACGTTAGGCCGCGCCGTTGTGATGAATGTAGGGAGATCTGGAAATGAACGAGAGGGGTGTTAATTTACTTATGTGGTTGTTGATCGCGTGTAATTTGGTAGCTACTCGTGAATTAGGATGCCAGGGTCTCTCCTTCAAGTTAAGGTGAATGATGTCTAGGATATCGGTTTAAGGGGAAGAGGAACTCCCTCCCTCTTTTTTTAAACGAACATAGCGCTTTGATTGAAAATATAATACTACATGTTTAAGCTTTAGGGTTGTGTTAACATTTCAAAACATTTTTCGGAAAGGAAAACGTGCATCCTTGAAGGCGTATGTCAGTCTAGGAGGCAGGAGAAATTGTGCAGTCACCGGAGAGGGGGCTGACATTGCACGGGGCACCATTCAAGCTAATTCTTCGTTGCAGAAAGACCCACCAGAAGTTGGTAAGGGGGAGCCATGGGGGATGATATTTCAAGCCCACGCGAGATGTATAGCCTACTAGCCTTTGCTGCTATTACGCGTGCATGTTTTCCCTTCCTATACTAGCAGTTATACGGCCAGGCCTCCTGTTGCGACACATTCACCGGCCCTAAAAATCGTCCAGAGCAACGATTTATACCTGGTAGATCCCAATCATAAAATTTTATGCAGTAAAATAATTTTGGAGGAGAAAACGGGTTTAAAGGGTACACGGAATTTAGAGTGTAAAAAAAGGTAGGCCTATTCATAGGCAAAGTTACGTAGGCTAAGCATGTTGGGCACCGTACTGCGTGAGAACAATACGTATATATCTCTATGTTTCAGCTGTGTCGCGTGCATCATGCATCAGAGGGAAGGTTAATGTATCCGAGCGAGTTACTCGCATCAGGGAGTTGCAACAGATCCCTGCTCGCATAAGTGCCCTTCTGCGGTGATGGATCCGAGGACCTCCGAGGAAAGGTTTTGGAAAAAGGAAACTAGAACCTATCATGTATGCGATTTCCTTGGCTCAGTGAGCCTGGGCCTTGAAAGCATAAGTAGGAATTGAAGTTTTCGGCATTTTCAGATGTCTTTTTGGTTTCCCGAAGGGAATACCTATATGTAGTCGCCCAATGCTGACCTTGCAAAACAACTGTAGGGTCGTGCATTTTAATGTCGACTGTGATTCCGATCAGCACACATTCCCCCAACTTGTACAGTATTTGAAGCCGAAGACACATTTTAACAGTTTTCTTCTAGTTTGCGTATTGGCTCGTTAGCATCTTTCGCCATTAGGGTCTTCTCCCAATAGTTTCGTAGTGACTAGCTGAACAAAAGCTTAGTTCGCTGCGCCTGTCAGGAGGTCATGTATCGGTTTGTACTTCGTAGTTGTTGTTATGTTGCTAGTTCTGGTGCACAATTCTAGACTTGTTACGCAATAAGTAAACATCGCGTTTCAAAAGAGATCTACTTCACACGGACTCCGAAAAGTACGGTAGTATGGGACAGTGTTGTAGTCGAGACCAGCATATCCGAGACCGAGACCAAGACCGAGACCAGTGGGTGCCGAGACCGAGACCAAGAGCAGAATTCGAGACCGAGACCGAGACCAACAAGGTCCGAGACCGAGACCGAGACCGAGACCGAATGTACATAATTGTATAGGAAAATGAAACAAACTGTTCAACTTTCTGAACACTTTTTTTACCTGACTTTACTACCCTATGCTCAATAACCGGACATTTTGTTTTCGAGCCCAGCGCCGCCAGGATTTGGTGATGGGGGAGGGGTTAGAACAGATGACGTCGTAGCCTCAGCCCCCCCCCCCCCCGAAGTCTGCGTAAATTGTACCATTTTGTGCGTGCCTGCGATTGTATACAGCAGTGAAGAATCCTTTTTGTCACTACGTAAAGGTGCCGTTCTGAAAATCCAGACCAACATCTTCCAACAATAGGGAATAGGAGGGAGAGAATAGGTCCAGGGAGGTGATATTAGACCTCCCTGATAGGTAAAACAAAGGTGTTAAGGACTAAACAGCATGTATCAGAATGTTTTTTTTTTTCGTCGTAAGTGTATAAGCAATCACCATCTATACCGGTAACGGCTGCGCGCAAAGTTCTCTGTTAAAATTTTTGAAAATGTATAACATTTATAAATGTATAAATAAGATAAATACGTACTTTCAACCTTCCACATTATGCTACAAATTAGATTGAAAGATCTCATAGGCCCCTACAGAGGTTGGAGATGTACCTCTGTTTTTCGGAAAAGTGTAATCAAAATAGTTCCATGTATTATTACGTACCCTAATAATGGTCATGAGATAGAGTGGAAACCTTGACGAATGCGCACGAAGCTCGCGGAAATTTTTCATTAAATAAGATAACCATGACAAAACCTGCATTCATGTGCTGCATCGAGACACTTTGAATTCCCCAACAAACCTAATTGCCAATCACAAAGCCAGTCTTTTACCTGAGAATTAGTGAACATCTTTCGACTTTTGTTGCTGAGTTGCTACCCGAAAATATTGATAATAAGGACAATATTGAGGTAAGGTTTGAAGCGCGCGGAGCGCGCAAAAATTTTAAAAGTTTGCGAAGGATTGCGATAATTCTTATAGTTTGAGAACCATTTGTGATAGAAAATTGTTACAATAGACCCATCACTCAGTAGAAAACACGCGTCACCCTACCCCCTACAGATATCTATTGCTTAAACGCCTTTTGGGATCATTTTTAAATTTTCAAAAAAAAAAAAAAAAAAATCTGAAATCCCCCCCCCTTGCCGCCGCCACTGGAGCCCAGGGTAGGATTGCAGATAACTATGTAGGCCTAGCATATAATATACAGTAAACAGTGCGTAATATTTAGGCTTAGAGCCTTCAGAGGTGCCAGATAGCTGTAGTATTATATCAGTTGATGGCCAAATGTTTTGCAGTTGCACTTTTTGCCCATCTAAGAAAGAATTCTGGTCGATAACTTAAGAACTGGTATATTAATTCATCCTATTTTTTCGACAGCCAAATGATCATTAGTAGCCAGATTGGGTTCAACATGGTCATGAAAAGGCCAACAGGCAATCCTGAAGAGCTAGGAATGGATAGCACAGCACAAACACTGAGAAGGGGATTTCAGCACACACACACACACCCATACGCACCCTCGCTTCCTTACCGGGACACGGGAAATGTCCCGGTAGGGAACAGACTGGAATTGCCCAGCAGCGGAGCTACCAGAGATCTCGGCGATCAGACGTGGCCGTTGGGGCGGGCTGCGGTGCCGGGAAAGCACGTGCAGCCGCGCGTGACTTCTCGTTGCAGTGGCCGAATTTCCGGGTAGCTACTCGCAGTTTCGAGCCGCGCGTGAGCTAGGAAAGACGTGCGAGCCGTACGAGCGGCGAGCTGCCCCGTGTCCCGCTAAGGACATGTTGGTGAGTGCACCCACCCACCCACACCCACACCCCCCCCCCCACACACACACACATAGTGAACACGCAATGCAGTGCAGCACCAGACTGCCACTGTTCTGATTATACTGACTAACCTGACCTGTGTGCCAGTCCAATGCACCATTATCCCCATTGACCAAGTTAAGTTAAAGACCCACTCACAAGCTCACAGAAGAAAGTTCAACTCATAATAAATATAGTGTATGGACTCGCTGGATGAATAATTTTTTTCTCAATTAAATTTTTTTCAATGAAAGTAAATGATGTAAAAAATAGTTTGAAGTAAATGAGTTTATTGAGAAAAAATAAGAAAGACAAGTTTTTGCCGGTCACGAAGAAATTTTTCCGGTCTCGAAGCGAGACCGGAAAATTTCCGAGACCGCAAGGGTCCGAGACCGAGACCAAGACCGAGACCACAGGGTGTCGAGACCAAGACCGAGACCGAGACCGGTCTCGAGTACTACATCCCTAGTATGGGAGAGACTGACGTACTTCCACTTTAATGTTGGCAGCTTGGGGGAAAATTCGTTCTCAGTCATCATTCCACAAACCCTTCGGGAAACATTTCGCAAATCAGTTTTGATTACATAGGGCTTGAGGATCTCAGCCTGCTAGGACTGTTATCACCCTCCCGCAGGTTACGGTCCTGTTGAAGCCTCAGCGAAGCTACCAAAGGAATTATAAGCGGGACAGTAAAATCCCGTGTGATCGGCATACGTGACGCTACCGATCAACTGCTGTCAATGGCATTCGAGACAACTTCGTCCCCAGTATAGCTGAGATGTTGGTACGATGTCCAGTCTTTACAACCATCTGTGCAGTATATAAAAATAGTATTATGTAACACATTTAGTCTTCCAGCGCTTCAGGAGTTCAATGAATATTTGTTTCCTTACAAATATATTTACTACTTCGTTTTTAACGTACTTCTGGACGACCTGAGTTACAGACTCAACCGAAATATTGACTGCACACTTTTCCATGACCTAGGATAAGCAGTGAGCTGCGGCAACATTGTTGCTCTTGTTAATGTTTGAGAGGACGGACCAGTGGCGCAGCCATGGGGGACCAAGGTGCACTGCCCCCTAAAATTATTTTGTAACACATTCTTGCCCCCCAATAATTTCAAGCGATAGGCCGATGTTTAAAAGTCAAAAAAAAAAAAAACGGGAAGAGTTTTCTTTGACAGACGAAAATACGTTTACCGCATTATATACAAACTTTGATAAATATGACCAACTTGGCAATTAATCAATTCGGTCAGTTGGCAGGTACAATCTTAACTGAAAACAATAACAAGAAATGATGGTGCTCTGATCTTAATTATTTGTCAAAGCATAGCTTAACCGCACACATGTAGTATCAACATACCGTATATCTCGCCATAGACATGTACAATGTACATTGTGCATGCTTGTGCACGCTGCACCACGCTTCAGTACAGTAAGTGCATAAAAAGCTTATTTTAGTTGCCCCATAAGAAATGTCTTGCCCCCTAACAAAGCAGTTCTGGCTACGCCACTGGGACGGGGAGATAGGAAGGTTTTTAGATCGAAGGTAGGAACTTGATTATTGGTGACTTGGTCCTACTTTTGGGCACTCGACATTTTAAGATGGAGTTTTTTGCACGATCAAAGGCCCGGCTTGTGTTGGAGTCTGTGCAGTGCGTGCGACCTGCCGTGCCGTATAACTTCCACTTACGTATAGTTGCTAGCTAAGTATGCGCACTCCTTGCGGGTACTTGCAAGTTGCAGCAGCAAACCTATGTAGGCTGTGATGTTGAATTTAACTTCTAGTTTATTCGCAGCCTACATGCTTCTTTGTTTGGGCGGTTATTTTTCGTTTACAAAGGTGAATACAAGAAATAAGACCATGGATAAAATATAAAACAGAAAGTTACTGATAACCCCAGAGGGGTACACTACCGGTACCGAACTTTCATTTAGGCCTTCCTTATTTCCCAGGGGCCAATCCAGGATTCAAAAAGGGACTATCTCAATGAGGACAAAGTGCGTGAAATGTACAAAGCCAAGATATACTAGGGGGATTTAGAAAAAAAAACTTGAAATTTAGACAATGAAATGGTATTTCAAGGCATCTGGCAATCAAAGAAACAGCCATATTCTTTAGCAGCTTTAGGACCGTCTCGAAAAAAAAATAAAATACTATTACTATAGACAGTGGTGCCAAAAAGGGGGAAGGCTGGAGTCCTTAAAGTCCCCTCTTGACCCTCGTCTGAGCCCGGTGGGCTCTTTTCATAGAGAACTTTCTTGAAAGTTTAGTATGTGGATCAGGTCAGTGCAGCTGCACTTCTAGGTGAGAGTCAATATCACCATGTCTTTTACATTAAAGAGCTCCGCCCTGTGCTGTCTGAGGATGTCCACATACGTAGACAGCCTGTCTCAGCTAGAAGAGGGGCCAGGTTACGAGTGTTTCGTACCACCGGCTACTAGCTGGGGGAGGGGGGATCACCCGCTTCCGAGTCTTTCGGGATTTTTTGTTAATATCAAGTTTCCTACAATTTGATGAAAGATTTTATACAAATTTTATTGGAAAGTACTGTAATGTTCTACTTTTAACAGATGGAACAAATAAAGGGCTTCTGAGCTTGAATTGTGGGAGTTCCGGGGGCGGAAGCGTACTACCGCCTTACCACATTTTTGGCCGAGGAGGAGGGAGGGGGCGGGAAGGAGAGGGGCTTCAGCAACCCAAACTTATTCCTGAGCCGAGGATATTATGGCTATGGTTAGTTGATTCACAAAAGCATACAGATGTAATCAAGTTACTCTATGGCCCCCTCCCTTAAATTTTCCATGTAATAAGTTGGAGCGGACCCCAATTCAACAAGTGGCTAGTGCGCATTGTTTATTGGACAAGGGGAGAGTTTACACCTCCCCGATTTAGTAGAGGGGACCCCAAAACCTAAAGTTTCTGCCCCCTTTTATGTGTTACGATTGATGTTGAGGGGGAGGGGGCATGGAATTGCAGTGGATGATTTCTCCCTGTTTACTTCTGCCTGATAATCTTCCAAGACATAGAAGTGATTTAAAATCCTGGCTGAAGAAGTAGTGATAAACAACTTCAGCTTACAGTTCCAAGGGCGTGGATCCATCTCCAAAGATGGGAGGGGGGGACTTTTCGCCTTTTGCGAATCACCGTTCTCGGAGAGGGGTCTAAGGGGAGGGTGTGTGCCCCACCCCCTTTGGAAAATTTTTGCTCACGTAAGGTGGCCTGGATGCAAACTGGTGCTACATTTGGTGCTAAATTTGGATTGGATATATCACCAAGAATTTCTCCTTGTTAGGAAGTTTTTTCATCTTCCTTGCTTCTATGAATGTTTTACTTAGTTCTTGGGGTAAATCAAGACCGCACTGTGTGAAGTAAATGAACAGTATATAGTTAGACTACATGTACTATTAGCCAGGGCTTATATAAATGCATTTGCAGGCGGTGTGAACTATTTTGGGACCAACTAAATTTCTTGGAGACAGACTCCCATTGACATACCGTAGTTGTACGACAATTTATATTACAATTTATAAGACGGTAATAATCAAAGGCGTACGGGACTCTTCCACTTTTGGAGCAGAATTTTTTGCCAGAATTTCAAATAGTTGCCCGAAATTTGTTGCAGTTTAGGTGCATAAAATACACCACTAACCCATTACATGCGCGCGAAGCGCGCGAAAATTTTTGTAAAATTTTTGGGCATGCGATCAAATATTTGGCAACTCAGTAGACACTTCGGGCAATCTTTTTCCTTCAAATGTTGTTCATGTCTGGTCTATTGTTACAAAAGCATGCTAAACTGGATTTGAGGCCAACTTTTTTGCGCCCAGAGACCGACTTTTGGTTTTCATGTTTACTCATATCTAACAAAATTTGGATATGAAAGTGATCAGGATTGTGCATGTCAGAGCTTTTTGGAAAGTATGAAAGAGGTGATACTGGTAGCAATCTTTTCATTACTCCACTGTGGTACACCTTGTCCTTGCATGGTAGTCGACTCTCAACGAACCTTTCCAATATTTTCTTTACCTTCCTAGCAGTCTAGCATAAGTTACTGTTAGGGGTTTTACTTACTAGTGCAAGTGGAAGTTTGTGGCACAGAACCGACGGCAAACTACAGGGGAATCACAGCAAATTTTGACGTCGGCGTTAGCAATTTTTAAATTGCTTTACATTGCTGTCTCTTACATTTCGAGCAATGAGTAAAGACCACAAACATGGAAATGGGGTGGGGGACCCTACTCTTTGAAAAAATGGAAATTGGAAGGTGTCTAGATGGCAAATGGTGCAATATTTGGGCACAGTGCTTTTAAAATGTATGGTCAATTTGAAATCTATGTTATATTATCTTCTTCACAGTTTTATTTTTCAACATTTTTGAAAAAGTGAGGGGGACTCTTTGGAGAAGTCCCCCTTCCAAAAAAGTGAGGGGGACGCGTCCCCCCGTCCCCCCATGATCCACGCCCATGTACAGTTCTATTTCCTCCTTCTCCCTCACTTCCTGCCTCTTAAATTTGTTCTTTGGTCCCCCCTCCCCCGGCTTTTAGTCCTTTTCTTTTTTTCTGTAACTCTGTCTGCTCGTCTCAGTCTTCCGTTCCTGGATCTTCTATCCAGATCACCTCTTTAATGCCGGTGTAGCAGAGTGAATCCGCCGCGTCGCCCAAGTAGCATGTCCGACCGGATAAACCACTCGGTAGTAAAATAGCCGGCTGGAGAAACTACTTGCGAGTGAAGTAACAGACCGGATAATATTTCCTATCAATTGATAGCCTTAACGGCAGGCGCGTATTATCGAAGAAAAAAAAAACAAACAAATGCTACGAAAAGAGTATATAAACTCCCGCCGCGACGTTTAGAGATAGAATTGTAACGAATGGAATGTTAATCGGCGATGAATCTATTTGAAAACCATTGTGGTTGGTTCAATGTTAACCAGCCAATCACAACTCGCGACATCGTCAATGGACATTTTGTGTGTAAAATTTCTCAGTTTCGTTTATGAGATTCTCCCATTGGGTTTGTGTGCGGGTTTGTGTGCTTTTTACGATCGCGTCGCCGGAGTACTATGAAACACGTTGTCACAAGCTGCTTTGGTAGCGTTGCAAACAGGCAACATTATGACCGAATTTTTTCATGAAGTTCTAATTAATGGCCCTGTGCAGTTCACGCTCAAACTTCGCCTTCTTTCGACGTTCGGTCGCCATTTTATTCGATCCCAGTTAACCAGCTAATAGCAACGTAGAGCAGGGAGTTGTTAAATAACAACTCCCTGGTTAGGTGCTATATTGATAAGCGCAGATTAGCCTCGGAGAGCCTTACCATAGAGATCGAAATATCGTAGAATGTAATTTGCGCGGACGTTCTACTCAGGACAAGTGTGACAGGTTCAATTCTCAGTGTAGAATATCCGGTCGAACATTCTACTTGCGCGGAGGATTGACTCTGCTACACCCGGTCCCCTTTATTTCCTCCCTCATCCTTCCCGTCCTTCCAGCAAATTGCAAAATCAGCCTTACTCAATTCCCCGTTCCTGTTCCAGCCAGTCTCAGCCTTAACAATCGTCCTTTCCATTCCATCTTTTCCATCATTCCTTGCCCTGCCTTCCACGGCACTAGTCCCGGAGTCGGTGAATCTCTCTTTTATTTCTTATGCCAATTTTCCTCCTTTCCCTTTGCCTTCCATTCAGAGGCCATTCACCGTCAGAGATCGCACATAGAGGACAAAGACTTTCATAACATTAAAACTGTAAATCAACTCCCTGAAGTATACACAGTAGTATATTAAAGCAAAGTCTAGTCCATGAAATACTTACCTAAGCCGTATAAATACGCATTGTCCTGTGACAAAATTGTGAACGAAAATGAGCGTCTGGTGTGATGCAGTATTTACTGATAACCAATGTTCTATTTCAAAGACAAAATGAAATTTCCACACACCATTTAAAATAACTTTTTTCACTTTTCCACGTTTTAATTTTTTTTGTCATTGGTAGTTTGCATTTTCACCCTAATTACAAATCGTTGTACTTGCTATCTGAGTTACTCCAAAATACCCCCCCCCCCCTTCCCGCCTTTCTGTGGAAATCTAAACTGAACTTTTACCTGATCACAATAAAATCTAATTGAACTGCATGGTCCAGGAAAGTCCGGTTGAATGTGTCCAGGAAGGTCCAGTTGACCTAGTACAATGAAGTTGATTGAATCAGCGAAGTCCAATAAAATTGGACCAGCAAACTCCATCTGAACTGGTCCAGTAAAGTCCAATTGAACTGGTCCAGGATGTCCACTTGAACTGGTCCAATAAAATCCAGTTGAACTGGCCCCGTTAGGTCCAGTTGAACCCATCCAGAAAAGTCCGGTTGAATTCAACTGGTTTTACCTAATTTGCATAATCGACAGATCGAGCGAAAATGCATTTTATCAGATCAGACTTTTTGTAGGATGTTTTGTCACGGTTTTTTTTTTTCAAATTTATTCCCAAAACGTGCAATTAACACACCTTAAAAGTTTACAGCAGGGTTAGACCTTAATTGAATTGTTTTTATCATTTTTTATTTGTAAACTATATTTAAATCTTTAATTAGCAAATACGTAAGTCGTGAAACATTGCTGTATCACCAGTACATGTAAGAAACCAGATGTTTTTCACTTGCTTCAAATGCGTTTTGAAGTACTTACCTGGCGCAGGAGTATCCGTGATCACGACGGCGGAGCTCACTGGCGGAAGCCGTTCTATCCAGCCAGTCTAGAACGAGACATCGCACGTCAGGTTGTTCGGTATAGTTAAGTTGTCCCTTGGGGACGTATAGCTCCTTAAGGGAGCAGAACTCCTTTGGGAATATTGTGGATTACCCTTCTACAAACCACACATGCTTGGTATTAAATTTTAAGGGGTTCATTAACAGGGATTTTCTGTGTCATACCAGTTGTTTTCTCAACTGGACATGCTCAATTTCCAGAACAGTCTAGCTGAGTTAGTCCAGTTGGGTCCAGTTCAACTGGACATACCCAATTTCCAGAACAATCCAGTTGAACTGGACAGTTCAACTGGTCCAGTGCAGTCCAGTTCAACTGGACCCAACTGGAATTTTCAGCTGGGCTCACAGAAAGGAAGCAGATGATGAGTCACATAGCTAAGGTACTCTTCCAATTTGGGGGGCAGAAAATTTTTTGCCCGAATTTCGATGCAGTTCAGATGCGTAAAATAGACCATCAAACCACTACATGCGCGCGAAGCGCTCGAAAATTTTTGCACATTTTTCGGGCTTTCGATCAAAAATTCGGGAACTCAGTAGAAAATTCGAGCTATCTTTTCACTTTTACTTCATCTTTGCCGGAATTTCACCTATTCTGTGCCCGAATTTTTGACATTTCAAACGTCGAATTTTGGTCCTCAGAATTTGGGGGGGGGGGGGGCCTCGTACGCCTATGATGAGTCATCAAACGGGAGTAGAACAAACAGCGGTCACAACATTCTAGACGTTTTGGACATTTTTCCGTTCAGTGTGAAGCCATTTTAGCTCCGATTGTCCTGCATAAAATCTCTAAATTTATCTAAGCTGACCACTGAAAACGATTCGCAAAACACAAAGATTTTAAATAAGTGCTTTTCATGTTAAGGAGGGGAAGTCTTTCCTTCACTCTACGCGTCAGACTTTTATATATTCCTCCAAATAAACAGCAGGTGTTATCCGAGTTGTTCCAGTTTTTATCTGAAATACTCCAGTCTTAATTTCGACAGGTTCAATGGAAGGGACTTGTCATGTTGATGGTGTTCAGAGTTTTTCCATTTTATTCAAGGCTTACTTTGTTACATAAGAATATGAATTAATTCTTCTTGGTAGGCCTACTTAAACTCATAGCTTTACCATTCGTTAACCATTGCACTGACTCTGTGTATACTATATCCACTCCCCTTTGCCTAGGTTGGACATGCATTTACAAAAAGTAAATCCTTAAATCTCTATCATCCTACCATACATACAGTAGGATATACCAGGGAATTAGGACACCTTCTAACACCTCCCTGGATATACCAGGGAGTTGTAACGGCTCAGCCTGGATATACCTATTAATAAGGTGTTCTTTCCGTCATACGATGTACTTAAGGGTAGTACACCATTAATTCATGGGAATTCCCTGCAGGTGTTACCACACGAATTTTACACTCTAAAAATTTTAGGGGGAACACAATATAGACTGCATTATACTGAAGCAATGTGCTAAATTTTGCTTTCTATTCTTCCTCGATTCAAAACGGGATTTTGAATGAAGTGAAAAGGCCGAAACCCCACCCTTACAACACAAGCTCTCCTAGATTAAAGTCTCAACGGTCATGATACACAAGTTTGAAATAGGGGGTGTAAAAGGCCTAATCAGGTCTTCCATATGAGGGGTAGTTTGCACTTGTTGAAACTTCTACAATGGTTCAGAGGCCAAGAATTGGACCAAAATTAGTGTGTAGGTCATTGTAGGAATAACTAGTGGTGCGCTACCTTTACGGCCATGGTGGTAAAATGACTGAAAGACTCTCTTCTCACTTCGGAAGGAGCATATTTTTGTGATACTTGGACCAAGCATAGTACTACTGTAGCCTACTAGAAATCGAAGCCATTTGGACATTAAGCTAATATGTAATATGACTGGCTGAATTCGATTAACCGATCAATGTCCTACTATTGTACTACTTCAAAGTCGAAGGCATGTTTGATGATGGCAGAATGTTAGGGTTCCAACATTTCTACATTAATACACTACATGTTCTTGCAATGAACTTTACAAACAAAATAAGGCGTATCGCTCCAAATGTTACAGATATACAATTTTTTTGCTTTACATTTTACGTAAATCTACGAGAATCACAGGTAATTTGTGGAATTAATACCACTGTTTATTTTATACAAACATCTATATCATACTGCAAAATAAATAGTGAATTAATATTGTTCACGCCCAAGCGTGACAACTCACGGTACGCACCTTCCACTTTTTTGTAATCTTTATCTTATTATACGAATTATAGTCCTTAAATTCAAGCAAAAAATCTTATTTTTACATTAAATTGAGATACGATATGATCAAATTTTTACCAATGAAATAAAACAACGGCCAACAACGTGTTACGATTCTATCAGAGATAAGATGTGCTCTTGATCAAAACTACCTGCAAGTTGATGACTTGTATTTTTACGTTAGAAAGTAATGCTTCTTTGGTGGGTTCAGTTAATCTGACGCAATGTTTTGTATGTCGGGTATATTTTCAACCCATCAATTTACCTTGACAAGAACTGCTTTAGACGCGAATCGCAAAGCCGTAGAAGCAAGGGATCGGGGTTCACTTAAGGTCCCTAGAAAAATTTGAAGGTCAGATGATCTGCTGGTAATCTGAGGCAATTTCATACGATTGTAACCCATTAAATGGCTGTTTCCACCATTTTTGAGTGTGATTCCATCGAAACAGCTAAATTGCGAGCTATGAAATCAGACATACACCTACAGTCTTTTCTTAAGATCTCCAAAAGTGGAGGCGGACAATCCCTCAACGTTCAAAAGTGACGGGATATGCCCCCTGTCCCCTACCTGTTGATGCCAATGGCTTCGTCACAGCCGAGCTTACCCCAACGAAAGAATGGACTGGGAAGTGAAAACTTCACCCTAACGCATTTCTGATTTTATATCTTTTCGTCCCTTCTCTTTTTTATGGATGCATGAAATAAGCAAAAATGAAGGTTGAATTAAAAGGAACAGAGAGAAGTCAACTATAACGTACGGTAACGGCCGTAGATTCGTTAAAACGTTTTAAATTATTTCTTGGTAGAAAAAATGATCGACAACAGAACAAAAAATGCAATGGTACAATGAACTTATATTTGCAACTAACAGCTTGATATGTTCAGCAGTATGATATATGAAAAACTGTGAGGACCGCAAAAAGTTCAGACATGCAACTAACTATGTTCTACAGATACGGAAGCTACGGAAGCATTCAAAGACTAGTCATAAAAGAATCTCTAATTGTTGACAATATTTATAAAGTTAGCAAACTTAATGCAAATGATGAAACAATATACATTCTGTGTACATGAAGTGAATGACTTGAAGAGTGAAATCGCAGAATCTCGTAGGTGGTACTTAATGTTTTTCACATAATTTTGTGGTATAATTTTTTTCTCAACCACACGATACACCAAAACCTCGAAAGAGTGTAGGCAAAGTTAATACTTTGCTGGTTGAATGGTAATTATCCAACAAGAACAATAAGCATCGTAATAGTATGCCTTAGGGAGTGGAGTTGGCTGGGTGTTTTGAGTGTTATACCTTGCAAACTAGCGGTCCCAGGATCAAATCCCGGTGGAACCCCTCGGAAATTTCTTGGGACTTAAAGCTACTTGCCCAGCATCGTCCGTAGTATGTAAATAAATGACTTACAGTTACTTCAAGGGTACAAAATGTTACGTTATACTACAAATTACATACAAAAGCTTCTATTGCTCTCAAAACTTGAAATAATTAACTTGACCTTAAAACCATACTCATAATTTTTCTGAAATGACTGATTGTCTTGAAATACATAGCTTCCTAACGCAACACCCTAGTGAGATGGGATTTACACCAACAAAGAAAACCCAAATCCCTGATTTATAAAGCTTTCATATTTTGTCTCTGGAATATCCCTTTAATATAATATTGGAGGTAGACCAATTGTGTTTAGACCAATTGCGTTACAAGTCGAACGTTTTGTGTATTTTTCACTTACAGCAGGATCCTTCACGAGATCAAATATCCTATCTGGAGATCCTAAACTCTAATTTCTTTGTTGTTAAACTGCTGTGCAATTAATAAATTCCCAATTAGATCGCAGTTTATCAAACGTGCTGCTCACGTTGCAGGTTGTTCGGCATAGTCCTTGATCCGTCCATTGAGGTGGTATTGACTACCCCTCCCCCCGATTCGTCACATCCCATGGTCTCGAAAGCCATAAATGATAAGTGCCTGAGAAAACAGAATCCGCTCCTTGGAATAAAGTTAAGCATGACACAATTCTAACAGGGAGGTGGTAATTAGCACTTCCGTGGTTCTACCAGTCAAAGACCTAGTGTGCCTTCATCTTCCCAGTTTAAAACGTTCTTACTGAGAGCGTCGAAGGTATGAGATCCAGATTATGATTGTGAAAAGATATACCGGCACAAAATAACAGCATCTATCAGACAGAACCAGAACTTTTGAAGAATGTCATACAATGTATACAGTGCTTGAATATGGACAGATATTAATTGACATGTTTAGTAGCAATGATATTTGGATACCACAAACAGGTTTCCAAATTATTTTCTAATACATTATATCCTTTCACTCAATTATTGGAAAACGTCATAAATAAAGTTCATACCGATCTCAATTCCTGAATTAAGAGAAGCCGTTATGAAACTATACTTTCCAATATTGATGCTTTGAAAGAAGTAAGGCTATTGGGATGATTTGTTAGTCTAGCATTGTTTTAGTCTATCTTTCAATCAGGTTACAGCTGAGCCTTTTCGCAGACATACAGCAGAACTCTGTTTTCTTTGCTGGGAGAACAGGAGAATAGGTCAATGGGTATTCGTGATCCCTGCAAGGTCAATTATACAAAAGTTTCCAGTTCCACTTTACCCCGTGAAACGGACTTTGTTTGCTCGGTCGCTTGTTAGGGCTTCCCCACCACCGTCTGTCCAAACGAAGAGGACTGCGTCCAGTTTTGGGAGGAAACTTCATTACTATAATATGACTTATTCATGTACTCTCTCATTATTCATATTACTGTTTTTGAGTGAGGCTTGTATACAGCCCTAATGCATCGCTTTGAGCTTTGTCTGAATTCAAGGATTTAAGACCGATGGTGATGTCATCACGGGCAAAAGACTGACCCAGGAATAGCTGAGTGAGGTTCCCATGGCAATTTTCAAGGACTTCAGAAGTCATTACAGTAATTATAATGCTTGCATTCAATACGCCAATATCTAGGCAAGCCTAATCAAAGGCGCAGCACTTAATACAACAACTGCTCAACCTAAATCTTCTAGAAGACGACCTCTAATGTGCAGAAGCATCTATAACAAGAACACTTTACGGCTAGCACTCGCTATACAACACTTTGAAAGAGCATATACTAGCCATTAAACTACATAAGAAGATAAAAAATTACTAAAATTTGCTCAGTTATTATCCCTATGAAAGTTAGAATTGATAAACAGGAAACTGCTAAAGGTACCATCCCATCCATGAAAAGTATTAAGGTTTTCTCAAACTGAAAGTCCTCAGGGTATTTAAAGTTTTGAAAAAAGGTGCATGGTCTAAACATCTGCTTGACATCGATATGATGTATAAGCCTCTCTCATTTACAGCAAAAAAGCTTCAAGATTATTCTGAAATGATCAGGATGGAGTTAGCAAAGATAAGCATAAACAATGCAATTCGTGCAATATCTTTAGCACTAAAAATGTCACACAGCCTAAGATGATCGTTCTACGATCGTGCCTCATCTTTCCTTTTAACAAGTTGAAAGGTATCCAAACTATCCATTTTCATTCTAGAGACAAGAGAATCAACTTATAATTGAACTCAATACGTTGTTTAAAAATGTCTGTAAAATGTTGTTCAATTACCGAACACAAAATAAAGAAATATAAAATACTTCATCTCTAATTCAGATTACAGATATCTCGAATTCAAATTTAAGATATGTCTATTTCAACTTAAAGATATCTTTCAGTATGGCGTGGTGGGTTAGATAGAGTGGTATATGCCCTGTACTCATTACTATTACGTACACAATATTACAAAAAGCGCCCGCATCCAATACATAGTGTTGTATATAGTTTCAAAGTCTGTTCAAAATGTCAAATGTAGTTTTATTGGTATAATCGTGTTTCTAGACCCCCTAAACTATGGGTATAGACACCAAAATAATTCTTCTACGAGTCTCATATCTCGAGTACTATGGACAAAAATCTATAAAAATGGCGGCCATTTTGAATTTATGCAAATTACGCATGTTTCAGCAACTCTGATTTGCTCGGACTTGTCATTATTGGTACTTCAAAGAAATGCATTGTGAAGAAAAAGTGTTAGCAATTAATTCTAGGTTAAACGCAAAAACCATTACGGTATTTTTCCTGGACTAACAGGTCCGTGAGGCCAAGCAGTATTAGTGGCGTAGAAGAGTGGTCTTCATTGTCAAAGTATGTTGCATAACATGTCAACATAGGCTGTGCACACAGATATTAATACGAACTCTGGAGAGTGTGTGTTATTACATACGTGACTGTGAAGGCCATTATAATTTACACTCGACCAGCTCAAGAATGAAATTGGTAACCAGAGTTCGGAAAGTTCTAACCCTTGTAGCTCCACATGAAATGAATAAAGGAGTTTACATTTGTTGTTATAAGTGGAAGGTGCAACTAGCACACTATGTATTTACTTATATACATCAGGGTTGTTATGACGTCAAGTTCTAACTAAATTCCCGAGCCACGACCACACCTTACAAGACCGAGACTTGTCCATAGCAAGTGCCAGTATGGTTATCAATGCAATAGACCTAAGCCTATCAATTCTAGTTTGTGTTACAGGCTTTTTAACTTCATTCGATATCCTTCAAAATTCTTTGTGAGAACTGTCGTAAACATTTGTAACAAGGAAATGATGGATAAATATATACATTTTTGCATGGAATTTTTGAGCAATGAAAGGTATCATAATGGCTGATCTGGATCGTCCTCGTAAAGCCTTCGGCTAAATTTCGGAGGCCAGCCATAGTTTAAAAGAGGCCTGTGCTTTACCTCATGAGGCCAAGGCAATGAAACTGGCCACGAGGGCAAACTTGCCTGCCAGGACTTTCCACCAGACCTTCAACACTGATATACACATCAACATACATATGTAATTATAGCTTAATTCGTACATGAAGCACAAATATTATAATTCAAATCTCAATACTCTCTTTCTCTTGGAGGAAACAGTGTTATGTAATCGATATATCCTTACAGGGAACTTACACATATAAGAAAAATTAACATTTAACCTTTAGTTATTTCTTTTGTACATATAAAACTTCGCACTTAACTTGAAAAAAGTTGTAGAAGTGGCTAACATCCTACACAGAAGCTAGAACAATATTCCGCCACTTGAAGCATACACAGTTTGTTTTCTAACCATACAGGTACTCTAAAAGTTTGGTACAGTTGTATTGCGCAATTTCTTTTCATTACACTTAGTATGACATCCATCAAACGTTTTCTTTGTAAAGGTATCGTATGTAAAGGTTTCCATGGCTTGAACATCAAAAACCAAATGTTTCGTAAATCAGTGTAGGACATCCACCATACTGAGTACGAGATCCACCAATGTTTCCCTTCTTTAGACAGTGTTTGCAAGATTTTCATAGTTTGAGGTCTGGTGAACTCAAAAGACAATTGACTGCCACAGAAACAAAAAAGTTTTACTCGAGGGATCCACACACTTAGTCTGAGATCCATCAACGTTTGCATCCTAGAGGTATCGTGTTTCAAAAGTTCTCTTAGTTTGACCTCTGTGACATACAAAAACCTTCAACTTCAAATCCCTGCTCAAATAAAACAACTCGATTCTATTACTAAGCACTAGTGCTTCCTAACTTGAAAAACCAAACGGTTAAACAAAGCTTTCAGTGTAACGTCTGGGAACCTCAAATGACCATGAACCTTCATAAAAACAACCAGGTTCTTCGTCTCCATATTTGCACAACTATCTACCAAATATAAAACGTGCCTATTATCCTTATCTGGAGATATCGTACTTATAACTGAAGCGTCACATATACAGCCATACACCCAGTCAAATATACACGCCATCCAGACTGCTTAGATTCGTTTCGTCTTCTGCAAGGAATGAAAGATTTTAGATTTATTAACTTGAAATGACCCATCAATGCACTTAAAACTTAAGTGTAACAAATGACTTTTTATGTTAAATCATCTATTTCCTAGATGCTTGAAGTACAACCTCTCTGGGGGGAAGTTGACCTGGCTTCCTTAAGATCATGAAGCTCTCATTCTTTGAGATTCTGCACATTTGCCATTTCATATCCTGTCTAAAGCCGCTATCAATGGCCTCATAAAACTCCGGAGCCTTATGGTCTTTTAGATTTCCTTTGAACAGCTCCTCGAACTTGAAACGACTTGCAGCCTCCCTTAGTATTTCACTTTGTTGTCCCTTCTCGTTGTCTATATACAGTAATATTGCTCCCCGTTGCATGTTATCCAGGATATTGTGAATGGAATTCGATTTCGTCCGTGATCCTGAACTTGTATTTGCTGTATGGATAAACAAAGTGAAAATTCAAATTGTAAAAAAAAAAAAAAAAAAAAAATGCGCGAATGAAGAAAAATGAGGGTTCTACTAACATCACTGACTGACGTTGCAAAATAGCACACTCTCGTTACCAGCGGTGTCGTAGGCAAGATATTTGGGGGGATGGGTCGACGATCAGGCAGCACATCGACCATCAGACAGCATGGTGCTTTTAATAAATAGATAAACTTTACCCACTTAGTGATTTGGTTATTTGGGGCATTAGAACTGTTTCCTGAGAAAGAATTTACAATTTTGCCCACTTCCGCGTTTGTTGTCTTACTCCAACGTTCCTTAATTCGTGTAGCCGTAGCTTGCTCATAGTCGATACAATATCATTAGCGTTCGAGCCTGGAAATACTCATTCCGCTTAGTATGTCTACAAGTTTCAAAGGGGCGCTTACTTATCGCGATCGAAAATTCTGGTTTGTGTTAATCCTACCGATATACAGTAAAATACTTCTAAATATACAACAGTATCCATAGGTGCAGGAAGGTACTTTGGAGTGCGGAGACGAATGAAAATGCATGGACAGTGGCCTGCTGAAGGGTTTGTGATACTTTCTAAGCGGGGCGTCACCATGACTTGGTGTGCAGCTTACCAAAAAGTTTTTGCCCAAACTTGCTCCCAGATGGCATGAAATGGCACTTTCCAGACCTTGTTAGTGCATCTAAACGTTCTTCAGGTTGATCTTTTATGCAGTAGAAATTCAGTATTCTACCAAAAGAGGTCTAAATTAACGTTTCGTTATAAGCGGGTGAAGGAACTTTTCCTATGAAAGACTTCTTGGACATTGTGGTCAAACGTCCGCCTAACAAAAAATTAGAATTCACTCAATAAGAATATGTTCCAGCCATTTATGATCAGTTCAAAAAATACCCCAAAGATAGCACCACTTTTCATCTAGACAACCTTAAATTAACAAAAATTGCTCAAAGAAGCGGGGGACACCCCCTCCTTTTTGAGAAATATTGGATTCCACACTGCTGTATACAATCTCAGGGACGCACAAAAAAGGTACAATTTAGGCAGACTTGGGGGGGGGGGGGACTGAGGTGGCATTACGACGTCATCTATTTTGCCCCCAATCACCAATCCCTGGCGGCGCCACTGTAGCGATTGGTACAAAGGAAACAAGAAGGCAATCAATGGAGTTGCAAATCTCCTCCTTTTTTCTTTACATGCCGAGGAGTTGAACAAATTTCCCAAAATAATGATAACCAAATAATGACTTTAGACCACTTTTAAGTCATAAAACTTCAATCTCCAGCTTTAGCAACTAGAGTTTACTATTTAAAAATATGTCTCATCGCTCTCGACATATCATGTGATTTTATGGTCTTTTGTAACATACTGATACGCAAATAATGGGGAAAACCAATTTTAGCCCATTTGAACTTTGAACTCTTGATTTTTTACCTATGACGTCAACGAATTACGCATGCAAAAGTTTTCATGGTCAGGTACCTACACACCATTTTAATTGTTTGGATATGCTGAGGAGGAGTTAACGATAGATGTTTTCGCAACATTTTGGCAGAGTTGACTTTTTACCTACATTTTGACCTTTGACCTGGCTCCTAAGCAACCGTAAAGCAAAGTTTAAAATTTGTTTGTTCGGTCTCAACATGTCAGGTGGTAGAATGACGTTTCTGACGTACTGATAAGCCAACAATGGCAACTTAATCAATTGTTAGAAAATTTACGCTTGTACTACAACCTCTGACCTATGACATCGTTAAATTCTCATGCACAAGTTTTCATGGTGTGGTAGCTACTCACCAACTTTGGACTTGGTCGGACTTACGGTATAAGAGAAGTTCGCGACATTTTTTTCACAAAATTTACGCAAACTTGACCTTTTACCTACATTTGACCTTTGATCTAATTCAAAATGGCCGCCAAAATTTATTGTTTTGTAAAAAAAAATCATAAAAGATTTTTTGGACACAACTGCTCTTAACATTGTTCATATTTTGTAATGAACATTTAAAACTTTTTTATGTACTTATCTCTTGAGATCCAGGTCAACCAAGGTGACCCAAAACAAAATACAGTAAGAGAGAAAGCAAATCATTATAGATAGCTTTTACACGATTCCTCTTACCGTCTGTTCATATCTTATGAGAAATATTCACTGTTTATGTTTTTGCACTTTTCTGTCACGATTCATGTCAACCAAGGTGGCCGAAAAAAAATAGTCGCCAATATGAAAACAACAAGATATTCTTTTAATAGTGAGAATAATCATTTAAATATTTTTGATATAGTTGCTCGTAATATATGTTCCTACGTTATGAGAAATATTGTTTGAATTCTTGTATCAAGATCCTGGTCAACCAAGATAGCTGACGAAGCAAAATGGTCATTGCAGGTATTATGATGAAAAGATATTATAATAGTAAAGAAAATAATCGTTATTGTTTTGACACACTGCTTTTTAAATCTGTTCATGTTTTATGATATACATTCAAACGCTACCTCGGCTTTAGCAGGCAAGAAGACATCTTTTGGGGAAAGACAACAGAAAAACTCGGTGGTTGAAGGACTACAGCAAAATCTTTTAACAGTGACAGTCTTTTAGTTCTTCTTGTCAGCTCCATCTATCTCTTCTACAGTATTTACACTGCAAGAATATAGGCTGTAATTGCTGCAAATCACACCTTCATTCTTTAAGAATCAAGTGTTAAGTGTGTCTCTCCTTGAAACCAAGCCCCCTTTATCAGAAATCTACTCAACGAACTCCGTTGTTCACTACACTAGCTAATTACTTAACTTCTTAGGAAACCTCTGTGCGAACAGAGCTAATCACATCTGGTCACAACAGAAGCAGTGTACAATACAGTACGAACTGAAGGATTGAGTGACTCAAATATGGTTTTATATATGGTTTTACTATAACATTCACTGCACTGTACATTACAAACTAAATGCAAGCAACATGTAGGTACAAATTAAATGTAAATAAAGTTAAGTAATGGGAGTTATACACTCTTTACAATATTCAAAAATTATTTTTCTGAACTTTTCCGTTAGGCTTTAGGTCAAACAAGATGACCGAAAGAACTAAATGACCATTAACATGATGAGTAATAATAAATGAAAGTAATAAGAAAAATAATCATTAAAATATTTTTGACACAATAGCTCTTAATGTTTGTTCATATTGCATCATAAAAATTCAAACTAAGTATTATGAACTTTTCTGTAAGGATTCTATCAACCAAGATGGCCGAAAAAACAGAATGGCCTACAATATTATATTTATAATAATATGATAAAAGTAATTAACAAAATAATTATTAACATAACTTTAACGCGATCGCCCTTAGTGTTTGTTTTTATTTCATGAGAAATATTCAGTGATTTTTCCACTGAACTTTCCTGTCAGGATCCAGGTAAACCAAGATGTCCGAAAAGTCAAATGGCCGCCAAGATAACAAGAATCATTTACTTTACTAATAAAGAGAATAATCATCAAAACTTTTTTCACACAATTAATTTAAACATCCGTTTCCTTTCATGATAAATATTCAGAACTTGTTTTCTGAACTTTTCTGTCAGGATCCAGGTCAACAAGACGGCCGAGAATATAAAATCAAAATAACAATTAATCAAAAGTTTATTTTTCTCATTACTTCAGTATATGATCATAATTTTGGCAGCCATTTTGTTTTTCAGTCTTATTGGTTGAAATGGATCCCTACATCCCTACACATAAGTTCAGAAAAAACAAGTTTTGAATATCTATTATGAAGTATGAACAGAGTTTAATAGCAATTGTGTCAAAGATATTTTAATGATTTGGTTTTTTCATTATTGTAAAACTTTATTACTAAAATAAAGAGGCCATTTTGTTTTTTTTTTCATCCACCTTGGCTAACCTGGATCCTGAAAGTTTAGACAAACCATTTTAGAATATTTATCATTCAACATGAACATAAATTAATTGGAGCAAATGCGTCAAAAGTATTTTTTAATGATTATTTTCTGTGTATTATTATATCTTATTATCATAATATTGGCGGAAATTTTGTTTTTTCGGCCATCTTGGTTGACCTAGATCCTGGCAGAAAAACTAATAAAAGAAGTGTTGAATATTTCCCATAAAATATGAACAGATATCAAGAGCAATTACGTCAAAACTTTTTAATGATTGTTTTCTCTATTACTTAAATGTTGTTATTGTAATATTGGCGGCCATTTTCTTTTTCGGCATTCTTAGTTGACCCGGATGGCAGCAGAAAGGTACATACAAAACAAATATTGTTATATATTCATCATAAAATATGAGCAGATGTTAAGATGAACATTTCTAATGATGATTTTTTTTATTAAATAATCAGTCTTGGCGGCCATTTTGAATGTAGTTGCTATAGAAAAAAATGCTCAATGCTGCTACAATGTCAGCAGGCAGAAATCTTTCATTTAGGTCAAGATCTACATGAACCATCCTTAAAAAATTATAAACCTCAAAGCTGGGTTCAGCTCAAGTTCTGCCGGACTACTCAGGCGCTCAGACACTCACACAAATTCACATTTCGGGAGAAGGGTAGGGTTATTGCTTTGTGGAGGAAGTGTTGGGTTTTGGCAAGGCGTTGTAGCTATCCGTTATTAAAGCAACAGATTTGAAAAAGTAAGGCATATTCGAAATTTGGAAACCGATTGCTTGGGTCATAATGCCTACCCCGAGTAGAGCTTATGAAAATTTCAAAATGATCTAGTCCAGCTTCTTCCTGTAAAGTGAAACAGCGTACTACAACCCTGGAAGGATATAGTGGCGTAACTTTACCGGTTCAGCCGATACAGCGGCACTGGAGGATGGGCTCGGTATTAGGTCTAATGAAAGCAGTCAATAAACTACGGGCTAGGAGCCCAAACCTCAGGGGCATGAGTCTAGTTTGATTGTAAGATATTACGCTGCATAGCCTACTATTACAGGTTTCCTGGCAACTGGCAAAAGGGTAGCCTAACTGAATAATTTACAAACAGAGTACAACATATCTGAAGGCAAAAAGAGTCCATCGTTTGCATATACCCATGACTAAGTAAATTTGCAGACCGCCAGAGTGCATGGTTCACAAATGTGGCCCTGCATCCTAAAAATACTAACACATTTTCAAAACTTAAACTGCCAAAGCCTACCCTCCCCCTAGTAAAATGGATGGTTCCGGACGTTTCCAGGGAGGGAATTTCCAGTGCAGACAATGCATGACTCATACCTAATCAGTGTGATCTACCTACAATACCATGACGTTCTGAACTTGCTGCATATCTTGAAAATTGAACATAAACCATAAAAAGACACAATTCACTCAGTGAATTGAGTTTCGTGGGGGTGCGTATTACATGCATCGCCCTGGGGTGCCTTGGTCACGCACCCTCGGAACAGAAGAAAGAGAAGAGGAAAACAGACAAATCCGGAAAGTGAGGATGCTGCGGCTTATTCCTCACCGACAGATCTTAACACACTCCCGTCCAGATCTCTTTGACTGTTTGGCTTAATCTCTTAATCTACACCTCCTGTCTTCAGCTCCAACTGCTGAAGTAATGTTACTCGTTAAAGAAAAGACACATGTGTAAAAACGTTTTTTCAGCAGAATTTTCCACTTGAGACTACACATTACCCTTCGCCCTAGGTTAGTGATACACAATTGATCCATCAGTGGTAAGAGAACGCTCAACTTCCGAACACAGGGCCGGATCCAGGGGGCGTAAGGGGCGTTCGCCCCCTATTTTTGGCAGAGCAATGATTTTTGTAACCAGAATTTCACATCTCCAAGCCCATGAAGAAGGAATGATGAGAAAAATCCTGATAGAACAGATAAAAAAGTTTAACTAAATACTGGTAACTATAAAAAATTTGCATCTGGTAAATCTTTTCTGAATCAGCTTTCCATCATGAATTAGGCCCCTTTTTCACATTCCTAGATCCGACCCTTCGAACAGATTGAGACTTGTCCATTGAACGGCCCACTGGATATTATAATGCGTCTTAAGATTAATATATATTCCATCAGGCTCACTTGGCCAAACCATCTTGTCCTGTAAAGAGAGCTACTTTCAGGCGTACATGCAGCAACCTCCAGCGCCAGCTTAGAGAGGTCCAAAACCGATGGTGGACAAACCTTGCAGCGAAAACTCAACTGTGTGCCCTTACTGGTGACCAGCCATAGCCGAAGAACTTCTCCCAGAAAGCCAATGTGGTTTCAGAGCCAATAGGAGTACAATAGACATGCTGCTCGTCCTCAGACAGCTTCAAGAAAAGTGCCGGGAGCAAAACAAGGGACTCTACACAACATTTGTAGATCTTACCAAAGCTTTTGACACAGTGAGCCGGAAAGACTTGTGTCGCATCATGGAGCGGCTTGGTTGTCCCCCAAAGTTCCTCAACATGATCATGCAACTACACGAAGATCAGCGTGGCCAAGTTCGACTGAACAGCACCCTTTTATAGATCCTTCCCCATCAACAACGGGTTAGAGCAGGGTTGTGTCCTGGCACCGACACTCTTCACCATGTTCTTCAGCATGATGCTCAAACATGCCCCTAGTGACCTTGACGATGAAGACGGAGTTTACATTGGGTACCGCTTGGATGGCAGCCTGTTTAACCTCAGGCGTTTACAGACCCACACAAAGACTCATGAACAGCGCATCACATCTAGCTTTGCAAAGGCTGCCCACAGCTCTTAAGGCTTGGAGTCAGTTTGAAAAAGACGGAGGTCCCTTACAGTGGCGTAGCTAGGATTTCTTCCAAGGGGGGGGGGGACAAGACTTAAAAATTTCAGAATTTTCATCTGAAAATATCCAAAATTTTTTCTTCTTCTATGCTACAACTCAAGTTGAATGGTTTACATTTCCCAAAGCATATTACACCTACACAGTATTATACATCTGGATATGCGTTTGTGCAGTACGTATTTCACATACAATTGTGAATGTAGTCCCAAGCTTATTTTACCACTAGGGCTTTGTAGGGACGTATAAATTTGTAAGCGAGGCGCGATTTTTTTACTTCTCTTTGAAATTGAAGCCTCCAAATCCATTTATTTACCCAATTGTGTTGTATTAACTTAATGTTTTTCCTTATTTTTTATGTCGGGAAGATAATTATCTTTAATATCTTTAAAGCGTTTCCAAGTCAATAATCAATGATATTTGTCATGTCTAGTATCAAGGAATTCTTGACAATTTATTGTGATCCGTAAAGTGCAGGTCATAGTATAAATTATTTAGGCCTAATACAGTGACCAAAATCTTAAAAATTGTATTCACCCATTATCTTCACGGAGAAGGAAAAGAAAACGATATTTACAAATTATAACCATACAATGTCTTATAGAAATAAAATTCTATTGAACAATTAAGTTTTATTAGATGCCGAGCGTAGGCGAGGCTTAGAAAAAAATGATATATTTTATTACATTTTGCTATAGTTTCCTAAATATAAGGTTTATTAGACGCCGAGCGCAGCGAGTCAAAGAAAAATTTGATATATTTCACTACATCTTGCTATATTTTTTCGGCAATTTTTACCCTTTTTCGGAAATTTTATAATGTTTAGCTGTGTTTGGGATATTTGAAAATTTCCGAATTTTCTAAATTTTCAAGCCAGGGGGGCGACCGCCCCCTCTGCTCCCCTGTAGCTACGCCACTGGTCCTTTATCAACCTGCACCTCGAGTAGTTTATCACCCTCCTAACATCACCATTGGCGAATCGAAACTCAAGTCAGTGCATCAATTAACCTACTTGGGTGTACCATCAAGTCCAATGCTCGGACTGACAAGGAAGTCGACAACAGGCTTGCTAAAGCAAATAGTGCATTAGGAAGACTGCACCAACGTGTGTGGCAAAACAAGCACCTCAAGAACACCACCTAGATTAGTGTTTACACGGCTGTCGTACTTACCACCCTCTTTTATGGCTTCAAGGCCTGGGTCACCTACCTTAGTCATCTTCAACTCCTCGAGCGCTTCCATCAGCGCGTCTTTGCACAACCCTAAACATTCATTGGAGTGACTTCATCACAAATGTCGAGGTCCTAGAGCCAGCAGGGGTCACCAGTATTGAATCCATGCTGATAAAGTCTCAATTACGGGTTGGGCACGTCTCTAGGATGGCGGATCATCGCCTGCCCAGGATCATCACATATGGGGAGCTCTCCACTGGACACCGTGACAGATGGCAACCAAAGAAACGGTACAAGGTTTGCCTCAGGAAGATTCTCAGTACATTCAACATCGATTATCATCAGTGGTCTACACTTGCTGCTGACCGAGGCACCTGGCGTCACACAACCCAGGAGGCTGTCTCCTTTGAGATGAACCGCCGTGCAAGCCTTGATGATAAACGACAGAAGACAAAGAACTCTGCAATGTGACACCATCCTCCAACCAGACCTTCATCTGCCGACACTGCAACCGGGCGTGCCGTTCCCGTATCGATCTTTTCAGTCACGAGCGTGCCTGCAGTAGACGTGGACAGGTGCTTCCATGATCTTCGTTCGCGAAGCCAACCCAAGAGAGATATGCCATAAATATAACATGTATGCCTTTGGCTGTCTTCAGAAATTAATGAAGGGTCGAAAGAAATATTAAAAATATTCGTTCTGTCACATAATTCATCTCAATAGTTTTTATTTTTAACTATTTTACACGTTATATGTAGCGTTAAGGTTAAACCCACATGACAGTTCCTATAATAATGGACATTTCTGAACAACTCATTCTCATTTATATCGCGGCAAGCATCATTTATTTTTTTGAGGTACATGGAGTATAATTTAAGAGAGTTGTAAGGATAAAAGTGAACTTTAACAATACTTTTCATGGAACTCGTATTGACTTCAAATGGAAAAACATCCCATTCTGCAAATGCTTCCAAACCTATACCTTTCTGTCAAATTTCAAGTATATCTCGCTGAATATGTACACATGACAACATTTGTTACGCCCTTTTCTGCAACTATGTCGACCGCAATAAAGACCTTTACGACTTTTACAGAGTCGTATGCAATGCAAGATAACGCAAACTAAATACATTTTATACTGCATGATCAAACTTTATATGCAATTTGGACCACTTTTACGTCAAATAATTAGTAGACAGAAAAGAATGTTACATATGAGAAAATCCAGAGCTTTCCTTTCTAAATAGAGGTAAATGGATTAGGTGGTTAACAATTTCAGGTGAGGTCCAAAGATCATCACTCGTTCACTGTCCATGATCATTTAAGGAGTCGGGATTGGTACCCCACACTTCTTGGTAGTTCGGTTCTCTTGTGATAAGTGTGTGCACAGAATCTGGTCATACCCTGACGAATTTATTTTTCACGAGTGATGCAATGTGCAAAAGTAGACACGTTTGTTCAGTTATACACTTTTGCTGCTTGACATTTGTCTTTAGATAAAAGAAAAGAAAGGTGACTTACATGTGGGTGCCTTGCCTTCAGGACTAAGAAATGCAGCAACTGTTGATACGGCCTTTGTCATGGTTACAATGTGAGCGGCTTTTATTCTCTCCTTATTCTCTTTCTCCAGATCGCCCTTAGTAAAGTTGAACTCAAAATAATCCACGTTTTTGACATTATCCTGAAACTCTTTTGGGAGATGATTGTAAAGTTTAGTCCAAGAATCCTTCCAGTCAGTATACTTATCTAGAACGTCGACCCGACTAATCCATTGTGTGCATTTATACTCGTGTAACAATAAAGACAACCCTAGAATATCACTCCCTGGACCACCACCAATAACGCAGACAGTAAGGGGAATGCCTCTATGATTAATTTCAAGTTTACCCTCACCAACTGCCATTTTCAGTGACAGGAACACAAGATGCGAATGATACATCATATAACGGTACATATAAGACCATTGCTTTCGTGGGTCACTGTAGTCAGTCCTTGGTTTACGTTTTCCCAATTCGTTCTGATAGATACGGGTGATCTCTAGCAAATGTTCTCGGCATTCCTTTATCATGATCTCATGCTTCACTTCGTCGAATACGGCAACCAGTGCTCTACTAAAATCTGACAAATCTCGTCTCAATTGATCCTCTTCTTCCTCTTCTTCCTCTTCTTCCTCTTCTTCCTCTTCTTCCTCTTCTTCCTCTTCTTCCTCTTCTTCCTCTTCTTCCTCTTCTTCCTCTTCTTCCTCTTCTTCCTCTTCTTCCTCTTCTTCCTCTTCTTCCTCTTCTTCCTCTTCTTCCTCTTCTTCCTCTTCTTCCTCTTCTTCCTCTTCTTCCTCTTCTTCCTCTTCTTCTTCCTCTCCCAAATCTACATTTGCCAAACCTTCTTCAATCTCGTCGACTTCACTTGTGTTTGTAGTAGGAGGATCCATTTTGAAGGCTCGTGTGTGGGTACAGTATATTCCTGAACCACTCTATGGCAATGACGTTAGTGTTGTACTCGGCGTGCTGGTGTAGTGCAATGAATGGCAAGTCAATATGACTCTAATTATATATTGCCACGATTATTCAGGAAGGCGTTTCGATAGCAAAAGGTATACAAATATTACTCATTCGGCTGATCACGCCCGGCAATAGATTATCAAACTTGGATTGTTCCATTATTGCTTGAACGACTCTTAGTCACTATTTTGATAAGAAGTGCTTGTTATACTTTGCCCTTTGTAAAATGGTTCCTCGAATACAAGGAACTAATATTCACCAGAAGATAGCTTACATTAAAGTTGTAAGTTGTGAGTATTCTGGGAGCGGTCTAGGCATTGATTTGCAATGGTGCTTCCCGCAATTCTACATGGTCCATTTGATATATATATATATATATAACTATAACTATATCACTATATAACTATATAACTATATAACTATATAACTATATATATATATATATATATATATATATGCATACATACATAGGCGGATTTACCCAGTAATCGAGGTAACCTATAGGTTACGGGCCACCCGACTTGAAGGCCACCCGAAAATTTCCATTAAGGAGTTTTCTTTTTAGCTTAGTTTTCAAATCTGCTTTTGAGTAAAAACAGAAATCCTCACCTTTCTTCCTACCAAAATACAGACTCAAAAGCACTCGTCTTCATTTTCTAATCTATAACGTTACCTGGTAGGAAATTTCATTAAGTTTAAATTACTAGTAGTATGTACCAACGAAGCTACTGCGGCGCATGTCATGTTTGTATGACGCATTGTCCTCCGGTATGATATTGTATCACTGACACGTGGTTATACATGCCTGTTCTACAGGCTCGTTTCGACTCTTTCATATTCGCTGTAAGTTGACATTTTTAAAGGAACTGAATTTCAGAACCGCGTTATTTTTGAGGCCTTATTAACAAAATACCCAAAAGGCAATCATTATCTGCACTTAAGCAAGGGGGAAGATTCATTTCCGACAATGAAGGAAATAGTTTAGCCCAAAATATTCTAAGCCCTTCGGTTAGAACAGTACTTTTCAGTCAGGTCACAAAAACCTTGAGTTAACTTAGGAGGAATGGGGATTGGTTTGATTGTAGAAGGAGTTCTGGATTCCCATCGATGAGTTGCCTCCTCCTTTTCGTTTAGGTCAAATTGACCTGCCCATGATCTTCAGGTCAATTGCTAGTAACTTGACACTTTAAAATGATTAACAGTGCCATGAACAGATGAACTGCATTTTGCGCACCTTAATTTCCATAACTAAGAAATTCACTACTGACAGCCTTTAACTTTAGTGGAGAGTCCACTCTTTTCGTCTTTGACATTTTGAACGGTATGTTAGTTATAGCTGTACTCATGGAGTCATAGTAGCACTCAGCGGGAGGCGAGTTTTTTTTTCGTAGGATAGCGAGGGGAATTCTATTCATACGGACCAATCAGCTTCTTGGAAAGAGGTCACACCCCTAATTCCAGAATAGCAGCTTTCCGACCCTTGTTTTGTAATTCTGACACCGGATTATGAAAGAACAGGCCAAATAACCCCCATCCATGTAACCCTAACCTTTAATCTAATCCTAACCATGATTTTGAAACAAATTTAAAATTTTTTGAAAAATCGATTTTCCCCTCGCTCTCCTATGAAAAAAAAAACTAGCCAGCGGGAGTGGTGTCAGTGCCCCCTCCCTAGAGATGTTTAAAGTCATTTTTATGAAATCGATCTAAATTAATTTCCGAGATTTTAAAATAATGCTTAGAGGCAATTTGTAAGTCACAGAAAGTTCCACTTTTGAATATATGGATCAGGTACGTAGTGTGTGTGTGTGTGTGGGGGGGGGGGCAGGGCAACCGTTTCGTCCTTGAGGGTATTTTTCTTTTACCTATGTCGCTATTAATTTCTAAAAAAGCAATTTTTCGGCGCGCTTCCATCCTCAGTACTACCTCCCCTCCTCACTTTCTGTGGGATTTAGACGGGGAAAATCTCACAATAATCCAACCTCCCGACGCTTCCGTGAGCTCTCTGTATCATCTGTCCCTGTAGGCTGTTAATCATAAGAAATGAGGCTACATTTGCGTCAAACAGCATTTCCTTTCAAAATTTGCCTTTGAATTCTTCTCGCCTTTTATCCCCAGTCTCACAAAACGAGCCATTAACCCCATTGCAAACATTGCTTTTTTCAAAATCGTGGATCCGCACCCAACAATTACAAGAACATTGAGCTGCCCGACTGCAAGAGAATGGTTATTGCGCTCCACTTACATAGTGGCAGGTATTAGGCCCACCCACAAAAGCTACTAAAAATAATAGTAGAAGGGCCCCCTCATATAATAGGTTACGCCCCCACCCCCAAGGTAAATCCGGCTATATATACATCAGGCACTCTTCTGCTAAGAGATCCAGATCCTGTTTTTGGAACCATAAACTGTGTATCTGTTACCTAATCCAATTAAATTTGGTCCCTACCTACATACTTGATTGATTCCTGGTGACATCTCATCCCTTCTTTAAGTAAATAAAGACTTCCTGTGCACACCATACACAAAAGATTTAATTGTGCAATGAGTGGACATGTCAATAGCTTATATTGTTGTGTAATCAACTGGAAAAAGTTCCTCATTGCTCAGGGATTAAGTGTTATTCTAGAAGTGATAGTGGTTTCTCACAACAAAGAAAGGAGCAGATAAGTAGGATTTTATTACACCCGACCTCCCCTTTGTGAGGTCTGGTCAGAGTGTTCTGATTTCTAAGCAGGCCAAGTTCTAATGTGTATATATATATATCTATATATATATATATATATATATATATATATATATATATATATATATATATATATATATATATATATATATATATATATTGTTACGGCTTGGTCGCAAGTCAAACCAATAACAGCGAAAGATCACAGAAGAACGAGATTAAAATTCAACAACTTCATTATTATTTACGATCTCCTTATCTTACTTAAATTTACAATAATTAATTAGATTTACTCACAATCCTTTACTTAATATTATTCTGGTCTGGTCCAAGGGTTGGTAGTGCATGCACGTCGACGATGGTACAGTAGTAGACCTGCAGTGTGCTGTAGCGTAGGAACTGGTTCCACGAGCGAATAATGACAAGGCTAGGCGATGATGGATGATAACGATCTCAATACACAGTGTAGAGAAACAGCGTAGGGCAATTTATCACAAGTGTGCAGTGTCAGTGGCTGGCTTCAGGTGATTCGGTCAGAGAATATAACTTCTCAACAAACGGACAATGATAACACAGCAGTATGACAGCGTCTGGTCTCGATGACGTATTATGATATCTCTCTCCTACAACAGTTGTTGAACTGCCTTTTATACGCTAGGCCTTCAATCAAAAAATCTCCGGAATTTAATAGAAACTTCCAGTGCACACAGTCGAGCAATTATAAGAATGTTCCTTGTATGCACAGTAGTAGTAAACAATGGCACTGTTTCTTAGAAGTGTCGCCAGGCCGCTGCTATAATTGGCACATTACGTAAACAGTTCTCCTTCCACAGAATTCTGGAATTCTCTGGAGCTTTCCATTCGCTCGTCGACGGATTCAATCTGGTGTTCCTGACGAGTCGTCTTGTAACAATATATATATATATATATATATATATATATATATATATATATATATATATATATATATATATATATATATATATATATATATATATATATATATATGTATATATATATATATATATATATATATATATATATAAAGACTATATCCTACTTTTATTCATTCAAGGACCTTCTCATTAATTCGTTTAAGGTTACTGACCATTTTACCTGCATTTCTTCCAATGTTATTTACATTTTATGTTGTAAACACTGTAATATCTTGTGCGTTGGTGAAACCAGGCGAAGGTTAGCCGAGAGAATCACTGAACACCTCCGTTCTATTAAGCTAAATCTGCCTTGCTTTCCCGTTGCAGCCCATTTTAATCCGCCCTCTCTATGCACCATTAATGATCTCTTGGTCACAGCTGATTTAGCCTGTAAAGGGACTAATATCGATCACCTCAATGCCGAAAATTGTCTTATACACAAACTTGGTACTCTTTACCCCCATGGCCTTAATTCTAAACTGGAATCACTGCTTGAAGATTTTAATCTTGATGTTGACTGGTGCTTTTTCCCTAGACTTTGACAGTTTTCGTTTGCTAGATTTCAGTTGATGCATGTTGAAGGGTATGCTACTCGAAACGTCGCAATTATATTTCGTTCAACTGTATATTGTACTGTGTATAACCATATATATATATATATATTATATAAGAGTATCACACTAAAAAGGAGTCAACTGCTCGTCTAAAAGTCGTTAAAAGCATCTCAACACGGTGCTTTCGTCTTTCATTTCAGACTTCTTCATCGTGTATGACGAAGTAGCATTAAAATCCTTATATATGTGTGTCCATAGTTAATAGACACATCCCTGGTTGGGAAACTCGGCGAACTGCACTATGTTGAGATCCTGATTTTCGGTAGTCACGTGACTCTAACCGTGCACAAGGCTGGTTGGTTAGCGTTCTCGTAGCACAAGGCGTTACATACACCACTATGGAAGTACTACCTACCTACCTCCAAAGTAGTACTTCGATCTGTAGCACTACTTGTGAACCTTTATCAAACGGTAATTATGAATTTTTTTTGTAAAAGTTTGGTTTTGTTACTTTTCAGTCTTAAAACCCTCCAAACACCGAACGGTATTTGCGGCTGGAGTTACTAGCTATAGTTAGTAGCCTACATACACTGCCAACTTTACCGATAAAACCTCCGCCGCAATTGTCAACAGACCAAAATAGGGAAATCTAATATTTTCAGGGCAAAAAATAGCCAGATTAGTGGGAAATTAGGGAGATTGGAAGATTTTCATCTAAATGTAGCCTTACAGCCAACTCAATCGATGGTACGGTCATATACGCCGCGTTATTCGCTAATGCACAGTGAAAGTTGCCCTTGTATTTCCACGTTCGTTGCAGCTACTCGTACGCCGTATTGTATGCATATCTCACTGCCGCGAGGTGTCGGCGTGCAAACTACCGGAGTCTCCCGGTAAAACCGGGGGAGAAGTTGGGCGGACTGTGTCAGTTTGAGAACGACTCACTTTCTTCCTAAAGAGTGGAATTTAGTGCTTATTTCAAGTAAATATCATGATTGGGTATTTTCCCAAAAAATATAACAGTTAACCGACTTGGTAACGCTCAGATAGTGAACGTCTTTTACTTTCACACGTGGTAGTATTTAGCTAACGCTATACATCTGTAGGGAATCACACTTTCCGTGTTCCGACAATTTAATGGCGCTATTCAAATTCTACCAAAAATTCAGAAGTCCGGTGTTCACTTAATTTCGCGCAAGAATCTCATTGTTTTAATTCTGTTCTGCCACTTGTTTCCTGCAGTGTGTCAGTACAGGAGACTCTTCACTCTCTTATGCAAATTCCTAGAATGGTTACTGAGCCCAGCATCCTGTCCAATGAATGCATCCCATTGTTCTATGCTGCCTCGTGTCTTCCCCTCCACCAGCCCTCTCCGCGTTACTTTTATCCCGACTTCCGCTGTGTCCAGACCTACCCTATAAACCAGCTTCGAGCGCGACTCGAGACAAATGAATTTTGTTCCTTGGCCGCGACAATCCAGCTCACTGAAGGTAAATATTGCGTTCTAAGTTTGTATGCATTGAGATGTTTAGCAATCGTAACCGATCTAAACGACAAGAGACTAAATCTCGGTCAATTTCTTTAAGTAGGCTTTGCTCATCTTGAACGTGTATGAGATGTATTAATTAGTGAAGTATTGTGTATACTGTATATGCATGTGTAATACGTATACTGTAGTAGCTGGATTGGCCGATGATATGTGTTCAATTATGACTAGCGCCCTCGATACGTAAACGGTAGAATCAAGAATGGTTGAACCCAAGATGGCTGCGCCCATCTATCGCTAAGCGAAGCAAACTATTTTATACTTGGTTGCCACTGAACTTGTGCTTGGGCCTATTATAAGCGAACTTAGTGAGCATGAAACATGTTGTTTACCTGTCAAACGTTTAAGATTCAATTTCAAACAGTATTTTTTAGTAATTTTAGGACTCTTTTCCGAATTTTGTAAGGCTGTTGTGTACGTTCAATACTGTATTGCGTATGTCAGCAGTTATCGATCATCCATATATTTACTATGTAAACTTACTGTTGTTCAATTAACTGTGTTGTGGACTGCCATAAAGTGTTTGTAGCCATATCAGGCTATGATTTGTTTAGGGTGAAGCTGTGAGTTAATGCAGACTAGCAGTTTCGGGTAATTTTCGTCTGTTTGGTGTCAAATATTTGGCCTTACGCTGCATAGCCAAATAAGTCCTAGTGTCAAGCTGCATCAAATACCACAGTATCATTCCAGCCCTTGACCTTGAACATGCTTATGTTTTCTTGCAAACAGTTACCATTTTCTTGCTTATATTTTCTTTCATTGTATATATACCACCGTCTTATGTCGTGTGAACCGTAGGACATTTACTTTTAAGTGCCCTCATTTTCATTATTCTTTTCAGAGCTGTTGGGGCTGAAGAATTGTACAGCCAGTGAGAGAATAAAGAGCAGCACTATGAGCTCAAACTGAAAAGCTGTTTCTAATGGTACAATTGTTCTAAGCTATACTCAGCCCCCCCCCCCCCAAGTCAACCACGCATGACCTTGCCACCCTGCCACCACACGTCAATGCAAAATTGCAGAGTACGGTAGTTTAATTCTACTCAAACAAGAAACGTGGGGGTTGTGGGCCATAGTTTTCTTCGTTTATTTGAACGTTCACAAATACTTACTGATTCGAAAGCTTCCTGAAACCCTTCCAACCCTTGAATCAACTTCAATTTATTTCCAAGAATGACTGAACAACACAAGTACACTCAATGTAGCCATATCGCTACTCGACCGATCGTGTGCACGGTCAATGTCACGTGATGCACTTTTCTGCACGTCTGAACATAGCTACTCGGCTTGTACGTGGTGTATATAGGGTGTACGTAAAGTTTCCTAACCAGGGATGTGTCTATTAACTATGTTGTGTCAGAGATTGAAAGCAAGTTCGATTCAAACACCTAAAATCCTAAAAATTGAGTGATGCGTAACGCCGTATAAAAGGCTTCTGTCCACCCTCTGACAAAATAAAAGACTTAAACTTAAAATCCATCCTAATCCAACTTCCTTACTGTCTACCTGGAAATAGACGCTAAAAGTACAATGCCTAAAATACCTTAAAAGTAAAACCCTAGATCAAAATAAAAAAAAATAAAAAAAAAGAGGGCAATCCACGGAGTTGCTTATCTCATCGCCAGCACAGGCACTGTGCTGAGCCCAAAGATATTATAAGCATAGATTCCAAAATCACTAGTATGTAGGCTATATAGAGGGATTTCATGTGACGTCACGCGCAATGGATTCCCAGGCACTGAAGGGCAAAACACACTCGCATTAAGCGTATTTACAGCACACGCGCACAGAATAACCATAGATACTTCTGTGACACAATGGACGCGTGCCCCGTCAAAACAAAAAAGACGCGCGATCTTGCTCTTCAAAATTGCGTCTAGTTGGTTAAAGTTACGTGACTGAAATCCCTCTATACCTACACTGTTACTCTCAGTGACACCACATGGAGACGCATATATTGGGGGCGGAAGTGTTGATTTGACATGCGCACCGTTCTATTCCGCGATCTGCGTACAAAAATAATGCGTCACAGAGAATTTCATTGTTAAAAGAGGTTAGCTTGCGTGCACTTTTACAACGCGTTTTATACGGGCAGAATACATTTCTTTGTGTATTATCCGGAATACTTGAAGCACAGTGCTGCGCGCTCTTGAAACAAACGTTTGTACGTATTACCTTTTTTAAGTTAAGGGGAAAATCAATTAATAAGTATAAATACTTCCTTTTTTCTCCTTTTCCATGCAATGATGTTGATCAACTGCTTACACTATTCAAATATTCATGTCATTATCTGTTCATTGCTAGAATAAATAAATTGAATTGAATTGAATTGAAAAAAACGCGCTAGTTGCTTTCCCGTTATGAGCGCGTAAGTAATTGAACGCGCATATAAAAGTGCGTCACTCAATGAATTTATTGAGGCGTAGTACTTCTCCAGTCAATTACATTCCGAAATAACAAGTATTAATACTTTTGTAAGACATTCATTTGCCTGTTTGATTTCAAAACGACTGAGCAGTGATCAGTACTTCCGCCCCGATGTTTTGGCCTCCATGAGGAGTCAACGCGCCATTTTAAGTTTGGAATCTATGCTTGTAATATCTTTGGCTGAGCCGTATAACTAGACGCACATCAATGTGGATCGAATCACAGAGCAATATATATCCAGCTCTATGTGTGGAATATAGATAGCTCTCAGTGACGTCACAGCTAGGGGTTAGCAACCGCCATGTCTTAGGGCAAGCCTGTACACACATGCCGGGGTTGCCCGCAGACATGGCTGAAATAATACACGTGAAAAGCTCCTATGACGTCACGTGAGAACTATCTCTACCGTGCGAAATTGAACCCGAATTGGAGGTCACGTTATGGAGGTCACCTTCGGAATTAATATAACACTGAGCAATGTGGGCATTGTAACGCGCCCTAAACCTGTAGAGTGTCTTTAACGCCTCTAATGCTTTCATTCGCACAATCATGCATTAGCTCGCATCCACATCACTGCACTGCGTGTAGTACATGGATTGCCTTAGCAACTTAATGAAGTTAATGAAATGGCTACACATCACAGTATCTGACGCAAATGTACTAATGTGTGACAAAAACGATAAGTACCCTTACTTATTATAACCTTTGGGTTTACAAGTAAATCCAATCCCAAGAATACGAATCTAAAACTCCATTGGCCTACAGACTTTATGATAGCGCTAATTATAAATAGGGTGTGCGCTAAATGGAAAGATACAAAGATGTTATAAACATAGATTCCAAACTTACAATGGCGCGTTGACTCTCCATATCGAGACGGAAGTGCTGATCATGCTCTGTTCAGTCGTTTTGAAAGCAAACAGACAGATGTCTTACAAAAGTATGTACACTTGTTATTTTGAAACATTGTAAATTTAAGGAGTATCACTCCTCAATAGATTTCACTTAAAAGAAGAACTTTATTCTTCCTTGCGGCATTTTGCATTGCATTAAGTGCACTTGAAAATGTACGCACAATGGCACGTTTGAAGCTCAGTTCATGGCTTATTTATTGGTCAGTTTTTATTGAATCTTCAGGTAACGCACTTTTAAATGAGCCTTTAATATCTTACACACTCACAACGGGAAATCAACTAGCGCGTTTGTTTCCGGAGCGCGCAAAAGTCAAGTATTCCAGATAAAACACAGAGAACGTTATCCTGCCCGTACACAACGCTCACACAAGCCACGCTGTTTTAGGAATGAAATTTCCTGTGCGTACCTGTTATTATACGCACATCACCGAATAAAAAGGCGGGTATGTCAAATGCACACTTCCACTCCCATATTTGCGTCTCCATGAGGACTCAGTCTCCGTAACAGTGTAGGTATAGGACTTTGGCATCTATACTTATAATAGACCTTATGCATTGACATCACACTGACGTCATTTTGGGTGAAAACGAAGCACACGTCTGAAACGTGCACTCACGGCGTAGTTTCGCCGCACGTGTAGTAGACTTACGCGCGTGTAGGATTGGTTACAAATCAGCTGTCTGCATTTATTGGTGTAACTTGCATTCATAAACACCTTTATTGATTTCCTGTATTCTGATTGGCTGAAAACCATTCGAGACCAGTCTCGAATCGCATTCGAGACTGGCCTTTGCCAGTTTAGGAGAATTACTTTTTCAAGGTGAATTGAATATCACTGTTACTACTGCATTGTGCACTATGCTTTGTCCATGATGTGTTACCATAGCAACATAAACCATAACATCTGAGTAAGAAAACCAGTTACTGTAAACTACTGTAGTATTATACTGTTATGCCTAGCACCCCTGTAGCTATAACCATTCCAAAGCATAATGCTCATTTCATCCCATGAATGAATGCTAGCAAAACCATATTCATCTTCTTGGATACTGGCAGTGGTATGGCTAAAAGAGCGTATGTAACCTTACAGTATATGCCAAGGGTACATTTTGTTAACAGTCTGCCTGTTACAAATATTCCACTCCTTATTCTCCTAAGTTGGACTGCATGGTAAAGAAAAGTGAATTTAGTCTCTGTGCTGCTAATGCCAGCATGGGCCTGTCGGTTATAACTATGACATGCAGAGCAATGGTAAGCAGGTATTACTGACAGTGTCACTGTCTGGTTTTTACGTTTGAACCAATTCCGCTAACACTAACAGACATAACAGGCCAGCACGGTCTTCATTTCTAGTTCTACGCCGAGCTAGGCTTCTTATGAACTAATGTTGTAAATAGTTTAAGTAGTCCTAACGTTAGGCCTGCATAATCTGTATTAAAAACTTGAACACATTTTCAAAGTTACCAACACTATAATCCTTTTCCAAAAAAGGCTTAAGACACCTAAACCCACCGTCTTACTTATGGATCTTGAACGAAAAGTGCGTTAACTACTTGCAGTCAAATGTCCGCATGCATGTCGTTGAATGCTGCACTGCACTGCACACAATATATTACAGTAGACTCAGACTGTAACTGCACAGCACTGTGTATTTATTTACCTTCTGTGAAACTTTCGTGGAGTAGAACTTCACTGTAAACAATAGCCAGCTAGAAGTTAGTTTCCTTGTTTTAATGCTCAGCCTCATCTCTACAACGATGTATGATAATTCAGAGATAAACAATTTTGCGTTTAATTAATCCAGTTAAATTTCGTTCGATGAACTGAGATTACAATCAATATGTTAAGTGAAAATATTTGCGTGGTTGTCCACTTTCTTTTGGCTTAAAGTTGTTCGCTACTATCGCAAGAAACTAAACATGACGTCATAATAGAGTCGTAAGATAGCTGGGAGAATTAAAATTTGATCTGTAAAATTTTGTCGAAAATCCAATGTTTTTGTCGATTCCCAACATTTTAATGTTGAGTGTTTATGAATGGGGATAAAAGCAGGGTGCCCGGTCTTAAATGTGATTCGAGACCTCCGATGACGTCATCACAGAGGCAGCGGACCTCGGCTATCGCCTCGGTCCGCTCAGCCTCTGTGATGACGTCATCGTCGGTCTCAAATCACATTTAAGACCGGGCACCCTCGCATTTATCCCCTAAATGATACACGCTTTTCCTCCATTTTCCTCCAATCGAGGCAGCACTTTCTCCTTTGTGACATCATATGCAGAAGGTCTATATCTTTGAAAAGATAACACACAACGCGCCGACCGCGGATGGTGCACTGCAGTGACGTAGCTAGATATTTTTTTGTGGGGGGGGGGGGGGCAAAAGCCAAAAATTTTTGACAGATTATTATCTTGAAGTAATGATGTACTATCCAAAGATATTATAAGCACAGATTCCAAACTTAACATGGCGCGCTGACTCTTCGTCCCGTCGTCTGAAACGCTATTCCGCCGTTTGTCGGCACTGCGCATTACCACTTATGATTGCTCTCCACATCCTTCTGTCACTTGTAAGTTCTGCCAAAGAGTCCGAACCAAGATGTAGATCCGGTCTAATGTTTCTGAGGTCGCTGTTGACTCTACTGCACCAAGTTGTTATCGGTCTCCCTCTCGATCTTCTGGTAGGACGTAGCGATTCTTGTAGAGCTTGCCTGGCTGGTGTTTCGGCTGGCAGTCTCATGAGATGACCGACCCATTTCATTCTTCTCATGGTGATGTTCTCGCTCCATGGTTTGGCTCCTGTGCGTTCGTACAAGACATCGTTACTCAAGGTGTACGGTCAACTGATTCTTAGCATTTCTCTCAATAGACTTCGTTGGAATACATCAATTGCATGTTCCTGGGTTTTAGTTAAACTCCAAACTTCGCTGTTGTACAGGAAAATACTGGAGATATAAGCATCGAATAGCCTGATCCTAGTCTTCAATTCAATCTTCTTGCTAGTTAGGATTGAGCGATATTGTGTGTAGGAGGCCATTGCCAATTGTTTTCTTGATCTGTATTAATGAGGCTGCCGACGTACTTACATTATTTCCAGTCTTCACTTCCTCCGCTTTTAATAACGTATTCCTCTGTTTTTGAGTCGTTGATTAGTAGTCCTCTGATCTTCAGTTTCGAAGGGACCTGTTCCTTTATGTGAATACTTTGCAGTTGTGACCCAACCTATGTCATCAGCATACTGTTGGTCGATTACTGTTGGTCGATATGAATGTTGGATCATGATTGGCTGGTCGATGTTTTCGTAAGTTCCTTGCTTTGCGTAGTTATGGTCCCCGATGTCTCCCTTTAGTGCCTTCGCTAGACAGAGTGTGAATAGCACTGGACTCATCATGGAGGCCAAAATATCAGGGCAGAAGTGCTGATCACTGTTCAGTCGTTTTGAAAACAGTTAGACAGATTAAAGTCTTGCGCAAGTGTAACTAGATGTTATTGCGGAACATTCTTAAATCTGAGAAATAACCACTCCTCAATATATTCCATTCACAGACAAGTTTTGCTTCTTCCCCGTGCTATGTTAAGCAAACACTCTTTCATGAACGCACAATGACTGTTTTGAAGTCCGCAATCTATAAATAGGTCAGTTACCATTGTGAGCGCGTCTAAATACTACGACTGCTTTATGACGTTGTGGGGCGCGTGGCGTCTTTCGACGCGCCCTCGATTTCGTTAAATTAAAAGCGCGCACGTACACTGCTATTAATTCAAGCGCGTACGTAATTCAAATCATTAGAGGTTCCAGCAGCAAAGCTGAACAGATGTTTATGGGCTACTAAGAAAAACCAGAATGCAAAAATGCATTGAGGTTTCGATGATATATGTTCTATTCCAAATAATGCCATGATGTCCCATATCTTTCAGTCACTAGTCAAAATTTCCCAAGAATTCCCAAGATCATCATCTGGGGTTACGAGAGGTCAAAAAGCAAAATTTCCCAAGATAGTCATCAGGGTCACCAAAGGACAAAATGCAAAATATCCCAAGTATTCCCAAGGCCTAACGTTACAGTATAGTCTAGAGGCTATGCTAAATACTTGGCAAGGCCCTAAGTAACATTAGCCTAGGTCTAGCCTAGGCCTAGCTATAAGTATAAACCTAGCCTAGGCCTATGCACAGCTGGTCACAGAAATCTCTCTGTAAATACTACAAACTTAGAAGATGGGTACCAACATTTGACAGGCAATAACTGCTTTGACTAGCCCTAGCCTAGGTCATAGCTATTACAGTAACCTAGGCCTACCTCTAATAAGTAATATCAGCCCATACATACTGTACTACAATTAGGCTAGCCTGTACTGTGGCAGTTAGGCTAGGACTTAGTCACAGGACTAGGACTTTGTCTAGGCCTAGCCCATAAACCTGGAACTCTGCATTAGATTTATGTACTGAGTCTAACGTTATTGTGTGTGTAGGCTAATGTTTGTTGTTGGTTCTGTAACAACACTTAGGCCTAGGCTAGGCCCTAACTGTTAGGCCTAGGCCTACGTTAAAACTTGATCTGCGTGGTAAATTTTCCACTAAAGTTACTCATACTACTCTGCTACTCTGAAGAGGAGCCATATTACAACATACTGTGATATTCCTGCTGTAATTTTTATTATTCCATTTCTTGGTGCTATTTTTCCAATTCAGTTACAGTCAAATCTAACATTAACGTTGGGCTACTCAGCCAGCTCAACAGACCTTGGCAGGAGTCTGTCACTGCACTCAGAAACTAGCTTTTAACACAGTTTTTGATTGGTTGAAAGTGGATCTGTTTACAACTGATCAACCAATGATATGGTAGCTTATGGAATGTCATGGATCTGCTGCAAACTATCTACTGATTGGTTTAACATCAACTTGTTGACAAAAATTTAACCAATAACATAACAGCATAGATTACTGGGCTCAAATAAATACACTACAGTACTGTACAGAAAAGTGAAATACTGTAGTCTATTCTCAGTCTTTTGATATGTTGGCTAAAGAATAATAAAGTTCGTGAAAGGACCTATTTACTCATTCAAAATTTGGATTATCAAGGAAAAATCCGTATTCCCATATTTACAATGATTTTCCGTACTGAATATGGAAAGTCCGTGCTGGTTGGGAGCTCTGTCTCAGGGTTTGACCCCCCTGGTGACCCCAGATGACTTTTGACCACCACCAAAAATGACAGAGTTCTTCCTCTTACTATAAGGCATCTAAATACAAGGTATGAAATTTATCCAAGCTTCCTACCTCGAGATATCGTGTTAACAAGGTTTTCAGAGTTTGACCCCCGGTGACCCCAGATGACCTTTGACCTCCAACAAAAATGATAGGGTTCTTCCTCTCACCATAACGCATCTACATAATAAGTATGAAATTCATCCAAGCTTCCTACCTCAAGATATTGTGTTAACAATGTTTTCAGGGTTTGACCCCCGGTGACCCCAGGTGACCTTCGACCTCCACCAAAACATTAGGGTTCTTCCTCTCCATATGGGGGATCCATGTACCACGTTTGAGAACTGTCAGAGCTTCCCTTCTTGAGATATCGTGTTAAAAAAGTTTTCAGAGTTTGACTCCCGGTGACCCCAGATGACCTTTGACCTCCACCAAAAGTGAAAGGGTTCTTCCTCTTACCATAACGCATCTACATACAAAGTATGAAATTCACCGAAGCTTCCTACCTCAAGATACTGTGTTAACAATGTTTTCAGGGTTTGACCCCAGGTGACCCCAGGTGACCCCAGGTGACCTTTGACCTCCACCAAAAACAATAGGGTTCTTTCTCTCAGTATGGGGCATCCATGTACCAAGTTTGAGAACTGTCAGAGCTTTCTTTCTTGAGATATCGTGTTAAAGAAGTTTTTAGGGTTTGACCCCCGGTGACCCCAGATGACCTTTGACCTCCACCAAAAATGATAGGGTTTTTCCTCTTACCGTAACGCATCTACATACAAAGTATGAAACTCATCCAAGCTTCCTACCTCAAGATATTGTGTTAACAATGTTTTCAGGGTTTGACCCCAGGTGTCCCCAGGTGACCTTTGACCTCCACCATAAACAATAGGGTGCTTCCTCTCAATATGGGGCATCCATGTACTACATTTGAGAACTGTCAAAGCTTTCTTTCTTGAGATATCATGTTAACATGGTTTTCAGAGTTTGACCCCCGGTGACCCCAGGTGACCTTTGACCTCCACCAAAAGTGAAAGGATTCTTCCTCTTAATATGGGGCATCTATGTACCAAGTTTGAGAACTGTAAGAACTTCCCTTCTTCAGATATCGTGTTAACAAAGTTTTCAGGGTTTGACCCCCGGTGACCCCAGATGACCTTTGACCTCCACCAAAAATAATAGGGTTCTTTCTCTTACCATAACGCATCTACATACTAAGTATGAAATTCATCCAAGCTTCCTACCTCAAGATATTGTGTTAACAATGTTTTCAGGTTTTGACCCCTGGTGACCCCAGGTGACCTTTGACCTCCACCAAAAACAATAAGGTTCTTTCTCTCAATATGGGGCATCCATGTACTAAGTTTGAGAACTGTCAGAGGTTCCTTTCTTGAGATATCGTGTTAAAGAAGTTTTTAGGGTTTGACCCCCGGTGACCCCAGATGACCTTTGACCTCCCAAAAAAATGATAGGGTTCTTCCTCTTACCGTAACGCATCTACATACAAAGTATGAAATTCATCCAAGCTTCCTATCTCGAGATATTGCGTTAACAAGGTTTTCAGGTTTTGACCCCCGGTGACCCCAGGTGACCTTTGACCCCCACCAAAAACAATAGGGTTCTTTCTCTTAATATGGGGCATCTATGTACCAAGTTTGAAAACTGTCAGAGTTTCCCTTCTTGAGATATTGTGTTAACGAGCAAAGTGTCACAAACACACACACACATACACACATACACACACATATACACACATACACACACACGCACACACACATACATACACACGCCATCATGACCGCATAGGTTTCTCTTTTCATCGAAACCAATAAGAAGAGAAATTTGGTGAGTTATAGGCCTATATCAGAATTATTTCAGGAACGAGTTTGGGGAAATGTATACAGTCACAGTTTACATTGGGAAAATCAATTTGCGTAAATTCTACGCTACAAGGTCTTAGATTGAAGAACTTTTACCTAATTTCTATTCCTCACGTTAGTTATGTTTTTACCGTTAATGTATATGAGTAACGGATCTAGCCTAGGGTGTAATCATTCGAGGCGTATGACATAATTTTTGTAACAGGCTCATAGTTTGGGATATACTTATTCTTACAATTAGCATAGGCCTATTAATATAGTGTTAATTTCAGAAGTTATATTCGTTAAGTTTAGTTAAGTGAATCGCAACAAATCTCAGAATCAATACTTTATTATTTGCTATCATATTACTTGTTGACAAGACAAAGGTTCGTTATTGCCTAATTTTCGATTGTTTTCAGACTATAGGCTAAAGGGCCTAGCAGAGACAGGACACTTTGATCTAGCAGTATTTTGGCTCAGATTGGCACAAGGTAATTTCATATTCTTAATTGAATGTAATTATCAATTTCATCCTAATTTTCAACATGATCAAATGATTCGATGGATATATTTTACATATGAACTGAACTTTCAGATATGTTAATTTGATCTACGTTTTGGTGTTATTTGCTAGCGCACGCATGATCTTCTTAATTCATTACTGAAATTCATACTAAAGTTTAGTTAATCTATTTAGTAGCAATGTTTATTCGAATAGGATATGGTATTTATTGTTTCAGTTTTTACGTTGGTGATCGAAAGTTGGTGGACGTTGGGGACTGAATAATAAACTATATATAAAGACACCATCAGTGAGAATTAGTCATCATTCTAAGCGAGCATGCTGCTAAAGTAAAATCTTGTGACGCCGCATTCCTGAGAGTGGAACGTCACCAAGATACAGAAACTGACTTCATTTCTAAGAGAAGAACTGTTGTCCTTCAAAAGAACGAACAAGTGTTCCTGAAAGTAAAGAGATTAGACTTGCTAGAGTCATCTTAAACATTATTGTATGAGAGAAGCAAAGAATAAACAGTTTAACAGAGATCACAGTCATAAAGAATGGATATCTCAAACGAAACTCATGTGAATACAGAAACAGAATCTCTTGAAAAGAGACAGAGCAAAATGACAGAAAAAGGACTTGAACTTTCTATTGATAACTCTGTAAAGAATATGGTAACTGTAAGTCGTATCTTAACACAATGTGTAGAAAATTTAGAGAATGATTTTGAAAGCATGCAACCGCTAATAGTGGCAATAGAATAGGCTACTGTAAGTAATAGGAGTTTTAATGAATGCTGGAACAAACTGTTTAGCTTGTACAAACTAGATACTGAAGGCTTGTTCGTCGAATCATTTGATAAAAGCAGGAATGAATATTATGCACTAAATTTGCGAGCTGCCGAAGTTATTGATAAGGCGCATAAAAGGTTGAATGAACTTCAATTAGAGACAATGACCGCGATAACTGGAGGCTCAAAGGTATCTCGGATATCTGCATCAGCAGTTCAATCTGCAAAGGCCAAAGCAGTAGCCCAATCCGTGGCAGCAAAGGAGCGTTTGCATTTCATTGAAGAGATTGCCAAGAAGAAAGCAGAATTAGAGATTTTGAAGGCACGTCAGGAAGCAGCTGAAGCCGCCGCTGTAGTAGAAGCTTTATCTGAAACGAATGGCAGTCTGCGCTCTGGCTGCAACAAATTTATTCCACAGACATCACCGAATGATACCGCAAATGACCATGCACAACGCTTCAGAGAAAAACAACATGCAGCAGAGAAGGAATCTTCAAACCCACAAATCGGAGATAAGCTTGCTTCGAATCTGCAAGTTAAAGAAGAAATACAAGAAAAGAGTGGAATTAATTCCCCAACATTGCCAGAAACAATTCCTAACACAGTTCAATCCCTCGCAGAAGCTATGTCATCAGCAATAAGTCTTAATAAGATCCCTGCTCCTGAACCTGGAATTTTCAGAGGTGATCCACTAAGCTATCCAGATTGGAGAATATCTGTTCGAACTCTTCTGGAAGAGAAATGCATACCAAAGCCAGACCGGATCCATTATCTTAAGAACTATTTAGGTGATCCTGCGAAGCAAGCAGTTAGTGGTTTCTTCTTGCTGAAAGACGAACTGGCTTATCAGAAGGAAAGTAGATATGGCAACCCCTACAAGGTAGCCGAAGCCTTTAGAACGAAGCTGCATGCATGGCCCAGAATAGACTCAAGGAACAACGAAGAACTGCAGAGATTTTTAGACTTCCTGAACCAATGTAGTGTCGCGATGGACGAGTTTCCAACACTGGACATCTTAAACGACACTAGAGAAATCAACAGGCTTCTAGAAAGTTGCCTAGCTTGTTAACCAATAGATGGAGAAGAACATCTGTTAATACTATGAAGGTCAAGGGAAGCTATCCCGGATTAAAGGAATTTGCAGAATTCATGGTAAAAGAAACCGAGAGAGTTTGTGACCCTGCGATGAACCCTGATAAGGACAAGAAACCAAACAAAGAAAACTCAAAGGAATCACGAAGATCTTACAGCACAACAGCTAAGAAACCACGATGCATATATTGTAATAAAGAGAATCATTACATTGATGAATGCAAAAAGTTTGGAGCAATACCGGTCAAAGAGCGTCAAGAATAAGTTAAGAAGAATGGTTTGTGTTTTGGATGTCTACGAAAGGGGCACATGTCAAGCTCGTGTATGGTGAGAGCTGAATGCAGAATTTGTAGGAAAAAACATCCGACAAGCTTGCACGAAGATCGACAGAAGTCATCTCCCAGCAATGACAACGATAACAACGATAGTCCTACAGAAGATACTCAACCAGGAAATAAAGATAATGACACAAATGATGAAAGCTCACAGAGAATAAGTGTATGTTAATATTTTAAATCATCTAACAGCAACATGACGATGATATTCCCCGTATGGCTATCTAGCATGGAAACACCGAACTTGGAGGAATTAGTATACGCATTAATAGACACTCAGTCAGATACAATCTTCATACATGAAGATGTAGCAAGGAGACTCCATGCTAAAGCAGCTAGGAAAACTTTAAACCTAACCACTTTGTCCTCACAGTCGGAAGCTATAGACTGCAACGCCTACGATGGTTTGAGAGTGAGAGGTTTCCAATCCAACAAACTGGTTGATTTGCCAACTGTGCATGCCATGCAAGAGATTCCTTTGGACAAGAGTCACATTCCTACCAGAGAGGTTGCAGAATCGTACCCTCATTTAGAGAGAATTGCTGATCAAATTCCTCCTCCGCAAGATTGTGATGTTGGCCTGCTTATTGGTTACGACTGTCCTGAAGCATTCCGTTTAATCCAACAGGTTACAGGTCTGATAACGAGCCATTCGCTCAACAGTCGACTTTAGGATGGAGCATATTTGGCATAAGTAAGAAGGACCGAGAAAGATCCAAGGGATACAACTACAGAATACTGACAACAGGTACGCCGATAATGTTGAGGTCGGCTGACATTAGTCAACCAAACATTGTTCGTCATTTGATGAAATCCAAGAAAAAACCAGTGAGGACAAGAGAAGAAGAGGAGATACGTCCAAGGACTATCATAGACATTCTGGAACAAGACTTCAAAGACACTGCAAGTGAAGACCAGAAAATATATTCACAGGATGACAAAAGATTCATTAAAATAATGGAAGATTGTATCCGAAAGTTGCCTAATGGACATTATCAAATGCCACTGCCTCTCCGTGATCCAGAGATGAAGATACCAAATAACAAGCCTTTGGCGATGAAAAGACTTGAAGGTCTTCTCAGACGATTTGCCAAACAACCAGACTTTAGAGGGCACTACTTCGCATTTATGGAAGAAATTCTGGATCATTGTGCTGAAAAAGTTTCGGACACGTCTTCAGCAATAAGCGGGAGAGTAAACTACAGTATGTACCTCACACTGGGGTTTACCATCCAAAGAAGAAGGATAAATTGCGTGTTGTCTATGACTGTTCAGCAATATACCGTGATACATCGCTTAATAAGTGTTTGCTACCTGGGCCAAACCAAACAAACAATCTGCTTGGTGTGTTGTGCCGATTTAGACAGGAGAGTGTGGGCATCATGGGAGACATTCAAGGGATGTTCCACCAATTCTTCGTGGATGAAAAGGACAGAGATGTTCTAAGATTTATGTGGTTCAAGGACAACAAGCCCGAGGCAGAGATAATAGAGTATCGGATGAAGGTTCATCTGTTTGGAGCCACAAGTTCTCCAGGATGTGCCAACTTAGGCTTACATCAGACAGCTGACGATGATGAGAAGAAATGGGGAAAGGAAGCTGCCGACTTCATACGAAAGGACTTCTATGTTGATGACGGAATAAAATCTGTTGAAAGCTCAAAAGAAGCCATCGCACTGATCAACAATAGCACTGGAATGTGCGCAGATGCATGATTGAGACTTCACAAATGGTCATCCAACTGCAGAGAGGTGATAGACCAAATTCCTGAGTCAGAACGAGGAAAGTCTCTTTTAGAATTGGATATTCATTCTGATTCCCTCCCAATGGAAAGAGTACTTGGAGTTCAATGGTTCGCTGAGTCCGACACATTTCAGTTTCACATAGAAATGAAAGATCATCCAGTCACCAGACAAGGCGTGCTGTCAACGATTGCATCCATTTACGATCCACTTGGATTTCTTGCTCCTTTCGAACTTAAGGGCAAGTCAATTCTTCAACAAATGTGCAAAGAAAATGCCGACTGGGACCAGCCTTTATCGGAGGACCTGAGACCACAGTGGGAAAGGTGGAGAGCTGAGTTACCAAAGCGTATGAAGCTGAAGGTTGATCGATGCTTGAAACCAGAGAATTTTGGTGAAGTGAAGCAAATTGAATTACACCACTTTGCCGACGCCAGCACTGCAGGTTATGGAGCATGCACCTATGTAAGGATGATCTCATCCTCAGAAGTACACTCTACCTTGCTTATGGGAAAGTCAAGAGTGGCACCATCAAAGACAGTAACAATCCTCCAAACTTGAACTACAGGCAGCTGTGATGTCTTCAAAAGTTGCCAGAGTATTGGCTTCCGAGCTCAGCTATGAGAACATCAGTCATCACTACTGGACTGATTCTAAGGTTGCTCTAGGGTACATCAACAACGACTCAAAGAGATTTCATGTATACGTTGCAAACAGAGTACAACAAATCAGAGAAACTACCAACCCAAAGGATTGGAAGTATGTTCCAACTGATGAGAACCCTGCAGACCACGCATCAAGAGGTTTATATGCTGATGAATTGATGGCATCAAATTGGTTCTCAGGACCTCAATTTCTGAAGGAGAGGGATCTAAAACCCATCATGTGCGATATTCAGATATCGAGTACTGATCCGAATGTGAAGAAAGCTCGGGCATTTGTGACGCAAGGCAGCGCCCAGCATTCCTTATTAGACAGACTACAGAAGTTTTCAAGTTGGTCAAGAGTCATTATAGCACTTACAACGTTACGGAAACATCTCCTGAGGCTGAAAGGAGTTATCAACGTGTCAGATATTGTGGAATTAAGGAAAACAGAATCTATGGTGTTAAAGTGGTTACAACACAAATACCTAGGAGAAGATGTGTATCATATTCAGAACGGCACCTCCGAAGTTCAAGGAAGACTGTGGAGACTTGATCCCTTTGTCGACGATGAAGGCCTACTGAGAGTAGGAGGAAGACTTAAACACTCGACTCTGGATAACAATGTTAAGCACCCTGTGATCTTTCCAAAGAAGTCTCACATTACCAATTTACTGGTTATACATTATCACGAAAGGATGGCTCATCAGGGTAGAGGAATGACAAGCAATGCTATCAGGGCAGAAGGTTACTGGATCATCGGGATGAGTTCCGTCGTTTCTTCATGTATTCACAAATGTGTGACGTGCAGGAAGCTTCGAGGGAAGGTCCAACAACAAAAGATGGGAAACTTACCACAGAGCAGACTAGAGAAAACAGCACCATTTGACTATTGTGCCGCAGACTGCTTCGGTCCTGTAATTGTGAAAGGACGGAAGAAAGAAATGAAGAAATATGGAGCTCTTTTCACATGCATGGCATCTAGAGCCATTCACATTGAACTATTAGACGATATGACCACTGATGCCTTCATAAATTCTCTTCGGAACATTATCGCTCTAAGGGGCAACATACGTCTACTGAGATGTGATTGCGGATCAAATTTTCAAGGCGCAAGAAATCAGTTGAACAAAGCATTGAAAGACATGAAGAACGAAGAAATTAAGAAATTTCTAAATGACCACAAGTGCGAGTTCGAGAAGAACATTCCCACAGCCAGCCACATGAATGGTGTTGTAGAACGGCAAATTCGTACAGCTAAGAATGTTCTAAACACTCTCATGATGCAGCATAAGGCAAGATTAGATACATCATCTCTCAGGACATTGTTTTATGAAGTGACAGCTTTAGTGAACAGTCGACCCCTGACTGTGGAAAATGTGTTTGATCCTAATTCACCTGAGCCGCTGACTCCCAAATCACCTGCTTATGCATAAATCAAGCATCATCGTAGCTCCACCAGGAGATTTCAGTAGAGAAGATGTCTATGCCAGACAAAGGTGGAAACGTGTGCAACAGTTGACAAATGAATTCTGGACCAGGTGGCGAAGGGAATATTTGCAAACCCTGCAAACAAGAGCAAGATCATGGACCAAAGAAAAACTGAACTTGCAGGTAGGAGACATTGTCATGTTGAAAGAGGAAGAAATGGTCCGTGGAAGATGGAGACTTGGAAGAATTTTGGAAACAATTCCGTCTAAAGACAATTTAGTTCGCAAAGTGAAACTACTAATGAGTGATTCTACGTTTTCTGTCTCAGGAAAAAGAATCCAACGATCCTGGAAAGACCTATTCACAAGCTGGTGTTGCTGTTGAGCTGTTGAAATAGCAGATATTTTTTATATTCAAAGCTATTTATGTTAACGTCATATTGGTGGGAGTGTAAATTATCAAAGAAGTGTATTTAAGAACTAAAGTGTAAAATTTAATGAAATTTTAGGTGGGAGTGTAAGCGCGTCTAAATACTACGACTGCTTTATGACGTGGTGGGGCGCGTGGCGTCTTTCGACGCGCCCTCGATTTCGTTAAATTAAAAGCGCGCACGTACACTGCTATTACTTCAAGCGCGTACGTAATTCAAATCATTTGAGGTTCCAGCAGCAAAGCTGAACAGATGTTTATGGGCTACTAAGAAAGATAAGAAGAGAAATTTGGTGAGTTATAGGCCTATATCAGAATTATTTCAGGAACGAGTTTGGGGAAATGTATACAGTCACAGTTTACATTGGGAAAAGTCAATTTGCGTAAATTCTACGCTACAAGGTCTTAGATTGAAGAACTTTTACCTAATTTCTATTCCTCACGTTAGTTATGTTTTTACCGTTAACGTATATGAGTAACGGATCTAGCCTAGGGTGTAATCATTCGAGGCGTATATGACAATACTTTTTTGTAACGGGCTTATAGTTTGGGATATACTTATTCTAACAATTAGCATAGGCCTATTGATATAGTGTTAATTTCAGAAGTTATATTCGTTAAGTTTAGTTAAGTGAATCGCAACAAATCTCAGAATCAATACTTTATTATTTGCTATCATATTACTTGTTGACAAGACAAAGGTTCGTTATTGCCTAATTTTCGATTGTTTTCAGACTATAGGCTAAAGGGCCTAGCAGAGACAGGACACTTTGATCTAGCAGTATTTTGGCTCAGATTGGCACAAGGTACTTTCTTATTCTTAATTGAATGTAATTAAGTATCAATTTCATCCTAATTTTCAACATGATCAAATGATTCGATGGATATATTTTACATATGAACTGAACTTTCAGATATGTTAATTTGATCTACGTTTTGGTGTTATTTGCTAGCGCACGCATGATCTTCTTAATTCATTACTGAAATTCATACTAAAGTTTAGTTAATCTATTTAGTAGCAATGTTTATTCGAATAGGATATGGTATTTATTGTTTCAGTTTTTACGTTGGTGATCGAAAGTTGGTGGACGTTGGGGACTGAATAATAAACTATATATAAAGACACCAACAGTGAGAATTAGTCATCATTCTAAGCGAGCATGCTGCTAAAACCATGGTCTCGTCAAAAACTCTGTTAAAAATGTGTGTCGACTTCTTACAAGCATTTGACGGGAACGCAATTAGCGCGTTCTTTTTTTAAGTGCGCGGTTGTGAGTTTCACGTAATTTAGATAAATGCACAGAGAAAGGTATATTGCGCGTATGAAACGCGCTTTCAAAGCGCACGTGGGTCAACCTTTTCATAGCAACGGCGTTGTTCGTAATACTTTTTTTCGTACGCAGATCGTCGAATAGAACGGCGCACTTGTCAATTCTACATTTCCTCCCCGATGTTTGCCCCTCCATGAGGAGTCAATTTCCGTAAAAGTGTCTAGGTATAGGAGTGTGGAATCTATGCCTTTAGTATCTTTGGTACTATCTAAGCGTAGCGCCACGATCATCTGGCGTGTAGCGCGCGGAAAAAATTAGATTAAAATATCTCCGAGATTGCCTTAAATGACACTTCCAGGACTTGTCAGTAACCATTTCGATGTATAATTCTGCTTAAAAACATAAGAAGTGTAAGTAAACCCCTAAGAATATAATTTTAGCTACTATTTTCCTTTGTAAGAATTTTTAATTAAGGTGGTAAAAATTTCCGACAGAGACTAGAAATTTCCTACAGAGGCCTTCGGAGGCTTTGTGGGGGGGGGGGGGAGACCGCCCCTTGCGCACTGATCTATGTGTAGGATCAACATACATAAACAGGTCAGTGTGACGTGTTTGAGGCGTCTGCACGGGTACTAGTTTCCCTTCATGCGCCCTTTTGTTGTTGTGCAAAAAGAACGCCTTCAGTGCGCTATACAGAAAATATGTGCACATAATACGATGTGCATGCTTGCTCGTGTTAGCATGCACATCACTGGAATGAATAGTCAGTACCAAAAATATTACAAGCATAGATTCCAAATTCAGAATGGCGTGTTGACTCCCCATGGACCCCAAAACATGGGGCGGAAGTGCTGATCACTGTTCAGCAGTTTTAAAAAGCACAGACTACAGGGAAATGAATGTCTTACAAAAGTATTAATACTATTTCGGAAATTGTAATGTAAGAAGTATCATTCCTCAACACTAAATTCTACTTACAAGAAGTTTAATTCTTCCTGACAGCATTGCAAATAAGTACACTTGAACATAAAGGCACAATGACTGGTTTAAAGTTCATAAACTTATTCGCCCACATTTATTAGTCAGTTTCTATATCTTTAAGTAACGCACTTTTATTTGCGCGTTTAATTTCTTATGCCCTCACAACGGGAAATCAACTAGTGCGTTTGCTTCCCAAAGGCGCAGAAGTGTGCGTCAAGTATTTCGGATAATACACAGAGAAAAAATGTATTCCGCGCGTATAGAACGCTTTGTAAAAAGACACGCACGCTAACCTCTTTTAACAATGAAATTTCTGTAACGTACGTGTTCTTATTTCCCTACACAGATCGCCGAAAAGAACGGCGCGCATTTCAATTTCACACTTCGATATTTGCGTCTCCACGAGGAGACACAAATATCGAGGAGTCACTGAGCGTAACAGTGTAGGTATAGACCTTATGCATATGATGTCACAATGGGAGAAAGTGCTCCCTCTTTAAGAGAAAGATGGAGGAAAAACGCGTATCATTGCAAGTTACAACAATAAATGCAGACAGCTGATTCGTCAACCAATCGTATACGCGCGTAAGTCTACTACACGTGAGGCGAAATCCACGCCGATCGTGCATGTGTGCTTCATTGCTTGCACCCAAAATGACGTCAGTGTGATGTCAATGCATAAGGTCTATAGTAGTTTCCTTCTGGAATTATACTAAAAATATCAAAAAAACCGTGAATTTTCCCAAAAATTGAATTTGAGCTCTGACCTTTTCTGCCGAAAGTCAATTAGACACAAGTTTATACTCTTGGGTACCTACCCAACAAATTTCAAAAGAATCGGTCGGGCCCACAAGGAGCTGGACTTCATGGAACACTTTTTCGCTTAAAATGTTAATATCACGTGACTTTTGACCTTGGTTGCCATGGCAACCATATAATTTTGTAGTGCCAGACACTCTTATTATATGTGTGAAGTTTCATGTTAATAGGATGTTTTTTCTTGGAGATATTGTAAAAAGAGTGATTTTCACATAATTTGACCTCTGACCTTTACTTCCGGGAGTCAATGTAGAACTGGGGTTCCACCTAGGGCACCTTCCCACCAAATTTGAAGAAAATCGGCTTTACCGTTTTGGAGATATTAAGAAAACAAAACTGGACACACACACACACACACACGCACCCACACACTACCACAACTGCATCTATAGGTTTCTCTTTTCTTTGAACCTATAAACTTTCAATATTGTATGTTGCTGGCTTTCATCTGGCAAAATAATGTTATAATAGGGGTCAAAAGTGAACTGCTAACCTGGTTTTCGGACTGCCCTTTCTCTGAATGTGCATGGGAGCTTTGTGATTTGGCCTCTCCAAGTTTCAACCTTTCAACCTCTTCTTTTGCTTTCACAACTTCTTCTTTTGTTGCTTGTAATGCTTTTTGAAGCTCATTCTGGATGTCTTTACCTTCTGAGATGTCTGTTTGTGCCTGCTGTAGGGTCCCTTTTGTATCAAAAAGCTCTTTCTGCAGAGCTTTCACCTGACTTGAAGACTCTGCTTTGACCCTTATCAATTCACTTTTCAACCTGCTGACGTCTTTTTGTGCTTTCATAAACTCTTCCTCTGTTGCTTGTAACACCCTCTGAAGTTCATTTTGCCTATTGTTACTCTCTGATACATCCATTTCAGCATGCTGCAGAGCTCCTTTTGCATCAGAAAGCTCTTTTTGGAGAGCTTCCACTTGAGAAAGGGACTCTGTATGGGCTTGTTGGGCTCCTCGTAAGGCCTCATCTGCAGCTATAAGCTGCTCCTGCATGGCATCCTCATCTCCCCTGGGGATGGCATGTAGTATACTTCTAAACTCTGACAACATCATGGTCCTGGTGGTATTAAAACCAGCTGCTAACAACTTGATCACAGAATTAGACTCAGCAACCGTCTGCTTTAGCTAGGTATTGAGATAAAAAGAAATACATGGTTATGTCAGGCACGTAGCTACAGGGGGGCTGGGGGGCCTAACCCCCCTGATGTATGCCAGGCCCCCCAAAAATTGTGCATGTCCTAATAAAATATGTAAGAATTAAGGATGGCAATCGATGCCATGACCCCCCATTTGATACCTAGGCCCCCCTAAAAATTTCATCCTAGCTACGCCCTTGGATTTAATAGGTTTATTACATCCTTTGAAAGCAAAAACCCCTACTGCAATTAACAAAACATGAGAATGAATCTTAGATTCCTGAATCTTGTGCCAATTTAAACATGCTACAAGTATTGTCATATTTTTAAAAGTGGTCGACTTAATAATCTCACTGTTCTGAGAATTCCTTCCAGTCTGCAGAACAAGCAAACATATTATTTCTTTCTTCAGGCACTGAAACATTCTACACATTGTGTTACCTACCCTTAACCCTTAACCGAACCAAACCAAAACCACTAGCTTTTTCAACGAGTAAATCAAGTAGATAGAAGCAAAACTGTACAGTAATGTTGCAAAATAACAAGAAATTTGAGTGTATTGTGTGTGTCCCAATATTCAATTGACAAAAAGTGTGCAAATGATTTACACAATGCAACTGAAAGTTATGCATTGTGTAAAAGAAAATAATGGAAAATTGGAAAAGGGGACTTAGAAACTTTCTTCAATGTCAGAGTCTGCACACAGGCAGCACAAATAATGGTTTCACTATATCTGCTGAACAAACCAGGACATTGGAATATACAGTGTTTGAAATAAGGAAACAAGAGCATCAATGATGCTGTAGCTCAACTACAATCTCCCTCACACACAGTAAATAGTGTTATAAATGTAGTTTTATCAGGGACCCATACCAAGGAGTCATGGACAGCCATGATCTTGCACCTTCAGTGCCATAGATGTAAATGGTCACAGCAGTGGCATATCAGAGTTTCCCAGCATGTGACAAGTTTTTGAGTTGCAACTGGTGTTTCTTGGGTCACAAATTGCAATGCCAACCTGACTATTTTGTCCTAGAAGTTTTCAGCATTGCAAAATGAAAAGTTTACATTTTGGCAACCGTGAACCGCTTCAGGTTGCTGGCTCCCTGTCAGGGAGCTTGACCCCCTGCCAGGCAAATCCTGGTGCCACCCATTCAAAGCTGAGTACTAGAGAATGCAGCATACAGTTCTTAATGCATCAACTCATGGTATTGGTATGCTACGTCAGCTAGGTTTACTTTAGGCAAGTTTTTCATCTAGATTTCTCAGTCTGCAAGCCCTGCCTGGGAGTCAAATATACTGTAGTGACTCCACTTTTCTTGGAGTCAAAACTTCTGGGGAATTTTCAATGCTGTTGAAAAAATGTACAAAAATCCCTGCATTTGTATTGTTACACACACTTTAATGAAGTACATATTTCAACAAAAAATAACTACTAGTACTTTTAGTCTGTTTTTTTTTTTCTGGACACCACTTTGGATTTAAGGTGAATGCTATGATTTGGAATCCCTTCACTTGGCCTTTGAAAAGTGTGTTGTGTAGGCCTTTAAAAGGTTTGCATGCAAGACATTATTATATGATATCATTGTAAGGGTCCTGACACCATTTAGAGCACTGCAACAACTCTAACGCAGTGTGTACCAGACTCCAGAAGAATAGCACTGCAGTCAACTGTCTCATATACTAAGCTATGATTTTGAAAAGGAAATCAGGCATGAGTGTGGTGTCCAGGAGCCAAAATAAGGGTCCTGGCTTGGCCCACTGCATTTTAACATAGCAATTATTCTGTGTATCTTTATGAATGTTCAGTATAAGTTGACTACGACATAACCAGGACTTGTATGTTCGTACTAAAATATTGTGACTTTAACAATTATTTTTATAATCCAGCCATTGGAGTTGAAGCAGTTTTAAGAGTAACCATGTCCATGGATTTCCTTTGTATGCTGACCAAAAACAGAGAGCTGTATGTGTGTCAATTGAGAGGATTAGGGCTATTCCTGACTGAGCGGAAATCACTCATTAAAAAGGCAGCAGTCAGCAACTAGGTATAAGTATGAAACTTCCGGGCAGCTCACAAGTAACATATTCCTACCTATAATGGTACTTTCTTGTAATGCTGAAAGCAATACTACTTGTAGGAAATATGAAACACATTGCTCACAGCTAAGATGGAGTTGCCTTGGTGGGTAACATGTACTACCTTGCATTCGATAAATTCCCTCATCAAATCCTGGTGGACTTCCAGCTGGTGACTACAATTTGCTTCTTTGATATGACTGTTCACAGTAATGGGCTTCAAATCAGTGATTTAAAATTAGGTTTGTACTAGTCTGATTCAGGAAGTCACCCACTTCAAGTCTTTGGTTAGTTCAGCTGTAGAACAGTGGTGGAGAGCAAGGATCCCAGCTCCACCCAACCCAGTCTTTTTAAACCAGAAAGCCAAAAGGCTTGATGATTCCTTGTCGTATGGATATATTGTAACAAACATGAATCACATAACAAGCATTATGAGTTAGTTAGGTAAGATTTAAAGACACACCAACACGAATGTGTTATATAGTGTCAACTAGATAAAAAGGTAAAGTTTAAATACGGTTTCAAATACGGTTCAAGTTCAAGTTTGGTTTCAAATACAGCTCATATACGGTGCAAGTCCTTCCCTTAAGTCGCCTCTTACGGCAGGCGGGAAATACTGTGGGCATATTCTACAACCCCCAGCCCACAGGAGGCAAAAAGAATTATGAGATCCCTCACAGTTATCCTACTTGAGATATCATGTTCATAAGGTTTTGACCTCTTGAAATCTTGTGACCCAAAATGAACTTTCACCTCCACTTAATAAAACAGTTGGGATCCCCTACCCTATGGCCATCTACATGCTAAATATGAACAATATATGAACAATCCACAGGCCAAGTATGTAATCCCTCACAGTTATCCTCCTTAAAATATCATGTTTACAAGGTTTTGACCTTTTGTGACCCCAAATGACCTTTGTTTGACCTCTACGAAAAATGATAGGCATCATGTACACAATATTAGCAATCCATATCCTAAGTATGAGATTCATCACAGTTATCTTTCTTGAGATACTGTGTTTACAATATTTTAACCTTTTGAACGTTTGTGATCCCAAATGACCTTTGACCTCCACCAAAGCCAATAGCAAGTATCTCCTCAACTTGAACAATCCACATGTCAAGTGTGAGATCCCTTACAGTGACTCTTCCTTGATGAAACCCAGTTGTTTCCTGACCCTTTGTAAAATTTAAACTAAAATAATGATTCTGTGAATTACATTTTAAACCAGAAAGCCAAAAGGCTTTGTGATTCCTTGCCGAAAGGGGGGTGCTTTGTTACACTGAGGTTCATCCATCAAATTTATACTTCTCTACTTCATCATTTTTTATGATGTGGTTACAATTTCACCCCTGCTCACATCAGTTCATGCCACATGACCTTTGAACCAAAACTTAAATAACCAAACCAGAAAGCCAAAAGGCTTCGTGATTCCTTGCCGAAAGGGGGGTGCTTTGTTACACTGAGGTTCATCCATCAAATTTATACTTCTCTACTTCATCATTTTTTATGATGTGGTCACAATTTCACCCCTGCTCACATCAGCTCATGCCACATGACCTTTGAACCAAAACTTGAATAACCAAAAAAATAAAAAAAAAAAAAAAACCAAAAAAAGGTTTTCGGACTTCTACCTCTGGTGACCTTGAATGACCTTTGACCTCTGCCAAAAACAATAGGGTTCTCCCCCTTGACATGACAAATCTACATACCAACTATGAAAACCGTCTGTCATTCCTATCTCAAGATATCACGATTACAAGGTTTTTTGGACTTCCACCTCTGGTGACCTTGAATGACCTTTGACCTCTGCCAAAAACAATAGGGTTCTCCCCCTTGACATGACAAATTTACATACCAACTACGAAAAGTGTCGGCCATTCCTACCTCGAGATACCAAGATTACAAGGTTTTTGGACTTTGACCTCTGGTGACCTCGAATTACCTTTGACCTCTGCCAAAAACAATAGGGTTCTTCCTCTCAACATGACAAATCTACATACCAACTATGAAAAGTATCGGTCATTCCTATCTCGAGATATCGCGATTACAAGGTTTCTGGACTTTGACCTCTGGTGACCTCGAATGACCTTTGACCTCTGCCAAAAACAATAGGGTTCTTCCTCTAAACATGACATGTCTATATACCAACTATGAAAAGTATCGGTCATTCCTATCTCGAGATATTGCGATTACAAGGTTTCTGGACTTTGACCTCTGGTGACCTCGAATGACCTTTGACCTCTGCCAAAAACAATAGGATTCTTTCTCTAAACATGACATGTCTATATACCAACTATGAAAAGTATCGGTCATTCCTATCTCGAGATATTGCGATTACAAGGTTTTTGGACTTTGACCTCTGGTGACCTTGAATGACCTTTGACCTCTGCCAAAAACAATAGGATTCTTCCTCTAAACATGACATGTCTATATACCAACTATGAAAAGTATCGGTCATTCCTATCTTGAGGTATCGCGATTACAAGGTTTCTGGACTTTGACCTCTGGTGACCTCGAATGACCTTTGACCTCTGCCAAAAACAATAGGGTTCTTCCTCTAAACATGACATGTCTATATACCAACTATGAAAAGTATCGGTCATTCCTATCTCGAGATATTGCGATTACAAGGTTTTTGGACTTTGACCTCTGGTGACCTTGAATGACCTTTAACCTCTGCCAAAAACAATAGGGTTCTTTCTCTCAACATGACATGTCTACATCCCAACTATGAAAAGTATTGGTCATTCCTATCTTGAGATATCGCGATTACAAGGTTTTTGGACTTTGACCTCTCGTGAACTCGAATGACCTTTGACCTCTGCCAAAAACAATAGGGTTCTTCCTCTCGACATGACAAATCAACATACCAGCTATGAAAAGTATCGGTCATCCTACCTCGAGATATTGCGATTACAAGGTTTTTGGACTTTGACCTCTGGTGACCTCGAATGACCTTTGACCTATGCCAAAAACAATAGGGTTCTTCCTCTTGACATGACATGTCTACATACCAACTATGAAAAGAATCGGTCATTCCTATCTCGAGATATCGCGATTGCAAGGTTTTTGGACGTCGACCTCTGGTGACCTCGAATGACCTTTGACCTCTGCCAAAAACAATAGGGTTCTTCCTCTCAACATGACAAACCTTCATATCAAATATGAAAAGTATCGGTCATTCCTACCTCGAGATATTGCGATAACAAGGTTTTTGGACTTTGACCTCTGGTGACCTCAAATGACCTTTGACCTCTGCCAAAAACAATCGGGTTCTTTCTCTCAACATAACAAACCTACATACCAAATATGAAAAGTATCGGTCATTCCTATCTTGAGATATCGCGATTACAATGAGTGTCACAAACACACATACACACACACATACACACACACCCTCACACACATACACACACAACATCACCATCGCATAGATTCCTTGCCTGCCTACGGCAAGGAATCAAAAAATGGAAAAAAAATAGGTTTTTGGACTTCAAACTCTGGTAACCTTGAATGACCTTTGACCTCTGCCAAAAACAATAGGGTTCTCCCCCTGACATGACAAATCTACATACCAACTATGAAAAGTGTTGGTCATTCCTACTTCAAAATATCACGATTACAAGGTTTTTGGACTTTGACCTCAGGTGACCTCGAATGACCTTTGACCTCTGCCAAAAACAATAGGGTTCTTCCTCTCACCACAACGCATCTACATACCAAGCATGAAATCTATCCAAGCTTTCTAACTTGAGATATCATGTAAACAGTTTTCAGATTTTGACCCCCGGTGACCCCAGATGACCTTTGACCTCCACCAAAAACAATAGGGTTCTTCCTCTCACCACAACACATCTACATACCAAGCATGAAATCTATCCCAGCTTTCTAACTTGAGATATCGTGTAAACAAAGTTTTCAGATTTTGACCCCCGGTGACCCCAGATGACCTTTGACCTCCACCAAAAACAATAGGGTTCTTCCTCTCACCACAACGCATCGACATACCAAGCATGAAATCTATCCAAGCTTTCTAACTTGAGATATCGTGTGAACAAGGTTTTCAGATTTTGACCCCCGGTGACCCAGATGACCTTTGACCTCCATCCAAAAACAATAGGGTTCTTCCTCTCACCACAATGCATCGACATACCAAGCATGAAATCTATCCAAGCTTTCTAACTTGAGATATAGTGTAAAGAAGGTTTTCAGGTTTGACCCCGGTGACCCCAGATGACCTTTGACCTCCACCAAAAACAATAGGGTTCTTCCTCTCACCACAATGCATCGACATACCAAGCATGAAATCTTTCCAAGCTTTTTAACTTGAGATATCGTGTGGACAAGGTTTACAGATTTTGACCCCCGGCGACCCCAGATGACCTTTGACCTCCACCAAAAACAATAGGGTTCTTCCTCTCACTACAATGCATCTACATACCAAGCATGAAATCTATCCAAGCTTTCTAACTTGAGATATCGTGTAAAGGTTTTCAGGTTTTGACCCACGGTAACCCCAGATGATCTTTGACCTCCACCAAAAACAATAGGGTTCTTCCTCTCACCACAACACATCTACATACCAAGCATGAAATCTATCCAAGCTTTCTAACTTGAGATATCGTGTAAACAAGGTTTTCATATTTTGACCCCGGTGACCTCAGATGACCTTTGACCTCCACCAAAAACAATAGGGTTCTTCCTCTCACCACAACGCATCTACATACCAAGCATGAAATCTATCCAAGCTTTCTAACTTGAGATATCGTGTAAACAAGGTTTTCAGATTTTGACCCCCGGTGACCCCAGATGACCTTTGACCTCCACCACAAACAACAGGGTTCTTCCTCTTAATACTGGCCATCTATGTACCAAGTTTGAGAACTGACAAAATTTCCCTTCTTGAGATATCATGTAAACAAGCAAAGCCGTCACATACACACACACACACACACAACATTACCATCGCATTGATTCTTTGCCTGCCTTCGGCAAGGAATCAAAAATGCTCCAACCTGTTCCATTTGAGATCTAGTACTGCTTCTCTTTACTAATTTTACTTTATCTGTCAGCTCGGCAAGACGTTGCTTGACATCCCGCAACTCTGATAGTACAGACTGCTCAAAATCTTCCTCGACTTCTCGTTGTGTCAATTCTGATGAATCCATTTCTGAACACTATGGTATCTTTGCTATTTAGTCACATATTTCCTGAAATTATTGAATAAAATTAAAAGAAAGCTGCATCCCAGCATGGTCAATGGGATATTTCTTAATCATGACAATTATAGCAAGACCACTGGAATTTGGTCCCAGCCTCTGATGGGCAGGATTACCAAATTTCACAGAATTGATGTGACATCATGGAATCTCACTAATCGAAGACCTTCATACCGCAGAATTCCTTTAACGTCACAAAAAAGTTTAACTTATTTGTACAGTATGTGAAGAAGTAAAAAGAGCATAGGCCACTGTGTTGTAGCTCTTGGACAAATGGTCATTTGGGGCTAAGGCCTCAGAAATGGTCATGAAAATAATGAGTGTTGTTGTCCCTACAAGAAAATATAGTGTGCTATTAAGAAATGAAGCACTTGGTAACATTTTAATGAAATTTTTTCTGTTTGAGATCTCTTTAAATGTGTTTGCTTGAAACTTGATTTCAGTTTCTATCCCCTGGAAAAGCCCTTTCCAATCTAGGGTGTATCTGTAGGAAAATTTGGGTATGTCCACCCTGATTATGGTTAAGCTTTGCTAACATATAGTGCCAAGGAATTTGATCAATGAGTTGGAAAGCCTACTGGTGGATTCTCTCACCACTTGTAAACAAACTGGACATTGGCATGCTGAAAGTTAGTGTTTGCACCGGGTCCAAAATTCGAACCGGGTACCCGAAGTCGATGGTTGGTCGGGTGCCCGGGTACCCGAAAATATAACTTCTAATAGGGTACAAGTTTGTTGTAAGGTCATAATAAGAAACTTTGCATTGCACGTTGATATAATACTGCACCAACATATCTTACGTATGGGCATGAAAGTGTTCTTAGGCGTGTGCGTGATAAATTTAGCCAGGAAAAAGTAACATGTTAGGTGTTCTGTCACACATGCAATCTATGTTAGTGAAACTTTGGATCCAGGTAGCAATTTCAGAACAGGGTCCTGAAATTGTCGGTCAGGTACCCAGTGCAAACACTACTGAAAGTTCAATACTTAAATCTGACATTAGGGCACTTCTTTATGCCTTAATATGTGTGAATATAGGCAAATGCAATGACCCCAGCATGATCGAGTTAGTATATTGAAAGGAACAAAAAGGAACTTTTGGTGGTTTTTTTTTTTCAACATACCGTAACTTAACTTTTTAAGGCACACCCAGTTTGACTGAAATACCAATTTTAAATGACTCATTAAAGAAATGTTAAAATGTGTTTACATCCAGGGCACACAGCTCAGCATACACACATATGCTCTCAAAATTGTAACAATGTACTGTCAGTTCAAATCATACAATACATGTGATACAAAACATTTCCTTTGAATTTTCTTCTAGGGTGTATTAGTCAGAAGACTCTCAGCCTTCACATGGCTTACACTGCTTTTTCTGAGATCCAAAGACTTAAAGGTCAAAAGCAGTCTCCCCAAACTTATTTTGAAACAATAGCTAAATGTCACAAATTTCTTCTTATTTCTCTTCCAAGTATCTTTCATAATATTTAAGGACATAAATATTGCATATTCAAGGTAAACCAAGCAGTTGCTCCTTGTAAATTTTACAACTGAGTGAGAAAAATACGGTCACATGATTCTCAAGATCCATTCAGGAAATAGCATAGTCTATGTACAATTCTTTATTGGGTTGACTGCATTCTCCCTTCAATTCATACAGTAAAATCACCTGCAAAACATTGACCGGCTCTTTAGAAAACTGGGACCATTACATAGCAAAGATGCGCTTGGCTCAGGCTATGCTATCCTGTACCTGCACTACTTGGACGGACTGCACGCATGTTCTCCATTGACTTCCACACATACTGTAATTTTGGCTCTCAGAAGGGGTTCAGATACCAAATTTTGTATCCTTTCCATTCCCCCAAGAATATCTATGCACTGTTCATTTATTTTGCTTTATTTTTCCTTTTTCTTGTTTTTCATAGGTATCAATAAGGAGGCCAGGGAGGGGAGGGGGGTATCTGTTGCACCCTGTATCTGCCACTGGTTAAAGGGGTACCATGTATGATTGTTGTACTACAGCACTCTGGCACACAATAATAAATAATCAGACAAGTTTCTGTACAAATTCTGCACCCGCACCATGATTTCTAGTGCAAAATTTCAGGGCACTTCCCACACAAAACTAGTAGCATGATAATGCACATCAACTACTGTATTCTGGCCCTGTAACTCCAGTCAAGTTAGGACAGGTATCAAAAGGTTTTTACGTCGCAATTCAACACTCTGAGTAGCAATCATAGGGTGATGACCATGATTTGAAGCTTTTCTAGCTATACGACCTTATTCAAACATATTTTTGGTCCATGCTGGTTGTCTATTATATATTTGTGTGGTAATGTGAACTGTGTTACATTCCCCAAGAGCGTGCGTAGTTGGGCTAAGGCATTTCCGGTTGTCTCTCTGCCTGCCACCTGCCTCCCAGGAAGAGCCTGGCACTCCTCCATTCCTCACATTCCAAGACAGGCCTCTTGGTATAGAAATCATTGCGCAGTCTGGTAAAGTAGTGCATGTTTTGAGACTTGATTTCCTTAGTTTGCTCGCGTACTAGGCAAGTCACAACTTACTCAGGGGTTGGAAATTCAATTTAATCTCTGAATCTGGGTTCTTGCGACAGTAGTTCTAACATTAGAGAGGACCAGTTGACGGAGAGGGTCCCCCGAGGTATTATTAAGCCAGTGATCAGTCTTACTGAGAGCACATGGCCCAGTTCCATTGTTCCCTCACTCCTCTGTAAGACCTGTTAAGAGGAAGTCACGTTATGGGTGTGAGGCGAGACTTGTAGATTTCAACCCCCAGTTTTGGCAGAGAGAAGGCTGGTGAGTTATTAAATTATTGGGAATGACAGTATGCTTCAAGCTGTCGGTGAATTTTATCTAAATAATCAGATTTACTGTGGCTCAGACCACTGACCAAGTGAGGTCTATCGTAGCTATTGCAGTGAGGCCGTAGTGTAATGGTGCGGGGCTGGTTGTGGCCGAGTTATTAGAAAGCCGTATGTGTACTGGTTTAAGCGTTTTCATGATGGCACTTTGTGATGTATTCGTGAATAATGTGTTGCAATTACATGCCAGGCAAGGGAAATTATCTGTTACATGTATTGATATCGGAAATTGAAGTTATTGTATCTCACAAATCCGGGATTCAAGCTCTAGTTGCCGGGGTAGAGGTTCACGTCTTGTAGAAAATACTTAAGAGGGAGGTAATAATGTCGTTCGTATATGTCACTCTAACGTAAGTGATTGGGTTGCGTTGTCTCGTTAGATTGCATACAAGGGCCAGAGACTTATTGGGGATTGTGAGTAAAAGAGATGTACTTTCGTTGGTAAAGTAGCATAGCAGTGTAATGTGTGTTGTACCCTAAGTCATTGTGTGATAATGTTTTGCATCTCATTTTGTGAATTAGGATTTGCACTGAATTGTTTCACTGTTAGTAAATCATTAGACCTGAATCGAGATGACATAGCATAGGCCCACCGTTACGTAAGATTGTATGCGAGGTAGACAGTTGCAGTTATTCGATAACTGGGGGCGCTCTTTGGGTTTGTGCATTGTTCTGGGAAAGTAGTCATGAAGTGTAGAAGAGTAAGGGCACCAGAGCAAATTTGGGGCTTGCAGTGGTGTGGCTGCTTATTAAGTTGTTTTTATTATTATTCTCATGTATGTTTTGTTGCTTCTTCACTCACTGTATGTTTGCCCAGTTAATCTATCATGTATACTCTTGTAAAAATGCTGTTTGTTGGAGTTGACTGATATTAGGTTGAACTAAGGTTGTGGATATGGGGGCACATTCTTGCCGAGGTGAGTCCAGGGGATCAGCCAGTGTTGAGGGTGTGTAGTTCAAGCACTGTTTATCCAAGCTTTTTATTATGTGTTGCCATGTTGTCCCCCTAGGTCCGTCCCTGGCCACAATACCCCAAGGTCCAAGGACAGATGTGGAATGTTCTGGTGATTGATATTGCCTCAAAGTAGTGGTCCGGTGAGTGATGTAATCATTGTAAATAAGAGTTCAGGGTTGGGGTGGGTAGATAATTAAGGGTCATTCTGGAGATGAAGTCGCACTATCCTTTCTCTGCTATGTTTAGTGATGTGTCGGACTCCTGGTTTGAAGTTAAGACTTGTGGCTGTTATTGTAATTGCTGTCGTAATAATATTGACTTTGCTATGTATGTAATCATTATGCTCCCTGTTTCTGTGTGTGACAGCTCTCTGGTTGAGTTCACCTCAGTGATTCCCTGATCTGTCCCCAGTTACTTGGGTGTGTGTGTTCTCACATGAATGTTCACTGATTCTTTGTATTATGCAATCAGCTCTAGGTATAATGGCCATGTGTCATTGATGGGCTGTAAGGTGCTACTGACAATTTGATGGTTCGATTAATTCTCTTTACAGTCACAGGTTGTTAGAATTGTGAAATGATGCTCCGCAGAGTAGATGGGAGGTATACCAGGGCATTACTGGGATAGGGTTATGTGTTATCTTTAGTGACACTGGTGTTTTGGTTACTTTGGGGCCCTCTCATTTGTATTGTATTACAGTGCTGTGATCATTTTTAACAAATCTCTCATTTTGCTCAACCAGCGTCAGATGAGAAGTTCAGAGGAGACCACTGAGTGACTCGGTCTATAAGTGATGCTATGGGCCGGGGGAGTAAGTAAGACATCAAAGGGGAAGCTCTGGGGTGTAATTGGGGAGGAAGTTGTATGTATTCTGGATACTAATGAAGTGCTTGTTTGTTTCTCCTCAGAGGCTGTTTTCTTCTCCTGTTTTCTTCTCGTGTTTTCTTGCTGAGTTTTCCTGTATGTTTTGCCGTATACCTTGCTTAACTGGGACGAAATAAAGTTGGTAGAGCTGGAGAACCGCTTAGTGTCTGTCGTCTTTCAACAGGCGTGTATCCCATCCGAAGGTTGCCCCTTCTAAACTAGGCCACTATACAACATTTGCAAAGAATAAATATTTCAAATCAGTAGTTACTGGTTAAACCTGCTTCCTTCTCTTTCATTCTTTAGCAAGCTATTTTGCTGATTTTTGTTCAAAGTTTGTAAAGATTTGATTAACTGGGAAGGTCTTGGTGTGTTCTTAGTGTCACTGGGAGGTCAGCTGAAGCATGGATGCAAGTCTTCCCATTTTAAGTAAGTCTGCTTCCAAGGGATTTCCTCCTGGTTACCACCATAATGTTACTCCTGAACCAAGCTAGGGTACTAATTTAGAATCAGAGCCTGGAAGTGACGTAGCATTTACTTCAACTTAAAACTCCAGTTTAAAATATCAGTAACAAAGTTGAGCTCCAAAAGAGGTACGATGAAGTAGCGTAACAAGACTTGAGAAAAGAAGGTATGGAAAGAAAGGTGACAGTAACATTCGAACGCGGAACATTTCAAGTATACGAACGTGGTATAGATTATAGTATCACAAGTCCATGCCCTTTAAAAAAGCACTTCTCAACCTTTTTTAACTCGAGGACCACTTTGACTCTCAGAATTTTTCTGAGGCCCACCTTACAAAAAGTTTATTCTTTTGTCTTTATTTTTTTTTTTTATTTTTTATGGCTGATCTCGAGGCCCACCTGAGAGAGCTTCGTGTTCCACCAGTTAAAAAGCGCTGCTTTAAACGATAGCGCTGTGAGCCGAGCTGCCAGCAAATGATTTTTAATATTATAAGTACACACTAACTCTACTGTGTACATACATGTCTATATGTACGGTATGTTGTATCTCTACATATACATACATCCCTACCGGTATAATTAACCCTAACCTTATTTCTATGCGTACCACGTACATATAACCTATATCCGTATGCATACCCTAACCTTATCTCTATGCGTACCATGTATATAACCCGATCCCTATGCGTACCATTTACTTCACTTCTGGGCACTGGACCTAAAGTTTAGAATTACAAGAATATATATTTTAGAGTTTGGAAAATGAATTTCATTCATCCAACTCCCATTTCCCTAGCTTACTCCATTGCTATGATATAAAATGTTGAATTTTATTCACATAATTTGAAATAGTCGATTGCGCAATGATTTATGAAGTCCTTCTTGTACAACTCACATGAACTGCTTTTGTTTCCTTTTGAAATTAAAATGTTTATAGGACCTTGAAACAATTACAGTTCCCTTGCATGGTATGTTGTACGGAGAGGACTTACATAGCCAAGTCACCCTATAACAGTAAGACAATGATTACATTTTGGTACAAGGTGCAGTGACTTTCCAAAAAACAAAGAACAACAAAGACTGTAATTTGAGTAGTACAAGAATGACATCACAAATTATTGTGCAATCCACCATTTTAAATTGAGTGAATAAGCTTCAACATTTTATATCTCAGCTCAGGAAACTCCTGTGAAGATGGGAGTAGGACCATTTGGTTGCATTTTTCAAGCTTTTTGTAACATATATTTTTGAAATTTTAGACTTTAGGTACACTTTAAGGCCCCAAGCCAGGGCCCTATGGGGGCTAATGGCCCCCTCACTGCTTGCAGAGAAGTTCAACTACTGAACACTCGCAGAGCTGAAGAAATGTACATAATATGATTCCCTTCTTCCACTCACTTGTGGCAGATGGCCAGAGGAGAATTATGGCGCACTTTGCTCACATGTGAACACTTTTGACTTTCTTAGGCTATCTAGTTATGCACATACTATATAGCTCTGTTCTGTATACTGTAGTCGTGATACACAATGTTGCTCACCCCTTCAATTTCCTGGATTTCTCCAAATGCACAATTGTAAAGACAATTCTTCAAGCCTATACACACAAGGTATAATATTCAGTTAATAATAACGTAATATGAATCAACAAGGGATACTGTCTAGCCTAAATGTGGCTAAATTATGACCTTGATTACGATTTTCTGCTGCAGTGCTTTTCATGTGCTTAAAAATGGGCACCGTCAAACCGAAGAGGCCAAAATATCGAGACCCTTGTTGCACAAACTGCTAATTTCTGACTACATTTGTGTAGGGAACAAATATTTTTCGTCTGTTATCTACAAGCCATATTTTTCCAGTAGGGGGGTAGTTGTAAAGTAATTAGCAGCGCTTTTTACCCTAGTGCGCAACATTTCGACCCTCTCATGAATCAAAACCACTTAACAGTGATAACCAGAAATTTGCAAGTTAGGTTACAGAAAAGAAATACCTAAGAAGATTGCCAAGACACTTTCGATTATTTTTCCTTTGTCTCTGCAATCTCCAATATGCAGTCACCCCAACTTGAAGTAGTGTAGTAGACTGTCCTGTTTCATGATTGGCACTTGAGAGTCATGTGACAATATTTTTTCTCCTCAAATGTGAAATTTACTAGAAGTAACTGATTGGTTTACCTTGAATATGCAATATTGAAGTCCTAAAATATTATGAAAGATACTTTGCAGAGAAATAAGAAGAAAATTGTGAGATTTAGCTGTTGCTTCAAAATAAGTTTGGGACGACTGCTCTTGCCCTTTAAGTGCGCAACATGCTACAAAGTGTCAAATACACCAAAAGATGACAGAATTGCGTCATTAATATCTTTTGAAACCATCTTCCTGAAGCATCTGAAACACTAAAACATCTCAAGCTTCCTGGAACTTCACCCCCTGCACCTCCACCAGGGCTTTGGCAAAGAGCCTAACTTTAGGCTAGCATTTAGAGTTTCTGGTACTGGTAGTGGTAGGCTAGCCTAGGCCTAGGGCCTTTATATTTTAGCATGGTGGCACCGGAATTCAGTCACCTTCACGAATGCGCGATGCTGTACAATTGGTATGGAGTGAACGAATTCCGGTCCCTGCCGAATTGCGGTCCTTTAGTGTAGTAGTAGTACTTAGGCCTAGTATTTCCTCAAGTTTCCTTGTGCCCAGATCATGGATATATCCACGGAGCAGGGAGTTGCTATTCAAACAGCAACTCCCTGCACGGAGCTCCTTACGTGGGTGTATAATGACAAATATGCGAAGAAGCATCAGAGGTGCTTTTGAAGAAAGTGGGTTTACCTGTCGAGATATTCAATTTCACACTGCACAATGGTAGGTCGCTGTCAACTCACTACAGGTTGCGCAATACTATGGTTGGGGTTTTCCATCTCGACGATAATCTGGGGAAATGGCGCTCTCTCACTACACGACGGCTCTCTAAATATACGGCTCTGACACGGTCTGTAAATGGGGGCTCTGACGTGGACCAGACGCAGGCCCGTAGCCAGCTTTTATCCAGGGGGGGAGGGGGTTCGTCGACTATCTAAGCGGAGCGCCACCATCAGTTGGCGCGGAGCGTACAAGAAAATTTTCGGCTTTTCAAACCTCCAAGATGGCCGGAAACGGCACTTCCCGAGTGTTTTAAGCAAGAAGAAGTTCAGCCCTCATTTCGAAATTCTCCTTGCTTCTTGGAACACTTGGAAAAATATTGGGGGCTGAACGCACCTTCAGCCCCCCCACTTTTCATTTTTCATCGCCGCCACTAGATAGGTGTTCATCATGAACACCTATCTTTCCTTCCAACCTAATGCAAATGGAGGAAAAAAACACATGATCAACAATACTTAAAATAGCTCTTTTATTGTGATCCAGTCACATAAAAACTGGAGTGGGTACTGTGATTATATAGATCATTCACAGAGGCACATATCATGGCAAACTTCAATTGGCTTGAGAGTGTTACTCCCTTCCCCTCCCCCGCAAGATTTCATGTCCTGGTGCCATGGAAGAAACGACCATGGAGAAATGAAGCGGCTATGGAAGACATGCTCTGACACGGACAGAGAAATTGAAAGCATATAGACCGGCAGCCCAGAGTCTTGGGGGTAGATGAACTCGGGTCCAATATATCTATGCTTACGTGTTTGAGTATCATGAAGGTGGATGCAGGTGGGGCGCACCCGGCGTACGTACGCCCCCTTTTTTCGACCAACGTTTGACAACTATTTTTTTTTTTTGTCTCATAGTATGGAAAACATGCTTCCCAGATGCTAGGAAAAAATCTCATCTAAGCGCATCTAGAATTCAAATTGTCTTGGAGAGGACCCTCAAAACCCTTACCGTGGCTTCGCTCGCTCGTCGGTCTTCGGCCGACGTTCTGTGCACCCCCCCACCCCCGTTTCTCAAAATCCTGGATCTGCGCCTGCCACTGCCATCTTGTGCTGACCACTAAAGATTATTGAACAACACGTACCGGACTTTTCCCCGTTGAATAGGGCCCGCCAGACACTGGCACAAAGGCCCTCGGGCTCCAAAATAGGTCTAGTGTCAAGTAATAAGGCTAATCGCCACTTAAAATACCTCTGTTAGTCTAGCGGCGAAGTCTGAAAATTTTCGACCCCCCCCCCGGTACAACTTTGTAAAAGTTGACACCTACCCTTAAAATGTTCCTTAGGATGTCAGCTTTCATTTTCTGTTGGTTGTCACCTTTTAAATTTACCCGAGCATGGTAATTAAGAGGGTCAAAGGTCACGAGTCTATTTTCACCCAAACTTCAACAATCTTGGTACTATACATGTGCACTTCACCTTCAGGGGAGGCTTAACCTTGAGTCTAGTGTGGTAAATATTTTGAATAAATTTACAATAAACATCCCTGAACTCCAGTCAATGCATAAAACCCTTAATTAGCAATATTTACTATGGTTTCATTGAATATTTTCATTATTTTTTTTTTAGTTTCCCCATTAAAAAATTTACACGATATGATATTTCAATGCATCTTATGCATGTTTTACCACATGGAGATGAAGCGTCTCTCAACTTAAAGACAAGGTAAGATCGTTAAATAGGCGTAGAAGCGGGGGGACAAGGGCCCCAGTCAAAACTGTGAGGGGGATGAAGTATGCTTCCGCCCCCAAGATCCAAGGGCAAAAACCCCTTATTTGTCTCTTCTGTAAGAAATGTCAAAAATTTGCAGTAAATTTCCTTGAAATTTGTCCAAAATGTTGCACCAAATTGCATCTGAGGCCCCTTAAATACCCAAAAATATTTCACAGGGGAGGGGGACCAAACCCCCTCCCCTTAGACTCCTCCCCAGGACGGTGACCCGAAACAAGATTCAGCCCCCCCCCCAGTCGCGAAAAGCTTCCTACGCCTATGTATCGTTATAAGTTCTATATTGCAATATAATGCTCTTCTTTGATAAAATTGATCTGTCGAATGTTTGCCTGCATAGCGGCTCTCTTTAACTTCTGACACACTGGGTAACCGTAGCGAAAGGCTAAACAAAAAAAAAAAACCCGTCAGCTATGTGCAGACTAGTCAAATTTATAAACCATATCTGGAAAGTTTAACGAAAAAATGTGGCAATGGTGTTTCGCTTCAGTGTTTTCAAGTTATCATTTGTGGTAACAAATTAAGATTTTCTCATATAGACGAGGTTTCTGACTATACTTTTATTAAAGCCCTTAGACTATATGGAGTTGGAAAATATACATCTGGCAGTTTTCATGTTGTGCTTCTGAAGGCGAAAAATCAGAATGGTCATTACAAACGCCGGAATGCACTTTGTAAGTAGGAAAAGTAGTGATGAACAGCTGACTTTTTTCATTATAAAAATTGCGAATCCCATATCAGATGTGAGAGTAATAAAATACAATGCTCCAACTTCAAAATGTGTCACTAAAATCTTGTCCTATGTGGGTCAAAGCGGTAAACAATTAACAAATTCTTTGCTTTTCATAAAAAGAAACATTTTGAGTATCCTGCCAATTGAAACTGCCTTCATTAATCTGCATATGAAAATTCAAATCACCAAACCATCTTACAGCCAGTTTCATCCATACCCATAGCCAGACAACGTGCTGAAGAGGGCGAGAAAGTTCCTTGACTGTAAGAGCGAAAATCATTTTCAAGGCACGAAATGTGTTAACATAAAAGGCAAAGGTAATTTTGTTCAATTTTTGTACAACTTCTCCCAGGCGTTAATGTTTGTGGGTCCCTCCACTGCTTTTAAGTTATGGACCTGTATTTTCGAACAGAGTGGTCAACACATGGTTGCATTCGGGCTATATCTGAATCTGGTTTACCCGTGATTTAACCAACCAATTTATGTGCTTGTTGCCAGGCTAAAAGAATAATTGGTGGCAAAAACACTCGAGTTTGCTGAATGCTTCTTGCCTCCAATCATTTGTCGACAAAAACGTATATTGTGCTAGACAAAAGGCATGATCAGTCCTTAGAAAGGAACCTGTTTTCCAAATATCCGCCTCACGATGCTAAATGTGGCTGGAATTAAACACGTAATCCCTAATTGTGATTACTAAGCACTGTCTTTATAACTTTACCAGAATGAAAGCTAGATCATATATGAATTTGTACCGTATTAACAGCCCCTCTACAAGCTTCATTGAATTCATCTCAACATAATCATTTTTTGAGAACTGCGAATTATTTTATTTTCAAGGATTTTCTTTTTGCAAGTAAAATCAAGTCTTGTTATGGATATGTGCCATTTCCATGTCCAGACTTGAAAACAACATAGATCGGTGCAAGAATCATTCACTGGCTTTCCAATACAGGGAAACAACTCATAATTATATTGCTCTGTAACCACAAATTATTAACGGTTTATTAACCAGTAAACAAAATGAATTAAATTGATGTAACAATTACGATGGGTGTAAGGGACACTTTCTAGGGGGAGGAGAAGGCTAAGCCGTTTGCCCGACAAACTGTAATAATCCGACCAATGGCCGGATTTTCACAAAATGTGCCAGAGAAATAGGATTTTTTTTCCAAACTCCGGCTGACCAAGTTCCATTGCGACTATGTTCCACCTCCCTCTCATAAAAAGATAGCAGAACAATGTGTGTTGAAACAAAGCAAAAGCGTACTTTGTCAGTTTGTAACGCTAAAATGTATTAGTTGTATGCCATCCCGAGCAAAGACGCTTTCTGCCTTACTAAAATTAATTTTAAGGATTGCAAGTTCTCGACATTGGTAGGGGCGGAAGCCATGGTCCAAAACCAGGACAAAAGCGACGGATTACTGCATGGAAGGATGGTGAATAAACATTTCGGCGCTATTGGGGCGGCACAAATTTGGGGCTTTTAGTGGAGAAATTTCAATAGTTTGGTGTTTTTATTGAAGTAAATTAATTTAAAAATTTGGTTTTATATTGAAGTATATGCAAAAGGTTAGGTTTGCAATTTATTTTGAAAAATAGCCCTCTTTGAGAGTACCGTGACTCAACTAAACTGTTGGGACGACAAGCCCCTGTCGGAGACTAAAAACTTCATCGCACACACTCATTCTCCCTAAAAAAGATTAGAAAATTTTCCCGACCTTTCAACCTTTCTCGAAGGGGCCATGGCCTCCTCACCCCACCTGGCCTCACCCCTGACAAAGTTGCTTTAAAACATCTGAATAAATGTTGTTTGAAGTCACATGATTTTGTGAAGGGTCCTTATGGATAGGAACGTAAAATGCAGATCAAGTTTTAAAGGTGCGACCTTTAATGACCCTTGACCTTAAAACTATGTTTGAAAACTAAACAAACATTCAAAGGTTGTATTTAAACATCACTCGTCCACAGTTTACAGAACGCGTGGGATTGTATCTGGACCAGGGGTGGCGCCAGGACTTGCCCGACAAAGGACCAAGCTCCCCGACGAGCCTCGAGGGGCCAGCAACCCGAAGCCTCGATGAGGGCGATGTAGTGCCGAAACGATGTTTGAAGTAAAATTCTGGCGCGAGAAGAGCGCCGAAAATTTCAAACTCTTACTGGAAAAAAATGGAAAAGTTGGGCTTTAACCACGGAAAATTTGAAAAAATTGGGTTTTTACGAAGAAAATTGGAAAATCTGGGGATTTTATTGAAGAATTTGCCCAAATTTAGACCAAAATTAAGTAAATCGTTGGAACGACTGGCCGTTGTCAGCGACTACATATTTTATCGTATAAACAGTAGCTTCCAGAAACCGAAAAATTTCCCCGACGGGGGCAGCCTTCCCCGACGGGGGGCCATGGCCCCCTGTCCCCCACCTGGCGCCACCACTGTTCTGGACGTTTTTCTTTTTACTCTTCCCCAATGGTTCAGAATTGAAATTGAAAGGTGTTGAAAACAGACTGTTCAACGTGTCTAAGTCCGTAATTCAAATTTCTTTGTTAAGGCTACGAAAATACTCTATAAACAGTTTATAATTCTTTTATTTTCTTTACATTTTGAGCTTTTTAGGACTGTATAAATTGTTTATTTTGACTCACAGCATTTTATAAGTCTCATCATATTAAAGTGTGTTAAAAATACTAAAATTTTGAAAAATTGACCTTTTTGACCTTTGACCTTGAAAATTTGCATGTTCGGGAACTTTTAAAAAGTGACAACCAACCTAAAATTTAAAGTTACATTATAAACAATAGTTTTAATAGTCGCTATATTTTACAAATCGGTACCGGGTAAGTCAATTTTTAGAGCTATTTTTCAAATTCGCCGCTATACTATGTTTGACATTCTACTTTGAAGCGAAAATGCAGTCACCCCAATCAGAGTCAGTATGCCCCGTCACTCTAGTTCATGAATGGCCTATTTTGATCATGTGACAATGTTTTTGTTGGTGAATTGTGAAGTTCAAGGAGAATTTTTCCTTGCTTTAACTATTGCAATAGTTATGTTCAAAACGTCTTCAGAAGTGCTTGTAATGCCATAAGAGGAGATTTGTAAGAGTTTGCTGATCATTTTAATTCAAAGCAAATTTTGGGACAACTGCCTGTTGCCAGTTAAATTGAGTTTACTTTGGGAATAAGTTCAGGCAGACTGTAATCGGACGTTCCCACGCAATAAATTCAATGCGCTGTTAGGTTCTTGACACTGATGGCTTCGATGAAGCAGCAGGGAGTTGCTCAAATAGCACTGAACTCCCTGCACTGAGTGACCAAGTTCGCAGTGCCATGTTCAAATACCGAAAGAGAGGTCACTTGTCTGTGTTCTACTTCTTGCAAACTTTTTCTATTCAGGACTAAGTCCAATCCAATTCCGGCGAAGAAGGACCACACGTCTACAGCCCTCCTGGGCGATTTGTGTGGATTCAGATCAAGATCAAGAATCAGGATTCCCTATCCCATAGTTTCCAGACAACACAGTGTCTAGAAACTACCCAAGTACTTTTAGGTAACTCCCTTCCTGAAGAGAGTTAAGTAGGCAGATAGGATAAATTTAGATAACACGTACAGTCCTGCAACTTCTGCCGCTGGACCACGTCTGCTGGTCTCCGCCAGCTAGATTTTTCATACTTCCTGGACTTTAGAGCATTTTTAGAAGAACTGAATTTTAGTTACGAAGGAAGAAAACTTAGAATAAGACTTAGAGAAGGATCTTCTTATACTCAAACATGTAACGCCGTTTAACTAAATTGTATTTTATATTCAACGTTTAAACATCACTATAGTGGAGTGACATTGATTCTTTGCGGGGCAGTCAGAGAAAGGATTTCTCTCTGACTCTGAACATATCAGTTAACCGTTGAAACTTTGTTTGCTTTTCCCGGATCTTTCCTTGTTATTCTGTACTACACCCCTAGCCTTCACAATGTGATGGTCTAACCAAACTACACAACATAGATAGGAGAGGTACGGTACCAGCCAAAACTCACACCAAAATGAACAATTTTAACCCAAAGAGTGTAAAACAGGTTAAGTCAAAAAATTGGTCCATTGCAACAGCGGACGTACCATGCAGCCCTAAAAATGTCCATTTGGGCCCTAGCTGTGGATTAACTAGGCTAGCTTAAATATAGTAGGTACCACTCGGAAACAGTTGTATATTAACATACAAACTATGGTGATAGCGAAATGACTCATGCCAGAAAAATCGTACATTACGTTCCCCCTGCCAGCTAGACGACCACTCCACCCACCCCAGAATTTGGGGGTAGGGCAAAGAAAATCTCTATTACTCTGTATCTAGTAATCATAGAATAACAAACCAATCCTTAAGTTATTGGATGAATGATTCCCTTCCGAGCTGACTTACAGAGTTTGGCAGTCACTTGATTAATGAGGTCAGGAGAAGTCGAAAAGTCACGAAATTTGACCTTTGACACAGCTTTGGAAAATATCTTTTACAGAATTTGTAGACTGTAACAAACGGTATAATTTAATTTAACTTATCCTCTTTGACCCGCAACATGTTAATGACATATCCTGTTGCAATGTTAGACGACTTATGTTACAGGTTTTTTACCTAAAAGGAAGTAGTTTTCAATTACAAATTAATTAGATATATTAATTGACCTAACAGACCGGAGGGAAAGGGCGATATGTGATACTCAGGGTAGGCAGTGTATCAACTTAACTCTATCTGAATATTTACTGGACAATTCCCCCTACTGCGTTTAAATCAATTGCTTACCTTCATAGCATACTCTATTATTGGTATTACGAGTGCAGCCAGTATAGGTGTAGGGGTAATACACGTCCGCCGGGCGGGCTAATCAGTTGCATCCCTCAAGACAAATATAAGTATCTGTATGTCCAGATCAATGACCAGAGTCATTATTCCATCTGGTAAGGAGCAAAGCATCTCGATAATACGCCCGCCCGTACAATGAGACACTTGAACATCCCCTTTATTACCAGGATATACGGTGAAGTTATAACCGAGCAATAATCCAGGAAATATTAATTGAAAGCAAAGCAAGACACAGCTGTGGAAGAGTACACACTTTCAGTTAACAGCGTGGCAATACGTACATTTTATACATTTTGAAAGACTGTTCAGGTAGGTACCACCCACGAGGAAATCTCTAGCCTGGGACAGTCGAGTAGCATTTGGGAAATGGCGTTGAAATAGATTTTTTAAAATGACGTCATTTCCGGCAAGGAATGCCCCCTGACCCATCGGTAGTCATAAGCAACAGATAGCTCACAGATGTACGTCGTCTGTCATTTTCAGGCTCTTAACCCTCTCATGCGCGATATGGTGGACGGTCAAAGTTGGTCCCGGAGTCAATCGTATGTATTGGGTAAATGTCAGAAGCCTTCTTGGTCCCCCTTTCCTCCCCTCCCCCCCCCCCCCGACTTTCAATCGAAATCATATTCCTAAATCAAAGCAGTGAAGAGGAGAGACTAAAAATTAGGTGTTTTTACTCTATGCAACCAAATAATTGTAATTTTAAAATCATGCACGCCCTTAGGGATTTTCGACCCAATTTGGCTTTAAAGGGTCTCAACAGTAGGAAATAAATCGGCAATTACAACAAATTGCACCTCGATGGTATTTTGCAGAGCCGATTTCAGCCAAAAGGAACACCCGATGTAAACCAAATTTGGAGGAAAAGCTCAAATAGTCTTAGCCTGAGGTAATAGTGTACTGATTTTGACTTCCGTATACAATTAGTGCAGAACCATACATACAGAGAGTTGCGACAACTTGATACCCAGCAAACACACATCACGTGATACATGGATGCCATTTTGGGGCCAAAACCGAATTCGCGCAACCCGTACATCTTTGCACACTTTAGTCAGGTAAACTATGGTTTGGTGCATTCTTTTAGCTCTAAATGCTAAAAAATTGAAGTGATGTAGAAAAGTTATCAGATTATCAGAAGAGTTTGTGCTCCATTCTTTTAATGTGCAAGGGGGGGGGGGGGTAGCCAGCCACTTCAAATGGCCGCCATTTGATCATTTTGGCTGATTTAGCTCAAGAAAGGCTCTTTTGCTCTTAAATGCGGGGCTTTAAACCTTTTTCAAGTTCTAGTGCAAGTTGTAAATTAACAGTCTTCCGCAATATTCTGAAAGTTTTTCCCAAAATATTGTTCCTTTTTTGTAGTGACCTGTCGAATGCGGTCCTTTTCACCGAAAGCGACATTTTTGGCAATTTTAGCGCCTGGGCCAATTTTGAGTACTCTTAAATTACGTATTCCCACGACCTTATGGGATAGCCCGATAACCAAGTAATACGTGGGGAAAATTTCGACTTCCACATTCAAACTTACATGAAACTTACATGAAAGTGGTACTTTAGTGGAAATTCACATTTTGTTTGTTTTTCTTTGAAAATTTTGGCGTCTGGCAGTGTCTGACATGGGCTTCAATCCTGGGGGGGGGGGGGGACGGGGGACAATTCCCCCCACATTTCGATGGGTGGGGTACACAATATCAAATGCCCCCCCCCCCCCACACACACACACACATTTGCGTAAAAGAGTAGTGTCGTGGCTCTATTTGACTGGCTTTTTGAGTGGCATATAGGTTTGTTGTTGCATGCTTCCATTTCAAAAGTGAACGTGGTTTGTCCAATTGATGGATTAAAAACGCAAAATCAGTCGCTGAAAAAGGTACAATTTAGTACCCGCTTGTGAAAAAATGTAGCACGTTTAAAATCCTGGAATTAGTTCCAGAGGTATGTAACAAGTTGTAAAATAGACTGTATAACCGCTATTTTGCCAACGTATTGGTGATATTGATGTTTACTTCCCCAAATCGGAACGTGGTTTGACCTCTTGATGGATCCAAAACGCAAAATCAGTTATTACAAGTCTCACATTCAGGCGCACTGCTATAGACAAATTAATCCATATAAAAGTATGTTAATATGCCACAAATAGATTGGTTGACTATTATTTCCCTTAGTACTGGCTATTTTGATGTTTGCACTCCAAATCTATACGTTTGTTTTCTCAGATTGATTCAAAACCTGTAATCAGTTGCTGCGAAATCGACTGCCGCTGTTTCGAGCAAACTAACCCATGTTTTAAATCCTGGAAAGTGAAGTGTGATGTTTGCCCTCTAACGCTGTACGCGGTTTAACCTAGTGATGGACTCAAAATGCAAATTAATCGATTTTGCATTTGAATTCATAAGGTGGTCAAACTACCTACAATTTTGGAGAAAAAAAAAATCAAAACCCGAGTGCATTTGGAAAATATTGGTCATGCAGAGTATTCTCGACATCAAGAAACACTTTATAGACTTTTCCGGGATACATTACATGGATTTATACATTCATAGCCTAACAGTGTACCTGATTGTGTCTTAAGCAACAACTATTTTTTCGTTTTGAATCCATCATGGAGAAAAACCACGTACACTTTTGGAGTGCAAACATCAGTTTTACGAGTGCATCAAAAAACACTTTTTGACGTATGAACATACTTTTAAGGATTATTCTAGAGTTTATAGCATGTATGAGTTTGTTCATAACAGTGTCCTTAAAGAGAAAATGAATTTGCATTAGTGTACCCCGTCATACTAATTCTGGAATGCCTCATATCAATTATGTGACAATATTTTTGTTACTTATTTGTTTAATTCATGCAGAATAACTCCTTGGCTTACCTTCAATATTCAACGTTTTTTACAGAAACATAATGAAAAATACTTGTAAGCCAAATAAGAAGAGATCTGTAAGATTTAGCAAATTTTTGAAAATAAACTTGGCTCGGCTGCAATTCTCCCTTTAACTGTGTATTTTGTAAGTGACAACTGACTTTGGGTTTAGAATCGGTCTTTGGGACAAAAAGACGAACATGTTGTTGGCAATTGGTGGTCATGCAAACTATTTTCGACATCGAAACATGATGATAGTTTTGGAACTATTTCAAGGTTCATTACATGGAAAAATTGGTCCAAAAAAGCGTGCTTGATTGTGCTTTCCACAATCATTGATTTTGCGTTTCAAGTTGCTGACAATTTTTGTTCCATCAATAAGATCAAATTTAATCAATTATTTGATACTCTGGCAGAATTATTATTAACAAAAGAGACGTAAAGTACAGAAAAATCATGGAAAGCTAAGTCATGTAATCCACATGAATTGCTAAGTCATACTCCTTTGCACTAAAAGATGGGATATCATTCAACATAAATATATAAAGTGTCGTACAGTAAGGGCGATTCGCCCCCGGATCAGCTTTGCCCCAGTCAATTAAGACATAAGACAAAGTTTTGAAATTTCTAATCAAACAATCATCTCTCAACTGTTTCTCAAACTGAAAGGCATTTTTACCCTACAAATTGACGCACCCACTTTTCTTGCACCCATCCGAAAGTAAGAAAATTATGAAAATTATGAAAATTATTAAATATACATAATCACTTTAAAGCATTGTCGATGATAGCATGACATTCCACTGAAGCGAACTTACATAAACAATAATTTCTGAAAAGGATTTCTTTGACGACATCGTTGCCCACAGCCAGCAACAAACCAAAAACATCTCTAAATAGTTCGAATTTTTACACACATAATTACTTCAAGGCTTTGCCAAAGATAAGTTTTATTCTAAGCAACCTTACATGAACAAACAAATTTTCAAAGGGACGATATTCTCCCCATCCTTTTCATATCCTTCCCAGAACATCATCGCATGCAAAAAGGTGACACTGAAAGGATCCAACGCAATTCTATTTCAGGTACAATAATTAAGGTAAGCTGCATGATAACATTTCTCGACGTCATTATAATATGACGATATCAAGTCCAATTTCCTTTTATTCTGGGCGATGACTTAGTTCAATAGCACAAAAACACAGTAAACCGTAACATCAGAACAATAACATACAGCCGTCACTTTCATTCTTCATTTTACTCATGGATACAGATGACCGATGTAGCATCTCTCCGAGGCAAAAAAGTGTGGTGCTATCTTTCAAAAGAAGCAGATTACATCACGGTATACGGCAATGATGTTCATGATTACAAAGAGGACCTATCGTGCAGTCACCAATCTAACATGATCAAAAATTATATGACCCAAAGAAGGGGACACCTACTTTATTTGTCATCTTTGATACTCACCGAGATGTTAAAACTCGCAACTTCACAATCTTTACCACTTGTTAACGGTTACATTACCTCAGACAGGGTTGCCATAAGCTGAACTCCATTCTTCATCAAGTATAACATCAAGCTGTAAAGGACGAATGAATGGAGAAAATTTTTCACGGATAAGGTTTGATGAGTATCGCCCTCTATTTATCACTTCCATTTCTCCAAACGACACCACTTTCAGTCAAGATAAAGTCGCCAATCACGCGATAAGGAACTTCGATATCAACAGATCTCCTAATCTCTCTCTTGAATTAAAGTACGCCGATAACACTATATTTTTCTTGATAAAAGTGAACAGACAGTATTATCAATTAAGGAGTCCCTCCGTATCTTAAGCCAGCTAAGAGAAAAGTCAGGTTTGACCATGAATCTGTTCAAGTCCACGCTTTTCTCCTTGCGTCTCTACAGTGACGATGTCCCAATTTTTGTATCAGATTTGAACATTACCATCACAAATGGGTCAACTCATATGCTTGGGGTTTCCTTCACTAATATGGCAATGACCTCTTCCGTCTTAACTATCAAATGATACTTTCCAGACTTTAGAGTATACTTCAGCTTCATCTAGATATTTGACTCCGATTGGGCGGAACACCATTGTTACAACTTGTGCCCTCTTGCAACTTGTCTTTCTCTTTTCGGTATTGCTAAACCCACCGGAAAGCTTTTTGAGGGAATTGGAAATATTATATTCGAATTTACTTGGTCAGGAAATCCTAATAAAGTGGGGTGTTTCATTATGATAAATACGACTCAAACCTGTGGTTTATAGGTAACACAAATCTTTCCATGAACGTGGGTAAAGGGTTTGGAAAACTATTAATCTTTCAGAGCAACTGTTCAAAGGCGGATGTAAGTAGCATTGACAACGATTTTATTCGTCAAATAATGCGGGCCTGGTGCGATATTTCTTTCCACTATCCTATAGGTAACTCTGGTAAAATTACTCACATATTCCAACTGATGATAACATTATTATTAATTGTTCTTTAATCGACAAAAATATTTTTGTGAGTGATTTTTATGAGACAAGTGGGCCATTAACCTTTCAACGTTTAAAGCAGGCATTCAATACGTCAATATTCACTCCTTATCATTTACAATTTATTTGTGGGATTGTTAGAGCAGGGGCGTAGCTAGGATAAAATTTTTAGGGGGCGCCTAGGTACCAAATGGGGGGTCACGGAATTGATCCCGGTCCTTAATTCTTACAAATTTTATTAGGCCACACACAATTTCTGGGGCCCTAGCAAACATTTGGGTCCCACCCCCCGCTACGCGCCCGTGTTAGAGCGATTTCTCGTGAATGGAGGAAGTCGGGTTGTCATATCAGCGACGTCACAAACAATACGAGTATCTTCAGTAATGCAATCCATGCTAGTTCCATATCTCAGTATATTAATTTACATGTTATATTCATCCCGTTTATCAAGTGTCCAGATTGCACGGGGCAAGTGGAGCCAGGTTTTTACAAACCTAACAGAGAACGACCGGCGTAAAAATTTTATCATTCCTCGCTACACGTTCTCAGACGCCAAGCTCCAATACTTCCAGTTTAAATTTATACAACGGATTATTGCAACAAATAAATTGTTAATGCCTACGGGAAAATGTAACACAGCCATTTGTTCCTTTTTCAGCATTGCTACTCAATCTATTGAGCATATTTTCTGAGAATTTAGTTTTACAGCAACGTTTGTTTTAGGTGTCGAGAATTTTCATCTTAAAGAAGCAGTTCTTTTTTCGAATTAGCAAAATATTTTTTCGGGTTACGGTCACGGATAAATTCACCAGTGTAATTTCCTCACTTTACATATGAAGTATTTTATCTATATTTGTAAAAGAGATCTTCAACCTACTTTGAACGAGATTTAGTATTGTTAATGCGTATGGGAAAACATAACACAGCCATTTGTTCATCTTTGGTATTGCTACTGTGGAGCGATATATTTACCTAAAAACAAAATCTTCCAGGAAAAACAGGGTGAGATATGCTCATTTACAAAATGCATTTGCAGACTGCCCCGAGTTATTTTACCTCTGACTTTTTGTAATAGTGCACTAGGAAGGACATTCTTTTATCTGTCTCGTATGTGGTACAAAATGCCTGTAAATATCTGTAAAGCAAATTACTTGTAGGTATGTATTTATTGCTTATTTGAAAAAAAAATGATTGCTTATTTGAAATAAGTGGAGAAAAAAACATTTGCGCAGCTCTTTTTGTGTATGTATAAATATAACCTAAATTTCCGCTCGTTCCACGCGCGTTCAGCATGTTAATGTACATATCATATGAGCATGCATCGGTTATCACACCGCATGCCAATTATATACAATCATTTGCCGTGTTTCTGTCTTCCATATTGGTTATAATTTTTGGGGAAGTCGTTACAATAATAATGATAGTAATAAGTGGTGTAGTCAGGATTTCCCTCATGGGGGTGGCGACATGCATTATGCTGTGTGATCGTCAGCCTGGGGCTGGCTCTAAGGAGAGGGGACATCCCTCCAGTTTGAAAATGTTTGAAAAATTAGGTGTCCTTGTATGCAATGTGGTGCCACATATGAAACCTTTGAAGTAAAATTTGTGTTAAAAAATTACGTATTTTAGGTACTAAAAACAAATCATTGAATCATGGGGGGGGGGGGGGGGGCATGGCCCAATGGCCTCCTTAAATACACCACTGATAATCATAATATAAGTTTAACCATTAAAAACACACCGTGGTGAATTAATACCGAATATACCATATAGCTGCTGGTGAAATTCAAATCAGAACTTTATTTTAATTACCAAGGAAGTTTTTTAACTATTGATTACCTTTGGCTACATCATTGCATTATTTTTCTTTCAGTAGGTGCCCGAAGAATTCTCGGCATATTGGCCGAAATTTTCACATAAATATTTGGTTGGGGGCTGCAGCCCCCTTGCCCTGCGCCTCCTACGCCTATGGTCTGTTTTTTTCCCAATAGCTGAAACTCTTTGCAGGATCAAAAGTAAAGACATAAGCTCTAGGGCTGAACAAGTGATCATGGAGCTAATACTTGGACTGATGTCATAGCAATGGAAAATAGTTAATAGTTGACTGTTACTACCTGTAGGTTGATGGCACAACTCCTTGCCACACTGTGAATAGTTTATACTTTTGAAAGATTATGTCTGTATCTTGGTCTTGCGGGATTCTAATGTAAATAACTACAGACAGGGATAACATCTTGACTGATGAAGCAAGCCGTTGCATACTCAAAGGTTCAAGGCTAAACTCAAATGTATTTGCGTCGTTGTTTTTTCTGTCAACCTTCTGAAGGCTTAACTACACAAAGCAAAGCGTAACCTATGCGAAATATCTCAGCACAATAGTCACATAGTACCAAGTATAACTCTCTTACCATGCTTAAGATCTTCACGAGTTTCTCGATACTGTGGTATCTCTGCGTTCATAACATCTTTGAATTTGACTTGCGCCCTCATTTTTGTATTGCCCATCTACCTTAGATGTTCTCACTTGATAGCAACAATTTTCAATAAGCAATAACGTTTCTCTTGCAAAAAGAGTGCTCTGCAAGTATAAACTGAACGTGTACATATTTCTCGATATCACATTAACTTCAAGTCATTATCATACTTCTTTAAGTCATAATCATACTCCCGGAGAGAGGTTATTATCCTTCCAGTTGGTTTCATACTTCGGATTACAAATTTGGTTGGAAATCGCTCTTAACCAAACAGTAGTGTATCGTTAGTTGTCACTTCAAGAATCATCACTTTCCACGAGAACCAATTGACGATTTTGCAGACGTATCGTATAATAAAGGTTGCAAGGAAAGTATATTTTAGAGGGTGTGACTGTTTGACTTTTGTTGGAATTTGATCGAAATTACAATCCCTATTGAAAGGGTAAGTTATTTTCAGAAGTTTTATTTAGCATAAGACATTATTATTTCCGCTTTGACAGCGAAGTGGCCTTTGTATAGATTTTATAATTACACGTCTACCCATTCACCTGAAGACATGTAATACTTTTAATTAAGAAAATAATGTAAAAAGTTGGAACCTAAAGCAAAGTCCCTTTTTGTGGTACAAGGAAGTGTTATCTGACATTGAAGAAAACTAAAACATAAAAATAAGTAGCATTGTGTTTCTGTTTAATTTAGCACAAGAACAAAAAGCTTTAACAGAGATTATCTAAAGTTGTAATTAAAATTTACTGATTCAAGCTGAAAATATCCATCGTAGGTACCAGATGAGTAAACTGCTGTACGTCAATAAGGAATCAGTGCAAACTGTAGATAGTTTTCTTCCTACTATCGCTCAAGGAGCTTGGACTTTGCTACCCTTAAGGTGTCTTATATGAAAAATTCCAAAGATGCAAGATTCTAGGAGATAATTATTTGCAGGAGTGTGATTACTTTCACATTCATACCACTGTGTGGGGAAGATGTTCTTTTCACTAACAAATAATTGTAGATACCTTAATTTAAGGGATAGATATGTAATCCTGATGTGTAGATTCCTTCCTGAAATTAAAGAAATGCCTTCAGTCAAAAAGATGTGGTAAATTTAAAATTGTGCACGTTTAGATCAGTATTGCGTTACACAAAGGGATTTCATTGTTACGAATAAAGGTGGTATGTTATAGAGGAATCTCGCAATGTATGTTAACTTTATGAAGGCTCAACAAAAATGTTTCATCACCTGAGTGAACACTGACCAAGAAGCAGGTGTAATTGATAGTTAATAATCAATAACTTAAGGCAATATTTCGTTGACCATTTCAAATATATTTTAAAGACGAAGCAAAAACTTATAAAGGTTTAAGAAGCATGCAATCATTGGTGTTTTTCGAAAAAGTCATGGGGGTTGCGGAGGGGCTTCCCCATTTCATTTTTTGTTTTATATGGGGATTTATAGCCGAGGCATTGAAGGGCTTTACAAATATTACCCCTGGTCAGCGATTGATTACACATCGCGCCAGGAACAAGTTACCTCACATGAAGCTACCCACTGGGTGGAAAGAGGCAATTGAGGTAAAACAACTTGCCCAAGAACGCATTGCAATGAACAGGCGAAGCTTGAACCAGTAGTCCTTGGATCACAAGTCTGACGTCTTAGCCAAAATCCCATTACCCTCTCTCGTACATAGGCTAACCGGTTCCTACAAAGTGCGATCAGATGAGTCAAGTGTAAGGTACAATTAAAAAACATCGTCACAACTCCCGCTAGTCGGTTACAATTACATAATATAGAATAAGGCTCCAGATTCTTTACGCAGAGAGATTAACTAACCCAACACTTTATTCGTTTCTCATAGCTTTGTTGATGGAAACGGATGAAACTTTAGTCCAAATTCTCGGTTTTGTGGATCGGTACACAGCCAAGATTAAAAAATTCATGATTACTACTGTGAAATATCTTAGGCTGTCAGACTGGTAAAATAATCAGATTAAATTCACATCTGCCATACAAAATTTTATTTTTATTTTGCCAGTTTCTAGATAATCAATAATTCTCATATGTGTGTGTTTTTTCTTTGCATATTCCGGTGCTTTGACTACTCGTAGGCATGTTATGCCTTTTGTTTTCTACGCTACGTCATTGTTGCCATCAATAATACAACCGAATTTTCAAACGATATAGATTTTTTGTGGAAATTGTATTTGTAGAAACAACAAACAATGGTGTTTTTATTTAAGAAATTTTTCTCAGTAAAGTGTTCATTCTGGTAACCCTGTGGAATTAAGAACGGTAACGGGTAAGGAAGAACTTCTCTTCAGTATTAGCTCATTTTTTATTTTATGAAGGTGGAGCTACAAGAAGGGGGAGGTAACTAAAGAAACACGGCTTTCCGTCCATGTTTTTAGGCAGTTTTAATTCTGTAGATCAAGGCGCGATAGAATGAGATCAAAATATTAAAACTAATTAGTTGATTTATTTGTCGGACGTCTTTTTGACTAGAGCTAGTCAGAATACATTTTGTTGTTCTTTAGTTCCATTTTGTCACCGACACGATGTTACTTAACTCATATCGTCCTTGGTCTTAAACTAAGATACTATTGGTCAAATTTCGTTCTAAAACTCAACACCACCGAACAGTCTTCACTTAAATACTTCAACTGTCTAGTTTTCGTTCAGCTCGTAGCCTCTGCATCTATACCGCAAATTCAGTGAGTAATTCGCATTGCTAACTTGACCAGTTTTCCTACTTTCCATCTTCATGACAAATTGCCTTAGCTGATCATTTGTAGGCCTAAGAATGTCATACAATACAGCTTAAGCCAATAGAGACAATTGATGCGACACAAACTGCTTCCAGGGAAACACACTTAGTTTTCTGCCTTTTTTAATTTCACACAGAAATGCAACAGAAACTTTCACTGCAACCTGAATTTTTAATACGACAATTAACTACGATCCACATGAGTAAGTACTAGATTAGGAGTATTGTCTATTGTGTTTTTACTTAAAACTGAATTTTTGTGAGGTGATAAAATAGCCTTAAGAGATTGGGTTCGTGGTAGTGTTTTTAACCTGACTGGAACAGAGTCCTCCCGTCGTCAAAAGTGAGCTTTAGAAAAGGTCTCCAGCAGAGTTCAGATACGTCTCCACCTTTGTTAAATAAAATGCCCTTTTCTGTAAGGAAACACTATATCCGCCCCCACCACCACCAGCAGCTTAAATTTCAAATACAGTCTTTACCTGCATATTAACACTGAATGGTTTCACATCATACATAATAGGTAAACAGTACATAATGGCATTACGTTATAGATAAGCATGTAATTGAAGCTTTGATTCTTCTTCAGTCCAGGGAGCTGTAAGAGATGGAGAAGCAACGCTTGTTCCTCCTTTGAAACTAGGTGTTTTGCCGCGCTTAAGCTTCGCATTGTCTGGTTCCTGAATTACTCTAAAACTTAGAGGGATTAGGCAGTGAGGACAGTTGCTCTTGTCGTCTGCTTCATTTGAGAGGGCTCATAGGATGTTTTCACCCATAGGTATCACATTGCCAATCGTCATAAAGTACTATTTATTTATTCATCTTGTGCCACCAAATACCACTTTTTTAAAAGGAACAGTGTATCTTTATGTTACTTTTTGAATATATTAACATTTTCCGCTATTTCAGGAACAATCCGGAATCCTTTGAAATGTCCTCATCAAAATTTAGACTCCTAATGGTTTTTAAAAGGGCATATTCCTTACGTAATAAAGAAATTACAATAAAAATGAAATTGTGCCATTTAAGAGTGCATGAACAGTCGTTTTGATCTAAATCGGTGAAAACGTTTCACATTTATCGGCTGAGCAGTTATCTTCAAAGCAGTATCTTGAAAATGGTCTTTGTTTCAGGATTACTGGGCTCTTGAAAGGAGGATATCACCATTAAGAAGGAAAGTCAACAGTTGCTAAACAACAAGAACAAAGAGATCTCTCAATCAAACTTTGGTACCTGAAAAGGATTTAATTATTCTCAAGTACATATTGTCCTACAGATTTTGGCGATGTTTCTCTATCTTTCACAGCTTCCTGTTCAGTCCAAAATGTTAATCCAAGTATACCCCTTACAATGAGCTAACCCTTTCCTCAATCTCCATTTCAAATTTGCCTCCCTTACTTGACTGCAGAACACTCTTAAATTTATCAGATCAAAAAAATTCTTTCTTTGCGCTCGTACCCTATCACCAATGTTTAAATGTGTTGGATGTATTTCCAGGTTGTAGTAACAATGTTAGGAGCATTTAATTTAATTCCTACTTTCTAGCAAAACCAACCCGCATTTATCAAAACTCTCTGTCGTCGAATGTGCAGGAATTAAACCTCATTCGCCATATCTTGACCTACTTTGTGCGGGGGAAATTAAATTTATCTTTGGTAATTGTTATAGATTGTCAGGCAGACGTTTCAAGTTGCATTCTAATTGACGCTTAATCGGCAAAAATTGGGCCGGCTTTAAAAGCTTAATGTTGTAACAGCAGGATTGACTGCATGAGGAGTACGTATTCAATCTTGTTAAATGCGAAGAAGTTGGTTGGAAGGTCAGTTTGAAATAAATGTAAGAAACTAACTAGAATTACATGTAAAACTGAAAAAGAACAAGCGGCCAAGTTTTGTACAGCCCTACAAAATTGTAAGTACGAGTTTTAAACTTATTTGATTATGATAATAACCCGAAGTTGCCTTAAGGAGGTAAGCGTAAATTGATCTGGCTCTGGAGACCATGTTACAGTTATAAAAATTAGCCCAAAATTAAGTTTTTCACCATTGCTTTAATTTTCAACAGATTTAAAGAAAACTCAAATATAGGACAAATCTTTTGGGACTTTGGTCTCTTGAGGTATAAGTTCCTCCAGAATTCCTTACCCTGGGTGATTTCAAACACTGTACTTGTTCAAACCTGTAAAAGAAAGGTAGCATTTTAAAAAATCGGCACTTGCTCTGAGCCAAATGTGAAGTATAAAATTCAAGTTTTTATTGATATGATAGTGCTATTTTTCTACTACCACATTTCCCAATGTTTATCGTCATGCCATGGACTCTGTAAATATACGTTTTACATTGTGTTTTATATAACAGTTTATATCTGAAGTGTACGTGACGACTTGAGCAAATTGTGATTTTGTTTTCAAACGTTTGACCCAGGAAGCGTATTTCAAGTAAGAGAACGAATTTCCTACGGCCCCAAATAAGGGTTGACACCCCCACGCTCTTCGCAAGCCGATGGTTATTATTGAACTTACAGACAAAAAGGGGCATTGTTTGTAGGCCCTACTTGTTCCATGCACTACTTCAAGAAAAAGACTAAGTGCATTTAACTGAATTTTCTATATTTTCCCAGGGAGTTGTTAGGACTTCACTGATTTTCCAAACCAAGATACACTAATAGTCAGTGCATTTAAGATGTGGATAACTGTACCGATTGTCGGTGATCAATATCGATATCAGCTGATATTTCCCATTTTCGCCCTGCATCGGTATCGATGAAATAGACGAGTTGGGAAACTTCGGGATACAGTGCATGCTGGGAACGAAAGTGTACCACAACAGAGACTGCATGTGCAAGACAGTATTTTGTGTAATCACGCTCAATTTTCCAGTGTTAAAATATGGTTCTCTAGACTTCAATCACGGGTCAAAAAGAATTTTCTTTAGAGGAAAAGTTCTTTATAAACTTAGTCTCCTTAACGTGGACTAAAAAGGTTGGGCAGTATGGCAGTAAATTATGAAAGACAAAAAGTACTTTCTTAATGCCCTTTTGTCCGTGAGCAATTATCCGTGGCCTTCATCTGTGGTAGTACAATGGTACAGCAAAATCTAATTTCCCAACTCGTCTATTAACCTGAAACACCAATACTAGCTAGCCGATAATTCTCGTCCTATAGGCTACTTCATAAAGTTGTTCCGTTATTTTAGTGTGTATTTTTACCTTATGAGAAAGAAACGATACTTGGTGGCTGTGCTCAAAACCCTATGGATGTAGAAAAGTACGCTCGTCTTCCAAATATCGGATTCGGATCAGTATCGGAAGATATTAAGAAAACTGAAAAAATAATGGTATCGGTATAGCGACTACATGTAATATCGGTACAGTATTGATTGTATTATTTATACACTATGTAAAAGACTCATGAACGCAATGTATATAGTGTATAAGTACACGTGGCATCATGCAGTGAACAGAAAACAGATGTTGCAGAATTTTTGCATAAATGACAGACATATGAAAATAAGGGAATAACTAATGAGCTTTTTAGTTTATTAAAAGAGGTAACCTTCGGCAGCAATCAATAAAACCAGCAAATAGTTGCAACCAGTGGTTACAAAAAATATAGAAATCCTCTTTATCATATTTGTTTACGTTTACTTTTACCTATAATCTTGTTGTCATGATAGTTTCTTCGGCTCAGCCGTTCCAAAATGCAAAGAATCTCCTCTAACACTCTAAAGCTTATTTGTCATAGCTTATGAATAAACTGAACGCTAAATTAATCATAAATTGAACATATTAACGACAATTACAAGCCAATCAGTAAGCATGATTATATGTTTAATCTAAACGTGTGAAGGTAATATAAGAAATAATAACCGTGGTGTAAAAGGTAGCCCAAAATGTGAGCAAAGTACTGCAGGTACTACAAAGCTGGACTCATGACACAGCTTGGTTCTTTATGACATTATGAAGGAGTCAGAAAACCACGAAGCTGTTTTTTTAATGTGTGAGTTTAGTGATTTGGAATTTGTATTGGACTAAATTCAATAATCTTAAATAGCAGAATTTTTTGTCAGTTTTAGTAGCTGACTGTCAATTCTTCAAGTGCCATCTTGGCAAAAAACTTAATACATGCCAAAACACATCATTCAAAGATTCAAATGAGCTCACAAATAAAAAAACATCCTTTTTCATGTTTGTGCACATTTAATACATTGTGGTGGGCGGCTTGAACACGCAAAAATTTCCTACAAATATAGAGAGCCTGATCATAAGACCGGCTCAGTGGCATAGCTGTGGAGGCATCGACCTTTTAGTCGGAGCCCTAGGAACAAACCGGAAAGTACCTACTAGACCCTGATAGACCAGGCGGAGAAGGGGGGGGGGGGGAGGTGTATCGTCACCCGAAAGCGAAATTTATGAGACCAAGTGGATTTGGTCAATTTTGGGTCGCTGATTCCGAAAATTGAGGGTATACGGGCCATATCTGGGCTTTTCTGCGCCATTTTTACGTTTGAAGTTTGAAGGACGCCCTCTATCGGTCAAAATCTTGTTTTCTCCATATATTTACGGTCAAATCATTGACTGAGGTAAAATTTGGTCCTTATATTCTGTAAAGGGATATCTACTAATAAATACTGGGAAATATTAATATTGATATTAATATCCAAATTAGATAGGTCAAACAAAGGTCAAATTATAATGTTAGCAGAAAAAATAGGCCGAGGGTTTGAGTTATGGAAAATCACATCAAAAGAAACCTGCCTCACACCCTACAGCACCATAAATACTCATTTTAGAGCTGGTGGCAGGGTTGGCGCTATCTGATGACCCCCTCTAGAGACCCTGTAGTGGGAGAGATTGGCCAACTTCTTTCATGGGCGCCATTTTGGAGCCAAATGTTAACTATGGCCAGATATCATAAACACTATGTGCGGACAGTTTTCCGTACAAAATGTAAAACAAAGTGAATTACAGTGTTCTGTTCTCTTGTGACAATCATTCGTATTGGTTGACTCTGGTTGGCACTGTCTGCCGGATCCTGTAGTTTGCCACCCGGTGCAAGAAAAGCCGTCCTGGGAGGGGTCTAGAGGGAGGGAATAGTAACCTCCATTTTGAGTAACTTTTGCTGATAGAAAGTGACGAAAATGCAGAATGGTTGTATGCTATTTTCACAGTGTTGAAAGTTATGATTAGTTCAACTTGCTTACAACTTTCCATAAAAAGCACCATTTTGCATGTATGCCGCCATCCTGCTTTACCGTACTAGTAGTTTTCTCAGAAAGAAGGGGTAGACAGAGCCCAGAATAGACCCACTTCCTCCCCTTTCTTACCAGCACAAAAATAAGAAACACTAAAATGAGATTTTTTAAATAAAATCACTTTCAACACTGTGAAAATAGCATACAACCATTCTGCATTTTCGTCACTTTCTATCAGCAAAAGTTACTCAAAATGGAGGTTACTATTCCCTCCCTCTAGACCCCTCCCAGGACGGCTTTCTTGCACCGGGTGACAAACTACAGGATCCGGCAGACAGTGCCAACCAGAGTCAACCAATACGAATGATTGTCACAAGAGAACAGAACACTGTAACTCACTTTGTTTTACATTTTGTACGGAAAACTGTACGCACACAGTGTATATGATATCTGGCCATAGTTAACATTTGGCTCCAAAATGGCGCCCATGAAAGAAGTTGGCCAATCGCTCCCACTACAGGGTCTCTAGAGAGGGTCATCAGATAGCGCCAACCCTGCCACTAGCTCTAAAATGAGTATCTATGGTGCTCTAGGGTGTGAGCCAGGTTTCTTTTGATGTGATTTTCCATAACTCAAACCCTCGGCCTATTTTTTCTCCTAACACTAAAATTTGTCCTTTGACCCTATCTAATTTGCATACTAATATCGATATTAATATTTCCCAGTATTTATTAGTAGATATCCCTTTACAGAATATAAGGACCAAATTTTACCTCAGTCAATGATTTGACCGTAAATATATGGAGAAAACAAGATTTTGACCGATAGAGGGCGTCCTTCAAACTTCAAACGTAAAAATGGCGCAGAAAAGCCCGGATATGGCCCATATACCCTCAATTTTCGGAATCAGCGACCCAAAATTGACCAAATCCACTTAGTTTCATAAATTTCGCTCTCTGGTGACGATACCCCACCCCCTTCTCCGCCTGGTCTATGAGAAAACCATGTTTATTCATGCAGGCCTTAAAATGAAACTTGTTGCGTTCTTGCGTGATGCTCAGCGCATTGTTTTCATTGTAACACCACCGAAAGTAACACATCCCTACCCGATATAAATGAATGTGAATTGTAATATAAATAAGTGTGATTTGAAGGCTTTAGAAAATGAAAAAGGTTGGTACCGATCTTTGTACTTGTATCTTGCTGTCTGTCTGAAAAACAAAAAACGCCATGTATTAAGCACTATACTTCTCATTTCTTTAAGGTGACTTTGTCACGGTTTAGGTATCCGAATTTTAATAATGAACTTCCCAGATGCTTTGAAATGTGTACTGGAGTTTCTGTCCAACCGCCATGGCTCAATATTTCTTTCATTGGACTTTTAGTGAACTCAATATAATTGCCTTATGAAGAGTGTGAATGTCATGTTTGCCATATTCATAGTAATTTAGGGGCTAGGTAAGGGACGTTATGGTAAATGGTGTTAAAAAGTATCATGTACTTCCATCTGTCCATAGGGTAATTTAGTTTAGTAATTTGGAATAATATTAATAATGTTAGAGTCTAACCGTCTGACAAAGCTTAGAATTATTTATCAATTTAGGCACATGTTTATTCCATGAAAAAGCCGTATAGTTTGTGAATAACGACTAAAATAATCTAGTACCATAAAAGGACCGTAAACGATAGAGTGATGTTCATTAATACTTTCGTAAGGAGGGGGTTAATGGAAAGAGCGTATTATTGGTCTTATGTTTTAATTGAATATTCATAAGGTTCAAGACATGTCAACACTCTCTGAATCTTACATTTTCTATAATTCTGAACTTACAGAGATCGTTTTGAAGATTTGCGAAACCAATTTACAATGTTTAGAAATTAACACTTTTTCCTGACACTTTTTGCCGCCAGTCTGTACACTTATTTAATGCTGAACGCAAATGTCAAATTCGAAAACTTTCTAACCTTAGTTGCTTTTAATTGATACTAACGTTACATCCAATTACCAAACATTTTTTAGAGTTTAAAATATGTTTAAAAAGTAAAAAGTGGGGGCCAAAAAATGATAAAGTTGCTGAAGACGTTTTGCTTTTTTTTCATTTCAGTAGATCAAAAGTGTCCCTTCCAAATGCTGTCCTGGGGAAATCCCCCCTCCCTGTCCAGCTACCCTTAGATGCTCTGATTAGATTAGATGTCTTTGGCTTTTCACCTATTCTAAATCTTTTATCTTTTCTTTTTCGCAAATCAAATTAATTATCAAAGCAAGTGTCACACATCTACTTGTTAGAGCAAAATGAGTTTGATTTGCTGAATTAGAATCCTTCCAAACATGCTATATGTGAGCTACCGTGCTGAAAGTAGAGGCATTCGATGACGCGTAGGTAATTGACATACACTAGAAATAATAGCTGTTTTATTTCGAACTAGCTTTTAGAGATGAAGTGCTGAAGCCAAATAAAGTGATCGGTATGGCATGCATGGCTGAAAGAGTTGTATTAGCAATGTATTTTGTTTACATATCATGGGTACTCTCCAAGATCCTGTTTCAGTACTAGTTAGGAAATGAAATCCATCAGTATTCGACATCTACTGCATTACATCGTCTTAAATTGAACGTGCTCGCACTGCTAGTAATATTTCTTCGTCAAAAAAGAACTGAAGAAGAAAAACAGAAGAGAAGTTGCACACGGCGAGATGTGGTAATGTAGTTTTGTTGGTTAGTTTCGGACTGATTGCCTACGAGATATTGGAGAGTTAATGTTTCTGAGGAGAGAGTAGCGTGCAAGATGAATGTATAGGCAACTTAGATATGTGCAGATCAATGTGCGTTTAGTCGCTAATAAGGAAAGACATCTCTCCACTGACTTTTGGCACTATTTTAGGGTTCCCGTAAGAAATAATGAGCAGACACGTGACGAATAACACTGAATTCGTTATAATGGAATATGTGCATAAGAGTTCACAGTGCAACAAGCAATATTGGGGTCTTAGCCTGGGTGAAATCTATAGGGCAGTCCATGACACTATGTAAGCGGAGCACCAAATGACGATCCTATAGCTGCATGGGCGTCCGCAGAAAAAAATTCAAGGGGGGCAAAATTTTTTAGGGGCCAACTTTTTCCATGGGAAATATTTTACTCCCAGAAAAGAGTTTAGATGCTACTTTCTCACACAGTGTTGACAAAGGTTTAGCCAGGAATTTGTCAATGGGAGGGGGGCGAAGCGCATAGACAGACTCTCGCCGCTCCGCGCCACCATGGGTTGGCGCGGAGCGCAAGAAAATTTTAGCCCAAAATGCATCCCAGATCGCTGGAAATGGCACTTCCAAGGCCTTTTTACCGCATATAAAAAGGGGAAACATAAGCAATATCATAAATATAAACTTTAAAAATACCAGAATATGCTCGGGGTGCTGCTGGGGCCTGAGTGTTGATATTTTTATTTAATTCCTGTTTTGAGAGTAGAAATTCACACTGATTGAACTGTTAAGAAATGTTAATGTTATATTTTCTTCGTTTTTTTCTTTATTTTTTCTTCGTTTTTTCAAGTTTTTGATTTTCCCGGGGGGGGGGGCAAGTGCCCCCCTTGCCCCCCCCCCTCCGGACGCCCATGTATAGCTGACACCTGGTCGGACCCATCATTTCTCATCTGTGCATGGTTGCCATCCTGGGGGGAGGGTGCTGAGGGAAGGGGGTGACATATACGTCCTGGTGTAGGTACAAAATGGCGCTATCTTTGGCAAAGCTTTGAACTTATTATACAGTTATATCTTTAGAATTGTCATTGAATCTTTTGGCTGAGTGTAAAGCAAAAGGTGCTGATTAATAGGAGGGGACGAACCGGCCCCTAGTCCTTGAGATATTTTTAGCTGTGTGAAGTGGCTGAGATGAAAAATAGTGTTATACTTGGTAAAGCTTGGTAAAGTGTTGAACTGATTATGTATATATGTATATATATATATATACTCATTATTTGGTGATTTTTCTCTATTTTTGGTGGATTTAATTGAAAGGGATGTTGCTTAAGGGGAGGTGGACACCTCTATTCTTTGAGACTTCTTCTTTTGTGTTTGATTTTGGTCCTTGTTGTAGCTCTAAAATGTCCCTATCCTTGGTAAAAATTTGAAATGTTTATATCATTAGAAATTGTACTTATTTACTAATTTTTCGGTTGTGGCATGGCAACCCTAGCTGGTGCTCGATCGATACCGGCTGCTCCCTCTTAGTATGCAAGTTGGGGAGCCACCGTCGGTTGACCCGTTGTCGAAGCGTAGACCTTGCAAGAAAATGATTGGACAAATGCCTCGCAGATGGGGAGAAATGGCACATATTAGACCTTGTACTTTGGATCCAAACATTCTCTGTTTTTAGATTTCGTGCTTTAGAAACAAATTAGATTTCACAAATAAAAGGTAGATTTGATTACAATTAAACATTACCTTACTTATAATTAAAGGTAACCCTGGGCTATTTTTAAAAAGCATACTGTGGCCCGGTAGGAGAAATAATACTTAAGATCTTTAACCTGCGTATACGCAGTTGTATTCAAGCTGTGTATCATGTAGGAGGAAGAGAGTACATTCGTCAGGAAGGGTAACTCATATAAGGACGCGTCCATGGCTAGAGTCCGGGGGCTTCCCGGAGACAATTTAGGAAGAAAGGAACCCAGGCTAGACCTCACATGCGTTTTTCCGGGTTTCCAGAGCCTTAAAATTATAATTAGGACAGTGGATTTTTCACCATTTCAGTATGTTTCCTCGAATAGACTGAATTTCATTTACGATTTGGAAATCTTGGGGTTGGGTAAAGGGGAAAATATTTTGAAATGACGTATTGGGACTGCCTGTTAATGGGTGCATCACTATTTTTGTATGCCTGATTGTTCGCCTGTCTGTGTCTATCTCTGTCTGAATTCCTTCTGCCTGTCTGCCTGCTTTCCTGTCTGTATGTCTGAATGTCTGTCTGTCTGTCTGCCTGGGCATCTGTCTGTTTGTTTGTCTTCTGTTTGTCCTTTCGTCTTCTTGCTGTCTGTCTGCTCAGGTCCATTATCTTTTTCACGAAAGTAGATAGACTAAGGTTCTTTTTTTACTTTTTAGTTTAGTTTTTCCTCATTTGATGAAATTCTTGTAACAGACAGGTTATTGATAGTGATCTTTTTGTGGCCACCACCTGTAAAGCTTGTGGCAAAATTAACTGGTTTCTTCGCAATGCATCCTCACCAATGCAAGGTGACTCATTTAAATGTAAAAATATGAAAATATTCTACCTTGGCTGGGACATGTGGACCTCTAAGATGATATCTTGGTGCTTTTCCTTTTCTTTTCGCATAGAAAAGGTGGTTGGGATCTTACATGTGTTTTTTTTCAGAAATGTTGCAACTTACATATCATTGTCTTACATTCATCCGTTTGGAATACCCTAGTCTTTGGGATATTATCCCGAGGCGATTAAAGTGCAATGCATGGTGGAAAAACTTTTGAATATTAAATAAATGTGTAGGTCAACGTGTACATATCGGCACCCATGAGAACGTGAAATAGACGCCTTATTATGCCTTGGGCGTGCTTGCGCGATAAATTTTGGCCCGTGAAAAATTTATCTCCCAGGATTGACGCCAAGTAGTGTGTGAAGATAGCGTAAAATGCAAAAAGGAATCACGTTCCTGTCACGTACTCGCCACATGATAAAAGAGTGATGAAGAACAGCCCAGTAGGAAGTCATTTAATCTCCATCATTTCCTATGTGTAACATTGGGAATAATTGTCACTTTGTTTTACAATTGATCTTTGGCAACACCAATCTCTCTAGGCCTTTTATTACTTCTTTCTACTCGTGTCATTACCTACCATGCAGAGTTGTTCGACAGTTAAATGGTTAGGCTACATACCGTAATCATTTATGTATAACATTTGTAGGCAAGCATTTTGAAAATGAAACTAGAAGTAGCATACTGCTTATGTACTAAAGGAATATTAATTTAGACTTTCGAACGAGTGTGTGCCAGAGGTCTGCGTGTTAAACATCCGGACATTTTCAAAGATTTGTTCATTTCTTCAGTGCCAGAGTGAGTCTACTTAGTATCGTTGAACTCTTGAACTATTTTAGCCGAATCACACTTAGTATTTGACAAGATTACAAAAGGATCAATAAAAGTGCGTTAAGTGTTTATCATCCCTTGAGATGAAGACTGCACTATTGCTGCAAATGGGCGGTTACTTCACATTCAGATAGAACACGGTTAATTGGGTAAAATCTGGGAAATGGGAAATCTGGGAAATTCCACTTCATAAAATTGTAAAAATAACAACCTGGCAGATGAGTTATGCTGGTATCTTCGTAGTAATTATGTTCAATTCGATACGTATCACACTGAAAAATTCATACATCAAGCAACAAAAGAAGACACAATCCAATCCGAATGCCATAAGCAATTTCAGGCTGTGGGCTTCAGCTTTGCTTCACTTGGGATAAATTTTTAGATCTTCTTTTCCCAAAAGGTGTCACATGATTAATAAACAAGAATTTGATTGGCTGTAATTGACTTTCTGTCGAGTAGGTAGAAATATTAAAACAGCATAGCACTTGAAGAGATTCTCTTGCGATGTGTCAAAAGCTCCGTTTGATTTGTGTCTCGCACATGTACTTCTTTGTTTGACTCATTGAGCTTTCGTTAGCAGATTAGTGTATATCGTTTTCAAAAGACGTGAAAAGCAGGAGTTTTTTGTTTTCAGCAGTTCTGGCATGACCTACTTTTATACATACATTTGTATATAAAACCATTGAAAACCAACACACTTTGATTAGACTCAACTTGAGAGAAATTTTGATGGATGACTGTATACATTCAAAGAGCGTCTAGAGAGAAGTGTGTTTTTTTAGTTTTTCACCGTTATCACCAGTTTGAAAGCATTTTTAATGATAAAGTATCGGATTTAAAACTAATATTTATCAGTCAAGTATAGTATATGCAGAGCAGAATAGCGCAGCTTACGTAGTACTGTCTGCGTAAAATTTATTGTAAAACGTTTTAGTGTAAAAGAAAAACGGCTAGTAATAAAAAAAGGAAGAAGCTTGTGAGAAAATATTTATTCTTAACATTCAATCAAGGATTGTATCACATACAATGAACATCAAACACGTCTCGGCTTGTAGGAAGAGGTAAATAATCATTTCGAGAAGTATGGTATTAGTTTTATGGCTGTATCAGATACTGTAAATAGTCCAGAGAGCCGTCTTCCAGCTCCCTGAATAACCTAAACATAATTGTTCAGCAGAGCTATATTTGAGTCCACCCAACCCGAATCCGGGTAAATTCCCATACTAGTAGCTCCATTCGGGGTCAGTTCCGAGTCCAGTCCCGACGGGTACGAGCCAATTCCGTCCGATTCTAGTGAGCGTTATTTCAGGTCAGTTCCAAGTCAGACCGAAGTCTGCTCTGAATCTACCCTTTTGACAATTATTGAGCATTATCATACGCGTTTTAGGACATGTGCAATTAAATAAGTCGCTATTAGGAGTCAGATCCATAGGATGATGCATTTATACTCATTTAGTTGACTCCGTGTGAACATTCGTACATTACGTTGTGTATCAATAAAAATGTAACGCTTGATCATCAATCATTTCATGTAATTTTTACTTTGACTGGTTAGAATCTGCCAACAGTAGATATCGGTAGTAGGCTAGTTCCGAGTCCAGTAATAATTGGACTTCAAGTCCAGAATTGATCCCGAGTCCGGACCCTGACATTACATCCCTGTTGTATGGTGTGAGTATCGTACTGGCAACCTCACGCATGGCTAATGTAAAAATGCGGTAATTTTTTCGAGAGCGATTTCTTGCAATACAGGTCGATTTGGATGCTTATTTTATGAAATCAGCTTCAAACGTACTTTGGCTGAGATCGGCTCCAGTCTCGTCTGGTTCCTTTGTTAAAAGGGCAACCTCCCCAACCCTCAACTATGACAAATATCCCAGAATCAACTGAGAATGAAGCACAGATCAGGTCCGTAGGTAGACGTCAAGATAGGGTGGCGAGGTATTTTTTCAGGAAGTTAGATACGTTCAGACAAAAGAAAGCTTAGGGCACACAAACTTTCTATGCTGAGCCCCTATTCGCTTCTCCCTTGCTTCGGGTCTGGAACAAATAAACGTTACCTCTGTAATTACAACTACAGGCACAAATCTTTTATTCTGAGTGGAGACTGTTACATAATCATATTCATCCCGACTCCTGGCCGGGTCATACCAAAGTCTTTAAAAATAGAACCTACTGCCATTGTGCTTGGTGCTCAGCATAAGCAATGGAGCCTGCAGGGAAAACAAGCCAGTGAGCCACAACTGGAAAAAAGACCATGGCCGGCCCGACTTAAAACATTTGGTTAGAAACTGAGCCGTAAAACCTCATCTAACTCTAACTCGATGCTCCTTCAGCACAAGTGTGATTACGAATCGATACTCACCTATACGAGTATGGACTGCGGACTTACAGTCAAAGCTTTCAAACACTGGCGAAGCTAAAGATTGTTCTACCCGGGCAGTACTTAATTAAGTTTGTCGTCGCCACTCCCGAATATGGCCGACCCCTAGGAATATGGAAAAATATGAAGTACGGTAAGTCACCAAGCTTATATTTTGCCCCTGCAGTTGACTAAAACAGACCCTCTAAAAATGCCGCCCACGACGATCCATTCCCCCAAGAACCACCCCATCTATTAGTTTCAAAGCTTTAGGTTGAATAAGTAATATTGTGCCTGGAAAAAGGCTGTAAAGCTTACATTTTTACAAACATGACCAGTTTCTTGATTAGTTTTAAGAAGGCTGGATTAATTGGTTAGGACTGGTCTTACTTCTAAGTAATTATATCTGTTCCATGAAACATTGAACTACTGAGGAATTTTTTTTCCTCACGTTATTTGTGCTATATTACATAGACACCTCTCATTCCCGTCAGTGAGAGATTAATTTATTAAATTTTAAAGGTAGAAAAAACATTGGTTTAGGCCCGTGACAAGACAAGCTATTGAAGGGGGCGATCTAGCTTCCGCATGTGAATTACTTGAGTACTATTCAGAAGACGAAATAAGTCAAGATTTATTAAAGGTCTTATAACCAAATCGACTTATTACCAAGACAACTGTTTTACTCAAATGATTGATTTAGATCCTCTGGTGAAAATTCCGTCGAAACTTCCACGACACAACTTTTGCGTATGTAGTTCATGTTTACTCCTGAAGTAGTCCAAAAACAGTCACTGTCTTGTTAAATGGTCCAGATTTGATAGAACTGATGGAAATTGCGACTATTTTGACGATTCGTACATCAAATTGTATGACATTTAGTACATGTCAACAGACTTTTAAAGCAATAGAAATATTTGTTCTTAAATGTTTTCTAGGCTCCCTTGACTACTGCTCTGCAATAAGGGAACTCGATCTTTGTCAAATTTTCAACTCAAAAACTTCTGGTCAGGCTCATATTTCGTGCAAAGAATGAGTAAAACCTTGCTTTCACCTTGTAATATAAAGAGTCGTATTTTCTTCTCTTATCCCATACCCTGACTAGATATCAAAATGTTGAAGATGTTAAACATATTGTACCCGCGCGACTGCCCCATCCTACGGGTGAATGCCATTGAGTTAGAGTTAGAGTTAGATGAGGTTTTACGGCTCAGTTTCTAGCCATCGAGAGACTAGCTCTATCAATGAAGCATTTGCAAGGCCTTCGTGATGGTTGTCTCTTTGCTGTTTGTCTACGCAGCTTCAAAAAATTCGATGTAGTTCAACTCCCCTGTCGACACGTTAAGGCTGTAAAATGCATACATTCTGAACAAACCTCTGGAAAACGATACGCTATGATGGGGTCGTCTAAAGGGAACCTTCTCGTGTAGAAAATTAGAAAATTTAAAGGAAAGGTAAATTCTTGTCTTCTCCTTGCTTGTGGTAAAGTCGTTAACATTTCTCGTCTTCCCCTCACTTTTCCTTGAACTTCGGAGATGTGGCGATAAATAGAACCTTGGAGAACAACCGTTTGATTCAGGAGGGACAAATGAGGTTTCATCATCGAAGACAAAGAACGCTCTGATCAGAATGCTCTTTAGTTCTCCTTTTAATCTTTTACGAGATGGAAAGATGCATCCACGATAGTAGGTGCCACAAGCGTTCCCGTTCCCAAAGGAGTTGAAATATTTTATGACGGGCCACTCATGTCTTGTCGATAAGAATAGAAAAAGCACCAAGACAACTTGCACTGGGCTCACGTGATTTTGCAATGCTTAGTTTAGATTTTATTTCCAGTAATCTCCGATTCATTCCCAACAAGAAGAGTAATTTTGTAGAAAGACAATTAGCTTACTTTCACTAAATCGAATTCAAACCTTTTGCATCTTCTTTTTACATTTGAATAACCTTAGAACCTCTTCTTAATTGAGAAGACATTAGCCATAAACGTTCACTGCGTTCACATGCAGACCCTAGTGGTGTCACGAGGGGAGTGTGAAACCATGCAGCTTCCACCTCGACGGTGACAGCTCCATGGTGACACAAGTCCCACCCCCCTTCTCGAAGAAGCAAAATCTTTCAGACGTTTAGACTAAAGTGTTGAGGAGGGTTGGCAAAGTATACATTTGTCAGTATGTTAGGATGTTATACTTCAAATAAGTTAGTCATGCTAATGGCTTAATTATACATAATAAAAATCACAAAAAAATAAAACGTACAGCCCAAAAATGTGGCTCTGTTTCTTTCTCTTTATTCCCTCCAATATGTATGTGTTATAAACATAATCAAGAAATTTTATGTTAGGGGTCATGCAATCTACCTTTTAATTTACTTTTGGTCATTCTTAAAAAGTTGTGACTTTAGTTGAAAGACAAAAACAATTTGGAAATATGCCATTGTGTGATCAGTTTGTAGCATAAACATATATATTAAATATCAGCTTTGATCAAACTGCAAGCCTTGGGGGTACGAAGTCCCTCAATGCTTGGCCTACGATATTTTTGTTTCATGAAAAGGTCTTGAAAAAATTCTGGAACACATTGGCGCACTAGCCTGACGTTAAAAATTTGCCTGTCCTCAGAGAAGTTTTCAGGAAACAAATGACCACAGTTCCAGGGAAAGCTTATCAAAATGGAATATAGTTTTCGTACCACCAAATTTTTCTCCAATTCAATCCCTTGGGTCAAAAAGGTGTGTACACTTTTGTTGATAACTTGAAATCTATGCAATCACGCTGGTGAGTATATGTGTGTGTATGTATGTGAGAGGGTGCGTGTATGTGCGTGTGAATGTATGTATGTTTGTGACGCTTGACTTATAAACACGATATCTCAAGATAGCAATGATGAATGCTTCCCATACTTGGCATATGGATTTCCTATATTAAGAGAAAGATCTCTATTGTTTTTGGTGGAAGTCAATGGTTATGTGAGGTCACCAAATAAACCTCAGGGCAACAAAGCATTTCCTTTGGACAAGGAATTGCTAAGCCTTGGGCTTTCTGGTTTGCACCGCTTTTGTGAGATCAAAATTGGGGAGAAAATTCCCTCACCTACCCATCCCTTCTTATTGGAAGGATTCTGTGCTTCTCAGCTCAAAACCTACCAACTCATAGCCAGTGAAAGTAAATCTTTATAAACGTTACATATAACTTTAGATGCAGTGGCTCATTAAGTTACAATATTATTGATTTCTATCCCAGAATAAAATATTTCAGTGCATTACCCTGTACTGATACCCGACAATGACGTAGCCATGTTCAATAATTGGATGAATCAGACAACAAAAGGACCCCTATCTCCTTTCCAACAATGATTATAATCGAGTACTTTACAATATAGTCAATCATCAGTTTGTTCCAGTGCTTATGTTTTGCCTTTGTCAAGGATTGTTCTTTTGCTTGAGTGAAACATCGGGAAAATGAGGCGTATGATAATGAGGCACTGAGTAAATCATCGCAAGCTTGTGTGAAATCATTGAAGTATGAATGATTCACACTGTTTGTCAGTTTGACATAGACGCGTGAACAAGATATCACGATTTATATACATATCTTTCCTCAAGCGTAGTCAGCAGGGATATTTGAAAGGGAATATGGAAAACATCTTTTCCTTAGTGCATGGAATGACATACAAATTTCTTTATTAGATGCACTAGTTCAGCAATGAACTGACTTACTTCTTGATATAGCTTGAGCTAACCTGTTTCAGTTCCACAAGTTATCTGTCTGTCCGTTTGTAGTATGCCATGGGAAATACATTCCATGCACATCACGTTTCAAGTCTTTTCGGTAATATATTGAAGAATGGTGGATAAAGTGTATTCCGTATCGGCGATTGGTAAAGCTTTCTGAAACAAGTGTCCTTTTGCAACGTAATGGAAAACATGAAACGAACAAAGTGTCATTGTCAGCATATGTTCTTTGCTTGGTTACTTTGACTCTTCGAAGCTCAAAAGATCATCATGGCAATAGTAAGTCCTTGCTTTTAAAATCAAATCCTCCTTATTATAATGGTCAATAGACCCTTTTCCAAATAGCAATTGCAATGGATTGTGGTATAGAGTTCGGGCAGGCGATGTTGTTGTCAATGGCATTTTGCTGTGGCAAAAAATGATGCACACCAAAATTCTATCCCACAATCCTTTGTAATTCCTAATGCGAAAAGAGTCTATTAAGGGATCCATTTGAATGGCATAGAATCGAACAGTTATAAATGGAATGGATCGGCTTTGTCATTTTCTTTCGATGGCACATAAGCTTAATTAAAGAAGCTATTCTCGACGGGGGGGGGGGGGGGGCTGTACGTGGTTTCAGGCCGTCGTCCTGGGAAAGGGGGTCCCCTCCCTTTTGGAAAATGTTTGAATATTCGAGGGTCCCTAGATGCAATTTGGTGCAACGTTATTGCGCAAATTTTAAAGAAGTAATAATTTCATTAGTTTGAATTTTGGACATGTTGTACAGAGGGACAAACAAGGGGTTCACGTCCTTGAATTGAAGAGCCCCACCACATTTTTAAGTCTTCTCGCTTTAAACGCCTATGCCTATACCAGTTACAGTATTCCCAAACGGGGGGTCGGGACCCAAAGGTGGGTCGCGAGGTGATAACTGATGGGTCTCAAGCCCATGTGGGGTTGTGGGGGTCGCGGAGCGTTGTCGTGGGTTGCAACGGTTTTAGGTCGATATTCTCTGTTCTGAATACGCGTAAAACTCATACCGGTAGGACACAATAGCGCATGTCTCCTATCCCACCTAATAGCCGCTCGGGTTTATTCTGAAACATTAAACTTGTACTTCCTCACGAACGTATTGCACTTGCGATCAAATACTGCCGCGGGCCGTCATTCAGGGTGTACAAACGAGGGACTGGGCTAGGCACAGATGAGGTACAATGGCAAAATAGGTGCTTTGAAATGTATTATGAGGAATTAAACGAAGCATAAGTAAGATTTAAGGGGTTGTTATGATCTAAAAATATAAACAAAATAAATTACCGAGGAAGTTTAACTTGAAGCAAAAGGAGTTTTATATAGAGTAAATAACCACATTACTTGATCATGACACCCTTCCATCTCCTTACCCTTAACTTCCCCTTCCCCCAACCTATTGACGAAGTTCAACATAATAGCGCTTAACAGGAATAAATCCTGTATTCAGTTTTATGGGTAATAAATTTCTTAATTGGTATTACCAAAATTTCAATCAAGTTTTGTCAGAAAACCTCTAAAATATAAAATTAATACCTTGTACCCTTCAAGCAATCTTCCACCAACTAAGAAGCTCCTCACATTCCACGGCCACGTACCCCTCCTCATTTCAAAGGCTCTCTATCATACCCCTGCACTCTCCAACAAAGCAAAATCACTACTCTCTAGCAGTAACTTTTGTACTTATTTGTACCTCCAGCATTGCAGTTAGCGAGTTAGTCCTCATTAGGAACCAGTGCATTAAACATTCTCCTTAGTGGCCTTGTATTATCCTTATAACTCGAAAACTCCCAAAGGCTACAATATATTAATGCATTGTTGTGAATGTGTGTCTTGTCGGTCGTCTATCTTAGATTAGATGGGATACTTTCCTACCTGGGGACTTGGTATGGATTACTGTTTCTTGGATACAAAAAGCACAGAACAAACCCTCTTTCTCTTTCATACGTCGTAGTTGATCTTTTCTCGGTAAGTTATCAGCTATAGACAGAGCTCAATGTTAAGTCTTAAATTATTCACTCTCTAGCTACCGACACGTTGGTGCCCTTACGTCAGATGTTCAATCTCTCGGATTCACACATTGATCTATACAGACACGTAAAACATTACAACAGTATATTTCAGATCAATTTCAATGTTCCGCAGCTGCAATACACGCAAATTCTTGTCGAAAACACTGCATTTCAATGCTATTAATACACCTGCTTTGAAACACAATTTTCAGTACATGTTCCTTACTGACATATTCGACTCATAAAATCTGTCAAGTTGACGAAAACTGAGAATATGCGCCCTAAGATGGCATAGAAATAAACTACGAAACGAGACCCTGAAATATTGAAACTTTTATTGATATTTGGGCTTCCTGTCGCAGAAAAAGAAAAGGGCACTGTTGAATCGTATAAATGTTCTTACATTACGGTATGTTACAACTGTCTTCTGATAGGTAGGAAAGCCGAAAGAGCAAGATTCTTGCTGAAACACCGAACAATTTGCCGAATCGAACAAAAAATCTAGACCACCATTTCCGGTATAGCGATTACAAGTACTGTTTAACAGCGTTGTGGGAAATATAGGTATCCCTAGGATTACGGGAGAGCCATCTGCTCACGCAGAAAGAACGGTTTCGCTTAATTGCATTTCGTCTCTTTCGAGGACTTTCTAATGCAACAAGGCTTGGTGTACATCGTGGTTGTAAATAAAGGTAAAACCCTACCGCTGGGAATTGATCACTCTAAAGAACTGAACACAACGGCCACATGGATAAACCACACAAGTGTATACCTTATAGAGTAGAAACGTAAGCTACAACAAAAAACCAAAACAGATTTAGTGCATAGCTAGCTTTGGTCCTACGGTAGGCAGGAACAAGATAAACAGACCCAGCAGTATGTTTACGTATCGCTGAAAATTTTGAATGATATTGATTTAGTGATCATCTTTCCAATATTTGTCATATTCAAATGCACTAGTTCATTTTATGTGTAGCAGCATGAGTTCATCAATGAAGCTAAATTAGGTAGTGACCTTTCAGACTATTTTTCTTGACATTTACAAACTGACTTCATTTACTGAGGTTGAGATCAATCAATCCGAAAAAATGTATTGGGTTAAATGTTTCATGATATCATACTTAAGAAACGCATCTGTGGTAGTAGTTTCAAGTTTTAGTGCGTAGAGGTCTAAAGCTATATCAATTCTCTAAGAAAACCATTTTTGGAGGGAATTTTAAAAGTCGGCTGTCGAATTTCTGTAGGAAAATCATGTCATAAATGAACAGCTGCGATAATAACCTCGTTTTGATACGTTACACTATAAGCATTACCAAGCACGACTAAAGTAAGGACACACCGTGTCGACTTGACTGCTTTAAAAGTTTATTCAGTCATTAGGCCCTACATCCCTTTTTTCTACCTTCCTCTTCCTACTTACAAACTCCATCGCCTAAGGTTTTTTTTTCATAGCCACACTCAGAATGTTTTCTTCTCATGTTGAAAACAATAACACAGCAGTGCCCACTCTTTACCTAGTTCTATGAGGGAGCCACTTACCCTGCCCTTGCTGACCTATATCCAAGTTCATCATGGTTAATTAAAATAAACGTTGCAAGGAAAGCTTCTTGTTGTTTTCCTGTGTGACTGGTTTTAACAGGCAGACAGTTAACGGTATTCTCTGGAAGTAATATGTGTCAATCCATTGTCTCTATTTACTTTAGCTGTATTGTATGTCATGATTAGGGTTACAACTGTTCAGCCCAATATATTGTTGTAAAGGAGATATGAAACAGAAGAGCTGGGCATTTGTAAAGAGACTAATTCATAATGTCTTCTGAGCAGGACGTGACATTCGTTAGTATTTGTGCGGGAACTCACACGTCTCGCTCGTAGGCTGTCATGTTGTAAACTTAATCCAACTACGTTGGTAGTGACGACATTGCCTGCCCAAGTGTAAGTGATAACCCAAGCGACTGATGTGCATAGAATTTTAAATGATTGGGATTGAACCAATTATCCCAATCTTTTCAAATTCTGTAAGAATCTTCTTACGTTTCATAGATAATCTATTAAAATATTTACAAGTAGTCTGGAGGCAGCTCGATCATCAAGACGAAACGATTCTTCATTCAGGCAATCCATTAATTTACTCAGGCAACTTCTCACTGCCAAGGCCGCCTCTTCGCATGTACTCCTCCTACCTCCCACCCTTGTGAAACGGTACGTTCATTTGAGCATTCCGACTACCTGAGAATGTGCCGTTGATCAGAAAAAATTAAACTTAGGCACGTCTGAGCTTTTGACACTCAGATCCGGAGCAATGTATACATCAACAATGCTTGAATGCCTGTCCGTCCTACATATAACATCGATAAACATCATTCCTACATGTCCCTGTCAAAGTGGAAGTTCTTATTTAGCTATAAAGTACATCAGTGGTTCCCAACGGGGATGGTAGTACCCCCTGATGTGCGTTTTCACAACTCAAGTGGGTTATAGGCGCTTAGGGCGGCTGGCGGCGTTTGAAATAATGAGATACTACATTTAAAGAGGGGAAAGGAAAGATGCCAAATAATTTTCTAAAGTGAATTTTCAAATTAGTATTCATAAATTGAAGATAAAATGAAGTCGAATAGGTCTAACATCCCCTCCTTTGGTGTACTACAAAGTTTGTAAATTACCTTAAATGCATGATGCCAGGAAATGTCATTTCACAGTGCTTAATTTCAGAATTTTCCTGCTGAAGATCCTCAAACCCCCAAAATGGCGGTTGAGGCTGGGGGCCAGGGGTTTATACTTAAAAAGGTCCCATCACTTTACCTCCAGTTTAGTTTTCTCCTTGCTGTTAATAGGCAGCACATAACGGCAAAAATGACAATTGTAGATAATTGTAATAAATTAGTAAGGAAATGTAAAATGAAGTAAAACGTCATTAAAATATCTTCCAAATGCTTTTGTTTGGGGGCGTGAATTCGTCCATCTCATTAGTACTACCTTTAAAAAAGCTTGGTTGGCATATGTTATCTTAAGCCTCTCCAAGCGCAAGGCCAACCCCTTGCGGCACCACAGGGTCTTATTAGGCACTTATTATTACTGAAATACGAAATAGTCAGAAGGGTGATTTTTTGTAATCTGTTGTAAGGCTATTACTACATGAATATGGAGCTCTATCTCTAGGTCGTAAGTAATGTGTGGTGAACTTTAGGATGGGTAAGTACAACGTAACGTCAGCCATATCGATTTTCCTTCGTAGTTTATGGTATTACAGTGATTTTCACATAAGTCATGTGTATCAATATCATTGCTCACAGATTTAATATAACATTGTTGTTACCAGCTTTCCGGTAGGATAACTTCCTCATCTTCCTTCGGCTTTTCGGAACCTCCTTGTGTTTCCTGAGATTGAAATTGCTGCGTTTCCAAGGGCAATATTATTCCAGCAGGGGGTTTGGAATGAAAACTGATTTCTTCTTCTGGGTGTCGTTCAAATATAGAAAAAATTGAATGGAAATCAATTTGTAAGTTGTACAATTTGGGACTTAAATCCTAAATGTTTTACTTTCTCGCGAATAAAATACTTTTCCTGGTCTTCAAAACACGACAGTCCAAATATTATTGTGTTATCCCTTTACATTATACAAAACGCTGCACGAAGAAGCAGACTAGTCATTCGGAAAATCAAATCCAATCGATACTGTTTATATTCAGGGATGGTCGAACTGAGAGGTTCATGTCCTTAAGTCAGAAAACAACTTCCACTGCATACCACATATAACTTGAAGAATTTCTGCAACTATGATTATAAATCCAGGACAGAAATTTGTCTCGCTAGAAATGTGTCAATCAACTGTAAACAAACTGCCTCACAAGACCAAAATGTTACAAATATAGATTCACCATGGCTTTTCCTCGCCTGCAATAAGCTGTTTCTTGTGGTTGATGTGATTAAACTTTATTGTGGCGACACGAACTAGATTTAAGTGCTGTTTCATGTAATAAATAGGAGCGATGAAAATGCTCCCTACAACGCTTCACCTCAGGGGGGAAAGTTTTATATTAGATGTACACCAGCATTGGGCATTGACCGAATGCAACCTCTATTATCATTGTATCACCTGGAACTCATCATGAGAAGTCAGAATTTTTTTCATTCCAAAATTCATTTTCATTTCTTTTTACGATTGATCAGCTGGGTGAACAAAATTAGGTATCACTGGCACAAGCAGTTGGTTTATAGATGAGATTGGGCCGACAGAGTAGCGAAACTTTTGACTTGACTCCGTGTGCGGAAGCATGAAGGTTGAAATTACCTGTCACAACAGTGAGAACTGTAATTTGTCTCATGTTGCGTTTTAAGACCAGCGCCATAGTCAGGTATTTTGGTTAGCGGGCACAGTCACTTAAAGTGGTACCAAAATTGTGAAAAGACAGGACGACGACTAATTCGTGTTTAGTGGCACGTGGCGCCTCATTCCCTCATGACAAATTGGCCTCCCTAAAATCGTCTACTGTTACTTCACTAGTTCTGCACATATTATATTGTTAACGTGAAACAGCGAGCTCGAAAACACTATTGTAACACAATTAACTTCTGCAAAACAATTGGGTTGATAGCATGATATACGTCACTGATACAATGTAATGGTGGGGTTTGGAGAAAACGTTTCAGCGCAGTCAATACCGTATGTAATTCATCGAATGGGAATACCTAATTCCAGACTGAGAGTAGAAAGTGGAAAAGCTACAATAAATTCGCCTGCTAGCATCTGCAAACAAGTCTACTTCCCTTTCCATTAGACAATTACTCGAGATGACATGCATGGCCACCAAGCTCCTTTACAGGACCGTAGCGAGGGGGGTGTGGGGGTATCACACCCCCCAATATTTGGTCGCCCGTCGGCAAATTTTCGGTCTGTTGGCAAAATGAAGAGATGGAAAGGAAAAGAAGAAGAAAAGAGGAGAGGAGGAAAAGAAGAGAGAAGACAGGAAAAGAAAGGGAACGGAAGGGAGTGAAAGGGAAGACGGAGAATGAAAAGAAAAAAGAGAAAGAGAGAACGGGCTAGTCTGTTATCGGTTATTTCGATTTTCGGCTCTTTATCTAATTGGCCCATTCAAGTTGAAGGCCCGTCGGCAAATTGATAATGCATGTGACGGCCGTATACGGCCGTATCAACGGCCGTCGGTGTATTGGACGAGTGACTGAGTCCGTCGGCAACTCGGGGAAAAGAAAGGAAATTAACGGCTTCTGTATAGGTGCACTATTTTGGGTCATATGCCATTCTTGAAAAAACACTTTCTGCACATTATTCCTCACTTTTATCATCTCCATGGGGAGCATCACCCGATTACCCATAGAGAGGGTATCCTTAGAGCGTCTTCTAAACCCTAACCTTGACTTTAAACACATTTTGCAAGCTTCAGAGGATCCGGTTTACCCACAAACATCTCGGGAAAAAATATAACGCGTGCCGCGCGTGTCTTCCCTACACTGCAATCTCAGGCTTTTAACTTTTGAACACCGAAATAAAATAGATACAGAACCCATCTTCAGATCCTGGCGTTCAAAGCATATTTTGAACGCTTGTGTTAAGATTCTGAACATTCTCCCTTTTTGAACGCTGGACGCCTATCCATTATCGTATTTGAACGCCTGACGCGTCTAGAGTTCAAATGATGAACACAGAGTGTTCCAATTCTGAACACAGAGTGTTCCAGTTCTGAACGACAGGTTCAGCTCCTGAAGTATATACCAGTCCTGCATGAGACTAATTTTTTACCGAGAGATTATGCTAAAACCTCGGATCTTCGGGGGACGAAGCCCCCGGACCCCCACCAGGGACCCTAAGTACGGCCCAGTGTTTTAGTCAGCCCCTATTTGTGGGACAATGTCGCATAAACGGCGACAAATGTCGCACAGAAAAAATCTGACACGTAAATTTTGAGGTTCCTCATTAGGGAAGAAATCCACTCAAATATTGCACCATTTGCGATCTAGGCACCTTACAAATTCCAAAAATTTCCAAGGGGGGACAGCCCCTCCCCTTAGACCCCTCTCCCAGGCCACAGATCAGTAAATGTCGCATTGAGAAAACGTCCAGGCTAAAACACTGGAGGGCTTCTTGATCCCAACCGCTTAAAACTATAGCGGCCTGACGAGAGGGATAACCTAATACATTAAAATTAGTGGGAATCTTTGCATTTGATGATGCATTATGAACAAAAATATATCCATCCTGAGACTTTATTTTTCACCCAGAGATACTTAAACCTCAAAGCTTCCGGGGGCTTCGCCCTCCGGAATCCACTAGGGGTCCTTAGGAGGGCCCAGTGTTTTAGCCAGCCCCTATTTGTGCGACATTGTCGCATAAACGGCGACAAATGTCGCACAAAAAATCTGACAAGCAAATTCTACCCGGGAATACATTTTGAGGTTCCTCATTAGGGCAGAAATCCACTCAAATATTGCACCATTTGCGTTCTAGGCACCTTACAAATTCCAAAAATTTCCAAAGGGGAGGGGACACCCCCTCCCCTTAGACCCCTCCCGCAGGCCACAGATCAGTAAATGTCGCATTGAGAAAACGTCCTAGCTAAAGCACTGGTGGGCCTCTGGATCCCAACCGCTATAGCGGCCTGACGAGAGGAATAGCCTGATACATGAAAATTAGTGGGGATCTAGTTTATTTGATGATGCATTATGAACCAAAATATATCCACCCTGAGACTAAATTTTTCACCCAGAGATATACTTAAACCTCAGAGCTTCCGGGGGCTGCGCCCCTGGACCCCACCCGTTAAAGCTCGTTTTGCACTACGCATTACCAGATCCGTCGGCAAAACATAATCTCCACCCCACCCCCCAAAGATAACACCTTCACTACGCCCCTGCTCCTTTAAACACTAAATTAGTATATTAAGAGGATTTCGTTCACACAATTAGGCCTACTTCCACTCCACATTTTCCATATTATCTAAAAAGGATGGGAAGAAGTCAAATTCTCATTTGTCCAGGTTCTGCCAATGTAAAGACTTCCCTTCCTAAGAAGCAACTGATAGAGTAGATCAATGCTATCCACGTTCATCATCTTGGACACAGGTAACCTAACATGACTCTCAATAGTCGACGTGATAAATCTGCTTTTTGATAATGGATTGCTCATGCAATGAACATGCAATGAATAGGCACGCTCTTAAACTTTTGAAACGATTCTTTTGTTTAATGTTTCTCGATTAATATAGTATACCTAGGGCTGAAATTCACCCGATCGTGTCGTGCAATGATGGAGACGGGAACAAAACTTGATCGCCAGTTTGGGCTAGAATTTGGGTATAAATCGCTCGGTTCAGAATTGTCTACGTTATCTTTTTTTAAGCATTACACGACGCACGCTACTATATTCTGGAATAGATTGTGATTATCATTAGCCCTTCAGTGCTCTGCTCCATCAGGTCAAATAGCAACTCCCTGGCTCCATCACAACCGACAGCTCATGAGTAAGTGTGCACTGCAAGGGTATTCTTGCTGGGTTAGAGAGTTGCCACGGACGCTTCTGCTGCGTGTACAGAAATACTTGTTTGAGGTGGTGTGCGTAGAGTAATACACTGGCTTACATCAGGAAGTTTCTAAGGGGTTACAATGACTTCTAAACACCAAGAGAGCAGACAAGCTTCTACTCAATGTCTGAACAGTCTCATAGGGTTAGGAAGTGGGGGAGCATGATTTTTCAGGCAAACATCCATTAAAATTTCAGACAAGTCATTCTATCTCAGCTCTTTATTTCCTCCCTACTTGAGAGTAT